>CM060942.1:209151560-210513227 GCA_030765085.1 Allium cepa | reverse complement strand
ATTGTGAGAACAATCCATATACAGCACCGAGAAATAGTTTTTGGATGTAGTAAATTTATGATGTTGTATGTTGTATTTTATTTCTTTGTACACTATAATAATATTTTATTGATTGTTCACAAATTTATTAAGAAACTACTGAAAACCGAAATGTGGACCGAAACCGAAACAAAACCAAAATTTACGAAATCATCCGAAACTAACAAAACTTCAAACGACCGAAATCGAGACTGAAACCGAGTTCTCGAACCTTGGACCTGACATAAATTTTAAGCATGCTACAAACAAGGTTATAAGCAATGTAAGGTATGTGTTTCATATTTCATTAGTGAGAACAAATTGGAATATTTGAAATATGAATGGCCTTTAGCAATACCAACTTACAACACCATTTACTTCTTTAATAACCATGGATTGCATGGCCTGACCATTTAAAATATTTCTTGTTATAACCAGAAAGCACAATCAAAATATCTGAAATCAATGAAAAATAATGAAGCTCTCTTGACTATTCAATTATATTATTCTTATCATTTTTGTATAGTTTGTATACCTTTATCCTACCTTGATCCTACGTTCAATTTCTATATAACTATATTGTAGGACTTGCATTTGTTATCAATATGCCTTTTAATAATTTACCTATGGACCATTTTTCTCAGCGCATATGCTGTTGACCCTATTCTATTTAATGCATGGACTATTCAACTGAATTCATTATGTACTGAGGTTTTATTTTGCTTTGGTACAAAACTAGCTCTTGGCCTATCTTTTCTTCACATAGCATGTTATTTTGATCATGCTGGTAAATCTATATGATGCTATATGCTGTTAATTTACATTGAATGCTTGTTTTGATTAAATTGTCTTCGTGATACAATAGGTGAACAAGAATGAACCTAGTTATATTTTGATTTTTAATGCATTGAATGATAGAAATGGTATGAAATGTTTTGGTTTATAAAATTCTAATTGAATGGTTAACAAATTATATTGTTATTCGCGGCTGATTAAATGGCCAAGAACATGGTTGCCAAGATAAGTGACAATCATATTTATTTCGCAAATTATGAATATATTATATGGATGTATGCTTGAGTAGTGAATGTATATGGACATGATTTCGAGAATGAATGAGAAATATAGATTTTATGAACAAAAACAGATGATTAATGAGTTGCAACTGATTTTAGTGAAATGCAAACTATGTAAACAGTTCTTTGTCATGTTTGCTTCTATGTTCTGCTTATTACTGAACTTAACGTATTTCAAGGCTATAATATTAGAGAATTTAGCAATTTCTCAAATAGTATGAGTTTTTACTGCCTGTATTCATAATATAGTGCATGGGTTTAACATTAGGTTGCAAAGTTTAGTTACATTAATAGTTTTGTAAATCAATAGCCTGTATCATGATAGTTCATTGCCCGTGGCATGAGATTGCACATTTTATTTATATGTAAGCTTGATGCATGTTGTATGCACTGTGTGTTATGCATATTAGTTGTTATAGACCCTAAACACCACAAATTGGTTGCTATGATCATTTGGCAGCCTGTACCCCTGATTTAATAATGTGGTAGATATTTAGTTGCAAAGTCAGTTATTGAATATCAATATGATTAGCTAGTTATTGAAATAGCAACTTGGTTAGCCTAGAAAAAAAATACATGAATAAATCAGTCGAAATAAAAGAAAAGTTTATTTAGAAACTGCACTTTTTGAAAATGCTCAATAAACATAGATCTAATTTTTGATTCAACTGTCCGATTTTAACGATTATTTTTTTATGGAAATATATTTTAATATAGTACAATTTTTGTGTTCGTCGCTTTTTGAAATTTTAAAGTGTGTGAAGGTTTAAACATGAATGGATGAAAACGGTGTTTGATGTTCTAAAATGTAAATTGCATATAACAAAGCTTAACTAATTTGCTTATATCTTTTGAACGGTTAATCTTGCCTATTCTTCAAAGTTTGAAATATATGCAACAATTTTTATTAAGAGTGTTTAGTGAAATTTTAACATTTATATGCTAAAAATGTGCATTTATAAATCAGACATGCGCGTTTATTCCACATTCAGAATTTTGCACTTTAGAAACAAATTATTTTTTTCATAACTCGAGTTGTATTTAATAATTTTGTGATCCGAAAAGTTTTGTGGAAAGCTAATAAATAATTCTACAACTTCGCTCTTAAAGGCATTTGCTAATTTTGTGTTTTTAACATCCTAAAGTTAGTTGTAACAATGATTATCTAAGCAAATAGAATGACTAATTGTGTATCTATATGTTTAATTAGCTAAATGAATGCCGTGTTATTTATTTTTATGTATACAATTATGTGTTTGATTTGAGTTAAGTAGAGGAATACGAAGGATATATGGATTAGTATGTAGTGCAAACTCGCTCTCGCTCGCATAAGAAATTAATAAACTGCTTTGAAATGCTAAAATAAAGGTACGTTTTCGGATTAAATATAAAAGTGTTAAAAATATTGGTCTATATTGTGTTTCCGACCATGTGGTCGGTGTATGTCATATATAACGTGTTTGTAAAATTGCAAACGACTCTCCGTATAAAGGAGACTTTGTCGAAATTATTAGAAAATTCTCACACTTAGAATTTTAATTTTTCAATAAATTTCATATATGAAGAAATAAAGGTTAATGAATGAGTCTATTTAAGTTTATAACTTAAGGTAAGTTTGATTTCAATATTAATCAATTAGAGAATGTGAAAAGAGTTAATGTTAGAGTTTAGTGCGACATCTCCTTGTAAGAAATTGCAAGGACTCAATTTTCATAAGAGAGGAGGTCTGTAGCAACCCTGTTTTCGAAGCCGTAATATTATTTAAATTTAATTGAAATAAAAGTATTCAAATTCAATTTTGATCATTAGTATTTAGGAAATAAGGTTTTGTTTAAATAAAATCTAGTTAATAAAAAAAATTTGTTTTAACAAATTAAATTAATTCTTTTCATAAAATATATTAAATTGGATAAAGTGTTATTGTGCAAATAATTTTTTTATTATCGAAACAGTTAGAAAAATATATATAAAGCTATTCTTCTAATAATTCAAGAGATGATTGATGATAATAATAATAATCAAGTATTGAACTGAAAGAGTTGCTTAATTATTGAAATATAATTTGCAAGATGAAATGTAAATTGATTTAAATTGAAAATGAATCTATAATTCAATAGTAGAATTATTCATTTGGAAATAAGGAGGTTTTAATTTGCAAATTTAAGCAGTAAAAGGAAAGTTAATTTATATATGGATTTAACTGAAAATTTAAAGTCTAAATTTATTTCATTTCTTTTTTTTTAACATTTCAAAGCCATCCATTCTTCATTATCAAACCCAATAACCCGCATCCAATCTTCTAAAGCCTATATACTCAAATTAAGTCTGCCCTAAATAGAAAAAAAGGATTGCGGAACGAAATTCAGGACCCTAGGGTGATGGAATCCAATCGAGGCGACGAGGCTGGGAGAGAATGGGGTTCAGGCGGAGGAGTGAAGCGATAGGCGTGGTGTTCGCCTGGGTTGGCCAAGATGTGGTGCTTCAAGCAAGTGTGCACATCAAGAGCAGTACGTATATCCAAATGTATGACTTGGTCTTAGACAAGACGTTGGAGGCGTGTGCGATTTTTAGGTCGGAGGTGTGGTGTCGAACATCGTTAAGGTTCAGTTGAGGCATCTCGGGCATCGGCAGGCGATGGGTAATGCAAGCTTCGGGTGGTTAGGGTTGAACTTCAGAGGGCAGTATGCAAAATTTCTATGATGATGAAGGGATGTTAGTCGAAACGGGAAGGAGTGACTGCACTTTTGCTGAGTAATTTACTTAATTTGTAAACATATATCAATTAGTTATACCCTTTTTATGCTTTCTTAAATTGTGAATCTATGTAAATTTTAGTAGTGATTGAACAATAGAATCAAAATAAAAATTTAATGATGTAGTTTTGATTGATCGATGCTTAAATTGGTTGAATAAAATATTTGAAATACTGAATTTTGAATCAATGGTTAAAAATGAATTAAATGGTTAAAATAAGATTACATGTCAAAATTTATATTGATCACTGTAAGCTGGGTTGATGGTTGAAAATACATACATTATTGTATAATCGAAGTTTGTCGGAAAGCAACTCGGATTGATAAACAATTTTGTATTATGGAATTATATTTTATAGGGTGATGTTGGCTGTAGATGTTGAATTTTCTTTGAATTTATTGTTTAAATTATGTAAATGTTTTTCAGTGAATTCAAAAATGATATTTTATCCATTTTGATCCTTATTGGAACTTAGTTTATAAATATATAATTAAATTATATTCTATTCTTAACTTATTGCTTATTTCAAAATTTCCAATTAAAACATTTAAAGATAAGTAATATTTATTTACAAAATTGTTTCTAAATTGTTATTTATAAGTATATAATTTTGGAAATGCTTTAGAGGCAAAAGATAATATATGGGATTATTTTAAAAAAATGGTTTTGTAAGTAGTAAATTCAATTTCAAGTAATTTTAGTTATAGAAGCTGCTTAAATGATTTTAGAAAAAGTTCAAAAGCCTTTGAAAAATTATATCTTTATATATATACACATATATTTAAATAGATTTTCAAATAAAGTAGGTTATAATTTTTGAAAAGTATTGCTTTGATTCAAAAATGCAGTAAAGAAACTCTTATCGTAAAATAACATTTTTTTAACTTATTTCTTTTAAATATAAATGAATAAGCTTTGATTCAACTTTCTATTGATTTTATGACGACCCGCAAATCCTTACCCTTTGAATCGATAATAAACCACACATGTCCGACTTGAAAAGCACAGAATGACAGAAAGTCATGAGAAAGAAGAGAGAGGGTGAGAAGAAAGAAAGAAGAGAGTAGAAGATAAGAGAAGAAGAAGAAGAAGAAGAGAGAAACAAAACCATAACAACACAGAATCTCACAACGCAGTGGAATAACATATAATATAAATAAATAATCTTTACAGAAGAGAAACTATAATATACATAAATCAATTAGGTACACAAACAAATAATTATCAACCTGGATAGTTAAAACAACATGTCCTCACTGATGCTGATAATCTACAACAACAATGTAGCGGAAAATAAACAGATACGTGTATATGACATGAAGATCTCCAGCTCATCTACTGAAGCTCTAAAATCACCAAATCTGAACCTGTAAATATACTCGACCAGACCCGAGCATTGAAAGGGAAGAACACCCGGGCCAGTCTGGTAAACCAGCATGAGAAAAACATATCTCAGCTGAATTTTAAAGTTTTAAGATTGCCAAACTTTTTTTATCAAAACAAAAGGTATCTCGTAAGATCACATCCACACATAAACACTGACGGGTTTTTCCCTTACGATAACCAAAACATTTCATATAAAATTCTCTTATATTATAATAATATCTATTACATAAAAAATAATTAATCATAGCTGAAATTGTTACATTATTAAATTCTAGCATAATAGGTTTACAAACAAAATGGCAAGCATGTTGTGGATATTGGATTCCATATAAATAACAAGGTAAGGGCCGACCTTTTCTGAAATCGGTACACCTCTAGAGGGATGTACCTAGGATCGAGATACTCGGTGTCTAAACCAACTAAGACTGGCCTACCCCTTCCTGGATTGTACGGACATGCCATCACCTAGTCGTTACCGACCTTTAACGGGTACCCAAGTCATACATTCACCACATACTTAGACATGTGTAGAGTAAATCTTGAAGGATGATGACATCTCTTATTGGGAGCGACTCACTCAGCATTGCTACTTAAACCCTGTTTTAGTCATTTCCTGAGGTGTGAGGCCAAAAGAGGTATCAAATACCTTTCATATATCACATCATCATCATCATCTTTGAATGTCGCATTACCCTTTCCGTTGACTACTAATTGCCTTCCACAAAAATACAATCGCTGAGCTCGTACGTCTCAAGGAGTGTGTTATGCTAAGAGAGGTTGCCTTCTTCGCCACCACAGATGTATGTTTGTAAAAACCAGTATACGTGATCCTAGAAATGCAATGTCAGATATCCATCGATACAAGTTGTCTAGGAACATGACAAACCAAAAATATTTTCCAACCATATCCTATATGGAAATCCCTAGGATTAGTAGCGAATAGTCCTTGCATTAGATATTTCATAACGAAGAGACTACTGCTACTATATGTACGAGTGTGTATGCACGCCCAGATGGGCCTGCTCTAATCACAGTGTCATGCATTAATTCAACAACACATTTGTATGAGGTGTAGAGTAAATATAAATGGTTGTTGTCACATAAAAGGTAAAAAATATAGGAGAACTATAATTAGACAATCAATTTATTTATGAGCTAGATGCTTAGTTTTTATTATTCAGTGACTGTATTTTCGAAATGTCATGTGAGTAGCCTCCATACTTATTTTTTAAATGAAACTCAACTTATTTTTACTTCGAAATGTTATAGTTTTGCACCAATTCACTATGTAGTTATATATTCTCTCTGAATTTAACTTAATAAATATAGAGTAAAATTCCACACAATTTGGATTCAATAATATACACTGCAACAAAACAGGTCATTTGCATCGGTTGTTCACCCCCATGTTGCATCAGTTCTACAACCGATGCACATGCAACTGATGCAATAAACTAATTTTTTTTGCATCAGTTGTAAAACCGATGCAAATAGTCATCTTTTGCATCAGTTGTCGCTAAAAAACGATGCAACATAAGATCTTTGGCTTAAAACCAGTCCCTTATATTGCACCGGTTGGCAGTAACAACCGATGCAACAAGACATTTTTTCCATCGATTGTTACTATCAACCGGTGCAACATTGGGGTAATTGGCTTTAAAAAGTCTCCTATTTTGCATCGGTTATTTCTAACAACGATGCAAAATACCCTTCTTTTGCTTCGGCTATTGGTAACCGATGCAAAAAAAACCTTCTCATATATTACCAAAATACTCGAATATACACCTATCATAACAAAACAATTATTGCATGCAGTATTATAGTCATTTAAAATCAAATTGGACGGCAAATGCATATTGAATAAGGTAATACCAAATAAATATATTTCAATTATAGTGTTCAACACTTCAACCAAACATTGTCACTACTTACCAACAAACATCAACACTTCAACCAAACATCGCCACACCAAATTCCATCAACAATCTACTTTCAGACCACCTGCACATCCTATCCAATGCATATACCATACCAAAAACTGAATTGCTTCACCTTCCTCCGCATCTTATATAACCACAACCAGTACCACTCCAAACCAACTGATTCACATCCCATAAACTTCAACTTCCGCTTCTCCATAAACCAAACTGTGCATTACCTTGCTGCACTTCTGCCTTTAATTATTCCTCTGTCAACATTCTCTCCCACCCAAACTCTACAACCATCCCAGATCACTTATGCCTTCACCTCCTCCCTCAACAACAACCTAATAACACAGCAAAACCACCAACAATTCCTCCCTCCATCTTTAAAAAAGCCGCCTTTTAACTTCAACAGCCCTTGCCACATACAAACATACACTTTCATTTAACCATCACTTCCATTTCACCACTTCACCACAAAACTTACTGCCGTCAAAACCACCCTGCTGCCACACTTGAACTTGCTTCTAACAATTCCTCACTTCTACCACCTGCAAACTACTACACCATTTTCCACAAACCACATCAACTACCATCATTCGAAAACAACCAACACATAACATCCCATACCCTTTCAAAACTTCTTCTTTGTGCCATCCTCCTACCAATCACCAACCCAAAGTAAATTACACTTCCCCATACTAGTGCACAATGCATTCCTCCTCTACCATTCACTATTGCATACTTAAGCCATATCTCCATCATGAACATTCCATACCAGTGCTACCATCACAAACCTTCTCACCCATCATCATTCATCACCAAACCAACCTGCCTTCACTTCGTACCCAACACCTGAACCGCACTTCCATCACAAAATAATCATCAATTCCAATACCATTGCCACGCCTCCTTCCTGTCACAACATCAGTAAGACACATTTACTACCGAAAATTACTTTAACATCCATAACCCTGCAACAACCAAAGTAGCATCACCAACTTGCAGCTGCACATACCCATCTCCCCGTACACATTGTCTTGCCTTTCATTAGAAAAAAATAAACAAGTAACCAGAAAGCATTGCTTCAGATGGAAAAGAATGCCAACTTGTTTTAACATCTTTAATTCCCTTCTGGCCAGTCTTCCACTCTAGGCGCACTGAGTGGTAATAGCCGCCTTCCTCCTCCTCCTATAATTTAAGCGAGCTAAAAACCCATAAGCATGACTCTGCATATATACACAACATTATTATAGTCAAGAATAAACAGGGAAGATGACGCAGCTTTGACTAGGCTCGAATAGTTTAGATACCAAACTGTCACAATCTATCTAGGATCTTCCTCACGAAATGATGATTTCGTGTCAAAAACCGATAGAACGATAAATGCTCAGTTCCGTTGATCGTGATGATGCCGAAATCTAGCTATCTCCAACCCGTTGATCTCGCAAGATGCCGTGTTGAAAGATCTGCAATTCCATCGTTGATCACTCATCAGTGATACCGTGAATTGGATTCAAATTCGTTGATTCGCTCACGAATAACCCAAAGATGGAAAGAAGAAGGAGATCACACTCAACTTCCAACAATGATGGCCAAAGCTCACACACAAATTTATTTTCAAAATCAACCCCCTTTACAAATGACAACACACCCCTATTTATAGGAAATTACAACATACACATGCGACTCAACACATGCGACTCACAACCTAACATATACGACTTAGCATCATACGAGTTACAACATCATACGACTTAACAACATACGAGTTACAACATCACACGACTTAACAACTCGACTCACGACCTAACACATACGACTTAACATCATACGAGTTACAACATCACACGACTTAACAACACGACTCACGACCTAACGAGATAGCACAGCTTCAGGAACGACTTATGCGACTTAGCACAGCTTCAGGAACGACTTAAGCGACTTACCACAGCTTCAAGAACGACTTAAGCGACTTAGCACGGTTTCAGGAATGACTTAAGCGACTTAGCACAGCTTCAGGAACGACTTAAGCGACATAAGAGAACAATGCAACATAACTGGACGGCTTATAGAAATGCGGCATAAGTGAATGATTTATAGAAATGCGGCTTGATTTCTTGAGTCGTTATCTTATAAGGTAGGCGACTCATGGCAGGCGACTTAAGGCAAGCGACATACGACTTAAGGCATACGATTGACATAACTCGCTATGTCATTTATCATGATGCGCTGCATCATCCTCCCTTGGTTGAAAAGAATTCGACCCCGAATTTACACTTTCCTCTTCTTCGACATACTTATTCTCATGATATGGAATCAAATGTTTGACATTGAAAACGTCAGCAGTATGGATATGATCCGACAATTTTAACTGATAAGCATTCTCATTTAAAAAAATTACGATTTCCAAACGGCCAATTTTTCTAGCAGCTAGTTTGTTGTAAGTACCAACAGGAAATCGATGCTTAGTCAATACTACATATACAAAATCTCCTTCTTTGAACTCAACATTTCGTCGTTTAATATCTATGGATTGCTTATATTTCTCATTCGCCTTAAGCAATCATTCCTGCATAGCCTTGTGGCACTCTTGCAATTCATTCACAAAATCACTAGCTCGTTTGATCACTCCTTTCTGCTATGATACTATAGATAAATCTAATGGCCCCTTAGGGATCGTTGAGTAAACGATCTGGAATGGACTGAACCCAGTGCTACGATTAACTGCATGGTTGTGTGCAAATTCAACTTGACACGGCTTGGAATCCCAACTCTTCAAATTATCATTCACGAGGCATCTCAATAGATTATCTAGAGATCTATTCACAACTTCTGTCTGTCCATCCGTTTGTGGATGATAAGCACTACTAAATTTCAGCTTTGTCCCGACCATTCTCCATAGGCTCATCCAAAAATGACTCAGAAAACGAGTGTCTCTACCCGATACAATAGATTCAGGCAACCGGTGAAGACGATAGATCTCTCTGAAGTATTATTGTGCGACCTTAACTGCATCTGCAGTCTTCTTGCATGCGATAAAATGTACCATTTTTGAAAACCGATCAACCACCAGGTAGATAGAATCATTGCCATGTTGCGTCCTTGGCAAGCCTAATACAAAGTCCATACTAACATCCACTCATGGTTTAGTAGGTATAGGCAACGACATATATAAACCTGCATTTATTGTGGTCCCCTTTGAAACTTGATAAATATGGCACCTCTGAATGAACTTTTCAACTTCCTTCCTCATTGACGGCCAAAAATAAGACTTTGAGATCAACTGCATAGTACGGTCGCGGCTCATGTGTCCTTCTTCATGTAATTCTTTGATATTTTCATTCGTAGACTGCAATCTGGAACACAAAACTGATTTCCTTTGAATAGAAAACCTTCAACCAGCATATATCCAGCCATGTTTCCCTGCTTGACTTTGTCTATGATTTCGGAAAAATATGAATTTGGAGTAAGAAGATCTGGAAGTAAGTCAAAACCCATCACCTCTATTCGCATGGTTGTTAGTAAATTATTCCTTTGACTCAATGCATCGGCGACACGATTAGTTACTCTAGATTTGTGCTTTATGACGAATGTAAATTACTGCAAATAAGCTATCCACGATGCGTGCCTACCTACAATTTTATTCTGCCCTTGTAAATGTTTCAATGCTTCATGATCTGTATACAAAACAAATTCTTTATGGAACAAGTAATGTCTCCAATGCTTCATGGCCTGAATAGCATAAAACTCCACATCATAAGTACTGTAACTCATTTTTGCTCCAGAAAGTTTTTCACTGAAATAGGCAATTGGACGGCCCTTCTGAGTCAACACTCCTTCGATTCCAACTTTGGATGCATCTGTATGTAACTCAAATAGTAACTGAAAATCTGGCAACACTAGAATCGGTGCTGAGGTTAAAAGTTCCTTGATTTGTTCAAAAGCAGATCCTGCCTCTTTCGTCCATGAAAACTGCTTTCCTTTCATACAATCAGTAACGGGAGCCATTACATTACTAAACTGTGGTATAAATCTTTGATAAAACGAAGTTAACCCATGGAAACTTCTGATTTCTATTATAGTTTTGGGCTGTGGCCAATTTCTGATTGCGGCTACTTTACTCTGGTCCACTTGTATCCCTTCCTTAGACACAACATAACCCAGAAATAAAACACTTGGTGTCATGGACACGCTTTTCTTCGTCGCTGCATAGAACTGCTCTTGACGAAGAATAGTTAACACCTTTCGCAAGTGTTGAATGTGCTCCTCTGTGATAGCACTATATATCAAGATATCATCAAAGTAGACTACAACAAACTTCCCAATGTAAGGTCTGAAATTTGATTCATCACCCTCATAAATGTGCTTGGTGCATTAGATAGACCAAATGGCATGACCAGCCATTCATATAATCCTTCCCGAGTCTTGAATGTTGTCTTCCATTCATCACCTGGTCTTATGCGAATCTGATGATAACCACTCTTAAGGTCGATCTTAGAAAAGATTACAGACCCACTGAGTTGATCCAATAGATCATCAAGTCTTCGCATAGGAAATCTATATCTGACAGTTATTTTGTTGAGTTCCCTGCTGTCTACACATTCTCCATGAACCATCTTTCTTCGGTACCAACATAGCTGGTGCAGCACAAGGACTGAGACTCTCTCGAACATGCCCTTGCTTAAGCAACTCCTCAACCTGTCTCCTCAACTCTTCATGCTCTTTTGGACTCATACGATAATGCAGCCTATGCGGTAAAACAGCACCTGGCACTAGATCAATTTGATGTTGTATATCCCACGGTGGCGGTAATTCCTTGGGTAATTCCGTAGGAAAGACATCTTCAAATTCATTTAGCACCGGTCTAACCTCCGCAGGTGTTTCAAGATCTTCACTTGTTTCATACCCAATCAACATAAACAATTCAGCACTATCTTTCACTTCTTTAACAAATTCTATCGTAGATAATAGACTAGTTGATTCCACTTTCTTCTCTGAATTGCTTTCACTTTGTTCACGCTTCTTAGGAACTAAGGTAACTAGGGTACCTTCGAACATGAAACTGTAGTTGTTGGTGCGACCATTATGTTGTACAACTCTATCATATTACCATGGTCTTACCAATAGTAGATGACACACATCCCTATCGACAACATCACACCATATATCGTCTTTGTACTTCTTCCCAATAGAAAATGTAACAAATGCTCGTCTTCCCACTGTCACTTCTCCACCTTTCTTCAGCCATGCCAGTTTATAAGGTCTAGGGTGTTTTTCAGTCTTCAACCCTAACTTCTTGACGGCTTCTTCAGAAATAATGTTATCGCAGCTTCCAGCATCAATAAAAAATCGACAAACCTTTCCCAAGATAGTAAATGTAGACTGAAAGATATTGCTTCTCAGCCAACTAGAATCATTTTCATGCTTTGGCACTAAACAAGACCTCCTTATCATCAAGTTACACCCTTCGTCTCCTACCACAACTTCTTCATCTTCATCAAACTTCGATGGTTGAGAATAATCAATTTCAGCTTCCACATCCTCATACTCACATTCCTCTGCAACTAATGCTCACTTCTTTGGCTTTGTACATTCATTACTTTTATGGCCAAACTCCTGACAATTATAACACTTGATACTGTTATTGACCTTTGCTTTAGCGGCTTCACTGACAATTGGTTTATTGACTGCCTTGGAAACATTAGCACTCCTACTAGCACCCTTATTCTGGTTGTTAGAACCCGTAAACACAACAATTCCTCATCTACCTTGTTTCTCCCAAGCTAGAGCTTTCTGATGTGCTTCAGCAACAGATATTGGATTAAACATATTAAACATGTCTTGAATTTGCATTCATAACCCTCCAACATATCTAGCCGTTAGCTGTTCCTCGGTTTCCATAATATCATTCTTTGCAATCAATTGATAGAATTCATCTGCATAGTCGTTCACTGTCTTCATCCCTTGTCTCAAATTCTGCAAACGTTGATACATAAGAGATTGATAATTGTACAGCAAGAAAGTCGCTTTCATCATTTTTCTCATTTTCTCCTAAGTGACAACTTTTGATTTTCCCATTCTCTCCCGAGTTAGTTTAGTTTGTTGCCACCAAGCCATAGCTCTTCCACTTAGTTTTGTAGCAACTAATTTGGACTCTGCGATTCTCAGGCACTTCCTTGAATTTCAAAATTTCTTCAACATTCGACAACCAATCAATAAATTCTTCTGCTTGCATACCACCTTTGAATTCTGGAATTTCCATCCTCATACCTGACTCCCATTTACGATCATTTTCTGAATCCAGATATTGATTTCGCACTTGGCCTCGATTTCGATAATGAATACTACCTCCATCACCATCTTCCTCAAAATCAGATGTATTTCGATATCGATCCTGACCGTCTACGTCCCTATGACCACGCATGTCCCTTCTACCCTGTCTTTCAGCATCACGATATGGTTCATTTTCGAACCCACGTTGAGTTCTTCCTCTTCATTTCGGTACCCATGGTGGTCTCGCATCATTGAAACTGATGATTCTCTCTTATCTCGATAAGACTGGGGTGACATCCTCCTTTCTTCTGAAACCGATGGTAAAGCCCTGTTTCCACCCCGGTTCGAAACTGTGACACTCTCCTTTGATTTTGATTCATGTCGTTCATCAATTTCTCCAATTTTTCAATATCCTCATTGAAGTTTTCATTGATACACTGCTCCATCTGCTCAGCTTCTTGTCTTCTATACAAATCTTCAACATTATGATAGTGATTAGCACATCTCGGAGGCATGATCATTAAACAATCTCGTTTCCATCTCTGATTTGGCACTGATACCAATTGACGCAGCTTTGACTAGGCTCGAACAGTTTAGATACCAAACTGTCGCAACCTATCCAGGATCTTCCTCACGAAATGATGATTTCGTGTCAATAAACCGATAGAACGATAAATGCTCAGTTCTGTTGATTGTGATGATGCCGGAATCTTGCTATCTCCAACCCGTTGATCTCGCAAGATGTCGTGTTGAAAGATCTACAATTCGATCGTTGATCACTCGCAAGTGATACTGAGAATTGGCTTCAAATTCGTTGATTCGCTCACGAATAACCCGAAGATGGAAAGAAGAAGGAGATCACACTCAACTTCCAACAATGATGGCCAAAGCTCACACACAAATTTATTTTCAAAATCAACCCCCTTTACAAATGACAACACACCCCTATTTATAGGAAATTACAACACACACATGCGACTCAACACGTGCAACTCACGACCTAACATATACGACTTAGCATCATGCAAATTACAACATCATACAACTTAACAACATACGAGTTACAACATCACACGACTTAACAACACGACTCACGACCTAACATACGAATTAACATCATACGAGTTACAACATCATACGACTTAACATCACGACTCACGACCTAACAAGATAGCACAGCTTCAGGAACAACTTATGCGACTTAGCACAGCTTCAGGAACGACTTAAGCGACTTAGCACAGCTTCAGGAACGACTTAAGCGACTTAGCACAGCTTCAGGAACGACTTAAGCGACTTAGCACAGCTTCAAGAACGACTTAAGCGACATAAGAGAACAATGCAGCATAACTGGACGACTTATAGAAATGCGGCATAAGTGAACGATTTATAGAAATGCGGCTTGATTTCTTGAGTCGTTAACTTATAAGGTAGGCGACTCATGGCAGGCAACTTATGGCAGGCGACATACAACTTAAGGCAGGCGACTTAAGGCAGGCGACATACGACTTAAGGCATACGATTGACATAACTCGCTATGTCGCTTATCATGATGCGCTGCATCAGAAGAGGATAATGTTCAGGGACAAATGTATGTACAAAATAAATTATGTTAAAAGATAATTGTGTTACAAATTCGAAGTAAAAGCAAAGGCAAAGGTGAAGAATAGCATTTCAATTCCATAAATAGATATAGGCATAGCTGGAAATAAAATAAATCCTACAGAATATATTAAATACTATCATAGATTAGTTTCACCTCTTCATATTCAAAACTCTTTTCTTTCAGCCAAACTTAACAGAAAATCAAAAGATGTTAAATTTCAATGTTACACCGATCATGTTGTCTTCATTGAAAACTGAAGATATCCAACAAATTTTATATTATTTTCTATTCTCTGTACAAATTTATATTATTTATGCGCAAACTACTTCTTTTATCAATATTCATTTTTGAACGACAATGACATTTTATTGATTGTTAAGTTATTTGGTTTGCATGATTCAATTTGTATTCTGCACCGAATTCAGTTGATCATTAATATGATATATAAATCATGTAGACTTGAAATAATTTATCTTTGTCTCGCTCCTGTATAAAATAGGAGCATCATTAGAAAAAAAATTATCAACTCTATATGTCAATTTTTTTTTTGACATTTGGTTGACTTTGAAAGGGTAATGTATACATGTTTACGTTTTAACCTAAGTACGTGCAAAAAATTGATTCTTTAGTATAATGCATCCGGTCTTTGAATTGGTGGGATATTTAAGTACATCCTTTTGTATGTTTCGTAGCATTAAGAGTATCTAATTATTAATTTTGTCAAGCAAATATCTCATAGACAAAAAATTTAGAGATATCAAAGCCTAAAAAATTAATCTTTTGCAAGTCAATGGATTAGTTAATTAAAATATGATTGCTTTATCAAAGCAAAGTGTTCAGCTGATACAGAGATTGATAAAATATTTGACTTTTGAGCATACATTTAGAATCTTTATTTTTTATTTTTTTAGATGGGTAGTTTTGTTTATTATAGTGAATGTGTATATGAATTTTGTATGTTGTTTTGACACTCTTAATTGGATTATGTTTGCAGAAGTTAGATGAAAACAAGTGGTTGATTATGACCATTCTATCGTACCAGAACACTGGAAGGAAAGATGAAAGTGCAGTGTAAGTATAAAATCCAACATGTATGACCAGTATATATTGTCCCATTTGTCTATAAACCAACTCTATATTCATAGCTCAATATTTATGATCACGCTGATAATATAAAAATAAAACAAAGTTCTGAGCTTCTTAATTTAGTTAAATTTTGCGTAACTAATTGCAGGCTTGAAGCCAAACATGAGGACAACCTATATTTACTGTCTACTATTGCTGATGCTCAAGAGAAATTGATACATGGATCTTATCAGGTAATGTACTGTATAATATATTATGACACACTAGCAAATTCTTGAGTGGTCAAATACTATATGTTTAATCACCAATGATGATCATGTTGTTTCCAAAGCGGAAGACTATTTAATTATCCTTTCCTCTGTAGCCAAGCAATGTAGTTGGGAATTGCATTCTTGTATTCATACACACACACTGACATACACACACGTATGCGCTGTTCAAGAAATTTGAAAGGCCCATACCTGATACAACATAGTGACTTTTTTTTATTCACAGACTTCTCAAAATCTTCCGTTACATCATTGTCAACCAAAAGCGCAAAGAGTCCATCCATCTGTGATTGAAAGCTAAACATTAAAATGACCAAGTCTTAATCAACTAAACCCAAATGAAAAAATGTAAAAGCCAGTTTAACAAAAAATGACTGTTGATAAATTCGTCACCAAAAATGATAGCTGGCGAGTTAATCGATTCGAAACAGCGAAGAACACGCCCTTGAGCAACATCAATTTGACATCAATCTACTCAAACCAGACATTCGAACTATAATATAAATACTAATTATAATATAAGATAGAATCAAAGATAAATAATGTTGGAATACTTAGCTTTTTAAGCCTACTCGAACGCATCATCAGCCTGCATACCAACGAAGCAAAGTACATCAGCATGCATAAGAACATATATAAGTAAGCAAATGATGAAAGATGTTTAAAATTGACATAAATACCTTAGTACACAATTGTGGAAGATTGTGGTAAGTCCCGAATTGCAGCTCTGGTGTCATATCTGCTATTGGTAATTTAATTACCTAATAAGGATGATACTGCTGAATGGTCCAGTAGTGGCTTTAGGAGCACGTTTTGCAACTTGAGGTGTTTCAAAAACATTCCAAAATTTTATTATCTCATCTTCCGCAGCTGAAGCTACTGTGCACTCATCAGGACTCTAGATATATTTACAACTCGAGTTATGTTACATTGAATTGCAAAATGATAAAATTTACAGAATCAAAGTAAAATAATCAATGTATACGTTATACCTGGGACATGAAGAGCACTATAGAGGTATGGCCAGTGAGTTCAGCAATCTTAGACATGGATAGATACTTCCATGCTGCAGCGAACTACATATAGAAGTGAAACAAACCCTCTAGTAGTTTAGCAATCAGTCGTAAACCGTCATAGTTTAATTATAGATTTTTAAACAAAATAACGTGCAAATGAAAATAGACATACATACATATAGAAGTAACACCGGTGTTGATGGCATTCATAGTAATATGTTGAGTAGAGGATGATAAAATAGAGATACACCAAATCATAGTATCCCAAATGACTTGTATTCATCCTTTCACCTGAGATTTATTGTTTGTTACAGCATCCCAATTTGTTGGGATTTTTCATCTAAGTAAGATTATCATTGTTTAGCTTATTTTCTACCAAGCCAACAATTGTTAGCTTATTTCATCTAAGAGCCTATACTCTTTGTGGTGTGTTCATACCCCTAATATTCCAAGTAACAAGACTTATTTGATTTTCAAATTGCTTTGTAACGATCTTTTAGGAGGAGCTTGTTTTTGAACAATAGGTTTATCCTTAATATTTGCAGGATAAGTTGGATTTTTCATAATAAACTCTGACACATCTATCTGGTCATCTTCACTATGGATTTCTTCTTCTTTTGCATCTTCCACATTTTATAGTGTATTTATCTCTATGGAATGCGGTAGTTCTTGGTCGAGGAATTCTAGGTGGTCATTTGTTTCAGTGCTCTATTTTGTTGCTGCAGTAATATTTGCTTGATTTTCTATATCCTCATTATTTGCTCCTACAACACCTTTCTGTGATTCAAGACGGATGATGCAATGTTAGTTACCTCAAAGAATTCATCTGAATTATTTTATGACTATTGTGTAACCTTGTCATTTTCTGAACCACTTTGATTTGCTGCAAATGTTTCACCTGTTTCTGTTTCTGTTGATTTCTTTACACCATTATGTAATAGAGATCTGGAACTGTTGTAACTAAAGTGGGTTGAGTAGTAACTTGAATTTGAACTCTAGCATATTTTGTGTATTTCTTCTATGCTATACTGTTATAATGAGTCCATATTTCCACATCCAAATTGTACAATTTAACCAATATTCATACTTATTTTATTTCCTCCTGCTTAAATTCATATCTAGGTGCCATGAATCAATTAATAGTAGTTTTCCATAGTAGGAAAAGGTCTTTTTACCCAAAATTTTATCAGTCGTCATTATTTTAAAATTGCACCGCATAGTAATAATTAGGAGCATTATGAATTTGGTAGTTACCTTCAGGTTCCAGACTTTCTGTATTCATTGCAAATCTTTGGGGATTGGCCATGAATCGTCTTCGTATGCCATCATCAGAGCGTCCAAATCTACGATTAGAGCTTATTCGTCTCAGTAATAGGGGTCACCAGCAAGGTTGTAGCAAAATTTTAGCTTGAAGATTAATAGCAGACGTTAATTAGCAGCAAAAAAACCCATTTTAGCATCTCGTTTAATTTGTTGAAGAAGAAATGAAGTAAAAAATAAATTTTCTGGCACCGAGGATTCTGAGGAGGAGAAGATTTTTTTTTTCGGAGTGGGTTATTGAGGAGGAAGGAGTACATTTGTCCAAAGTAGTAACTTTGGAGCCAATTTTTCATTATTTCCTACCTAAATTTCATATCTTTGCCATCAACAGTAGTTGCATCGGTTGACTTTAAAACCGATGCGACTAAAACTATTTGCATCGACATATGTGCATCGGTTGTTGGTGACAATAGATGCAAATTTGATTTTTTATTACCTATTGCTTTCCACGTACCAATTGCATCGGTTATTAAGATAGAAATGATGCAAATAGTTCTATTTGCATCAGTTTTTACTTCAACCGATGCGAATGAGGCAAAGCAATATGCACTTTTTGTACTAGTGATATAAAAGTAACCACAAACAGTAATGTTTCAAGCCACTATATGTAAACTGTAACTTCACAATATGCTAAAAATTACTGTGTGATAACTAAAGATTGAATTGTGTCACAGTGGAGATCGATATAAAAGGAAAGATATATATAAAACTACATGCTAATATGTTATTAAACTGATGGTTTTGCTGACAAAGATTGATAGTGATACAAACATGCAGTGGTGTTCAAATGGGAGATAAATTACAAAAAAAAAAGGAGTAATAGGTTTACAGCAAATGAAAGTACAAAAAGACTCAAGGAAACAGTTTGCAAATAAAATAAAAAATGGACAAACAAAAGATAGTGCAGCAGTTATCGAATGAAGTTGTATGACATAGTGGTCAACCGTCTAGACGCCTACTACTTCCTTTTCTTCTCTGAAGTTATTCCGTGGATCTTTTGCTTACCACGATCCTTTTTTGAGTTAGCCTGAATAGTACTGTAATATATTAGTAAATTTGGTTATGTGTTATTAGACAATATTGTAATAAGATCGGTACCCCAATGACGATGCTAGGTTGAGCCGTCATTCCAGGTTCATAATAATATATCCCACATAATAATGTTTAACAAAAATATAAATAAATCATATCACACAGTAGCATATCACAGTGCAATGTTTCAGTTGCATTTTGCAATTAAGATGCTCATATGCATTTTGTAACCAAGTACTGCTCAGTTGCATTTTGTAACTGAGCAACGTTTTAGTAGAAAAATGCAACTGAGGTGCTTCTCGGTTGCAAGATGCAATGGAGACTCAATGTTTCTCAGTTGCAAAATGCTGCTGAGGTGATGTTGTAGTTGGATTTTGCAACTGAGTACTTCTTCTGGTGCATTTGCAACTGAGGTGGTGCTTCAGTTGCATAATGTAGCCGAGGACCTTCTTTAATTGCATAATGCAACAGAGCAAGCTTTTAGTTTCAAAATTCGATTGAGTTGCTGCTCAGTTGCATTTTGTAACTAAAACCTTACTGATGCAACTGAGCAAGACTTCAGCTGCATTTTGCAACTGAAGTTCTCAGTTGCTTTTTGGAACCGAGTATTGCTTAGTTGCATTTTGTAGTGCAACTAAGTTGCACTCAGTTGCTGTGCAAAGTTGCACTCCAACTGAGTGCCACTTGCGCTGCAACTGTGCAGCCAATTTGTAGTGTAGAACATAAATCTTACAAAATTTGAAACAAACAATAAATTTTTGTAAACTTTGTTCCCACAGAACATAAATCTTAGTCAAAGCTACATGAAATAATAATAAGGCGTACACAATCCACTTAAGCTATTGAGCCTTACTTATATGCTCTGTTTCTTCTATACCCTCCTTCCTTTTCAAGTCTATAATCATTTTCAATGTCCAATATGATGTAACTTTCTTCGGATGGATGTGATTGTTCGTTGATTTTTCAGTTTATTTAATCATATGCTTCTCACCATGTTACCAAACTTTGCGTGCAATGTGAAGTTTCATAGCTACCATTTTGTTGTTGAAATGATATACACTGCTCCACCAAATGTACAAATAAGAGGGATCTGAAATAATAAAAATCATTGAGTGGTGTAGCAACTTAACTGAGAACGCTTCATAGAACTGTGCAATATTAAAGGCACCATAATATTTTAGAGATTCAACTCAGTAAATATTAAATGCAGTAATTTTCATATCAAAACCCTTATTTTGTAGGATAAAGCAATTGAAGAACTACCTTAATCAAAGGTGCAATTTATCCTTAAACTTAAAACTGTGAATTTAAAGACCATAGTGAATCCAGCGAAAAAACGTTTGACTATAGTATATCACCATCTCTGGTTAGTGCAAACAGTCAGCGGTATGTAAGCTAATATGGTTGTTCTAGAAAGATGCATGAATTTTTATCACATGTTCATATTTCATTTCCATTGCTCATTCTAAGGAGCGATTTTAAAAAGGGGCAAAGAAGAACAATTGGAAAATCCATTGACCAAATATATCAATAAAATACTCAAATACTTGTATGTTTATTTCAAGGGAATATTGGAACATATTTATCTCAAGGGATTACTGAGGCATATTCATCCTTTTAAAATAAAAAAGTTACATATATACAAACACACACGTGCATATTGAGCAGTAACACATGGGATTATATAACAGTAAAATAAATCACTTTGAATATATGATGGGAACAATAGAAATAAATGTCAAGTTGGTAGTGCAGGAAAAGTTTGAGTTTTAATAGAAAATATTAATTGTAATTGATCTCCCAGTCCAATTATATTATCTAATTAAAGCCTACAATATGGAAATGATCCAAATGATATAATGATGTGAATTTTTGAAAAGTAAACGTACCAAAATTTAAGTTAAAGCCAATTTAGCCTTGATATAATCTTTTATATGCACCTTCCACGTTTTGCAGTTGCTTTGAAAGACACTTATACCACAATATGGCTAGTGGATTTAACACCATAATCTAATTAACTTAATGCAATTAATATGGTAATTTAAATAATTTTCTCCAAAACTAAAACAGACATGAAAGAAAATTAAACACATCATACCAAAAGTGTAAAATTTCATATAAAGTGGGCGAAATCAAGTAACAATTTTTGACAGATAAATCGAAACAAAAACTCATAGAAACATAAGCGAATATATGGTAGTGAAATCATGAATTTAAACCAACAGTATATAAGCAATTTAAAAACAGACATGAATTTCGAATTAACCAAATAATGGATAGAATAACACTCACCCAAACCCTCCACTGCCATACTTCAACCCAATCTTGTAAACAAACATAAATCAAAGCTTTCTACACCAACCTATCATGAAATATAAGAAAATACAAAGGAATAACGTCGTGAACTACTATATCAACAATATTATCCTCTTTAAAGAAAATCCATACATTTTAGTTGCTATTGGAAGATAAAAAACAGTACCTGAAATTAAGCAAAAAGGAGAAACAAAACGATGTCTAAATCCACTACTGTCATAGTTTAACTCGGGAAAGGGTAGTTTCCATTTGAATACAGTTCTTAAAAAGGTGTACGGTGGTAGAGTTGAATAGTAATTACAGAAAATTGTATACCACAAAAAAATCTATTTCACGCATAAAATCAATTGAACTTGTCATAAGGCATATTATGCATATGTTATGCTTTAATCCACATTAAAACAATATCTGGAAGTACAAAAGTCTAATCTTGTTATCTAATAAGTAGCATTTCATTATGTACCTTCACTATATCCCCAGTTCTACTTCATAAATAGGAATGTGTGGTGTGACGACCCGCCTTTTTGGACAGTTTAAATCGATGATCAAATACACATGTCGATTTCAAATCATTCAAAAGGGCAGATGGCTATTGGGGTAAATAAGAAAAGAAAAGAAAGAGAAATAAAGGAAATGAAACAACGCAGAATCTCGCAGCAGAACGATAAAATATAATAGTCAAATAAACAGTTCATGAAGCTGTTTACTATACTTTGACAATTATTTATACAACATTTATCAGAGTTATACATATACAACAGAACAATTAAAATAATGCAGCAGATAGCATGATGCAAGGGTAATAATAGTAATAGTATACCAAATCTTCGTCTTCATCCTCCAGAATAGATCTTCAAAAATCTGAAAAACTCAGGACTGACCCGAGCATAATGAAAAGACAAAACACTCGAGTCAGGACTAAAATATCCTTATGAAAGTTAAATCAATCGTAATAAATATGAGTGTAACAGCGTCAGAGATGCTTACGGGGTTTGACATCTCATATCCAGTGTCAACGTGCGTGCAATAACTTAAGAGATGTTACGGGATTTTCCATCTCTCAAGCATCCGTGAAACTATCTACTATGTAGTAATATACGCTAAGTAGATAATGCCTATCAGTAATATAAAGTATCAAAATAGCGTTAAGGCGTTACCATAATCTCCCTTAACACATTTTTATAATGCCATAGTCTATACAGCACCGTAAGCCTCACCGTAAACTGGTGGTTATCAGAGGGTACCCTATAGGTATAACACAAAGCATAACGTAGTGGTCGCGAATAGGATAATCAGTATGACAAGGTACATGAGGCGATACCAACTAGGATACTAGCAGTTGCGTGATCCGGACAGATGTTGGGCATAGCCAGCAGCCACCCCAACACCGCGAAACAACACTCCCAAATCAAGGGGTGCACCCAAATCGAATCACAAATGCAATAGAAATGGTATCGAAGAAGCGTGTCCGCTAGAGGTGGCGAACCTCAATGGCCCGGCGCGGCTCCTGTTTTAGTCATGTCAGGGGTCATCCAATATCGTTCTCTTTCTTCAGTCAACATGTTCACCAGACCATCCACTTCATTCTGGATCAACACTCCGCGTATAATAGCTATTAAAGTGGTTTTCTGTATCAACAGAGAGTATGTCCATATCCGATTCCGGTCTCCTTAATAACTACGTATTATTACACCGTTGGCTCTTTTACATTTCAAATCGATTCATAATTGATATCAAAATATCATATTCGCTTCAAAAATCAAATCCATTTCAAATATCATCGTATCTTTTCAAATATAAGATTCGCATCAATATCTCATTTCGGTTTCAAAATCATTTCGAATTTCAATTTAGGTTGCAACTTCATTTAACTCAATTCGTATTTAAATTCAAGGTTTAAATATAAACATTTCACCTTATTAACCAGCTTGAAATTTTTAGAAAATAGTTTAAGTAGTTTAAAAGTAGTTTAAATAATTAAAATAGTTAAAAATACTTAAAATCTTTAAAATGGATTTAAAATAGATAAATTAGTTCAAATAATTTAAATTGGGTTAAGTAGATTAAAAATAGATTAAAATAGTTTAAGTATTCAAAATGGTTTATATAACAGAGTAATTTGGAAAAACAAATTAAAACAGCTTCAAAACCAATCAGTTTCAATTATAACTTCCCAATTCAAATAAATTTCAATTCAAATCAATGTCAACTTGACTTCAAATTTATTCAATTTTACATTCACCTTCAACTTATTCAATTCCAATGTATATCGAATTTTTTGAGCTTGATTTTTCAAAATATCAATTTTTAACACTTAACAAAATTTTCCTTCAATATTCAAATTTAAATCCCACTTACAAATATGATTCAATTTCAAGCTCAATTTCAAATATCATTTTATATCGCTTTTACTTAGTAATATTCAAAGCTCGAATTAAGGTTCAATCTTTTAAAACGAATACATTTTCGAAATTCAATCATAACCCAATTTTAAATTTCAAGTCTCAACTTAAATCATTTAACAAATTCTTTTAACCAAAATCTATTTCAACATTCCAAACTCAATTTTTCGATAAATTCGATTTCTATAAATTGATTTCTATTTATAACTTTTAAATCAAAACATTTAACTAAATTTCAAATCGACGATTTTAAAAATTATTAATTTAGCCAATTCGGTGTCTGTATATAATTTTCTATCCTATGGCCAAGTGATTATTTATTTCAATTAAATGTCAGGGATGAATATATATTACTTAAATCAAATCACAGTTTCATATGTATGCATAATAGGATATATATATAAGCAAATAAACATGCAAACATTTAAATATCAACCAATGACATCCATCGAAATACATCATCCAATAAACAATACAATTCATGGCAATTTCATAGTTATCAATGTCAGGTAATTAAATCGCAATTCAATTTCAATTTCAATTTAACTGTCAATTTAATTTCCAACGGTTAATTCAAATGACAACCTATATGACAATTAAATTCTTTCAAACAATGACAAATAAAATTCATATCACTTCATAATATCAATTTAACTAGCATAAAGGTATTTAGTACGTTGTGAGCGTTATAAAACACTCACCTTGATTTTTACGATTTTAAATCAAATCGAACAACGTTCGATTTAACCCAAAATTTTCTCTAGCTCCAAATGATACCAATCTAGCTCCATAGCGTAGTCCTCGACAAAACGAAGCCAATGCAATTTGTTTCGTCCAAAGCGGACCTCGTATGAAAAAGTTATACACGTTTAATGTTTGTACAATTTTAATATAATCAATTTTACAATTTCTTTTATATTTTTATACCCAACTCAATCAGAGCCGTTGATTCTTGCCTTCAACAATCTGGACCGCACCTTCTTTCTTCCTCCCATTCATGTTCTTCTCCCAGGTTAGAGACGCAACATAGAACCCATCAAACGCGGCCTAGGGTTCCAAATCGCGGCCACCACGATCATTTTTGCATCGATCAACTAGCGCTACCTCGAAGCTACGGCCGAGCCCTACCCACGGTCACAAGGAAGTTGAACTCGGCCCCACCTACTGCTGTAAAACGTGAGAGGAGCTGCTGCCTTAAAGCTCCATTTGCCGTTGATCCATTCACTCAAAATCGATCACAACCGTTGAAGTTGTAGATCTCAATACGCTCTTCAACTTTGTAGTTGATAACTTCCTCTAATTGTTTGTGGATTTGAAGATAATTGAGGAGAAAGGAGAATCATTTTCGGCCATTAACAGAAAAGTGGCGGCTGAAGCAAGAAATTAGGGTTTTGTTTTCTTTTTTTTTTGCAAAATGAATTTGGTAGGTGCTTTTATAGAAAATATAACGAGCACTATTCATCCCGGAAATTTCGAACTCCGATTAACGCATGGTGACCGGCGTTTCTAGGGTTTACCCCGCGTTCCAGACACAATGGAACATGTTTCGGAAGCTAATTCGGTCATCTGTGCGAGTTACGACAATAAACGATCAAATTTAAATTAAACCGATTCAACTAATTTCTATGCGTTTTGGCTTGCTCCGGACAAACGGTAAATCCGATTGACACGAAATTTGAAACCTTACAATAATATCACGTTATAGATCCAATGAAACTAGTTTCGTCGGAATCCGAGACCGTTTGAAAAATGACTATTTTAACTCGTTAAATTAATATTAAAACAATTTCGATGCGTTTCGAGCTGCCACGGTCAAACGACGACTCCGATTGCTTTGAAAATTGAAATCCGATAATAACTAACTATTACGGATCCAATGGAACTAGTTTCGTCCAATTCTGAGACTGTTCGAAAATTGGTTATTTTTCAATCGATAATTAAATATTAAAATATTCAATTTTCACAAATTTACTTTTAATTCAATTTTAAAAGTTCTACAACATCATTCTTACTTTAATATGATACAATATAATTTTACAAGTCATTTTTAATCATATTAACCCATTATTCAATTATTCAATAATTTCAAATTTTAAAATCTTATTAACTCTATTATAATCACAATATAACTTATATTCACTTTGGAAACCAATCTGAATCATATTAAATCAATTTCAATTATTCTCTCTATTTTCATATATTAAATTTCAATATCAAATTGATCATATCAAATTCAGAATTTTATTATTCAACATTTGTAATATTAAGTTTAAACAAATTTGATTATTCTTAAATCACTATCTTTTGAAATATTCAAAACGAATTTATAAAATTTAACTAATTCAAATTATAGAACAACCATTTTCATTAAAATAGTTATTTAATTAATTCAATAAATTCCAAATATTAAATCTAAACTATTAATTGTTCAATATTTGACGGATTTCAATATTGGATTTTTAAATAAAAATTTCATTATCAGTCGATTTGCTATATTACATCAAATGAACTCTACATTATTATTTAACTACAGTTAGAGATAATTCACTTAACTAATATATAAACTTCCATTTCAATTGCAATTGGTTCACAAATTTAATTCGACTAACTAAATGAATATGTAACTTAAATAATTATCACTGTTAACTTTTAATTACTTATAAGTTTATTATTTACAAACAAGTGTCACAATTACCTATACAATACAAATTCATTCAATTACCTTTGACTACATATTATTTCAATTGATTTGGGATTTCATTCAATTCATAAATAATTAACTTAGATAATATTTTGTTGCATTTCATTCTAGTTATTATTATTCCAAACGGCTTACAATTTTTTTCTAAACCTAAGTCACGAAATCTTATTAAATTTAGCTATTTTAATTATCGAAAATTTACGGGTCGTTACACTCTCCCCCACTCAAAACATTTCATCCCCAAAAAGGAAAAAGAAGAGAAAAGGAACTAAGTAAAGAATTCAACATTTGATATATTGTATTCAAAATTATCCGCTTATAAAACAATGAAATTCCATTTATAAAGTCATAACTACGCTTCCACTAAGTTACTCCAAACGGCTTCCTAACTTTAAAAGTTAGTAATCAAAACAAGTTATAAAAATTTTTAAACTTGAAAAATTTTCTAACACCCGGATTTTACGGAAAATTTCGGCAGAGTCTCCTTTGCGCGGCTCGATCGGAAAAAAAATGACAGTATATATATCACAAATATACTCTCATCAAGTGATGAGGCATCCCGCAGGGAAAAAGTGTAAAAGTACGGTATGTAATCCGAGATATGTACCTTATATATTGTTAGCGAGCATATACGGCTAATATAGCGCGAAAGCGAGCTCCAAATGCGAAGCAAGCGCAATCCACACCTACTAAACACTCAATAACTAAGTTAGAACCATGCATATAATGATAGATCGATATACTTAGCCTACAAAACATATATATAACATATTTAGCTTCAAAACTGAGATTCCAATTTCAGGATAGCAAACAAATCTTAGTTTTAGGACAACTAAACGATAAAATTCGGCAACAGAATCTAAACAAAAGTTGTTGCATTCATTTCAGGCTTTCCGGAATGTCCAAAATCATCGAATTCGGACCATACATTCAAAAATTATGGCCGTTTTACTTAGAGGATACGCCTCAGCCTGGGCAATGAATTACGCAGGTCAGCGAAATTCACCCACGCTTTCGACCTTCTAAACGAAATCAAAACACAAAATACTTAAAACAAAAGTTTTAGATTAAGTTCTTAGCTTTCCAGAAAGTGCAAGATCATCAAAATCCGATAAACCAGTCAAAAGATATGGCGAATATACTAAGGGTGTATACTACTGATTTTACTTATTTTTATACAGGACAGCGAGTAACATTCAAGTTTTTAACCTAGTAGATGAAGGAATTTTCTCAAGTTATCTAAACAAAAGTTGTGCTATAGTTTCTAAGCTTTTCGAAAAGTTCAAGATCATCGAATTCCGTTTAGCTATTTAAAAGTTAAGGTTGTTTTCGTTTCAGCATATGTTGGACAATTTTGGAGTTTTCCCAAAAATTTGCTTTTATTATTTCAAAGTACAAACCATCAAAACTTCAAATTTTCAAAAGAACAATCATAAACACAAAGTCATTTATTTTCTTATTCATCCATGCAATAGGTTTACATTCAATTTGTTTCTGATTTATTCAAGTTTGTTTCATTCACATTTTAAATTCAAGTCAATTTGCTTCAATTTAAATTGAATTCAATTATATTTAATTTCACTTTGCTTCAAATTTGAATTTAATTATTTTAAAATTTTATTCCGTTTATTCAATTCCATTAACACTAATGAATTCTACTTAA
This sequence comes from Allium cepa, assembly GCA_030765085.1. Taxonomy (NCBI): domain Eukaryota; kingdom Viridiplantae; phylum Streptophyta; class Magnoliopsida; order Asparagales; family Amaryllidaceae; genus Allium; species Allium cepa. The sequence goes on along the minus strand of CM060942.1, from coordinate 210,484,387 downwards.
TCAATTATCATCTATCTAACAACCAATGCATATCAAACATTAACATCCATCCAAAATCTACACTAAATCAATTATACATTTCCAAGTCAATTTTAATTTCATACACTTCCAAGTTTATTGACATTTAGTTATACTCAAATTTAATTAGTTTCCATTTACCAATTTTATATTTCATTAATTTTAAATTTTATTCATTCACTTATATATATCATTCATTTTACAGCTTAAATTTCTTTTATATTTACAACTATCAATAGATCTTTACATTTTATTATTCATTCTCACACTGGTATATTATTTCTCTACTTATCCTTATTAGCATTTTAAACCTTTTAAGTATTTGGTAAGTTATAGTTATTCAAATAGAATGTAGTTAAAAACATACAACTTCTTTTCATTTAAAGTTGAATTTTCAATTAATTAATTCTTAAGTCATTACTTAAATTTCACTATAATTTAATTTCACATTTACATTCATATATAGTATTTCCATTTTATATTAAAATAATTTTGAATCACCTTTAAATGTTAATTTAAATTCCAATTATTTACTAACAATTTTATTTATATTTGCAAACCATTAATTAAATGCATATTTCATTATTCAAACCTATACTTGTATATTATCCTATTAACAATTCATATAACATTTTTGAACTTCTTAAATATCTTGGTAAGTTATATCTATGCTATAGAATGAAATTTAATACTATGCGAGTTTTACAGTTTCAATTTTATTTTAAGTTCATAATTTCCTTATTCTAAGGATTTCTACTTCAATTGATATTTTCACTTAGCTCTTAGGTTCATTTCTCATTTCACAATTCAGAAGTTCCTTAATGATTCAAGTCTGAATTCATTTCAATCATTTAAAAAAATCATTAATTATTAAAGGACTTAAGAATTCCTATCCCGGTTTCATTTCAAATCAAGTTTTGGAATAATATATACTTATATAATTTATATATCAAATCATACTATAGAGAATACAAAATAAAATAAAAGTTGAATCAAAACAAGGTTTAGACAAGCTATTAAGTAGTTTCCCCCACTCGGACTCTCGAAAGTAAACGCCGATGATGCGTGCACTCATCACCGAAATCATTTTCTAGCGTCAAGAGAAGGGAATATAACACTTATCATTAAAAAAATCCTTCGAAAACAATTTCAACTCAATTATACTATCATATAATACTCATATTATATTTTTCAAATTCTTGTAAGTCAATTTCAAACACCGGAATTTAAATTCCCAAATCCAAGTTAAAATTCATTTATATTCATTATCAGTTGTATTTACAAGATTTCCTTTTCCTAAATCCATTATTATTTAATCAATTGTTGTAAATATTGACTGATCAAACAATAACGATAATAATCTAATACTATCATCTCCTAAAAATCAATTCAATCAAATGAATAAATATTCGAATAATTCTTTTATATAAAATATATTCCAAAACGATATTGTGTTGGTTTGTCCTATTCGAGTGTTTAGAAATTCCTATCGACGCCTTGGCGTCCCAAGTATCGACCAGAATTCATAAATACTCAACGGAACAAAGTTAACACAATATAAAACCATTTTATATCAAATAACAAGTACGCTCTCTCATATACACTCAACTCATTCATATAGTTTACCTCTATTTCAATGAGTAATTCCCCACTAGAGCCAAGGTTTATCGCTAAACCAAAGCTCTGATACCAACTGTAACGACCCGTCTTTTTGGACAGTTTAAATCGACGATCAAATACACATGTCGATTCCAAACCATTCAAAAGGGCAGATGGTTATTGGGGTAAATAGGAAAAGAAAAGAAAGAGAAATAAAGGAAATGAAACAACACAAAATCTCACAGCGGAACGATAAAATATAATAGTCAAATAAACAGTTCATGAAGCTGTTTACTATACTTTGACAATTATTTATACAACATTTATCAGAGTTATACATATACAACAGAACAATTAAAATAATGCAGCAGATAACATGATGCAAGGGTAATAATAGTAATAGTATACCAAATCTTCGTCTTCATCCTCCAGAATAGATCTTCAAAAATCTGAAAAACTCAGGACTGACCCGAGCGTAATGAAAAGATAAAACACTCGAGTCAGGACTAAAATATCCTTATGAAAGTTAAATCAATCATAATAAATATGAGTGTAACGGCGTCAGAGATGTTTACGGGGTTTGACATCTCATATCCAGTGTCAACGTGCGTGCAATAACTTAAGAGATGTTACGGGATTTTCCATCTCTCAAGGATCCGTGAAACTATCTAATATGTAGTAATATACGCTAAGTAGATAATGCCTATCAGTAATATAAAGTATCAAAATAGCATTAAGGCATTACCATAATCCCCCTTAACACATTTTTATAGTGCCATAGTCTATACAGCACCGTAAGCCCCACCGTAAACTGGTGGTTATCAGAGGGTACCCCATAGGTATAACACAAAGCATAACGTAGTGGTCGCGAATAGGATAATCAGTATGACAAGGTACATGAGGCGATACCAACTAGGATACTAGTAGTTGCGTGATCCGGACTGATGTTGGGCATAACCAGCAGCCACCCCAACACCGCGAAACAACACTCCCAAATCAAGGGGTGCACCCAAATCGAATCACAAATGTAATAGAAATGGTATCGAAGAAGCGTGTCCGCTAGAGGTGGCGAACCTCAATGACCCAACGCGGCTCCTATTTTAGTCATGTCAGGGGTCATCCAATATCGTTCTCTTTCTTCAGTCAACACGTTCACCAAACCATCCACTTCATTCTGGATCAACACTCCGCGTATAATAGTTATTAAAGTGGTTTTCGGTATCGACAGAGAGTATGTCCATATCTGATCCCGGTCTCCTTAATAACTACGTATTATTACACCGTTGGCTCTTTTACATTTCAAATCGATTCATAATTGATATTAAAATATCATATTCGCTTCAAAAATCAAATCCATTTCAAATATCATCGTATCTTTTCAAATATAAGATTCGCATCAATATCTCATTTCGGTTTCAAAATCATTTCGAATTTCAATTTAGGTTGCAACTTCATTTAACTCAGTTCGTATTTAAATTCAAGGTTTAAATATAAACATTTCACCTTATTAACCAGCTTGAAATTTTTAGAAGTAGTTTAAAAGTAGTTTAAATAATTAAAATAGTTAAAAATACTTAAAATCTTTAAAATGGGTTTAAAATAGATAAATTAGTTCAAATAATTTAAATTGGGTTAAGCTGATTAAAAATATATTAAAATAGTTTAAGTATTCAAAATGGTTTATATAACAGAGTAATTTGGAAAAACAAATTAAAACAGCTTTAAAACCAATCAGTTTCAATTATAACTTCCCAATTCAAATAAATTTCAATTCAAATCAATGTCAGCTTGACTTCAAATTTATTCAATTTTACATTCACCTTCAACTTATTCAATTCCAAAGTATATCGAATTTTTTTAGCTTGATTTTTCAAAATATCAATTTTTAACACTTAACAAAATTTTCCTTCAATATTCAAATTTAAATCCCACTTACAAATATGATTCAATTTCAAGCTCAATTTCAAATATCATTTTATATCGCTTTTACTTAGTAATATTCAAAGCTCGAATTAAGGTTCAATCTTTTAAAACGAATACATTTTTGAAATTCAATCATAACCCAATTTTAAATTTCAAGTCTCAACTTAAATCATTTAACAACTTCTTTTAACCAAAATCTATTTCAACATTTCAAACTCAATTTTTCGATAAATTCGATTTCTATAAATTGATTTCTATTTATAACTTTTAAATCAAAACATTTAACTAAATTTCAAATCGACGATTTTAAAAATTATTAATTTAGCCAATTCGGTGTCTGTATATAATTTTCTATCCTATGGCCAAGTGATTATTTATTTCAATTAAATGTCAGGGATGAATATATATTACTTAAATCAAATCACAGTTTCATATGTATGCATAACAGGATATATATAAGCAAATAATCATCCAAACATTTAAATATCAACCAATAACATCCATCGAAATACATCATCCAATAAACAATACAATTCATGGCAATTTCATAGTTATCAATGTCAGGTAATTAAATCGCAATTCAATTTCAATTTCAATTTAACTGTCAATTTAATTTCCAACGGTTAATTCAAATGACAACCTATACGACAATTAAATTCTATCAAAGAGCGACAAATAAAATTCATATCACTTCATTATGTCAATTTAACTAGCATAAAGGTATTTAGTACGTTGTGAGCGTTATAAAACACTCACCTTGATTTTTACGATTTTAAATCAAATCGAACGACGTTCGATTTAACCCAAAATTTTCTCTAGCTTCAAAGGATACCAATCCAGCTCCATAGCGTAGTACTAGACAAAATGAAGACAACGCAATTCGTTTCGTCAAAAACGGACCTCGTATGAAAAAGTTATACACGTTTAAAGTTTGTACAATTTTAATATAATCAATTTTACAATTTCTTTTAATTTTTATACCCAACTCAATCAGAGCCGTTGATTCTTGCCTTCAACAATCTGGACCGCACCTTCTTTCTTCCTCCCATTCACGTTCTTCTCCCAGGTTAGAGACGCAACATAGAACCCATCAAACGCGGCCTAGGGTTCCAAATCGCGGCCACCACGATCACTTTTGCATCGATCAACTAGCGCCACCTCGAAGCTACGGCCGAGCCCTACCCACGGCCACAAGGAAGTTGAACTCGGCCCCACCTACTGCTGTAAAACGTGAGAGGAGCTTCTGCCTTAAAGCTCCATTTGCCGTTGATCCACTCACTCAAAATCGATCACAACCGTTGAAGTTGTAGATCTCAATACGCTCTTCAACTTTGTAGTTGATAACTTCCTCTAATTGTTTGTGGATTTGAAGATAATTGAGGAGAAAGGAGAATCATTTTCGGCCATTAACAGAAAAGTGGCGGCTGAAGCAAGAAATTAGGGTTTTGTTTTCTTTTTTTTTTTTGCAAAATGAATTTGGTAGGTGCTTTTATAGAAAATATAACGAGCACTATTCATCCCGGAAATTTCGAACTCCGATTAACGCACGGTGACCGGCATTTCTAGGGTTTACCGCGCGTTCCGGACACAATGTAACATGTTTCGGAAGCTAATTCGGTCATCTGTGCGAGTTACGACAATAAACGATCAAATTTAAATTAAACCGATTCAACTAATTTCTATGCGTTTTGGCTTGCTCCGGACAAACGGTAAATCCGATTGACACGAAATTTGAAACCTTACAATAATATCACGTTACGGATCCAATGAAACTAGTTTCGTCGGAATCCGAGACCGTTTGAAAAATGACTATTTTAACTCGTTAAATTAATATTAAAACAATTTCGATGCGTTTCGAGCTGCCATGTTCAAACGACGACTCCGATTGCTATGAAAATTGAAATCCGATAATAACTAACTATTACGGATCCAATGGAACTAGTATCGTCCAATTCTGAGACTGTTCGAAAATTGGCTATTTTTCAGTCGATAATTAAATATTAAAATATTCAATTTTCACAAATTTACTTTTAATTCAATTTTAAAAGTTCTACAACATCATTCTTACTTTAATATGATACAATATAATTTTACAAGTCATTTTTAATCATATTAACCCATTATTCAATTATTCAATAATTTCAAATTTTAAAATCTTATTAACTCTATTATAATCACAATATAACTTATATTCACTTTGAAAACCAATCTGAATCATATTAAATCAATTTCAATTATTCTCTCTATTTTCATATATTAAATTTCAATATCAAATTGATCATATCAAATTCAGAATTTTATTATTCAACATTTGTAATATTAAGTTTAAACAAATTTGATTATTCTTAAATCACTATCTTTTGAAATATTCAAAACGAATTTATAAAATTTAACTAATTCAAATTATAGAACAACCATTTTCATTAAAATAGTTATTTAATTAATTCAATAAATTCCAAATATTAAATCTAAACTATTAATTGTTCAATATTTGACGGATTTCAATATTGGATTTTTAAATAAAAATTTCATTATCAGTCGATTTGCTATATTACATCAAATGAACTCTACATTATTATTTAACTACATTTAGAGATAATTCACTCAACTAATATATAAACTTCCATTTCAATTGCAGTTGGTTCACAAATTTAATTCGACTAACTAAATGAATGTGTAACTTAAATAATTATCACTGTTAACTTTTAATTACTTATAAGTTTATTATTTACAAACAAGTGTCACAATTACGTAGGCAATACAAATTCATTCAATTACCTTTGACTACATATTATTTCAATTGATTTGGGATTTCATTCAATTCATAAATAATTAACTTAGATAATATTTTGTTGCATTTCATTCTAGTTATTATTATTCCAAACGACTTACAATTTTTTTCTAAACCTAAATCACGAAATCTTATTAAATTTAGCTATTTTAATTATCGAAAATTTACGGGTCGTTACACTCTCCCCCACTCAAAACATTTCGTCCCCAAAAAGGAAAAAGAAGAGAAAAGGAACAAAGTAAAGAATTCAACATTTGATATATTTTATTCAAAATTATCCGCTTATAAAACAATAAAATTCCATTTATAAAGTCATAACTACGCTTCCACTAAGTTACTCCAAACGGCTTCCTAACTTTAAAAGTTAGTAATCAAAACAAGTTATAAAAAATTTTAAACTTGAGAAATTTTCTAACACCCGGATTTTACGGAAAATTTCGGCAGAGTCTCCTTTGCGCGGCTCGATCGGAAAAAAATGACAGTATATATATCACAAATATACATCTCATCAAGTGATGAGGCATCCCGCAGGGAAAAAGTGTAAAAGTACGGTATGTAATCCGAGATATGTACCTTATATATTGTTAGCGAGCATATACGGCTAATATAGCGCGAAAGCGAGCTCCAAATGTGAAGCAAGCGCAATCCGCACATACTAAACACTCAATAACTAAGTTAGAACCATGCATATAAAGATAGATCGATATACTTAGCCTACACAACATATATATAACATATTTAGCTTCAAAACTGAGATTCCAATTTGAGGACAGCAAACAAATCTTAGTTTTAGGACAACTAAACGATAAAATTCGGCAACAAAATCTAAACAAAAGTTGTTGCATTCATTTCACATTTTCCGGAATGTCCAAAATCATCGAATTTGGACCATACGTTCAAAAATTATGGCCGTTTTACTTAGAGGATACGCCTCAGCCTGGGCAATGAATTGCGCAGGTCAGCGACGTTCACCCACGCTTTCGATCTTCTAAACGACATCAAAACACAAAATACTTAAAACAAAAGTTTTATCTTAAGTTCTTAGCTTTCCTTAAAGTGCAAGATCATCAAAATCCGATAAACCAGTCAAAAGATATGGCGAATATACTAAGGGTGTATACTACTGATTTTACTTATTTTTACACAGGACAGCGAGTAACATTCAAGTTTTTAACCTAGTAGATGAAGGATTTTTCTCAAGTTATCTAAACAAAAGTTGTGCTATAGTTTCTAAGATTTTCGAAAAGTCCAAGATCATCGAATTCCGTTCAGCAATTTAAAAGTTAAGGTTGTTTTCGTTTCAGCATATATTGGACAATTTTGGATTTTTTCCAAAAATTTGCTTTTATTATTTCAAAGTACAAACCATCAAAACTTCAAATTTTCTAAAGAACAATCATAAACACAAAGTCATTTATTTTCTTATTCATCCATGCAATAGGTTTACATTCAATTTGTTTCTGATTTATTCAAGTTTGTTTCATTCACATTTTAAATTCAAGTCAATTTGCTTCAATTTAAATTGAATTCAATTATATTTAATTTCACTTTGCTTCAAATTTGAATTTAATTATTTTAAAATTTTATTCCGTTTATTCAATTCCATTAACACTAATGAATTCTACTTAATCAATTATCATCCATCTAACAACCAATGCATATCAAACATTAACATCCATCCAAAATCTACACTAAATCAATTATACATTTCCAAGTCAATTTTAATTTCATACACTTCCAAGTTTATTGACATTTAGTTATATTCAAATTTAATTAGTTTCCATTTACCAATTTTATATTTCATTAATTTTAAATTTTATTCATTCACTTATATATATCATTCATTTTACAGCTTAAATTTCTTTTATATTTACAACTATCAATAGATCTTTACATTTTATTATTCATTCTCACACTGGTATATTATTTCTCTACTTATCCTTATTAGCATTTTAAACCTTTTAAGTATTTGGTAAGTTATAGTTATTCAAATAGAATGTAGTTAAAAACATACAACTTCTTTTCATTTAAAGTTGAATTTTCAATTAATTAATTCTTAACTCATTACTTAAATTTCACTATAATTTAATTTCACATTTACATTCACATATAGTATTTCCATTTTATATTAACATAATTGTGAATCACCTTTAAATGTTAATTTAAATTCCAATTATTTACTAACAATTTTATTTATGTTTGCAAACCATTAATTAAATGCATATTTCATTATTCAAACCTATACTTGTATATTATCCAATTAACAATTCATATAACATTTTTGAAACTTCTTAAATATCTTGGTAAGTTATATCTATGCTATAGAATGAAATTTAATACTATGCGAGTTTTACAGTTTCAATTTTATTTTAAGTTCATAATTTCCTTATTCTAAGGATTTCTACTTCAATTGATATTTTCACTTAGCTCTTTGGTTCATTTCTCATTTCACAATTCAGAAGTTCCTTAATGATTCAAGTCTGAATTCATTTCAATCATTTAAAAAAATCATTAATTATTAAAGGACTTAAGAATTCCTATCCCGGTTTCATTTCAAATCAAATTTTGGAATAATATATACTTATATAATTTATATATCAAATCATACTATAGAGAATACAAAATAAAATAAAAGTTGAATCAAAACAAGGTTTAGACAAGCTATTAAGTAGTTTCCCCCACTCGGACTCTCGAAAGTAAACGCCGATGATGCGTGCACTCATCACCGAAATCATTTTCTAGCGTCAAGAGAAGGGAATATAACACTTATCATTAAAAAAATCCTTCGAAAACAATTTCAACTCAATTATACTATCATATAATACTCATATTATATTTTTCAAATTCTTGTAAGTCAATTTCAAACACCGGAATTTAAATTCCAAAATCCAAGTTAAAATTCATTTATATTCATTATCAGTTGTGTTTACAAGATTTCCTTTTCCTAAATCCATTATTATTTAATCAATTGTTGTAAATATTGACTGATCAAACAATAACGATAATAATCTAATACTATCATCTCCTAAAAATCAATTCAATCAAATGAATAAATATTCGAATAATTCTTTTATATAAAATATATTCCAAAACGATATTGTGTTGGTTTGTCCTATTCGAGTGTTTAGAAATTCCTATCGACGCCTTGGCGTCCCAAGTATCGACCAGAATTCATAAATACTCAACGGAACAAAGTTAACACAATATAAAACCATTTTATATCAAATAACAAGTACGCTCTCTCATATACACTCAACTCATTCATATAGTTTACCTCTATTTCAATGAGTAATTCCCCACTAGAGCCAAGGTTTATCGCTAAACCAAAGCTCTGATACCAACTGTAACGACCCGCCTTTTTGGACAGTTTAAATCGACGATCAAATACACATGTCGATTCCAAACCATTCAAAAGGGCAGATGGTTATTGGGGTAAATAGGAAAAGAAAAGAAAGAGAAATAAAGGAAATGAAACAACACAAAATCTCACAGCGGAACGATAAAATATAATAGTCAAATAAACAGTTCATGAAGCTGTTTACTATACTTTGACAATTATTTATACAACATTTATCAGAGTTATACATATACAACAGAACAATTAAAATAATGCAGCAGATAACATGATGCAAGGGTAATAATAGTAATAGTATACCAAATCTTCGTCTTCATCCTCCAGAATAGATCTTCAAAAATCTGAAAAACTCAGGACTGACCCGAGCGTAATGAAAAGACAAAACACTCGAGTCAGGACTAAAATATCCTTATGAAAGTTAAATCAATCGTAATAAATATGAGTGTAATGGCGTCAGAGATGTTTACGGGGTTTGACATCTCATATCCAGTGTCAACGTGCGTGCAATAACTTAAGAGATGTTACGGGATTTTCCATCTCTCAAGGATCCGTGAAACTATCTACTATGTAGTAATATACGCTAAGTAGATAATGCCTATCAGTAATATAAAGTATCAAAATAGCGTTAAGGCGTTACCATAATCCCCCTTAACACATTTTTATAATGCCATAGTCTATACAGCACCGTAAGCCCCACCGTAAACTGGTGGTTATCAGAGGGTACCCCATAGGTATAACACAAAGCATAACGTAGTGGTCGCGAATAGGATAATCAGTATGACAAGGTACATGAGGCGATACCAACTAGGATACTAGTAGTTGCGTGATCCAGACTGATGTTGGGCATAACCAGCAGCCACCCCAACACCGCGAAACAACACTCCCAAATCAAGCGATGCACCCAAATCGAATCACAAATGTAATAGAAATGGTATCGAAGAAGCGTGTCCGCTAGAGGTGGCGAACCTCAATGGCCCGGCGCGGCTCCTGTTTTAGTCATGTCAGGGGTCATCCAATATCGTTCTCTTTCTTCAGTCAACACGTTCACCAAACCATCCACTTCATTCTGGATCAACACTCCGCGTATAATAGTTATTAAAATGGTTTTCGGTATCGACAGAGAGTATGTCCATATCTGATCCCGGTCTCCTTAATAACTATGTATTATTACACCGTTAGCTCTTTTACATTTCAAATCGATTCATAATTGATATCAAAATATCATATTCGCTTCAAAAATCAAATCCATTTCAAATATCATCGTATCTTTTCAAATATAATATTCGCATCAATATCTCATTTCGGTTTCAAAATCATTTCGAATTTCAATTTAGGTTGCAACTTCATTTAACTCAATTCGTATTTAAATTCAAGGTTTAAATATAAACATTTCACCTTATTAACCATCTTGAAATTTTTAGAAAATAGTTTAAGTAGATTAAAAGTAGTTTAAATAATTAAAATAGTTAAAAATACTTAAAATCTTTAAAATGGATTTAAAATAGATAAATTAGTTCAAATGATTTAAATTGGGTTAAGTAGATTAAAAATAGATTAAAATAGTTTAACTATTCAAAATGGTTTATACAACAGAGTAATTTGGAAAAACAAATTAAAACAGCTTCAAAACCAATCAGTTTCAATTATAACTTCCCAATTCAAATAAATTTCAATTCAAATCAATGTCAACTTGACTTCAGATTTATTCAATTTTACATTCACCTTCAACTTATTCAATTCCAATGTATATCGAATTTTTTTAGCTTGATTTTTCAAAATATCAATTTTTAACACTTAACAAAATTTTCCTTCAATATTCAAATTTAAATCCCACTTACAAATATGATTCAATTTCAAATATCATTTTATATCGCTTTTACTTAGTAATATTCAAAGCTCGAATTAAGGTTCAATCTTTTAAAACGAATATATTTTCGAAATTCAATCATAACCCAATTTTAAATTTCAAGTCTCAACTTAAATCATTTAACAACTTCTTTTAACCAAAATCTATTTCAACATTCCAAACTCAATTTTTTGATAAATTCGATTTCCATAAATTGATTTCTATTTATAACTTTTAAATCAAAACATTTAACTAAATTTCAAATCGACGATTTTAAAAATTATTAATTTAGCCAATTCGGTGTCTGTATATAATTTTCTATCCTATGGCCAAGTGATTATTTATTTCAATTAAATGTCAGGGATGAATATATATTACTTAAATCAAATCACAGTTTCATATGTATGCATAACAGGATATATATATAAGCAAATAAACATCCAAACATTTAAATATCAACCAATAACATCCATCGAAATACATCATCCAATAAACAATACAATTCATGGCAATTTCATAGTTATCAATGTCAGGTAATTAAATCGCAATTCAATTTCAATTTCAATTTAACTGTCAATTTAATTTCCAACGGTTAATTCAAATGACAACCTATATGACAATTAAATTCTATCAAACAACGACAAATAAAATTCATATCACTTCATAATATCAATTTAACTAGCATAAAGGTATTTAGTACGTTGTGAGCGTTATAAAACACTCACCTTGATTTTTACGATTTTAAATCAAATCGAACGACGTTCGATTTAACCCAAAATTTTCTCTAGCTCCAAATGATACCAATCCAGTTCCATAGCGTAGTGCTCGACAAAACGAAGCCAACGCAATTCGTTTCGTCCAAAACGGACCTCGTATGAAAAAGTTATACACGTTTAAAGTTTGTACAATTTTAATATAATCAATTTTACAATTTCTTTTATATTTTTATACCCAACTCAATCAGAGCCGTTGATTCTTGCCTTCAACAATCTGGACCGCACCTTCTTTCTTCCTCCCATTCACGTTCTTCTCCCAGGTTAGAGACGCAACATAGAACCCATCAAACGCGGCCTAGGGTTCCAAATCGCGTCCACCACGATCACTTTTGCATCGATCAACTAGCGCCACCTCGAAGCTACGGCCGAGCCCTACCCACGGCCACAAGGAAGTTGAACTCGGCCCCACCTACTGTTGTAAAACGTGAGAGGAGCTGCTGCCTTAAAGCTCCATTTGCCGTTGATCCACTCACTCAAAATCGATCACAACCGTTGAAGTTGTAGATCTCAATACGCTCTTCAACTTTGTAGTTGATAACTTCCTCTAATTGTTTGTGGATTTGAAGATAATTGAGGAGAAAGGAGAATCATTTTCGGCCATTAACAAAAAAGTGGCGGCTGAAGCTAGAAATTAGGGTTTTGTTTTCTTTTTTTTCTTTTTTGCAAAATGAATTTGGTAGGTGCTTTTATAGAAAATATAACGAGCACTATTCATCCCGGAAATTTCGAACTCCGATTTACGCGCGGTGACCGGCGTTTCTAGGGTTTACCCCGCGTTCCGGACACAATGGAACATGTTTCGGAAGCTAATTCTATCATCTGTGCGAGTTACGGCAATAAACGGTCAAATTTAAATTAAACCGATTCAACTAATTTCTATGCGTTTTGGCATGCTCCGGACAAACGGTAAATCCGATTGACATGAAATTTGAAACCTTACAATAATATCACGTTACGGATCCGATGAAACAGGTTTCGTCGCAATCCGAGACCGTTTGAAAAATGACTATTTCAACTCGTTAAATTAATATTAAAACAATTTCGATGCGTTTCGAGCTGCCACGGTCAAACGACGACTCTGATTGCTATGAAAATTGAAATCCGATAATAACTAACTATTACGGATCTAATGGAACTAGTTTCGTCTAATTCTGAGACTGTTCGAAAATTGGCTATTTTTCAGTCGATAATTAAATATTAAAATATTCAATTTTCACAAATTTACTTTTAATTCAATTTTAAAAGTTCTACAACATCATTCTTACTTTAATATGATACAATATAATTTTATAAGTCATTTTTAATCATATTAACCCATTATTCAATTATTCAATAATTTCAAATTTTAAAATCTTATAAACTCTATTATAATCACAATATAACTTATATTCACTTTGGAAACCAATCTGAATCATATTAAATCAATTTCAATTATTCTCTCTATTTTCATATATTAAATTTCAATATCAAATTGATCATATCAAATTCGGAATTTTATTATTCAACATTTGTAATATTAAGTTTAAACAAATTTGATTATTCTTAAATCACTATCTTTTGAAATATTCAAAACGAACTTATAAAATTTAACTAATTCAAATTATAGAACAACCATTTTCATTAAAACAGTTATTTAATTAATTCAATAAATTCCAAATATTAAATCTAAACTATTAATTGTTCAATATTTGACGGATTTCAATATTGGATTTTTAAATAAAAATTTCATTATAAGTCGATTTACTATATTACATCAAATGAACTCTACATTATTATTTAACTATAGTTAGAGATAATTCACTCAACTAATATATAAACTTCCATTTCAATTGCAATTGGTTCACAAATTTAATTCGACCAACTAAATGAATATGTAACTTAAATAATTATCACCGTTAACTTTTAATTACTTATAAGTTTATTATTTACAAACAATTGTCACAATTACCTATACAATACAAATTCATTCAATTACCTTTGACTACATATTATTTCAATTGATTTGGGATTTCATTCAATTCATAAATAATTAACTTAGATAATATTTTGTTGCATTTCATTCTAGTTATTATTATTCCAAACGACTTACAATTTTTTCTAACACTAAATCACGAAATCTTATTAAATTTAGCTATTTTAATTATCGAAAATTTACGGATCGTTACATGTGGCCCGTGGTACGCACATGGGAATTGCTAGACAACATTGATGTGGAAATTGTCACATAAGGTCATAATGTCATATGGTAGTAAGTTATTTATTATTTCCCGCACTTCTGTACTAATTATCTAATTGGATTGTAATCGAAGATTTGATGGAATTGAATGAATAAATTTTTGGACTGCCTTTATGTGTCTTAGAAATGTTTTGGTCTAAACAACGTAAGCATCATTTTCCATCATTCATTCTCTAACTATGCTACACTATGCATCAATTTAGGTGGTTATGCTTGGTTCAATGTGTTAGGTATTTATATGTTGATATAGGAAAATATCACGAAGGAGTATAGGTTAGTTCTTTGGTTAATTAAGAGTAAATATTGATAACCTTTACTATATAATGATCATGGACAAACAAATTAAAATACTATACTATTCTAGTTTACGTGTTGTACTACAATTTATACTCGTACGAACGGTGTAAAATGTCATACTATTCTAGTATGGTTGGAGTACTGCACTTATACTCGTACTATATGAGTCTTTTGAGTAGATGTTATTTGCAAAAGAATAGTATAAAATATAAAACCATTGTTTTTCTCATGTTTCATTACTCTTGTTTAGTATCTTAAAATATTGTCACCTCACATATAAAATGCACATGGGCAATTTAATTAGAGAGAAGGGAAAACAAAAAATTTCACAGAATATAAATTAATAGTTCGACCTAACTAAGTTAAACTGTTACCATGTACTGAAATGCAGTTCCGCTTCAACGAAGGAAGAGAAGAAAAAGTGGACAGTATACATATTATTAGCACACTATTATTCATTTATTTGATAAACTAAAATATATTAGTAACAGTCCTGTTACGTACATACGGTAAGAATTAAAAAAATTCAGTGTGTACAGTTATATTTCAAGCCAAAGTCTGTAAAGTTTAAGTATTTAATGAGGTGAAAAATAGTTCATTGTGATGACCAACAGATTGAATTTTAGCTCACTGGAGGTTGACTTAAATGGACAAATTTTGAATAGGTAACCGCATAATTTGTTTACAAAGCGATTTTTGTAAGGACAAATGTTGATATAAAATTAAACATGTTGACAGTTGATCTGTTAAATATAAAATTAAACAAATGTTCACAGTTGATATAAAATTAAACAAATGTTGATATAAAATTACAAAGCCATTGCCCTAAAAGAGTAGCAAAATAGTTAACAGTTGATCAGCAAACATGAATTCGTACTTTACTCGTTTTCTTAATTGCAAAATAGTATAATGGCAGTCAGTAACAATTCATTTACCGTAATAATTCCCAAATGACAATTAGATCAAACGGTTTAATAAGTCAAAGGGAAAAATGGTTCAATTTAAATGCTTTGAAAATAACTTACAGCTCTTGCTTGGATCATTCTTGCGTCCTCATCAAATGATGAACTTCGATTTATATACTATCTTAGGATGATTGCTCTTATGTCTATTCTAGTAAGAAAATCATGGTTGGAAGGAGTAATCAAACTAAATCAAAAATATTTATTCCAAATTTTTTTTACTGCTTCCCATAAAGGTATTGATAAATGATAACATTGATTTTGAAAAAAAAGGAAGCAAATAGCTTAATACAGCCTAAACTCAGCCTACAATCGTCATTAATAATAAGTGGATCTTCATTTTTCAGGCATTTAGAGTATGCAGTAGTGAAGTATGTAGTAGAATGCACATCAACTTAAGCCAAAAACAGATTGAACAAAAATTCTCCAAGACCACATTAATGTTTACTTCTCAATAACTAATTTGTAAGCATGTGGGCCATTAAAGAAATAACAGTTTAGAATCTCAATAGGGAAATAAGAATCTCTTCTTCGAACAATACAATTACTCAACTTTCGATGCTAATTTTAATTTATAGAATGAGAACTGAATCACTATATATAATATATTTTTATAAAAACTGTATTTACTATGTCAAATAGGATAGAAAATTTAAGGGTAATTTAACAACTGTTAATGTTCACATCACCTATATCTTCAACTTAACTTATGAATACAATTTACATTGCTGTAAACAATACCATCGAACTACTACCAACTTATAACTATAAGGGACAATTAGTATTCCTCTATTTGTTAAAATAGACTTAATACACAGGAAAATCATCAAGAATATTGTAAAATTACATTAATGTTTGTCTCTTTCATAAACAGACAACGTCATAGCTATGACTTGGACGCATAAATATAACTTCAAATCACCTTCAAAGGTGAATGGAAACAAAATGTGATAACTTTGTCATGCCATGTATATTTTAAATCCTAAATTGACATCAAGTGCGAAATAGGGGCAGCAAAAGCAAGTAGCTAACCACATCCTAAACTCGATCACCAATCAGCACATAAAAATTGCTAAATATTAATTTTACAGTTATTCAAATAAGTAAAAACATACACGTAGAGACATAATTTACATAAAAAAGAGAAGAAATGGCACGCTTTTTGTTTACATTAAAAAATAGGTGTCTGGTCTAATTTTTAGTAGCTATTACTTAAATTAAAAAACAGGAACCAAACAAAGATTACGTGCACACATACAGAGATCAGCATTTCGAAATACTGCAGCTATAACCCTACTCCGTGTTTTTTTTCTTTTCACCAACTATTCCCTCCACATAATCCTAATTGCCTCCCCACTTTATCCTCTGCATTTCCCAACCGCCTTTTATTTTTCTCCCCAAATCAAGACCAAAAATATCATCAAACAATTTGCCAACATGCGTCGTCTTCATCCATTTTTCTCCCACAATCAAACTTTTGTCAACATTCCTGCTGCCCCAAATTAGACCGACCCCCTATCTAAAAACTCAAATTTATTGTTTCTGTCCCCAACATCCTTCTTAAGCCGCATAATCAAACAAACCTAGAATCTTTGCCTTCATATGCAAATAGTCTCCACAATAGCCAATCAACCACCACATTAAAATTAGCATGTATGACAATCCTTTCACTCTAAATTAGTTTGATATATGGAAAAAATAATTTTAAAAAAATTGATGGAGAAAGTAATGAATAAAATACTCAACTCATTATCTCCAGTATAGATTTAAATTCTGACGAAACTACCATGATAATGCAGCCTAATCCACTTTAGCTTCCTTCCTATCCCACACTTTCCCCATCTAACCAGCAAGTAGTCTCGAATAACATGAATTCATCAAATTCTCTTAACATAATCACTGCCACACATGAAATCCACCTTTTCTAACTCCAGAACCTTAGGCTACCCTTTTCACACACTTCTTATCCAATCGACATGAAACACTGGACACCTAATATTATCTAATACACATTACATCATCTCATACCCTCCAGTTAGCACTCAAGAAAGCTTTTCAAAGCATTAGTCCTCTTCTAATCATGAAGCTTCTTCTCCCTATTCTCAAGAATCTCATGCAGGCCCTTACAAATATCACAACAATAAATACATAAGAGAAAGATGTTTTGTATTCTCAGGGAAACTGTATTTTCTCTTCTATTTTTGTTCAGTATCATCATGATAATTCTAATGTTGCTTAGAGTTCTATTCATAAGTTGAATGTCACATAATCATACAAATAACTAAGGAGAAATCATTCCATGCGCATACTAATGTCACAACTTATATCATTTTCTATGGATCTGACATATATACAGGTTTTGTATAAATCTAGTATGAAAATAGCCATATAAACAACATTAAAACAACATCTGCATAAACAAATAACAACATTGGACAACTTCTGTAACGACCCCTAAATTTTAGTCGTTTATTTATTTAGCTAATTGAATTTTTTGAAATTTTAAATAATAAAATTTTGAAATAAAAATTTAATATTTGAAATGCGTCTATTTTAACATAGGAACTGGTAAATTTTCATCCGAAAATACGAAAGTTTATTTTCATGTGTAATTTTATTTAAATTTAATCAGTTAAGAATTGTTGAAAATAAAATGTTTTCGAAACCTAAATATTTTTACATAAAAAAATTCTAAATCATCTTCTGAGCAAGACGTCATTTTTTGTTTTTTCAAATTCGGACTTTTTTAGCTCCGTCGATCTTATTTTTCTGCGTTTTGCTGCATTTTTCGCTAATAGAAAATTCGAATTTTTTTAAAATTAAATCGTACCTCTGATATCTGTATGTCATTTTGATCATCTCGCCAAGCTGATCTCTGCGGTATATTCCATTCTGTATTTTGAAGTCTGAAAAATGGCAGAGTCTACGGGCCGATTTCTATATCGGTACCGGTGCCATGCCTTTTGGTTCTTCTGACTTTTTGCTTTCCATTGATTGCTAACGCATCGGTACTCACTTACTTACCGTCTCTTCAATTTTCACGAGCATTAACTTTTAAAGAAGTATAACTTATATTTGTTAACTGTTCATATTATAACTTTATATTTACAAGATAAAGCAAACTGTTCATCTCTTCTCCTTTTCTCCTCTGTAAAATTTTCTTCTTTCCCACTAAAATATGCACGCAACTCCTCCCCCTCAGGCCTCACCGTGCCTCTGTTCTCCATGTCTCACCGCCCATACAGTCGACCACTTCAGTCCACCTCACCCACCTCTCTCCATCCCGTACCTTCCCATGGCCGAAGCCATGTAGCTCCATGACACGCAACTACCCACACCCCAAACGCCTTGTGCTTCCCTTCTACCCTACACCCAAACCAAACCCACGTGAGCAACCCGAAGCACTCGCCACTCCCTCCTCTATTTCCAAGAACTCCTGCTGTCAAGCGCTCATCCACCTCGGCCTTATCAACAGCCGCCAAAGCACAGCCATCGCCACCCATCCATTGGCTCGACCGAGCATATCCATTGCCTCGACCACCATGGTAGCAGCCGCAAGCTTTGTTCCCCTCCAGCACGTCAACCTTTGCATTGTTCCTCCCTCCGCCGCTAGCTTCGGCCCACCTCCCGACGTCGAACATCTTGGCCGAAGCGCCCAGAACACGTTTCCTCTTCTCGCATTCTTTCTTTCCCCTCCACCGAAGCCTCCTGCACCACGGCCGTACAACTACTGAAACTGACCACCACCCCTTCTTTTATATGTAAGTTCAATTTTAAATGTTGTTAATATATAAGTTAATTTATATAAAAGTTATTTTATCTGTTATAAATTTATATATGTCTTATAAATATTATGTTTTATGTATAGGTGTCGGTATATTTTTGCTATATAAATGCGTTAGAAGCTTTTGCTTCAAATAGGATGAAGTTTATACATCTTACTTTATGTTTTTATTCTTCTCTATTTGGTGTTGTGTTGAAAATCCTTTGTGTTTACAAACTTGGTTTTGTGAAATGTCGTCTTGCGTGAGTTGAGTTTTTCTGGGTTTGTATAAATTTTATTCTGTGTATTTTGACTTAATTGTTGGGTGATATTAATTTAAAACTTTCCATGTGTTGAAGTATTAACTTGTGTATACTTATCCTATTTTGGGTTAAAATATTTTGTGTATAAACTTTTTTGATGTTTTCTTTCATAAAATTTTATTTTATAATTGCGATTATATAAGTTGTAGGATTTTATATGTATATTAGTATAGGTTGCATGCATTTGTTATTCGCATATAATTGGTTATAGTAAACAATTAAACCCGAGCCTTTTGTCTACACATATACATATAGTCAGTGAACATTTCTTTAAAACTTTCAAACATATGTATATATAGACATATATATGTTGGTTTGATATACAGTTGTTGTGAAGGGCTGTAGCATATTTAAAGCTTTACAGTTTATAAATAAATTGAAGTATGTAAAGTTGTATTGATATGGATAATCACTAATCATAGAGAAGAAAAAAATATATGGAGTTTATATGTATTTGAGTTTAAAAGTATTTATAATATAATTGGGTGTTGGAATTTTATATCTTTTTATCTCATTTCATGTGTTTTTCAGCTTTACATTGATTTTTGAGAAATTGCATAACGATAAGATTTACATTTCGTTTTAGTTTTTTAAAATTGATTCTAATTGTTTCATCGATCCCTCACTATCAGCTTTGATCGTTGAATTCGTGCCGATTTTGCTTTGCTTCGATTCATCATTCAAATTTTAGTGTCCGTATCAATGTGCATATCTGTGTCATCTCCCATTCTCTCTAGCCTCGGAAGGTGAGCAATCACTCACGATTAATGTTCTTTTATTTATTAAATTTGATTTCAATTGAAACGACAATTGAAATATGCCGCTGTTAGTTATTTACACTGTTACATGTGCTATTACCTGTATCAGTTCGCCTGTGACATCTAACACTACTATCTGTTACTTATATGATAATAATCCAGTTTGGCTGATAATTGATTGATGTTCACATTGGACCTTAAATTGTTAATGTTTAAAGTGATAAATAATGGGCAATTGAATTTGATATAGGATAGTTAATAATTTAAAATTGATATATGTGTTGAATTGGATTAGTTAAATTTGTATAATATGACCCGTTTTGATTGTTAAATAAATTGACACGTAGAAATAGTGTTAACTACACCTTGAACCGTTGAATGTATGTTGTATAAATTGATGTACTATAAATTAAATAATGAATATCAGGTGAAGAACCGTATAAATATTTGTGTAATAATCTTTAATCTACTTGAAATGATAGTAGATTCTAGAAATAATTATATTAATTTGCACAAACAACAATGTGAATTAATACGATTATTTCGGGATTATTTGAATTGATTATTGGATTGTTGTTGATGGTTGTTATTGCTTGTTTATTTACTTTGACACCATCCCAGTTATCACACTGCAAGTTCCCTTTGCTATGCTTTGATATTTGAATTGGAATGGAATCGGGTTGAAATGATACATACCCAAATTTAACTTGGACTTAGGATAGAGAATTAAATAAAAACCCGATTGATCAATAATTTGATTTAAAAATAAAAATAAATATTTTATTTGAATAAATAATAAGGGTTTTAAATGAAGTTGGAATTTGAATTCTGGTGAAATTTAAATGTTAATATTTAATAATGTGAAACAAAATATTAACAAAGCAATAGATGAAAGAACGTTGTTTAATTTAAGAAATGATTGAATTAAGTTTGAAATTATTATATAATTAAGTTTGAAATTATTTAATAATTAAATTTGAAATTATTTAATAATTAAATAAAATTGAATTCTTGATACGCGAAATGGAACTTCGTAATAAGTGAAATTGAACTTCTTTAATAAGTGAAGTGGAGTTATGAAATAATTAAGTTTTGGAAATTTGCTTAAATCAAATAAGTAAATATGTGAAATTGAATTTCTTTAACAAGAAATAAAATGTGATTTATTGAAATTAGTGTGAGACTTGTAATTTAAAGAATTTGATTTGATGAATCTAATTTAATTCAATTTGTAAATTTTGTAAGTAATTGATTTAATGAATCCGAAATCCAATAGAAGTTGTTTTGAATGATAAATTAACTTAACGAATATTGAATGAAGTCGATCAATGAATTTAAATTGATTTAAATGTCAAATTGAATTAATTTAAATGATTTCGGATTGAAACTTATGTACAAACATGAATCAATATTTGGATTCTTTAAATAAAAATTGAAATTGAATTATAAGATTTTGAAATGGTAATTTGGAAGTTTTGAAATGCAAATTCTAGAATTGATTTAGAAAGACAAATGGAATGTTGGTTTACAAATTCTAATTTGAATTGAAATTGATTTGGTTTGTGAAATTTAATAACGACCAATCGGTGTAATAATTATGGAAGTTATTAAAGAAACTGGAATCTGTTATGGACATACTCTCTGTCTAAACCGAAAACCACTTTAATATCTATACGCGGAGTGTGGTCCAGAATGAAGTGGTTGGAATGATGTACGTGATGACTGAAGAAAGAGAACGATAATGGACAGCCTTGACGCTTGTGTCAAATTGGAAATGATTAAAACAGGAGCCGTGCCGGGCCAAATGGGGTTAGCCACCTCGAGCGAACACACTTCTTCGTAAACTACTCGTTGCTTGTTATTAATTGGTGCACTCTCGAAATTACAGGAGTGTAGTTTTGATGTGCTGCGATCATTGCCGCGATGCATTTTTACCAGTCCGGATCAGGCAAATGGTAGTTTCACTACCTTGGGTATTGCCTCATGTGCCTTGTCATACTTGTATCCCTATATATGCGACCACTACGAATTTGTTTTGTGTTATACCTATGGAGTACTCCCTGATATCCCACTAGTTTACGGTGGAGTTTACAGTGCTGTATAGTTTATGACACTTATATAAAATGTGTTAAGGGGGACAATGGTAACGCCTTAACACTATTTTGATACTTTATATTACTGATAGGCATTATCTATCTAGCGTATATTACTACATAGTAGATAGTTTAACGGATCCTTAGAGGATGGTCATTCCAAACATCCTTTGAGTTATTTGTATTTCAGTTGTTATTTCACTTGAGTTGGATCTATTGATATAAGAATGTTAATCCTGACTTGAGTGTTTTGTGTTTTGCTTTACGCTCGGGTCAAACTGAGTGTACCAGTATTCGAGACTCACCTTTGGAGTTGGAGCTTCACTTGGAGATCCAGCTATCTATCCAACTTCCAGATATTCAGTTGATTCCAGTGATATATTCTGATTCTTGTATTTGACTATTGTATTCGAGATTTCTGTTGTAACTTATTTAACTCTGTTATATATAGTAGCTTCATGAACTACTATCTTTTGTTTCCGCTGCATTTATTACTCTGTGTCTGTGATCTGTGATTATTTATTTACCGTATATGTTCAGTTTTCCAAATTTAAATTAACAATTTGGTATTTTGAATTGTTCAAGTCCGACATGTGCAGAAGCGAATAGTCCAAAATTGCGGTGTGTTACAGTTTGTATCAGAGCTTTGGTTGCTCCAGGCAAAACTTAGCATATAGGGTAAATGTATTTACAGAATCACTCTCATTCGAGTTTCAATCTCTCCCTTTTGACTCGATTCCTTTGAATTTGGAACGTTTCCTCGGTTCTGAATTTCATTTGTGTCCCTCACTATTTGTCTTCTTTCAATTCTGAAGCATCCCATAACTCCACTTCGAATGACCCTTGTAATGAATTGGCGGTCTCGCCAAACTTCGAATTATTTGTAAATGGGTGAAACTCCTTTACAATAGGCATTGACTTACCGGAGATTTCCGTATCTTTGGTGTAACGACCCAGAATTTTTAATAATTAAAATTTGAATATTTAATTAATTTTAAATATTAATAAGTGAATTTATAAGTTGAATAAATTTTTATTTGAATAATTGGATAATTAAATCGATAATTTAATACGTTAAATTATGGAAATAATTGAAAATAGAGTTAAATATGATTGAAAATGATTTGTAAAATTTTATTTTATCATATGGGAGTTAGAACAATATTTTAGAACTTTTAAAATCGAATTAAAAGTTAATTTGTGAAAATTGAATATTTTAATATTAAAATCGACTAGTGAAAATAGTCAATTTTTGAACAGTCTCAGAA
This sequence comes from Allium cepa, assembly GCA_030765085.1. Lineage (NCBI taxonomy): Eukaryota > Viridiplantae > Streptophyta > Magnoliopsida > Asparagales > Amaryllidaceae > Allium > Allium cepa. The sequence goes on along the minus strand of CM060942.1, from coordinate 210,460,379 downwards.
TTGAACGAAACCAGTTTTATTGGATCCGTAATAGTTAGTTATTACCGGATTTCAAATTTTGTGTCAATCGGAGCTACCGTTTGATCGTGACAGCTCGAAACGCATCGATTTATTTTTAATTTAAATTTCACGAGCTAAAATAGCCATTTTTCAAAAAGTCTCGGATTTCGACGAAACCAGTTTCATTGGATCCGTAATGTGATATTATTGTAAGGTTTCAAATTTCAAGTCAATTGGATTTACCGTTTGTCCGTTACGAATTAAAACGCCTAGAAAATCGCTTAAATCGGTTTAATTCAAATTGAGCGTTTACAGCCATAACTCGCACATACTTCCGAATTAGCTTCCGAAACCTGTTCCATTGTGTCCGAAACGCGGGGTAAACCCTAGAAACGCTGGTTACGGCGCCTAAATCGGAGTTCGGAATTTCCGGGATGAATAGTGTCGTTCGTTCTCTTATAAATAGCCCCTACCCTTCATTTAGAAAAAAATAAAAATAAAAAAAACCAACTAAACCCTAGCCGCCAGCAACTGCAATGGATGGCCGAAAATTGCAGTCCCTTTTCTTCAATTATCTTTCAATCCACAAACCCATTCAAGAAATCTCCAACTACAAAGTTGTAGAGCTACGTGAGATCCTTATATTCAACGGTTATGATCGAGTTTGGAGTTGTACTTTGAGGGATAGGAGGCCGCGTCCATCTGCAGTTCACCCTCGTGATGCGTGCTACAGGGATGGCCGAGCTCCACCAGGGTTGGGCCGAACATGAGGGGGGTGATGGCCTTCGATTTGGCACGTCTTGATCGAGTTATTGTGGAGTGTGGTGGTAGTATTATTTAACCCTAATCGAGTAGCTATGGGTTCTTTGCTCACGTTGATTGCCTGTAGAGTGTGCGTGAGGAGGAAGAAGCAAATGCACGGCTGAGATGAAGGGGGTGTGGGATCCAGTGGCTCTAGTTTGAATGGGTATTAAAATTGTTAAGTTTGTTGTAAATAGTTTATATAAAATCGTGTACGATCTTTAAAAATTCGTAACTTTTTCATACGAGGACGAAAAATTACGAAACCAGTTGCGTTGGAATCGTATGGACGAGCACTACGCGATGGAGTTGGTTTGGAGTCGTTTGGAGTTAGTGAAAATTTTGGGTAAAATTAAACGTCCGTTTAATTTTATTCGAAATAAATCGCTAAAACAGAATTTAAATCAAGGTGAGAATTTCTCACTCAATCGAATCAGTTTCGATTTTATTTTAAATAGTTAGATCTAAAATATTTGAATGCATGTTTGAATGTTGATTGATATCTATTGATTGTTAAAATAGACATTATACGCCGTTAGTAAGCGGATGTTATTTAATAAAAACATATACCGCGAATATTTCATAAACAGTGAAATTGGTATTATAAATAATATCAATATATATATATTGGCATATGTATATATTGCAGTTGTTGATTTCCCGCATTTTTTGTTTAGCGGATGAGACCCTATTACGCCGTTATTAAGCGGATAATATTTAATAAGAACATATACCGCGATAATTTCGTACTGGAGCGAAATTGGTATTGTGCTAATGTTTGTGGATGTAGGAAAACAGGTTGGAGGAATCCAACTGGATTCCTCAACAGTATTTATTTGATTTCAGATATTTTGATATTTGATGGACTATCATATCGATATATGATGTCGTTGTAGTCGTGATTGACTATTTGGTGTGTAGCATCATTGGACCAAATTTTTGGTATTTTAAAATGATTTTAAAGTGATTTTTGAAAAGAATACGTTTTATAAAATATTTTTGGAATTTGATCCATTTTAAATAAATAAACGTTATAATTTTTAAAGTTATAAAAATTATGATTTTTGAGAAAAATAGTTAAAAAAAATTGATTTTTGAGAATATGATGCTAATGATTTTATAAAATAGTTAATTGGGATTTTTGAATTTATTATGAAAAGTTAAATATAGGATTTATAAAATTTAATTATTTTATGAATCAAAATGGTGAAATAATAAAGGAGATTAAAGACGTTTTAAAATAATAGTTTAAATTGATTTTATAAAGGATTTATAAATTGATATTTATAAATTAAAACCTTGGAATTATAAAACGAGTTTTTATAAGTGTTTGAATGAAGTGAAAATGAATTTCATTAAAGAATGAAATTTATAAAATTTTAAACTGTGAAGTTATAAATAAAATTTATAAATAGTAAGATTTATAAATTTGTGAAGTTATTGAAAAAATAGATTTGGTTAAATAAATAAATCTTATAAGTTATAAGATTTATGGTTTGGAAAGTCTTTAAAAGAACGATTTTGTAAAATAATCGTTTTATAAGTATTTAACTTATAATATGAACTTTTAGTTTATAATTGAGTTATAAACTGGAATAGGTTAATAAAAGAATTTATAAAAAGGAAGTTTTTATAAATAAATAGAAATGGAATTTATAAACGTTGTTTTATAAATTGGCAAATAACTTATTTTGATAAGTAAATTGTTGAAACCTATTAATGGAGTTATATTCACGTTTTGACTGTGAATAATTCTTTTAAATAAAATGTATAAAAGAATGAAATTTATTAACGTAGTATATTCACGTTTTTGAACTGTGAATAATTCTTTTAAATAAAATGTATAAAAGGATGAAATTTGTTAACAAAGAATATTCACGTTTTTGAATAGTGAATAATATGTTAAAGAAAATGTTTGAATGTGATATTTGAAATAGAATTGAAACGATCTAACGATGTTTTAAATGTGTTGAGATTCGAAACCATAGATTTCAACATGCATTGTTGAAATAGATGTTTCGAGAAATAAAAGGAAATGGTGGACTATAACACTGTTGTTATAGTAAATGATTTCCGAAAGGAAATGTTTTGTATAGTATTGGGATTTATATATCTATTTTAATTTCGAATCCCTATACTAGTAATTTTGGGTTGTCGTAACGATGTTTTACGCAACATTCGTTTTGGCCCAAATAAATATGTTTAAGAGAATGATTTCCTTAAAGAATGAAATATATACTTAATTTCGATTTAAGTATATTGAATATTTTCCAAGTGTTGAAAATAAATAAAATTTGTGAATTACTTATTAAATAAGTATGGAAATGTTTTCCAATATAAAGTGAATATTTTGAGAATTTATCTTTTCGAAGATAAATTGAAAAGAAATATTGAAATGAATAATTGAAACCGAATATTCATTGATATTTTGGAATTATAAATTCACAAAGGAATTTATAAAGGAAGTGGAATTTGTCTAAAAATAAATATTGATTTATTTTTGAAGTGTGAAATAATATATCTTGTAAAGATATTTTGGAAAATAAATAATTTGGAAAATTATTTGGAATCTGGTGATGTGTGCATATCCATTGATAGTTCAATAACCGACTATCAATATTTCCCTTTGAATGGGTGATTGATGTGAATTGTTTGAATTTGAATGCCACACTTATTTTTGAATAAGCGCTCACTATTCGGGTTAACCGGGAAAGGACCATGGGGTCGTATAACCCATTCCGAATATGTGATACGTCGTTATAATTGCATTGAAGATCGGTGTTGAAGACCCGGTATTTGCGAGAGCGATAGGATGACCTGTCGATTTACTCTGCACCGAGTTGCTCCGGTATAGAGTTCTCCATATGTGATGGTTAATCCGATCAGGATTGTGAATATCCGGATTGCAAGGACTTCTTTGTAAGTGCCTTCGGTTTTGTTCGATCCCGGAACAGACTTGTATGGATTGTGTGTCGGACATTACAAGTTGAGATATAAAGCCGATTTCTTTCAAATATATTTCTGTTGGTGGCGAAGAATTTATTCTTTTAGCTTAACACCCTTCTCTGAGACGTACGAGCTCAGAGGTTATATAGTTGAAGTTATCAGCGATATATTCCCAATTTGGTAATGTGACATGCTGAGTGTTGCTGAAATGATCATTGTGTTGATTATTGTGATAGGATCGTTTATTTGATCGTCTATCTTGATGATCATTGTGTTGATCATTTGTTGACCCAAAGCATGGCTTTTGTATAAAGTATGTTTTTGTGGACGTGAATTCGTCGAACCTCACACCCCGGAAATGGTCAAAACAGGAAAGATGCGGCAAGGTTATGAGGGGTAGCACCCTTTAGGGTATGTACATTTCCTTCTGGATAGAGGTGGTATCATGGTATGGAGCCCAGATATTTAACCTATGTGGTTACTACGAATTTATTACTTTGTGGTTGTTGGTTTTCGGGATACCATGAGAAGGTCGTTTACGATCGGGGAATGGCGTGCTCGTGTCAGTAGTTACCCAGTTAGGGGTAACCCGGCCTTGTGTTGGCAGAGTTCCGGTTTGGTTCTCGGGGATGTCTTTCCAGAGGCATTATCATGTGGCAATGGGAAGTTCCTTGGCCTGATCATTTGTTGGAAATCCAATTCCCAATACGAAACTTGTACGGTATTAGTTGTAGAACCTGCTATTCACTTATGGTGGTCACCACTGTTTGGATAGTAGCTATAGTAGGCATACGATAATGGTCGTATGTTGGCCAAGATTTATATTCTACTTTCGAAATGATTTTTTTTCCCTACACTATGCACTAGTAATAATATGAAATGTTCTTTTAAATGCATATCAAGCATCTTTGGCTATCATAAGGAGAAATCTCCTCCGATTCTGCGTTTGCATTGTGTGTGTGTGCGGGAGGCCTTATGGTAGTCTCATTTTTAAAAGCATTGCGAATTGAATTTAAAAATATCTCTCTATTTTGATTTTAAAGATAAATAAACTGTTTTGAGTTCTCACACCAGTCACATGACTGACTTGGAGTTTATTGTTTTCCTTCCTAAACTCTGGGTGCCCACCAATTTCCACACGGGCAGTTAAGAGTTAGGTTTATCAGGATATTCTGGATATTATGGAATTGCTGGAGGCAAGCTGGATGGCATGGCGTATTACTAGTTTATATAGTATTTCTTTTTCCGCTGCACTATTTGTTGTTGTTGTACACTCTGATGATATGATGTAATGAAATGTGATGTAATGTAATAACTGATATAGTTCTTTGTTTAAAGATTATTCATTTATTATTATATGTTGTTCCGCTGCGAATTGTGAGATTCTGGTGTGATTCTGTTGTTTTCTGTTCCGTCCTATTTTAAAATTACGTCCTCTTTTCTTCTGTTTTTCTTTCCTCCCTATTCTCTTTTTCTTCTATTTCTTCTATGTTAAAATTTCCTATTTTCTATTTTCTCTTCCCCCTAATTTCTACCTTCTTTTCTACTTTTTCTTTTCTTAAAATCTTTTTAAAACCCCTAAGGGTTCGTATTTTCGTTCATCTTGAATTAAACAAAGGAGAATAGTGTCTATTCAAGGAGTACGGACTTACGGGTCTTTACAGTTGGTATCAGAGCTTATGGTTAAGCGACAACCATGGTTCTGTTGGGTATTACTCATTAGAGATAGAGTCAGCAGTACTCTAGATTGAGTTTGAGTGTAATAATAGCTATGAGAGCGTATTTGTTAGTGAATATAAAATTGTTTTATATTATGATGATTGGTTTGTTGAGTGGCATATGAACCTTCGTCAGCACGGTATGTACAACTATGCCGAAGGGGTTTCTAAACACTTGAATAGAACAATTCGACATAATATTGTTTTAAAATTGGGTAAATGAAATAATTTTACTTGATTATATTTTATATATAAAGGAATAATTTTTCAGAATTATTAAAGTGTATATAAGTTGATTGTTAGGTTGTTTGAATAATCTAAATTGAAGAATAATTGTATAAGAAAAAAATAATTATAAGAATGGAATTATAATTAAAGTGATTACAATTGTGAAATAAACTTATATATATAAGAAGTGAAACTAATGGATATATATATATATATATGAATATGAGTTATAAATAAAAATGAATTTAAAGTTAAATGGAAATTTACTTTAGAAATGAAGTATAACTTAAGTTATGTAAATGAAATTCGATTTTGTAATTGAATTGAATGAATGAATTGGATGTTAATCAATTGAATGTAAATTAAGTTGATATGGAATAATGAATATAAGTGTTAATTCACTAAAATCTAATGTTATTGAAAGTTGAATAATTGAATAAAAATCAATTAATTAAACCAATTGTAAGCAAAAGAATTTGGTTGTAATTAATATACATTGATTGTTATATGATTGTTAGTTGATTGTATATAATTCATTAAGTATTAATGAAAGTGAATTAATGAAATGGAAAGCTAAAGTAAATTGAATTCAAATTAGAAGTAAGTAAATTTGAATAGAATTGAATTTGATTTGGTAGTGAACCAACTTGAATATAAATTAGTGAATATAAACTAATTGAGAATGAATGTTAGTAAGAACATCCACTGTTAATGAATCAAATGTGATTAAATTGAAAACTTATTTCATTGAATATGAATGAGAATATGAATGAATATTTATTGGTTATGAATGCTAGTTGGTTGATGTTTGGATATGTTGCATTTGCTATGTGACATATATAGTTATTATGTTGCTATATGATGTGTATTGATACTATTTTCTACATGCATGATTCTCATGTTGTTTGTTGAGTGATTAGTAGGTGCGGATCGCGTTTGCTTCGCATTTGGAGCTCGCTTTCACGCTATATTAGCCGTATATGCTCGCTAATAAAAATATAAGGTACATATCTCGGATTACATACCGTACTTTTACACTTTTTTCCCTGCGGGATGCCTCATTACTTGATGAGATGTATATTTGTGATATATATACTGTCATTTTTTTTTCGGATCGAGCCGCGCAAAGGAGACTATGGCGAATTTTTCCGGAAATTTAAGGCGTTAGAAAATTTTTGAGAAAATGGGAAAATTTTGAAAACTTTAACTTTGATTTGAAGTTGAAAGTTAAACTATAGTAGTTGTTTTTGAAAAGATAACTAAGTATGATTTGAAACTTAGTAAAGATTTGTAAGAAGTTTAACTATGAATTTGGAAAATTAATAAATTCCATAACTTTTCTTACTTGTAATTTCAAGGACGAAATTCTTTTAAGGGGGGAAGATTGTAACGACCCAGAATTTTTAATAATTAAAATTTGAATATTTAATTAATTTTAAATATTAATAAGTGAATTTATAAGTCTAATAAATTTTTATTCGAATGATTGGATAATTAAATCGATAATTTAATACGTTAAATTATGGAAATAATTGAAAATAGAGTTAAATATGATTGAAAATGATTTGTAAAATTTTATTTTATCATATGGGAGTTAGAACAATATTTTAGAACTTTTAAAATCGAATTAAAAGTTAATTTGTGAAAATTGAACATTTTAATATTAAAATCGACTAGTGAAAATAGTCAATTTTTGAACAGTTTCAGAATTGAACGAAACTAGTTTTATTGGATCCGTAATAGTTAGTTATTACCGGATTTCAAATTTCGTGTCAATCGGAGCTACCGTTTGATCGTGGCAGCTTGAAACGCATCGATTTATTTTTAATTTAAATTTGACGAGCTAAATTAGCCATTTTTCAAAAAGTCTCGGATTTCGACGAAACCAGTTTCATCGGATCCGTAATGTGATATTATTGTAAGGTTTCAAATTTCAAGTCAATTGGATTTACCGTTTGTCCGTTACGAATTAAAACGCCTAGAAAATCGCTTAAATCGGTTTAATTCAAATTGAGTGTTTACAGCCATAACTCGCACATACTTCCGAATTAGCTTCCGAAACCTGTTCTATTGTGTCCGGAACGCGGGGTAAACCCTAGAAACGCTGGTTACGGCGCCTAAATCGGAGTTCGGAATTTCCGGGATGAATAGTGTCGTTCGTTCTCTTATAAATAGCCCCTACCCTTCATTTAGAAAAAAATAAAAATAAAAAAAACCAACTAAACCCTAGCCGCCAGCAACTGCAATGGATGGCCGAAAATTGCAGTCCCTTTTCTTCAATTATCTTTCAATCCACAAACCCATTCAAGAAATCTCCAACTACAAAGTTGTAGAGCTACGTGAGATCCTTATATTCAACGGTTATGATCGAGTTTGGAGTTGTACTTTGAGGGATAGGAGGCCGCGTCCATCTGCAGTTCACCCTCTTGATGCGTGCTACAGGGATGGCCGAGCTCCACCAGGGTTGGGCCGAACATGAGGGGGGTGATGGCCTTTGATTTGGCACGTCTTGATCGAGTTATTGTGGAGTGTGGTGGTAGTATTATTTAACCCTAATCGAGTAGCTATGGGTTCTTTGCTCACGTTGATTGCCTGTAGAGTGTGCGTGAGGAGGAAGAAGCAAATGCACGGCTGAGATGAAGGGGGTGTGGGATCCAGTGGCTCTAGTTTGAATGGGTATTAAAATTGTTAAGTTTGTTGTAAATAGTTTATATAAAATCGTGTACGATCTTTAAAAATTCGTAACTTTTTCATACGAGGTCGAAAAATTACGAAACCAGTTGCGTTGGAATCGTATGGACGAGCACTACGCGATGGAGTTGGTTTGGAGTCGTTTGGAGTTAGTGAAAATTTTGGGTAAAATTAAACGTCCGTTTAATTTTATTCGAAATAAATCGCTAAAACGGAATTTAAATCAAGGTGAGAATTTCTCACTCAATCGAATCAGTTTCGATTTTATTTTAAATAGTTAGATCTAAAATATTTGAATGCATGTTTGAATGTTGATTGATATCTATTGATTGTTAAAATAGACATTATACGCCGTTAGTAAGCGGATGTTATTTAATAAAAACATATACCGCGAATATTTCATAAACAGTGAAATTGGTATTATAAATAATATCAATATATATATATTGGCATATGTATATATTGCAGTTGTTGATTTCCCGCATTTTTTGTTTAGCGGATGAGACCCTATTACGCTGTTATTAAGCGGATAATATTTAATAAGAACATATACCGCGATAATTTCGTACTGGAGCGAAATTGGTATTGTGCTAATGTTTGTGGATGCAGGAAAACAGGTTGGAGGGATCCAACTGGATTCCTCAACAGTATTTATTTGATTTCAGATATTTTGATATTTGATGGACTATCATATCGATATATGATGTCGTTGTAGTCGTGATTGACTATTTGGTGTGTAGCATCATTGGACCAAATTTTTGGTATTTTAAAATGATTTTAAAGTGATTTTTGAAAAGAATACGTTTTATAAAATATTTTTGGAATTTGATCCATTTTAAATAAATAAACGTTATAATTTTTAAAGTTATAACAATCCATATCCAGGTTCGCCGTCGAAAATCGAGTGAAAAATCCCAACTTGGATCGATATAACTATCTCGAAATTCTGTTGTTGAATCTGGATCAAATCACTATGCGAATAGAATAATATACGTATATCCTACGTATTTATTTTCATTGATTATTAGCCAAATCAATCCCATTTCTATTCACATTCACTTGAATTTTCATTCACTTAGTTACAATTGTCTCAATTTCATTGAATTATCACTTCAATCCTTATCTCAACTGGGTATTTAACCAATAACAGCTTGAACTCCGACCAATTTATATTTAGAAAATTGCTTGAAATTTTTAAAAATAGATAAGAAATTGAAAAAAATAATAATAATTAGTTTGCAAAATAGCTATAAAATAGTTAACTAATTATAAAATAGTTGCAAAAATGGCTAAATAGTTATAAAATAGTTAGATAATCACAAAACAGTTTAAAATAGTAATTAGTTATAAAATAGTTGAAAAATAGTAATTAGTTTATAAAATAGTTACAAAATAGTTAAATAGCTCCAAAAGTAGTTATAAAATAAGCATAAAATAATTTTGGGTTTAATAAGAAAGGTTGTATATATTAAATAGCTTGGAAAAATTTATTTATATTAAGACAATTTATATTGAAAATGGTCCAGAGTCAAACTGTTCACATCCCCAACAATTCAATTTTAATTTCCACTTCCATTTAATTGACTCTATTCTAACTTGAATAACTTTAATTTCTACTGAAATTTATTTAAGCCCAATTCAAGTTGAATCAATCTTGATTCTTTTCCCAATTTAAATCAAATTCCATTTGATTTTAATCCTATTCAACTTTAGTTATAATTTTAATTTATTCAACTCAACTTGAATTATTATCAGTTGAACCCATTTCAAATTCAAATCATTTCAATATAATCCAATTAAATTTCCCATTTTAATTCTTAAACTTATACATCTTCAATCACCAATCCAATTAATTCAAACCAAATTCAATTTTGAACTAATTCAATTTCAATCTTGAATTTAAACTATCTAGAATTATATAAACTCGAGTTAAATTCTCAAAGGTTGGTTTAACTTTTTAAACCAAATTAACTTTTATTCAAAGTTTTAAACAATTTAATTCTTGGGTCCAATTTTCAAAATTCCATTTTAAATTATCTTTACTTATGTATTTCAAGGTTCAAATAAGAGTTCAATACAATTTTATTTTAAAAAAATCTAATTTATTATTAAATTTTATCTTCCAGTTTGAAGCTGGTTCTTAAACAAGTTTAATTTACAGTTCAATTATTCAAATTTATTCTATTTATACAATACCATTTTCAATTTAAAGATTTCCATTAACAATAGAATGATATAATCAAATTTATTTTTAAACGTCCATCCAATTTCAATTTTTAAATCTCAAACCCGTTTAGAGATCACACAAATTCCCAATTCAAATCAACCATTTAACTTTCCAAGTTAAATTTCAATTTCATCTTGAAATTTCCAATTCAGGTTGCTTTTTCTCCACTTATTTAACTTTCCCAAAGTTAAATTCCAATTTACTTAATCCAATCAACCTTACTCAATTTGAATTCCCGCTTCAAACTTTAAAATTCTTTACCTCTTATAAGTTCAAAACCTATCTCTTTTGGGTTTTTAATCACACTTCTGGGAAAATTAAAACTCAACCTCTTAATGTTTATTTCAAATTATCTTTGATATCATGTATATCCATACATACATACATATTTATTTCTTGGCCCTCCCAGCCATGTTTTAAAATTTTAAACAACCCTTGGTTTTAAATTCAAATCAAATTTCAAACAACCCATTGTTTGCAACAAGTCCCAGTTATCCAAATAATACTTATTTATTATTTTTCATTACTTTGAAACAAAATTTTCAAATTCTGGGACCAGATTTAGAATTTCATTTTCAATCAATTAAATTTTAATTTGGTTGTATTTCTATTTCTACTTAATTTAATTCCAATTCAAGACTTTAAATTTGGTTGTATTATATTACTTCTAAATTTCAATTCCAATAATCTAACAACCAATTACCTTAATACTTATTAGAAGGAAATATTGCTTTATATATCAGAATATATTTTTATATAAAATCATTTAAAACCTTAATATAAGAAAATAACAAATACGGGCTCATATATATAAACTCAACCCATTCTAGAGTACTACGGACTCTATTCAATGAGTAATCCCCACCAGAGCCAAGGTTCTCGCTTAACCTGGCTCTGATACCAAATGTAACGACCCGAAATTTTCGAAGCCGATAATTACATATAGTTATGAAAAAGAAGAAAGAGATAGAAGAAGAAGAAGATCAGAAACATCAACATCTCACATTTGCAGCGGATAATATATAATAATAAATAATAAAGTCTACAAAAGAATATTATATCTGTCGATTACATTTTAATACATCAGAATTTTCACATACACATAGTCACTGAATATACACAACTATCATACCACAGATTTACAACAATATAACACAGCGGAAATACTCTACACGTTCCTGCCATCCGGCTCACCTCGTGAGCTCCAGAACGTACCTACATGAAAATCTGTAATACTCGGTCTGACCGAGCATTACACCAAAGTAACACCTGGGTCAGGCATGAAACCAGCGTGAGTAAACCCAACTAACATGGAATACCAAATCATACAACTTAAATAAAACCTAGGGTAACTTATATCAATTTATCCAATTCACAATTTGCTATAGACAACACTTATTTCACATATAAATTTCTAAGTACCAAACTTAGATAAAATAATCCAGTTCACTTAAATCATTTCATTCCTGCCTATTGATTTCACAAATAAATTTATAAAAATTCGAAGTGGTTTCGGGTATCTTCTAATACACGACCCCGGTCTCTTCGAAACTCATGTTATCCTAACCCAGGTTATCCAAATGAAATACACAACATTTCATACCAGAGATATCAACTCATTCAAAGCTTCCAATACCATTCAATCACCCATAAGCAAAGCTTAATCACATACAAATCAATTCAATTGATTCTTATTGAATTTCAAATCTCAATCACTTAGATTTCTTCATTAATTAATTCCAAATTAATTAATCAACCCTTCCTTACTCATCTTAATTAATCACCCTGGATTAGTTATCTTCCAAATTCCATTCAAGTAATTATCTTTAATTAATTCCACAATATTAATTATTCTTACCAAATCAATGGGTAATCTTTAATTACTTCACAAGTTAATTAACTATAATCAATTACACTAATTCTTAATTACCTATATTAACTAATTTCTCATGAGTCACTTATGATTAATTCATCTTAATTAATTAATCTTTAATTACATCGTTGATTATATAAATTAATGATTTTCAATTATGTTTTGATTTGTTCTAACCTAAATTAGTTACTTTAATTCAACCCAAATATTAATCATTCTCGGTTAATCTCAATCTATAATTAACTATTCTTTTGTTTACTTCATTAATAAATTAATTACTCCTTAATTAATTATCTTAATTTATCTCTTGATTAGATACACAAAGTAATTTCATTAATTTCATTAAGTAATTACTCATCAACCATTCATTGATTATTCTAAATTAATTAGACTTAATTAATTAACCCAAATTATTAATTAATTAAATTAATTAAGTATCCATTTAAATTATCCTACTTATTAAATGAATCACCAAACGTTAAACCCTTATTAACTTTAAAATGAACCATTCTCTTATTTATGATTTAAGTTTAAATCCATTTAAAACCCAAATACTCCGAGTCAAACAATAATTCACTCGAGAACCAACCAAAACCAAAGTCACCAAATCATCAGCACACGTTCAATTAACTCAATCAACCAAACAATTATTTAAATTTAGCCCTTTAAATCTAAATAAAAATTAATCAAAGTGAGATTTACTAACCTTTGATCCCTGTTTTGCAACCCACTTCCAAACCGGCTCGCTTCTTTCCAGTTTATGACCTGCAACCTCGAAGGAATCTCAATAACTATGAACCAAACTTGACTTGTTTCACGATCCTTGGACCTCGTATGAATTTAATATGGATTAATGAACTTCAAATGATTTAATTTAAAATTAACTTAAATTTAAAATTTGTTTATAAATAAAATTACCTTAATTAATTTGAAATCCTTCTCTCCAAAGATCGATGCCACCTCTTTCCAGTTCCATCGTCACCCTGGCCGAAACTTGAAAGCCTCCCAACTCGCTCATCTCTCCACTAAACTGCTCGACCATACCCATTACATCACGTCCTACAACACCCTCTCCATCGCATGGTTCCACGCTCACTTGCCCAGGCAGCACAGCCGCGAGCTCCAAAACAGCGCGACCTCCCCTCCAAATCGAACGATTCCTCCCAATCGAATGATGCGCGACCAGCTTTTAGCGACAACGAGATTCTGGAGCCCCTTCAATCACGCGAACGACGTTGCGGCCTTCCATATGCCAACTCGAGTCGGCATCACGATAATCGAAACCCTAAAACCCCCTTTTGCTCGTCGTCGAACAACATCAAGCACCCACACCGATGCCGCCCTCACAACCCACAACAGAGCTTCGAACAGAAGTTTAAATTAACTTATAATTGGTTTAGATTTTCCCTTTTTACTAAACGACTTAGGGCATTTTTTTTATTTATGGGTTCGAATTACGGTTAAAAGTTAGAGAGGGGATGAGAATACGATATAAGTTTAGGGAAGCTTTTAGCATACGCGTGAACACTAAATAATTAAAAATTGAAAATATCTCGTTGCATAACGCGAAATCCCGAACCCTGTATCAGACTTGCCGACAGGCGTTTATAGGAATTTACCTGCATTCCAAACTCAATGGAACGTGTTTCGGAAGCTAGCTCGATCATGTGCGCAGGTTATGGAAATAAACGATCAGTTTTCAATTAAATCGATTAAAATAGTTCTAAGCGTTTTGAGCTATCAGGGTCAAACGACAACTCCGATTGCTACAAAAATTGAAATTCGATAGTAATATAATATTACGGATCCAATGGAACTGGTTTCGTCGAATTCTGAGACTGTGCCTCGGAAGGCTATTTTTAAATTCAATTTAAACGATATATTTTCAAAACTAAACAAATTATCTTTAAATCAAATTCCAATCATTCTATTATCTCCAGTATTATCATTAAAATTTTATAAACCTTCAAATTAGTTTTTATTTTAATTATAGGCTTAAAATTCCAGATTCCACATTTTACCCAATTTCGAATTATACAATTTAATAATTTAATTATCAAATAAATATTATTATTTGGAATTCAAGTTAAAATTAACTTTTAAATATTGAAATAAATTTATTATTCGAATTTAAATTGTTAGAAAATTCTGGGTCGTCACAAGGGGATTCACATCGATAATAGCAAACGTGGCATCCATCGCATCAAATATCACATAATATAGCATATATAACAATATGTGTAAATAAAAAACAACAATGGTGAGGAATCTAGTCGGATCCCTCCAACCTATAACTTGCAATAAATACACATATAAGAAAATATGTATAATGTCTACTTCATGGCATACGCACGTACAAAGGGCCATCTGCTCATACATGGAAACGTATAGGGTGTCATCTGCTCAATTGGTAGGAATATATCCAACGACTAATAATATAGCATAACATCTAAACAATCATCACATAACATGACATAAATTTAGTCCCACTTATACAAAAATATAAGCGAGCCAGAGATAGTGAGTTTTACTCACTTTGCTTCCATTCGTCATTGCAGCGTTTTATTTGGAATAAAATTAAATGAGCGTTTAATTTTATCCAAAAATTCTACGAGCTTCAAATCGATCCGATCCAATTACAATGCGTAATATTTTCTGTAACTAGTGCAACGCAACTCGTTTCGCTCGAGTCGGACCTCGTACGACAAATTTATGAATTTTATAAGTTACATGAACTAAATTAAATTAACTACATCATAAATTAAATTAATCACCTAATTAACGTTTTAATTTTTCTCCCTCTATTCAAAAACATGTACAGGTCGAGGTAACCCATAATGCACGCACGTTCAACGATTTATGCTCCACCCACAAACTTCTATTTGATGATCAGACACCATCATATCGTGCACCTATGCGAGTTCCACCCACGTCTAGAAACTGGTCGAACTCGGCACCTTCCTTGCCTTGAAATACCTGTTCGAACGTAACATAAATGGAGGTGAATTCCACACAATCCAGGATGAGATAGCACATCATGACCATTGAGGTTGTAGTACTCGCTGAGCTCTTCAATTTTCTAGTTGGAGGATTTTGCTAAAAGCTGATGGTGTAACGACCCAGTATTTTCAACCATTCGCATCCGCACATGTCGGACTTGAATTGTTCAAAATACCGCGTTGTAAATAAAATTTGGCAAATCTCAAAATATACAGTAAATAATTAATCACAGAATCACAGACACAGAATCATAATACACGCAGCGGAATTTAAAATACTTAGTGGTTCATGAAGCCACTATAAATAGTCTCAATCAAATAAAAATTACATAGTTTTTAATCCAAATATAGTTTTAAATCATCAGTAGAACTATCCTAATGTCCACTAGTCTTGATTTCATAAATTTAGATAAAGAACTGGAAGGGAAGTTTGCCAGCTGCTTGAAAGTGATCTATAGAAATCCTAGCTCTGGGATGAAAACTGAACTGCAACTCAGGCTGACCCGAGCGTAAAATAAAACATAAACACTCGAGTCAGGACATACATACTTATATAGTGTAAGCTAATTCAAGTGTACTGTAATATAGAGCAAGTAACTTAAAGGATGCTTGGGACCACCCATCCTCTAAGGATCCGTTAAACTATTTACTATGTAGTAATACTTCGCTATTATAATAGTGTCTATTAGTAAAATAAACTTACTTTTAAATAGCGTTAAGGGGTTACCCATATAGCCCTTAACACAAATAATGCCAATGGTCTATATAGTACCGTAATACCTCCCGATCGGGAGGCTACCAGAGGATACTCCATAGGTACGACACAAATAGAAACTCGTACAAGGCTCGCTATGGTAGGTGACACGGCACAACTAGGCAATGCCAGGGTAGATATACCAATTACGCTTCCGGACCGATGGAAACGCGCAGCGCGCAACTGCCGCCAACCTCGAACAACACACCCAAATCAAAGGTGCGCACCAAAACAATCACAAAAGTAATAGAATGACATACGAAGAAGTGCGTCCGATCAGAGGTGCTACCTCATTAATCCGTCAATCGCTCCTGTTTTAGCCACCTTATGCCAACTCACGGGAGTCGGGTCCACGTATTTACCTCAAAGAAAACGCCACCACCATCCTACTTCATTCTGGAATCTCCACCGTGTACGCGGTTGTCAAAGTGGTTTTCGGTATCGACAGAGAGTATGCTAGATATCCGATCCCGGTCTCTTTAACAACCAAACGTTATTATAACCCGTGGTTACAACTTTTAGAAATGGTATTTATACTTTAAAAATCAAAATAAGTTTCAAATACATTTCAATACCATAATATCATTTCAACCATCATTTATTTAAACATCGGTCATTTTATTTACTATAAAATACCATTTAAATCTGTTTAATTTATTTAGGAATTAATTTGCCTTTCAACTCACATTTAAAAGTTAAATTCTTCCATTTAAAACCATTTAAAGTCAATTCCTTATTTTTTTTATTAATTACATATTAAATTCCAAAAATTTAAGCCTTTCTCCCCAAAGATTATTTCCATTTATTTTAAACAATTCGAAAATTCAGTTTCCGTAGCATTTATGAAATGCCACCTAAAGTCTGTAAGTCAAAACAGTTCATTTATAAAAGACAGCATTTAAGTGCTGTAATAAATTATTAACTTAACAATCAAATTTTAAATTCCTAAATATAACTTATTATCAATCATTTTCTTAACTAAAACTCACTTTTAATAAAATTTCAGAATTTCCCAAAATAAGTTATATTCCAAAAAATTTACTTAAACATTTATTTATTTAACATTTTGACTTATTCAAAAATCATTATAAATTTTATAAAAATCCTTTAAATACATTTGAACCAGAATATTATGAATTCCCATTTAAAATATTTTTAAACATTTCAGAAAAATATTATATAAACCACGGGTCAGTATATAGTTTTCTAGCCTAGGTCAAGTGATACGGATTTATATCATTTCAATCCGCAATTTACAAAATCCCGTCATTTCAAACCCGCAATCCCAAGTTAACAAATAAATAATTAAACAATTAAATAAATGAACAAATGATTATCGTTCAGGCCTATCCTTTCAGCCTATAACGATCTCAAATTTACAGGGAACTTACAGTGATGATTAAATCAGTAAATAAGCATTACATTGTATAACTGCAATAATATTACAATAGATAAACAACTGATGAGGTGTCAATTTAAAAATGAGGTTTAACATCATATGTTATATCACAGGCAGATAAAATTTAATAAATAATTTACAAATACACTTGTGATAAATCACGGATATATAGGTATGTTTGTCTGGTGAGAAATACTCACTTTTCCTCTGTTGAAGATTCAAATCAAACAACGGTATCTATCCCGAAAGAAATGAACAGAGGCACGATAAATCCAACAGATGTGACACCTCAATTATGAACTTGAAAAATAAACGAAAAATAAATTACGCGATTATGAAGCGATCAAAGCAAAATTTAATAACAACCGGAATGAGATTTATAAATTAAAAGATTTTTGACACCCGCAGCTTGACCACTCCATCACTCAATTTGTTCAACATCTCCAATCCTCTTCCCTTTCCAAATTTGTTATTTAAATGCTTTGGGAAAAATGCTTTGTAAAAAAAAATTGCTTTGTTAAATCAAATAGGCTGAGTCTTGAAACAAAACGTTATTAGATTTTCATAAAAAAAAATACTTTGAAAAAAATGTATGCATGCACTTATGAAATGACAAGGTCGTGTGATTTGTTTCACACGCAACTAATAAACCACAAATCATTTTCCAAGTTTGTCTCCATTACACACTCCCATTTGTTAAAATCTTCAAAGTGGATCACGCATGCAAATTCACATGTCCACCAAAACTACAGGTGTAACGACCCAGAATTTTTAATAATTAAAATTTGAATATTTAATCAATTTTAAATATTAATAAGTGAATTTATAAGTCAAATAAATTTTTATTTGAATAATTGGATTTAATTGGATAATTAAATCGATAATTTAATATGTTAAATTATGGAAATAATTGAAAATTGGGTTAAATATGATTGAAAATGATTTGTAAAATTTTATTTTATCATATTGGAGTTAGAACGATATTTTAGAACTTTTAAAATCGAATTAAAAGTTAATTTGTGAAAATTGAATATTTTAATATTTAAATCGACTAGTGAAAATAGCCAATTTTTGAACAGTCTCAGAATTGGACGAGACCAGTTCCATTGAATCCATAATAGTTAGTTATTATCGGATTTCAATTTTCATGTCAATCGGAGTTATCGTTTGATCGTGGCAGCTCGAAACGCATCGAATTGTTTTTAATTTTAATTTGGCGAGTTAAAATAGCCATTTTTCAAAAAGTCTCGGATTTCGACGAAACTAGTTTCATCAGATCCGTAATGTGATATTATTGTAAGGTTTCAAATTTCGTGGCAATTGGATTTACCGTTTGTCCGGTACAAATTAAAACGCCTAGAAATCGATTTAAATCGGTTTAATTTAAATCGATCGTTTATTGCCATAACTCGCACATATTTCCGAATTAGCTTCCGAAACCTGTTCCATTGTGTCCGGAACGCGGGATACACCTTAGGAACGTCAGTTTCGGCGCGTAAATCGGAGTTTGGAAAACCCGGATGAATAGTGTTCGATATTTCCTATAAATAGACCACCTTCCTTCATAAATTAGAAAAAAAAAATAAACCTAATTCTAAAACCCTACCCGCCGTTCATAGCAACCAAAGGCTAGTATTTCTCCTCCTTCTTCCTCAATTAACTCGAAATCCATTGATTAATTCCAAAATTGTTCAACTACAATGTTGAAGAGGGCAACACGAACTACAAGATCAACGGTCATGATCGAGATTGGAGCTGTATTTTGGGAGATGGGGGGCCGCGTTCCCTAGGGCTTGCGCACGGTTTTCGAGAGGCATGAGGGGGCCGAGTTGCATGTGCTTGGAGCCGAGCATGGAGGTGATGGAGGCGCTTCCATTGGCGTTCCCTGATCGAAGTATCATCAAGCGTGGAGGTCGAATTAATTAACCCTAGTTTATGTATTATGGGTTTAAAAGCTCGGCTATTACCTGTAGCCAAACGCGTGAAAGATGAAGAAGAAAAGGGGACGTGCGGCCGTGATCTCGTGTGTGAGAATGGACGGTGATGATGGTGATTAGGTTTAAAAATAGTTAAGTTATATTGTAAATTGTTATAAAAACTTTGTGTAACGTTCAAATATTCATATCTTTTTCATACGAGGTCGAAAACGCGCGAAACCAGTTGCGTTGGAATTGTATGGAGAGCACTACGCGATGCAATTGGATTGGAGTCGTTTGGAGTTAGTGAGAATTTTGGGTAAAATTAAACGTCCGTTTAATTTTATTCGAAATAAATCGCTAAAACGAAATTAAAATCAAGGTGAGAACTTCTCACTCAATCGAATCAGTTTCGATTTTATTTTAAATAGTTAGATTTAAAATATTTGAATGCATGTTTGAATGATGATTGTTATCTATTGATTGTTAAAATAGACATTATGCGCCGTTAGTAAGCGGATGTTATTTAGTAAAAACATATACCGCGAATATTTCATAAACAATGAAATTGGTATTATATATAATAGCAATATATATATATTGGCATATGTATATATTGGAGTTATTGATTTCCCACATTTGTTTAGCGGATGAGACCCTATTGCGCCGTCTATTAAGCGGATAATATTTTAAATCCCATATACCGCGATAATTCCGTACTGGAGCGGAATTGGTATTGTGCTAATGTTTGTGGATGCAGGAAAACAGGTTGGAGGGATCCAACTGGATTCCTCAACAGTTTTTATTTGATTTCAGATATTTTGATATTTGATGGATTATCATATCGATATATGATGTCGTTGTAGTCGTGATTGACTATTTGGTGTGTAGCATCATTGGACCAAATTTGGAATTTTAAAATGATTTTTAAAGTGATTTTTGAAAGTATACGTTTATAAAATATTTTTGGAACCGATCCATTTTAAATAAATAAACGTTATAATTTTAAAGTTATAAAAATTTTATTTTTGAGAAATATAGTTAAAGGTTGATTTTTGAAAATATGAGGCTAATGATTTTATAAAATAATTTAATCGAGATTTTTGAAATTATTATAAAGAGTTGAAATATAGGATTTATAAAATCTGATTATTTTATAAATCAAAATGGTGAAATTATAAAGGAGTTTAAAGATGTTTTAAAAGAATAATATAAATTGATTTATATAAGAGATTTATAAATGGATATTTATAAATTGAAATATTGAAATTATAAAACGAGGTTTTATAAGTGTTTGAATGAAGTGAGAATAAATTTCGTAAATGAATGAAATTTATAGAACTATAAACGGTGAAGTTATAAATGGAATTTTATAAGCAGTAGGTTTATAAAAATTTGAAAAGTTAATTGAAGAATGGATTTTTGGATAAATAATTGAATCTTATAAGTTATAATTATGAAGTTCAAAGGAACGATTTTTGCAAACAAATAAATTATAAGTATTTCACTTATAATATGAACTTTTAGTATATCATTGAGACATGAATTGAGATAGGTTAATAAAGGAATTTATAAAGGAAGTTGTGGTAAAATAAATAGAAATGGAATTTATAAACGTTGTTTTATAAATTCGCAAACGACTTATTTTGATAAGTAAATTGTTGAAACCTATTAATGGAGTTATATTCACATTTTTGACTGTGAATAATCCTTTGAAATAAAATGAATAAAAGGATGAAATTTGTTAACGTAGTATATTCACGTTTTTGAATAGTGAATAATATGTTAAAGAAAATGTTTAGATTTGATGTTTTAAATAGAATTAAAACGATCTAACGATGTTTTAAAATGTGTTGAGATTCGAAACCATAGATTTCAACATTTATTGTTGAAATAGACGTTTTCGAGAAATAGAAGGAAATGGTGGACTATAACACTGTTGTTATAGTAAATGATTTCCGAAAGGAAATGTTTTGTATAGTATTGGGATTTATATATCTATTTTAATTTAAAATCCCTATACTAGTGATTCTGGGTTGTCGTAACGATGTTTTACGCAACATTCGTTTTGGCCCAAATAAATATGGTTAAGAGAATGATTTCCTTAAAGAATGAAATATATACTTAATTTCGATTGAAGTATATTGAATATTTTCCAAGTGTTGAAAATAGATGGATTTCAGAATTACTTAATAAGTAAGTATGGAAATGTTTTCCAATATAAAGTGAATATTTTGAGAATTTATCTTTTTGAAGATAAATTGAAAAGCGATATTGAAACCTATTGAAATCGGATATCAGTAGATATTGTGAAATATAAATTCACTATGGAATTTATAAAAGAAAAGGGAACTTGTCTAAAAATAAATATTGATTTATTTTTGAGATATTGAATTGTATATCTTGTAAAGATATTTTTGGAAAATAAATAATTTGGAAAATTATTTGGAAACTGGTGATGTGTGCATATCCATTGATAGTTCAATCACCGACTATCAATATTTCCCTTTGAATGGGTAATTGATGTGATTTGTTTGAATTTGAATGCCACACTTGTTTTTGAATAAGCGCTCACTATTCGAGTTAACCGGGAAAGGACCATGGGGTCGTATAACCCATTCCGAATATGTGATACGTCGTTATGAATTGCATTTGAAGATCGGTGTTGAAGACCGGATATTTGCGAGAGCGATAGGATGACCTGTCGATTGACTCTGCACCGAGTTGCTCCGGTATAGAGTTCTTCATATGTGATGGTGAATCCGATTAGGATTGTGGATATCCGAATTGCAAGGACTTCTTTGTAAGTGCCTTCGGTTTTGTTCGAGCCCGGAACAGACTTGTATGGATTGTATGTCTGACGTTACAAATTGAGATATAAAGCAGATTTCTTTCAAATATATTTCTGTTGGTGGCGGAGAATTTATTCTTTTAGCTTAACACCCTTCTCTGAGACGTACAATCTCAGAGGTTATGTAGTTGAAGGTTATCAGCGATATATTCCCAATTTGGTAATGTGACATGCTGAGTGTTGCTGTAAATGATCATTGTGTTGATCATTTGTGATAGGATCGTTTATTTGATCGTCTATCTTGGTGATCATCTCTATAATCATTTGTTGACCCAAAGCATGACTTTTGTATAAAGTATGTTTTTGTGGACGTGACTTCGTCGAGCCTCACACCCCGTGAATGGTCAAAACAGGAAAGATGCAGCAAGGTTATGAGGGGTAGCGCCCTTTAGGATATGTGCATTTCCTTCTGGAAAAGGGTGGTATCATGGTATGGAGCCCAGATACTTACTCATGTTGAAAACACTTTATGATTGTGTGAATTGATTGCGAGCGCTCAGTTGGAAGGTCCCAAAGGACCGGGGGATGGCATATTCGGTCAGTTGTTACTCAGTTAGGGGTAACCCGGCCTTGTGTTGGTAGAGATCCGGTTTGGTTCTCGGGGATGTCCATCCAGAGGCATTCTCATGTGGCAATGGGAAGTTCCTTGGCCTGATCATTCGTTGGAAATCCAAAGAAACAATACGAGACTTGTACGGTTTTAGTTGTATAACCTGCTATGGAATGTGGCGGTAACCTGCTATTGAACATAGTTAGCTATAGTAGGCATACGATAATGGTCGTATGTTGGCTAAGATTTATATTCTACTTTCGAAATATTTCCTACACTATGCACTAGTAATAATATCAAATGTTCTTTTTAATACGTATTAAGCATCTTTGACTATCATAAGGAGAAATCTCCTCCGATTCTGCGTTTGCATTGTGTGTGTGTGAGGGAGGCCTTATGGTAGTCTCATTTTTAAAAGCATTGCGAATTGACTTTAAAAATATTCCTCTATTTTGATTTTAAAGAGAAATAAACTGTTTTGAGTTCTCACACCAGTCACATGACTGACTCGGAGTTTATTGTTTTCCTTCCTAAACTCTGGGTGCCCACCAATTTTCACACGGGCAGTCAAGAGTTAAGGTTTATCAGGATATTCAGGAGTTGCTGGAGGCAAGCTGGATGGCATGGCGTATTTCTAGTATATAGTATTTCTTTTTCCGCTGCACTGTTTGATGTTGTTTGTTGTTGTACACTCTGATGATATGACGTAATGAAATGTAATGTGATGTAATGTAATAACTGATATAGTTCTTTGTTTAAAGATTATTCATTTACCTATTATATGTTGTTCCGCTGCGAATTGTGAGATTCTGTTGTTGTTCTGTTGTTTTCTATTCCGTTCTATTTTCTATTTTCTCTATTTCTTTTCTCTCTATCTTATCTTCTTCTCTCTTCTTCTTCTCTTTCTTTTTATTAAACATTGATAATTCGTATTTCTGTTCATCTTGAATTAATCTATGGATATTAGTGTATATTCAAGGAGTACGGATTTGCGGGTCTTCACAGGTGGTATCAGAGCATATGGTTAAGCGACAACCATGGTTCTGTTGGGTATTACTCATTAGAGATAGAGTCAGTAGTACTCTAGAATGATTTTGAGTGTAATAATAGCTATGAGAGCGTATTTGTTAGTGAATATAAAATTGTTTTATATTGTGATGATTGGTTTGTTGAGTGGCATATGAACCTTCGTCAGCGTGGTCTCGACAACTATGCCGAAGGGGTTTCTAAACACTTGAATAGAACAATTCGACATAATATTGTTTTAAATTGGGTAAATGAAATAATTTTACCTTGATTATATTTTGTATATAAAGAAATAATTTTTCAGAATTATTAAAGTGTATATAAGTTGATTGTTTAGTTGTTTGAACAATCTAAGTAAAAGAATAATTGTATAAGCAAAAAGAATTATAAGAATGGAAGTATAATTAAAGTGATTTACAATTGTGAAATAAACTTATATATACAAGAAGTGAAACTATATGAAACTATATGAATATGACTTGTAAATAAAAATGAATTTAAAGTTAAATGGAATATAACTTAAGAGATGTTGAATGAAGTTGATATGAGTATCAAAGTAAAATAATAAAGTGAAGTGATAAATGTGAACTTGAGTTATATGAAATGAAATTCAACTTGAAATGGTTAAATGAATTACCAATTGAATTGAATTAATGGATTGAATGATAATCAATTTAATGTGAATAAAGTTGATATGGAATAATGAATGTAAGTGTTAATTCATTAAAATCTAATGTTATTGGAAGTTGAATAATAGAATGAAAATCAATTTAATTTAAACCAATTGTAAGCAAAGGAATTTGGTTGCAATTAATATACATTGATTGTTATATGATTGTTAGTTGATTGTATATAATTCATTAAGTGTTAATGAAATTGGGAACTAAAATAATTGGAATTCAATTAGAAGTTAAGTGAAACTTAAATAGAATTGAATTTGATTTGGAAGTGAACCAACTGGAATATGAATTAGTGAATGCAAACTAATTGAAATTGAATGTTAGTAAATCCAATGTAAATGAATCAAATGTGATTTAAATTGAAAACCATTTCATTGAATATGAATGAGAATATGAATGAATATTTGTTGGTTATGGATGTTAGTTGGTTGATGGTTGAATATATATTGCTATTGAATACATTTGCTATGTTAGCATATATAGTTATTATGTTGCTATATGTTGTATATCGATACTATTGTCTATATGCATGTTCTCATGTGGTTTGTTGAGTGTTTAGTAGGTGCGAATCGCATTTGCTTCGCATTTGGAGCTCGCTTTCGCGCTATATTAGCCGTATATGCTCGCTAATAAAATATAAGGTACATATCTCGGATTACATATCGTACTTTTATACTTTTTTCCCTGCGGAATGCCTCATTACTTAATGAGATGTATATTTGTGATATATATACTGTCATTTTTTTTCGGATCGAGCCGCGCAAAGGAGACTATGGCGAATTTTTCCGGAAATTTAAGGCGTTAGAAAAAATTTGAGAAAATTGGGAAATTTTGAAAACTTTAACTTTGATTTGGAATTGAAAGTTAAACAATAGTAGTTGTTTTTGAAAAGGTAACTAAGTATGATTTGAAAACTTAGTAAAGCTTTTGTAAGAAGTTTAATTATGAATTTTTGGGAAAGTTAATAGATTCTGTAACTTTTCTTACTTAATAATTTCGAGGACGAAATTCTTTTAAGGGGGGAAGATTGTAACGACCCAGAATTTTTAATAATTAAAATTTGAATATTTAATCAATTTTAAATATTAATAAGTGAATTTATAAGTCAAATAAATTTTTATTTGAATAATTGGATTTAATTGGATAATTAAATCGATAATTTAATATGTTAAATTATGGAAATAATTGAAAATTGGGTTAAATATGATTGAAAATGATTTGTAAAATTTTATTTTATCATATTGGAGTTAGAACGATATTTTAGAACTTTTAAAATCGAATTAAAAGTTAATTTGTGAAAATTGAATATTTTAATATTTAAATCGACTAGTGAAAATAGCCAATTTTTGAACAGTCTCAGAATTGGACGAGACCAGTTCCATTGGATCCGTAATAGTTAGTTATTATCGTATTTCAATTTTCGTGTCAATCAGAGTTATCGTTTGATCGTGGCAGCTCGAAACGCATCGAATTGTTTTTAATTTTAATTTGGCGAGTTAAAATAGCCATTTTTCAAATAGTCTCGGATTTCGACAAAACCAGTTTCATCGGATCCGTAATGTGATATTATTGTAAGGTTTCAAATTTCGTGTCAATTGGATTTACCGTTTGTCCGGTACAAATTAAAACGCCTAGAAATCGATTTAAATCGGTTTAATTTAAATCGATCGTTTATTGCCATAACTCGCACATATGTCCGAATTAGCTTACGAAACCTGTTCCATTGTGTCCGAAATGCGGGATAAACCTTAGGAACGTCAGTTTCAGCGCGTAAATCGGAGTTTGGAAAACCCGGATGAATAGTGTTCGATATTTCCTATAAATAGACCACCTTCCTTCATAAATTAGAACAAAAAAAATAAACCTAATTCTAAAACCCTAGCCGCCGTTCATAGCAACCAAAGGCCAGTATTTCTCCTCCTTCTTCCTCAATTAACTCGAAATCCATTGATTAATTCCAAAATTGTTCAACTACAATGTTGAAGAGGGCAACACGAACTACAAGATCAACGGTCACGATCGAGATTGGAGCTGTATTTTGGGAGATGGGGGGCCGCGTTCCCTAGGGCTTGCGCACGGTTTTCGAGAGGCATTAGGGGGCCGAGTTGCATGTGCTTGGGGCCGAGCATGGAGGTGATGGAGGCGCTTCCATTGGCGTTCCCTGATCGAAGTATCATCAAGCGTGGAGGTCGAATTAATTAACCCTAGTTTATGTATTATGGGTTTAAAAGCTCGGCTATTACCTGTAGCCAAACGCGTGAAAGATGAAGAAGAAAAGGGGACGTGCGGCCGTGATCTCGTGTGTGGGAATGGACGGTGATGATGGTGATTAGGTTTAAAAATAGTTAAGTTATATTGTAAATTGTTATAAAAAATTTGTGTAATGTTCAAATATTCATATCTTTTTCATACGAGGTCGAAAACGCGCGAAACCAGTTGCGTTGGAATCATATGGACGAGCACTACGCGATGCAATTGGATTGGAGTCGTTTGGAGTTAGTGAGAATTTTGGGTAAAATTAAACGTCCGTTTAATTTTATTCGAAATAAATCGCTAAAACGAAATTAAAATCAAGATGAGAACTTCTCACTCAATCGAATCAGTTTCGATTTTATTTTAAATAGTTAGATTTAAAATATTTGAATGCATGTTTGAATGATGATTGTTATCTATTGATTGTTAAAATAGACATTATGCGCCGTTAGTAAGCGGATGTTATTTAGTAAAAACATATACCGCGAATATTTCATAAACAGTGAAATTGGTATTATATATAATAGCAATATATATATATTGGCATATGTATATATTGGAGTTATTGATTTCCCGCATTTGTTTAGCGGATGAGACCCTATTGCGCCGTCTATTAAGCGGATAATATTTTAAATCCCATATACCGTGATAATTCCGTACTGGAGCGGAATTGGTATTGTGTTAATGTTTGTGGATGCAGGAAAACAGGTTGGAGGGATCCAACTGGATTCCTCAACAGTTTTTATTTGATTTCAGACATTTTGATATTTGATGGATTATCATATCGATATATGATGTCGTTGTAGTCGTGATTGACTATTTGGTGTGTAGCATCATTAGACCAAATTTGGAATTTTAAAATGATTTTTAAAGTGATTTTTGAAAGTATACGTTTATAAAATATTTTTGGAACCGATCCATTTTAAATAAATAAACGTTATAATTTTAAAGTTATAAAAATTATATTTTTGAGAAATATAGTTAAAGGTTGATTTTTGAAAATATGAGGCTAATGATTTTATAAAATAATTTAATCAGGATTTTTGAAATTATTATAAAGAGTTGAAATATAGGATTTATAAAATCTGATTATTTTATAAATCAAAATGGTGAAATTATAAAGGAGTTTAAAGATGTTTTAAAAGAATAATATAAATTGATTTATATAAGAGATTTATAAATGGATATTTATAAATTGAAATATTGAAATTATAAAACGAGGTTTTATAAGTGTTTGAATGAAGTGAGAATAAATTTCGTAAATGAATGAAATTTATAGAACTATAAACGGTGAAGTTATAAATGGAATTTTATAAGCAGTAGGTTTATAAAAATTTGAAAAGTTAATTGAAGAATGGATTTTTGGATAAATAATTGAATCTTATAAGTTATAAGATTTATAATTATGAAGTTCAAAGGAACGATTTTTGCAAACAAATAAATTATAAGTATTTCACTTATAATATAAACTTTTAGTATATCATTGAGATATGAATTGAGATAGGTTAATAAAGGAATTTATAAAGGAAGTTGTGGTAAAATAAATAGAAATGGAATTTATAAACGTTGTTTTATAAATTCGCAAACGACTTATTTTGATAAGTAAATTGTTGAAACCTATTAATGGAGTTATATTCACATTTTTGACTGTGAATAATCCTTTGAAATAAAATGAATAAAAGGATGAAATTTGTTAACGTAGTATATTCACGTTTTTGAATAGTGAATAATATGTTAAAGAAAATGTTTAGATTTGATGTTTTAAATAGAATTAAAACGATCTAACGATGTTTTAAAATGTGTTGAGATTCGAAACCATAGATTTCAACATTTATTGTTGAAATAGACGTTTTCGAGAAATAGAAGGAAATGGTGGACTATAACACTGTTGTTATAGTAAATGATTTCCGAAAGGAAATGTTTTGTATAGTATTGGGATTTATATATCTATTTTAATTTAAAATCCCTATACTAGTGATTCTGGGTTGTCGTAACGATGTTTTACGCAACATTCGTTTTGGCCCAAATAAATATGGTTAAGAGAATGATTTCCTTAAAGAATGAAATATATACTTAATTTCGATTGAAGTATATTGAATATTTTCCAAGTGTTGAAAATAGATGGATTTGAGAATTACTTAATAAGTAGGTATGGAAATGTTTTCCAATATAAAGTGAATATTTTGAGAATTTATCTTTTTGAAGATAAATTGAAAAGGGATATTGAAACCTATTGAAATCGGATATCAGTAGATATTGTGAAATATAAATTCACTATGGAATTTATAAAAGAAAAGGGAACTTGTCTAAAAATAAATATTGATTTATTTTTGAGGTATTGAATTATATATCTTGTAAAGATATTTTTGGAAAATAAATAATTTGGAAAATTATTTGGAAACTGGTGATGTGTGCATGTCCATTGATAGTTCAATAACCGACTATCAATATTTCCCTTTGAATGGGTAATTGATGTGATTTGTTCGAATTTGAATGCCACACTTATTTTTGAATAAGCGCTCACTATTCGGGTTAACCGGGAAAGGACCATGGGGTCGTATAACCCATTCCGAATATGTGATACGTCGTTATGAATTGCATTTGAAGATCGGTGTTGAAGACCGGATATTTGCGAGAGCGATAGGATGACCTGTCGATTGACTCTGCAACGAGTTGCTCCGGTATAGAGTTCTCCATATGTGATGGTGAATCCGATCAGGATTGTGGATATCCGAATTGCAAGGACTTCTTTGTAAGTGCCTTCGGTTTTGTTCGAGCCCGGAACAGACTTGTATGGATTGTATGTCTGACGTTACAAATTGAGATATAAAGCAGATTTCTTTCAAATATATTTCTGTTGGTGGCGGAGAATTTATTCTTTTAGCTTAACACCCTTCTCTGAGACGTACGAGCTCAGAGGTTATGTAATTGAAGGTTATCAGCGATATATTCCCAATTTGGTAATGTGACATGCTGAGTGTTGCTGTAAATGATCATTGTGTTGATTATTTGTGATAGGATCGTTTATTTGATCGTCTATCTTGGTGATCATCTCTATGATCATTTGTTGACCCAAAGCATGACTTTTGTATAAAGTATGTTTTTGTGGACGTGACTTCGTCGAGCCTCACACCCCGTGAATGGTCAAAACAGGAAAGATGCAGCAAGGTTATGACGGGCAGCGCCCTTTAGGATATGTGCATTTCCTTCTGGAAAAGGGTGGTATCATGGTATGGAGCCCAGATACTTACTCATGTTGAAAACACTTTATGATTGTGTGAATTGATTGCGAGCGCTCGGTTGAAAGGTACCAAAGGACCGGGGGATGGCATATTCGGTCAGTTGTTACTCAGTTAGGGGTAACCCGGCCTTGTGTTGGTAGAGATCCGGTTTGGTTCTCGGGGATGTCCATCCAGAGGCATTCTCATGTGGCAATGGGAAGTTCCTTGGCCCGATCATTCGTTGGAAATCCAAAGAAACAATACGAGACTTGTACGGTTTTAGTTGTATAACCTGCTATGGAATGTGGCGGTAATCTGCTATTGAACATAGTTAGCTATAGTAGGCATACGATAATGGTCGTATGTTGGCTAAGATTTATATTCTACTTTCGAAATATTTCCTACACTATGCACTAGTAATAATATCAAATGTTCTTTTTAATACGTATTAAGCATCTTTGACTATCATAAGGAGAAATCTCCTCCGATTCTGCGTTTGCATTGTGTGTGTGTGCGGGAGGCCTTATGGTAGTCTCATTTTTAAAAGCATTGCGAATTGACTTTAAAAATATTCCTCTATTTTGATTTTAAAGAGAAATAAACTGTTTTGAGTTCTCACACCAGTCACATGACTGACTCGGAGTTTATTGTTTTCCTTCCTAAACTCTGGGTGCCCACCAATTTTCACACGGGCAGTCAAGAGTTAAGGTTTATCAGGATATTCAGGAGTTGCTGGAGGCAAGCTGGATGGCATGGCGTATTTCTAGTATATAGTATTTCTTTTTCCGCTGCACTGTTTGATGTTGTTTGTTGTTGTACACTCTGATGATATGACGTAATGAAATGTAATGTGATGTAATGTAATAACTGATATAGTTCTTTGTTTAAAGATTATTCATTTACCTATTATATGTTGTTCCGCTGCGAATTGTGAGATTCTGTTGTTGTTCTGTTGTTTTCTATTCCGTTCTATTTTCTATTTTCTCTATTTCTTTTCTCTCTATCTTATCTTCTTCTCTCTTCTTCTTCTCTTTCTTTTTCTTAAACATTGATAATTCGTATTTCTGTTCATCTTGAATTAATCTATGGAGATTAGTGTATATTCAAGGAGTACGGATTTGCGGGTCTTCACAACAGGCGTATATGGTTTCTTCTCCAGTGATGCAAAAGTGAAAGATATTTATTTTGTTTGTTAACATTTTATTCAAAGGTGACACCCTTATTCAATTTCACGTGGCCACAACTACAGGGACGCAGGCTAATATGTTCTACAGCATGCAAAAGAAAGAAACTAGGCTTGATTCCCTATATTATTGGACATGCATGGCAAGATCAGGAGGAAAGGAGATGCATACTTATCAGGGATGGCAACAACATACTTGAGAGGTGGAGTAGTCGAGCATGGTGGAACGAGGAGAAGGAGCAAAGTATGCAACATGAAAAGCATGAGAAGTAGAAATAAAAATAAAATAAAAGACAGATGCGTACCTTCAACACACGCATGCAAGAAAAGAAGGTGAAGCTCTCCAGGTGATGTAAAAATTGTTTTGAACGTGTGTTGTATAAATATAGGGGAAGGTCACGTTGATTTTAAGGATGAGCAAGATTTCAGATAAGGAGAAAAATTAAATGCGTGAAAGAAAAAGGCAGGAAATCTTTGCATTTGAAATTCAACGTTAAAAGAAACGACTTCTTGCATTTTTAAGAGTGCGTACATTTCAAGTAACGGTTGAAAAGAAGAAAAAAAATGCGTAAAAGAAATTTGATTGATCCAAGATACTATTTCAAGAGAAACGTGCATTGATTTAGATGAGCAAATAGATAGGAAGAATATAAATATTGATTTTTATCAATTGAATGCAAATGGCTACGAAATTAAAACAAAAGAAACGGGTAGTTAAGATTAGATTATGGGATAACATTTTCAAATAATATTGAATGCGTTTATTTTATCCTTTTTGTTTGAACGTATTATAAAAATAGGAAGCTGCATGATTCATTTCTTTAGAGATTTAGAAATTTTGTTCTCACAGGTAAGGGAAAAGTTGCTTCCATTAAACGTTTATTCCCAGAGCTACAAATGAGATGCATGTTTTCAGTATTTAGATGAAGGGAATATGGAAAATATTTAGGAAGCAAGAGAAACGAACGTGCCTAAATTTACGCGCTAAATTATAGGAAAGAAAAGAGGCAAGAATTAAATTTTTTCAGGAACGATAAAATTTCCACTTAATTGCGTAGAAAGAATGGCGACTGAATTTAATTGTTAACCGAAAAAAAAATGTTTCATTGCATATTAAAGGTTGCGTGAAAAAAAATTTGTTAGGCTAAAAGATGTATACATATACAGAAAATTTTGAAATCTGGGTAAGATATAAATGCAGACAAGAAAGAAACGGCAACTAGAAAATTTGAAATTTCCGTGCGTTGATAAAGAGGGATGAGAGAAATTTATGGTGAAGAAACGGCAAGTGATTAATAGATTGGTTCATTTTAAAAAATTTCTTCAATTAATGATTGTGTGCATTTCTTTCTTTATATAAGCTAAGTGATTTTAGCAAGGATTTTACGCCAATTTAAAACCAATGAAAGCTGTGGAAAAAGTAACGTTTTGCTATAAAAATCTACTAACTGATTTATTAATCCATATAGATATTGCAGTATGCATTTTAAAATACGCCAAACCGACGCAATACAATACGCCCAAAATTTATGCAAAAGTAACATTTTTAATTTATACGTTTATACATTACTTATACCATTACAATGCGTACCCTTTTTAAATGCGAAATTTAACAGTCTATAAAACACTGAATTTTACAAAGTTATTACTTAACTAAAATTTTAACTTGTTTACATTCTTCGTATTTAAAATATACATAATTCATTTTTATTAAAATTCCAATTGGAGTTGTCTTTTAACAAAGTAAAAATTTCAAAACTTCCAATTTTATATTTAGACTTTTAGGAAATGATTAAATCAAGTTAAAATTTATATTAAATTTCAAGGTTTTATAAATAAAAAGAAATAAAGAGTAGGCAATTAAAAAGGCAAGCAATTAAGACAATATAACGCATACCCTTTTAGTTTCTTCCAAGCCATAAATAAAAGATATAAACTAGCAATAATCTAATAAATAAATATGACTGTCAAAAATAAAAATAGAAAGATAAAATAGAGGTGGATATATGAAATAATAATAATAAGAACATATATATATATATATATATATAATATGTAATAAAAGTAGAAAAATTTATTGCGTGTAAAACGCTGTATTTTATCAAAAAAGGTATAAGTTTTAAATTCCCAATAAATCCATATATTTGATTTCTCAATCATGTTATTGAATCGACTATTGACTTATCCTCTTATGGGTAATATTAAAATTGGTTTTTATACTAATACATAAAAAAAATTCCCAATTCATCCAAATTTCAATTAATTACTTTCCAATAACTACCATGCTTTAATCCTACTCTTTTATTAAATCTGTTATCACTTTATAAACCTAGTTATTATTTGTTTGTCTTTCCTTATAAAAATATATATTCCAATTTTCATCTTTCTTTTGTAATAACTTGTTAATTTTAATTATATCGAATTTCCCAAATATATACATTTATCATAAATAAAACCTAAATCAATTTATTCAACTTGGTTTCATTCCTTTATTTCATCTTATGAATAAAATATAAATTTCCATTTATGTCATTTCATTTACATTCACACATTACAGTTACAGTCCTATCTCACATTAATGAACATTTACCTACATTTGACTTTTTAGCAGCCCTAAATAAAAAGGTGACTTGCATAAATGTTGTCACTAACTTTATATTACACTCAAGTTTATTATTTCCACTAATTATCAGAATTGCTTATATAATGTTGAATTGACTCCATTACCATACGTTTATTTGCATATATTCAATTTAATACCCAAATGTAACAGTTAAAACTTCATTAATAGGCCAATTAAATAGTAACTTACAACCGTTACTATATCCCTATTATTTTCATTTCATTTTAAACACTCACTTCATTATAAATTATAAAGGTTTTTTTTTCTTCTTCTTAAATTTAGTTACAAAAATCTTATTAAATTAACCAGTTTAATTATCAAAATTTACAGGTCATTACAGATAGATTGAGAGATTTTTAAGGGAGAAGATCGATGATTTTCGGTCGTATATTAGATGGTGGCGACTAGGAAAGCATTTGGGTTAGGGCTTTGAGAAATGGGAAAATTAAGGGCTATTTATAGAAAATTTCACGTACTCTTCATCCGTAAATATTTCGTATTCCAAACGAGGCGTTCCGCCTTGCATTCATAATGTTTTACCCCTGTTCCGAACACAGTGGAATATGTATCGGAGGCCAATTCCATCATATACAAAAGATTGGTTTTCGAGATCAAATTATTATAATTAAAATCTTAACAAGTTTCTGCGCGTTTTAAACTCGTGCGATCAAACAGTAATTCGAATCGACACGAAATTTGAAATCCTATAATTACTCACTATTACGGATCCAAGGAAACTGGTTTTGTTCAATTTTAAGACAGCGTCCCAAATGGCTATTTTTACAATTATTAATTAAACAATAATTTTCCAATTTATGTTCATTCATTTTTAATTCAAATTTAATAGTTCTTTAACTCAATCTAAATTCGAATAGAATTTAATTCAATTTTAGAACTCATTTTTTATTCTTCATTATACTCCAGATTCAATTATTTAAAAATTTAATTTATTAATTTACTTTTCAGTATCCAAAATCAATTAAATATTCTAAATTCAGATGATTGAAAAGTTGCGTCATTGTATACTTCCACCCTTAAAAGAATTTCATCCCCGACATTATTAAGTAAGAAAATGCCACAACTCCATTAACTTTTCAAAGCAAATTTAGTTGAAATGGATTACCAAATTCTTTTAAGTTTTTAACTTTCCAAAATTAATTAGTTGCTGCTTTTTATAAACACTTATTTAAGCATTCAAATTAATTCATAGTCATTAGCTAGTACAATTCCAAAAATGAACTAATATCATTTCAGATTATAACTCAATAACCAAATTTCTAGTTATCAAAAAATTTCCAAAAAATTCGCTAGAGTCTCCTTTGCGCAGTTCAATCCAAAAATATCACAATATAGATAATATCAAAAATATACATCTCATCTCAGTGATGAGGCATCCCGTAGGGAAAAATTATAAAGTACGATATGTAATCCGAGATATTTACTTTATATATTATTAGCAAGCATAATAGCAACATAGCGCAAAAGCGAGCTACAAATGTGAAGCATACGCCATCCGCACCTACTAAACAGTCAACAACAAATGAGAAACATGTATATATAAAGTAATGTCAACATATAACATGTACCAATACAATAACTATATATGCCAATATAGCAAATGCAATAAAAACCACCATTAAACAACTAACATCCAACATACCAATTCATTAGTTTAGTATTTAGTTTTCATCCAACTAATTCACATTCAAGTTGACTAACAATCATTTTATTACATTCATGCTCATTTTACTTTCATTTTATTCTCATCAATTTAGTTTGCACTCATTCCTTCATATTTAATTAGTCACGTTACACTAATTTACGATCATTCCAACTCATTTATTAACATTCATTTGTTAACATACATTTTCTAATGTCAACATTTAATTTATTAAATCCACGTATGATGTACATATATCATCCATATGCAAAACCATATTTGATCACTTGCTCGATCACATAATTTCACTTTCAAACTAGTATCGTTTACATGACCACTCTATTACGGACACAGATCCAGTTCCTTGGTCAGAAAGCCATCATCCTTCTTGCATAACCGTATACTATGATAGAGAACATCAGAATAAAACAAAAATCCACTTTCAGGGTTCGCCTTCAAATAATTGAGTGAAAAATCCGAACTCGGATCGGTGTAAATCACCTCGAAATCATATATTCGAAACTGGATCAAACAGCTACGCGAATAAAATAATATACGTACAACTTACGTATTAATTCCAACTGGTTCTTACTATATCTCATTCTTATTCCCATTTTTTTATTTGTTTTCAATTCCTTTTACAATCATTTGATCTGCATTCACTTTAAAATCAAATTCAATTATTTATATTAATTTCACTTACATTCAATTCATTAGCATTCACTTATTAATCTTTACTTCAAATTCAATTTATGTTTAACAACATTTCATATACAATTTACTTAGTATATCTTCATTCATATTAACAACACTTAATAAACGTTTCATAAAATTATTTACTTATGTTTATAAACATTTTATTCCACATTTCTTATGCTTATTTTACTTTAAAACTTAAGTTAATTTCCATTTCCTAGTTTCTTTACCCAATTTACTTTTCTTAACATTCATATTCAATTTCTATCAAACAACATTCTGAAGCATATTCACTTCTTTTTACATCTCAAATTTAATTGCATTTATAACTTATGTTCATCTTCATTTCAAAAGTCAAATTTAGAATTAATTTCTTTTCTTCTTATTTTCTCATTTAATAAATTATACATTTTTTTTAGCTTAACATTATTCAAATCCATAAGTTATACATATTTATTTACTTAACTTCTCATTTTGTTATTTTATCTAATTCATTTCAAATTCAATTCACTTTCATTTAACTTTTCTTTAGATAAACTTCATTTTATCTACTCCATTTTGCTGACTCAATGCATTTAACTTTATTTATTTAACTTTGCTTAAGTTAATTCTTTTATTTCATATATCTCAAATTCAAATTTTCTTTACTTACTTAACCAATTATTAAACCATTTTAAACTTTAGTTTCAATTATCCAATTCAAATTCACAAGTGGTAAACTTATCTATTATTTATACTATTTCCAGTTTATAAGTTCAAAACTTATTTCTTATATTTATCAAATCAGGCATGGAAATTTTACAATTTAAAACTAGTTTTATCCAAAAAAAACTTATTTTATCAAAACATAAATTCAATAGGAAATCAATCATGGTAATAATTTATCACTTAGAGACTCGAAAATGATACTGATGATGCTGCAGTCATAACCCGCATTATTTCCCAGCAACTAAAGTGAGTAGTGTTATTTATTTCTTTTAAAATCCTTTTTCTATTTATAAATCAAATTTATAAATTCATACTTACATATAATTCACTTTTCTCTTTGGTTATATAAAATCATTTCGTTATTGGTTTATCCTTGTTTATATTTAGAATAACAACATTTATTATTAGTACACAAACAATGAATGATAATAATCAAGTACTACCATCCAATAGCAACCAAACATCCATATATAATTATAATATTTCATAAAAGAAATTATTCCTTCATATACAAAATATAATTTAGGTAAAATTATTTCATTTACCTCATTTTAAAATAATATTATGTCAACTTGCTTCATTTAAGTGTTTAGAAACCCATATCGATCACATGGCATCCCACAGACCAACCAGAATTCATAAACAATTCAACGGATAAGTAAATATGATCTAAAAAAGTATATAATCACTAACAAATATGTGCTATATAATACATTGAAACTCAATCTAGGGTGCTACTGATCCTATCTATACTGAGTACCGACCAAAGCCTAGGTGTTAACAAAATCCTAAGCTATGATACCACGCTGTGATGACCCGCAAATCCCTACTCTTTGAATTGACAATAAACCACACATGTCTGACCCAAAAAGCACAGAATGACGAAAAGTAATGAGGAAGAAGAGAGAGGGTGAGAAGAAAGAAAGAAGAGACAAGAAGAGAAGAGAAGAAGAAGAGATAAACAAAACCATAACAATACAGAATTTCACATCACAATGGAATAACATACAATATTGATGAATAATCTTTACAAAAGAGAAACTGTAATATACATACATCCTACACAAATAAATAATTATCAGCCTGGACATTCATAACGACATGTCCTCACAAATGCTGATAATTTACAGCAATAATGCATCGAAAAATAAACAGATACGTGTATACAACATGAAGATCTCCAACTCGTTTGTTGAAGCTCCAAAAGCACCAAATCTGAACTTGTAAATACACTCGGTCTGACCCGAGCATTGAAAGAAAAGAATGCACGGATCAGTCTGGTAAACCAGCGTAAGAGAAATATATCTCAACTGAATTTGCATGTTTTAAGACTACCAAACATTCTTTATCAAAACAAAAGGTATTTCGTAAGACCACGTCCACTCATAAACATAGACGGATTTTTCCCTTACGATAACGAAATCATTTCGTATCAAATTCTCTTATATAATAGTGTCTATCATACAAATAATAATTAATCATAGTTGAAATTGTTACATTATTAAATTCCAGCATAATAGGTTTACAAACAAATGGCAGGCACATAGTGGATATTCGATTCCATACAAATGACAAGCTAAGTAACTACCTTTTCTGATCTAGGCACACCTCTAGAGGCATGTACCTAGGGTCAAGAAACTCTACGCCTAAACTAACACAAGACCGGCATACACCTTCCAGCATAATACCGAATATGTCATCATCCCGATCGTTACAGACCTTTAACGGGTACCTGAGTCATACATTCACCACATACTTAGACATGTGTAGAGTAAATCTAGAATGATGATATCATCTCCAAATGGGAGCGACCCACTTAGCTTTACTGCTTCTACCCAGTTTTAGCCATTTCCTAGGGAATGATGCCAAAGAAGTATCGAATACCTTTCACATATCACATCATCATCTTTGAATGCCACATTGCCATTTCCGTTGACTACTAATTGCCTTCTACAAAAATACAACCCTTGAACTTGAACGTCTCAATGAGGGTGTTAAGCTAAGAGAAGTTGCCTTCTCCGCCACCATAGATGCATGTTTGTAAAAACCAATGTACGTAATCTAAGAAATGCAATGTCAGACATCCATTCATACAAGTTGTCCAAGAACTTGACAAACCGAAGATACTTTCCTACCATGTCCTGTTAGAAAATCCCTAGGATTAGTAGCGAATAGTCCTTGCATTAGAAATTTCGTAATGAAGAGACTACTACCACTATATGTATATTGGGATTTTAACCCCAAATGATCAACAAGTAGTTCTCCACTATGAAAATCCTAAATATTAATATCATTAAAAAAAATCATAATCGTCACATATAGGTTGGTCCAAAGTGGTTTTCGGATAAACCGGTCTCGGTCTCTTCGCACCAACAATGCAAAAGCGTTACT
Source organism: Allium cepa (assembly GCA_030765085.1). Taxonomy (NCBI): domain Eukaryota; kingdom Viridiplantae; phylum Streptophyta; class Magnoliopsida; order Asparagales; family Amaryllidaceae; genus Allium; species Allium cepa. The sequence continues at coordinate 210,420,985 of CM060942.1, read as the reverse complement.
CAAACTCAAATAGAAACCATGTCTCGTAGACTTATCATGTTTTCAACTTTCAACTTGCTATCCCTCGGCAAAGAAGGAAGCTCGGTGTGGACGGGTAATCACTCTACACTACTCGAATCAACATCATTTACACCAAACGATAACCAAGCCTATAGAATGGCTACGTATGAAGTGTACGACTAAATAGTTTCCACAACAAGTTGAGAAACTAAAATGGCCTAAAATATAATTTAGCAATTAAATAGTCACCAGGCTTGATTTAATAATCTTTTATTTATTAAATCAATTTTCCAAATTTATTACTTCAAATTATCTTTAAAAAGATATATTCTTAGAAACCCTTTCAATCTTTCAATATTTGCAAAACATTTCATAAACTTATTTAAATAATAAGTGAATTCACAATTTATTGTAGTTTCAAACCATTTAAACTCCATTTTAAAATATTACTTTGCAAAACATTCATTTTAGGGTTTTTCACTTTAAAAACGTGAATATATTTCCTGCAATAAAAATCCATATTTAGCGTATCAAATTAAATTGATTTCACATTTATAAAAAAGTGTATATAATTTACATTTCAGTTTTATAAAATCTTCCACCTATAAAATTTCTTTATTAAACAGTTTCCTATTTATCTCATTTATATATCAAAATCGCATTATAAGCTTATTTACATATAAATTTCTTTATTTACACATTCATACTTTTGTAATCTCATTATTTATGAAGTCCATTATAAATTCATTTTAAATTTCAATTGCAAGTCCATTTACAAATTTGATTATAAATCCATTTCTAATATTTATAAAACGCTGTTTTTAAAAATCCATTTCATTAAGTCTCTTTATTAATAGCATTCCTTTATAAACTTTCATTTTAACACTTATAAAACTCGTTTATAATTCCATTATTTTTATTTATAAAATATCAATTTTATCAATCCTATATATAAACCATTTATAATAAGTTCAAACTTTTCGATTTAACTTATTTTACAAAATAGTTAACTTCATATTTCGAAAATCTTATTTAAGTAGATTTCATAGAGCCATAATTTTTATAACATAAAAATTATGTCTTTTTATTCATTTAAAATAAATTCATTTCTTTAACAATTCAAAAATTATTAAAACATATACGTTTTCAAAATCACTTTGAAATCCTTTTTAAATTGAAATCATCATTTTAGTATTTTGAATTTCCAAATATATGGCCCAATGATACAAAAGTACTAAATAAGGGGATTCCCATCAATGATAGCAAACATGGCATCCATCACATCACAGATCACGTGATATAGCATATATAACAATATGTGTAAATAAAAATCGACATTGGTGAGGAATCCAGTTGGATACCTCCAATTTATAACCTCCAACAAATATACATCTGAGAAAATATGTACAATGTTTGTAACGAGGCAGACGCGCGTACAAAGGGCCATCCGCTCGTACATGAAAACGTATAGGGTCTCATCTAATACAGTTGGAAGGAATATATCCAACTACTAATAATATAGCATAACATCCAAACAATCATCATATAGAATAACATAAATTTATTCCCAAGCGGGCTAGAGAGAGTGAGTTTACTCACTTTGCTTCCAGTCGTCGTTGCAGCGTTTTATTTGGAATAAAATTAAACAAGCGTTTAATTTTTCGCAAAAATTCTACTAGATCCAAATCAATCCAATGCAACTCCAATGTGTATTATTTTCAAGAGTGCAACGCAACTCATTTTGCTCGAATCAGACCTTGTACGACAAAGTTATGAATTTTATAAGTTACATGGATTTAATTACATCACCTAATTAACGTTTTAATCTTTCTCCCTCTATTCAAAAACACGTACAGGTCGAGATAACGCATCACGCGTGCACATTCATCGATTTTCGCACCACCCACGATCATCTATTCGATGGTAAGACACCATCACAACGTGCGCCTGCACGAGCTCCACCTACGACCAAAAATCAGTCAAACTCGGCGCCTCCCTTGCCTCGAAAAACCTATTCGAACACAACAAAAATGGAGGCGAATTCTAGGCAATCAAGGATGAGATAGCACATCATGACGTTGAGGTTGTAGTACTCGCTGAGCTATTCAATTTTCTAGTCAGAGGATTTTGCTAAAAGCTGATGGACAGAGAGATTTTTAAGGAAGAAGATCGATGATTCTCGGCCGTATATTAGATGATGGCGGCTAAGAAAACACTTGGGTTAGGGTTTTGAGAAATGGGAAAAAGTAAAGGCTACTTATAGAAAATTTCGTGCACTATTCATCAGAAGATATTTCAAACTCGAAACAAAGCGTGCCGCCTTGTGTTCATAATGGTTTACCCTTATTCCAAACACAATTGAATTGCACCGAAGTCCAATTTCATCAAATACAGAAGATTGGTTTTCGAGATCGAATTATTTTAAATAAAACCTTTAATAAATCTCTATGCATTGCAAACTCGTACGATTAAACGGTAAGTCCAATAGACATGAATTTGGAATCCTATAAAAACTCACTATTATGGATCTAATAAAACCGCTTTCATCCAACTCTGGGACAGTGTCCCAAATGGCTATTTTTACACTTATTAAATATTCATCCAAATTTAAAAGTTCTCTAACTCCATCTAAATTCAAATAGAATTTAATTCAACTTTAGAAATCATTTTTTATTCTTCATTATATTCCAGTTTCAACTATTTAAACATTTAACTTATTAAATTTACTTTTCAATATTTAAAATTAATTAAATATTCTAAATTCAGATGATCGAAAAACCAGGTTGTTACAGATTTCATTCTTTTTTATGAAACAAAGAATTTTAATAAACGATTGAATTTTCGGATTGGTATGGGACTTTTCGTACGATTCTTTTGCTTGTTATTTTACTTTGTTAAATATAGTTTGAGTGGAATTTACTAGCTTTTAGTAAATACTTGAATTTACTATTTTGTATGGGACAACTAGTTAAATTCTTGTGATTACTTAAGTGACAGTAATTAATAATTAGAGTCGTATTATCTTAGGATATTCGGATTTTAGGCCAATAGTTCTAGAGAGTCGATGACTCAATTTTCTTCGATCTACAAATCGATACATACTTAAATTTGGGTAAGCAAACCTATTTGAAGGATTAAGTTTGTTATGTTATGACATGGCTGCTCATTTGACCCTTGGACAGGTGTTATATGCAGACATATCAGTTTATTTGTGTATGATAGACAAATTTTGCCTATTTTGTGGGATTAGGTAAATTCGCATAGTGGTCTATTTTGTGGGCTTACAATTACATTAGATGGTGGAGTCTTTTTGGTTTATTAGACCATTATCAGTTTGTTTTGGATTGTTGACTCTGTATCGCTATTTTTAAACCAATAATTGACTACCATTATTGTTTCATTAGTGATGATTATTTCTTGGAGATTTTGAGATAGATATTTCTTTTGGGCTCTGGAGTATTTTTAATTGTTATCACCTTAATTTAGATGATAGTCCATCTGAGACTTGATACAGACTTATAAATTGGTGATTTGGTTTAATATGCCTTATTATTATGATTATTTGGATTCAGGCATATCTCAAGATGACTTATTTTATGGTTGTTATATATGGATTTATGAAATAGTGAATTTAATTGATATGCCTTTTTATGATCATTGGCTCAGGAAGATTATTATTTTAGCTTATTATTTAAGTCATACAATTATTATATAAGTATCTCAACTTTTTATTAAGCATAGCCTAACCCGTTTATTTTTATAATACTCGGGTCAGGACGAGACTCTATAGGTACAGGGACTCGTTGACTAACGGATTATGTGCTAGCATTGAAGTAGACTGTTTTGACTATTTTATTTTACTTCATACTTGTATATATTGATAGTAGGAATTTGTGTCATGTATGTTATTCAGTGGTCACTATGTACCATATAATGTATTTGATGCGATGTATATATTTATGTGGGTCTAGGACTGGTATTTTGTAAATTCACATTTTATTTTGTTATATGACGCATATTATTCCGCTGCGATCTATTGTTCTTATTCTATTTTATTTAATTTATATACTATCTGAATATATTTAATCGGCGTTTTTATTACTTTGTATTAATATTATACACGTCAAATAGAATATTTTTTAGTGGATGTGTTTGAAATTAAAAGTGATTATTTTGTTTTCTTTTATTGACATAGATAGTGTAACTATGGAAAAGAATATCCATATCTTACACATCTATTTCTCCTTTTCATACCCTGCCGCTCTTTTATACATTTAAGGAATTAGATAATTTATGGAAATTACATAGAACTTGCTCCCAATAAATAAAAACATAGAAATTCACATTCCAAGGGAAACCTAACTTACAACCCAATTATAGATCTGAAATATCTTTACACTTTACCAACATTCTTCAAATAAATGCTTGGAACGGTTCCAAATTTCCAAAGTAGGTTGTGTATAATACTCTTATTTTATTCATATCCTGAAGTCTTTAACCTTTCTTACAAAAGTAGAGACCCATATGTAATCCATAAAATATAAACTTAGAAGTCGAATGTGACGACCCGAAATTTTTAAGCAATTTAAATTGGAATATTTAATCGGTTTTTAATATTTAAAAGTTTAATTTTTAACTTGAATTTAAAAATCACAAATTATTTGATGATTAAATTATTAAATTAAATAAATTGGAAGTTGGGTAAAATGTAAATCTGGAGTTCTAAGCCTGTTAAAATATAATTTAAAGGTCTATAAAATTTGTGTTGATAATATTGAGGATAATAGAAGTTGTAAAATTGGATTTAACACTGATTTATTCAGTTTTGAAATTTTATCATTTAAATTGAATTTAAAAATAGCCTTCCGAGGCGCAGTCTCGGAATTTGACGAAACCAGTTCCATTGGATCCGTAATACTTTATTATTATCGGATTCCATTTTCGTAGCAAATGGAGTGGTTGTGTGAGCATACGATGTATAAACGCATTGAAATTTATATTAGGACAAATCGAATTTAAATAGTATAATATATCTATATAAATTAATAATGTGATAAAGATTTGTATAGTCTATCTTCTTCCAATCGACAATCCATCTTCTTAGTGTTTCCATTTAACACGCCTAAAATCACGTCCATCTTTTCAATGTCGCCTATTTTCTGAATCAAGCCTCTACCCTATTTTATAGATCGCGGCTCCTTGTCCCCTATCAATTTCAAGTCTCCTGAATTCTTTTCTTCTGAAGTAAGAATATGAAATACTTGAGACCACCTTCACTTATCGAATCGCATGAATTCTTTTACATTCCTCCAGAACCATTATCAAATGAACCGAGAATCGAAATGGCGAATTCGAATCTTTTCGAATTCGAAAATATTGAGGGCATCCTCTCGAGAGAGAAAAGGGGGGTTTTGAAATTGAATTCGATTTAGAACCAAGGCCGTAGTTTTCTTCCCGTTCGAATCAAAATTTATTCAAATTCGCGGGATTCTCTCTTCATAGCTAATCAAATCGATGTCTCGACTCGAGATGGCCCCGTCTGCTATCAACATATGCTACCGATTTCTTCGGTATCGAACTCGAAGAACTCGCGTCGTGGAATTTTCTGAAGCTCGAGCCGTCGCTTGGAACGCTACACCTAGGGATTCTCAGCCGCCGCCTTGATTAGCTGACGCAGTGGAGTTTGATGCCACAATTTGATTTTCTTCGTCTGTTGGTTGCTTTCGGGTGGTCAATCGATTAATTTCTTGAGGGATGAAGTCATGTTTGGGTTTGGCGACATTTCGAGGATGAAGGTATTCTCTGTTGATTTAGTTTTGTTTATATTAGAGATTTCAGAAAATAAATGAATAAATTAAAAGTATATATGTGTCTAGATAGCTAAGATTTTAACACGTAAATTTATATTTATTCAGGAAACAGGTTTTACATAAGTTTATATATTAGTATACACATATTTTAAAATTTAAATTTTTATGGGTTAAATGGAAATTATTATAGATTTGGAAGAAATAAGGGTTTAAATTAAATATTAGATTTAAAAGGTATATAGATTATTTTTACAAATTATATATATACTTTTAAAGGGGAGTCAAAATTAGTATAATTTATTTGTTTAATTATTTTAGAGATGGTTAAAGAGAAATTAGTTTAAAACTAAAGCATTAGTTAATTAAGTTATTTAATGATAAGTGATTTTTCAATTAGTTCAAATATATTATGCAAAAGGAAATTTATTTATAAACAATTTAATAGTTGAGAACCAAAGTATTAGGAATTAATTGATCGATAAATTCAAATATTAATAAACTACATAATTTTAATACAAGGTCAATAATCGTGGAATCAAATCGAGAATGAAGTGGAATTGCAAATTTAAGGGCCAAAGGTGAGTTAATCTCACTCAGTTAAATTTAAATTTAAATTATTAAATTTAAATAATTGTTTGAATGGTTGAATTGATTGATGTGATATAGTCTGGTATATTTTGGAATGGATATTATATTGTGCTAATGTCTGTGGATGCAGGTAAAAACAGGTTGGAGGGATCCAACTGGACCCCTTAACATTATTTAAATTATTTAATACCCTTTGTTGTGATTATTTGATATGCTATGATGAATTGTATTGGAATATTGAATGCTATGGTTCGATTTGATATGATTGGGTATAATGGATTACCAAAAATATATAAATTGGATTCTGGAAAGATAATAAAAGAAGTGAATTTGTAAGTAAAATAATTATAGAAAATTTGAATAAATTTAAGAATCAATTAGAAAAGAAATAAAGTGCCCTTTAAAATTCTAATAAATAAATCTTAAGTTAGTATGGGAAATTTGAATAATCAGAAGATTAATGAATTTTAAATTTTAGTGTTATTATTTTAAAAGAATAAAACATTTATTTAAAATTTAAGATTCAAATTTATTGGAAAAGAATAAAGAAGAAATTTGGAAGAAGCTGAAATTGGTATATTTCAGTTAAATGGTATAAAATCAAATGGAAAATAATAATAATAAATATAAAGTCCGTAATTAATGAATTTTGAGATAAACTAATAAGTAGAGAAATTTATTTCAAATGAAATAAATTGGGAATCAATTTGGTAAATTGATTTAAGCGATTGAAGTTGGAATTCTCCCTGGATAACCAAGTACGTTTTCAAAGTAAATTTTAAATATAAGTTAAAAGATTAAAAGTTGTTTTAAAAAGCAAGTTTTTGGAAATTTATTATTTCAAATATTTAAATTCTAAAGTAAGTATTTTCTCTTAATCTATTATAATAGTAATTATTTAAAGAATGACTTAATACTATGTTTTTAAAAGTATAAATCTAGTTTTATATTTATTAAGTAACCTTATTTTCAAATTTTCATATAGTATGTATTTTTAACAAATTATTGAAGTAATTTAACTTAAATGTTTTAAAGTATATTTCAAAGTAAAGCGTTTTAAATTATTTTAAAACTCTAGTTTTGTGCATGATGATTTCAAAGGAGATAGGAAATATTTGGAAAAGTTTATTCTGGGAAAGGAAGATGGTTTTGAAATTGTTTTCAAAGGATTGAAAATAGAAATATATCTTGTGAAGATATTTTGAGGTTAATAAATAATTTGGGAAATTATTTATTGTTGGATGGTTGTTGTGAATATTAATTGATAGTTAAATAACCGACTATCAATATTGGCCAAATGCGTTGATCGTTTTGAAGAGACCGGGATCGAGATTTATTTCTCGAAAACCACTTCGATCTGGTTTGTACGTTTCGTGTAAACGAGTTTGGATTCAAAGATGAAGCGGTGAAGTGCAAGGGCTAGTCGCTACTAATCCTGAGGATATTTCCAAAATGGATGTAGTAGGAATAGTGCCTTCGGTTCCTTTCGAACCCGGGACGGACTTGTATGGACGAATGCTTACGAAAACATCGTCAGGTGGACGATGGGCATTCTAAGGGATATGTTCTTTTAAAAGGTAACGCTTAGCCTCAAGCCTCATCAAATGGGAATGACTGAAAATCAGGGGTTATGCAGCAAGGCTAGGTGGGTAGCACCCAAGCAGGGTGAGGTCCTTCCAGTCTAGATGTCCCTTTTATTTCGGCTTAGTGGGCGGTTGCTAATCCCAACCGTGGGGTGATCTCACTCGGGATTATCTAGTAAGGGGTAGTCCCGGCCTTGTGTTGCAGGGGAGCGGGCGTACTCCTCGGTACGGTGATCTAGGCCCCGTACTGTGACAGGTGGTACCCCAGTGCCTAGTCATTAGTTGAAAATCTATTCTCCCTACGAGCCTTGTACGAGTTTTGTTTGTATTACCCACTCTATGGCTAGTAGCTGGAATTTAATGAATGTAACAATTTTGGCTATTTTATAAGTATTTGTATATAGACCCTATTATAATATCAGAGGATTTATAATAAAATTGTTTTTAGCTAACGTAAGGTAAAAACCCGACATGTTTATTTGTGGCGTGGTCTTACGAGATGCTTTTGTTTTCAAAGGATTTTTGAAACTTTAAAAATAAATTTTGTGTGATTTTCTCACGCTGGTATTCCAGAATGACTCGGGTGTTATTTAACTGTAATGCTCGGGTCAGACCGAGTATTATAGGATATAGGATATGATGCTGTGGAGCTCAGAAGACGAGCTGGATGACGATACGTACATTCATACTTGTTTTATATGTATATATATATATTCCGCTGTTTGAGTTATTGTATATCTTGAGTTATTGTATATCCATTATATGATATTGATGCTGAGCTGTGATTGTCGTACTCTGATGCTGTAATATATGAACATATATATTTGAATTGAGTAAAGATTATCTATTATCTATTATATTTTATTCCGCTGCGATGGTTAGATTCTGATGTTGTTTTCTATTTTCTTCTTCTACCTCTTCTTCTTTAACCCAAATGGTTCGTATTTCTGTACAACTTGAGTTGATTGATGTTGAATAGTGTTGATTCAAGGGGTACGGATTTGCGGGCTGTTACACTTGGTATCAGAGCTTAGGTTGGTGATAACCTTGGCTCTGGTGGGAATTACTCATTAAATAGAGTCCATAGTACTCTAGAATGAGCTTGAGCGTATTGATAGATATGAGAGCGTATTTGTTAGTGAATATAAAATTGTTTTATATTGTGTTGATTTATCGGTTGAGTGTTTATGAATTCTGGTCGATATATGGGACGCCATGTTATCGATAGGAGTTTATAAACTCTTAAACAAGATAAACCGACACAGTATTGTTTTAAAAAGGGTAAATAGAATAATTTTACCCAAATTATTTTTGTATATAAAGGAAATAATTTTTCATAAATTATTAAAGTTATATATATGGATGTTTGGTTGTTAGAAGGTGATAATATTAAATTATTATCATTGTATGAGACTTGAATAAGAAATTGAAATAATAACTAAAGATTAAAGAATAAATTAATAAAATAAATGGATTTGTAAATGTGGTTTATAATTGACTAAGGAATTGAAACCATAATTTAAAAACTAAGAAATAAATTCATATACAAACGAAATTGGTAAGTATAAATTATTAATGTAAATTATAGTGTGATTAATAAGTAAAATAAGATGAAATTCCAAAGTAAAGTTTGAATATAAATTTAAAGAATTTGGAATTTGAAAACAAATTGGAAATTTAAATTTCCTCTGAATTTGAAAATGTTTCTGGAAGTTCCAGAGTAATGTTTTGGATGGATTTCAAATTTGGAGTTTTGGGAAAATTTTGAATCGGATTTGAACTTTGGAGAGTTAAGAATATTTGAAGGGATTTTAGAAAGAGAATAAAAGCATTGAACTCTTTTGGTCGCTAGAAAATAACATCGGTGATGACTGCAGCATTATCGATGTTCTTTTTCGAGTTTCCAGAAGAGAAATTGCTACCAAATTGTTTTTGAATAGAAATTGTTTGCAAAAGGATAAATTTGGTTTTGAAATGCAAGGAATTTGGATATATGTGATTTCAAAGGGAATTTTGAAATGTTAAAAGACTGCTTAAACTCTGGAATCTTAACTAAGAATGTTTATAGCATATAAAAGTTAGGTAACTTGTAAATTTGGAATTTGTTGAAATAAAATTCAACTTGAAAGAGTTGAATAAAAGAAGTAGGAAATAAAATAAGCTAGTAAACCAATACAATGGACTGAATTAAAAAGAATTGTGAATGGAATGTAATTAAATCTAATAATAAAAGTAAATTTTCTGGAAGTAAATTGTGAGAGGACAAATTTATTTAAATTTGTAAAAGTAAGGTGAAAACTGAATACTGGAATTTAAAATTTAATTATGTGAAGTTACTGGAATGGGAAAATTAGTCAGGATGGACTAAATTAAACAAAGTATTGGGATTAAAATTTGTAAGTGCTAATTGATTCGTGTGAGTAAGCACATGAGTTGAAAATTTGTATATTGGAATGATATTAACGGGAAGTAAGCTAAATTAAACTGCATTGAAATAGAAATATATAATCCTTAGTAAAAGTAAAATGTGAATATGATTAACTATAAATAGATGGAGAAGTATGGATATAAATAAGTGAGTGGATTATAAAATTTAAAAAAAGGAATAAATAAGCTGGGATAAAAGTATTGGTATTTTGGAAATGAGGTAAAAATCCAAAATTGGAATATAAGGTAAGATTGAACTCAAGGAAATCAAATAAAAATGATGAAAATCAAATATGGAATTATAAAATGGATATGTTGTTGAATGAGATTGAATTGGATCAAAGTGGATATGGTGTGAGTTGTAAAAAAATCCAATTCAAGCATAAATTGAATGACATTATTATTTATAAATGCAATAATGAATTGTTAATGTGAATTAAAAAAAAAATGGATACAAAAATAAACTAATTGAATAAAATAGTGAGATGATTGGGATTTGATCAAAGGAAAAATCAAATCAAAGATTGTGAATAGGTGATAAAGTTTGGAAATAAAGTTTGAATTGTATGGAATTAGATTAAAATAAAAATGATTTGAAATGAAATTAAATCCAATTCGAGTATGAATAAAGTAAAACGGGAATGCAACTATATGGTTTGTAAATAAGCTAGATTGGAATGGAATTTATATACATTGAGTTGGAATCAATGTAAATTGGTTATAAAGCTTATGTTATTATTTATTCACATAAATATTGTCCAATTGCTTTAGAAAATTTGTCGTTCGACGTAAACGGAAGTAAACAAATTATTCGAATCGATAGCAGTTTAATAAATTGATGTTGGCATCAATTGGAATGAATATGGGTTTGTTTTGCTTAGAATGAATTAAATATAAGCGAGCAAGTTGTAAATCGCTTAAACTGAATGAAATGGTTTGGGAATTGGTTGTAATCAATGGTAGTAAGTGTCGGAACCTTGCATATATGCTTATGGAAATTATACGACATGCTTTATATGTGAAATCTATGTGTTTGCTATTGAAAGTAATTGAAATGTCAATAAATTGCATATATTTAGTACTTACATTTTCAAATTGAGTAAGTACAGGTTCAGGGAAGCCATAGGGATGGATTTGATCGTGCTAAATGCAAACTAAATAAGCCGCTTGCTTAAAAATGCTAAATAAAGGTACGCTTACGCAAAAGAATTCAAAATAGGAGATATGAACTGCATATATTGATATATATTGTGATTTCCGGCCTGAGGCCGATGTATATATATATATCTGTGCATCCTGCGATATCGCAGAAGTCCCTCCGTACAAGGGAGACTCTGCCAAAATATTCCGTAAATTTTGAGAGTTAGAAATTTTTTGAGATTTTTGAAAATTTTCATTTGCGACAAACGATTTAAAATTTGTAAGCAAATAGAATTGAAACTGAAATATTGGAATTCATTTTTAAATGGGTTAAGTAAAGTAAGTTGAAGAATTAAATTTAAAATGAATGGGGTAATGTGAATGGAATTCAATATTTAATTGAAAGAGGATTGAATTCAAATGAATTTGAAAATGAAATTCGAATGAAAGTATGGAAAACCAAGGTGGTAAAGTGAAAAAAGTTATACAAGGTATATAAAACATTTCTATTGAACTTAAAAATTGAATGATGAAGTTCTTAAGAAAATTTGGTGTTGGGAGTATACTAAGTTAGTATTTGGATGGAAATCAAATTGGAATGTCGTGATTAGATATTATTGCAGTGTTGTGTACAGGTAATTTAAAGGCAAGTGAATTGGGTTTTAGATTACGGAAGATAAATTGAATTGCCCGACTAAAAAGGTATGTATTTGAAATTTCTGAATGAAATTTGATTGGGTTTTTGGATCTAGCCACTTGGCCTTTTGTTTTCTTTTGAGATTTGGGTGGTCGTAGAGCCATTTTGTAGTTGTAATGAGCTAGCCGCGCAAAGGAGACGCTGGCAAAAAATTTCGAAAATTTAGGGAGTTAGAAAAATTTTGAGAAAATTTTGATTATTCAAAGTTGGTTTTAAAATGTGAAATTCGAATCGATAAATAAGCGATTACGTTTGAGGCTAATGGGCGAGTTTAGGAAATTAGGAAGAGGGATAGTGTCTTTAATGAAAGATGGTTTTGGAAGGTCATTGAAAACTATTTGGGTCGAGGAAATAGATAATGGGTTATGGATCATTCTTCCTAACTAGCAATTTCGGGGACGAAATTCTTTTTAGGGGAGAGGAATGTGACGACCCGAAATTTTTAAGCAATTTAAATTGGAATATTTAATCGGTTTTTAATATTAAAAAGTTTAATTTTTAACTTGAATTTAAAAATCACAAATTATTTGATGATTAAATTATTAAATTAAATAAATTGGAAGTTGGGTAAAATGTAAATATGGAGTTCTAAGCCTGTTAAAATATAATTTAAAGGTCAATAAAATTTGTGTTGATAATATTGAAGATAATAGAAGTTGTAAAATTGGATTTAACACTGATTTATTCAGTTTTGAAATTTTATTGTTTAAATTGAATATAAAAATAGCCTTCCGAGGCGCAGTCTCGGAATTTGACGAAACCAGTTCCATTGGATCCGTAATATTTTATTATTATCGGATTTCAATTTTCGTAGTGATTGGAGTTGTTGTGTGAGCATACGATGTATAAACGCATTGAAATTTATATTAGGACAAATCAAATTTAAATAGTATAATATATCAATATAAATTAATAATGTGATAAAGATTTGTATAGTCTATCTTCTTCCAACGGACAATCCATCTTCTCAGTGTTTCCATTTAACACGCCTAAAATCACGTCCATCTTTTCATTGTCGCCTATTTTCTGAAGCAAGCCTCTACCCTATTTTATAGATCGCGGCTCCTTGTCCCCTATCAATTTCAAGTCTTCTGAATTCTTTTCTTCTGAAGTAAGAATATGAAATACTCGAGACCACCTTCACTTATCGAATCGCATGAATTCTTTTACATTCCTCCAGAACCATTATCAAATGAACCGAGAATCGAAATGGCGAATTCAAATCTTTTCGAATTTGAAAATATTGAGGGCATCCTCTCGAGAGAAAAAAGGGGGGTTTTGAAATCGAATTCGATTTCGAACCAAGGCCGTAGTTTTCTTCCCGTTCGAATCAAAATTTATTCAAATTCACGGGATTCTCTCTTCTTAGCTAATCAAATCGATGTCTCGACTCGAGATGGCCCTGTCTGCTATCAACATATGCTACCGATTTCTTCGGTATTGAACTCGAAGAACTCGCGTCGCGGAATTGTCTGAAGCTCAAGCCGTCGCTTGGAACGCTACACCTAGGGATTCTCAGCCGCCGCCTTGATTAGCTGACGCAGTGGAGTTTGATGCCACAATTTGATTTTCTTCGTTTGTTGGTTGCTTTCGGGTGGTTGATCGATTAATTTCTTGAGGGATGAAGTCATGTTTGGGTTTGGCGACATTTCGAGGATGAAGGTATTCTCTGTTGATTTAGTTTTGTTTATATTAGACATTTCAGAAAATAAATGAATAAATTAAAAGTATATATGTGTCCAGATAGCTAAGATTTTGACAAATAAATTTATATTTATTCAGGAAACAGGTTTTACATAAGTTTATATATTAGTATACACATATTTTAAAATTTAAAGTTTTATGGGTTAAATGGAAATTATTATAGATTTGGAAGAAATAAGGGTTTAAATTAAATATTGGATTTAAAAGGTATATAGATTATTTTTACAAATTATATACATACTTTTAAAGGGGAGTTAAAATTAGTATAGTTTATTTGTTTAATTATTTTAGAGATGGTTAAAGAGAAATTAGTTTAAAACTAAAGCATTAGTTAACTAAGTTACTTAATGATAAGTGATTTTTCAATTAGTTCAAATATATTATGCAAAAGGAAATTTATTTATAAACAATTTAATAGTTGAGAACCAAAGTATTAGGAATTAATTGATTGATAAATTCAAATATTAATAAACTGCATAATTTTAATACAAGGTCAATAATCGTGGAATCAAATCGAGAATGAAGTGGAATTGCAAATTTAAGGGGCAAAGGTGAGTTAATCTCACTCGGTTAAATTTAAATTTAAATTATTAAATTTAAATAATTGTTTGAATGGTTGAATTGATTGATGTGCTATAGTCTGGTATATTTTGGAATGGATATTATATTGTGCTAATATTTGTGGATGTAGGGAAAAACAGGTTGAAGGGATCCAACTAGACCCCTCAACATTTATTTAAATTATTTAATACCCACTATTGTGATTATTTGATATGCTATGATGAATTGTATTGGAATATTGAATGCTATGGCTCGATTTGATATGATTGGGTATAATGGATTACCAAAAATATATAAATTGGATTCTGGAAAGATAATAAAAGAAGTGAATTTGTAAGTAAAATAATTATAGAAAATTTGAATAAATTTAAGAATCAATTGGAAAAGAAATAAAGTGCCCTTTAAAATTCTAATAAATAAATCTTAAATTAGTAAGGGAAATTTGAATAATCAGAAGATTAATGAATTTTAAATTTTAGTGTTATTATTTTAAAAGAATAAAACATTTATTTAAAAATTTAAGATTCAAATTTATTGGAAAATAATAAAGAAGAAATTTGGAAAAAGCTGAAATTGGTATATTGCAGTTAAATGGTATAAAATCAAATGGAAAATAATAATAATAAATATAAAGTCCATAATTAATGAATTTTGAGATAAACTAAAAAGTAGAGAAATTTATTTCAAATGAAATAAATTGGGAATCAATTTGGAAAATTGGTTTAAGTGATTGAAGTTGGAATTCTCCCTGGATAACCAAGTACGTTTTCAAAGTAAATTTTAAATATAAGTTAAAAGATTAAAAGTTGTTTTAAAAAGCAAGTTTTGGGAAATTTATTATTTCAAATATTTAAATTCTAAAGTAAGTATTTTCTCTTAATCTATTATAGTAGTAATTATTTAAAGAATGACTTAATACTATGTTTTTAAAAGTATAAATCTAGTTTTATATTTATTAAGTAACCTTATTTTCAAATATTCATGTAGTATGTATTTTTAACAAATTATTAAAGTAATTTAACTTAAATGTTTTAAAGTATATTTCAAAGTAAAGTGTTTTAAATTATTTTAAAACTCTAGTTTTGTGCATGGTGATTTCAGAGGAGATAGGAAATATTTGGTAAAGTTTATTCTGGGAAAAAAAGATGGTTTTGAAACTGTTTTCAAAGGATTGAAAATAGAAATATATCTTGTGAAGATGTTTTGAGGTTAATAAATAATTTGAGAAATTATTTATTGTTGGATGGTTGTTGTGAATATTAATTGATAGTTAAATAACCGACTATCAATATTGGCCAAATGCGTTGATCGTTTCGAAGAGACCGGGATCGAGATTTATTTCTCGAAAACCACTTCGATCAGGTTTGTACGTTTCGTGTAAACCAGTTTGGATTCGAAGATGGAGCAGTGAAGTGCAAGGGCTATTCGCTACTAATCCTGAGGATATTTCCAAAATGGATGTAGTAGGAATAGTGCCTTCGGTTTCGTTCGAACCCGGGACGGACTTGTATGGACGAATGCTTACGAAAACTTCGTCAGGTGGACGATGGGCATTCTAAGGGATATGTTATTTTGAAAGGTAACGCTTGGCCTCAAGCCTCATCAAATGGGAATGACTGAAAATCAGGGGTTATGCAGCAAGGCTAGGTGGGTAGCACCCAAGCAGGGTGAGGTCATTCCAGTCTAGATGTCCCTTTTATTTCGGCTTAGTGGACGGTTGTTGATCCCAACCGTACGGTGATCTCACTCGGGATTATCCAGTAAGGGGTAGTCCCGGCCTTGTGTTGCAGGGGAGCGGGCGTACTCCTCGGTACGGTGATCTAGGCCCTGTACTGTGACAGGTGTTACCCCAGTGCCTAGTCATTAGTTGGAAATCCATTCTCCCTACGAGCCTTGTACGAGTTTTGTTTGTATTACCCACTCTGTGGCTAGTAGATGGAATTTAATGAATGTAACAATTTCGGCTATTTTATAAGTATTTGTATATAGACCCTATTATAATATCAGAGGATTTATATAAAAACTGTTTTTAGCTATCGTAAGGTAAAAACCCGACATGTTTATTTGTGGCGTGGTCTTAAGAGATGCTTTTGTTTTCAAAGGATTTTTGAAACTTTAAAAATAAATTGAGTGTGATTTTCTCACGCTGGTATTCCAGACTGACTCGGGTGTTATTTAACTGTAATGCTCGGGTCAGACCGAGTATTATAGGATATAGGATACGATGCTGTGGAGCTCAGGAGACGAGCTGGATGACGATACGTACATTCGTACTTGTTTTATATGTATATATATTCCGCTGTTTGAGTTGTTGTATATCTTGAGTTATTGTATATCCATTATATGATATTGATGCTGAGCTGTGATTGTCGTACTATGATGCTGTAATATATGAACATATATATTTGAATTGAGTAAAGATTATCTATTATATTTTATTCCGCTGCGATGGTTAGATTCTGATGTTGTTTTCTATTTTCTTCTTCTACCTCTTCTTCTTTAACCCAAATGATTCGTATTTCTGTACAACTTGAGTTGATTGATGTTGAATAGTGTTGATTCAAGGGGTATGGATTTGCGGGCTGTTACATCGACATTATGCTAGTATGCGAAATTTGAAATTCAAACTTGCAAACGAAATTCCATATCTCGAAAGAAAAATTTTAAGCATACTTTTCATAAGCATTTCCAACTTCCAAAAATAGTTTGGGGAGTTGAATTCTTAAAAACATCTAAACACCATATTTTATTTTGTTCCACACATCTATTCCATTTTTATTAAACATTTGGACAAAACTTTCAAAAATATTTGAACCCAACTTTCCACAAATTTCAAAACATTTACCTCTTTATTCTTAAACCCAATTTAAAGGTTCCAAAATTTCTTTATAAAATAATTTCCCTTATCAAATAATTTTACCTCAAAGATTTTCTTCTTTAGAAGTAGGGTTTCTATGCCAGAGCATTCAAAAACTCAATTATTAAACCAAACTATCAAATTTTCAAAATGGATTGTTTAATCCCAAAAAGGAGAAAAATAATTTCCCTCTTTCAAAAACGTTCTATATTAAAGGTTTATTCCTTTAAAAGTTGGTCTTTTATTCGAAAAATCCATACACATCTTTTACAATTTTAAACTTTGAAAAGTGGAGTAGACAAAGATAACCTACATCCTACTATTTTTCTATCCTATTTTAATCACTTCTCTCATGCATTATCTCTAGCTAAATTACAAATCATACTCTATAAATTCCTAATGCTATTTCTATCAAAACCTTCTTATATTGCTTTTGCTTATATTTCTCCTACTTAAATGATTTTTACATTATTTTAGTCCGGTTCCATTTCTATTTTAAAAAAGAAGAGTTTTAAAAGAATTTCCAACTTTGTGAAATAGGAAAATCATCAAGTCTATCTTATGCTCTATTTTACATTTATTTCAAAAAGAACGATCCATTTATAAACTGAAAATTTTGACCCAACAAAATTTTAAACCGAGAGTTTCGAAAATGAAAAACCCTTTTACCAAAAACCTCAAAATCGGAATTTTTGACCCCACAATTTCTTTTTAAGTTATGATTTTCCAAATTTCCTTGCTTTTTTAAAACAACAAGTTTTTAATAAATCTTTTAAAAAATCCATTCGAAACATTTCAAGGAAGTTTCCCAAGAAAGTCATTTCATCAAATTCTTTCACATGGAGTTGGGTTTTAGAAATTGACTTTAATTGTCCCCCTAATTAATTTTCTTGTATCATCCCATACTTCCAGATGTTTGTAATTATACCACCTCGTAGTATTTAATTACTATCGAACATGTTTATCTACTATTTCCATAAATGTTGATTGTCCATAATAAATGATTATTATTCTAACCAGATAATTTCTAAAGATATTTAATTATTCATCCAACTTTTCCTATTAAAACTCCTTTACCTCTCCATAATTACCATAATAATCTCTTTAATTAACCATTTCGTAGTAAATAGAGCTATCTATCTATACTTTTAGAATCTCACAGCAGAATGGATAAACTATAATATTAGAAACAAATACCCATTTCATAAAGAAAACCATTACAAAAACATAACATGTTAAATATTACAACGTGTCTACATAAAGTCTCCATATTACAATATTTAGAATAACATAACTATTTGAAATGGGTACAGTAAAAATAATTTAAAAGAATAAGTAGATAGATAAATACCATATGTCTTCATCTCCAACTTCATATCATAAATATGCATTTTCTCCTCTAATTTATGTGTTGTGATGAGGAGTGGGTCAGAACAACAAATGTCTGATGAAATGAAAAATCTCACGCTTCACCATAATTGTACTTGGGCAGTATTGTTTAAATAAGAAATATGTTTTACAAGTTTATACTATACCAAATGTAACAGACACCCTAAATGGTGGTGGCTACAAATACTAATAACTTTAACTGTAGACCCAAAGGCCTTTCCAGTCCAATTCCAAAACTCCAATGCAATAAACATGAATGATGTAACAGAAAGATCCCAAACCAACAAATAACCTTTGTTGGAGATTAGGTAAACTCTAACCATTTAATAACTATAAAATAAGATGGTCCTCGTCACTTAATACCTAACCTATTTCCAAACTCTAACGCAACTATCTTTCACGATGCGAAAGCAAGAACCTCCAAACCCTTTTACAGCTCTTTTTTGGGAACTTAGGCAAACTCTGACCATTTAAGACCTGTAAAATTAGCAAGTCGCCGTCAATTAACACCTAACCTGAGGCGAGTCCCGACATGGTTCTTACTAACCGACGTCATAAGAAAGAGGCGGCCCTACCATAGCCACTTAATACCTCTAACCTGAAGCGGACCACGCCTAAAGGTTTCTCCTATCTAATTAGTAACTTATCTTATACCCAACCATGACATCTCAGATTGATCCGACTATTCATAGTTACTTGTTGCCAAATTGACCGAGAATATTTAACCTATAGAATTAGGAGTAACCTCGCGTCCACTGGGGTTACTTATTAGAGGCGATATTTCACATCAGCCCGTAAAGCCACACCATTCGTAGCCAGATTTAGCTAGGCAGACTTCGATGTAATTTTGGATTGGCCTTACATCCAAATAACTTAGTCATACTACATATGTATACAAATTATACGCATATACGATCCTACATGATTAATAGTTGTGGCTGTATACAGTAACCCTTTATTATGCCCCAAATTAGGGATTAACTCCCTGATTTATGTTAACTATCTTCCTACAAATTAATATTACTGAACTATTCTAATAATACTAATTTTTACACTCCATATGTTGTAATCCATACATTAATAGTTTTAATAATCAATACATTAATATTATATACATATACACACACATGAGATTCGAACAGAATATTTCTAATCACACACAAAGAAAAAAAACTAATTAATTTAAATGTTAAACTTATACAATTCTCAAATTCCAAGAAAATATATAGCCATCATTCTTAGCCAACAACTGACTTGTATACAAAAAGGATCAATACCAAACTCATCTCATATAACATAGTAGAATTTACCTCTTCTATTTCAAGTAAAACAAGTCTTATAATTTAGATCTTTCATATTCTATTCAACTTTTACATAAAGTAATTTTGAAGTGAAAAAGGGTCCATAATGTTTAATTTACATAAATAGGTAGTGCAAACTACAATAAAATTAAAAATTTGCACTAATTTATTTTCTTTTAGAACCCTTTTTATACTTCAAATGAAATCAAAAGAAATAAAGTGGAATAAATTATGAATTATCTAAATCTCAATTGTGAAACTGCTCCTACTATGTTAATACTAATAATTGAAATTCCAACATATTCACATATTTACATTATTTAAGGAAATTTGGGGGTTTTTAGATGTTGTATTTTCATTCACCAAAATTTTCCAAGACACACATCACATCCAAATAGATACTATTCATTTACAAAAATGTGAAATTTTGATATTTCCACTCATAGAGAATTATTTGCTTCCCAACTGGATTTGATTCCACCATGCCTAATTCATTTCAGATCTTCCTCTTTTCTAATATACAGGAAAGTGAAGTATATATAGAAATTAGATTTAGAATCAGAAAATACAGAAGAATAGAATTAGAAATAAATAGAATAAAACATCTAAACCTCTTACCTGAAAGTCCTAACTAATTATGGAATCTAAAGAAGAAGAAGGAGAAGATAGGATCTGAATGATACCACTCTTAATTCGCTGTTAGATCTTCCTCTTTATGAATATACAACAAATAGATTGTATTTATAGATTAATTTTCAAAAATCAGAAGATAGGGAAAAAAAGGATTAGTTTAAATTTGGGATTAGAAATTAAAATTACTTACCAGAAAGTTTAGTGTTTATGAAACCCTAAGGGGGGGATCTCGAAAGTGCTTCGTCATTACTTAAAAAAATTTATGAACAAAAGTGGAGGAGGGTCTAGGGGTCTATTTATAGAGGTAAGAGGGAGCCAGAACCAATGGATTAAAATAATTAAATTCGATACATTCAATTTCACAAAACCCTAGAAGCCGCAGACTCCCATCGATTGACCGCTGGACACAAGATGTCGACCGCTGGTTATAGGCTGTTTACCGACCCCTACTTATGGCCTTTGATTTCTGCTTTGTTTAATTTATGTTAATTATTTATTAAATACCTTATTTAATTTATACATTAACCAACATATAATTAATGTTTACTTAAACGTTAAGTCTCCCTTAATGTTAACCATTATTTAAATTCAAAATTTTATATTCAAACTTCACATTTTTAAATTCAAATATTTAAATTTTAAATTCGAAAACTATAAATGTCTATAACTTCTTCGTTTGAACTCCGATTTCAACATATTATATTTGGAAATTGATCAAAAAATCACTATTGATGCAATGATGCAACTTCCATGACCAAACTCTAGAGTTTATCAAATTTCCATTTTTAACATTATTTAATTGTTAAATTTTATGATGTATTACAGATCACATCTAAGTCTACAATCTCACCTTTTAATTTCTTTCATAAAAGATTCTTTTTCCAAAGAGATAGCATGCCAATAAATAATAACCTTTTATTCCTCGGTATTGTAGAAAATATATCATTTTGAATTCTTTGGATATCTTATAAATTTACAAAATGTCGATTTTACCTCGAGTTAATTTGGGACAATGCGCTTAAGTAGGCTAGACAACCCTACACCTTAAAATACTTGAGTTGGGGTTCCTCCCAAACCACCTCTTATATGTGGTCTTAGGAAAAGATTTAGTAGGCATCAAGTTCTGTATTTGCACTACAGTTTCCAACACATATCGCCAATGGAAAAGAGAAAACTCAGCTTTACTCATCATGAAACAAACCATCTCTAACATGGTTCTTCTTTCTTCGTAAAACACTGATGTCTTACAAAGTATGGGTTAGAGAAACTTGAAAGATAACCATATTATCATTATGAGCTCTTGTTTAACATACTCACCTACTCGATCAGATCAATGTGTTTAAAGCTTTTGGTTCATTTGATTTCAACCTCATTATTGTACTCTTTAAATTTCTCACAAAGACCGGATTTATTATTTATAAATATACATATCCTAGCCTTAACAAATCATTGGTAAAAGTTACAAAATAAAAAGAATTATATTCAGTAAGTATAGGCATCAGGCCACATACATCTTTACGTACGAGACTCAAGAGTTCATTTGGTCAATTATTGCTCCTATTAAAGGGATTCTTGGTCATTTTTCTTTAAGAAACGACTCATAACTATCAAATGATTCAGAATCAAATAATGGTAGAAAACCTTCAGTTTTCAGTTTGTTAACCTTTTGTCATTAGTATGGCATAGTCTACAATATAATTGATAATCATTATTAATGTCAACATTAGAAGCATTTTTCACAACACAAATATGATTAGAATTAAGTGCATAAATGCCACTATCCTAAACACCATTACATATTTTATTCCATCAATCATAATGTTCATAACAATTTCAACGCAAGGGAAAAAGTATGCAGTCTCAGACAATCTAGATATGTAAATTATTCCACAAATAAATTTTTCACATAATAGCAGTTATTTACAATCTAATCCATTCAGCAAAGCCAAGTGATAGTCTTTAATTGTAGTTGCATCTACTAAAGATCCATCAACAACTTAAAGCCTCATTTCACCCTTTGCCAGAAGTCACATGTTCTTACGTCCCGATAAAAAATTACAGATATGAGTTTGAGATTTAGTATCTACAACCCAAGATAATTTATTGATTGTAAAAAAAATTTGAATTATAAATATATTTGTGGGAGCAGTAGAACCATTCTTTTTCTTCACTTTGACAAGTTTTAGGTGGTCTGGACAATTTTGTATCTAATGCCTCTTCTTGTAACAATGATGGCATTCACCCTTGTCTTTGGAGCATTCTTCTTACTCTTCTTATTAACTTTCTTACTCTTCTTTAACCCTTTGAAGACGTTGCATTTTTATTTATAGTAAGCAACATGTCATGATCTATGGATGAAGACTCAACTGAACTCAGTATATTGAGTTGCTCTATGAGACTTACATTCAATATAAATGGCTAAAACTTTATGGTAAGACACCCTAGGATCAAGTTCACTTGCAACTCACTACTTATCGTAATGTCCAATTGGTAAGCCAATCAATATGGCCTTTCGTTAATAAGACGTATTCATCTACATGCACGCCCATCGTCATCTTTGTGTTGAACAATTTTACATGCACGCCTTTCGTCATTTTGTGTTGAACAATTTGTTAGTGGTCTCATACCTGCATTAGGGTTATCTAAGATTTGACGGACAACATGCAAACTTACGCAATTCCAAGATCCACTACCCATTTGTTATAACCAATTAATAATTTGGGATCTGCATCATTAGCAGGTTTTCCTTTTGGAGTTTTGTGTATTAATGATCTTAAGCATTCATAGGTTAGTGCTATCTTGATTGCCCTTAACTAGTCTACGTAGTTAAGTACAGCAAGCTTGTCATTTTCTAAAAATACATTGGTGTAAACAATTTTTTTCAATTTAATTAAGTATGATTAGGACATTTATATATAACAAATGTTCTTATATATTATTAGTAAAGTTAAATATATTATTTCATTTTAATATAAGCTCTCAATTGATTTTTATACTTCTCAAAACCCGAAGAGAAATATAGAAGTCTTTCTACCTCTCTAATGAGTGTTGGGACTCACTTTCATTGGAATTCTAACCTTGAGTTTGCGCAACAAAGTATAGTGCTACAAATAATGGGTAGCACCTTATCAATTGTACAATACACCACTTTTAACCCATAGTCTTTATTCTAATTTCATTTCGACCATGAATTTACTCAATAAGTCGAAAGAGAATATTAACTGATACCTACCATTTTGCAATGATCTAAGTATAATATGATAGAGTTAGGGGTATGCCCAAAGTGAAATTATGTAATTATTACATTTCTAACTCGATAACCAATCTTGTTCGAAATAAAAGATGTTTTCTTTCTATTACATACTTGATATAATATGTTATACTAATTGATTAATTTAATTTGATGTATATCTAACAGAAAATCCATGAACGGTGTGTTTATGATATAATGTGTTGTAATCATGATTGATTTATCATAATAAAATAAACATACTATTTTAAATATTAACAGTCAAGATGTGTCGAGATTGGATATCTATACATCCGTAGAGGCTAAAGTATATAACTCTCTCTAAACATTGGACAGCATATTATATAGTTGTTGGGGTCACTAAGGGGTTACGTACTTATAATAATTGGATAATTATAGAATGACTCACATAGTTGTTTCTTGGTTAATGTAACAAAGGTTAAACAGAGAATATCGATGTGATAATTTTACATAACTATCGTGACTAGAAAACCCAATCGAGCTTTAACATGGAAACTTTGCTTTAATTATAGTTAAATCATGGCATGACATCCATAGAACGACTATAATGGGGTTGAGGAAAGCATTGGACATGAAACAATGTTTAAGAAAGAATTCGTCTCCTCGGTTATATGTGGTTAGTATCACGGTCAACAGAAATCAACTCAAAGTGAAAGTCTCTTTCTAAAGTAACACGGTTAATTATTATTATTATTATTATTATTATTATTATTATTATTATTATTATTATTATTATTATTATTGAACCAAGGACTCTGTGTTTGGACTATAAAGTTGAATGTGGACGATATTGGAATTTTGACCATTACAAAATTCCATAAGTCCTAATGTGATAAAAAGAATTGGCATAAATAATTGTCACTAACTGTAACACTTAATAAAGTAAAATTGGATTTTACCGACACCAAATAAGCGATAAATTTGGCTATAATGTCAATGACAACCCACCTCCTTGACCCTCAAACATCGACACTACTACATGCTTCCTTTTCACTTGCCGAAGATCCAAGTGCCAGAGAGGCAGATTATCATGGAGTAAAGAAAATAAAGATACAAGATAAAACAATATAGAATCTCACATCGCATTCAACATTTAATTATGCATGCGAGTAGTACATGCAATTACTCCAAATTGCTCCATCAACGCACTAGTAAGTACTAATCCAGCTAGGATAGTTATAATAACCTATCCTAACAAGTGCTGGTAGAAACATAACAAAAATACTATGGAATTAGAAATAGATGACTATCTATATAGGATCCTCTAGCTTCATGCTCCATCCAAAATGCTCTGAGCTTCTCCTAAAATATTCCATGCTACTTAACTACTTGGCTGCTTGAAAAAATAGGGCATCCAGAGTTTAAAGGAAAAAGAAAATAAACTCTGGGTCAGACATGGGACTAGTATGAGAAACTCAAATTACAGATATTTAGATACAATGGGTATCCCATAAGACCACAGCGAATTTCTTTTGAAATCACTTTTCAAGTTAATGTACATAATCTTAGTCGAAATTGTTACATTATTAAATTCCGACATACTGGGCTTTACAATCAAGTCCGAAGGCACTTGTTGGAGAATGGATTTTCATAAGTGGAATGTAAGGATAAGAAGAAATTGAGTCGAAAACAGGAATATATATTTAACATGGGAATATGTACAAGATTTGATAAGTGACCACACCATAGGTGTTGAGTACACTATCTCGATACCACATGCAAATATACATCAATCCCAAACTCGGTAAGCTTTCCTCATTCTATCCTCTATTTCCAATATGCAGTCTTCGGCATCACTACTCCATTAAAATTTAGCCAGCTTTACCACCTTTCTTCTTAATCGTTTTTTATCATGATCCACGATTCGAACTGGTTGTCTGATAACTGCTAAATTTGGTTCTGCTTCTAAATCTTTCTGAGCAGCTGTTTCTATAATCTATTCTGGATCATGCATACATTGTCGTAGATGGTATACGTGAAAGATGTTATGCACACAAGACAACCAATCGGGAAATTCCACCCAATAAGTTAATAGGCCAATCCTTTCAAGAATGGGAAAAGGCCTAACAAATCGAGGTGCTAACTTCCATGCTCGACCAGATCTTACCACTCTTCTTGGAGAGACTTTCAAGAATACAAAATCTCTAACTAAGAATTCGAAATTTCTACGCCTTTGAGCAACGTAACTATTCTGCCTACTCTAGGCTTCTTTCATCTTTTTTCTGATCAAGTCTACCTTTTACAAGGCTTCTCGAATTATGTCAGGACTAAGTACTAGTCGATCTCCGGTTTTGAACCAACATGCTAGGGATCTACATGGATGACCATAAAAGGCTTCGTATAGTGCCATGCCAATACTTACGTGACAGCTGTTATTGTAGGAGAATCACACAAGATGAAGATAATTTTCCGATAAACCTCCAAAATCAAATATACAAGCATTCAGAAGATCATTCAATACTCGATTTACCCTTTAAGTTTTCCCATCAATCTAGGGATGATATGTAGTGCTTGTACTCAACTTTATTCCTAAAGCTGTTTGTAATGCCTCCTAGAAATTACTGGTAATGGTTAGGCCTCGATCAGTGACTATACTGCTTGGGACACCATGAAATCAAACTATTTCCCTTATGTATATTTCTACAAGACTTGAAGTTGTTCTCGCTGTCTTTACTCGGATAAAGTGTGCACTTTTGGTCAATCGATCTATGATAACCCAAATGCCTTCGTTTTCCTTTCTCGATCGAGGTAAGCCGTCGATGAGATTCATAGATATTTGGTCCCATTTCCATGTCCGAATTTCAAGAGGTTGGAGTAATTCGGCAGTCTTTTGCTGATCGCTTTTGATTTGTTGGCAATTTGCACATCTTCTAATGTGGATAGAGATATCCCTCTTCTTGCCATCCCACCAAAAATTCTTCTTCATATCTTGGTACATTATGGTAACTTCGGGATGTGCTGAAAGTCAAGAATTGTGACATTTTGTTAAAACTTCTTGCCTTACCCATCGACATTTGGGATGCATACTCTTCCATTCGTCCTTTATATTCCTTGATCATCCATCTTAAATCCTATTCATCTTCCTGTTACTATGTTTTTCTCCACTGCTTTGACTATCTCTAGAATAAACGGATCTCTAAGCTAGTTCTCTTTTACGTGGTTAATCAAAGTTGGATATGCTATTAAAAGAACCAAAATAGCATGATTTCTACTTAACGCATCCACTACCACATTAGCTTTTCCGAACGTATATAGGATATCTAAATCATATGATATGAGAAATTCTACCAACGCCGTTGTCTTATATTTAAGTCTTTCTGAGTGAAAAGATACTTCTAAGATTTGTGATCTTTGTAGAGTTTGAACTTCTTGCCTATTTAAAGAAGGAATATTATTTGCCAAGGTCAAACAAAGTTTATTAAAATAAACTATAAGAAATTCTTACCCGGCAAATAATGTATCTAAATATTTAGTGCGAACACAACGGTTGATAGTTCTAAGTCATGTGTTGCATAATTTTGCTCATGAGTCTTTAACTGCCTACTTGCATATGAGGTAACTCTTCCAGGTTGCATCAGCACCACACCTACACCTTCACCACAAGCTTAGTATAACATGTTAAACCACAACTTTCATCAATAATAGTCAGGACAGGAGCGGTACTTAACCTTCTCTTAAGTTCCTGGAATGATTCTTCACATTTCGACGTCCATTCAAATTTAACATCATTCATAGTCAACTTATTAATTGATGAGAGACCTTGGAGAAATCCTGAATATATCTTCGGTTGTATCCTGTCAATCCTAAGAAACTACGGATATCCTTTTGGGTTTGTGATTGCTTCCAATCTAGAATGGATGCAATTTTCCTAGGATCAACTGAGATTCCTTCCATTGACACATGTCCAAGGAACCTTACCGCTTCTTCCTAGAAGTGGCAGTTTGAAAACTTAGCCTTGAGCACATTCCTCCTCAATATTTCTACTACAATCTCTAAATGCCTTTCGTGTTCTTCTTCAGCCTTTGAATATATAAGAATATCATCAATAAAAACCAACATGAATTTGTGGAACATATCTTTGAATACTCTATTCATAAGGTCCACAAAATAAGCGGGAGAATTTGTTAGCCCAAATGGCATAACTAACCACTCCTAGTAATCATTTGGTCCTTTGAATGCAATTAAAGGAATACGATCTTCTTCTATCCTTAATTGTTGGAACCCTATAGCTAGGTCCATTTTAGAGAATATTCGAGCACCATGAAGTCGATCAAACAAGTCATCAATATAGGGTAGAGGATATTTGTTCTAAATCAATTGCTTATATAGGTCTTAATAGTCTACACAAAGTCTTAGAGAGCTATCTAGCTTTGCAACAAATACTACTGCTGAGCTCCAAATTGAGTGACTTTTTCTAATTCGTCCTTTCTTTAACAATTCATCCATTTGATTCCTTAATTAATTTACTTCCTTGGGGGCCATTCTTCGAGAAGAATAAAAAACAGACCTCGCACTGGAAATCAAGTCGATTCAAAACTCAATTTCCCTATGTGGGGGTAAACCTTTAACTTCCTCAAAAGCATCCGAAAATTCCTTAACAATCGGGTATTTCTTCTAGACGTTTTTGAAATGAATTTAGGGCATACATAAAACTATCCATTACTGAACTTGATTCTTCACACGTTATTTTAAAAGGTTCACTTCGTTTATTTTCCTAATGCAGCATCCTTTTAACACAATCAAGAACATCCTTAATCTGGATAACCAATCCATTTTGAGTATAATCACATATCCAATAAATTGAGGACGATTAGGTCACAAGAAATTTTTCGGAATAGGTATGCAACTTGTACTTTTCAAAAACTTTACTGAGGTTAGTTTTACCACATATAGGGTTAGAGACATATATAGGGGTATCTAATATCTTTGTAGTAAGTTTCAATTTATCAACTAATTACTTAGAAATAAAACTACGGGAAGACTCAGTATCAAATAACTACTCGAACTAGACTTTCATTAATGTAGATATTACCTTCAAGAACTCTATTGCCCCTCACATCCGTTGAAGTTGAGGGTTGATCTTTGATGGTGAAATCTCTGACTTGTTCTCCTTTCTTCATCAGTGGGCAATCTTTCTTCTGATCCCCTAGTTTGTGACAATTGTAGCAGTTTCTGCGCTGATCCTTAGGATTCTTACAGGTGGTTGCAAAATGGAAATTATAGAAAGTAATATCCTTCAAATTGTTTCCTTGTGGACCTTTTTTTGGCATGCCTTGCCATGGCATTTTCCTAGAACGGTTGAACTTCCTTGTCTTCCAGCTATTGTTACTGCTTTAAGTTGTGAGGGGATTATTTTTGTCTATAGTTTCATATCGAAAACACATGTTTACCAAATCTACAATGGTTCCCTTTCCATTCCCAATCATCCTGTCCTGATACTGTCCCTTCATCCCAGCGATAAACATTTCATTTTTCTTTAAAGAAGTGTCTATCAAACCCGACCCAAAATTGGACAATTCACCAAACTTGTTAGAATATTTTTCCACAGACATCTCTCCTTGCTTTAAATCTATATAATTGCGGTAAAGACAGGATTTTCCTACAGTTGGCATATATTGTTCCTTCAATAATTCCTTGAACCGTTCACATAAGAAATTATCTTCTGAATCATTCAGAATTATGGACTCCTACCATGATAGAGCCCCTTCTCGTAACTGCCAAGAAGCTAAGAACCTTTTTTGCTCAATTTCGATATTTAATCCCCTAAAATTCTTTCGCAAGAGCGGATCCAAGCCTGAACTTCAATAATGGAAAACATTCCTTTTAATGGTTTGCCACCCAAATTGGTGTAAACTTTTCATAGAGTAGCGAAGTTAATTTGAGGCTGCACAAGCATTACCACTTCCTCAATTACTATAGCATTTGATTGACCATTAGTGGTCGTAGTTTCGCTACCTCCCCTTCATCCTCTTCTATTACTCATCTCCTACTATCTGCATATTGTAAGGAAACATCTTTAGATATATAGACGAAATTATCTTAGGGAATGGGTCTAAACTCGAATATATTTATTCTGATAAAATTTATAATATGCGTTCTCTCTGACTAAAATTGTTCTAGGGCATCATTAACCCTATCTCTAATGAGTTGACCCCAACCGGGCTTATGTATTCGCTTGGCCATAAGCTTCGATATCAAATATGACAACCCACTTCCTCCCTCAAATATCGACGCTAATACATTCTCGGTATTCACATGCCGTAAATCTAAGTGCTGGAGAGGCAAATTATCATTAGGTAAAGAAAATAAAGAGAGAAGATAAAATAAAATAAAATCTCACATCGCAATCAAAATTTAACTATACATATGAGTAGCACACGAAATTACTCCAAATTCTCCATCAGAGTACTATTAAGTGCTAATCCAACTAAGATGGTTATAACAGCCTATCCTCACAAGTGCTGGTAGATATATAACAAAAATACAGCAGACTTAGATTTAGATGACCAACTATATAGGACCGTCCAGCTTCATGCTCCATCCAAAATGCTCCAAGCTTCTTCCAATATATTCCATACTACCTAACTACTTGGCTGCCTCGAAAAATTAGGTACCCAGAGTTTAAGGGGAAAAGTAAATAAACTCTGGGAAAGTCATGGGACTGGTATGAGAAACTCAAATTACGAATATTTGAAAACAAAGAGTATCTCATAAGACCATGACGCACATAAATATGGAATGAGTTTTTACCTTATGATAACCAAAATCTTTACTATGCAAAATCTGAGGATATTATTCTTAATGAATTTCTTTTGAAAACACTTTTCACGTAAGTATACATAATCTTAGCCAAAATTGTTACATTATTAAATTTTAGCATACTAGGCTCTACAATCAAATCCGAATACACTTATTTGAGAATTGGTTTCCATACAATGGTAGGTAAGGAACTACCTTCCATACGTTACATCTCTGGAGGGATGTAGCGAGGAACAACAACTTTGAAACCTCTGCACTTGGCAAGACCGGCCTAGCCGCAGACCCAACTTGGTGGCAGATAGATGCGATATGACATCACTCTGGTGTAACTGACCTATCCGGGATCCTATAGCATACACAACATACTTGGCATATATAGAGTTATCTGGAAAAGGTAATAACCATACCCTAATGGTTGCGAACCACATAGCCTTACGGCATGCCCTATATATGCCATTTCTGGTGGAAGTGACCCGAGGTAACGATTACCTTTCACATATCAAATTCCACATTGAATGCAACATTGCCAATTCCATCGCACACCATTGATTTCCATAAATGTATAACCTTTGAACTCGTACGTCTCAGAGAAGGGTGTTGAGGATAGGAGAGTTACTGCCTACACCACCAAATAGATGTGTATTCATAAAAATTAATGTATGCTTATGTTGGAAATGCAATGTCAAACATTCATTTATACAAGTTGTCCAGGAATAGGACAAACTGGAGGAACCCTCCTATCATATCTTGTCGGGAATCATCCCTAAAATTAGTAGCGAGTAACCTTTGTATCGAAGATCAAATGAAGATACTACTGTCATATATATATATATATATATATATATATGATATGGGAAATGTGCCTTAAGGGTCTGTAACAAGCAGCCCTTCTTTCCATTTATTATTGTTCTAAGTCTTCACTTTGAATAAATAAATTGGTTTAAAGAGTTTTTCGGACAAGAATCACTAAAATTCGATCCCGGTCCCTTCGAACCAACCATCGATAAAAGATGTTAAGTAATTAGGTGCGTATTATTTGATTAATTACTTACTTTTTATCAAAAATATCTTCTATATATATATATAAAAGAATTCTTTTCGGTATATATATATATATATGGAATCATTAAACCTCTCTTTAACTTTAGAAATACCAAATCAAAATAATTTCTCATAAATATATTTACAAAACCTTATTGAGTAAAAAAGGTCGATAGAAATTATACTAATTCTACGTAACCTCAATTTCCGTTTCAACCTTTACTACCCATCGAATAACGGTGAAATCACATTTTAAATTCACATGGATAGTACGGGTTCCCTCCTTGTAATTTAATACCAAGTGTAAGAAGATTATTTCTACACAATCCAAGTTATATCAAATTTGGAAAATTAAATCTTTTATACTTGCCTTATTTTCGACATTTCGTCCTCATATATTCCTCGCCTAGGACAATGGCCAGGTGAACCGGTGTATTGGTTGCTCTTAAACATCTCTTTAGTTTAAGCACGTCACATCCATATCTCTTGAATATAAAAATCTAGTCTACTCATTGGCTTTTAGAGCCAAGAGTAAATCACTTAATTTTAAAAACTGTTCTTTAAATCATTTATTTAAACTTTTTAAATAAATTATAAAACCTTCATATCATCTTTAAACTTCTAATTATTTATTTGAAAATATTTATAAAAGATATGGGAAAGAATACTTTAGTTTAATGTATATAAGACATTTATAAACCATTTTAAACCATTTTAAAGAGGTTTAACAATCTCATATACACCATTTCATTTATTAAAGAAAAGTGATTTCCATTGTGGTATTCGATGTGTATTAAACGTGACATGTTTTAATATCAAAATAAACATATAATCAACATCCAAACTTGATGATCAAATATAGGAAGCAACTGTAACAACCCGCATATTTGTACCATTTAAATCGACAATAATCCTCACATGTCAACTTAAATAATACAAAACACGAATCATTATGGGATTATAAATACATAAATGTAAATGAGAATCAATACAACATCACAGTCACAGAACAGTCACAGAATAATGCAGCGGAAATTACATCGTCATAATAGCAGTTCATGAAGCTACTACATAATATACAACAATGTCTGAACATAAGTGACCAAAAGAACTACATAAATGCCCAACAGACTAGGACATCAAAATAGATAGATAATGATAAATGCTAGGTCTTCAGCATCTTCAACCAACCTTGATCAGCAAACTGGATAGCTTCAGACTGACCCGAGCATATACAAAAGAAACACTCGAGTCAGGACTCAAAATCTTATGCAGAATAATCAATTTAGTAAATAAATTTCATAACTTAAAGATGAATAAACATCTCTAAGGATCCGATAAACTATCTATGTATACAATAGAGTACGGTATGTAGATAATGCCTAATCAGTAAAGTACGGTATTAAAATAGCGTTAAGGCGTTACCATAATCCCCCTTAACACATTTTTATATTCCCAAAAGCATATACAAGACCGTAGTTTCCCCAAAACCGGAAGTCACCAGAGGGCAATCCATATACTCAAGGTACAAATCATAACGTAGTGGTCGCGAATAAGATAATCAGTATGACAAGGTACATGAGGCGATACCAACTAGGATACTAGTAGTTGCCTGATCCGAAATGATGTCGAGCATAGCAGCTACTATCTCGACACCGCGAACAACACTCCCAAATCGAGGGGTGCACCCAAATCGAATCACAATGTAATAGATATGGTATCGAAGAAGTGTGTCCGCTAGAGGTGGCGAACCTCAATGGTTCGGCACGGCTCCTGTTTTAGTCATGTCCGGGGTCATCCAAACTCGTTCTCTTTCTTCAGTCAATGCGTTCATCAATCATCCACTTCATTCTGGATCAACACTCCGCGTATAATAGTTATTAAAGTGGTTTTCGGTATCGACAGAGAGTATGTCCATATCCAATCCCGGTCTCTTTAATAACTACGTATTTATTACCCGATGGTCATTTAAATTTACGTTTAAACAAATCAAAGTCCGGAAGTCAAGTTGCAAATTCGACTTTCGAAATTTGACAATCTCACGATTCAATTTATTTCATGTATTTAAAATCATATTTCCAAATTTTAATTCAACATTGAGTTAACAATATATTAAGCATTTACGCTCAATTTAATTAGATCTCAATTTCACTTCCTAAATTTAGTTAATACCCAATTTAATTAAATTTGATGGTAAATTTTAGTTCAAATCATTTAGTCAAATTCTATTTATTTCAATTCGTATTTACATTCATCGTTACATCATAAATTTGATTAAATCAATTTTATTAAATTTAAAATCATTTTTAAATTTAAATTATCACTAAATTAAATCCACAAACTTTAGTTAGTTTCGCATTTCGCTTAAGTCAAATTTCTAAATCCCAAATTTAATTTATAACAAGTTCAAATCTATTTAATTTAAACCCGGTTAAATCTAATCAATTTAATACAATTTCAAATTATTAATTTGTTAAACTTCCTTGTTTTCAAATCTTATTCCAATAAATTTGCAAGGTCATTTATCCAATTTCAGAGATTTATTAATCCGTTTCAATTAAATCCATTAATTTATTCCAATTAAATCCATTAATTTATTTCAATTAAATCCATTAATTTATTTCAATTAAATCCATTAATTTATTTCAATTAAATCCACTAATTTATTTCAATTAAATCCATTAATTTATTTCAATTAATCCATTAATTTATTTCAATTAAATCCACTAGTTTATTCCAATTAAATCCATTAATTTATTTCAATTAAATCCATTTAATTTATTTCAATTAAATCCATTAATTTATTTCAATTAAATCCATTTAATTACTTCAATTAAATCCATTTAATTACTTCAATTAAATCCATTTAATCGTTACTTGATTTCCAAACAATTATTAAGATCGTTCCTAAATTTTCAAATATGTTTTAATTTCAAAATAATTTTGTTAACCAATCGGGTTCCTTATTTTAATTGTCTATCCAAGGCCAAGTGTTTAGGTGGGTATTTATCATTTCAACCCGATATCATTCAATATAAAGCATAGCACAGGGAACTTGCAGTGTGATACTGGGATGGTGTCAAAGTAAATAAACAAGCAATAGCAACCATACATAACAATTGAACAATTTTAATAATCCCGAAGTAATTGTTCATAAAATTTTAATGTCACTATTATTTACCCTAATTAACATCATATCTCAGTTTAACATGCTTAATCAAATTAAACAATACATGGCGTCAATTTCAGAAATTTAACTATTAACAATATTTAAATTTTTCACTTATATAACAATTAAAAGTTTGTTTTAACCAATTTTTAACAATCAATAATTTAATATCCAAATTAATATTAACAACAATTATCACTTGATTTTCATGGCATAATAGATTTGAGTCGTGAATATAAAATATTCACCTTGCGTGGTTGAAGAAGCTGATGGCGAAGCACGAAGACGAATAGATAAAATAGACCCTAACCAGCACGACGCAAAAAGAACACAACTGCAATCGACAAATAATTAATAAATAATTTGTTTACTGCAATATATCGATTGAATATACATATATAACCATACCGTTCAACGGAGCAAAATGGATTCGACAAGCGGGGTGGAAATAGCCTATATTACCGGATCAATAGCGGGAGCTGGAATAAAACACAGCAACAGAGAATGAGCAAACAGATTTAAAGTATATACTGTTATATAATATAACAGTTATATATATATTCACTGATATATATATAACTGATGCACAGAGCAGATTTCGGCAGTGGCGGAGCGGGGTTGGAGCGGGGATGGCGGCGGGCAGCAGTGG
Organism: Allium cepa; assembly: GCA_030765085.1. Classification (NCBI taxonomy): domain Eukaryota; kingdom Viridiplantae; phylum Streptophyta; class Magnoliopsida; order Asparagales; family Amaryllidaceae; genus Allium; species Allium cepa. Next base: position 210,385,406 of record CM060942.1, on the reverse strand, counting down.
GGTGGTCGACGTGGGTTGACGGAGGCGGAGCTTGGTGGGGTCGAGCTGGAGAAGCGGGGACGGCGCGGGGCGGAGAGGGCTGGGGCGTGGGGCTGGGCAAGGGGGGGTCGGACTGGAGCAGGGGGGGGGGGGGTGCGGACGGAGGGGGCCGGAGGGGGAGGGGGGTCGGGTGCAGGCGGAGGGGGGCCGGGGGTCGGGTGCAGGCGGAGGGGGGGGGGGGGGCCGGGGGTCGGGTGCAGGCGGAGGGCCGGGGGGTCGGGGGTCGGGTGCAGGCGGAGGGCCGGGGGGTCGGGGGTCGGGTGCAGGCGGAGGGCCGGGGGGTCGGGGGTCGGGTGCAGGCGGAGGGCCGGGGGGGTCGGCAGAGGGAAGTGGGTGGGATGGAGGCTGTGCATGCATGGAAGAGTTGGAGGGGAAGAGTACAGTTTATATATATAAAAGAGAGAAGAGAGAGTGCAGAGGAAGAAGGGGGAGGAGAGCAGAGAGCAGTGCGTACCAGAGCAAAAGCAAAGTGAACTGAAAATTAATGAAAGCAGAGAAAGTATGCAGAGTTAATGCAGAGGACATCAGATATAAACAGAGAGAAATTTTAGAGTCCCCGTGCAATGAAATGATTGATTTGACACAGTGACCTTTGGGTTTCTGAAGGGGCGGAGGTTTTGAATTTTAAGCGGGAAAGAGTAGGGTACCGGTTTTTGTGGCGTAACGGACCAGTTTGTACCCCGTTAAATAATTTATAACTTGTCACGCCAAACTCCGATTGACACAAACAAATATACCATTTTGATCAGCGCGACGAGGCGGACTCAACGGTATAAAGAAATTGGTGGTTTGACATTGTTTGCGAAGTGGCAACTCTTATTGTACCATTTGCTTGAACGACAATTTTTCTAGCAATTAAAAGCGGAATTTGGCGGAACGGAAAGCGCCATCATGATCAGAATATTTTTCTTATGCAAGATTGACAAAAAAAAAAAAAAAAAATATATTTAAGTTCCGACGGTAGAAAATCTACCCCCTAGAATTTAAACTAATATGCAAATGCGACGACCGTAATTTACTTCCATATTTTCCAACGAAATTTGGCGCACGCCTATGTCTATCTAGACGCATTCCAAATGTGAAGTTTGGTTGGCAACGGAATTTGTTTGTGAAAATTTGAATTTCTACATCAAATAAGCGATTTAAAATTTTTAAACTGGGTCTGAATTTCAGGGTCGTTACATTCTCCCCTACTCAAAACTTTTCGTCCCCGAAAAGGAACAAAGAAAGAGTGGAAGAACAATAAAAGAGGTACGATAGATATAGAATAGATTATTGAACAAAGTAAAGAATATAGAATGGAATTTACCTTCAACAAACAATTCTGGATTTGAATCACGGATACTCTCCTCGGTTTCCCAAGTACAATCACGATCATCGGGACTCCATTGGACTTTGACTAGGTTAACGGACTTCCTTCTAAGCTGCTTCGTATCCCTATCAATAATACGAAGCGGTCTCCTCTCTATAGTCAAATCCGGCTCAATATCAACTTCATCTAACTGAGCAATAGGAATGGTCATGGATGGGTCATGTACGACCTTCCGAAGATGTGAAACGTGGAAAACGTTGTGCACGCCCTCAAATTTCTCTGGCAGTGCAACTCTGTAGGCTAGTGTACCAATTCTCTCGGTGATAGAGAAGGGTCCAACAAATCTAGGAGCGAGCTTCCCTCTTCGACCAAATCGAATAACATTTTTCAAAGGTGATACTTTAAGAAATACCTCATCCCCAATCTGGAATTCTATATCTCTTCTACGCCTATCAGCATAGCTCTTTTGCCTATCCTGTGCGGTTTTCATCTTCCTTCTGATTTCATTAACCTTCTCGGATGCTTCTATAATCATATCCGGGCCAAGAATCAATCGATCACCGGGCTCAATCCAGCAAGCTGGCGATTTGCATGGTCGTCCATATAAAGCTTCGAACGGTGCCATATCAATACTTGCCTGAATATAAAGGTAGTTAAATTTGCAATTCAAATTTTCTTATTCAAATTGAAATTTCAAATTTACCTGATAACTGTTGTTATAAGTGAATTCAACCAAATGGAGATGGTCTTCCCAAGATCCACTGAAATCAATAATGCAGGCCCGGAGCAGATCTTCTAAAATCTGATTTATCCTCTCAGTTTGGCCATCTGTCTGAGGATGATAAGCTGTGCTCAGATTCAGTTTAGTGCCCAAGACGTCCTGAAATGCCTTCCAGAATTTACTAGTGAATAAAGGGTCTCTATCACATACAATACTGGATGGAACTCCATGAAGTCTAACAATCTCTCTCATATAAGTCTCGGCCAAACTCAAAGCAGTACGAGTGGTCTTAACAGGAATAAAGTGAGCAGATTTGGTCAGCCTATCAACGATCACCCATATACTCTCGTTACCTTTTCTGGTCCTTGGTAATCCGTCGATGAAGTCCATAGAAATCTGATCCCATTTCCAACACGGAATCTCTAGGGGTTGAAGTAATCCTGCCGTCTTCCGGTGATCGGCTTTGACTTGCTGGCAAGTGGTGCATCTACTGACATATGTAGAAATGTCTCTCTTCATCCCACTCCACCAATATAAACGCTTCATATTTCGATACATCTTGGTGACACCAGGATGGAATGAAAGTGATGACTGATGGTTTTCTCTAAGCACTTCTTGCCTCAATCCATCAACATTTGGAACACAAATACGGTTGTCAATCTTCAGAACTCCATTACTATCTATCTGTGCTCCCACTTTACTGTCAGCATTTCCAACTCTACCAAGAACTAACTCCTTTATGCGATAGAGCAAGGTGTCCTCATATTGCTTAGCTTTGATGCGATCCATAAGAGATGGGGAGATAACAAGCTGAAAGAGCATGCCTTCTACAAGATTACAACATGACAATGTTCTGCTACGGCTCAAAGCATCGGCTACAACATTTGCTTTCCCAGGAGTATAATTGATATCGAGATCATATGCAGCTAAGAATTCAAGCCATCGAACCTGTCTCTGGTTCAAATCCTTCTGAGAAAAGATATATCTCAAGGACTTATGATCAGTGAATAATTCAAATTTAGTTCCCAAAAGATGATGCCTCCACAGTTTCAAAGCAAATACAACTGCAAGAAGCTCTAGATCATGAGTTGCATAGTTTACTTCATGGATCTTCAACTGACGGCCAGCATAAGCAACAACCTTTCCATTCTGCATCAAGACAGCGCCTAGGCCTTCTCGGCAAGCATCTGTATAGACAGTTAATCCTTCACTTCCATCGATTACCGCAAGAACTGGAGCTGAAGTCAACTTATGCTTCAATTCATTAAAAGCTGATTCACACTTCTCACTCCAAATAAACTTGGTATCCTTTCGAGTTAAAGAAGTAAGTGGGGCAGAGATCCGGGCAAAGTGCTCGATAAATCTGCGATAATAACCGGCTAAGCCCAAGAAGCTACGGATATCAGTAGGAGTTTTGGGAGTCTCCCAATCCTGTAGATAAGTTTCAGATTAGAAGAGAGTAAGAGGAATTAAATAGGAATAGCGGATAGGATAGAACTTACATTGATTACGGCGATCTTAGTTGGATCGACCGAAATCCCATTTTCAGAAACTATGTGGCCCAGGAATCTCACTTCGTCTCGCCAGAAGTGGCATTTAGAGAATTTTGCTTTTAGCTGATGATTTCGAAGGGTTTCTAGAACATAAGCGAGGTGTGTCTCATGCTCTTTCTTGTCTTTGGAGAAGACGAGAATATCATCAATGAAAACAAGAACAAACTTGTTAAGGACATCGCGGAAGACTCGATTCATCAAGTCGACGAAATAAGCAGGTGCGTTGGTCAAGCCGAATGGCATAACCAACCATTCATAGAATCCGTTCTCGGTACGGAAAGCTGTTTTATGAATACTATCTTCTGCCACTCTGAGTTGGTGGAACCCAGTAGCTAGATCGAGTTGTGAGAAAACTTTAGCTCCATGGAGCTGATCAAATAAATCATTGATGCGAGGCATCGGATAGCGGTTCTTGAGAGTTCGCTTGTTTAATTCTCGGTAATCAACACACATGCGAAGAGATCCATCTGATTTGGTGACGAAGACGACTGCTGCGCCCCATTCAGAACAGCTTCTCCTGATCAAACTCCTAGCAAATAGATCATCAATTTGAGTTTTAAGTTCAGCTTTTTCTTTGGGAGCCATTCTTCTGTGAGGGAGAACTACGGGAGTAGCTCCGGGAATAAGATCAATACGGAAATCGATCTCCCGCTTAGGCGGTAGAGAGTTGATTTCTCCAAACACATCAGGAAATTTCTGAACAACAGGAGTAGTACTAAGATCATCCGGGTGAACATCAAGAGAGAATATGAAGCTTCCGGCATATTTCTGAGGTGATTTGCATTCAATAGTTAGAGAATTTCCTTTATCGTCTATCAGAGAGACGATACGGGCTTTACAGGAGATAACAGCTTCGAAATTTCTTAACCAATCTGCGCCTAAGAGAAAGTCGAATGCTACAAAGCCAAGCGCATAAAAATCCCACGTGAATCGAGAGAAATTATATATAAGAGCAACTCCCTTGCAAATACTTTGGAGGTTGGCGGGTCCTCCGATAGGGTTAGAGACACATAAAGAAGTAATGGCCAGAGTAGGCTCTAATTTGAGCTTATCACAAAGATCAACAGATATGAAGCTATGAGAAGCACCAGTATCGAATAATACCCGAACAGGTAAATTATGAAATGTAAAAGTACTTCGTAAGGTACCTCGGTCATCCTGAGCAGGTGGTGGAGGTGGTGTAGGAGTGGTGATAGCGTATACTCCTGATGGCGTGCCTTTCTTCCGCAATGGGCAGTCTCTCTTGAAGTGACCTGGCTGGAGGCAGATATAGCATAAATCATTCCTCATCTGAGGAGGTGGTGGAATAGCAGCTCCTGTAGATGGACAGCTATTAGCATAATGACCCTTCTTATCGCATCTGAAGCAAGTGATATTAGCAAGATCGATTGGGCTCTTCTGGGCATATCCCAATCCTGTAGTCTTCTGCCAAGTTTTCTTTTGTTGATCAAAGTTCATCTTCCTCTTTCCGGGCTGGCTAGAAGAAGGCTGAGTTGGCGCGGCCTTGACCGTGGGTCCCCTAGGCTTTGCCTCATACCTAAGAGCATAGTCGACAAGCTCTGTGAAGGTGCAGTGAGTGTGGCCAGTAAGCAAGTCATAATACTCTGGTCTAGCTCCCAAAATGAACTTCTCGTTCTTTAGAAGCGGTGTATCGATCGATCCAGGTCCGAACTTGGAGAGTTCGTTGAATTTCCTCTCGTACTCGGAGAAAGTCATACCGCCTTGTTTAAGGTCCATAAAAGCTCTATAAAGTTGGGTTTTCCCAGCAGCTGGCATCCATTGTGCCGTGAAAGTATCCCTAATCATAAGATAGACAAGTGAATAACATCTCAGGGTTAAGAGAGGAGTTTATACTACGAAATCCAAGAAATTTTTATACCTAAACTGGGCCCAAGTGATGGTGTTCTCCTCGATACGCGAAGTAACTGATTCCCACCAATCTTGTGCGGCATCCTGAAGTTGCCAAGCAGCAAGCTGACGCTTCTGAGCATCAGTGATTTCCAATCCAGAAAATATTTTCTCTAAGCTTTTGAGCCATTGCTGGGCTTCAATAATACCCTCAGATCCAAAAACTTACTACCTCCTAACTGTGTATACTCCTTACTAAGAATGGTGAATTTGACAGGAGCTGGAGCGACAGGTGCAGCCTGAGCAGGACCTTGGCCTCTTCCTCCCCTATGGTTTCCTCTGGTACCCATCCTGAAATACCAAAAGAGATTTTAAAACCAAGGATAGAAAATCATAGAATCTTAAGGAAAGTCCAATCAATGAATCAATGGAGTTTGAAATGAAAGGATTTGGATATTGAATCGATTCTCCTCATTCCAGGGTATTGCTACCCTATCTCTAATGAGTTGTAATATAATCCCGAACTAAGGTTTTTAGGGAAACCGAAGCTCTGATACCAACTGTAACAACCCGCATATTTGTACCATTTAAATCGACAATAATCCTCACATGTCAACTTAAATAATACAAAACACGAATCATTATGGGATTATAAATACATAAATGTAAATGAGAATCAATACAACATCACAGTCACAGAACAGTCACAGAATAATGCAGCGGAAATTACATCGTCATAATAGCAGTTCATGAAGCTACTACATAATATACAACAATGTCTGAACATAAGTGACCAAAAGAACTACATAAATGCCCAACAGACTAGGACATCAAAATAGATAGATAATGATAAATGCTAGGTCTTCAGCATCTTCAACCAACCTTGATCAGCAAACTGGATAGCTTCAGACTGACCCGAGCATATACAAAAGAAACACTCGAGTCAGGACTCAAAATCTTATGCAGAATAATCAATTTAGTAAATAAATTTCATAACTTAAAGATGAATAAACATCTCTAAGGATCCGATAAACTATCTATGTATACAATAGAGTACGGTATGTAGATAATGCCTAATCAGTAAAGTACGGTATTAAAATAGCGTTAAGGCGTTACCATAATCCCCCTTAACACATTTTTATATTCCCAAAAGCATATACAAGACCGTAGTTTCCCCAAAACCGGAAGTCACCAGAGGGCAATCCATATACTCAAGGTACAAATCATAACGTAGTGGTCGCGAATAAGATAATCAGTATGACAAGGTACATGAGGCGATACCAACTAGGATACTAGTAGTTGCCTGATCCGAAATGATGTCGAGCATAGCAGCTACTATCTCGACACCGCGAACAACACTCCCAAATCGAGGGGTGCACCCAAATCGAATCACAATGTAATAGATATGGTATCGAAGAAGTGTGTCCGCTAGAGGTGGCGAACCTCAATGGTTCGGCACGGCTCCTGTTTTAGTCATGTCCGGGGTCATCCAAACTCGTTCTCTTTCTTCAGTCAATGCGTTCATCAATCATCCACTTCATTCTGGATCAACACTCCGCGTATAATAGTTATTAAAGTGGTTTTCGGTATCGACAGAGAGTATGTCCATATCCAATCCCGGTCTCTTTAATAACTACGTATTTATTACCCGATGGTCATTTAAATTTACGTTTAAACAAATCAAAGTCCGGAAGTCAAGTTGCAAATTCGACTTTCGAAATTTGACAATCTCACGATTCAATTTATTTCATGTATTTAAAATCATATTTCCAAATTTTAATTCAACATTGAGTTAACAATATATTAAGCATTTACGCTCAATTTAATTAGATCTCAATTTCACTTCCTAAATTTAGTTAATACCCAATTTAATTAAATTTGATGGTAAATTTTAGTTCAAATCATTTAGTCAAATTCTATTTATTTCAATTCGTATTTACATTCATCGTTACATCATAAATTTGATTAAATCAATTTTATTAAATTTAAAATCATTTTTAAATTTAAATTATCACTAAATTAAATCCACAAACTTTAGTTAGTTTCGCATTTCGCTTAAGTCAAATTTCTAAATCCCAAATTTAATTTATAACAAGTTCAAATCTATTTAATTTAAACCCGGTTAAATCTAATCAATTTAATACAATTTCAAATTATTAATTTGTTAAACTTCCTTGTTTTCAAATCTTATTCCAATAAATTTGCAAGGTCATTTATCCAATTTCAGAGATTTATTAATCCGTTTCAATTAAATCCATTAATTTATTCCAATTAAATCCATTAATTTATTTCAATTAAATCCATTAATTTATTTCAATTAAATCCATTAATTTATTTCAATTAAATCCACTAATTTATTTCAATTAAATCCATTAATTTATTTCAATTAATCCATTAATTTATTTCAATTAAATCCACTAGTTTATTCCAATTAAATCCATTAATTTATTTCAATTAAATCCATTTAATTTATTTCAATTAAATCCATTAATTTATTTCAATTAAATCCATTTAATTACTTCAATTAAATCCATTTAATTACTTCAATTAAATCCATTTAATCGTTACTTGATTTCCAAACAATTATTAAGATCGTTCCTAAATTTTCAAATATGTTTTAATTTCAAAATAATTTTGTTAACCAATCGGGTTCCTTATTTTAATTGTCTATCCAAGGCCAAGTGTTTAGGTGGGTATTTATCATTTCAACCCGATATCATTCAATATAAAGCATAGCACAGGGAACTTGCAGTGTGATACTGGGATGGTGTCAAAGTAAATAAACAAGCAATAGCAACCATACATAACAATTGAACAATTTTAATAATCCCGAAGTAATTGTTCATAAAATTTTAATGTCACTATTATTTACCCTAATTAACATCATATCTCAGTTTAACATGCTTAATCAAATTAAACAATACATGGCGTCAATTTCAGAAATTTAACTATTAACAATATTTAAATTTTTCACTTATATAACAATTAAAAGTTTGTTTTAACCAATTTTTAACAATCAATAATTTAATATCCAAATTAATATTAACAACAATTATCACTTGATTTTCATGGCATAATAGATTTGAGTCGTGAATATAAAATATTCACCTTGCGTGGTTGAAGAAGCTGATGGCGAAGCACGAAGACGAATAGATAAAATAGACCCTAACCAGCACGACGCAAAAAGAACACAACTGCAATCGACAAATAATTAATAAATAATTTGTTTACTGCAATATATCGATTGAATATACATATATAACCATACCGTTCAACGGAGCAAAATGGATTCGACAAGCGGGGTGGAAATAGCCTATATTACCGGATCAATAGCGGGAGCTGGAATAAAACACAGCAACAGAGAATGAGCAAACAGATTTAAAGTATATACTGTTATATAATATAACAGTTATATATATATTCACTGATATATATATAACTGATGCACAGAGCAGATTTCGGCAGTGGCGGAGCGGGGTTGGAGCGGGGATGGCGGCGGGCAGCAGTGGGGTGGTCGACGTGGGTTGACGGAGGCGGAGCTTGGTGGGGTCGAGCTGGAGAAGCGGGGACGGCGCGGGGCGGAGAGGGCTGGGGCGTGGGGCTGGGCAAGGGGGGGTCGGACTGGAGCAGGGGGGGGGGGGGTGCGGACGGAGGGGGCCGGAGGGGGAGGGGGGTCGGGTGCAGGCGGAGGGGGGCCGGGGGTCGGGTGCAGGCGGAGGGGGGGGGGGGGGGGGCCGGGGGTCGGGTGCAGGCGGAGGGCCGGGGGGTCGGGGGTCGGGTGCAGGCGGAGGGCCGGGGGGTCGGGGGTCGGGTGCAGGCGGAGGGCCGGGGGGTCGGGGGTCGGGTGCAGGCGGAGGGCCGGGGGGGTCGGCAGAGGGAAGTGGGTGGGATGGAGGCTGTGCATGCATGGAAGAGTTGGAGGGGAAGAGTACAGTTTATATATATAAAAGAGAGAAGAGAGAGTGCAGAGGAAGAAGGGGGAGGAGAGCAGAGAGCAGTGCGTACCAGAGCAAAAGCAAAGTGAACTGAAAATTAATGAAAGCAGAGAAAGTATGCAGAGTTAATGCAGAGGACATCAGATATAAACAGAGAGAAATTTTAGAGTCCCCGTGCAATGAAATGATTGATTTGACACAGTGACCTTTGGGTTTCTGAAGGGGCGGAGGTTTTGAATTTTAAGCGGGAAAGAGTAGGGTACCGGTTTTTGTGGCGTAACGGACCAGTTTGCACCCCGTTAAATAATTTATAACTTGTCACGCCAAACTCCGATTGACACAAACAAATATACCATTTTGATCAGCGCGACGAGGCGGACTCAACGGTATAAAGAAATTGGTGGTTTGACATTGTTTGCGAAGTGGCAACTCTTATTGTACCATTTGCTTGAACGACAATTTTTCTAGCAATTAAAAGCGGAATTTGGCGGAACGGAAAGCGCCATCATGATCAGAATATTTTTCTTATGCAAGATTGACAAAAAAAAAAAAAAAAAAAATATATTTAAGTTCCGACGGTAGAAAATCTACCCCCTAGAATTTAAACTAATATGCAAATGCGACGACCGTAATTTACTTCCATATTTTCCAACGAAATTTGGCGCACGCCTATGTCTATCTAGACGCATTCCAAATGTGAAGTTTGGTTGGCAACGGAATTTGTTTGTGAAAATTTGAATTTCTACATCAAATAAGCGATTTAAAATTTTTAAACTGGGTCTGAATTTCAGGGTCGTTACAGCAACCATAACAATCATATCACATCATCATATTATATATACATATATAAATAGAATTTCTCACTTAAATTTTGATCAGGTTAAATTTAAATTGGTTATAGCTCTATATGATAGCATGGGAGCCAATGGAATCAAGCCTTAGACCTTTTGGAAGGCTCAGCATATACTTGCTAATTGTGGTGGCTTGGCCTTTGTTGGTGGAAGGTGTGGCCGTAGGTTTTAGAGGTGAGAAAGATTGGATTTGATTTAGTTTTGATGAGTTCGGATAATAAATACTTACTATATAATTTTAATTTCTTTTTGCAATAATTTTGCTTAGGCAAGAGGCCATTAAAGTGAAGTATAAGAAGTGAAGAAGCTTTAGGAATTTATGAAGAAATGAAGTGAAGAGAGATGGGTGCTATTTATAGGCAAAAGTAAGGAGGAAAATATCATGGCATTTCAACAGAAATACATCACCATTTTCTCACCACCCCACTACCCTCCTACCTCACCATTTCCATCGTGCTTCCCCTTTTGTGTGTAACCATGTGATTTTATTTTGGTGTGTAAGAGTTTGACTTTGGTTTGCTTAAATGTTATGTGATTTAGAAAAATATCTTGCTATTTTGTAATATATATTTAAATGTATAAGTGTATTTGTATGTATATATGTGTTCATGTGCATATGAATTTGTTCATGTATACGTGTATGTGTGCATATGTATATCTCATATTATCTACAATATTGCATAACCTTTCTACATTGAATCGTTACAGATTCCGATTTTGATTTCTGGTCATGTTTTAACTTCTTATTTAATATATACATATATATGTATGTATGTATGTATGTATGTAAGCAAAATTTAATAATAATATTTCTATCATTATATAATAATTAAAAGGGTTTATTTCATATTCTCACTTATATATAAATGAGTGTATGTATCTAGCTCCATACACAATGTCGGATGGTCAAAGAGCTATTTTTTGACAAAACGTTTTCGGTTATTTTATTGATATATCTTCCAAAGTATATTTTTTAAACATTTATCCAACATAAGATTACCAATATTACTTATTTTTCAAAACATTATCAATTATGTTAAATTATCTTATATTTAAATATTTCAAAAAAAATGAAGCGATGAATTTGCGAGTTGTTACAATGTCACACAATTGCCTAAGTGACATGTGAACATTCATATTCGAATTAGTCAAAAATAATCACTGAACAAATTTTCACCTAAGAGTCACACAACCAAAACGTTGAATACTCATATTAACACCCGATTTAGTTAAATTACAATATTTATAAATTAATTTAATTAATTAATTATAAAAAAATTATTTGATACGTGCTAAGTAAACCTAAATAGTGTGTATATAATACTTATAAACATACATATCAATATGCGATATCGATATGCATTTAACGTGGATTTAAGTATGTTAAATATTGAACGGCCTTAAAGTGATTTTGGGGTCCAACTAATGACCTCCAACCTCAAATTTCTTCATCGACTTTGCCTCTCCTCTAGACCTGATTATGCTGGCCATATCCCATCTCCATATTATCAATATAAAATTAAACAATATTCGATTGTCAGTTGCAGCTGTGTTTTAGAAGCTAGAAATTTCTGGATACGGGATTCGATTCAAGAAGTTTTTTTCTTCGTTTCAAGGTGTAACAACTAGGTTTGGTGAAAGTTACAACTCCTTATTCATAATCATAAATAATTTTTATTATATTTATTATATTTATCATATTGTACAGTTGATTAGTTTGTCAATTATGTAATGTTGAATTTGTATATGTTGGTGTCGTCACATTGGATGAATTAAATAAACATGTACATAAATTTATTTATTTAATCCATGCATGCTTAAATGCTCATGGCAATGACTAAAAAACATTTTTTTGAAATTATTTTAATAATCAATAACTCTATAAATATTGATTTCAAATAATAACAAATAATGTAAGATTTAAATTTGCAAAATGTTTGTCTACACTTATATGTTTTCGGATTTATATTTTATATATGAGTATGTGTGTGTGTATTTTCATGTGTGTGATATGTATATATAATTATATGTTCTATATATTTTTTAATTTAAATTTATTTATGCAATTATTTAATTTATATATATTATTCACAAAAATATTTGACACGAAATTTTAATACAATAGATATTAATAATTTTTGTTTTGGAAATTTAATATATATATATATATATATATATATGTATGTATGTATGTATGTATGTATTATATATATTAAAGGATTTCCATATAGAATTTTACAAAATATTAAATAAACATTAAGTCGCTTAGCCGTGAGCATGAAACGGGGTGTGTGTGTATAATTTTGTTTTGATTATTATTATTATAATGTATATTTGCATGTGTGTATATACCTATATATTTTATGTATAACAACATTAAAGTTGTCTAAATATATAAGTTAAGAAACAATGTTTTCATTTCGAAATATATATGTATATATAATATCTATATCATTATATTCAAGTTCGTTAACAATTAGTTCGTTAAATTAAATTTCAAGATAGCTTGATAAATGTAATTGTACTTATTCTTTTTACAAATGTATTATATGAATTTTATTTATAAACTAATATTTCTTATTATATAAAATTATAATCAGACATATATATCTCTATGTGTACATTATTTATATATGCACATATATACATTGAAGACACACATGTATGTAGAGGGGCTAATATGTCCATTACGGTGTAAATCCCAACATCTATATACGGGCATGTCAAACCATATGCACTTTACCATGTTGCATTTGGACATACACATATTTGGATATGATACACAAAGATATTATATAATACAAATTATATAATAAATAAAATCCTATTTATAAACTAAATAAAATGTTGATTTTATTTAAAACAAAATTTAGTTAAGATCTAAATAAGTTTAAACTTCATACGCCTAATAAATATCTAAATGGAATAAAAAAATTAAATTTATCCATTTACCCCACTATGTGTTGGCTAGTTTCAATAATTATATCATAGCCAAACAGCCTATGCAATCTAAATTAGCAGTATTGGGGCTAACTTGATAAAGCTTACCCATATGGTAGGGTGTCTATAAAAATAGTCCCTGAGGTTGGGTTTGGGTAATCAAGTATTTTGCCCTACCTGCCTACTAGCCTAGCCCGATAGGATAAGCTAAGCCCAAAGATTATCTTAAATATAAAAGCCCAAATTGATTTGGGCCTTGCGGTAATTTTCAAAATTTGTTCTGGAATTAAAATAATTTTTTTAATCTAAAAGTTTAAATTAAAAATAAATAAAAATATTATTATAATTTTAAATGTTAAACTTAAAATAAGCAATAATTTTATAAATGTTATAAAATTATTTTCAAAATTATTTTGAAAATAAAATAATTATTTTTGAATATTACTATTAGTTGTTTAGATTAATTGAATTGGATAATTAATTAAATTAAATAACATATATATTGGTACATGTTGCATTATCTTAATATGTTAAGGTAACATATGTGTGTGCGTAATTTTAAAAATTAATTATAATTAATTAAAATTATTTTACTTAGATATATTTAATGTTAATTAATAAACGATACAGTACATATATAAGATATTGTGTATTACTATAAATATTATAGCTCACATACTCAATTTAAAGTACTTAAAATGAATAAAATAAAAATTAATTAAAATGTTAATTAATTAATTTAATTAATAAGATTTAATTGTTATAGGTTATACAAAAGATAATTATATAAGTTAATTAAATTATAAAAGTTATATAATAACTAAAACATATATAATATGAATGTATAAATTAAAGATGGAATAGTAAGCAACCTAATTAGACTAAAGAAATAAATACATACGTATGATACATATACCATGATTCTTGATGTGTACGACACTTGAATCATGAGGGTATTTCATAAGTCAATATCACTCGATTAAATATATTAACTATTATGAATCTTTGGTCTATATATTATCGTCTATCATTTATATATTAGTAATTACTTGCATTCTCTCTGATTGTTGAGGAAACTCAAGGTAGAGATATTATGTGTAGTGTTATTAATATATTGAATAAACGAGGTAAAATAACCATATGTATTTGTTAAGAAAACTCAAGGTACATATAATATACTCAAGCCGTCATGAAATGGTAGGTATGAGTGAATAAACTCTTTCGATTTATGAGCAAATTCAAGGTCAAAATGAGACTAGGACAAGGAACCACGGGTTAGGATTTGTACATGATATAACCGATAAGGAGTTATCCATCATTTATGACGTGAACAAATTCAAGGTCAAAATTCCAAGATAAACGGGCTCTAACACCAACTAGTGAATTCAAAAGACTTCCATATTTCATCTTAGGGTTTTGAGAAACATAATAATCTAGTGGAAGCCTTATTAGAAAATTGAAATGATAACTTTCAACATTTCTAATATTGTAAGAACATCTCTATATGTAAAGTTAAAATAATCTACATCGATAAATTTACTGATCAAATTGATAAAATATTTAACAATTAAAATATATAAATGAACTAAATTAATATTGATAAATAGAAATATAATGAAGACTTACCAATATATATTTTTGCATGCTGACTTATGCAAGTGCATAATTATACAATTACTAAATACGTTCATAACTTGGTGGCTTACAGTTTGTTTGCCAAAGATCATGTATTGCGTTATATGAGTTTTGAATTCTAAAAGCAATACAAGGATATGGATATTTGATAAATATATGATTACATATAAGTGTTATATGGTGAAAGGTCACATTTTGTAATGTATGAAAGCTTGATGAAACTAGTTCGTCCGAAAGAAGGAAGTATACCACAATGTGAGGTCGTATTCTATATGATTGATTACGATAATGATTTATTGTGATTAAATGTAACACTGGACCAAAAGCTGCAAGATAGGTATAAGAATTCGATCACTAAAATGTCATTTCGATCAGTTTACATAAAGTGCAACATATTTGATAACCTTAAGTGTTAAGGATAACCAAATGCACTTTTGTGTAGAGTTCTTTATGATATTGTAGTAAGGTTTCCTTTGAATGTTCGATAATTTTGAAAGAAAACTAGATGTACAAGAGAATATGTAACTTAAGGCACATTTGGGATGAAGCGAGTGAATGGTCACTTCTACTTCATAAAGAAACATTGAAATGGAAATTATAAAATAAAAATTGGCATTTAAAATAGGAATGAGAAATATGATTTTTGTTCCAAAATGTATATTCCCGTAGAAATTTTTTTCTATGAGATCTATTTATTAGAATTTAAGATATTTGATTTGAAAATTCTCAAATGTAAATCAGTTATAGTAAATTAAATAAATAACCTATATTATGCAATTGAATGGAGCTTCATATTTCATATGCTATTATAGCCATGGTAGAAATAGTAGGAGTATGATATCACTTATTTGTCACATCGATTTATGAAAATTAATTCCTAAAAATACCAAACATTACCTATGAAATAATAACCGTCTGTCAGTGTTGACTTAAAAACGGATATGGTTGTATTTTAGTATGAAAATTATGAATATTCATTCTAAAATAAAACTATAATGTAGTATTTGTTTTCACGGAAAATGTGATCCATTGTAAAATATAGAAGTCTATGAAATTTTTTGCAATTAATTTGGAATTATAGACTAAGGTGTAGCTTTGAGAAATAATTCAGTTATATTATTTTGAATCATATGATACTACTTAATTATATCTCCAACAATTAAGGGAAAAGCACTCATTCAGTGGAAGTGTGATAAGTGTTGATAAACTGTTTGAGTTGGTACATATAGATGTATGCAGTCGCAAGTCTATTAATCCCAAAATAGTTTCATGCATTTCGTTATATGCATCGAAGAGTGATCATCGACATGGATATGCGTATTTGATACACATATAGTATGTCTATAATAAGTTCATAGAGTATAAAACGGAAGTAAATAAAATAACATGCAATAGAAAATAAAATTGATTTAACTTGATCAAATGGGTGAGTAAATTGGAATGAGTTTCGAATGTACCTTAAAAATGAATAAAGATTCAATCTCGAAAGTCACTGCTCCCTATGATACAAAATGATGTATCGATAAGGAGTAATCGAAGTTTTTTGAACAAAGTATAATTAATGGTGAGTGAAGTTGAGTCAACTTATTATATAAGGTCGTATATTTAAGAGTAGTAAATGAGGTTAATTTAATTTAAAGACTAGTTTAAAAAATCATACAGGATAAGGGTTATAAAAACCCAACATGTCATAGGCTAAGGAGTTAGTAGGTTGTGCGAGTCGAAAGACTGCACGTAATAATTATACATGAGGGATCTTGTATGAATTGCCCCAATACAATTTTGGGAATGATTGTCATTGGATGACCTATTTATGTTCTAAAACCAAATCAACTTTATGTGAAAGGCAATTTATAAAGTGTTTACGAATACATATACCATTGCCTGAGAAACAATCTTTGTTTCAAGAAATACCAACTTTGTAGTGAAGAAATTTCTTTTTATTGGTAGTAAAATGGATTTGGATATGATCCAAGAATGAAACTGACCACAAGGAATGAAATAAAATCAACCAAACCTAAAAGAACACAACATATTAAAATGTCTAATAAATATTCTTACATATTGAAGAGGAACTATGAGTTTCTTATCAATTCAAGAAAGATATTCCTTAGCTCTTAATTAAACCATTAAGAGTGTTGACTCCACTATAAGCTATGATACGCAGATCCAAAATGGATTCCAAGTATGTTATCAAAATATGATTTTGGTAGTCATATCCAAAGGGATATGATCCATCATCCACAAATGTGTCTTCGAAACCAATACTAATGCAGTTGGAATATAATGAGCGACGTTAATAGGAGTAACATCGTATATTTCAATTGTTGAAGTTAGCGTAATAGATTTGTTATTCAATGTGCTCAAGTTAATCTGGATTTAGTCACAAAATTATTACTTAGTATGACTTTTTACTTTGGTACATATGTTACGAAATGGAAATTTCTAAATAATGATTTGAAAATGGACTATTTGCATATAGTAAGCAAAGTGTTTCGAAGTCGGTGGAAGCGATATTGGGTTTGTAGGATTTTCAGATATAACTCAAGAAATGATACGAAAGTATCATTCTATAAGCACCAGAATTAAATAAGTATTTCGATAGAAATATCAAATAGTTTAATTTTGAATCAAAATGCAAAGGGAGGGTGTGCGTATAAGAAAGAACATTGAAAGGCAAATAGATATTTCTAAAACTACAAGTAAATAACATACTATCGATTGTTATTGATGTACTTGTGTTAAAATAAGTAATAATTTGGTTGTTTATACCCTATATTGGATTTGTAAATTATATCTTTTATAATAAGTGTAAAGGGTGTGAGGAATGTTCCAAAGCAATATGCAAAGACATCTCATTAAAATGTTTAATGTGGAACATGTAAAATGGATTTCTTTTGCATTGGAAATAAGAATTATCATGCATGATGTATTGTCTACAATATCGTAATATACTTATGTATTTGATACATGAAGCAAATAAAAAATCCAAATTAGTATCATTGAATGATAGTTTGTAGCATTCTCGAGTATTTCTGAGATACTAGAGAATTGTTTGTAAAAAGAACGAACTCCTTATGAAGGACTATTCGACTCAAACTTCATCAATGATATTGAGTATAATATATCGATATTAAATTCATCTTCAAATCTTAGTTAAGGAGATTTAAGTTGGAAATGTACCAAACAAAAAGTTATGGCCAATACAACAAAAAGTCTACGTACGTCACCCTGAATAGCGCCAAAATAAAAGAAATGTAATATAAATATAAATGCATAAATTTATAACCGAGTCAGGGGTGATTCCAAGTATTAAGAATACAACATCATTGTTATAAAGTAATAATTTAATAATAAGAGCTTAATATAAGTTGATAAACATGGTCCGAATAGTTCCATATAAAAAAGGTACCTTATCAGCATCGGTGAGAGTTGATTAATAAAGTAGACAATTTAAACAACATAGCAGATCCATGAGCAAAGTGTCTAACCCGATTATTTCTCACCAGATCGACGAAGGGATGTATCTGAGATTCCATAATTAATCCCAAGTGCAAGTATGAGATTGATAGAGTTAGGGGTACGCCCTATGGGTAATTATGTAATTGTTACATATATCTAACTAGATAGCCAATCTTGTTTGAAATATACAGTGTTTTCATTCTATTATATACTTGATATTATATGTTATATTAATTGACTAATTTGACTAGAAGTATATTTAGTAGAAAACCCATAAATGGTATGTTTGTTATAGTAGTTAGAATGTGTTGTAATCATGATTCTTGAGTGATTTATCAAAATAAAATAAATATATCATTTAAAATATTCCTAGTCGAGACCGGATATTGATATGTCCGTTGAGACTAGAGTATGTAACTCTGTCCGGAGGTCGGGAAGTGTATTACTCATGACCACTGAGGGGAACCAAGGGGTTACGTACTGATAGTTATTAGATAACTTTGGAAGGACTCAGTCTATAGTTTTATGTTAGTCAATATATCTAAGGTCAAACAAAAAATATCGATGTGATGAAATTGCATAGTTCCCTCGACTCGAGAATACCATAGAGCTTCTAGTTAAATCTTGGCATGACATCCGTTGAATGACTATAGTTGGGTCGAGTGGAAGCATTGAAAGTGAAACACTATTCAAGAGTGAATTTATCTTCTCAATTTTATAAGGTTAGTATCACAGTCAATTGATGTAACGATCCCGATTTTTAATTAAATTTAAATTGATAATTAAAATGGATTTTGGAATAAAATTGTGGGTTGATTTGAATATTTTCAAATTTAAATAGGATATTTGTTTATTTGGACATTGATTTTTAAAATTTAACTAGGGATTTGAAATTGGATATTTAATATCTTATAAATAAAAAAGTAACATCCTAAAATTTATCAACATAGATTAATAATATATTTTAAACTTTTGAAATAATGAGTGTTTTAAAAAGTCAACTAAATTTAAAAAAAATATTATACATATATGAGTAAGATTGAATTTAAATTTATTCAAGTGAATTGGGATTTGAAATTTAATTTAAAATAAATGTAAAAAATTTAAGTAGCATTTAAAAAGAATTAAGATGTAATGTGTGTGTATATATATATATATATATATTTAAATAAGTGGCATTTAAATAATGTATATAATGTGTATACATTAAGGAATAATGTGTATAATGAAATATTGGTTTAAAAAGTGATATTGTAAAATTGATATAAACAAAAGTTTACAAAAGCTAAATTATCTTGTATACTTAATAATTAGATTTGATAAAATAAGAAGGACTTAAAACAAATAGTACCTATAAATATATATATATATACAAACAAATTTTGTTTATACAAAGCTTTGAGATGAATGCATAATTTGAAAGTGTAAAGTTTAAAGTACATGAAAACAAAACAAATGTAAACATACCTTTAGATCTTACATATCTATATACATACCAATAGCATCATTACTTTTATTTAAAATAATGAAATTTAAAATTACAAGAAACTTCACATCTTCCCATAGGCCATCATATAGTATCTTAGAAAATCTGAACAAAATAGTAGAAAAAGGATTTGGCCTCACATTTTTCAATACATAAAGCTGTTCAAAAACAAAAACAATTCAGTTTTTAAACCAAAAGAAAGAAACCAGGCTAAAGAGATCTTACCTTCAAACTGGGAAGGCAAATTCAAGTTCGACTTAGCTTAAATCAAGGCAAAGTTTAAAAGCAACACTCAGTTTCTTAAATCATAAACATCTCCAACAAAGTTTCAGATTCAACTACAAAAGCCTGTAAAATTTTGAAGCTTGAAGCATCCTCAACCTGGGAATATTAAGATAAAAACAATCTTCAAGCTTTGTTTGCATTTCTCAGGTAAGCTTTTAACTTCATAGTTTAATGAATTTATGGGTTCAAAAATAAAGCCTTGACATAAACAAATTCAATAAAATGCAGATTTACGAAACACAGAGCTGTAGTTTTTTTTTTTTTTTAGCCAGAGGAAGTGCAGTTTTTCTCTGAAGATAAATAAAGGCAAGCAAGATTTTTTTTTTAGATTTGAACTTAATATTGTTAATCAGTATTAAAACAAAGATTTAAACAACTTTATTAACAAAGTTGCAGGAAGAATCAAGTTCAAAGCAAATTTGATTTCTGTTTTTAAGTTGCAGAGAAAAAAAAAGAAACTTCTTTATCATTCAAAACTATAAGTATTAAAAAAAATCAAATTGTTTGTTATTATTGAAGTAAGTAATTAAGTACAACAGAAAGGTAAGCAAAGTTTCTTCTTACAAACTTTGCAGATAAAAAGCTTCAAAAGACTAAAGAGAAAAAAATTCCAGGCAAAACATTATTCTCTGGCCCCTCTGTCAATATATTCCAGGTGAGCAAAACCTTCCACTTTGAATCTATTATTGTTATTTGTGAGTAAAATCTATGATGTTCAAATCCTTTTGTGCTTTGAATTCCTACTTGATTGCAATAGTTTTGAATTGAAGGGATGTTATGATTGTGTCTTGGTTCCCCGGAAAACATCTCTGTCTTCCTGTAACATTTTGTTACAGGGAAATTTGAATCCTTTATCCTATTTGTTTTTTTTGAAAAGAAAAAACGAAAAATATACATGCTCAAATTCATTCCTCTGTTCTTGTTCTCTGTCTTTCTTCATCAAACCCATCAAGGTGAGCAAACTTCTTTGACCCGATCTTTGAATTGATGTGATGATTTATGTTTCTGCTTGTTGATAAATTTGGGAATGATAAGTATGCATGTCAGTTTACAGAGGCATAGCTCGGTTCGTGATAAAAAATAAAGTTTCCTATATACATTCTCTTTTAGGTTGTGAATTTCAAACAAAAACATGTTTGTTTAAACTCAAGTTAAGATTTAGAAATATATTTGAGTACAATAAATTTGCACATTATCTGGAAAATTTAGGAAGACAGTGAGCAACCTTCACTTTTAGGCCTAATTTTGTTGATACATTGTGATGCTATGATGAATGTTTGATTTTGTGCGATGATGGAATATCTGAATGAATGCAAATAGATCAGTATTTGCTCATAAACATGCAGGTGTTGAATTTTCATGGCCCTGTTCTAGTTCCAGGTTTCAAAATATCAAGAAAATAGAAAGTGTTTAAAATAGAAAATAATTTCTAGTATAGGGTTGAACATGACAAAATCTCTTCTTCCAGCCTTTATTAGGTTGAAGTGTTAAAATAGGAAGTGTTCCAATTCATTTGAACTGAATTTTAAAAATGATTTATTTTAAACTAATGTCAAGAAAAAAAAACTCAGGTAAGCAAACTTTCTTTTAACTAGCCTTCTTTATTTTCTTCCACCTGTGAGAAAGCCTTCTGAACTCTGGCATTTTATTTATTTTGTGAATTTGTGCTTAAGTAAGATTGAAAATTGTTTGAATATGTACAAAAATGGGTATATATCCTCTATGCATGTTGATATACAGAAATATTCATCCTTGTTCTAGTTCTAGGTTCCCAAAAACCTGTCCAAAATCCCAAATCTTTTCTTCTGAACATTGTTAGAGTGGAATGTTGAAATAGAGTGTGTACAGAGTCATTAAAACTTAATTTTAAAAAATATTTTTTTAAGACAAACAATAAGTGGAAGTGGCCTAGGACAAGAAAGTACAGTAAACTCAACTCATAATAGAAATTCAATTTCTTGATTTGTTTAAACAACAAAAATTGTCTTTGGCAACATCGATTTTTAAAACTAAAACCAAGGTTTTAAATTGAGTATCGAGGGAGAGATTCGGGGATGAACATAAATCATGTTTGGGGGAAACTCGGGTGATCTGTGAAATTGTTGTCCTTAGGATCGAAGTTGAAGCTTCCTGGCAGGTTAAAGGGCTTGGGGAAAATGCTCGAATAAATTCCGGTGCATCGTGGGTGGAGAATGAGTTGGATTTAGGGTTTAAGCTGTGCGATTGTAGGTGGTAGTCACGAGTTACTCGCGTCGTTGATGTTGCAATTCAGCCAATCCCGATGGGGGGAATAGGATCGTGGAACTCTGGCGATGGTGTGTGTTCATCGGCGTTGGCTCTGATGGACTAGATCGATGAAGCAAGGCAATTTAGTCATCGGGGTTATTTCCAGAGAGTGGCTCGAATAGCTAAACTTTGATTTGCTATTGCTTACGTTGACCTGAGTGCTTGCCTGAGGAAGGGTGGTCAACGGCGACATGCCGGAGGTTTTCAGCGACGATCTGATCTTCGTCGATCGATCGTGTATGTGCACCGTGCACATTGATATCAGGTGGTTTTCAATACTGGGAAAGAAGATGGTGGCTCGAGTGTGCGTGAGTGTTTCCTGTTGCTACTGTTTTAAAGTTTAATTAAACGAAGATTAAGAGGAAGTTTGGAGATGAACCAAAGTTGATCTCGGGGAGGATGTTGGTTTACTCGAAGCAAATGGGTTAGCCTCGGAATGAAATTTGTTACAGGTTTCAAAAGAAAAACAAAACAAAACCTGTAATGTTGTTTCAAAAATCTAACAGAGTTTAAATTTAAAATAAATTCAATTTGAAAAACAAGATTTAGACAAAGTTAAATCAAGTTTAAATATGAATTCAAATTTTACTTTGTATCCTAATTTTGAATTAAATAAGTTTATATATTTAAATGTTTAAAACAAGTTTAAAATGTTAGATTTTAAATGATTTGAATCTTAAGATGAATTTCGAAACTAGAAGTAAGATCTAAACCAAGTTTTTGTAAATCAAGATACAGAAATGAAGTTGTATCTTAGTTTTTGAAATAAAGGAATAATGTTTATTCTAAAGTTAAGTTAATTAATTAAGAGTTAAACGATTAACAATTAAGGATAAATTAATTAAGAGGATGAATTAGGAGAAGTAGTGAAAGCAATTAAGGGGTGGTTTAATTAATTTTTAAGTTAAGGCTAAATTAATTTATAATTAAGGGCTAAATGGATTTAATGCAATTAAGTAATGAAAATTTATTAATGAAATCAATTAATTTCTTAAAGGTAATTACTTAATTAAAAGTAAGTAATTTATAACTAAAAGTGGATAAATCAAGTGTTTAACATTGATTGAAGATTAAGAGTAGTCACTTATCATAACAAATTAAGAATGATTAACTTAATGATAATTAATTAACTTAGGGATGATTAATTAATTAAAGATAATTAATTAAATGGTGAATTAAATAATTAAAGGATAATTATTTAATAATTAAAGGATGATGAATTAAAATTAAAGGTTAATTAATTTATTATTAATTGTTAATTAGCAATAAATTGTAATTGATTAAAGAATAATTAATCAAAATGAGTTGTAATTTATTAATATTAAATAACCAGGATTAGCAACCCATAAGCAGTTAATCTAATTTGAATTAATCAGAAAGATACCTAATCTTACTCATGAGTGTTTGGATTCTAAGGATGATTGGATAGTTTGATACCCCTGATTGTGATGTTCTGTTTTGATTTGAGCTATGTTTACTGTAATTTATTATCTGTGATATGTACCTGTGATCTGTGAATGAAAGATAAGCGTTACAATTGGTTTGTACCGCTTGTCAAATATAAGTGTTATAATTTATACCGCTTATTAAATATATTGATGTATTTGAATCTGTGCTGATTGATGATGTGGCACTCTTATTGTGTAAAACCCCTGGACCACACTTATACACACACAAATATGGATTGCACGCGGAAATGGGTTAAGTCACAGATTTTGAAATAGTTTTAAATATTGAATTTTTGAATCCAAAATAGTTTTAGAATTGAAAGCTTTTGAAAAATGAATGTCAAAAATAAAAGTTATTTTGAATAACTAGATTGAGTTTTGAAATTTAATAATTTGATTTAAATTTGAATACAATATTTGAAATTGAATTCTATGATTTGAAAACTATGTTTAAAGGGGGACTCAACTTATGAATGGGTTTATATGGGTTTTTAATCCTTTTCAAAAGTGTTGTTTTGGGGACTTCAAATTCAACCCAAGATTTCAACTTGTATAGATAAAATTGGATTTTTCTGGAACGAAAACTATTTGTTTTCCAAAAAAAAAAGCTTTCACATAAGGAATGAACTTCCAATTGGTGTTAAAAGGATTCAAGTCTAATATGAAAATGGTTTTCCAAGTTATAGATATATCTTTGGAAACGTGTTTTGAAAGCTATAAGTTAAATCTTTAATTTAAAGATTTAATGAGTTAATCCATTTGAAATGGAAGTTTGTTTTGGAAATCTATAAATGGACCTTTGTGAAACTGGGTGAAACTTTGTGAAATAAATCTTTTTGTTTAAAGATTTAAAATGGTAATTTGTTAACCATTTGAAAGAAAAGCTTTGGATTTTTAAGTTGTGACTTAATGAAATCCCATATCCATATGTTTTTAAATATGGCGCTTACTATTCAGTTTAGCCGGGAGAGGACCTTGTGTCACATAACCCATTTCGAATAGTGATACGACGTTATGGATTGCAATTGAAGACCGGTGGTGAAGACCGGGTATTTGTGAGAACGATAGGATAACCTATCGATTGTCTCTGCACCGAGTAGCTACGGTATAGAGATTCCCTTAGTGATGGGAAGTCCGATCGGGATTGTGGATACCCGGATTTGCAAGGGCTTCTTCGAAAGTGCCTTCGGTTCTGTTCGAACCCGGAACAGACTTGTATGGTTGTATGTCCGACATTACACTTTGAGATATTAAACTAATCTCTGTCAAATACATTTCTTCTTGGTGGCGGAGAATTTATTCTCTTAGTTTAACACCCTTCTCTGAGACGTACGAGCTCAGAGGTTATGTAGTTGATATTTATCAGTGATATATCCTCAATTTGGTAATGTGGCATGCTGAGTGCTGCTGTGTGATGATCATTGGTTGATCATTTGTGATATGATCATTTGTTTGATCATTTATCTTTGTGATCATTGCTTTGGTCATCTGTTGACCCAAAGCATGGCTTTGTGCCAAAGCGTAGCTTTGTGGACGAGACTGCATCAGGACCTCACCCCCCGGAAATGGTCGAAACAGGAAAGGTGCGGCAAGGTTATGAGTGTCGCTCCCTTTAGGGTGTGTCATTCCCTTCTGGTAAAGGGTGGTATTATGGTATGGAGCCCAGATACTTACTCATGTGGTTGCTCCAATCTCATTTACTGTGTGGTTGTTGCTTTGAGGCGCCTCGGATAAAGGTCCCAAAGGACCGGGGGATGGCATATTCATGTAGTAGTTACCTAGTTACAGAGGTAACCCGGCCTTGTGTTGGCAGAGATCTAACCGTAACGTTAGTTCTCGGGACGTCCTGCCAGAGGCGATCCCATGTGGCAGTAGGAAGTTCCTTAGCCTGACCATTTGTTGGAAATCCATTCATCCAATACGTGCCTTGTACGGTTTTAGTTGTAGAACCTGCCATTTAACATGGCAGCTATAGTAGGCATAATATCATGGTACCTATGCTGGCTAGGATTTATATTATACTTTCGAAATGGTTTTCCACACTTTGCACTTATAGTAATAATATCAAAGAAATTTTCTCGTATTAAGCATAATTGACTATCATAAGGAGAAATCTCCTCCAAGTCTGCGTTTGCATTGTGTGTGTGGCGGGAGGCCTTATGGTAGTTTCATTTTCTAAAAAGCATTGCGGATTTGAAATTTAAATTTTGTTGTTTGTTTTAAAAAGACCAAATGTTTTTGTTTGCTCACACCAGTCCCATGACTGACCTGGAGTTTATTCTTCCTTTCCTAAACTCTGGGTGCCCACTATTTTCCCACACGGGCAGTCTAGAGTTGGGTTTTTCAGATAGTCAGGTTTAGTAGATTATCTGGAGCTAGTTCCGTCTTTGGATCGGGACTGCACTTGCTTAGCTTTGTGCATCGTTATTGAGAGTTTGAGCTATCGCTGGATTGGTGATTTGGAGATGGAGATTACCGATGCTGGAGTTCTTTCTTGAAGACCATATTAGATATTTTTGTTCCGCTGTTGTGTTATCTTTTCTTTTCCGCTGCTGTTATCTTGTATCATATCTCTGATGTATAATGATATCTATTGTGTCATCTGTTATCTTGTATCATATTGTATCAGATATTGTATCAATGTTGTATATTGATATATGCTATTCTTTCTCTTCCGCTGTGTTGTTTTACTTAATGGTGTTACAAGCTCCGGCGAACCAGATTCGACATTTGGGTCTGCGGCATTTGAATACGAGTGTCGTATTCGGTGCCGATTTTCGAAGGTCGAGTCAGGGTCGTCACATTTGGTATCAGAGCTGAGGATTAAAACTTTAGCTCAGGAGTATAACACATTAAGTAACTCATTAGAGATAGGTGAAGTATACCCTAGAATGAGTATATCCTTAAGATATCCGTTCAAACGCCTCAGTAAATTCTCTTACTATCCACTGATAGTAAGTATGAGTGCGAGAAGAGAACGAGATAGGGGACAGGGGAGTACCACTCCAAATGGTCAATACCCTGCAACAGTGGAAACAACCTTTCTTCTCAAGCTCCTTTGATTCGATTCCCAATTCTTTTGATTGCTTCGTGACAACTCCCAAAAGAAGTTTCGGTGCGATTATGGCCCTACGTATCGTCATAGAAAATTCTTGCTTCGTATCTTCATCGGTTTCTTATCAGCTTTCCGATATAAACCCTAATGAATTTGAAATTTTGAATTAAATAAATTGGAAATTTTAAATTAAGTTAAATTGATTAATAAATGTAAAGATAAATTTGAATTGTATTAATAAAATGATATAGGTTAAAACCAAATTTGAAATTCTATTGTGAATCTCTTGTGTATATCAAAGTCCGAAGCGGGATAAGTAATATATATACTTTGGGGTATTCCAACCTGAATTTGAAACCCATTTCTAGTGTTTGAGAATTATGAAAGATTAAATCCATCTATCTATTCTCTGGGGACCGATATACTCTACGAACGATTAGTTATCCCTTCGAACTAATCAATGCCCTCGTATATTCGTAGGCCGCTGGACCCAAATATATCTTGTGAAATAATTGTATGAGTTTGTTCTCATATTGTTGATATTTTGATTTGGTAAGCCAAATACAGAATTGATACCCAGTTTGATTCGAAAAGATACTTCTTTATCTATCATCTATTCTTTGTCGTCTTCCTTGCAAATTTCGAGGATGAATTTTTTTTTAGGGGGGAGCCTGTAACGATCCCGATTTTTAATTAAATTTAAATTGATAATTAAAATGGATTTTGGAATAAAATTGTGGTTTGATTTGAAAATTTTCAAATTTAAATAGGATATTTGTTTATTTGGACATTGATTTTTAAAATTTAACTAGGGATTTGAAATTTGATATTCAATATCTTATAAATAAAAAAAGTAACATCCTAAAATTTATCAACATAGATTAATAATATATTTTAAACTTTTGAAATAATGAGTGTTTTAAAAAGTCAACTAAATTTAAAAAAAATTTATACATATATGAGTAAGATTGAATTTAAATTTATTCAAGTGAATTGGGATTTGAAATTTAATTTAAAATAAATGTTAAAATTTTAAGTAGCATTTAAAAAGAATTAAGATGTAATGTATATATATATTTAAATAAGTGGCATTTAAATAATGTATATAATGTGTATACATTAAGGAATAATGTGTATAATGAAATATTGGTTTAAAAGGTGATATTGTAAAATTGATATAAATAAAAGTTTACAAAAGCTAAATTATCTTGTATACTTAATAATTAGATTTGATAAAATAAGAAGGACTTAAAACACATAGTACCTATATATATATATATATATATACACACACACACACACACACAAACAAATTTTGTTTATACAAAGCTTTGAGATGAATGCATAATTTGAAAGTGTAAAGTTTAAAGTACATGAAAACAAAACAAATGTAAACATACCTTTAGATCTTACATATCTATATACATACCAATAGCATCATTACTTTTATTTAAAATAATGAAATTTAAAATTACAGGAAACTTCACATCTTCCCATATGCCATCATATAGTATCTTAGAAAATTTGAACAAAATAGTAGAAAAAGGATTTGGCCTCACATTTTTCAATACATAAAGCTGTTCAAAAACAAAAACAATTCAGTTTTTAAACCAAAAGAAAGAAACCAGGCTGAAGAGATCTTACCTTCAAACTGGGAAGGCAAATGCAAGTTCGACTTAGCTTAAATCAAGGCAAAGTTTAAAAGAAACACTCAGTTTCTTAAATCATAAACATCTCCAACTAGGTTTCAGATTCAACTACAAAAGCCTGTAAAATTTTGGAGCTTGAAGCATCCTCAACCTGGGAATATTAAGATAAAAACAATCTTCAAGCTTTGTTTGCATTTCTCAGGCAAGCTTTTAACTTCATAGTTTAATGAATTTATGGGTTCAAAAATAAAGCCTTGACATAAACAAATTCAATAAAATGCAGATTTATGAAACACAGAGCTGTAGTTTTTTTTTTTTTTTTTTTTTAGCCAGAGGAAGTGCATTTTTTCTCTGAAGATAAATAAAGGCAAGCAAGATTTTTTTTTAGATTTGAACTTAATATTGTTAATCAGTATTAAAACAAAGATTTAAAAAACTTTATTAACAAAGTTGCAGGAAGAATCAAGTTCAAAGCAAATTTGATTTCTGTTTTTAAGTTGTAGAGAAAAAAAAAGAAACTTCTTTATCATTCAAAACTGTAAGTATTAAAAAAATCAAATTGTTTGTTATTATTGAAGTAAGTAATTAAGTACAACAGAAAGGTAAGCAAAGTTTCTTCTTACAAACTTTGCAGATAAAAAGCTTCAAAAGACTAAAGAGAAAAAAATTCCAGGCAAAACATTATTCTCTGGCCCCTCTGTCAATATATTCCAGGTGAGCAAAACCTTCCACTTTGAATCTATTATTGTTTTTTGTGAGTAAAATCTATGATGTTCAAATTCTTTTGTGCTTTGAATTCCTACTTGATTGCAATAGTTTTGAATTGAAGGGATGTTATGATTGTGTCTTGGTTCCCCTGAAAACATCTCTGTCTTCCTGTAACATTTTGTTACAGGGAAATTTGAATCCTCTATCCTATTTGTTTTTTTTGAAAAGAAAAAATGAAAAATATACATGCTCAAATTCGTTCCTATGTTCCTGTTCTCTGTCTTTCTTCATCAAACCCATCAAGGTGAGCAAACTTCTTTGACCCGATCTTTGAATTGATGTGATGATTTATGTTTCTGCTTGTTGATAAATTTGGGAATGATAAGTATGCATGTCTGTTTACAGAGGCATAGCTCGGTTCGTGATAAAAAATCAAGTTTCCTATATACATTCTCTTTTAGGTTGTGAATTTCAAACAAAAACATGTTTGTTTAAACTCAAGTTAAGATTTAGAAATATATTTGAGTACAATAAATTTGCACATTATCTGGAAAATTTAGGAAGACAGTGAGCAACCTTCACTTTTAGGCCTAATTTTGTTGATACATTGTGATGCTATGATGAATGTTTGATTTTGTGCGATGATGGAATATCTGAATGAATGCAAATAGATCAGTATGTGCTCATAAACATGCAGGTGTTGAATTTTCATGGCCCTGTTCTAGTTCCAGGTTTCAAAATATCAAGAAAATAGAAAGTGTTTAAAATAGAAAATAATTTCTAGTACAGGGTTGAACATGACAAAATTTCTTCTTCTAGCCTTTATTAGGTTGAAGTGTTAAAATAGGAAGTGTTCCAATTCATTTGAACTGAATTTTAAAAATGATTTATTTTAAACTAATGTCAAGAGAAAAAAACTCAGGTAAGCAAACTTTCTTTTAACTAGCCTTCTTTATTTTCTTCCACCTGTGAGAAAGCCTTCTGAACTCTGGCATTTTATTTATTGTGTGAATTTGTGCTTAAGTAAGATTGAAAATTGTTTGAATATGTACAAAAATGGGTATATATCCTCTATGCATGTTGATATACAGAAATATTCATCCCTGTTCTAGTTCTAGGTTCCCAAAAACCTGTCCAAAATCCCAAATCTTTGCTTCTGAACATTGTTAGAGTGGAATGTTGAAATAGAATGTGTACAGAGTCATTAAAACTTAATTTTAAAAAATATTTTTTTTAAGACAAACAATAAGTGGAAGTGGCCTAGGACAAGAAAGTACAGTAAACTCAACTCATAATAGAAATTCAATTTCTTGATTTGTTTAAACAACAAAAATTATCTTTGGCAACATCGATTTTTAAAACTAAAACCAAGGTTTTAAATTGAGTATCGAGGGAGAGATTCGGGGATGAACATAAATCATGTTTGGGGGAAACTCGGGTGATCTGTGAAATTGTTGTCCTTAGGATCGAAGTTGAAGCTTCCTGGTAGGTTAAAGGGCTTGGGAAAAATGCTCGAATAAATTCCGGTGCATCGTGGGTGGAGAATGAGTTGGATTTAGGGTTTAAGCTGTGCAATTGTAGGTGGTAGTCACGAGTTACTCGCGTAGTTGATGTTGCAATTCAGCCAATCCCGATGGGGGGAATAGGATCGTGGAACTCTGGCGATGGTGTGTGTTCATCGGCGTTGGCTCTGATGGACTAGATCGATGAAGCAAGGCAATTTAATCGTCGGGGTTATTTCCAGAGAGTGGTTCGAATAGCTAAATTTTGATTTGATATTGCTTACGTCGACCTGAGTGCTTGCCTGAGGAAGGGTGGTCAACGGTGACATGCCGGAAGTTTTCAGCGACGATCTGATCGTCGTCGATCGATCGTGTATGTCCACCGTGCACATTGATATCAGGTGGTTTTCAATACTGGGAAAGAAGATGGTGGCTCGAGTGTGCGTGAGTGTTTCCTGTTGCTACTGTTTTAAAGTTTAATTAAACGAAGACTAAGAGGAAGTTTGGAGATGAACCAAAGTCGATCTCGGGGAGGATGTTGGTTTACTCGAAGCAAATGGGTTAGCCTCGGAATGAAATTTGTTACAGGTTTCAAAAGAAAAAAAAACAAAACCTGTAATGTTGTTTCAAAAATCTAACAGAGTTTAAATTTAAAATAAATTCAATTTGAAACACAAGATTTAGACAAAGTTAAATCAAGTTTAAATATGAATTCAAATTTTACTTTGTATCCTAATTTTGAATTAAATAAGTTTATATATTTAAATGTTTAAAACAAGTTTAAAATGTTAGATTTTAAATGATTTGAATCTTAAGATGAATTTCGAAACTAGAAGTAAGATCTAAACCAAGTTTTTGTAAATCAAGATACAGAAATGAAGTTGTATCTTAGTTTTTGAAATAAAGGAATAATGTTTATTTTAAAGTTAAGTTAATTAATTAAGAGTTAAAACGATTAACAATTAAGGATAAATTAATTATGAGGATGAATTAGGAGAAGTAGTGAAAGCAATTAAGGGGTGGTTTAATTAATTTTTAAGTTAAGGCTAAATTAATTTATAATTAAGGGCTAAATGGATTTAATGCAATTAAGTAATGAAAATTTATTAATGAAATCAATTAATTGCTTAAAGGTAATTACTTAATTAAAAGTAATTAATTTATAACTAGAAGTGGATAAATCAAGTGTTTAGCATTGATTTAAGATTAAGAGTAGTCACTTATCATAACAAACTAAGAATGATTAACTTAATGATAATTAATTAACTTAGGGATGATTAATTAATTAAAGATAATTAATTAAATGGTGAATTAAATAATTAAAGGATAATTATTTAATAATTAAAGGATGATGAATTAAAATTAAAGGTTAATTAATTTATTATTAATTGTTAATTAGTAATTGATTAAAGAATAATTAATCAAAATGAATTGTAATTTATTAATATTAAATAAACAGGATTAGCAACCCATAAGCAGTTAATCTAATTTGAATTAATCAGACAGATACCTGATCTTACTCTTGAGTGTTTGGATTCTAAGGATGATTGGATAGTTTGATACCCCTGATTGTGATGTTCTGTTTTGATTTGAGCTATGTTTACTGTAATTTATTATCTGTGATATGTACCTGTGATCTGTGAATGAAAGATAAGCGTTACAATTGGTTTGTACCGCTTGTCAAATATAAGTGTTATAATTTATACCGCTTATTAAATATATTGTTGTATTTGAATCTGTGCTGATTGATGATGTGGCACTCTTATTGTGTAAAACCCCTGGACCACACTTATACACACAAAAATATGGATTGCACGCGGAAATGGGTTAAGTCACAGATTTTGAAATAGTTTTAAATATTGAATTTTTGAATCCAAAATAGTTTTAGAACTGAAAGCTTTTGAAAAATGAATGTCAAAAATAAAAGTTATTTTGAATAACTAGATTGAGTTTTGAAATTTAAATAATTTGATTTAAATTTGAATACAATATTTGAAATTGAATTCTATGATTTGAAAACTATGTTTAAAGGGGGACTCAACTTATGAATGGGTTTATATGGGTTTTTAAACCTTTTCAAAAGTGTTGTTTTGGGGACTTCAAATTCAACCCAAGATTTCAACTTGTATAGATAAAATTGGATTTTTCTGGAACGAAAACTATTTGTTTTCAAAAAAAAAAAAAAGCTTTCACATAAGGAATGAACTTCCAATTGGTGTTAAAAGGATTCAAGTCTAATATGAAAATGGTTTTCCAAGTTATAGATATATCTTTGGAAACGTGTTTTGAAAGCTATAAGTTAAATCTTTAATTTAAAGATTTAATGAGTTAATCCATTTGAAATGGAAGTTTGTTTTGGAAATCTATAAATGGACCTTTGTGAAACTGGGTGAAACTTTGTGAAATAAATCTTTTTGTTTAAAGATTTAAAATGGTAATTTGTTAACCATTTGAAAGAAAAGCTTTGGATTTTTAAGTTGTGACTTAACGAAATCCCATATCCATATGTTTTTAAATATGGCGCTTACTATTCGGTTTAGCTGGGAGAGGACCTTGTGTCACATAACCCATTCCGAATAGTGATACGACGTTATGGATTGCAATTGAAGACCGGTGGTGAAGACCGGGTATTTGTGAGAACGATAGGATAACCTATTGATTGTCTCTGCACCGAGTAGCTATGGTATAGAGATTCCCTTAGTGATGGGAAGTTCGATCGGGATTGTGGATACCCGGATTTGCAAGGGCTTCTTCGGAAGTGCCTTCGGTTCTGTTCGAACCCGGAACAGGCTTGTATGGTTGTATGTCCGACATTACACTTTGAGATATTAAACTGATCTCTATCAAATACATTTCTACTTGGTGACGGAGAATTTATTCTCTTAGTTTAACACCCTTCTCTGAGACGTACGAGCTCAGAGGTTATGTAGTTGATATTTATCAGTGATATATCCCCAATTTGGTAATGTGGCATGCTGAGTGCTGCTGTGTGATGATCATTGGTTGATCATTTGTGACCCAAAGCATGGCCTTGTGCCAAAGCGTAGCTTTGTGGACGAGACTGCATCAGGACCTCACCCCCCGGAAATGGTCGAAACAGGAAAGATGCGGCAAGGTAATGAGGGTCGCTCCCTTTAGGGTGTGTCATTCCCTTCTGGTAAAGGGTGGTATTATGGTATGGAGCCCAGATACTTACTCATGTGGTTGCTCCAATCTCATTTACTGTGTGGTTGTTGCTTTGAGGCGCCTCGGATAAAGGTCCCAAAGGACCGGGGGATGGCATATTCGTGTAGTAGTTACCTAGTTACAGAGGTAATCCGGCCTTGTGTTGGCAGAGATCTAACCGTAACGTTAGTTCTCGGGACGTCCCGCCAGAGGCGATCCCATGTGGCAGTAGGAAGTTCCTTAGCCTGACCATTTGTTGGAAATCCATTCATCCAATACGTGCCTTGTACGGTTTTAGTTGTAGAACCTGCCATTTAACATGGCAGCTATAGTAGGCATAATATCATGGTACCTATGCTGGCTAGGATTTATATTATACTTTCGAAATGGTTTTCCACACTTTGCACTTATAGTAATAATATCAAAGAAATTTTCTCGTGTTAAGCATAATTGACTATCATAAGGAGAAATCTCCTCCAAGTCTGCGTTTGCATTGTGTGTGTGGTGGGAGGCCTTATGGTAGTTTCATTTTCTAAAAAGCATTGCGGATTTCAAATTTAAATTATGTTGTTTGTTTTCAAAAGACCAAATGTTTTTGTTTGCTCACACCAGTCCCATGACTGACCTGGAGTTTATTGTTCCTTTCCTAAACTCTGGGTGCCCACTATTTTCCCACACGGGCAGTCTAGAGTTGGGTTTTTCAGATAGTCAGGTTTAGTAGATTATCTGGAGCTAGTTCCGTCTTTGGATCGGGACTGCACTTGCTTAGCTTTGTGCATCGTTATTGAGAGTTCGAGCTATCGCTGGATTGGTGATTTGGAGATGGAGATTACCGATGCTGGAGTTCTTTCTTGAAGACCATATTAGAGATTTTTGTTCCGCTGCTGTGTTATCTTTTCTTTTCCGCTGCTGTTATCTTGTATCATATCTCTGATGTATAATGATATCTATTGTGTCATCTGTTATCTTGTATCATATTGTATCAGATATTGTATCAATGTTGTATATTGATATATGCTATTCTTTCTCTTCCGCTGTGTTGTTTTACTTAATTGTGTTATAAGCTCCGGCAAACCAGATTCGACATTTGGATCTGCGGCATTTGAATACGAGTGTCGTATTCGGTGCCGATTTTCGAAGGTCGAGTCAGGGTCGTCACAATTGAAGGTAACTCAAAGTCAAATCTTTGATCAGAGTAATATAATTAACTATAATTTTTATTATTGAATCAAGGACTTGTGTTTGGAAGTTGAATGTGGATGATATTTGAACTTTAAACATTACCAAAATCCATAAGTCCTAACGTAATATAGTTTTGACAAAGTGAATTGGTGTATATACTACTGGGTGACGGTTAATAAACCGTTAACAAAATAAAATTGGATTTTATCGATGCCAACTAAGTAATAAATTCCCCTATAATATCACACCACCTGTCAATTGACGTGTGAACGTTAATATTCGAATTGTTCGATATTAGTTGTTAATTAAATTTGCACCTAAAAGTCACACAACTGAAACGTTGATTACTCCTGTTACCAACTGATTTAATTTAAGTATAATGGTTATAAATTAATTAATATTTATGAGATATTAATTATAATTTTTTATTTCATATATGTTGATCAATAGTAAATAATTTATATATGGTAGTTATAAATAAACTTGTCGTATAAGATGTCGATACGCATTTTATTTTGATTTAAGTGTGTTAAATACTGACCAGTATTGAAGTGACTCTTAGGGTCCATTTGGGGCTTATAATAGCCTGCCATACGTTGGCTAAATGGGGTTGGCCATTGGATGGCGAAAGAGTATAGGTTTTGAAACAGGAGAATTTAAGAGAAGAATAAGGATCTAGATCCTTGTTTTTCTCATTATCCTTATTCTTCTCCTTTAGATTCTCTTTATTTAATGAACTCCAACCCCACATTTCTTTTTGATTTTTGCCTCTCCTCTGGACCTGATCAGGCGGGCCATATCCCATTTCCGTACCTTAAAGTATCGTGCTTACAAACATTATATTAAACAAATTTGATTATCGGTGGCAGCTGTGTTTGGGAAGTTAGCAGTTTCTGGATACGGGATTTGATTCGGGGAGTATCGCTCTTTATTTTAAGGAGTAACAAATAGGATTTGGTGTAACATACAGTTCCTTATACATAATTACATATAAATGTTTATTACATTTATAATATTGTATTGTTAATTAGTTAGTCGGTTATTATAAGGAATTTGTATATGTCGATACCGTCACATTAGATTAATTGTGTAAATCTGTACATAAATTAATTTTATTTATGAATGCTTAGATGCTCACAGCAATGACTAAAAGAAATTTTGAATTTTTTTAATAATAAACGATTTAATAATTAAGTATTGATTTCAAATAACAGCAAATAATATAAGATTTAAATTTGCAAAATGTTTATTTACATCTATAATGTTTTTGGATTTTAAAAAAAATATGTATATGTAATGTGTGTGTGTGTGTGTGTATATATGTACATATTATATAATTTATGTATTTTACCAATTTAATATAGTTATGCAGTTATTAAATTTATATAGGTAATTAATACAAAGTATTTGACATGAAATTCTAATACAATAATGTATTAATAATTTTTCTTTTGGGAATTCATGTATATATATATATTTAAGAGGACTTCCTTATGGAATTTTAAAAAAAAATCAAAATTTAAATGAATTTTAAACTGAAAAAAGTAATTTTTGACCATGAGCATGAAAGGTGGTGCCTGTAAAAAAATTTAGTTATCGTTATAATATATATTTGCCTGTGTATATACACACTTATATGTTTTATGTATAAAATTTTAATGTTATATATATATTAGTAAAACAAATTTCTAATTTCAAAGTGTGTGTGTGTGTGTGTGTGTATTTATCATGGTATTAAAGTTTGATAAAAATTAGTCTGTTAAATTAAAGTTCAAAATAATTTGATAAATGTAATTATACTTTTTTTTTCATACATGTATTATATGAGTTTTATTTACAAGCTATATCTCATATTATAAAGAATTATATTCAAACATATATGCATATATATATATATATATATATATATTTATATTATTTGTATGTACACACACACAGATATATATATATGTATATATATATGATATTGGAACTAGGCCTACCCGTAGTAGAAGTTGCGGATGAATTTCAAAAATATTTCCTTATAGAATTTGGATTGGGCCTATAAAGTCTAATTTGTTTAGAATATTTCTAAATATTATTTAAATAAAATCTTTTATTTTATTTAAATTTACAAACTATATAATTTTATTTAATTCATATATCAATATATATGTATATATGTATGTATCATATACATATGTGTGTGTGCGTGTGTAACACGTCAATCCAAGCAAGTTGTACATGCCCATGTATAAACGTTGGGATTTACATTGTAACGAACTCGTTAGCTCATCTGATATGTAAATGTACATTGACCAAATACATGTATGGGCATAAACTATTACTTATTTATAAATATCGAAGAGTGGTCGAATTTGAGTTAATTTAAGCTCAATATGATGGAGCGCCTACGAAATGTTTTCGACCAAAAATGGAAGGAAGGAGTGACAACCAAAGATAATTTTCAATTAGGGTTAGGGATGTTTAAATAATGGACAGAAGATAGAAAATAGTGGATCTTATCTCATACTAATTCTCCTTTAATTTAAGCCATCCAAAATCTAATATCTCTAACCTAATTTAAGCTGCCCATTATGTCTATATTTTAATCCAAATTCTCACCCAACACAATAGGCCAAAATCCCATTTAAGCCCTGCAAAAATGCTATTTAATTCATTTCAAAAAAAGTTTTCAAAACTGTTGTCATATAATGAATAAAATATTTATGGCGACCGCCTCCTTCTACTTCTTTCTCTCGCTTCTGCTTGTTTGAATGCCTCTAGCTCTATTTCCAGTCCTCTTACTCCTTCCACCGCTTTGCCTTAGGCCTCTCCTCGTCTTGATGCTAAAGAAAAAGAAAATCATGCCTAGTATCTCAGATTTGGATTGTGCTGCCTTGATGATAAGATCTACCTTTCAGTTTCAAAATGCGCGAGTCTTTGGCTTGCGAGTCTGCTATGGTCGAGGTCGCGTCTCCAGTTGTCCACCCAGGAACTTTGTCTGTCCCTTGAATTCCAATTCGACCTGCTGAAAATTACATCTCCACTGCTAATGTGTGACGCCCCACCTCGAGACCTTCATTAACAAAGTGTATTACTAGGTAATACTATCTGTAAATGCCAAGAATGGCTTGGATAGGAGCGACCATCTATAGCCTTGTTTTAAATATCTATTGAATACGTCGACAAATGCCATATTTTTTTATTCTATCTCAAGTGGATCGACATATCCAATAAATACTTAATACAAAACCATAGGTGGCTATAGGATCTATCATAACAAAATACAATAATTCAAATGCAAAACACATCACAAAAAAATAGATCATCACAAATATATACATATACAAATAAATCACAGAGTATACAAAATGGTAGATGTCAAGTGGTATAGCAACCACAATATAGAAGCGAGTCAAAAGAATATACAATCAGAGTAGCAACCAAAAAAAGACTACATAAAAAGCTATAACAAAAAGAATTAGCAGAATAGTCCATGCCGAAGCAGAATAGGCTAAGTCCAAATATACCTAACCTAAAACACCTCAGTCAGACCCGAGTATAAAATACACGGGTCAGTCTAGCTAAACAAATCAGTTTACAAGGACAAGCTATAATATGATAATAAGGACAACGTGATAATATTCCCAAATGAGAAGGAATAATCTAAAGTGTATGATTACATCAAGTGATAATATGGTATCACCACAAAAACATATAATCTCAAAAGAGATAAAATAACCCATAAAACGCTAAAAGTAGCGAACCTTGTATCATCAGCATTCATAAAACATCAAATATGGTTTAGGGGAAATCCTAAACCCGCCATCTTAGCCAACTGAAAACATGCATAAAGTGATTCCATCTTAAACACGCCATAAGGCAAATATATCTCCAAAGAGGAGAATAAAATCTCAAGTAAACGCCAAAAGGAAAATCTCATATAACGCCAGTGTAGACAATTCAGATCTCAAAAATAGAACTCCCAAGAGTTCAAATTCCCGAAAGGTAATCGGCACAAATATATATCGAATGGTTCAAAGGACCAATTTCGAAAAAGGGTGATCCGCTAGGGAAATCACAACATCAATGAAATCATCTCAAAGATATATAGCACGTGCTTTTGGCCGAAGCCTGTCAAGTACTGTTCTCACAAATATAGGGCGCCACGTCTCTTAGACAAATGCCCCGAAGGACAAATAAATGCGTCTCTTAGACAAACATCCTGAAGGACAACATCTCGAAGGAAAAATACGTCGCAGTGACAAATGTCTCTTAGACAAACATCCCGAAGGACAAATGACCTGAAGGTCTAGTACTGGCAAATACGTCTCTTAGACAAATGTGTCAAACTCTCGGATTGGAACCCGAACAGTGTTAACATGTGTCACATACCACTTGTTCGCACTAAACGGTTTACTAACTGCTAGTAAATTTCACACTCAAAGCATTAAAAAGTTTACCTCATCTCATCGGTAACTTGACCCGTAGGTCAAAACGATCAAACAGACAAGTTAGGAATTAACAGATAAGATAAATGCGCGTGTCCCATATCATGTACTTTACCAAACCGTTTAATTCTCCTTCTCATTCGATCAAATAGTGCTAAAATGTGTATTTTTTATATAAATTAATTTACTTGAGAAAACAAGCTTTTAATACCAATTTTGAAAGCCATATTTGAAAATTCCCTTATTATCGAGAATAAGTATATTCTATATTTGAAAATACTTTAAAACTATCATATAATAAAATTAAAAATACCCATTTATTTTAAAAATTATTTCAAAAAGGTTTGGAGAAATCTATGCTCGAAAACAAATAAAAACCCAAGAAATCACTCAAATTGATATTCGAATTCAATTCAAATTAAGTTCAAATTTAATCCAAAATTTGAATTTCAATATCTCCAAAATTTGACTAGTCTACCGATAGACATCATTGCCTCAAAAAATTTCACAAATATCACAAGAACACGAAGTAAAAGTCAAAAGTCGGATGGAAAACGAACATAAAAATGCGTCGGCAACAAAGTACCCGGGTCTGAAATCTTCTCTAGGTTCAACTTTCGGACATAAAACAGGTGGCCAAACGACCATTGATTGAACTAAAAATTGGTTTGCATAAAGTAGAAAACTTCGGATTTCAAATGAAAAAAGAATCGATGAATTCGAACTGAAAATGAAAATGTTACGCTATCTTAAACATGGACTCGAGCCATGTTTGCAACAGTTCGAAAACAAAAATATCCAAGCCGGAAAACCATCTTGGATCCAACTTACAGGTCTGAAATAGAGAAACAGACGACCTTATATTGAGCTGAAAATTGGTATGTATATAGTATAAAATTTATCTTTCAAACAAAAAAGAAACAATGAATTATGATTGGAAATGAAAAAGTTACGCTGTCTCAAACATGGACTCAGGTCGTGTTTGCAACAGTTCAAAAAAACCAAAATGTATAGCCTTGAAAACCATCTCGGGTTCAACTTCCAAGCAAGAAACGGAGGATCAAATTACCTCAGATTGAATGAAAATTGGTACATATAGTAGAAAACTTTACCTTTCAAACAAAAAAACAACCAATGAGTTTTAGTTGGAAATGAAAGAGTTATTCTATCTCAAACATGGACTCAGGCCATGTTTGCAGCAACTAAAACAATTTCTACATGCAAAAATCTGTGTTTGAGTTAATTTTCTACCACTGTTTTGAACATCCAAATGACAATATTTTTCAACCAAAATTTGCAGAAATGAAGTTCAACATGCAAGCTAGCAAATGCAAGAAATCTGGCAGCATTACATTGCCGGAATCAAATGATATAAGCATGCAAAGAAGCAACCCAAACTAGATTCATAGAAAAGAAAAATATCAACAAAAAAACGATAACAAAAGATCATATTTTGAATTTTGAAGCTTTGCTTCAGCTAGAAATTGTGAGTTTATCACTTACCTTGCCGTTGTTGAGTAAAACCCAGATTTAAGCAAAAAAATTGGAGCTTGGAGGTGAAATTGTCCTTCAATAACCTGTAGAAATCAATATACCGACATGGAAAGGAAAAGAAAACCATTAGCAAACTTATCCTAAACTCAAATTAAGATTTTTGATGAAATTTTCAATTTTGGAAGAGATTACCTTTAGATTTACTCTAGATTGGTAAAAATCTCAGTTTGTTTGAATAAGTATGAAGATTTAAAACTTTGATTTTAAGAAAAATGTGAACTTTCTTTTACAGGCAAGAGGAAGAAGATGAGAGCAATTACTTTGTACGTACAGTAATTGTTTCTCACCTTCTCAATACCCGATTAAGTGGGCTAATGGGCCTTTTGGACCAATTAGAGAAATAAATTGACTAGCCTAAGTAATTAAATCATATACTTAAGCAATTGCTCACATATTCATCTTATGTTATAAAACAATACATTTTTCTTCAAATTTTCATACAAACAAAATATGCAAACTTATATACATAGTAAATAAAATATTTTTCATTATATAAAAAGATAACTTTATATTTTTAAAATATTTTTATTATTAAAACCTTTTACTTTACAAAAACACACTATTTTCTCAAATAAATGAATAAAACCTTATTTTTAATTTCTAAAATTCACCAAAAATACTTTTCTAACACAGAAAAATATTTCAAACCATTTTCAGACATAATTTACGACCACAACCCATTTTAAAACCAAATTTCACCTTTTTATTTGAATAAAAATCCTGTAAAAATCTCATACTTCTTTTAAAAGTTGCTAAAAAAAGTAACTGGCGATAATTAATGCGATTATTGCATTTTCTCCAGATAAATCCTAATTTCCAATCTTTATTAACTCAAATAAATAAAATAAGGTTCCAAACTGTATTTTTTTCATTTTATTTTCAAAATTCATTATTTATTCCAAATGAAAAATTAAAATTTACAATTTATTTTATTTCACAATCTTAAATTATAACTGACAGGTAGTCTCGAAACTAGGGTTGTTACAGACTCTCCCCCTTAACAAAATTACATCCATGCAGTTTTTAGAGAAGGGTTTGTATTCAACATATTTATTTCATCAATCAAAAGAAAGATAGACATGCTTGAGTTTAAAAATTCTCTTACTCTTAAAATAGAATGATAGAAAACCAAGATAAGGCTTGCTCGATTAATTCTAAAGTTTCCAAAGTGCTAATATTGGAACTAGTGAACCATTGAATTTTCCACGCAACACAAACGATTTCGAAGGCATCTCGCCTTTGAATGAGAACACAATAAGATGCTACACAAAGGATCAATCGAATGAGATTGATTTCTCATAAGCTCCCCGAGTAGGGTTGGGATTTAGCACAACTCCAAACCGAACTTTTTTTTTTTTTGAACTGGTACTTTATATACAACAAATCAGTGGGACAACATATCCCATGTCAAATAAACGTTCGAAAGCAAGTTTCGAACTTGTGACATCCTGCACCAAGCCGAATCAATTAACCACTTGGACAATGGTGCTTGTCTCCAACCCGAACTCTTACCAACAAAATGATGATTGATATGATTCTTCGTATGATACTACGGAAGGAACTGCCTCGATACAAGATAGACATAAAAGTGGCAAGATAGATTAACCAAAAGGTGGTTTCTTCAAAGGCCACCATACTCAAACAACTACATAAATGCACATCCTTAGAAAATAACATGAGAGTATGATAAACACAAGGAACTAAAATATATGTATAAACTCTAAATCAAAAATTCTTAGAGTTTCAAAATTCAATATTTTTGTAATTATAACCCAATTTTCAACACTTGATAATTTTCAAAACTTCTAACTTAGATTTTAAATTTAAATTCATAACTCTTCATTAGAGTAAATAAAGTTTAAGCTTTTATTTTTTAATTCTTCCATAGGTATTCTTTAGTTTGAAACATATATATTTTTTTCAAATTTTCTCAAACTTGAAATGTTAGAATTTCCGAAAAAATCGGCGGAGTCTTATTTATATGAAGGGTCGTATATTATATTACAAAAATGATTTACATAATATATACATCGACCATTAGGTCGAAAACACAAAATATACCATCATTTAACTTTTAAAATTAATTCGAAAACATACCTTTTTATCCTTTTTAAAGCGAGTTTGCACAGTCTTATA
Source organism: Allium cepa (assembly GCA_030765085.1). Classification (NCBI taxonomy): domain Eukaryota; kingdom Viridiplantae; phylum Streptophyta; class Magnoliopsida; order Asparagales; family Amaryllidaceae; genus Allium; species Allium cepa. Next base: position 210,342,221 of record CM060942.1, on the reverse strand, counting down.
TATAATCTTTTTGATCAAAATATAGACCAACTATCCTCTTTTCACCCGTACTTATCTCAAATAGTTGATATTAGTTCATGTTAATAAATAAGAGGTGCTACATTTAATTATTAAGGGAAAACACTTCGGACCTGCTATAAAAAAGACATGTTTTGACCCAGCAAACAACCGAATCTAAATTTTTTATAAAACGGAAGTTGTTTTACACAGTCTATGCTTTCCAACAGTATAAAGATTATCGAAATCGGATTTATAGTTTGAAAGTTATGCTAAATTTACATTCAGCTTAAATTTTAGAAAATTACATAAGAGGACAGAAATGTCTATGCACTTTCACAGCCATTTTAGACATAGTAAAATGCAAAATCTTTTAAAGTAGTAAAAAGAAACTTTATAGCTTACTGAAAGCTCTTTAATTTGCAGAAAGTTTAAACTAATTTGGAGTTATATATCTCTAGTTACCACTATTTTAGTATAGCACTTTTCCAAACCAAATTTCAGCTTTTAAATCAATTTAAAATTTTGAAATTTACCCAAACTATATTAAGCTCAAACTATATTTTCAAACAAGCTTTTTACAAAATCATTTATTAAATGAACTTCTTTTTCCCCAGAGAGCTAAGACATACCAAAATTATGATCAACTCTGTATAATTAACATAAAAGAAACAATTCATTCATTGGAAAAAAATTCATTACTTTCCAAAATCTAACATCAAAGCAATTAACGAAGAAAACCAATTTTGAAAGAGATAGCTAATCTCTTTCATTATTAAGAAATGATTGTTGATTACCTATAAAATAAAATTTAGGATATATATATATATATATATAAAGTTAAAAAATTATTCTCACCATTAAAATGATTATACTACATAAATGTTTCATTTATCAAAACAACTCAAATTCACATCTCCACTTTATTAAAAAATTAAATTTTCCACTAATTATCAACATAAAAATTTATTAAAGTTGATAATTAATTCAAATTTGTTTTCAAAAGAATTTTCCAATTTCAAACCCACAAGTTTTAATACCATTTAAGTTTAAAACAAAAACTAGCTCACAAATTTATACTAAATGTTCTAAACTAACACTTCTTTATTTTCTCTTAAGATAGAGTTTTATATCTATCCTCTACTATTACTCAAATAAGTAAGTTTCAAAGTAATTATTTTTATTATTATTTTTTTAGAGTCATCACTAATAACTTGTACAAAACTATTCAATTAATATTATAATATTTCAAACCAAAGTATTCTTTTACTTTAAATACTTCATTTTATTAATCAAAGCATCAAATGACATTTTCTTCTAATTAAGACATTCCCTTAGTTAGAATTCACTTTATCTACCCAAATTTCCATATTTGATTTATCAAATTTTAAATAATATAAGGGTATTGCCTCGCCATTGATTTATAGTGAATGACCCTATCGACTGGCTGCATAGTTAATCAAATGATCAAAACTGCCTCGCCACTCCTCCAACACTCACTATGGTTCAATGGTTTCATTAAAACATTTAAAATAAAAATTAACACTCCACCATATTAATTATTTTCAAACTTTACTTATTAAAACTCAATTTACCGTGTTTAACTGTCTCATCACAGCGTTTAGGAAATTCCTATCGATAACGTTGGCCAAACGCATCGACCATAATTCCTAAAGCACTAGACAGACAACCCAACACAAAAATTCATTTTTTATAAAAGAAATACCTCATATATAATACTCAAAATATTCTTTTTTTCCAAAAAAAAATCCATTTTCTCTTAGAAACATATCTTCAACTTTTGAAAAATTTGAAAACGCGGTTTGTTACTTATTCTCAAAATCAAGGAACTCAAATAGAGCTTATCGAGATATTCCTAGAATACTCGATCCTTTAGATTAATGGAATAGGCTGGAGTGTTCATTATTGTGAATGGTATAACGAACCACTCACAAGACTCATAACGAGTGCGGAATGCGATAAGAGTAACGCTATCCTCCGTGACTCATACTCATGAAAAATAAGTGTACGGTCAAGCTGAGGAATGACCCTAGCACCAAACAATAGATTGAAAAGAGAGAAATGAGATATAAGAGTAAGGTTAAGATATCTTCTCGAATAAGAAGTAGAACATTAACAACATATCAATACTTTAAGTGAAGTATTTTTGACGAACTATACCAACAATTGAGTATCCAAAGAGGATATCTCAAAAGGACGCAAGAACGACAATATCAAATAAATTCAATGAATCGCCTCATTTTCCTAGTGGACATCCTCATGGGAGGATGATCGACGGGCTAAGAATCGGAAATGAAGTCAATAGAATATTCAATTGCCCGATTGGGTGTCATCCCCGTACGGACTCATAGAAATCAATAAATTCATAATGACTGGAATTCGAGATATACCATAAACATCTCGAAACTCAAGAGCAAATACAGAGACTACAGAATCATCATTAACATTCTCAAAAACAAGAAACAACAAATCATCCAAATTAGGATACCTAAATGTAGGATCCTTCAAATTAGAGAATGTGGCTTGATAATATGCAAGCCACTCCATCTCAAACCATTCCAAACTCTAGATAGAAAAAATAGCATGCTAATTTGCAAGAAAAGATAAGCTACAAGGAACAATCCTAAAATCCTCGAACATCATACCAAATGTTGTGGATCCCCTTAACAGGATTCGCAGTCCTCAAAGAAATCACAAGGTAAGAACATCAAAAAGCATCAACAAATTCCTCCGATACGGATGAGTGTCAAGCACATGCATCTAAGAGGACTCGAACAGAAAACTCACATTTAGGATTACTCCTAAGATAAGATATTATAAATTCTATTATGAAATACTACGGAATAAAATATATTCCTGGAAATATCCTAAACTTCTATCTCAAAGGACACGATAAGGTATAGGGTACAATGATTAAGTGACTCGTACACTTGTACTATACTTGGATGTGTTGTAATATATGCTTCTGTTCTGTGTTTATCATATTTTGTTCTGAACTCGGCTTTGATACCAAGTTGTGACACCCCACCCCGAGATCTTTATTAACAAAGAGTAATACTGGGTAATACTATCTGCTAATGTAGAGAATAGGGCTGGATAAGAGCGACCATCTATAGCCTTGTTTCAAATATCTATTGAATACGTCAACAAATGCCATATATATATTTTTCTATCTCAAGTGAATCAACATATCCAATAAATACTCGATACAAAGCCATAGGTGGCTATAGGATCTATCAGAACAAAATAAAACAACTCGAATGCAAAACACATCACAGAATAGTAGATCATCACAAATATATACATATACAGATAAATCACATAGTATACAAAATGATAGATGTCAAGTGGTATAACAACCACAATATAGAAGGAGTCAAAAGAAGAAACATATCAGAGTAGCAACTAAAAAATGAATACGCTAAAAGCTATAACAAAATAAATTAGCAGAATAGTCCATGCGGAAGCAGAATAGGCTAAGTCCAAATGTACCTAACCTGAAACACCTCGGTCTGACCCGAGTATAAAATGCACAGGTCAGTCTAAGTTAATAAACTAGTTTACAAGGATAAGCGATAATATGAGCATAAGGATAATGTGATCATATTCTCGAATGGGAAGGAACATTCTAAAGTGTATGATTACATCAAGTGATAATATGGTATCACTATAAAAAATAAATATCTCAAAAGAGATAAAATAACCCATAAAACGCTAAAAGTAACGATCCTTGCATCATCGGCATTCATAAAACATCAAATATGGTTTAGGGGAAAACCTTAACCCGCCATCTTAGCAAACCCAAAACATGCATAAAGAGGTCCCACCTCAAACATGCCATAACGCAAATATATCTCCAAAGAGGAGAATAAAATCTCAAGTAAACGCCAAAAGGCAAATCTCATATAACGCCAGTGTAGGGAAACCAAATCTCAAAAATAGAACTCCCAAGTGTTCGAATTCCCAAAAGGTAATCGCCACAAATATATATCGAATGGTTCAAAGGACCAATTCTGAAAAAAGGCGATGCACTAGAGAAATCAAAAACATCAATGAAATCATCTCAAAGATATATAGCACGTGCTTATGGCTGAAGCCTGCCAAGTACTGTTCTCTCAAATATAAGGCACCGTGTCTCTTAGACAAACGTCCCGAAGGACAAACAAATTCGCCTCTTAGATAAATATCTCGAAGGACAACATCCCAAAGAAAAATACGTCACAATGATAAACATCTCTTAGACAAACATCCCAAAGGACAAATGACCCGAAGGTCCAGTACTGGCATATACGTCTCTCAAACAATGTGTCACAAACTCTTGGATAGGGACCCGAACAGTATTAACATGTGTCCTAGACCATACATTCACACTAAACGGTTTACTAACCGCTAGAAAATTTCACACTCGAAGCAGGAAAAGTTTACCACATCTCATCGGTAAACTCGACCCGCAGGTCAAAACGTTTAAACAGATAAGTCGGGAATTAACCAATAAGATAAACGCACGTCTCATACCACGTGTTTTACCAAACCGTTTAATTCTCCTTCTCATTCCATCGAATAGTGCAAAAATGTGTATTTTATATATAAAATAATTTACCAGAGAAAACAAGCTTTTAATACCAATTTTGAAAGCCATATTTGAAAATTCCCTTATTATCGAGAATAAATAGACTCTATATTTGAAAATAATTTAAAAATATCACATAATAATAATTTAAAATGCCCACTTACTTTAAAAATTATTTCAAAATGGTTTGGAAAAATCCATGCTCGAAAACGAATAAAAACCGAAGAAATCACTCAAATCGTTATTCGAATTCAATTCAAATTAAGTACAAATTTAATCCAAAATTTGAATTTCAAAATCTCTTAAATTTTGCTAGTCTACCATAGACAACATTGCCTCAAATCATTTCAAAAATATCATAAGAATATGAATTAAAAGTCAAAAGTCGGATGAAAAACGAACATACACTACAAGAAAAATACCTTTTTATAGCGTTTAAAAAACGCTGTAAAAGGATACGATGGCGTTTTTATAAACGCTGTATATCAACAAGTTGTAATATGTCAAGGATCTATAATAGCAACCTCAGAATCGCTATAAAAAACATGCTATAAATGACGTTACTTATAGCGTTTCCGAATTGCTATTAAATGGACGATTCAGAACATACAAGTACATTTCTATAGCGTTTTGGTGCTTGCTATAAAACTTTTACACAGAGTTTTGGTTTATGATGCTAATATTTATGACGTCATTTATTTGCTATTTATAGCAATTATAAACGATGTAGATATATCATTACCTGATTATTATAGCAATTATAAATGCTATAGAAATATCATTGCCCGATTATTATAGCAACTATAAATGCTGTAAAAACGCTATAGAATGTTTACTTTAGTCTTTCATAGTATTATTTACTTGCCATGAAAACTGTTTAATCGTTGCAGAATATTTTTATTGCACTAGCATAACGCTATAATATGTATAGCCATGACAATTTTTTTTCCTAGCATTAATATAAAAAGAATGTAATATACGGTATTTCACACAGTATTAACAATTAAGCATAAAAGAATATATATGAATAAAAGAATTTCATGCACAATATTAAGCATATAAATATTAGTAACAATTCATACAATCGTAGCTAACCAAAACAATACATAATAAAAGTAACAATCCATACAACCATGGCTAACCAAAACTATACATAGTAAAAGTAAAGATGTAAGAACATCTACACAAAATACATTTGAAGGAGAATGAGTGTGGCAACATATTTTTTCATGCCTTCCACCATAGCGTAAACCCAGAGCATCATACACCACCTGTCAAAAAGCACATACGTCTATTACTCATAAAAAGTAAACATAAATTACCATGAATACCGAAATATGGAAGAAAATATGTGCGACAAACAAAGAAAATACTCAAAATTAACAGCTAAATTGTTCTATGCGCTGATTTTACGTAAACAGCAACTGTATACCCTTGTTGTTCTTGCTGTTTACGGTCACAGATTTCAACTGATTTACACCAGTATGTACCGGTGATCATTTACGTTCACGAAAAGTGGAGCATAGCTTGCCATTTCAACAGCATCGCTGCATGAACCATTCGGTAAGTTTGGTGAGAAAATGTACACAAATTCTATTGTTATGAGCTGGAAAACACTAGTTGTTTATAAGGTAATGAAAAGAGTAGTCAAAAAACTGTAACTACCTACACAAACCTATAAATTATTCTTTTGAGTAGATATTACTTGCTATTTGAAAATTTGTAAGTAGTACAATCAAGGGATGTAGGTGAAACAACATGCATTGGTATAATAGCAAACACAATACCTGTTCTTTTCCAATCCAATAAGAAAGGCGGCTTCACCTAAAGCAGCTAAGAGGCTACCGGTGCCTGCATCCTTTCCTGTAACTGCATATTCACTTACAAAAGCCAGTTTTAATAACAAACAATACAGAAGATAGTTAACTTTAATTAATTCAACTTCCATAATTTTTCGTTGATATAACGTGAATTACTCGTACCTTTGGACCCTTGCGTGATGTAATATCAAATTGATTAGCCATTCGGAACAATGTATTAGCACTGCTGTAGATCTATTAAAGGAGCAAATATGAATTATTGTCACTAATATCACAAACCGACGAAGTTTTGAACTCTTTCTAATTTGTGTTTGTGCTTACATGAAAATCATACAGATCAGCTGGATGATCCAATGCTTGAGAAGATCCATCGCAATTTGATATCATCTTTATATCCGGATATGCATTTTGTATTGCACAGAAGAATTTCAAGTAATTTCCTAAGGTAGGCGAAGAAAGAAAAAAAATGAGAAGGGATATTTCATTTCATGTATGTTGCTTTTTCAATGCCATCTAGTAGTTTGAGACACTATTTGCTAACTCTATTTCCTAACCTAGAATAATTTATAAAATAAAAATAAATAACTGTCTAGTAAGGACAAAATTTATATTCACAAAAATAAATACTAGACATGAAAACAGCTTTTAATAGCTAATCATACCAAATATAAATGGTTTTATAGTTTTTCTCTTATTAAAACCGATTTTGGGTTACTAAAAGGGTTGACAAATGGAAAAAAGTTTTTCTAGGTTATATCAAATTAATAAACAGGACATTCGACTTCGAGTCTCCCTCCCGCACGAGCATGCTTGCATGTGGAAGTAAATATGCCTTACATTCTTTGTAATACCAAATGTAAGGTGCTAGTTAATCAACTAAGTACAATAAGTGCATGATCTAGTGACCTCTAAATTTTTATCTACAAGATTAAAATATTAAAATACGACTTTTATGTACTTAAATGACAAGTGTTGTATTGATGTAGCATAAATACATAGGAAGTTTTGTAACTCCATGGAATGAGCTGATATAAAGAGAGCTTACTACACACAACTCATTGCATTATGTTCAAAAAAAGTATGAATTCTTGAGTTTATTACCTATCAGAAGTGATTGTGCAATTGAAAATAAGTGTAACAAATTAAATAAGAAGAAGCCTCGAAAGAATGTAGTAACTGTAACGACCCAGAATTTTTATTAATTAAAATTTGAATATTTAATTAATTTTAAATATTAATAAGTGAATTAATAAGTCGAATAAATTTTTATTTGATTTATTGGATTTAATTGAATAATTAAATCGATAATTTAATATGTTAAATTATGGAAATAATTGAAAATTGAGTTAAATATGATTGAAAATGATTTGTAAAATTTTATTTTATCACGTTGAAGTTATAATGATATTTTAGAACTTTTAAAAATCGAATCAAAAGTTAATTTGTGAAAATTGAATATTTTAATATTAAAATCGACTAGTGAAAATAGTCAATTTTTGAACAGTCTCAGAATTGAACGAAACCAGTTCCATTGGATCCGTAATAGTTAGTTATTACCGGATTTCAATTTTCGTGTCAATCGGAGTTATCGTTTGAGAGTGGCAGCTCGAAACGCATCGAATTGTTTTTAATTTAAATTTGGCGAGTCAAAATAGCCATTTTTCAAAAAGTCTCGGATTTCGACGAAACTAGTTTCATCGGATCCATAATGTGATATTATTGTAAGGTTTCAAATTTCAAGTCAATTGGATTTACCGTTTGTCCGGTACGAATTAAAACGCCTAGAAATCGATTTAAATCGGTTTAATTTAAATTGAGCGTTTACAGCCATAACTCGCACAGATGTCCGAATTAGCTTTCGAAACCTATTCCATTGTGTCCGGAACGCGGGGTAAACCCTAGAAACGCTGGTTACGGCGCGTAAATCGGAGTTCGGAATTTCCGGATGAATAGTGTTCGTTCGTTCTTCTATAAATAGCACTCTTCTCCTCACAAATTAAAAAAAAAAAACCTAACAAAACCCTAGCCGCCAGCCCCCATGAACGGCTGAAGTGTTCCCAACTTCTTCTCCTCTTTTCTCTTCATCCATCAACATTTACAAGAATCTTTCAACTAGAAAGATGTAGAGCACATCAAGATCTACAAGATCAACGGTTATGATTTGAAACGGAGCTGTAGATCGATGGAAAATTGCGTTCAAAGACCATAGAGTCGGCCTCGAAATACGTGCACAGATGGGGACCGAGTTCTTCATGGCTTGGGCCGAGTGTTGAGGGGGAGATGGCGCTTCGATGGTGAGGAGATGATCGAGTATAGTCGAGTGATTTTGGTGAAAATTAAAACCCTAATCTATGGGTTTGGTTCGGCTTCCACTGTAAGGTCGCGCGCGTGAACAGGTTGGGGAAGATGAAGATGTGCGGCCAGGATCTCATGGATGTTGGATCTAACGGTGATTTGTTAGTGAGGGTTTAAAAATAATTATATATGTTGTAATTTTAGTTATTAAAACTCGTATAAACTTTGAAAAATCATATCTTTTTCATACGAGGTCGAAAACGCGCGAAACCAGTTGCGTTGGAATCATATGGACGAGCACTACGCGATGGAGTTAGTTTGGAGTCGTTTGGAGTTAGTGAGAATTTTGGGTAAAATTAAACGTCCGTTTAATTTTATTCGAAATAAATCGCTAAAACGGAAATTTAAATCAAGGTGAGAACTTCTCACTCAATCGAATCGGTTTCGATTTTATTTTAAATAGTTAGATTTAAAATATTTGAATGCATGTTTGAATGATGATTGTTATATATTGATTGTTAAAATAGACATTATACGCCGTTAGTAAGCGGATGTTATTTAATAAAAACATATACCGCGAATATTTCATAAACAATGAAATTGGTATTATATATAATAGCAATATATATATATTGGCATATGTATATATTGGAGTTATTGATTTCCCGCATTTTTTGTTTAGCGGATGAGACCCTATTGCGCCGCTATTAAGCGGATAATATTTAATAAGAACATATACCGCGATAATTTCGTACTGGAACGAAATTGGTATTGTGCTAATGTTTTTGGATGCAGGAAAACAGGTTGGAGGGACCCAACTGGATTCCTCAACAGTTTTTATTTGATTTCAGATATTTTGATATTTGATGGATTATCATATTGATATATGATATCGTTGTTGTCGTGATTGACTATTTGATATGTAGCATCATTGGACCAAATTTTGGAATTTTAAAATGATTCATAAAGTGATTTTTGAAAATATACATTATGTTTGGAAATTGATTCATTTTCAATAAATAAACGTTATAATTTTTAAAGTTATAAAAATTATGATTTTTGAGAAATATAGTAAAAAAACTGATTTTTGAGAATAAGATGCTATTGATTTTATAAAATAGTTTAATCGGGATTTTAGAATTTATTGTGAAAAGTTTAAAAATAGGATTTATAAAATTTGATTATTTTATAAATCAAAATGGTGAAACTAAAAAGGAAATTAAAGACGTTTTAAAAGAATAATATAAATTGATTTATATTAAGAGATTTATAAACGGATATTTATAAATTGAAATATTGACTTATAAAACGAGTTTTTATAAGTGTTTGAATGAAGTGAAAATGAAATTCATAAATGAATGAAATTTATAGAATTATAAACTGTGAAGTTATAAATAAAATTTATAAATAGTAAGATTTATAAATTTGTGGAGTTATTTGAAGAATGGTTTTGGATAAATCATTAAATCTTATAAGTTATAAGATTTATAATTTGGGAAGTTTAAAAGAACGTTTTGTAAACAAATAAATTATAAGTATTTAACTTATAAAATGAACTTTTAGTTTATAATTGAGTTATAAACTGGAATAGGTTAATAAAGGAATTTATAAAAGGAAGTTGTTATAAAATAAATAGAAATGGAATTTATAAACGTTGTTTTATAAATTCGCAAACAACTTATTTTGATAAGTAAATTGTTATAATTTATTTATGGAGTTATAGTCACGTTTTTGGACTGTGAATAATCCTTTGAAATAAATTGAATAAAAAGGATGAAAATTGTTAACGTAGTTTATTCACGTTTTTGAATAGTGAATAATATGTTGAAGAAATTGTTTGAATGTGATGTTTTAAACAGAATTAAAACGATCTAACGATGTTTTAAAATGCGTTGAGATTCGAAACCATAGATTTCAACATTTATTGTTGAAATAGACGTTTTCGAGAAATAGAAGGAAATGATGGACTATAACACTGTTGTTATAGTAAATGATTTCCGAAAGGAAATGTTTTGTATAGTATTGAGATTTATATATCTATTTTAAATTTCGAATCCCTATACTAGTGATTTTGGGTTGTCGTAACGATGTTTTACGTAACATTCGTTTTGGCCCAAATAAATATATTAAGAGAATGATTTCCTTAATAGAATGAAATATATACTTAATTCGATTTAAGTATATGGAATATTTTCCAAGTGTTGAAAATAAAAAGATTGTGAATTGCTTATTTAATAAGTATGGAAATGTTTTCCAATATAAAGCGAATATTTTGAGAATTTATCTTTTTGAAGATAAATTGAAAAGGAATATTGAAATGAATGATCGAAATCGAATATTCATAGATATTTTGGATTATAAATTCACTATGGAATTTATGAATGAAAAGGAGAATTTGTTTAAAAATAAATATTGATTTATTTTTGAAATGTGAAATTATATATCTTGTAAAGATATTTTGGAAAATAAATAATTTGGGAAAATTATTTGGAATCTGGTGATGTGTGCATATCCAGTGATAGTTCAATAACCGACTATCAATATTTCCCTTTGAATGGGTAATTGATGTGATTTGTTTGAATGTGAATGCCACACTTATTTTTGAATAAGCGCTCACTATTCGGGTTAACCGGGAAAGGACCATGGGGTCGTATAACCCATTCCGAATATGTGATACGTCGTTGTGAATTGCATTTGAAGATCGGTGTTGAAGACCGAGTATTTGTGAAAGCGATAGGATGACCTATCGATTGTCTCTGCACTGGGTAGCTCCTGGTATAGAGATCTCCTAAGTGATGGGAAATTCGATCGGGATTGTGAATACCCGGATTGCAAGGGCTTCGTAAGAAGTGCCTTCGGTTTTGTTCGAGCCCGGAACAGACTTGTATGGATTGTATGTCTGACATTACAAGTTGAGATATAAAGCAGATTTCTTTCAAATATATTTCTGTTGGTGGCGGAGAATTTATTCTTTTAGCTTAACACCCTTCTCTGAGACGTACGTGCTCAGAGGTTATATAGTTGAATGTTATCAGCGATATATTCCCAATTTGGTAATGTGATATGCTGAGTGATGCTGAAATGATCATTATGTTGATTATTTGTGATAGGATCATTTATTTGATCGTCTATCCTTGTGATCATTGTGTTGATCATTTGTTGACCCAAAGCATGGCTTTTGTATAAAGTATGTTTTTGTGGACGTGACTTCGTCGAACCTCACACCCCGTGAATGGTCAAAACAGGAAAGAAGCAGCAAGGTTATGAGGGGTAGCACCCTTTAGGATGTGTCCATTTCCTTCTAGAAAAGGGTGGTATCATGGTATGGAGCCCAGATACTTACTCATGTTGAAAACACTTTGTTATGATTGTGTGAATTGATTACGAGGGCTCGGTGAAAAGGTCCCAAAGGACCGGGGAATGGCATATTCGGTCAGTTGTTACTCAGTTAGGGGTAACCCGGCCTTGTGTTGGTAGAGATCCAGTTTGGTTCTCGGGGATGTCCATCCAGAGGCATTCTCATGTGGCAATGGGAAGTTCCTTGGCCTGACCATTTGTTGGAAATCCAAAGAAACAATACGAGACTTGTACGGTATTAGTTGTATAACCTGCTATGGAATGTAGCGGTAACCTGCTATTGAACATAGTAGCTATAGTAGGCATAAGTGCGGAATGTCTATGCTGGCTAAGATTTATACCTTTATTTTCGAAATGATTTTCCTCTACACTATGCACTAATAATAATATCAAATGTTATTTTAAATGCGTATCAAGCATCTTTGACTATCATAAGGAGAAATCTCCTCCGATTCTGCGTTTGCATTGTGTGTGTGTGCGGGAGGCCTTATGGTAGTCTCATTTTTAAAAGCATTGCGAATTGAAATAAAAATATTCCTCTATTTTGATTTTAAAGATAAATAAACTGTTTTGAGTTCTCACACCAGTCACATGACTGACTTGGAGTTTATTGTTTTCCTTCCTAAACTCTGGGTGCCCACCAATTTCCACACGGGCAATCAAGAGTTAGGTTTATCAGGATATTCTGGATATTCTGGAGTTGCTGGAGGCAAGCTGGATGGCATGACGTATTACTAGTATATAGTATTTCTTTTTCCGCTGCACTGTTTGTTTGTTGTTGTTGTTGTACACTCTGATGATATGATGTAATGAAATGTAATGTGTAAAATGTAATAACTGATATAGTTCTTTGTTTAAAGATTATTCATTTATTATTATATGTTGTTCCGCTGCGAATTGTGAGATTCTGATGTTGTTCTGTTGTTTTCTTTCTGTCCGTTCTATTTTCAAATTCTCTATCTTCTATTTTCTTTAAAATGTTCTATGTTTTCTATTCTCTTTTCCTTCTATTTTAAAATTTTCTATCTTCTGTTTTCTCTTTTCTCTCTATCTTCTACCTTCTTATCTTCTTCTTCTCTTCTTTTCTTAAATTCTTCTTCTTAAAACCCATAACTATTCGATTTTTCGGCAACGAAAAACCGTACACGTTACATTTGGTATCAGAGCTTATGGTTAAGCGACAACCATGGTTCTGTTGGGTATTATTCATTAGAGATAGAGTCAGTAGTACTCTAGAATGAGTTTGAGTGTAATAATAGCTATGAGAGCGTATTTGTTAGTGAATATAAAATCGTTTTATATTGTGATGATTGGTTTGTTGAGTGGTATATAGATTCTGGTTAATACGAGTAATTAACGTTGTTGATAGGGATCTCTAAACACTTGTACAGAACAATTCGACACAGTATTGTTTTAAATTGAGTAAATGAAATAATTTTACCTTGATTATATTTTATATATAAAGGAATAATTTTTCAGAATTATTAAAGTAAATATAAGTTGATTGTTTAGTTGTTTGAATAATCTAAATAAAAGAATAGTTGTATAAGCAAAAGAATTATAAGAATTGAATTATAATTAAAGTAATTTACAATTGAGAAATAAACTTATATATATAAGAAGTGAAACTTTATGAATATATTTATGAATATGACTTGTAAATAAAAATGAATGTTAATCAATTAAATGTAAATAGTTGATGTGAAATAATGAATATAAGTGTTAATTCATTTAAAATCTAATGTTATTAGAAGTTGAAAGATTGTATGAATATAAGCAAAGGAATTTGGTTGTAATTGATATACATTGGTTGTTATATGATTGTTAGTTGATTGTATATAATTCATTAAGTATTAATGAAATTGAGTTAATGAAATGAAAGCTATATAATTGAAATTCAATTAGAAGTTAAGTGAATCTTGAATAGAAATTGAATTTGATTTGGAAGTGAACCAACTTGAATATGAATTAGTGAATATAAACTAATTGAAAATGAATGTTAGTAAAAATATCCACTGTATATGAATCAAATGTGATTTAAAATTGAAAACCTATTTCATTGAATATTAATGAGAATATGAATGAATATTATTGGTTATGGATGATAGTTGGTTGATGGTTGAATATATATTGCATTTGTTGTTTAGTTGCATTTGCTATGTTGACATATATAGTTATTATGTTGCTATATGTTGTATATTGAGATTATTTTCATATATGCATGTTCTCATGTTGTTCGTTGAGTGTTTAGTAGGTGCGGATCGCGTTTGCTTCGCATTTGGAGCTCGCTTTCGCGCTATATTAGCCGTATATGCTTGCTAATAAAATATAAGGTACATATCTCGGATTAAATATCGTACTTCTACATTTTTTCCCTGCGGGATGCCTCATTACTTGATGAGATGTATATTTGTGATATATATACTGTCATTTTTTTTCGGATCGAGCCGCGCAAAGGAGACTATGGCGAATTTTTCCGAAAATTTAAGGCGTTAGAAAAATTTGAGAAAATTGGAAAATTTTGAAAACTATAACTTTGATTTTGGAATTGAAAGTTAAACAATAGTAATTGTTTTTGAAAAGATAACTAAGTATGATTTGAAAACTTAGTAAAGTATTATAAAAAGTTTAACTATGAATTTTGGGAAAATTAATAGATTCTGCAACTTTTCTCACTTGTAATTTCGAGGACAAAATTCTTTTAAGTGGGGAAGATTGTAACGACCCAGAATTTTTATTAATTAAAATTTGAATATTTAATTAATTTTAAATATTAATAAGTGAATTAATAAGTCGAATAAATTTTTATTTGATTTATTGGATTTAATTGAATAATTAAATCGATAATTTAATATGTTAAATTATGGAAATAATTGAAAATTGAGTTAAATATGATTGAAATGATTTGTAAAATTTTATTTTATCATGTTGAAGTTAGAATGATATTTTAGAACTTTTAAAAATCGAATTAAAAGTTAATTTGTGAAAATTGAATATTTTAATATTACAATCGACTAGTGAAAATAGTCAATTTTTGAACAGTCTCAGAATTGAACGAAACCAGTTCCATTGGATCCGTAATAGTTAGTTATTACCGGATTTCAATTTTCGTGTCAATCGGAGTTATCGTTTGAGCGTGGCAGCTCGAAACGCATCGAATTGTTTTTAATTTAAATTTGGCGAGTCAAAATAGCCATTTTTCAAAAAGTCTCGGATTTCGACGAAACCAGTTTCATCGGATCCATAATGTGATATTATTGTAAGGTTTCAAATTTCAAGTCAATTGGATTTACCGTTTGTCCGGTACGAATTAAAACGCCTAGAAATCGATTTAAATCGGTTTAATTTAAATTGAGCGTTTACAGCCATAACTCGCACAGATGTCCGAATTAGCTTTCGAAACCTGTTCCATTGTGTCCGGAACGCGGGGTAAACCCTAGAAACGCTGGTTATGGCGCGTAAATTGAAGTTTGGAATTTCCGGATGAATAGTGTTCGTTCGTTCTTCTATAAATAACACTCTTCTCCTCACAAATTAAAAAAAAAAAAAAAACCTAACAAAACCCTAGCCGCCAGCCCCCATGAATGGCTGAAGTGTTCCCAACTTCTTCTCCTCTTTTTTCTTCATCCATCAACATTTACAAGAATCTTTCAACTAGAAAGATGTAGAGCACATCAAGATCTACAAGATCAACGGTTATGATTTGAAACGGAGCTGTAGATCGATGGAAAATTGCGTTCAAAGACCATAGAGTCAGCCTCGAAATACGTGCACAGATGGGGACCGAGTTCTTCATGGCTTGGGCCGAGTGTTGAGGGGGAGATGGCGCTTCGATGGTGAGGAGATGATCGAGTATAGTCGAGTGATTTTGGTGAAAATTAAAACCCTAATCTATGGGTTTGGTTCGGCTTCCACTGTAAGGTCGCGCGCGTGAACAGGTTGGGGAAGATGAAGACGTGCGGCCAGGATCTCATGGATGTTGGATCTAACGGTGATTTGTTAGTGAGGGTTTAAAAATAATTATATATGTTGTAATTTTAGTTATTAAAACTCGTATAAACTTTGAAAAATCATATCTTTTTCATACGAGGTCGAAAACGCGCGAAACCAGTTGCGTTGGAATCGTATGGACGAGCACTACGCGATGGAGTTGGTTTGGAGTCGTTTGGAGTTAGTGAGAATTTTGGGTAAAATTAAACGTCCGTTTAATTTTATTCGAAATAAATCGCTAAAACGGAAATTTAAATCAAGGTGAGAACTTCTCACTCAATCGAATCGGTTTCGATTTTATTTTAAATAGTTAGATTTAAAATATTTGAATGCATGTTTGAATGATGATTGTTATATATTGATTGTTAAAATAGACATTATACGCCGTTAGTAAGCGGATGTTATTTAATAAAAACATATACCGCGAATATTTCATAAACAGTGAAATTGGTATTATATATAATAGCAATATATATATATTGGCATATGTATATATTGGAGTTATTGATTTCCCGCATTTTTTGTTTAGCGGATGAGACCCTATTGCGCCGTTATTAAGCGGATAATATTTAATAAGAACATATACCGCGATAATTTCGTACTGGAACGAAATTGGTATTGTGCTAATGTTTTTGGATGCAGGAAAACAGGTTGGAGGGACCCAACTGGATTCCTCAACAGTTTTTATTTGATTTCAGATATTTTGATATTTGATGGATTATCATATTGATATATGATATCGTTGTTGTCGTGATTGACTATTTGATATGTAGCATCATTGGACCAAATTTTGGAATTTTAAAATGATTCATAAAGTGATTTTTGAAAATATACATTATGTTTGGAAATTGATTCATTTTAAATAAATAAACGTTATAATTTTTAAAGTTATAAAAATTATGATTTTTGAGAAATATAGTAAAAAAACTGATTTTTGAGAATAAGATGCTATTGATTTTATAAAATAGTTTAATCGGGATTTTAGAATTTATTGTGAAAAGTTTAAAAATAGGATTTATAAAATTTGATTATTTTATAAATCAAAATGGTGAAACTAAAAAGGAAATTAAAGACGTTTTAAAAGAATAATATAAATTGATTTATATTAAGAGATTTATAAACGGATATTTATAAATTGAAATATTGACTTATAAAACGAGTTTTTATAAGTGTTTGAATGAAGTGAAAATGAAATTCATAAATGAATGAAATTTATAGAATTATAAACTGTGAAGTTATAAATAAAATTTATAAATAGTAAGATTTATAAATTTGTGGAGTTATTTGAAGAATGGTTTTGGATAAATCATTAAATCTTATAAGTTATAAGATTTATAATTTGGGAAGTTTAAAAGAACGTTTTGTAAACAAATAAATTATAAGTATTTAACTTATAAAATGAACTTTTAGTTTATAATTGAGTTATAAACTGGAATAGGTTAATAAAGGAATTTATAAAAGGAAGTTGTTATAAAATAAATAGAAATGGAATTTATAAACGTTGTTTTATAAATTCGCAAACAACTTATTTTGATAAGTAAATTGTTATAATTTATTTATGGAGTTATAGTCACGTTTTTGGACTGTGAATAATCCTTTGAAATAAATTGAATAAAAAGGATGAAAATTGTTAACGTAGTTTATTCACGTTTTTGAATAGTGAATAATATGTTGAAGAAATTGTTTGAATGTGATGTTTTAAACAGAATTAAAACGATCTAACGATGTTTTAAAATGCGTTGAGATTCGAAACCATAGATTTCAACATTTATTGTTGAAATAGACGTTTTCGAGAAATAGAAGGAAATGATGGACTATAACACTGTTGTTATAGTAAATGATTTCCGAAAGGAAATGTTTTGTATAGTATTGAGATTTATATATCTATTTTAAATTTCGAATCCCTATACTAGTGATTTTGGGTTGTCGTAACGATGTTTTACGTAACATTCGTTTTGGCCCAAATAAATATATTAAGAGAATGATTTCCTTAATAGAATGAAATATATACTTAATTCGATTTAAGTATATGGAATATTTTCCAAGTGTTGAAAATAAAAAGATTGTGAATTGCTTATTTAATAAGTATGGAAATGTTTTCCAATATAAAGCGAATATTTTGAGAATTTATCTTTTTGAAGATAAATTGAAAAGGAATATTGAAATGAATGATCGAAATCGAATATTCATAGATATTTTGGATTATAAATTCACTATGGAATTTATGAATGAAAAGGAGAATTTGTTTAAAAATAAATATTGATTTATTTTTGAATAAATATTGATTTATTTATGAAAAGGACCGGGGGATGGCATATTCGGTCAGTTGTTACCCAGTTAGGGGTAACCCGGCCTTGTGTTGGTAGAGATCCGGTTTGGTTCTCGGGGATGTCCATCCAGAGGCATTCTCATGTGGCAATGGGAAGTTCCTTGGCCTGACCATTTGTTGGAAATCCAATTCCCAATACGAAACTTGTACGGTATTAGTTGTAGAACCTGCTATTCACTTATGGTGGTCACCACTGTTTGGATAGTAGCTATAGTAGGCATACGATAATGGTCGTATGTTGGCTAAGATTTATATCTTTACTTTCGAAATAATTTCCTACACTATGCACTAGTAATAATATCAAATGTTATTTTAAATGCGTATCAAGCATCTTTGACTATCATAAGGAGAAATCTCCTCCGATTCTGCGTTTGCATGTGTGTGTGTGCGGGAGGCCTTATGGTAGTCTCATTTTTAAAAGCATTGCGAATTAAATTTAAAAATGTTCCTCTATTTTTGATTTTAAAGTAAATAAACTGTTTTGAGTTCTCACACCAGTCACATGACTGACTCGGAGTTTATTGTTTTCCTTCCTAAACTCTGGGTGCCCACCAATTTTCCACACGGGCAGTCAAGAGTTAGGTTTATCAGGATATTCTGGATATTCTGGAGTTGCAGGAGGCAAGCTGGATGGCGTAGCATATTACGAGTATATAGTATTTCTTTTCCGCTGTTTATTGTTGTTGTAGTACACTCTGATGGTTTGATGTAATGTAATATAATGTGATGTAATAACTGATATAGTTCTTTATTTAAAGATTATTCATTTATTATTATATGTTGTTCCGCTGCGAATTGTGAGATTCTGTTGTAGTTCTGTTGTTCTGTTCTGTTCTTTGTTTTCTTTCTCTTCTTCTACCTCTTTCTTTTTCTTTAAAACCCTCAGTGTTCGTATTTTCGTTCACCTTGAGTTAATCAATGGAGATTAGTGTTTATTCAAGGAGTACGAATTTACGGGTCCTGACAGGCATTCTCATGTGGCAATGGGAAGTTCCTTGGCCTGACCATTTGTTGGAAATCCAAAGAAACAATACGAGACTTGTACGGTATTAGTTGTATAACCTGCTATGGAATGTGGCGGTAACCTGCTATTGAACATAGTAGCTATAGTAGGCATAAGTGCGGAATGTCTATGCTGGCTAAGATTTATACCTTTATTTTCGAAATGATTTTCCTCTACACTATGCACTAATAATAATATCAAATGTTATTTTAAATGCGTATCAAGCATCTTTGACTATCATAAGAAGAAATCTCCTCCGATTCTGCGTTTGCATTGTGTGTGTGTGCGGGAGGCCTTATGGTAGTCTCATTTTTAAAAGCATTGCGAATTGAGATAAAAATATTCCTCTATTTTGATTTTAAAGATAAATAAACTGTTTTGAGTTCTCACACCAGTCACATGACTGACTTGGAGTTTATTGTTTTCCTTCCTAAACTCTGGGTGCCCACCAATTTCCACACGGGCAGTCAAGAGTTAGGTTTATCAGGATATTCTGGATATTCTGGAGTTGCTGGAGGCAAGCTGGATGGCATGACGTATTACTAGTATATAGTATTTCTTTTTCCGCTGCACTGTTTGTTTGTTGTTGTTGTTGTACACTCTGATGATATGATGTAATGAAATGTAATGTGTAAAATGTAATAACTGATATAGTTCTTTGTTTAAAGATTATTCATTTATTATTATATGTTGTTCCGCTGCGAATTGTGAGATTCTGATGTTGTTCTGTTGTTTTCTTTCTGTCCGTTCTATTTTCAAATTCTCTATCTTCTATTTTCTTTAAAATGTTCTATGTTTTCTATTCTCTTTTCCTTCTATTTTAAAATTTTCTATCTTCTGTTTTCTCTTTTCTCTCTATCTTCTACCTTCTTATCTTCTTCTTCTCTTCTTTTCTTAAATTCTTCTTCTTAAAACCCATAACTATTCGATTTTTCGGCAACGAAAAACCGTATACGTTACAGTAACTTTGATCTCTAAAGATTGGTCGTGTTACTTTTTATGGTGCATACTTAAATGATAGATCATGCACTTATTGTACTTAGTTGATTAACCACCACCTAATCTTTGATGTTTTTATACACACCATATAGTTATACAATTCAACCATATAAATTAAATTGAAAGTATTTATGGCAAAGAAACAAACCTCGATAATTTGGTTTTCCACAATCTTCATTTCCAATTGCAACATATTTCAGATCAAAAGGTTCTGGATGTCCCATATCTGCTCTTAATTTTTCCCATGTTGAATTGGAACTTCCCTTGGCAAATTCAAGGCTATCAAGTATATCCTGTAATGGCGATAATTTATTGCTGATGATGTCGTGATAATTTTTCAAGTTTAAAGCTAAACTATAATTAAGAAGTACTAGGTATAAAGTATGACGTTATGATTTTATGATTTGCTACTTTCTACAATTCATTTGATTGTAAAGTTGTTTTCATTCACAAAAATATATGATTAAAACTTAAATGTTAAAATCATTTGTTTGTAGAATTTTTTGTGTGTGTGTTACTACTAATTTTACGTGACACACACGCGCACACGCAGACAATGCACTAATAGATTAAATAACATATGATTGCAATCTATTTAATGCAATAAATTATTTCATAATATTTATCAATGAAAACAGCTTGCTCATTTATTTAAAGGACAAACGTCAGTTGCTCTGCTTTTTTCCTAGGAAACACTTTTTAGATTGACTTAGACAATAGTAAAAAAATTTCTACCAAGAAAATGATAGAAAGTTCACTGGAGCAAGGTTTTCAAAACAGGGTTCAAATCATAAATTGCAAAGTTTAAAATATAATTCAAAGCTGGATTTATATTGTGAATCATGGATTTGAAAGATGCTTATTCTAATGTGTGTGTATTTGCATGTCAGTTTTTTTTTGTTTTATGTTGATCATCAACAATTCTTCTTCCTATAGAAACAGAATAAATTTTCATGATTTTGACGCTTGGGTTTCCACATCTTTAAGCCTATAGCTAATTTCTCTTCATGTTCCATCTTAATTTTTTGAACGAATGATTCAAGTAAGTATTTCGATATTTTTATGTTAGCATTAGTTGAGTGAATCTTCCTCAATAATGGTATGATTTTAATTTTAAATGGGAATTTTAATCAAACCAAAATTAGGAAGAATCGATTTGAAGTAGGATTCAAATTGTAAGAAATATATGATTTTCTTAACCAATTCTTAATTCTATCTATTTAAAGATCTGGTTGCGTCTTTAAATCCTTTGGTTTGGGTTTTATGAGGTCCTCACTTTGCTTTCCAAAAATTGACCCAACCGATCCGTGATTATGTTCAATTTAGGTGGGGTCGGTTGGGATTGGATAATGGCACTAACTGATGGTTTTAATTTCTTTACTTTTTCGTTGAGTACTAGGAGGATTCACTGGGTCAGCAAGTCGGGTACTAGGTACGGGTCGGATCTTTCCGACCGCATTGAGTCTTATAGCAATTTGAGTCAGATCTTCATTTCTTGAGTTGGTCTAGTCTAAGTTTGCAGGTCTAGGGTATAAGGTCCTAATTATGATTATCAGGCCTAATTTAGTGAACTAGGATGAAACATGAGAACTTAATATTTGCAAAGTCCTGATGAAAAATTGAAAGGTATTTTACACTGTCATGGTTATTTTCTAAAAAAAATTCATCAATAATGCGCCTTTTAGATTCATGACTTATAAACTCTCTTACACACATAATAATCAAAACTTTAAATTCATGCTCGTTAATAAGATTGAATATTTACAATTTAACAGGGCATTGTCTCGTTTAAACCTTGAATCTACCGCAATCAATACCAAAGGATACGAGACACTTCTACAACTGGTCATTATATTATCTTAGCCATCCAATTATTCTTAACTTTTTAATGATGTGATCGTTAATATTCATTACCCGATTTTACAATGCGGACTGAAAACACAATTAGTGGCAGCTTTGATCTTTACTATGGCCTCTTCATGTACAATATCAATGCAACTGAACAAGTTTCCATAATCACATGAAGCTCGACTGAAAAGATATTAATTTTATATTACATTTTTCTTATTTGTAGAGTGGAAGGAAACAGTGGAAAACTTAGTAGAATTTTATAAACTGATTTAGGTTTCAATTGAAGTTTCTGAACAGTTCAGTATGAGGAGTAATGGAACGAGTGTAATCAACAATATTATTTTTGTTTTTTCAACTACCTATTTATCATTCATATTTCAGCACATTGGACAAGCCTTTAGAAAAAGAATTGATAGTAAACAGGTAATATGAGTCTGGTTGGACTTAGATATAACTAGTGGGATCAAAGACTACTGCTTTATCATGGATCTCATTTTTTCAAATAGGTGAACACAAGAAAATGGCAAGATAAAAACTATATAAACAACTGCTACAAATATTCTAGTAAAAAAACGCACCATTGCATTATAACAAGGAAGGTTTCATGCATTCTTCAGAATCTCGAACACTTGAACAGAGTAAATAAGAAGCCTGACATTCCAGTTCATAGTCAGGCAACATGTTCCAAGCTCTAATATACATAGACAGCAAGCTTAGTATAAACAATGCTCCAGAATAAGTGCAGCCAAGCTCAACATACACATGAAATTTTCATATTTGCCTACTTCTCTATTCACCTTTGGGGTTAAGTAGATCAAACTTTGAATTGACTGCAACTTGAAGCAAATATTGACGCCTTCTCAAATTCAATCAAACAAAATGCACAAAACCTAACAAGATACCACTTTTTCACGCATTCAGCAGATGATCAATGAATCAAAACAAAAATGAAATTCAACTTATATAAGAGTACATATAAAGGAGAAAAAATAATTGATAAGATTGAACCTGAAATAATTAGCTTCAAACTTGGAACCATGAAACTAAAAGAGCGGAGCCTGAAGAGAAATGTATTCCAAGAAAACCAAAATCTAGATGTCTCAGCTAAGCATCATTTTACATCGCCCACGAAGGTAGAAGCCAATTTGTTGATAACAGGAGATAGAGTTGAGAGAGCCAACTCTGTTCCTACTTTTGCTCCCACCTTAAGTTTTGAAGTATACAATAAAAAGACTTAAATTAAAAGTAAAGAGAAAAACCATAAAAGCCCTTAATATTGAATATGTGTACATGTGCATTTGTGTATGCATCTGTTTGAGAAAGACAGACCTTGCTAAGGGACCCGAGCTGAACAACTCCTTCTCGAATGGCAATGAGAGCAATTGTCTGCCAATTTAATCCAGATTTTATGTGATTAAAAAACAAAATTAGTGTAATAATTGAAGGTAGAAGCTCACTTTGATGCCAGATTGAAACTGAGCTTCCCATGTCCTTGGATGCTGAAATTAACAAAGATAAATTAAACATAAAAGATTGACTACTGCTTTAGTACAATTATGGTGAAATTTGGGAATTGAATGAAATTTTGAGTAAGGTACAGAATCAGCAGGGTTATTCCATGATGATAATAAATAGATCTCCTGTTCTTGAGGCTCATTGAAGACCCACTTGTGACTGTGATCTGCCGTAACTTTACCAATTAGTCTGCAAATCAAAATCCATGATTCCATGTACTTCTGATTTTATGCAAGTTTTTAAATATGTAACTTCAATGGTAATACCCTTCTCCAAAATTGTAAATTTCATGAGACATTTTGAAGAAGAGTTCAGGCTGAAGATTTTTAGCTACTTGCACTTCATCTTGATTTGATGCTCCTAAAGCTTCTTCACATGTGGTTGATGCTGCAAAATTGCAGAATCCATCTTCCTAAACAAGTATCCTACGTAAATTACAAGAATCATTCAAACTTACTTTATTAATCTTCTCAATATGCATGCACAAGTTGAATGAAATCAACAGGGAAACTTTACTTCAGATTGATTATTCTTAAAATAAATTACCAGTTTCTTCTGTTTCCTCTAGTCCTGTCATACATCCCCGCTTGCAAATCCCATTTGCAAAAATCACACTGGAAGAAATAAATACAAGCCTTGCAAGTGCAGAAATAGCTGAAAAGGTCAAGTTATTGTACTTGGGTGGTGGATAATTCCTAGGAAAAATTCGCCAAAAAACTGCATATACCCATTCAGAGTTTTCCTGAAAATTGTAAAATCCCTTTTTCCTCTTTTATTTTCTCATTTTCAGTTTTACAATCATGTCTTAGGGTTTATTAATAGGGGTTCTATTGTAATTTTTTAAATTATATATTATGGTTGCTTTATTAATAGGGATTCCATCATATATACAACTAATGAGATAATATTTGCATATTAAGGCATTTTCGATAATTGCTTATTCACCCCCACATTCAAGTGTGGTTTGTTCAAAAACAACAAGTGGCTTGTTCAGAAGCCACATGGATCGACCATTAAAACATATGTTATATTAAAACGACATAGTATATGCCATATGTTGTTTTAATGCAAGCATTAAAACAGCATAAACTATGCTATTTTAATTACCTTTTATTTGTCAGTTTAAACATTTATTATTCGATTTGTAGCTTGTTCAGATGCTTTTGGGTGTGGTATGATGCATCTAGTTGGAAATGGTAGAAACCTGGAAGTGAACACAATAATAACTGGGTATACTCTTAAAAAAAATCAAACAATAATATAACTTACTTTCAAAGTCTTCACTGATGTCTACAGTCGCCTGGTTGCATCCTTCTCAGCAATAGGACATGCAGAAGCAACTTCAGTATCATGTTGTTCATTTCTTTTAGTAGTTTTCCATAACCAAAATAGAATCAATAAACTGTCATTTTTATTTCATTCATTTAAACATTCTGAATTACGAAGAAACAAAAATGAAATTAAACCTGATAAATGCATCCATATTTACAACATGTTTGCAGCTCATTTCATTGAACGATGAACTTGAGTTCTTCAACTGTTGATTACAGCATCAACAGTATCCACACTGCAGTAATTAGAAAATAATAAAAATGGCATTTACATGCATAAACCTAAATGCTGGCTGCATCATTGTTGTAAATAGTACTCTATGGTATGAAAATGCTCACCATATGATACAAATGCCACAAGACAGAAAACAACAAATACTGCAGATGGCGCATGACAAGAAAAGAACGTGTCTGTTTTATTTCATACTTGTTCCTATGAAGATATTGTATTTATCATGTAATTGTGATTTTTTGCTTGATCTTCGTTCTTAAAACCAAATTTCTCGAGACAAATATGAAACACAAAAAGAAGCACGAGAAGAAAATACAAACTTCCTTATTATAGTTGCTCGCCATAGATTAAAGTCTGAAATCAGCCGCACACTGTTGTGCTGCCTCCTGGCTGCGTCTCCTCGCGTGCCTCCTGGCTGAGTTATAGTCGCCATCAATTTTGGGATTAGGACGACGAAGTGGATAAGATGAAAATCGACAGGGACGCTACTGCCGATAATTAGGGCGAGGAGGAGGGAAGACAACCGAAAGTGGGAGGTGAAATTAAACAGGAATTCATGAGCGGAATAAGATTTGTGAGTGAATAGGTTTCTAATTTTGGATTTGGGAAAGTGAAGGTGAAAAGGGCATAAGAACATCGAGGAGGGAACACAAAATTTTAGAGCGCCAATTTTTCTTTTACGCAACAACGGCGTTAAACATGCAATCTATTGACCCAAATAATTAGGAACTACTTAACTATAGCAACTTAGGTTTTCATGCAATCCGCCCTTGCAATAAATAGCACATTTTCTTGTAGTGATAAAAATGCGTCGGTAACAAAATACCTAGGTCTGAAATCTTCTCTGGGTTCAACTTTCAAACATGAAACAGGTGGCGATATGACCTTTGATTGAACTAAAAATTAGTGTGCACAAGTTAGAAAACTTTAGATTTCAAATGAAAAAATAATCGATGAATTTCGACTGAAAATGGAAAAGTTACAATGTCTCAAACATGGACTCATGACATGTTTGCAACAGTTCAAAAACAAAAATATGTTAGGCCTGAAAACCATCCTGGGTCCAACTTACTAGCCTAAAACGAAGGAACAGAGAACGTCATATTGAGCTGAAAATTGGTATGCGCATAGTAGAAAACTTCGTCTTTCAAATTAAAAAAGAACCAATGAATTCCGATTAGAAGTGAAAAAGTTACACTGTCTCAAACATGGACTCAGGCCATGTTTGCAATAGTTCAAAAAACAAAAATATGCCAAGCCTGATAACCATCTTGGCTCCAACTTACGGGCCTGAAACAGAGGAACAAAGTACCTTATATTGAGTTGAAAATTGGTATGTACATAGTATAAAACTTCATCTTTCAAACAAAAAAGAACCAATGAATTACGAACGGAAATAAGAAAGTTACACTGCCCCAAAGATGAACTCAGGCCATGTTTGCAATAGTTCAAAAAAACCAAAATGCACAGGTCTGAAAACCGTCTTCGGTTCAACTTTTAGGCATGAAACAGAGGACCAAATTACCTCGGATTGAGCTTAAAATTGGTATACATATAGTAGAAAACTTATCTTTCAAACAAAAAAAGAACCAATAAATTTCAATAAGAAATGAAAGAGTTATGCTATCTCAAACATGGACTCAGGCCATGTTTGTAGCAACTCAAAACAAAATTTCTAATGGAAAAAATCAGTGTTTGAGTTGATTTTCTACCATTATTTGAACATCCAAATGATAATATTTTTCAACCAAAATTTTCAAAAATGAAGTCCAATAAGAAAGCTACAATGCAAGAAATCCGGTAGCATTTCGTAGCAGGCATCAAAGGATATTAGCATGCTAAGAAGCAACCCAAACTAGCACTACACCAAAAAGGTGTATTTGTAACGAATATAGTCGTTACAAATGAAATTTACAACAGATATAGTCATGAGCGGTACAGGCGCGAGGAATGTCGTTACAAATATTTATAACGGCCTCTACCAGTTATTAGATATATCACTTACCAACGGATTTTATCGTTAGAAATCTAAATTTTTGTAATGAAAAAGTTTGTTATTTGTTGCATCGGTTTGTAACAGGTAATTTCTGTTACTTAGTTTCCCCTTTCATGGTAGAATAAGGGGTTGTCATTCTAAATTATCACGACCTTGTCCGCTACAAACTTCATCATTAGTAACGCACTTTTTCGTTACAAATTTCATCAATAGTAACGACTATGCTCGTTATAAATTTCGTCTTTAGTAACGAATATGTTCGTTACAACTACCAAACCATGTAGAGCTGCATTTTTGCTAGCATTTACACTACAGAATTGTCTATTATAATACAGTAGATACATACATATCAAAAATTACAGAATTTCAATAACAATAAGCAATTACGCATCCAAACATACAACATAAATTACACAAATATTTGACAACAAATTAAATGAAGATTCAAAATTTCACAAGTTCATAATAAATAATTAAAGAGTATGAAATCAAATTTCACAAGTTCATCATACATAATTAAAGGCATCATCACACCGTTTATCAGCAGCATCACACCGTTCTCTCACTTTCTGCTACTTCTTGTGCTCTATCTTCACATACTATTTTTTCATGTCAAATTAAGCAAACTAGTCTTCCTGAAAGTTGCTCCATCATGCTCTCGGCCTTGAACTTCATCAGGCTTCTTCTGCATGCCCAGCTTTTGCCAAATGGCTTGTACATTCATCGGTGCAGCATTTCACTACTTTTCTGCTTTAGCTCCTTCCTGCACGTACTTCAATTACATGCTCCAGTTACATAGATGCAGCCTTTAGCCTGCTCGCAGCTACTCAATGCATTGTTCCTGCTCATGCATCAGTTGCACACTTAATTTGTTTGTCAGTTGTCACTACTTTTTCATCGGATAGCCATTTGAAGTTCAAAAACCGAACCAATCACATCTATTTCCAAGCCAACATCACTGACTCACAATAGCAAAGGAGTTCCCCAAAATCTACTACGAAAAATAGCCCAATCTCTAGCATTTTTAAGCCAACCGTAAAATAGCTTTCCCTGTTAAAAACCAATAATCCAAACCGAAAAAATAAAATCATCAAGCTCGAAA
Source organism: Allium cepa (assembly GCA_030765085.1). Taxonomy (NCBI): domain Eukaryota; kingdom Viridiplantae; phylum Streptophyta; class Magnoliopsida; order Asparagales; family Amaryllidaceae; genus Allium; species Allium cepa. The sequence continues at coordinate 210,313,813 of CM060942.1, read as the reverse complement.
AATAAATAAAGACGAACCTATTTTCAATGGAAGAAGAAGTTTTCGCCCCCTGATGCAAATGTTAAGAAATGTTTCTTGTAGCTCAGTTTTACCATTTTGGCTAGTCCAAACGCTGTAAAATGATAAACCTTCATTTATCTTCTTTAAAGGAAACCAAACATGCTGCAAAAAGAACGAGGAAGATAAGAATGAATTTTTAGATTTAATATCTTTCTATAACAACAAACCATTGTATCACCACATCAGATTGATAATGTACATAAATTTTTATATATTATGTAAATTAGAAACCGGTCATACCAAATATTTAATAGAAAATATAAAATGAAATGTCTACTTCCTAAGCAAGAGCAGGATCAGCAAATTGGATTTCAAATACTATATGATGACACAATCCATTGAGTCTATATAACGAAATCCTTGCTTGAAACCTGTCTGATGTAATATTGACATGGAGCGTTGATAGGATTGGTTGCTCATGATGTCCCTTCATTTGATACTATGGGTGACTTTCATGCAAAAAATGACAATTCAGAATCAAGGTTTATACTAAAATCATGCACTCAACTAACACGCCTGGCAGTAAATCTCCACTACATTTTTCCTCGAACAATGCATTTAGGTTGCTGTTGTCATCTTTATTGAAATGGTGATCGCAAGCCATGTTGTTGACCATTTTGATTCCTATTTCAGTGGTAACATAGAGCAACATTTCTGCTACATAAACAGAACAATCACAACTAGTCATGTCTTATATACAAAAGCTTTGTAGTTGTGGATATACCTGAAACTTATCTGCCAAATTATGTGATATCCATGATGACTATCTCAGCTGCAAAAGGAAAAAAAGAATTACTATCAAAAGAAAATAATTAATACTTAAAAGCATTTATCATTGTAATTTTTATAATATAATTTAATAATCATAAAACAAAGGTAACTTAGTTAAATTTAATAAACTTGATTATTTTTATAAACTTATTTAATTTGATAAACTTGATTATTTTTATAGACTTATATAGGAGCATACATAATGTAATTGAAGTCTGTTCATGATCAGCAGCTACATATGCTCCCAGTCTAGTTCATTTCCAAATCTCTTGGTATGCATACATGCACTAACAGACACAAATATAATGGATCTGTAATTTAAGGAGTAATTGAGTGGATAATAACTATTGTATATGGTCCGCAACCATAATTAATTTGCAATTTATTGCACCTTTATTTTATTAGCAAAACATTCAGGGCCAAACTCAATTTATGTAGCAAATTTCCTCTTGAAACCCTTTTTCTTCTTTTTGTGTAGAATTTTTTTTTGAGGTTAGTTATTGTAGATATATTATGTTCATTAGTACAATCATACATGTGAAATTTGGAATCGTTCAAAAACTTATATTCCTTTCAATTACACTTCAAATGGACCGTAAAAAATAAAATTCATGATTCATATTGTAGGTTAGTACAGCGTGTATCCCCCAAGTATCCATTTGAGGCAGTCACCAAAAAAGGATTAACTAGTAAATTAAATGAATATGGTAGGATTTGTTGCTAATCACAGTAAGTAGTTAAGAATACTTGTCATGCTATTAGAGCAAAATATTTCTAGCTTTAGTCAGCGCATGGAAGTTGTAATATACCCAAAAGCACTGATGCTTCACCTTTGGATAAAGAGGATGCTTCCACAACTCTATATGTTCCTTCTTCACAAAATTGTAAAGTGTGCAGAGAGTGATAGATCGTATCCTTGATTCGTGTTGACTTGTAAATTCCATTTTCTTTTCTCTTCAGACTGCACGTGAGAAAATGATTGGCGTATCAAATACTAAAATAACATATACAAGCATAGGTTATTTCCAGACATTGGTTGATTGGAGAAAGGTACAAAAGGAGAATATTAATGAGGGATTGGACCGATGCTGATGGAATTCATTTTAAGACCATAATGTCTTGGCTCAATAATACTACCAAGCGGTATAATCGGTAAATTTGGTGCATGGGTAAGCCAATAAATAAATTCATTCAAGTTTGTCTTACTAAAATGCAATGAAATTGTACAAGTTTTGCAGAAACACCATGCAAATCCTTCTAGCACGTAACTATCACTTTCTTTATTTGACCACTTGCAAGACACTCCTTTAAATAATGGTCTAACCGATTCCAAAAAGAAAGCAGTAAAAAAAAGACCAATGCACTAACGATGACAATTAGCTCATCACAATGTACTGGTATCTTTTAGACATTAATATTGACATGCATATAAAAATAAATTTACGAACCTGAGCTGCTACCATCTTTGAGCTGAGAAGAACGTATAAGCCATGCATGACAACAGAAAAATGGCAAGAACTACCTCTATGTGAAATAGTGTAATGACAACTGATATTATAGCTGCCTGTGAGCAATGGTAGTTCATGCTACACCCATGTATTATCAAGGCAATTTAAGTAATGTAAGGTAACTATCAGTAAACAACCGGAGATCAATAAATCACTAGTTATATGAGTTTTCATTGCCCCTTCAGTAAGCATTCACTTTTCTAGCTGAGGTAAATCGAATAGGTGTTGACAATAATAAAGTAGCATAAATATCATCTTAATCTGAGGTATGTCCAATCACAGTATTAAATTAGCATATATGACCTGTTAATACAGTTAAACAGAAATAATATGTGCTATAAAGCTGAGTACTAAATAAGTGACCTGTTTCAAACAATCTAACCAACAACAAAAATGTGCTTATTGCATTTAATAATAACATAGATCTATTAACGAAACTAGAACAACTAATTCTTTTAACCGATTGCAAAACAAAAACATCCTTATTATGCACGAACAGAAATTCTTCTAACTAATTCTAGGGCTATCATGCTGACTGTTGGAAGCAAATGTTTATACCAGATCAGGATTATTCTAATACCTATAAAACTGAAGCCAGCTTATGTTGGCTTTGGCTATAATACATGGGACTTATTTCTAGTTACTATAAAAATGTAAATGTTGCTTTTATCTTTGAATATAAAAAATTAAACACGACTGACCATTAACAAATTCCTCCATATCTTCTTATGTGCAGTTGATACCATATGTTTCCTTTCCTACAATTACCTGTTATATACATCATAGCAGTTAGGTTGTAATCTACAATAGCTAATCCACTACAGCTATGTTCATCTAAGTTATAAACATGCAAAAATAAACAGTAAAAACATGAAAAGTTCTTGCAACATGTTGAAAAAGCATGTAGAATAATCCTACAGGCTTAAATTTCTTCCTTTAAATTTAATTGCCTATAAAATAATGAATGAAAGAAAATATAGTTCTACAGGCTTCAATTTAGTATTATCATTTCTTATTTCAGTTATAGAAGGAATAGGAACAGATAAAATAGGCTGCCTGGATGCAATATCGCTGACAGCAAAGACATGTGAATTACGTTTCCCTGCAATATCTTCACTAATTCTAGTGGAACTAGTACCATATACCACCGAAACTATTCCTTCGTTCAACTCAACAGTATAGAGAGTGACAATGTTTGTAGAAACTGAAGTAATACCCAATTCAGGACGTGGAGGAATTGATGCTGAGACAAAGCTCGGCCTGGTATCAACAGGGGCATCACATGTAAAACGTTCCTCCACGATAAGCCTAACACCAGACTTATGTGCGACAGAATCATTCAACGATATCTCAAAACATGATTCAACATAACAGATCGTGCCTCCCTATTAAGAATATTGGATTCAGTGTTTACCCAGTTGCCACCAGACTGCACTAATTTTGAGATTGGCGATGAAGGATAGACATTGGAAATTCTTGATAGGGGGATAACAGTAGATGACGAATTAACTAAAGCAGCAACAAGGTTTGAGATAGGGTTTGACAATTCGAAAACATCCACGGCAACAGGCGTTGCAGAACCCCGGAACAGATGCGACTCAGGATTGTAAGAACGGATAGTGTCATGGAGAGAATCCGAAGGGGTAGGTGGCATACCAGATGTGTAAAATTTTCGCCCAGATCTAGTTTGCGAAGCAGATTCAAATGAAATAGCGAATCATGCCTTGAGCTTATGGTTCTTGGCCGTTCAGATAAGAGACAAAAATGAGGTAGAGGAAAGAAGTGGATGATTCGAGCATGGAGGAGGAAGCGTGGCGATAACGGAGGGGGTTAAAACCCTAGATTTGAATTTTTTATTTACAGAAAGAAGCGTGAGAAATGATTTTAGAAGCGTGAAAAAGGGATGAGTATTGATAATAAACAAAATACACTCTTATCCATGTTGCTTTTAATTATTTACCAAACTACCAGATTTAGTAACAGTTATAACCGTGATAAATGATTGTAACGGAAATAACTGTTATAAATTTATAACGGTTATTACCGTTACAAATTGAAAGCGGAAAAGTGTTACAAAATGAGCAGTTTGGTGTTGTGTAGATTCACAGAAAAGAAAACTATCAACAAAAAACGAATACAAAACCTCAGATTTTGATTTTTGAAGCTTTGCTTTAGCTAGAAATTGTGAGTTTATCACTCACCTTGTTGTTGTTGAGCAAAAACCCAGATTTAAGCAAAAAGTTTGGAGTTGGAGGTGAAATTGGCCTTCAATAACCTGTAGAGATCAATATACCGACATAGAAAGGAAAAGAAATCCATTAACAAACCTATCCTCAACTCAAATTAAGATTTTTGATGAAATTTTTAGTTTTGGAAGAGATTACCTTTAGATTTACTCTAGATTAATAAAATCTCAGTTTGTTTGAAGAAGTATGAAGATTTAAAACTTTGATTTTGAGAAAAATGTGAACTTTCTTTTACAGGCAAGAGGAAGACGATGAGAGAAATTACTTTGTTTGTACGGTAATTGTTTCTCACCTTCTCAATACCTGATTAAGTAGGCTAATGGGCCTTTTGGACCCAATTAGAAAAATAAATTGACTAGCCTAAGTAATTAAATCACATACTTAAGCAATTGCTCACGTATTCATCTTACGTTATAAAACAATACATTTTACTTCAAATTTTCATACAAACAAAATATGTAAACTTATATACATAGTAAATAAAATATTTTTCATTATATAAAAAGATAATTTTATATTTTTAAAACATTTTTATTATTAAAACCCTTTATTTTACAAAAAAACACTATTTACTCAAATAAATGAATAAAACCTTATTTTTAACTTCTAAAATTTACCAAAAATACTTTTCTTACATAGAAAAATATTTCAAACCATTTTCAAACATAATTTTTCACCTTTTTATTTAAATAAAAAACCTCTAAAAATCTCATACTTCTTTAAAAAATTATTAAAAGAAGTAATTAGCGACAATTAATACGATGATTGCATTTCTCCAAATAAAACCCATTGTCTAATCTTTATTAACCCAAATAAATAAAATAAAGTTCCAAACTGTACTTTTCTCCATTTTATTTTCAAAATTCATTGTTTAATCCAAATAAACAATTAAAAATTTACAACTTATTTTTATTCACAATATTAAATTATAACTACCGTTACAATTTAATATTAACAGGTATTCTCCAAAACCAGGATTGTTACATGATGACTTGTGTGCCTCAAAAGTAGTTGGCGCCATCTTGGAGCTTATTGCAGTAATTAATAGTGCTCCTATTGCCTACATTCCTCGTTCTGGAATTGTTCGTGGTTTAGGTAATTGTAACGATTCCGATTTTTAAGCCAAATTAATTTAATAATTAATTCGATTTTTCGATTAAATTAAGAATCAATTTGGTAAATAATATGAAATTTTTAATTAAATTGTGAATTTAATTATGAAATTTAATCGGAAATTTAGGAATAAATATATATATATATATATATACATATATAAGTTTTAAAAAAAATTGATTTGGAAATCTAAATATTTTATAAATAAATTATAATTTGAATTTAAAATTCAAATAGATATATGTTGGAAATAAATATTTGGAAAATAAATAGTTGTGAATGGAATAAAATATATATTTATAAAAAGATATTGTTTGTTCATTTATAAATACAAATTGATTGTATATTAATTTTTGAATTTTAAATTTAAAAATAAATGTTTTGAATAACATATTGGATTTGAAAACTCCATATTTTAAAAATAATTTGCTTTCTAATATTATAATGTATATATAGGAATATATATATATATATATTGATTTATGATTTAAAAGTAAATGTTTTATAAATTGAAGTTAAAAATCTTTATATTTTAAATAACTAATAAATATGTATAACATAATTTGCAATATGTGTATAATTACATTTTTAATCATTTCTCTTAAAAGTTGTATAAAAATAAGATAATGGGAAATGTATATGTGAATAAATAAAAATAAAACAAGGTTTAAAACAAAATTTTAAATAAATTCAAAGGAACGTCTAAAACATAAATTTGTTTATTTTAAAAAGTGTAAAAAATTTAAAAGTATATTAAAACATTTTTAAGCCATGAAACTAAAAATTTAACAAGTGTTAAACATGAGGATAAGAAAATAACAAGTGGCATTATGAAAAAATTTCAAATTTAATTTATGAAAAAAAAGCTTAAGTAAAAGAAAACAGGCTGTTCATATTTCTTTTCATCCTTCTATTTTTTTTCTCTTCAGCATTTCTAGAAAAAAACTGACAAAAAATAGAACTGAAAATCATCTCAACAGCAAAGCCTCAAACATCAACCTGGAAATCTAATGCAATCAAAAAAAATTAAAAACCAGGTCAAATCAAAAACCTGAGAATAAAAGTCAAAGAAAATTCAAGATTTTCAAGCAAATTCAAAACCTGATCCAAGTGCAAAGATCAGATTCAAGCTTCAACAACAAAGTTGCAGATCAAAACAAGAGAAAAGTCAAACCAAATCAAAGCTTCAGCAAAAAACAAACTTCAGTATCAAGCAAAAACAAAACTGTCTTCAACATTTTGGCTAGAGTCAAGCTTCGGTCCAAATTGGAATTCTAGATCAAAGTAAAACAGAGCAATAATTAATGCAAATCAGCAACTCAAATGCATCAAATCAAACTTCCAGGCTTGAATACTTTTCTGTTTTCAAACCATCCAGGTGAGCAAACCACATCCCAAAACATTAAATCTGGTTTACATCTTGATTGCATATAATGATGTGTTAATGTGTGATAAAAATTAAGCTTGCATGTTGAATATATACGTATGTAGGTAGATGTGCATGCCTGTATATGAATGAACACACCTCTGTTTGTTTCCAGGCCAAAGATAAATTTAAAAATTCAATTTATTCTTCCTCAAACTCTTATAAGTCTAGATCTTTGAAAGGAAAATGAGTATAGCAATGTAATTTTATTTTTAAAAATAATTTTAAGTATTTATGTCTAATAAATAGTGTGGGAATAGAAGATTACATTAAAAATAATAAAAATAGTTGAAAATCAATGATTAAAATTTCATATTTAGATTTCATAATCTGATTTGTATGAGAAAATCATGAATTTTAGTATGGTTTTTGAGATTTTTAAGATTGTGGTCGATGAGGTTTTGTGAGCTGATCAGTTTTGGAAATTTCAACGTTTTCTGGCGAACTGGAGGGGAGGCGTTTCGCGACTAGTTCTGGAGGTAGCTGGAGGATTGTAGAGGCTAGGAAAAATAGTGGGAAATTTTCTTGATGATCGAGCGATCAGACGACTCTATTTTAGGATTTGAACAGGGGTTTTGGTCGAACTGGTTCTTGGGGTGTTTCCGGCATCGATGGGTGAATGAAATCAATCGCGAAGTGATGGAAGATGCATCGTGTTGTGGCGTAGTTTTAGGCTCGGAGGCTCATGTCCAGTTGGCCGGAATCGTCAATGATGATGGGTTTTGTCGCCCGTGGTTTGGGTTCTAATGGGAATTGACCTACTAGATTTTGATTCTCAGTTTAATTCGACAATTGGGTTGTTCGTGATGATGGAGAGGATGGTCGGTGATATGTTGAAGCCGGCGTAGATGATCGGAATTGATTCGATCGTGTGTAAATGTGCACGAAGTATCGCGTGTATCTGATGATGGGAAGAAGTGGTTCTAGTGGTTTGTCTTGAAGTCTGGTGATGAATGTCTCCGGGGGAAATCGAAAGTCGTCTCGGGTTCATTTTAGTGGTTACCAGTATAAAAAGGTTTCAGAAACCTAAAACAAAGTTTTAAAAACCAGAAGAAAAAAATTAATGTAACTCGAAGGAGGTCTCAGGAAAACTGGGTTGTAGCTCGGGTCGGTATAAAGCAGTTTTTAAATTTTCAATAAATTAAAATTTAAACATGTTTAACTCAATTCATTTTAAATGAACTATATTTTGTTTTAAAGTTGGAATTAGTAAAGGGTTTTGAAAATAATTCATTTAAAAATTTTAAGTTTAAAATGTTTTAGAATGTTTTAAAAAAAATTAAAATGTATATAACCTTTGTCTTAAAAAGTTTATTTTAAATAAATTTGATAATGAAATTAAGAAGTTACTCAAATGTTTTAAAAATGTTAGCTTAAAAGTAAAGTTAATTTATGTTGTTAATGATGATCAAATAAAAGGTTTATTAATTAAAGATTTAATGATAATGATTAAAGATTATAATTACTTGATAATTTAAGAATAATTAATTTATGGGATTAATAATTAAGGTTAATTTATTAAGGGATAAAAGGATAATTACTAAATGAAATTAATTATATGATTTATTAATATAAGTGATTAGGTTAATCACTTATTGTAATTAATTTGAGGATAATTAAATAAATAATTAAGGTTAGTTAATTTATAATTAAGGATTAATTAAGAATTAATTAAAGAAGGTGATTAAGATTTAATTAATTAATAATTAAGGATTAATTAATAAATAATTAAGAACTAATTAATCAAAGAATAATTAATTAAGGGTTAATTAATTAATGTAATTAATTAAGGATAATTAATTAAAGAATAGTTAAATAATTAAGGGTTAATTATTTAATGATTAAAGATTGATTTATTTATTAAGGTTGATTAATTAATAATTAAAGGTTAATTAATTTATTATTAATGGTCAATTAATAAATGATTAAGGAATAATTAATTAAAATGTTGCAATTAATGATTAATCTGGTTTAAATTAATCAGATGATATGTTAATTAACCTAGATTAGTGATTAATCAGGTTTAAATTAATCAGATGACCAATTAACCTTGCTTATGGATGTTTGAATTATATGAAATGCTGTGAATTCTTTGATATCTCCCCTATATAATGCTTTGTGATGTGAATTGTTTTAATTCAAGCTGTGATAAATGTATTTTATTTTATCTGTGATTTATCTGTGGATCTGTGAATGGAAGATAAGCGTTATAGAAGTATACCGCTTATCTATAATTGATGTGTTTGAATCTGTGATGATTGGTATTGTCGCATTATTGGGTAAAATCCCTGGACTACACCATACACACACAAATATGGATTGCACGAGGAAATTGGTTAAGTCACAAATTTTTAAAATAGTTTTAAAAGTTGAATTTTGAATCCAAAATAGTTTTGGAAATGAAATTGGGCTAAATGTGAAATGCTTTTGAAAAGGAGTTTTGAAAGTTATTTTGAATAACCTGATAGAGTTTTGAAATTTAAATAACTTGATTTGGATTTGAATTCAAAATTTGAAATTGAATTTTATGTTTGGAAATTTTGGTTTAAAAAGGTTATACAAGTTATAAATGTGTATATGGGTTTTAAACCATTTTAAAGTTATTGTTTTGAGAATTTGGATTTAACCCAAGGGCTTTAACTTGTACAATAGAAAACGTATTTTTCGAAACGAAAACTATTTGTTTTCAAATAATAGTAGCTTTCATATAAAGAAAGGATTTCCAATTTGTATTGAAAGATTTCAAGTTTGAAATAGAATTGAAATCGTTTTGAAAGCTATGAACAAATCTTTGTGAAAAATTGGTGAACATTGTGAAATTAATCTTTTTGTTTAAAGATTTGGAAATGGTAATTTGTTTAAACCATTTTGAAAAGAAAAGTTTTAGGGTAATAACTTGTGACTTAACTGGAATCCCAATATCCATATGTTTTTAAATATTGCGCTCATTATTCGGTTTAGCCGGGAGAGGACCTTATGTCATATCACCCATTCCGAATAATGATACGACGTTATGGATGGCATTTGAAGATTGGTGGTGAAGACCGGGAATTTACGAGAACGATAGGATAACCTATCAAATGACTCTGCACTGAGTAGCTATGGTATAGAGATCTTCATATGTGATGGGGAGTCCAATCGGGATTGTGAATACCCGGATTGCAAGGGCAAATTTGGAAAGTGCCTTCGGTTCTGTTCGAACTTGGAACAGACTTGTATGGATGTGTGTCTGACATTACACTTTGAGATATAAAACCAGTTTTTATCAAATACATTTCTGTTTGGTGGCGGAGATTTATTCTCTTAGCTTAACACCCTTCTCTGAGACGTACGAGCTCAGAGGTTATGTAGTTGATGGTTACTACTGATACATTCCCAATTTGGTAATGTGGCATACGAAGTGCTGCTGATCATTTGTTGATCAAAGCATGGCTTTGTGAAAAGCGTAGCTTTGTGGACGAGACTTCGTTGAGCCTCACAACCCGGAAATGGCCGAAACATGAATTTTGCGGCAAGGTTGCAGGGTCACGCCCCTAGGGTATGTCCATCTCTTCTGGATAAAAGGTGGTATCATGGTATGGAGCCCAAATATTTACCTATGTGGTTGCTGCATACTTATTGCTGTGTGGTTGTTGGTGTCGAGCGCTCGGATAAAGGTTGGTTATGACCGAGGATGGAATATCTTGAGGGATACTTCCGGGAAGTGGTAATCCAGCCTTGTGTTGGTAGGGAACCATTTTGGTTCTTGGGGTCCAGAGGCGTTCCATTTTTTAAGGAAGTCCTTAGCTTGACCATTTGCTGGAAATCCAATCATCCAATACGAGCCCTTTATGATTGTAGTTGTATAACCTCCCACCTCAGGTGGTAGCTATAGCAGGCATAGTATAATGGTACCTATGCTGGCTAAGATTGATATAATACTTTCGAAATGTTTCCTGCACTATGAACTAATAATAATATCAAATGGTTTTCGCATATCAAGCATTTTTTACCGTCATAAGGAGAAATCTCCTCCAAGTGTGCGCTTGCATTGTGTGTGTGGCGGGAGGCCTTATGGCAGTTTCATTTTTCAAAAAGCATTGTGAATTTATTTGAAATCTTTTGTTTTGTCGTTTGTTTTAAAGATAAAACTATTTTCGTTTGCTTATACCAGTCCCATGATCGACCCGGAGTTTATTGTTCCATTCCTAAACTCTGGGTGCCCACAATTTTCCACACGGGCGGTCTAAAGTTGGGTTTTTCAGATGATCAAATAGTAGGAGTAGATTCGATAGCATTCAGCCATTGGATTTCGGCTATCGCTTTGTGCTTCTCTTCAACATTCTGGACTTACCTTGCTCAGTAAAACTTGATTGGGAGTTCGAGCTATTTATAGATTGATGCTTTGGAGACGGAGAATGTTGAAATTGGAGTTCCATCTTTGGAGTTCAAGTTTATGTTATCTTTTTCTGTGGCTGTATCTTGTCGTTGATATTTGTATCGATATTTCAATTGTATCATTATTGTATCATATATTGTATCTGTTGTATATCAATGATATTGTTCTTTTTCTTCCGCTATGTTGTTATACTTAATGTGTTATAAGCTCCGGCACGAGTCGAATTTCAACGGTTGAATCTACGGAATTCGTGTACAAGTGAAGTACGAGTGTTGATTTTCGAACGCTGAAATTTGGGTCGTGACAGTAATCATCCATTACCCCCTCTTTTAGCTGCTACAGATATTGAAAATTGTAGGGTTAATTCTGATGTTAGTTTGGGCAATGTTGATGACGCTGGTTTTGGTATAATATGTGATATTCCCTAAGGTCTTAACCTTTTGAACTGTGGCAGTGACAATTCCATGACTAACCAAACTAATCATGACAATTCCAACCAGTGGTTGGTGTTGCGGCAATGTGCTCATCTGCCGCTAGGCCATATGTGTAGCCTTCTACTGCTTTATGTGAACATTCTTCAAGTCCTGCGCCAGTTATGGTTGCTAATTTGTCCTCTTTATTCAGAATGTTTCGTAGAAATGCAGGTGTATTTGTGCTCGCTCGTTTGAGATGGTCAAAACTGATTGAATTATGGTTCCTCTAGCTGAGGTGCTTCAGGTTGGGGTTGACTACTAGTTGGATTATCAGGTTGGATTTTTCTCGAAATCAACCCCGCCTTATTCTATAGTTAAAGAGCACCATGGCATGTTTGGAAAATTAGAGGTTGACTCCAGGTTCATATGGACAAATCCATGTTTTTTTTCATGTTCTCGAGTATGGGTCCTTATTGCGAATCCAACCTTTATTAGAGGCAAGCCTTTTATTGTTACTTCTTGGAGTCTACCTGTTGATAGTGCTTGGGAGCAGATATTATCTATTCCAACGTGGGCTTATTTTTTGCATATTCCCTCTGTTTTGTAAACATTGATTGGTTTGAATTGGCTAGCTAATACTACTGGGAAATTGAAAAGATTTCTGCTAATACTATTGCAAGGGAAAAATTGTTTATGCTAAAGCATTGATTGAAATTACTCTGAAAACCCGCTTCCAGATAAGATTAGAGTTAGAGTTGCTAAGGGCCACATTGCCGAGATTGTTGTTCACTATGGATGGAAACCCAATATTTGCACGTCCTGTTAGTCCTTTGGGCACCTCTTGGAGGAATGTTATGGTCGGTCTTCCGATGCTATTATGAAACTTCGTAGCTATCTGATGGGATCCTACTTCCAAGACCCCTTGTCTTGAAGTGGCTCCTGAAGGTCCGCCTATCCTCTTCTCGGATTGTGCCTCCTATGGCCCATGAGGAGGTGGTTGTTTCGCATGCATCTTTTGTCTTGGAATCTCTTGTTACCTCACCTAACGCCTTGGTTATTTCCTCTGATCATGTTCCCATTTTTCATTCTACTGATACTTTTCTGTCTTTTCCTTCTGTGATGGTCTCATCCGTTCCCCTTATTGCTAGTACCCCTTTGTCTCTTTTGAAGGTTGATGTGATCCAACTGTTTCTTCGATCGTTAAACCTATTTATTGGGACGTTGAAGAGCATATGTGGATTCACCCTCTTTTTGACATAGGATACTTGGCATGAGGGATACATACCATACCTATATGAGTAACGATATTGGTGATAATAGGCGCATTTTCTATCACATTGAGGATGAGGGTCTATCCCTTAATAGGATACGAGAAATTAGTGAAGTAAACGAGAAGTTGTTATTGGATACTAATGAGGATATGAGATTCATGTACAGCGCCGCCTCCTCTAGTTACGTCCCCAACCTTACTCTTCTTTTCTCTGGTTTTATTCATGTCACTAGCTTTGTCACAGCTTATAATTATCTTTCCTCCCCTTCTGAGGAGGATAGTCATGGACATTAGTAGTTTAGGTGAGCTGCCTAACTCCTATGTTGTTTTTTATATTTAGTGGTATAGCCACTATAAATCGATGATAGTTGTTTTGTGCATGTACAGAGCACTTGTTTCTTCATTAATAACGTGGCACGGTCCATAATAAAGCTAGCTGGATTTGCTAAAAATAATTATATAATTATATCCAATTTAATCGTTTATCAACATTGTATATCGATTGATATATTTATAACTATTACAAATATATTTAATAATATTTATTCCTCAAATTATAATCAAAATTTTGTAACTAATATTTCGAAAATATTAATCAATTTAATTAAGCTATAATAATTATAAATTAATGAAATTCTTTGGTGAAAAGAGAATTCATTATTTCGCTTATGTGACTCGTTGGGCGTAAATTTGGTCACCGATTAATATAGAACTTTTTGAATATTAACGTTCACATGTCACTTAGAAGGTGGTGTGACATTTTGGCTAAATTTATCGTTTAATTTGGTTCGGTAAAATCCAACTTTACTTTGTTAAGCATTATCTTGTTGTGACTTTTATTTACACCAATTCTCTTCGTCAAAACTATACCACTTTAGACTTTTGGAATTTGGTAACGGTCAAAATTCCATTATCATCCATATTCAGCTCTATTGTTTCAAACACAAAGTCCTTGGTTTAATAATAACAATTATTATTAACCGAACAAATCTGGCCAGAGATTTTGACTTTGAGTTGTCAGTGATAATAGCCCCATAAAACTATGGAGAAGGATCCTCTCTTCAATAGTGCTTCACTTCCAATATTTCCACTTGACCAAACCATAGTTACTCGATGGATACTATGCCATAATTTGACTATAATTAAAACAGAGCTTTCATATTGAGGATCCAAAATACTCTTAAGTCGAGAAAACTTTGTAAATAAGTTACATCGATATTTTTTGTTTGACCTTAGTTATATTAAAAAATAGAAAACTATTGAGTGAGCCGTTTCATAGTTATCCAATAACTATCAGTATGTAACCCCTAGGTGCCCACAACAGTCATGAGTAATCCACTGTCCAACATTTGGAGAGCTTTATGTACGCTAGTCCCAATAGATACATCGATATTCAATCTTGATGCATCTTGACTTGGAACATTTAAAATGACTATTTTATAATATTGTGATATAATGCTCATGATTGAAACTATTTGTAATTCCTATCACAAAAACACCATTAATGGAACTGTTAGATAAACCTTAATTAAAAATTTAATTATTTATAACAAATATATAACAGAAAAAACTCCTTTATTACAAATAAGAATTGATTACAGAGTTAAGTAATTTACAATAAATTACAGAATTTCCCCTAGGACATACCCTTAAATCTATCAGACGAAACACGTGTACAAAGAGGCTAATATGTCTGTTGCAGTGCAAATTCCAACATCTATATATGGGCATGTCAAATCATGCACACTTTACGATATTCCACATGCCCATACACACATATGTGTATATGATACAAGGACATATTATGTAATCAAAATTATACTATTATTTCTAAAATAAATAAAACATTATTTCTAAAATAAATAAAACATTGATTTTATTTAAAACAAAAATTAGATAAGATCTAAATAAATTTAGGCTTCATAGGCCCAATAAAGATCCAAATGGAATTTTTTTGGAATTTTTTTCATTTACCCCGCTGCATGCTGGCTCAATTCAATGTAATATATGACGCAGCAGATAAAACGAAAATGGATGAAATGGTGAAAAAGTCGAATCGATGGATTGAAAATATCCAAATGCCCAAATCTGTTGATCTCAAGAGATACCGGATTCTAGCTATCTCCAACACGTTGATCGCGCACGATACCGTGTTAAAAGATCTATGATTCTTCTATGTTGATCTCGCACATGAGATTCCGTGAATCGGCTTCAAATCCGTTGATTCGAGCGCACTCGAATAACCAAAAATGGAGAAAGGAGACAACGCTCAACTTCCAATTTTAAAAGAGGCACAAAGCACTCAAACAAAAGTTTATTCAAAATCAACCAACTTACAAATGACCCATCACCCCTATTTATAAAGTTTACAACATACACAAATGACACCTTCAATGACCTAACACAGACAATTGACTCACGGCTTACGACCTAAGAACACATACAGGTTACAACGACCTAACATCATAATAACATTACGACCGAAACAAAACGAGTTAACAATACATGACATAACAATAAATGACTTAACAACAAACGACCTAATATATACAACACATAAGCGACTTAACAAATTACAACACAACCACGACATATGACATAAGAATGCATCTCGACCTAAAGCAATTACAACACACCATCCTGAGCGACATAAGTATCTTGCTCGTTTACGACCTAGCTGTAGAGACCTAAGCTTTGGGTAAGCTTCAGCGGTATAAGCTTCATGAAGAACCTCGCGACATAAGGAACTTGCGAGTTAACCGCTTGAACGTCTTAAGAAGAAGCGGCATAAGAAAGAACATCTGGAGCGACATAACACTTGAGCATCTCACGCGACTTAAGAATGAGCAACTTAAGAACTTGAGCGACCTAAGAACCAGAGCGACATAAGGTAAATCTGCTTCAGAACGACTTAACGAGATAAGGTCTAATGCGGCATAAACTTCCAGTGACATGAGGAGAATCAGCTTCAGGATTGACTTATGCGACCCATAGGACGAGCGACATAAGAAACTGAGCGACATATGCTTGAGCGACCTGAGATTGATGCGGTATATGGTCAAGCGACCTAATAACTTGAGCGGCTTAAGATACAGCGACATAAGCTTGAGCGACATAAGGGTGAGCAATGCGGCATAACTTGAACGACTTAACGACTTAAGCTTCATGCGACATAGGTGAAGCGACATAAGGATGAAACATAGTGAAAGCGACATAAAATATGCGGTATAGCTCGTTAGTGTTAGGTCGCGACCTACTAGGTCGGAACTCGTTAGGTCGTAACGACCTAAAGACGTGCGCGTTGGTTTGCTTAATTCGCTAGATCGGTCAGTATAACTCGCTAGATCGCTTATAGCTTGTGAGCGACCTAAGCCGATTGTTGTGAGCGACTTATCATGATGCACTGTTTCATCCTTTCCTTGCATTTCGCTGGGTCGTAACCCGCCATGCCATAGCATGCTAGGTCGTGGGCGACTTAAGTCAGTCGACTTAACATAGTGCACTGCATCATCCTCCCCTGTTTGAAAGAAATTCGTCCCCGAATTTACACCCTCCTCTTCTTCGACAAGCTTATTCCCAAGATATGGAGTTAAGTGTTTGACATTGAAAATGTCGGTAGTATGGATACGTTCCGGCAATTTCAACTGATACGCACTCTCATTAATTCCCTACATGACTTCCAAATGACCAATCCTTCTAGCTTCTAGCTTGTTGTAAGTACCAATAAGAAATCGATCCTTGGTCAACACTGCATACACAAAATCTGCATGGGTCGCTGTCCCCTTTGGAAACTTGACATATATGACATCTCTCCACAAATAAGTCTCCTTTGAATCTTGACAAATAGGGTACCTTTGAACAAACCTTTCAACCTCCTTCCTTATTAACGGCCAAAAATAAGTCGCAATCAACTGCATAGTATGATCACGGCCCACGTGTCTTTCTACATGTAAGTTTTTCATAATTTTCTTTCGCCGACTGCAACCTAGAGTATACAGCTGACTTCCTTCGAATAGAAACCCATCAACCAGTCTCCTCAATTCTTCCCGCTCTTTTGGACACATACGATAACATGGCCTATGCGGTACAATAGCACCTGGAACAAGATCAATATGATGTTGTACATCCCTCAGTGGCGGTAATTCCTTGGACAACTCTACAGGGAATACATCTTCGAATTCATTTACCACTGGCTTAACCTCTTCATGAATTTCAACCGCTTCACTACTTTCACGTCCAATTAATAGAAATACTTCAGGCTCATCCTCCACTTCCTTGACAAATTCCTTAACAGAGTCTTTAGTTCTTCAATGTCCTCCAACTTGCTTTCACTCTGTTGTCGTTGTTTAGGAACTAAAGTGATTTTAATGTCATCGAACATGAAACTATAGCAGTTAGTCCTCCCATCATGTTGCACAGCTCTATCGTATTGCCACGGTCTCCCCAATAACAAATGACATACGTCCATATCTACCACGTCACACCAAATTTCATCTTTATGCTTCTTTCCAATGGAAAAAGTTACACAAGCTCCTCGATTAACCTTCACTTCCCCACCTTTCCTCAACCAAGCTAACTTGTAAGGTTTGGGATGCTTCTCAGTCTTTAACGCCAACTTCTTCACAGCTTCTGTAGAAATGATATTATCACATCTTCCCGCATCGATGACAAACTTGCAAACCCTTCCCAAGATAGTGCACGTCGACTGGAAAATGTTACTCCTCAACCAACTAGTATCCTCTTCCTGCTTTGGTGTCAAGCAAGATCTCCTCATCATTAAAGAATATCCTTCGTCTCCCGCCAATAATTCTTCTTCCTCCTCAAGTTGTGGTGAATTGGAACATTCTACTTCTGCATCCTCATCCTCAACCTTAGCAACCATCACTCGCTTCTTAGGCTTCGGACATTCATTTCTCTTGTGACCAAACTCCTGACAGTTATAACACTTGAAATTGTTGTTGACCTTGGTCTTAGCAACTTCATTGACAACTGGTTTTCCAACAGCCTTGGAAACATTCGTATTGCTACTAGCCCCTTTCATTTGATTGTTAGAATTTGTAAACACACCACCTCCTCTTCTACCTTGCTTCTCCCAAGCTAGAGCCTTCTGGTGTGCTTCAGCAACGGATCTTAGATCAAACATATTCACCATATCATGAATTTGCATTCTCAATCCTCCAACAAATCTAGCTGTCAACTGTTCCTCTGTCTCCATGATATCATTTCTAGCAATTAGTTGATAAAACTCATCTGCATAATCATTTACCGACTTTGTCCCCTGTCTCAAATTCTGTAAGCGCTGATACATAAGAGACTGATAATTGTAAGGCAAGAAAGTAGCCTTCATCAACTTCTTCATCTTCTCCCATGAAACAATCTTTGACTTTCCCATCCTTTCCCATGTAAGTTTAATTTGTTGCCACCATGCCATAGCTCTTCCCCTCAATCGAGTAGCAACCAACTTAACTCTACGATGCTCAGGTACTTCCTTGAAGTCAAAAATTTCTTCAACATTTGATAACCAATCCAGAAACTCTTCCGCTATCATTCCCCCTTTGAATTCTGGAATCTCTATTTTCATCCCCAACTCCCATTTACGATCATCTTCAAAATCTCTATTTCGATCTCGCACTTGGCCATGGTCTCGATAATGAACACTACCGCTATCACCATCCTCATCAAAATCAAATGTGCTGCTGTATCGATCTCGACCATCAACATTTCCACGATCACGCATATCTCTTCTACTATGTTGTTAAGCATCATGATATGGCTCGTCTCCAAACTCACGTGGAGTTCTTCTCTCTTCATTTCTGTATTCATGTTCTCGTCTCATTGAAACTGATGATTCTCTTCGATCTCGATAAGATTGTGGTGACACCCTCCTCGCTTCCGCAACCGATGGTGAAACTCTGTTTCCTTCATGGTTCGAGATTGGTGACCTTCTCCTTTTACTTTGATTCATATCATTCATCAGTTTCTCTAACTTCCCAATTCCTTCATCAAACTTTTCATTGATTCGTTGTTCCATTTGCTCAGCTTCTTGTCTTCGATATACATCTTCAACATTTTGAAATCTATTAGCACGTCCCGGAGGCATTGTCGAATCTTCAACAAATCCAAACACTCTTCAACTAGCACAACTTTGACTCAAATCTGAACTTGACTTTACTCGGCCTGCACTTAGCTTGGCTCGGCTTGTAACTCTCGGCTTTGATCCAAAACTTCAACTCGGCTCAAACTCCAACACTTCAAATCTTCTCCCAATAGGCTCGGCTTAGCTATGATTGGCTAAGTCTAGCTTTGATACCAAACTGACGCAGCGGATAAAATGAAAATGGATGAAATAGTGAAAAAGTCGAATCGATGGTGAAAATACCCAAAGGCCCAAATCCATTGTTCTCAAGAGATACCAGATTCTAACTATCTCCAACACGTTGATCGCGCACGATACCGTGTTAAAAGATCTACGATTCTTCTACGTTGATCTCGCGCACGAGATTCCGTGAATCGGATTCAAATCCGTTGATTCGAGCGCACTCGAATAACCGAAAATGGAGAAAGGAGACAACGCTCAACTTCCAATTTTAAAAGAGGCATAAAGCACTCAAACAAAGTTTATTCAAAATCAACCAACTTACAAATGACTCATTACTCTTATTTATAGAGTTTGCAACATACACAAATGACGCCTTCAACGACCTAACACAGACAATTGACTCACGGCTTACGACCTAAAAACAAATACAGGTTACAATGACCTTACATATAACAACATTACGACCTAAACAAAACGAGTTAACAATACACGACATAACAATAAATGACTTAACAAAAAATGACCTAATATATACAACACATAAGCGACTTAACAAATTACAACACAACCACAACATATGACATAAGAATGCATCTCGACCTAAAGCAATTACAACACACCAGCCTGAGCGACATAAGTATCTTGCTCGTTTACGACCTAGCTGTAGCGACCTAAGCTTTGGGTAAGCTTCAGTGGTATAAGCTTCATGAAGAACCTCGCGATATAAGGAACTTGTGAGTTAACCACTTGAACGTCTTAAGAAGAAGCGGCATAAGAAAGAACATCTGGAGCGACATAACACTTGAGCATCTCACGCGACTTAAGAATGAGCAACTTAAGAACTTGAGCGACCTAAGAACCAGAGCGACATAAGGTAAATCTACTTCAGAACGACTTAACGAGGTAAGGTCCAATGCGGCATAAACTTCCAGCGACATGAGGAGAATCAGCTTCAGGATTGACTTATGCGACCCATAGGATGAGTGACATAAGGAACTGAGTGACATATGCTTGAGCGACCTAAGATTGATGCGGTATATGGTTGAGCGACCTAATAACTTGAGCGGCTTAAGATACAGCGGCATAAGCTTGAGCGACATAAGGGTGAGCAATGCGGCATAAAGAGTGAGCAATGCGGCATAACTCTAACGACTTAACAACTTAAGCTTCATGCGACATAGGTGAAGCGACCTAAGGATGAAGCATAGTGAAAGCGACATAAAATATGCGGTTAGATCGTTAGTGTTAGGTCGTGACCTACTAGGTCGGAACTCGTTAGGTCGTAACGACCTAAAGACGTGCGCGTTGGTTTGCTTAAGTCGCTAAATTGGTTAGTATAACTCGCTAGGTCGCTTATAGCTTGTGAGCGACCTAAGCCGATTGTTGTGAGCGACTTATCATGATGCATTGTTTCATGCTTTCCTCGCATTTCGCTAGGTCGTAACCCGCCATGCCATAGCACGCTAGGTCGCGGGCGACTTAAGTCAGTCGACTTAACATAGTGCGCTGCATTAATATATATGCCTTAAGTTCTCTTAAAAAATGCATCTAGTTATCTTACGTCATCTAGTCAATATATTAAGAATACTACACATAAAATGCATAGCTTAAGTTTGCTTAATAACTAGAGAGTATTCAAGTAATTTATTACCATATAAATGACAGAAGACAACATTTACTGTAGAGATTCATAATCTTTAACATATAGAGTGATATCAACTTATGAAATAATGTATTTTGTTTGAAATGCTCTTGTGATTCAACGATTAAACACATCTAAAATCACGTTATGCATACCATACGTATGTATTTACTCCTTAAATCTAAAATTCCTCTATTTAATAAAATCATATTTAGTTTTAGTTTCATTAATTAAATCATATTTAATTAATTTAATTAAATATTTACCTAGCGCTTTTATTAGTTTAATGAATTATTCAATTAGCACGTTGATTTAATTTATTTATTTTAAACTTTTCAAAATTTAATATTTATTATAACATTTATATATATATACATTTATCGTTATAAATGTATATCATTTATTAATAAAATTTAATTAGTTTAATTAACTAAATCAATTTTAACTAAATATAATTAATTTTCAAAATTTATTATTAATCATATTAAACAATTCAAGATAAATATACACAATCATTATATATGTTTTAATTTAATTAATTAACCTTTCAAATATTATTTATTTAATTAATTTCATTAGTTAATATAAAAATTTGAAATTAATTAACTAATTTTCAAAACAACCTTGAAAAATACTTTATAAGGTTTGTAAAAACCCTTTTATATCTTATCATAACTTTTTAATTTAAAATGTTATTTAAATTTTCAAAGCAGATTTTGAGAATTAGCCTACGGCTCAAAACTAATTCAGGCCTTTATTTTAGGGATAACCTTTGGGTTTACTTCATCATTTGGGTTAAGACACTAGCCTAGTAGGGTAGAGTACTTAATCATCCAAACTGAACCATAGACGCTGCCTTTCAGACACCATGGTAGACTTTAATACGATAGCCATAATACTACTAAATTAGACCACATTGGCTAGTGAACTTTGATACCACTAAAGGAATTAGGTTGGGTCACGGCGGGTTAGATGGGTGTTAAATTTCTTTTTTCAGTTTTATATGTTTATTAAGCCCACAAAGTTTAATTTATTTTAGATCCAATCTAAAATATTTAAAGTAAAATTTGTATTTTATTTAATTTGTTACAAAAGAAAGCATTTAATTTAAACGAGTTACATTTTATAAGTGTATCAATTATGCTTATATGTGTACAATGCATGTGCAATATATAAGAAATGGACACTACTAGCATATCCATTTATTGGTGCTGAGATTTACACTACAACAGACACATTAATTTTCGTTTATATGTATATTTATTGTCCCTATTTTTGTTATATATGTACACACATGCACATTTATATAATTTTTGATTTTATTTAAATAATTTCAACCAATTCATAATAGTTGAACTAATATGTTAAAAAGTCTTGTGTTAATTAATAAATAGTTCTAGATTTAAGTAAGTATCTGTTTTAAAATTTAATTCAAATTTCAAATAATATATAAATGTGTGTGTGTATAATCTAAAAAAAAATTATTTGAGATATTGATATACATATGTTTTACATTATAATTTAATAGAATATACATATGTGTGTGCGTGTGTGTTCACAAATTATTAATAAGTAAAAATACGTATGTATTAAAAATTTAGTTTGTTTATTTATCAATTGAAAAGCTTTTAAATATTCTTTATATATATTTTTGTGTGTGTATGTATGTCAAATTCATATGGATTCGATGCTAAGTTTTTTTACAATATGTACTAAATTTATTTAAAATAATTTAAGATGTATACAATATTTTATTGAAATTGAAATATTACCAAAATGGTAACTTATGATATGCACCTTGAATGAAGAACCAACTCCTAGATCCAATCGAACCACCTCAAGAAATTGCAACATACTAGAAATGAATATCACTCCATGTTTTAAATATTTTTGTACAAATTTTGTTTTGGAAACTTAGTGGCTATAAGCCTTGGAATTTCCAATTGGTACGGGAAAAGAATGAGGCACGGATGAATGACAGTGAAGGGTTTAAATAGGCATTTACTTGTAGCAAAAAGTGGAGATTTAATCTTCTTTGTTTACTCAATCTTTTCTACCAATTGTACAACATAGGGAAACTTATGAATTTTTCGACTTATTGGAATAGTTTATAATTTGGTAATAACTAATTTTATCCTGAAATTTGAAAATCCATAGGGACGTTCTTTTTAGATTTAGAGTTTGTTTGTTTGAGAATGATTTTTTCCATAATATGAGCATAACATCATGAATGATATGTCAAAGATTTTAGTTAGATTTAAGGATTTAGATTTACTTTTATTTTTTCTCTTTTAGAAACTTTTTTCACCGCGTAGGACAGAGGGGGTTTGAAATAACTTATAAGACATTTTTCCAGATAATAGATAAGTAATTCAAAGTAAATGAGATTTTTGAATATTTCAATTGGATATACGTGGTGTGATTTCACTAACCCATCCTTCGTAATATCCTCTTTGTTTCCTCTTTGAACTCTAGTCATATATACATAACAGTCCTTCCGTAGCTTTAGGTCACCATATGTGCAGGGGAAATTATATGGATTCTGCAATTACGCCTGAGGGATAAAAAAGAAGCACAAAGAGTAATAAATAAAGAATTTACTTTGTTATTATTATTTATTTTAACTATTTCGAAGACTCGTAATTGGTTAATTCGTAGGATCAACTTCGGTTGGATGCACACCTATGGGAACGTTCAATATGTCTATTGGAGTTGGCCATGTATTAGTGCAATTTCATTATCCATATATAACGAATTGCCCCTTCTCCTATGGATGGCCGATAACTGAGGCTTTATGGGCCTTTAAAATTTCCAAACCTTATAATTAGTTAATTTAACAAATTTAAATATTTATCGATATTATATATCAACACATGCATATATAACTTTTAAATATGCACCCAATTATTTACTAATGGCACCTAAAATCAAGTCAAATTTAATCATTAATATTTCTTAAATGTTAATTAATTTGCAAAAATTACAAATTTATTAAACCGTGTGGTGTTTTAGAGTATTCAACATTACGGTTGTGCGTCTCAAATGTGTAAATTTAGTCAACGATTAATTTCGAACAATTTGAATATAAACATTCGCACGTCACTGTTGATAGTGATATGACAGTTTGGTCAAATTTATAGCTTACACATTACATGCTTCACTCAGCTCAGTTATCTTGCAAAACCCTTAGAATTTATCATTTATTTTGTTTTTATCACCAAATTTCCTTTTTACCGTTGTCTAGAAATTATCACTGTCTAAAAACTTGGCAATTCATATGATAGAGATTTTTAAAGATGTAGAAAGAGATATAGATAATCTACATTAAATTTAGGATTTTTTTTGGATTTTCTAATGTTTTGGTTGAATTTATTAGTTAGGTTAGGGCTAGTAAAGAAGAGGAGATAGTTATTCTTTGTTTCCATTGAGACGGAGGAGAGAAAGAAAGATGTTGAAAACAAATGGGGTTAATTGGTTTTGTGCTTAATAAATACATTCTCGTTTTATATACTTTCCCTTTTAAACAATTTATTTACTTATATAAATTCACATAACGAAATAAATTTTCTCAAAATTAGTATTTGCCTGCATTACTCATACCTTACAAGAAATATTTTCCATATCAACAAGGAGAAAATAAATTTCATTTTAAATAAAACTATGCATTTCATACATATGTAAAATGGTTTATTTTATAAAATTTGTTATCTATAATCTCTGAAATTTCCTCTTACTCCATCAACTTATCTAACCTTTATAAAACCATATTTACCCCAAATTAATATTATCAAAATTCTGGTTTGCCCATTTACTTCATTTATTAAAGGCCCTTATTTTGTAAACTATATTTCCCTTTTCAAAGAAAATAGAATAGCTTTATTTTGAGAACACGGACACACAAAGAACTTCATCTTTATAACATATATTTATATCCATAATCCTTGACAAAAACCATATATTTATATCCATAATCCTTAACAAAAACTTTACTTGTTTAATCTTTTAATAATTTTCCTAACATACACATTAAATTTTTGATACCATAAAATAGAAATATATCTATCGGCTAATTCAACTTTCACCTGTGACCCTTTCAGTTTCAATCTAATTCAATCTGTCAAAACAAAATTCGAATCGTCTTTGTTGAAAGTGAATAAGTATGACATAAAAAAAGATATTATACTTTTTATTATAGTTATAGGAACGTCAAGTTTTCCATGTGAACATATTAAAAGTCAACTGTTGTTTCTCCTGACAATTAATATTCTCTTAAAATACAATCTAGATTTACAGAAAACAAATCCGGTTTAGAAAAAAAGCATTTAAAGAATTACCAAGAAAGAAAATGATAATATTTAGCTATTGAATAAGATTAATTACAAATATTATGTTACCTATGAAGTCGTTCATATGGTGGCATGGTGCTAATTCAAAGAGATTTTGTAAGGTTTTTCTACTTATTTTTTGGCTTTTTTTTTAAATAATTAATGGTACAATATCATTCCCATTTCTGCAAAACAATTAATTCGCGCACTTTGGAATCTTAAATCCCAAGCTAAGGAAATGTTGCAAACCCTCCACGTCATCAATCTTCGCCTCAATTTTTCTTCAATCAAACTCCACCTCAGCTGCGTTATAAAATCCTTTCTCGCCTTCGTCCTCATCCCATTTATTCTCCAACGAAAACTATATTCCCAATCTCAAAACCTTAAATTCAAAAATGGCGCCCAAAGCTGCAAAGAAGCTTGCTGAGAAATCAACGGCTGCCGCCAAACCTGATGAAGAGAAAATCACCACTGCGGCTGAAAACATCCCAGCTGGGAAGAAGCCAATAGCTGAAAAGAAGCTTCCTGGAAAAGAGTCTTTGGTGAAAGCCGAGAAGAAGAAGAAGAAGGTCAAGTCTAGCGAAACATACAAGATTTACCTTTTTAAGGTGCTGAAACAAGTCCATCCTGAGATGGGTATCTCGACCAAAGCCATGGGAATCATGAATTCGTTCATCAATGACATTTTTGAGAAGCTTGCTCAGGAATCTTCCAAATTAGCCAGGTACAATAAGAAGCCGACCATTACTTCTAGAGAGATTCAGACATCTGTGCGTCTTGTTCTTCCAGGTGAACTTGCAAAGCACGCTGTTTCTGAGGGGACAAAGGCCGTGTCTAAGTTCACCAGCGCTTGATTGAATTTGTGAGTTTGATATATTTTGTTATCTTCTGAATTTGTTCTTTCGTTTCTGTCAAGGATCTGGATGATCAAACAATGAACGTATGTTATGGCTAATAATGTCAATTTGCCTTTTGATTTTGTTCCTTGATTTCCTATGTGATACTTTAGAAATGCTGTCCTCCCACTTGGATTCAGGTTTTTTGTGCAACTTTTATCTATCCTTTGGCTGTCTTCTGGTCTTCTTTCAAGTATTACTACATAATTTGATATGTGAAGTTTTGTTGCATTGGAATTTTAATAAAACGAAGATTAACAAAGGGAGGACCGAAATATATTAAATGTGACCACAGGAAAATATATAATTCCACAATTAATTTTTTTAGGGGATGCACCAAAACATTAAGTTTTACTTTATAAAAACAGTATACATTTACTTATTTGTTTTTACCTTATTTATATTTCTAAAATGTTAAGATTTTTTCCAATTCATAAATGATGCACGTTTATTGATTTGTTTTTACCAAATTTATTCTTTCTTCTTTATGATTTAGTGTTTTAATGTTTATCATGTTATTTATTTATTTTCATTTTAGACCTATAAATTTCATTTAATATTTTAGTTTTAATTTTAAACAAGAAATTCCTAAATGCTGAAGATGATAGGTGAGGATTTAGAGCATCCAGTTTGGATTTTGCATTTTGAATATGTAGTTAATCAATCTAGAAGGAAGATATGATTTGGAGATGATGGTGGAAGGAAAAAATTTATGGGGATAACTTGTCAATAACGTTAGGATTTAAAATACATGAGAACGCTTTAATCAAAGAGCACGATTAAGGGTATTTTTAATACTATTTAATTTTCGATCAAAGGTAAAGATGTAACTTTTAGTTTACACTTTTCACCGAGATTATTTATTTCAATTTTCCTTTAAACGTTATTCTAGTTTTGATTTGCTTCTTTCTCAAGTAAAATTAGTATGTCTTTAATGCACTAAAAAGGAACATCATTACGGATTTGCGAGCAATAGGGCTGTGACATTGTTCGTTTTCTTTCTTTCTTTTATTCCTTCTTTTGTGCTTAAATAGTGATGTAAGACATAATTTTCTTTAGTTACTAAAAAATTTACTCTATAAATGTATGATCGTGTTGGCTAACTAAAGTTGGGTTGTTTGAACCATTGAATATATTCAATAATGATTGTTTAGAACAGAAAGATTTATTCAGTTTTCTATTTAACATAACTAATATATATATATATATATATATATATATATATATATATATATATATATATTTTGTATGCTTGTGGATGTAGTTTTGAATACTAATTTCTCATAATAAAAGATTAGTCCTCCTAGCATTTTATCATTATATTATATATGATTTTAATAACCATTGACGATAAATTTTCTAATATGTCTAGAGATTAATTTTAATTAATGATTTATGTTGTGTATTGAACATTCTAAACTAAACATAATTATTAGTTTTATACTAATAAATTATTTTTACTATATTATTTCTTCAAATTAACAGAGCAAATAATGATGGATCGTACAAATACAATTCTTTTTTTATAGAAATTTTTTTTATCATCTTGACTATCACAAACCCATTAAATTCTCTACAAATTTATACTAATAAATGATTCTTCTTCGTGCATAAATTTTATACAAAATTCTCTACAAATTTATATACCAGCAGATTTGTTCTACATTCTTATTGTGTGAATTTATTGTTCTTTGTGCAAAGATATAGTTTACAAGATTAATTCATGGTTCTTATTGTGCAGTCTCTAAAGACGATATGTGATTTAAAATGTAGGAGAAATATGCATTCTTATCAATTAAATAATAGTAAATTATAATAATTTTCTATTCTCCCTCATTAATTCTATGAACTTTCTCCCATCTACGTATTTTTTTCCACATATTTTATTTTAAGTCGCTATAATTTATTATTATTGTGGTTATTATAATCTTGTGCTAATTTTCTGTTTTAACATTTTATGTTCAAATGAAAATGCTTTATAATTTCCACAATCATTTACCGAATTCTTCTTAATTTTCTTTTATTATTTTATATATATTTAACTCCATGTATTTTAAT
The DNA here is from genome assembly GCA_030765085.1 of Allium cepa. Classification (NCBI taxonomy): domain Eukaryota; kingdom Viridiplantae; phylum Streptophyta; class Magnoliopsida; order Asparagales; family Amaryllidaceae; genus Allium; species Allium cepa. Next base: position 210,285,388 of record CM060942.1, on the reverse strand, counting down.
TTGACTATTAAATCCTTAAAAAAATGACATATCAATTTGTATACCACATTCATATCAACGAAAATGGTAAAATTAATTTTCACTCAAATATATGCAGTCTAAAATTTCAGCGCTACTCTTTGATTTCCTACAACACTGTACATTTAAAGTAGCATTTTGTTACACAAAAACATATACAAACTGCCCTCTCTATTACCATTATTTAATTACAAACAAATTATAAATAATTTTTTGTTTGTAAAATTTGTATATCATTACAAACCTATACGAATATTTTTCGATCTAAAATTAGTGAGTCAAGGTCAAGGACTACTAGCTCAAATGATAAGATCTTTAGATCTTTGTTCTAAAGGTCTTTGGTTTAATACTTTGAGAAACTAAAATGGGTACTTTGTCTGAATTAAGTATTACTCTTATTATCGAAATAAAATTAAGTGGCGTTAGTGATTTTAAAATTAATAATAAGCGATGATCATTTGTATTTTGTATTTCTTAAACAATAAATATTTCTATTCGTAAAACTAACATATTTCAATAAAAATGTTAAATTTTTGTTATTTATAATCATAAATTTATGTTAATTAGGGGATAGATGATTAGAAATAACTTGCTATGTATTTGTTCTCTTTTTTAGGCATCTATTAATTATTTTGTGAAACTTCAATATAAATGAAAATTATTCAGGTATGAAACAATAGACTGAAAGTCAAATTACTCTTTTACACGTACTAAAAATAATATTATGATTTTTATGCTTTAGGTATTATTTTCGCTTAACATTTCTTTTAGGTGCTAGATAAATATTTCGTTTGCCACTTTGATAACTTGTTTCTTATTATTTTTTTTGACTTTTTATAAAATAGATTTAATTTCTTAAAAATATATTGATTCATTACTATTATACTTTTAATTTTCTGTACTTTTGCCATCTCTCAGCTGATATTTGAAATTATTTTTCTATATACATACATACATATCAAATTCAAAATTTATGTACAAAAGCTTTATCTATAGATGTTATATTTTAAACGTGTTGAAAATATTAATTTTCATGTCCTATACAAAATATTAAATCGAAAAAATATAATCAATACATAACTCTTTTTATCACCAAAAATGACATGTTTAACATAACAAAAAATGGTTACTTACAAAAATAATATGTTCAATTTATAACTCATTTATGTAAACAAATTCACCATATTTTCCACAAAGAATTCTACCCTTTAAAAAAATTAGTTTCTAGACATATCAGATACAACGCGTGAGTTACACGGTAGTTAATATGAAAACCAAATTCTATAAAAGCAATAAATATTAAATTTAGCATCTAATGAAAAAGCCTATAATAAAGGATGCATAAATGTTTATTTTCATCTCTCCATAGGAGGGCATTGATGAAAACTAAATATTGAACATTTTAAAATTTAGAAAGTAGAAAGGCACTGCTTTCTAAATTTCACTATGCAATTAAAGTGAGTTTTGAATACCATTTAGAAACATATAAGGTGTGAAATTTTAGGTTATTTTTATCTCATATTTAGTAATACCTAAAAGGAAAGTCGAATGATAGTAAAACAAGTTCAAACCGTGTTAACTGTTTTTCACATTAATGTATAGTTTATATGAAAAATAAAAAAAAGCCTGTAAAAATAAAAATTAATATACCTGCCAAAATATATTAGTTCAAATGTCATAATTAAACAGTAAATTTATACGTTCATAAATTACTACACATTGATTTTTGGGTACTTTAGGCCATCTCAACTGACACATACACATACACAAACACACACATATACATACATACATACATTCATACATACGTATATATATTAAATTAAATTCAAATTTTGTGTACAAAACCTTTTGCTATGGATATTAAACTTCGAACATGTTAAAAAGTATCGATTTTCATGACAAAATAGTAAATCCTAAAAATATGAATCTACATATATCTCTTTTTCAAATGTTTAGTTTACTTCAAATATATACATAACAAAAATTACCTGCATACAAAAATAAAAAGTTAAATTTCTAACTCATTTATGTAAATAAATTCACCTTATATTGCATAACATATCATATTCTGTTAAAATGTGTATACAATTATTTTCTATAACATACTAGATACAACACACATGTTACATAATAGTTATTAGAAAATTCGAATTCCAAAAAAAGCATAATAAATATTTCATTTCGTATTTAATATAAAAGGCTATAACGAAGGTAATATAAAAGTTTATTTTCATCTCTCTACTGGAGTATTGATGGAAAATAAATATTGAACATTTTAAAATTTCAGAAAGTAGAAAGACTTTGTCATTTGAATTTCACTATGCAATTAATGTGGATTTTGAAAGCTATTTAAAATGTATGACATGGCATTTCTAAGTTTTACTTATCTCCTATTTAGTAATACCTAAGAGGAAAGACTAATTATATAAATAACAAGTTCCAATCGTGCTAAAGGACTTTCACATTAATGTATAATAGATGTAACATAAACATATAAGCCTTTTAAAAGAAAAATAATAAACGACCAAATTATGTTAGTCCAGATGTCAATATTAAAATGTGTTGTTATTGGCACCTAATTTTTTTTCTTTCGGTTACCATAACTAAAGGCCACCTTACTAATTTTTGTTTTATGCTTCTTAACACCAAGCATTTTTTTCTTCTATCAACCAAGAACCTAAGCATTACAAAATCTCCCTCCTGAACATTAACTTAAACAGAAGTGCGCCTATTTTATCTGATGACCATTAAGATAAAGTTTTATCATTCACCTTAAGAAAATCCCAATCAGATGTCTTCTTCTTCTTATTAACCAATGTAGCCAAGTTAGTATTTTTATTATCGTCAATGATATCTACACCATCGTCATATTTTTTGATTTTGATTTCTAATTGTTTTGACTTGGTAATGCCGCCTGAAACCATAACGTCGAAGGCATGAAACGCTATATCGAGAGGCATAAAAACATATCCCAAAAACAATCAGAAAACCCTAAATAACATATCTATGATTGATTTGTAGAAGAAAATTGGGTTTTAACACATAAAAAGAAAACTAACCTCTTTGTGATAATCACAACTGGGATTATCCGCTAAAATTTCACCTTCCATCATCTATTAGGAAAAAGGAGAATTATTTTTTCAAGTTTCGGGTTTGGAACTTTGAGAAGTATATAAGATTTACTGAGAAGAGATGAGAGGTACGATTTTCTAGAGTTGAACGAAAGAACACAATATGGTCGCTAGAAATATATGAAAAATATTGATATCTAATATAATTATATTGATGGTTGGGAAAAAAACCGAGTGCCGATAGTAGCACACACATTAAATTGTTAAGTCATGACTTCCTAAACTAATATATTAATCACAAACAATTCATAACAATGAAATTCTTAACCCCATTTATCCTTAGTAATATGTGACCCAAAAAATTTGATTGAAATTGAATTTTGATTTCAAAGAATTTTATGTAGATTAAAATCTCAAATACTTGGTCTTAGACTTATAGAGTCAGGTAAATTAGCTGTAGCAGGAACATTGCTAGATCAGTTATTTGAACTTTCAATCATTCTAACGCTTATCACACCTAGTAAAATTAAAAATATGATGCGAATATTATTAGAAATTTTAAATTGCAACCCTAAATTATTGTAAATTATAATTTGAGCATAGTTACTTGTTTATAGCAATGGCATTTTTCATTTGAATTTGAAATATACAAAGACAATTATGATATGTGCTCAAGATCAAAGCTAAATACATACTTAAGACACAAATAAGGTTGTACGCTTCAATCGTTGCTTGTTAGTACAAAAACTACTTTGACCCTAGTCCCCAATTATATTATTGAGATCACATTTGTGAGAAATTTTTTGAATGTTGATCTTTCAATTATCTAAATGTCTTTATGATTATTTAATAATATTTAGTAGCATAATTCGTCAAATGTTATAATTTTCAACATAGTAAAATTTTGGAGTCTTAGTTTATAAAGACCTTATAGTTTTATTTTATCATAAAATTAAATTTATTTTACCAAAATTTTAGGTTCAATCATGGGTAACATTTTCTTGATTTTCCCTCAGGTGTATTTCTTTTTAATATATTCTATATGGCCGTATATATCCTTCGCTACCAATTCTTAGATTAAGTGCTTTTACTTGTCCATGCTTATGGATTTCATATGCTTAAGAATTAGGAAAAAGCTACTTATATAAAATTATTGATTTTCCATTACTATCTTGCTATGTAATTCAACAAGAAGCAAAACAGAAATTAATAACTGGCAATGTTGGTATCACATTTTCCCATATTATTCCTATTTGATAATATTATCACCATAGAAACTGAAAAATCAAGTGGTTTCGTTCCATTACTTCTTCTTTATTTGATGTTGCTCGATCAGGTCTAGCACGGAGTCGGTTAAACCAGTGAATTTGAAGAAAAAAAATCATTTTGCATCTTGTTAGGCCTATGATGTCTAAATTTATTTAGATCTAATCTAAACAAAATTTAAATAAAATCATTATTTTATTTAGTTTGTTAATATAAAGATTTTATTTGATATTGTATATATAATATATAGTATGTGAATGTGTATTATATATGCATTTTCATGTTACGTGTCCATGCAACATATACAATTTGTATTGTTTAATGTGTCAATATCCATACACCGCAATGGACATGTTAGCCCCTTCATATACAGACAAGTTGTCTAATATATATATAGTGGCATTTCACTAGAAGGATAAACTTTGCTGTCTAATTAGTTTCTAGGCCACACATCCACAGAAATTAATTTTGAGGCCAAAGTCAGCAAAATAATTACTTTTAAGGAAAAGTCAGCAATCCAATTTCTTTCAAGGACATAATTTCATAGGTTTTTTGGGTTTAGAAACTAATCATTTTGCATTTTGTCCTTAAAAGTAATTACTTCAGTTGTACGTCTTAGAAACTAATTGCACTTGCTAAAGAAGCCCCTGTGGCTAATTTCCACATACACACACACATATGCATGTATGTATATGTGTGTGTGTATATATAATATAAAATAAGATTATATTTAGCTAAATACAAACACTCAAACGTAAAAACAATTATACACACATAGGCGTGCATACATATTTATAAATATAACATACAAACAATTTTAAAATTCAAATTTCATATTTTTAAACTTGATCTAGATAAAAAAATATCTTTTAATTTCTAAATTCAAGATTTAAATTTTATAGATGAATTATATTTTACTGTATGTATATATGCGTAATGATCCACAATTTCAACCCCTAAATGCTGACACTAATACATCCACGATATTCTTGTACGGAGCATCCGAGTGCTAGAAAGACAAATTATTAGGGTAAAATAAAAAGAAAAAACACGACAAGAAAGAAGGAACATAATATCAGAATCTCATAGCTGAACGATAATATATAATATCAAAAGACAATACAAAACTGTCACTCAAAGATGCACAACATTTCAGAGTTACAAATCGAAATACTGTCTTTTGGTTTGGACAATCATAACATGTCCTCACAAATGCTGATATGTACAAAATGGTAATGTAGTGGAAATAAGAATACCGTGCTAGTTGAACATCCAGCTCTTCTCAAGCTTCAATGAACATCAACAAAAACCTAAATTACTCAAACTACTCGAAAGAGCACGCAAGAAATTTAGGGAAAATGCCGGTGTTTATATATATATACTATATATATACACATGTATAATATCATTCAATAAATAATCAATTCAACCAAAAATTCAGAATTAATTTCAACCATTTAAAATTAATACTAGCAATCCAATAATTGTGAGATTTACTCACACTGATTTTTCCTTTTTCTTTTTTGCAATCCATTCCAATTTTAAATTGTCAAAAACCCCAACTGACTTCGAAAAACCCCAAACCAGTTTTATTGCATGATATTCTTCAACACGATTCCAACGTCACATGTTTCGTTACGATCGGCCATCGCATGACAGAGTTACACAATTTATAAATTAATGATCTATATTATATAATTATTTTAAACTAATTACAACACCAGCTATATTACCGTAATTAGCTGAACAGTCCCAAATTTCTTTCTTGCCGATCGAATCGCTGCTGCGACGAAGTTCATGTGGACAATTTCCGACTTACCCATCTCCAACCGCTCCTTCTTTAGATGCATCTCTCAACCTCGCGATAAACCACTATCACTACCAACGAGGACCGAACCTCAACAACAGTCGTTTTCCTTCCATCGTGAGCTCATCTCTCCTCATCGCCTGACATAACTTGCCTCCCTATCTGAACGCACCACTGGAGAACCCCACAAAACACAACCGTAATTCAAGCTCGACCTGAGCCCTAGCTGCCACGAAGAAGATTCGTCGTCCTTCATCAATGCTAGAGCCGATCATCGCACGCGTCCACCTTCACATGCAAATTCATCACAAATCATTTGAATTTTGCTAAGCTCGAATGATTTCTATTGGTTTTGAACAGAAGGAAATATGAAAATCGAAACTCGCGATTTTTAAATGAGGCCGCTTCCATTTTTTACTATTTTTCTTTGCTTCGTTTGAGAAGCGCAGCTATGATGTTTTAAAAAGGGGAAGATGCATGCTTGAAGAAGTAAAGGTCACATACACATCATAGGGCTGATTGGACATAACTTTCGACTGAAAAGAATGTTGAATTGACAATATATTACTTTAATTTTTTTTAAATATCTTGATTTAAGCGACTCAAAATTTCAAACTTTTATCGAGGCGTACCCTTATAAGTTTATAAAGTTATACCCAAATTTCGAACGTAATGGAAAAGGTTTCGAGTTCTAATTCAATTGTGTGGAGAAGATAGCTTTTCGGACCCAATTATTATATTGAATTTTCGATATAAATTTTAGCACGTTTATATCCCATACGTTCAAAAGATAACTCCAAACGCTACGAAATTTGAAATTCGATAATAATACACTATAGGGGACCCAATGAAACTGGTTTCGCTAAATTCCGAGAGTGCGCCTCAGATTGCTGTTTTAACGCGTTAATTTAAATCGACGATTTAAAAATTGATGAAATCGCTTGAAATTTCAGTTTCAAAATCTTACTAACTAAATTCTAATTCAAATAGAATTGCACCAACATTAGAAAGCTTTTCGATTCATAAACGACTCCAATTTCCAATTATTTAACAATTTTAATTATAAATTCAACAATTAAATTTTTCAGTAAATCACTGTATTTGGAAAGTAAACGCTATTTCTAATTCAACCAATAACTCCATATTCAAAATGAATTTATATTTCAAAGTCAGCATTTATAACCATTTAAATATTCAAACTTAAACGTCGAGAAAATCCGGTCGTTACAATATATATATATATATATATATATATATATATATATATATATAATTAATATGTTTAGTCACATCACTTTCTTTTTTGTATATATATATATATATAATTATTAATTAATGCTAGGAAGTGATAAGAGAAAATGATGGTTAATGATTACAAATCTAAGATGTTACAATACTTGATATATATTTATATAAAATGTTTATTATTTTTAAAACTATGTCTTGTCACATCACTTACAATTCCAAGTTAATATAAGATAATTTATTTCTAGGTGTATTATTATTTAGTTAATGAACTCTTACGTGTGTGTGTGTGTGTGTGTGTATGGTGCACAAAGACTGTAACGACCCAGAATTTCTGTCATTTGAAATTTGTTATTTAATTGATTTTAAATATTAACAAGTAAAATTTGTAAGTTGAATAAATCTTATTTCGAATATCTAGATTTAATTAGATAATTAAATCGATAATTTAATATTTAAAATTACAAAAATAATTGAAAATTGGGTTTAATGTGATCAAAATTGATTTGTAAAGTTGTACTAAATCATATTGGAGTTAGAATGATGTTATAGAACTTTTAAAATTGAATTAAAAGTTAATTTGTTGGAATTGAATATTTTAATATTTAATTGACGAGTAAAAATAGTCATTTTTCAAACAGTCTTAGATTTTGACGAAACCAGTTTCATTGGATCCGTAATGTTAAATTATTGTAAGGTTTCAAATTTTGTGTCAATCGGGTTTACGGTTTGTCCGGGGCAAGCTAAAATGTGTAGAAATCGGTTTGAGTGAATTTTAAATTTAAATAGTAGATCTGAAAACCTATCTTCCAAATACGATCGAATTGGCCTCTGATATATATTACATTGCGTTCGGAATAAGGGTAAAATATTATAAACGCCAGGCGGCACGCTTTGTTTGGAGTTCGGAAAAATTTCGGATGAATAATGTCGCGTAATTTTCTATAAAAGGACATCCATTTTTCACATTTGCAAACAAATCTAGGGTTAGAACCCTAGCCGCCAGTTTCCAATTAATGGCCGAAATCATTCGTTTCTTTTTCCCTTAATCTCTTTCGATCCACTCACTATCATCAAATGCTTCCAACTAGAAACTTGTAGAGGACCGCGAGAGCATCCCATCCATACGGCGATGATGGGTTTTTGAGTGTTGTAGGGGGAGATAATTGCTTCTGTTCGTACGTCGTTCATGCACGTATCTCGAAGCCGATACATGACCGAGCTGATCGTCGTTCATACCGAAGATGGAGCTCATGTTGGCGCATCATTCGGTGGCTTCTGATCGTCGTTGATGTCGACGATGATGGCGCGTTGATTTAGGGTTAGGGGCAACTATATTGGGTTGTTCGGTCGCGATCTTTCACCTGGGGAAGAAGAAGCTAAGCACGGCCGAGATTTCATCAACTAGATCGTGCAGCCTGGATTAAAAGTAGGGTTAAAATTTTAAAAGAAAATAGTGAATTTATTTATAAATTCGTTCAAACTTTAAAAAGCTGTAACTTGTTCATACAAGGTCGGAATTTGACGAAACGACTAGCGTTGGATTCATATTGTCGAATACTATGCAATGGAGCTAGATTGAGATCGATTGGGGTTAGTGATAATTTCGGATAAAATTAAACGCGCGTTTAATTTTATTCGAAATAGAACACTGCAACTGTATTGGAAGCAAGGTGAGAACTTCTCACTCAATCGAATTGTGTTTCGATATAAATTTTAAATAGTTAAATTTAAAATTGCTTGATTGTATGTTTGGATGATAAAATTGCTATCTGTTGTATTTAAATATACCCTATACGCCGCATATTAAGCGGAGGTTATTATATTAAACACATATACCGCGATATTCCACCTTGAAGTGGAATTGGTATTATATATGTACTTGGAGTTGATTTCCCGCATTATATAGCGGATGAGACCCTATTGCGCCGCATAATAGTGGATAATATTTTATATAAACCCATGTACCGTGATATTCCGTCTTGAAACGGGATTGGTATTGTGCTAACATCTGTGGATGTAGGGAAACAGGTTGGAGGGATCCAACTGGATTCCTCAACAGTATTGATTTATTTACAGATATTTGCGATATATTCTGTTATCATATTGACATATGATGTTTGGATGTCGTGGTTGATGTATTGGTGCTGTTGCAGCATTGGGCCTATTTTTGGAGTTTTAAAAATGTCAAAGTAACGATTTCGAATTTAAAAGGATTTTCAAGTGATATTTGAAAGTATACATTTTATTGAATTTTTGAAGTGATTCGTTTTAAATAAATAAACGTTATAATTTTTATGTTATAAAAATTATGATTTTTGTGAAATATAATCGAAATGTGATTTTTAAAATAAGTAGTTGATTAATTTGTAAAATGGTTTAAATTGGGATTTTTGAATTATTATAAATGGTTTATATAAAAGATTTATAAAATTGATACTTATAAATTAAAATATTGGAATTATAAAACGAGTTTTATAAGTGTTAAAATGAAGTATAAAAGGATTTCATAAGTAAATGAAATTTTTAGATTTATAAAATTATGAGGTTATAAAATGAAGAGATTTTGTAAAATAAAAGATTTATAAGTAATTAACTTATAAATCAGATTTTTTTGCATTTAAATGAGATATAAATAGAATTTGTTAATTAAGGGATTTCATAAGTTGAAGTTTTTATAACATATATATGTGTGTGTGTGTGTGTGTGTGAATTTATAAATGTTGTTTTGTAAATCCAAAACCAATTGAATTTGATAAGTAAATATGAAAGCTTATTAAAGGAGATATATCCACCATTTTGGACAGTGGATATTCCTTTAAATTAAATATGTAGAAGTGTTGAATTTGGTAAATGATTTATATCCACGATTTTGGGATGATGAATAATATATTAAAGAAATGTTTTAGGAAGTGATCTTTTAAATAGAATTAAAGCGATTTGAAGTTGTTTTAAAATGTGTTAAGGATCGAAACCATAGATTTCAACTTTCATTGTTGAAATAGGCATTTTCGAGAAATAAGGAAAATATGGACTATAACAGTGTTGTTATAGTAAATGATTTTCGAAAGGAAAGGTTTTGTATAGTATTGGGATTTATATTTCTATCGTGTTTTTGAATCCCCATGCTATTGATTTTGGGTTGTCGTAACGATATTTTACGCAACAGTCGTTTTGACCCAAATAAATGTGTTTAAAGAGAACGTTTTCGTTAAAAGAATAAAATATATACTTAATCGTGTTTTAGGTATACTGAATATTTTCTAAGTATTGAAAATAAATAGATTTGTGAATTACTTATTGTTAAATAAGTATTTGGAAATGTTTTCCAATGTAGAAATTGAAATGGTTTAGAGAATAAATATTTTCAAAGATAATTTGAAGTGAATATTTGGCAAGTTATTTAATTTATAGAAGATTAATAAAAGGGCCTAGTGATTGTTATGGTGCTGAATATTTGTTTGTTTGCTTTGATAGTTAAATAACCGACTATCAATGTTTAACTTTAAATGGGTATTTGTTGTGATTTGCTTGAATTTGAATGCTACACTTATTTTAAAATAAACGCTTGTTATTTGGTTTACCCGGAAGAGGACCTTTGGGTCATAAATTCCATTCCGAATAGTGATATGTCATAATGGATAGCATTTGAAGACCAGTGTTGAAGACAGGATATTTTCGAAAACGGAAGGATTACCGTCGAATGTCTCTGCATCGGATGATCCCCGATATAAAGATTTTATCACCCTTTGTGATGGGAATTCCGGACGTGATTAGTGAATATCCAGATCTACAATGGTTTATTTGGAAGTGCCTTTGGTTCCTTTCGATCCCGGAACAGACTTGTATGGATTGTATGTCTGACATTACATTTTGAAATGTAAAGCTGGTTTCTATCAAATACATTTTTGTTGGTGGCGGAGAATTTATTCTCTTAGCTTAATACCCTTCTCTGAGACGTACGAGCTCAGAGGTTATGTAGTTGATGGTTACATTGATATATTCCCAATTTGGTAACGTGGCATGCTGAGTGCTGCTGATCATTGGTTGGTCAAAGCATGGCTTTTATGAAAAGCGTAGCTTTGTGGACGAGACTTCGTCGGACCTCACACCCCGGAAATGGTCAAAAAAGGAAGAATGCAACAAGGTTATTTGGGGATCGCGCCCCCATAGGGTATGTTCATTTCCTTCTAGATAGAGGTGGTATTATGGTACGGAGTCCAGATATTTAACCTATGTGGTTGCTCCAAATTTATTTCTTTATGGTTGTTGGTGAATCCCGAGATAAAGGTTGACCGGGGGATGGCATACTCGTGTCAGTAGTTACCTAGCTAGAGGTAACCCGGCCTTGTGTTGGCAGAGATCCAGTTAGGTTCTTGAGGCGTCCTTCCAGAGGCGTTTCCATGTGGCAATAGGATGTTCCTTAGCTTGACCATTTGTTGGAAAATCCAAAGAAACAATACGAGCCCTGTACAGTTTTAGTTGTAGAACCTGCCATTTACTTATGGTGGCGCCCCATTGTTTAGATGGTAGCTATAGCAGGCATACGATATGGTCGTATGTTGGCTAAGATTTATATTATACTTTTAAAAAAAATTCCACTGTGCACTTAAGTAATAATATCAAGGAAATTTGCGTATCAAGCATGTTTGACAATCATAAGGAGAAATCTCCTCCGATTCTGCATTTGCATTGTGTGTGTTTGCGGGAGGCCTTATGGTAGTTTCATTTTCCAAAAGCATTGCAGATCTATTTTAAAATATTTCTTTGTTTGCTTGTAAAGATAAACTGTTTTATGTTCTCACACCAGTCCAATGATTGAGCTGGAGTTTATTGTTCCCTTCCTAAACTCTGGGTGCCCATCATTTTCCACACGGGCAGCCTAGAGTCAGGTTATCAGGTCATTCTCGAATTCAGTAGTTGCTGTGGAGATCAGGAGCAAGCTGGATGGCATGGCGTATCAACTGGTATATAGTATTTCTTTTCCGATGTTTGTTGTTGTAAACTCTGATAATGTAATATAATGTGATGTGATGTAATAAATGATACAGTTCTTTTGATTTAAAGATTATCTAATTATCTATTATATGTTGTTCCGCTGCGATTGTGAGATTCTGATATTGTTCTGTTGCTTCTTCTTTCTTACTTCTTCTATCTTTTTCTTCTTCTTAAACCATAAGGGTTCGGCTTTTCGGCATTCGATTGTGCGGCAGTTGATACAGTGGACGTATTAATGTCGATTAAAATCCCGTTCCTCACAAAGACAAGCAACGTTCCCGACAACTTTCCGGTGTTGAAAGGTTGAAATTTTGGAAAACGTTCTTCGCTCACAACCAAACCCTTGCTAGAAGCTACCTCTACATCCTACGACCCAACAACCAACACAACATCACACCACCACTCTACATGCTCGACCAAAGCCCTCCTCTACCACCTCCATGGGCAGGTCATAATTTAACCGTGGACTTTTGGCTTTAAACTTTGGATCTTTGAGAAGAAGAGGGTGATTGCAAGGTTATTTGAGAAGTTGAGGTGGAAAAGGAGAAGTTTTTTTAGGTGTTTTCTTATATAAAATTTAAGTGGAAGAAGAGTGAAAAAGAGTGTAGAAGAAGAGAACTAAAATAGAAAATTAGGCAAAAATGGGAAATGAAGTGGAAGGTGCTTTATTTATAGAATTTAAAAAAAGGGAAAATGACTTCACTTAACCCTTTACCAAATTTCATAATTACTGTCCAAAGATACCTTCTTCCACACACTTCTCTAAGTGCCAACTCGTGCTCTGCACCCCTTCCATGTGCAATATTTCATGAAACCATGATGATATGAACTACCCATCACATCACACAAATTTTTTCTCTTTTAGTTAATTTACTAATTATATTTTAAGTACTTAAGGATTCTTTAGTTTGATTAATCTCTTTTTTTACTTTTTTTACTTTTATTTGTTAAATGTATGTGCACAAATATGTGCGTGTGTGCAATAATGTTTCCACGACTTTCTTCAATGAAAAGTCGAAAATCCGAAAAATGAATTCCGGTCACATTTTTTGTTTTCCTCCGAACTACTTATTGATGTAAACAAATGTTCAAAATGAGTTTACTATTATTACTTACTAGTTAAAAGAGGGTTATTTGATTATTAAAACCACTAATTTAATATTTGAAATTAATTTAATATTCATAAATCAAAGTGAAAAATTTCGGGTTGTTACACACACACACACATGTGTGTCTGTGTGCGCGCGCATGTGCGTGTGTTATGTACATATATTTTCCATAGCACACATATATATACAGAGGGGCTAACATGTCTATTGCAATGTACCGACACTTTTACATGGCATGTTAAACCATGTACACCATTTGTATTGCACATGCACGTACATACATATGTGTGTATGATATACGTATTATAATATTTATTATATATATAACATTAATACAAAGCATTATTACAAAAAATAATATAAATATTGATTTTAATTAGAATTAATTTAGATAAAATATAGATACATTTAGACTCCATAGGCCTGATAAGATCCAAAATGATTTTTTTTTTGAAATTTGCCCATTTACTCCATTGCGTGCTAGCCTAGTTTCAACATGTTTAGTATGGATAGTTTTAATTTTAATTGCAAATACTACTAGAATGTCCTCAGACCTCAGTAAACCAAATATTATAGAATATAACATGACACCATCTTTGAACATTTTATTGCTACTTATGGTTTGAATGAAATGAAAGAAGTTTAATAGTACTAACATTATTTTTGGTAACCTAACTTATGCTATTACATTGTTTAGTATAACAAAATGGTCAATACAAGCTACAAATTTCCCATAAATGTATTTTTCAAAGAATTTCTTTAGAGGGAAAAAAGTCGCATTCACAACTTAAAGCTAAAAGTTTATTATAATAATGGGGACATAATATGGCCTTGAGAATTATCACAATTAATTACTTTGAAAGGATCCTCCATATATATATATGTGTGTGTGTGTGTGTGTGTGTGTGTGTGTGTGTGTGTGTGTGTGTTTATAAGCCCACTGATATATATATGCGCCATACCTACCATTTTTGTTGAGTTCTTTTAGGTATAACTGGTTATATTATTTGAATAGCCTATGCTATGGAGCTGTTGCGAGTAGATGTTAATGCATAGCCGATGTCAAGGGTTCCTCTATTTAGGCTAGAAGGTCTCCCTCACAGTTTGTTCGACTGTTGTTAATGTTGGTTCTAAACTTGACCTTAACATTTTTATCCTCTATTCTTTACATTCATTTTATTTTATGTGCGAGGGTTTTCTATTTTTTCTTTTTGTATAGGGCATTTTTGCCACTTATTAGGCTTATTTGTAGCACATCTTTAAGTGCGAAATAAAATTACATGAGTGCTTTTCTCCTTGAGATGATCACTCATCTTACTAAAAACAAAAACCATGCAATTCATATGATAAAAAGATTTAAGGATGTAGAAAGGGACAAAGATGGTTCAACTTGAATTTAGGATTGCTTTTTATAAATTTTCTAAGATCTAATTTTGAATTTGATTGTGACGACCAACCTTTCTGACCCTTGAGAATGACACTTAATACATCCACGGTATTCGTATGTTGTTACCTAAGCATCCGAAAGATGAGTTATCGTAGAGTAGAATAAATGAACAAAATAAAAAATCACATAATGGCACGGTTAATTATGATATGACAATAGGATAGTAAAAAAGGCTACTCCTTGACATTGAGTTATCAGAGTTACACAAGAGTACTACTACTATCAGCTTATGCAGTTATAACCAACTGCATTTACACTTGCTGATACAAAATACACATACACAAATAAACATAACAGCGGAAATAGATAAAGAGCCTTATGCTCGCCCATTATCTTCAAAAGAATTCAAAGAAACCTGCTATTACTAAAATAGAAATATGCACTCGAGAGTTTACGGAAAACAAACAATTTAAGCTAGACAATAAGTCTGGTAAGAGTAAACTCTAAAAAAAGGGTGGAAATAAACAACAATATATGAGACCACGTCGCCAACTACAGAATGAGTTTCCCTCTCAAGAGCAACATCCGACCACAAGTAATGGTTATAAATAATTAAACATCGTGAAGTGCACAAGACACTTTCCAATGCAATTTAGAAAGAAATAAATTCAAGGGTTTGAATCAAAAAACAAGGAAAGGGAAATTTTCTAACAATGACTAGGAGGGTGCGCCCCCTTACCGCAAGTGTACCTCTAGAATATACTTGAGAACTATGATAGCTCTTAGAAACCTCCAAGCCAAACCCCACCAACCTTATTGAGTATCCAAGTATTTCACAAATCTCTACTCATATAAGCAAAACAAATCTAGAGTGGATGTGATAATATCCTAATGGTGGCAACCCCACATAGCTTGACCCCACTCGCTCTTTTGTTTTAGCCACTTTCGACAAAGGTTATCGACACTCGTATGAGCAACAAATCGTCTTAGATTGACGATATATAAAGAAGATAGCAGAAATGATAGTCAATAAATCAACTATCGAGAATTATTAAAATGATCATATATGGAAATTAAATCTCATACCCTTACCACTACTCATCAACTTCACACTTGTAATATCCTTCGGTTGAAAACAAAGCTAGGAAAGTAAAGGTAGTGTTACCTCTAAGGCTTGCAATGATGACATTTTTAACCTTCATGATATAGGTAAGTTTTTCATACGTCGACCTTTAGTGCTGAGAATATGACTAAATCCTTTCCATAAAAGCGATATCGTTTATAGAAATTAATTTTCTTATCTTTTCCATAACCCAATCAAACTTTTAAACTTTTAAAACCGAACTTGTGCTTGGATTTCACATCACAAATATTAACCTCAAACGACATTATTAAAAATGGTCAATTAATGTTAAACGCGATTAATTACTCCAGACATCATTATTCAAAGTGATTAATTAGCTTTAATCATCACTATTGAAATGATTAATTATCTTTAACACGTCATTATTAAAATGATTAATTAACTTTAAACCATCATTATTAAAATGATTAATTAACCGTAAACATCATTATTAAAATGATTAATTAATGTTAAACATCATTATCATAATGATTAAATTTACCTTAAAACATTACTACTTAAAATGATGAATTTATTTAAACATCATTATTAAAATGATTAATTAACTTTAAATATTATTAAATTGATTAATTAACTTTAAAACATCATTATTAAAATGATTAATTAACTTTAGAAACCATTATTTAAATTAATTAATTAATCTTAAAGATGATTATTAAAATGATTAATTAACTATAAAACACCATTAATAAAATGACTAATTAACTTTAAACATCATTATTTAAAATGATTAATTAACCTTAAACATAATTATTACAATGATTAATTAATTTTAAACATCGTTATTACAATGATTAGGTAAATTGTTTTGTTTTGTAAAAACCGAAGCACGAGATCAATAAATAGATTTCCAAAAGAGACAATATTTTCAAAGTGTCGATGTAGCAATGGTCGCTATACGGACACTTCCATAAACATTTTATATGTCATATATATTCATCCAAACATCTCATAAACATAAGCACATAAACATATACACATGCAAGTAACATCCATCCATCATAAGGAGACCATCACATGTATATAATTACTTAAACATTTCGATTAAATCTCCAGTCATTAACTAATTGTCATAGATGTCATTCGCTTCAAGCAAGAACCAAAGCAAACAATCATTACTTTCAAACATATATAAACACAAGTAACCAACATCTATTATTATCAACAAAAATAAAGTTTAAATCTTTGTTTTTCTAACATTGAGATTTACTCATCAAAATCCATACAAATGTGAATCAAAGCTTCTACACTCTAGCACCAACATTCGGGTCTACTTTTCTTTTCAAAGACCTGATTTTTAAGGGCTAGGATCGGTCAATATGGTTCGGCCTAGGTGCCTAGAAGCTCGGCCTTGTCTTTGTTGGGGTGGTTTTTGGTCTTGGTGTAAGTATATGAGATGTAGCAACAAAAGGAAGTATTTTGGCTATCTTTTTAAGATTTTAAAGTGGAAAAGATAGGATTTTAACTTAGAAATTTTCAAAAAGGCCATGGAAGTGAAGCTTGAAATAAAAGTAATAATTTTTTTAAAAATGAATGAAGTAGAGTAAAATGAGAATTGAAATCGGAAAAATTATTTTTATATAAAATTAAATATAGAAATTACATTTTTACCCCTTAGCCATTGCCCTCCATCAAAATCAAGTTATACATCTCCACTTCCCCCTACACACGCAACCAACCTTCTCTCCCTTATCTCCATCACTTCGCATTATTTGATGTTTCAACATTTTGTATCTTTTCCTTTTTAAATTTTAAAAGGTAAGTCAAAACTTACTAAATTTTCTTAAGTATAAATTCGAACCTATCTAACTCTAACCACTTCCTTAATTAAAGAGTATGTTATTTATATATGTGTGTGTATAGCGTAGTATACACAACAAGTTTTTGACAACTTTTAGATGCTGGAAAGTTAAAATTCCATAAAATGATTTTTGGTCATATTTTCGATTTTTTCTCGACCTACTTATTTTTGTAAACCAAATTTCAATAAAACTTTACCATCGTTAATTATTACTAAAAAGAGGTTCATTTGAGTTATAAAATCTTTTATTTGTAAATTTAAAATTGTATTAAATATTCGAATTCAAAGTGATTGAAATGCAGGTAGCTACATCCTCCCTTCCTTATAGGAAATTTCATCCTCGAATTAATCATACACAACAAACGATATCAAAAGAAACCCAAACGACATCATTCAAGAAACAAGTACAAAGGAAGTGACTCCACCACAATCGATGAGTACACTAAAAATATACAACGAAACACAAACAACTACACAACTTGGGATAAGAATCCCTAATATGGTCCTCGGTTTTTAAGTACAATCTCTATCATCATCACTTCACTGATCTTACCAAGATTCACATCCTTTATCCTCAATCGCTTTATATCTCGAGCGATGATATGAATAATCCACCTAAGCATGTTTAGGCTAGGCTAAATTTCTAAATCCACTTATTGTGCCGGTTCTACTATCGTTAGAGGGCTGTGTACATACTTATGTAAATGAGATATGTGAAATACATTGTGCACAACAGATAATCTACCTGACAACTTTAATCTATATGTAAGTCTACCAAACCGGCCCAATACAAGAAAAAGGCCAGTATATCGAGGGGCTAGCTTCCCTGATTTCCCAAACCTCATAACACTTCTCAATAGAGAAACCTTCACAAACACGGAATCTCTTACTTAGAACTCTAGATCCCCATAGCTTCGATCTGCATAACACCTCTGCCGATCCCGTGCCTCCTTCATCTTTCTTCTAAAATCCTCTACCTTCTCACTCGCTTCTAAGATCATGTTGGGCACAAGAAAATTCTATCTCCAAATTCAATCTAACACGATAGAGAACAACATGGATGGCCATAAAGAGCTTCTAAAGGGGCCTTGCCAATGCTTGCTTGATGGCTGTTGTTGTAAGTGAATTTGACAAAGGGTAAATGATCTCCCCAAGGACCCCCGAAGTCGAGAATGCATGCTCGCAGTAAATCATCCAAGATCCGCTTCACTCTCTTTGTGTACCCACTATCTACGGATGGTAAGCTGTACTCAGAATCAGCTCGGTCCCTAAAGCAATTTACAGTCCCTCCTAGAACCTATTATTGAATATCGGGTCTCGGTCACTTGCAATACTACTAGGAATAACATGAAGTCTCACAATCTCCATAACCTAATGTTAAACATAAATTTGATTCAATGTTTAAAGTGTGTATGCCAAGGGGCATGTTTGAAGAAATTCCAATAACACCCCTTAATTTTACGATTATTCATGGATTTGTTTAAAATACATTTCATGAGTTCAAAGGATATAATAAGCAAGTCCAAGTAACAATAGTCATTAAGCTCACGTCATGTCCTTTATTATCAATAGGCCAGAATAGGAAATATGCATAAGTCATATACTTCGTCACATTGTGAAGCATGTTACAAATCAAGTCAATGCAAATATGTAATTATTCAAGCCCTTGTTTACATATATCATCTTCCCCCTCGTTATCCTTTATTTCATTAGTTTGTCCTCAAGCTCTTAATGAAGAGAACTAAAGATTCAAGTTGGAAAAAGTGATAAAAGTGGGACGAAAGTTAAGGGCCAGTTTTCATGAATAGGTGCATCTTTATGTATAGAGGTTGGAAGGAGGTAGGCTTGCTCCAATTGACAATGTGGAACTTTGATTACAATCTTGGTAATGACTTTAACATGAATACCTTTGAAGTTTTATGAAGGGGAATATACTAAATCCTCTTGAATTTTCTCTTGTGAATGATTTTGACCTTCTTTTTTGCATGGCCTTTGACATTTCTAAGGCATTAATGTTGTGCAATATCGATAACATATGACATTTACGAATTGCGGCGTAGATTGACATATGATGCCTATTGTTATGTTGAGGACATGCTTGTTAGTGAATTACCTTGGTTGATGAAGAAAAAATCAGTAGGATGCAACATTGGTGATCGACGGCTTTGAAGAGAGGCAATATTACTTAAAATGTGGTACATTGATAGAGTGTAGCATTGAAGAGGGGCGGTATTGACAAGCAATGTCATTGGCATCATGCGACATTATTCATTATTGTTGTATAACATCATCACGGTTCTAATGGCATACGACATTGACGAACCAATAGGGCATTCATTGAGTACGATAGGCAATCAATGTGACATTGAGCGAGTGCGGCATAGAACAATGCGGGACAATTGCAGGCTTCCATAGTGATGAAATGTGGCAAGCTTCTCTTATTTTTATATTGATGGAGCATGGCATGAATGATATGCAATTTTGATAGAACGTGGCATGGAATAAATGCGGCATGGAAGTAGTACGGTGCCATAATCAGTTGTAGGCCTTCGATATTGATTATCCCTTTGCTTAGCATTCGGACCCTTAAACTTCATCCTAAATCCTTAGTTTCATAGTTAACTCCTTTGCTTGTCTTCCTTAGAAAATATGTACATGATCATGTTCTAGTCAAATATCTAGTATCCCAAGAGAACTAATGATTTTGATTTAATCAAATATCTACACGATAGCAATTATATGAACTTGGAAGTTTGCAATTTCAAGTACATGATCCTATTCTAGTCAAAATATTTTTAATAAAACTCAGAGTATGGCATGCATATCACATAGTATTGTTGTTAAGATCAAATATACTTTTATTTAGATTTCAATGAACAAACTTTATCCATTCAGAATTACGTGTATCCTCCCATTAACAATAGTGATCAAATATTACCCAACCGGCGCAACTACAGAATTAGGTAGTGCCTTCACAGCTACATGTTCCACCGTTACCACTATTATCCATCCATCAATACACGTTCGACCGTTATCATCTTATGATTCATGTAAAACGGATGTGTAGCAAATGATGGGGCATACACATAACAATTTTGACAGCATTACATTTGGTGTTGCTGACAGCAGTTATAGAATGGTCTTAGTGATTTGACAGTATTGCATTTTTGTTTTTATATCATGCTATATTTATTGCACGTACATCACCATGCATACACATTTAAAAGCTTAGAAACACGTATTTTATAGCAATTTTTAGTAGATAATCTTCTATATGGCAGAACAATTGTTTTGTGTACCTATATTGCAAAGTTAATAGAGTAATTATAATAATGATATATAACATAGATATGTAGCTCAGTAAAAAAATACTAAATAATTACTACAAAAGTTAGTTAATTTATTTGACCTACTTTGTGAGTGAAATTTGGTTTGATTTATCTTTCTACTCAATGATAGATCTTATAAAGAGATGTAAAAGATGTAATATAGCTTGCGAAACCAGAAACTGCAGAAGTATGCACAAGATCATGTTTTGTACATGATGTAAAATATGTACGTGATTCTGCTTTGTACATTATGTAAAGTATGTACATGATACCAAAAAATCCTAAATTCAAGATAGACCATCTTTACACAAAAATATGTACATGATCCTGTTCTAGTGTAACGACCCGCCATCCGTCTCCACAGAATGACGCATCATTAATAAGAAAGAAAGGGATAGAAAAGAGAAAGAAAGAGAAGAAAGAAGAAACAACACATCCGAATCTAAACAGCGGAACGAATAAATTATATTAATAACATAAAATATTACATAGTACATCACAATTATCAGAGTACACAGATAATACAACACATACTAGACAATTATAAACACCTGTCCAGTATTTACAACATAATATAACTCAGAACACACAACGGAATACAATATATCTAACGCAGAAGCCTCCTGCTCCGTTGCTCCTCCAATATTCGTCAAAGCTAACCTGAATCCCTTGGCTACTTGTAAAAATTTGAGTACCCAAGAGTTTAAGAAAAACGAATAAACTTCGGGTCAGACATGGGTCTGGTGTGGGTAACAGGTTAAAGTTGCTTAACTTTGAAAAACCTTTGGAAAGAAAAAGGTATCACGTAAGACTTCCCGCACATAAACATGGAAAAGTTTTTACCTTACGCTAACCAAAACATTTGATAGGAAATCCAGTGATATTATAATAGGTCTAGGGTTTTCAAGTAAATATGAAATAACCGAAATTGTTACATTATTAAATTCCAGCTACTAGCCACAAAAGTGGGTAATACAATCAAAACCGTTGGCACTTATTGGATTTGGATTCCATACAATGGCAGGGCTACTGGGGTACCGCCCGTCACAGTACGTGGCCTAGATCAACGTACCGAACAGTATGCCCGCTGCCATGCAACACAAGGCCGGAACCATTCCTTACTGAACAATTCCAAACAAGACAACGTACCCCGCAGTTGGTGCGCAATTCCAACCGCCCACACATCCGAATGAAAAGGGACTTCTAGACAGGGAAAAATCTTGCTCTCCAGTGGAAGCTACCCACGAAGCCTTGCTGCACCTCCCCTGTTTTAGCCACTCCCGGTTGATGAGGCTTGAGGCTACAATTACCTTTAGAGAACACATCTCTTAGAATGCTCATCGTCCACCTGACGATGTGTTGAAAGCATTCAATCTATACAAGTTCGTTCCGGGTTTGAATGAAACCGAAGGCATTATCTCATTACACTCGTTTTGGAATCACCCTCAGAGTTAACGACGATAACCCTTGCACTCTAAATCTCCATCTTGAGCCTGTAAGTACTATTTCTGTCAAAATCATCACGGAATCACCCCAGAGTTATACCGACTAATAGTCCTTGCACCTCGAGTCTTCACTCTTCATATAAGATTCACGACCTATCGTTAATTTGGATCGATGTGGTTTTCGGATATCAAAATATGGAAACCCGATCCCGGTCTCATCGAAATCCAAAGCGTGTATTTTAGGTCTAAGTTGTTTTAGAGTTAAAAACAATTCAATTATATTATCTATATACACACAGATAGATAATTCACAGATTCACAACAGATAATTATCATTATCATCACAACAGATAATCCACATTTATCATTATCAAAAGATAATCCATATCATCATCACAATGCAACCAATGCATCCATATCTCACAACATTATAATCTCATAGTTGAGATTTAAACCATTCAAGGCAACCAATATCATCCATTTATAAGCAATAATCTATAATCATACCATCTATAAGTAATTTAAAATGAATTAAATTAATTATATATTCTCTAATTAATTTAAAAATGAATTAAATTAATTACTTACATCAATATAAATCTTGCTTACATCACCATTAATTAATTTCAATTTAATTAATTAATTAACCTCTAATTTATCATCTTAATTAATCACCCTCAGAGTTAACTTTAATTAATTTCACAAAATTAGTTACTCTAAACCAAATATAGTAATTAACCTTTAATTACTTCATAAATTAATTCACTATAATTAATTACATTTAACCTTAATTAATTACAATTAATTAATTACACATAATCACTTATTATTGATTGATTAATATTAATTAATCGATCTTAATTACATCATTAATTATATTAATTAATGATCTTTATTTAATTAATTATCTTATTTAAATTAATTACATTAGGTAATTAATCTCAATTAAACCATAGTTATTAATCCCCTTTGATTAATTACAATCAGTAATTAACTACCCTTAATTACTTATCAAATTAATTACTTCTTAATTAATTTCTTCAATTAATCCTTTGATTAATTATACAAAGTAATTTAATCCAGATTACTTCCACATTTAAACCATCTTCCACTAATTACATCCAGTAATTATCATTAATTACTTTACTAAGTAATTACATTCCATTAAGTAATTTTTATCAAATCCAGAGTTTAAAATTAATTAAACTTAATTAATTAATTTAAACCAATCACATTAAACTCCATTGATTACATTAAGTAATTAAGAAATAATTACTTCCATTTAGTAATTAACTTAAATAAATTTCACAATTGATTATCATTTAATTAATTAATCTAATTAGTTATTTAAAAATATATCATTTTAATTAATTGTTAAATGATCTCAAGTTAATGACCATCATTAACTATTAACCAAACTTTA
This sequence comes from Allium cepa, assembly GCA_030765085.1. NCBI lineage: Eukaryota > Viridiplantae > Streptophyta > Magnoliopsida > Asparagales > Amaryllidaceae > Allium > Allium cepa. The sequence goes on along the minus strand of CM060942.1, from coordinate 210,261,342 downwards.
ATTACTTCTCTTAAGTAATTAACTTTCATTAATCATTATTAATTCTAAATTAATTAATCTTTAATATCCAATTAATTAACCTTTAATTATTTAGTTAATTAAGTGTTATCTGTAACTTAATTAATTCATAATTAATTGATTAATTAATTACTAATCATTAGTTAAATCTAATTAATGATCCTTAATTATGGATTAATTATACTTAATTAATTAATTAACTTAAACTTTAAATTAATAATTTAAATCTCTTAATTATCCTAATTACATAAACTATTCATTTAATTACCTTAATAATTAAATGAATATTTAAAGTCGTTAATTAATTCTAAATTTACTTTAAGATAAAATCTTTCTTAACAATATTTAAATTATCATTTATAAACACTATTGCAAATATTTATTTCAAATTCAATTTCAATTTCCATTTTAAGTTCAAACTTTAAAATGAAACCAAATTATTTTTAACCAATATGAAATTTGTAAATCATATGTTAAAGAATACTTATAAAAAGAAATTTAAAGGTTTTAAACCATTTTCCTTTTTAATCTCAGATTATTAAAGTATACTTTAACCTTTCAACTTATTTACAATTTTTAATTTATAAACTTTACTTTATTTCCACTCTTAAGATTCAAATCAAATTTGAAATTCAAATTTAAAATTCTGATTTAACTTTGATTAAATCTTCTACTACATTTCAAAACTCCATTTAAATTCAAATTCTTTAATTTCATTTAACTTGTTAAACACTTAATAATATTAAGTCAAATTTGAATTTAAAAACTCATTATTTCCCAAACTAGATTCAAATTCAACTTGAATCTATATTTTTTTTTAAAACTTAGATTTAAACTTAAACCCAGATTGAAAACTAGATTTAAATCCCATTTAAAAACTTTTACTTCTATTTGAATTCAGAGTTTAAATTTTATTTTAAAATTTTAAATAGAATAACAGGTTTCTGTTTTAACCTGTTACCATACTAAAATCCCACCTGCCCACATTCTGCTTCGAGTCATCATGCCTAAAATCTCGAGCAAAACTTCGGACTACCCGAGGAAAACTCGAGACGAATATACTGCCTCCACCTAGAAAACATCATAGTCCAAAAGTGCACTGTGCACATGCACCGTGCCTCCAGCCAACTTCAGCCACCTTCGGTGGTCTCCCCACGTCGGCGACCAACCCCACGACCCAACACGACCATCAATTCTTCCCTCCACAGCTCGAAATCAGATTCAAGACTTAATCCAAAAACCTGGAACCAGAAAGACAAAACTCCACCAAAGACTGTCATCGCCTCATCCAAGCATCCCCGATCACCAGTAATCCTGCAACACCGGCCACGGTCACGTCTACAACCATTCTTCCACCTCCCAAAATTCCAATGCACTCGGTCCACAGTAGAAGGCAAGAATGATCGATCAACCTAACCTAGTAAAGCTAGGGCTACAGAAAAGAAATCAACATCACTGCTTCCATGGTGATTTGCATCACCATCACATATTTTTCCAAGCTTCATTGGTTACTACTCTACCCACAAGCAGACTCCCGATATTCCCAAATTGATAGATCATCAACAATCTCCAATTTCCCCTTTACAGTTAAACACAGAACTGTATGCTTATTTTCATTCTAAAATTTTTGATTTTAGTGTTGAAATTTATGTTTTTCTTTGTGTTTCCAATTTATATTACTGAATCCATAATTTTACAAAGTTTGATTTTCACTTTGTATAACAGTCACAGTTGCTTCTTTTTTTCTAGAGACACTCATATGTGATTTTGCTTGAATAAGTTTTTAAACATTAATCCATGATAAATCACACAACTTTTGTTTATAAACCAAGTCCTATTAACAATTATTTGAAGAGAAAACGAATTTAAATCTAAAACAGGAAACTACAATTTAAAAACAGAGGATATTCATTTGGGGAATATAACATGCATACCGCAGACTCCATTTTCATACACACACACACACTGCAGATTTAATCAAAGAAATAACAACAACCTTATTTTATACTTAATTTTTTTATTTAAAATAAAGTTACTCACCTTATAAATTCAGAAGACAGAGCCTCCAATTTTATTTGAAAAGCTTGAAAACTCTGAACCCTTTTTGCTTTGAAACTGGATTGCTTCTTTGTTTTGCTTAAGAATTTTAAACTGCAGTTTGCTCCCTTATATTAAAACTGCATACATTGATTTCCAGGTTCTAAGTGAAATGCAGGCTTCAGCTTTGCTTCTAGATCTTTCAATTGCATGCATGGTACAGATTTCTAGATTTTTAAATAATGCAGGTCTTCAGATTTTAATATGGTGACAGGTTGGGTTTTGAGATTTTATATTTACAGGGAAATGATTTGTAGGCTTGATATTTGAAGATGGTGTAGGTTATTGTTTTCTAGAAAAATTGAAAGTGTTATGCAGGCCTTGCATTTTGAAATGAATTACAGGCGAAAGGGATTGCATGTTTGAACAAAGGCTTTTGAAGATGATTACTGACCTTTGTTTTGAACTTGATTTAGTTGATTACAAATTTTGGATCTGAAAAATAGTTTTCATATTTCCATATTTGTTTTGCATTTTGGGTTTGAAGATTTATGTTTGGCTTTGATTTTGAAAAAGGAAAGAAATGAAGAATGTGAAAGTGTTTTATATGGAATAAAAAAAAAATTAATTAAAATTTAAAGAAAATAAAACAAGTATTGACACTTGTCCTATACATTAACATTTGTCACCTTAAATGTCTTATTTCCTAACACATGTTCTTTTAATTAGTAAAATGTTTACATTTGTCTTAAACGTTAATTTGTTATAATTGAGTAATTTAGTTATAGTTAAATGCTAATTAGTTATTTAGTTAACAAGTTAATATAAGATAAAAGTGAATCTTTGTTTAATTAATTAGTTAACATGTATTTATTTATATGTGGATAATTTCAAAATGAATAAATCCAATTTAGTTTATAAAAAATAAAGTTTATGCAAATATCTTAAAATCAAAACAAATTAAAAATATTTATACTTTAAATTTCAAAGCTTTGAATTCAAGTTTAAATTAAATTTTGAAATCAAGTTATATATATATACATATATAACTACAAAAATCAAATTTTGGAAAAGAATTATTTTATTAAAATCTATTTGTTAAAACAATACATTATTATATTTTAAGAATAACAAGTTTGACAACTCTAAATAATTTATAAAAGAAATTGTTTCTTTATTAATAAATTTCTTATTTTATCCAACTATATCAAAATAACCTTTATTGTTATTTTTATTTAAATTTAAACTTGAGTTAAACATATCTTAAACCATTTAAACATTTTCTTTATGTATTTAAAATCATTTGATTATTTATTATATACCTTTAAAAACTTAATATCGAATAAATTATTTTAAACAAAATAATTTTTTATCTTATCTATTTAAAACCCCTATTTTATTTATTAATTAACTTTTTAAAAGTTTAACTGTTAAATAAAAATAAAAATTCCCAAATTTTAGTAAATATTTTTTTTATAGAAAACAGGATTTATTAATTAGATTAAAACAATATCTATTTCCAATGTATACATATTCTATATACATTATAAATAGATAACAATTATTAGATTTAAAAAGATAAAATCTATCAATTAAATATTTATTTTATTTGGATTAATTAAATTAATTCAGATCTTATCACAAAGATCATTAATTCAATTTAATTTTTAATTCAGATTATTAAATTGATATTGCTTTAAAGTTCTAGGTCATCACATCTAGTCAAATTTCTATTTCATAAAACATTGGTCGGAAAATGAAAAAAATTAATTGCCAATATATGCGAAATCCATTAGAATATTTTTGATGCAATCGAAAATTCACTTGCTAATGCAAATGAAACCATTAGACTCAATTTATGCAACCATTAGAAAACTAATGATGCAATCTCCCTTAATTGGGCAAAATTTTCTGCAATAAATTCATAATGTAACAAAAATAAAATACTCGTATTAAATTAATACATAAGAATGTATAACACAATAAATTAGAAATACACGAGTAAGAAATATTTGGTATCTGAAGTATCTAGTATATTAGTGTATGTTTCGCTTAGAAGATATGTAGGTAGTGTAGGCAAAATATCGCTATCTTTAAAGATATAATTGCTATCACATATACATATTCAAACAAACTTCATTAGTTCAAAACTTCATTGTTCAAAGCAGGACTTATAGCCATGTTTGAATGGTTCCATACCAATAGTTCCTATAAATTTGAATGCACAATTAAATAAATTAATGCACCCAATATATGAATTTTAAACAAAATGTAATAACAAAATTAAATGATATTTTTTTTTACTTACCTTCGACTCCGGAGACTCCCACAGCTGCGAAAATTGAGCCCATACATCAGCACCCATCTAAGATGCTTCTTTCCTGCTCTCTTGGTTTTGGATATGGTGTCTCTATAATTTTTTGCATTCTCTGATTCCAATGATTGACAAAAATATCCATATCTTGCGGGTCCACATGCGCAGCTGCCTACGTATTGAATTTGATATTGGTTTGAATTATATACATCGTATTAATTTACAAATAAATTATAAATTGAAAATTACCATCAAGTCCACGAATATGGCATTCTTGATATAATCGAGAATCTCATCTCAGTGAGCCTAACATCCCAACATCTGGCTTATAAATGCCTTCTTCGACACTTGTAGAATAAAGTCACTCAGCTGGACCTCAAACCCCCTATTTGTATAAAATAATTTGTACAAATTTAACATATTTTAAATAGTGAAAATGTAATAAATTTGATACTTTCCCTGCGCTCTTCGGCACTACCTCTGCGACCAGACGTAAATCTGGTGTTACGCCGTTGGCACCCGCACCAACGGAAGGAGATGGTTGAAATCTTCTAGAATGTATCCTGTGCATATCTATTACAAACATATCATTTCATATAATAAAAAAAATATCATTTCATTATTACAAAACATGTTTGAATAATCATCATCGCATAAAAATCGCACTAAAACATCATAAATGAGACAAGATCTCCTGAGTATATATACATAATTAAAAAAAATAGGACATAACTCACAACATAATCATCATTATTGATAATAGCTGAAACTCGGAATATACATTATACACAACTGATACAAAAATTCAAAATTTTCAGTTTTCTTTATCTTCTGGTTTAGTCTCGGTCCCGTACTCTTTATCGTTCTCTTCTGTACTCTCAAATGCTTCTATTAAAACATTCGATTCATCATTTAATAAACTCAAATCAATATCATCAGCTATTACTATTTCATCATTGGTTCAAGATCCATTTGGTACGCTGCTTCTTCCGGAATATTAATTCCCTTAAACATAAATCTTGCCTTTATTTTAAAAACAGCAGACCAATCTGCTTTATCTCTTTTTAAGAATGGATACAGAGCAAGATAAACTTGTAATGCTTGCTTGGCCAATACGAAAGGATCGTACTTATAGTAATGTGAGATGTGCTTTATTTCTATAAGTTTATAATCTTTGTGCACGTTGATTCCAAAATTAGGAATATTTTTTTTTTTGGCCAAATAAATTTTATTAACCATCACCAAAAAGCTGTCAACAAGCCTGACAGGTGACCCAAAAGCAAAGCAGAACAAGTACACCAATCAAAAATCATACAAAAAATACAAATGAAGAGCAAAAGACCAAACCACCAGAAGTAGGCTAGGCAGATCGGCGACGGAAGAAGGAAGCTGGCAAGGAAAACCGACGATGAGCTCCGGATAAATCACCGCCCATCAAACATCGTCATCGAGCTCCGGTAATGCCACCGCCCGATGCCGATGTCGTAAGACAACCATGCACAACAACAGCTAGAAAGAGTCTAGCTCACATGAAAAATCCCATCAAAGCGCCCAACAACCAAAGAACAGCAAAAGCGGAAGCCAAGAGAAAGATCCAAATGTCCTTCTGCCAAGCAACACCCTAAAGCAGAAAGAAGAGCTCCAACCCAACCAACATACCAGAACCTGAAATCAAAAGGCAGGAGAAAACGAAATACAGAAAAAAAAGAGGGGGGGTGGGGGGGATGAGGGAAAAAGGGAACAAGATGACATGCAAGCAAGAGACACAAGTCTCGAGACCGGAGATCAACCAATTCCCGTTCTAAAGGAAGGCCGAGAGCAGGAAATTGAAAGCAGGGCCGCAAGGAGACCAGAACGAGAGTTGACTGATCCTCTGAAAGGTCTACCTCGAAATGCAAAGAAAACATCACTTCTAACCCGCCGAATAATGGAAGAAGGATCCATTGGCATCTCCTCAAAAATAGCCTTATTCCTCGCACACCAGATGTGCCAGCAAATTAGACAAGGAATAAATCGGCAGGTGATAGAACGGAGAGATTTACCACTTCTACCGATCCACCAGGAACCTAGAAGGTCGTTCGATGAGGAAATGTAACCACGAATACCCATCAAATTTCCGAAGTAGTTCCAGCAGGCTCTGGCGGTACAGCCTGAAAAAAGCAAATGGTCCACCGTTTCCGTTTCAGCGCTGCCGCAACATCTGCAACGAGAAACAAAACAGTTACCAATCCTCTGAAGGTTCGCATCAACTGGCAAACCATTATGAAGGGTTCGCCACATGAAAAGAGACACTTTAGGGGGGATTCTAGCGTCCCAAACGAAAGAAAAGATAGGGAAAGCGGGGGCGGGAGAACGAGAAAAGAGCCAGACCTTACGAATAGAAAACGGGCTACCGTCCCATCCGGATTGGCCTCCATGAGAATCAGAGAACAACTTGACCGTTTGCATATGCTTCCATGTTTCACTAGCGAATGATGGAGATCCTGTGAAGCCACCAGAGGCCAACCTCTGGTATTTGGCGTGAAGGAACGAAGCCCAGAGCGAATCGTTAGAACCAAACCTGTACCACAACTTGCAAGCGAAAGCCAAAAAAATATCCTTCGGATTTCGCAAGCCAAGCCCACCCTCAATCTTAGGACGACAGATAACATCCCAGGGTACCCAGTGATGGCGGTGATTGTCGACCTTCGAACCCCAGAAGAAGGAGGAGGCCAGAGATTGGAACGACCGAAAAAAAGAAGAAGTAGGGGTCATAGCGGCGAAAACATGAGTGCCCAAAGAGCCTAAAACAGATTTGATGAGGACCAATCTACCTGCAAGGGATAGAAGCGACGCATTCCAATGGATGATCTTACCCCTAACTTTGTCGGTCAAAGGGTCGAACAGGGCGTTAAGTTTCCTACCTCTGTAGAGGGCAATACCCAAATAAGGAAGAGGAAGAGACGTTACCCTGAAGCCGGTAAACGATTCTACCCAGGAGACCCTTTCAGGCTCCATGTCCTTCGAATGGACGAAACAACTCTTTGAAGAGTTGACCAGTTGACCCGAACACCTTTCGTAAAGGTGGATGAATCGAATGAGCCGCCGAACTGAAGTTCGATTCCCATTGGAGAAAATGACAATGTCGTCCGCAAAGGAAAGGGAAGAGATGAGAGGACACCCGCTGGGAAGTCCGAAACGATGAATTTGGCCATACATCGTTAAGACATGGATCCCTCGAATGAAAGCCTCAGCCGCTATCACAAAAAGAGAAGGGGAAAGAGGATCACCTTGCCGAAGCCCTCTACCTGCCTTGAAAAAACCATTAGCCGATCCGTTAATGAAAACAGAGAACCAACAGTTGGAAATGAGCCTCCACACCAAATCGATCAGGGTTTCAGGAAACCCGAAGGCACGAAGAACCTTGATGACGAAAAACCACGACATACGATCGTAGGCCTTTTCCATATCAAGTTTAAAAATAATATTAGAACCTCTGACTTTCTTGTCAATCTGGGAAATCAGCTCCTGAGCTAAAAGGACGTTATCAGTGATCAAACGTCCTTTAACAAAGCCGGCCTGAGAGGAGGAAATAATGTGATCCAGGTATGGAGCCAAACACTTGGCCAATACCTTAGAAATCACTTTGTTAGAGAAATTACAGAGGATGATCGGACGATAATCCACGCAAGACCGAGGATTATCACTCTTGGGAATGAGAACCAAATTAGTGGATGACCAGCTAATTGGAAGAATGCAACCAGAAAAGAACTGCTGAATAGCCAGACAGAAGTCTGATTGAATGATAGACCAAGCACGCCGATAGAAGGAACCGTTGAAACCATTCGGTCCACAGGCACTATCCTTGCTAAGAGCAAAGACGCAATCATGAATCTCATCCGACGAAGGCGGATGAGCTAAAGCCGTACTTTCCTCCGAAGGGACCAGCCGAGGAATGAAGGAAAGGAGGTCCAGATCCGGGTCAGACACGGAGGGAGAACCCAGGTAGGACTGGAAGTGAGATACAATGACCTCTCTAACTTCAGAAAGAGTTGAAGCCACAGAGAGATCCAGTCTCAAAATCTCGCGAATAGAAAGCAAGTTGGCTTTCTTGCGAATGGACGAATGGAAAAATTTGGAATTCGCATCACCTTCAACAACCCATTTGACCCTTGCCAGTTGGCGAAGATATGAGTTTTCAATACGAAGTTCCGAGGAGAAAGCCAATTGGGCACAAGCCCAATTAGCCCTGTTTTCAGCCGAAGGAGTCACGTCGTATTCAGATTCGACAACGATCAGAGACTCTTCTGCCGCACGAACACGGTCGAAAATGTTCCTGAAAACATGAATATTCCACGTCTTAAGACAAGCCTTAAGACGTTTCAGTTTTTGAAAGAAAGCCCCCATGGGAGCAGCATCAATAGGAACTATCCACGATTCCTCCACAACCCGGAGAAAATCAAGGTGAGAGCTCCACATACTTAGAAAACGAAAAGAAGAAGGCCCCGACGAAGAACGAGAGGAACAGCGCAACACCAGAGGCGCATGATCAGAGCAAGTTCGATGAAGATGAGAAGTAGAAAAAGAGAAAGGAAGATTAAACCATTCAGCAGAGCCAAAAATTCTATCCAGGCGGGAAAGAATCCGGTGCGGCCCTTCCTGGTTGTTAGACCAAGTATAAGCAGAACCCACGAAAGGGATTTCTGTTAAACCGGAACTCACAATGAAGGAATTGAAGTCAGAAACCGATTGCCGATCGACGGCCAACCCCCCAATTTTTTCGGCCTGACTAGCGACAACATTGAAATCCCCACCTACCACAGAGAACGCAAATCCCAAATCCGCTAGAGACAGAATGTCATCCCAGAGAGATAATCTCTCTAACCGATCACATTTCGCATACACCGCCGAAAAAAGGAACGGATGAGGGAAAAGGGGGGAGGAGCACAAAACAGAGAAAAGCTGGGGCGAGTCGAAAACAGGACGAACAACACGGTCTTTGGACCAAAGGATCCAAATCTTCCCCGACACATTAGCCAAAGCACCTCCAAAACCAAGCGAAAGAACCTCCTTGATAGCCGCTCCAGGGCCCATGAAAGGTTCAAAAAGAGCCACCAAGCAAATAGAATGCTTACGGACAATACGCTTAAGCCTAGCAGAAGAAGCTTCATTGCCAATACCATGAATTTTCCAGAAGAGAAGGTTCGACATGAAAGCAGGAACAACGGAAGGAAGAACACAAGACAAGAAAAGCAGAACAAACGCAACTCAGGAACTATACAAAGAGGATAGAGCCGATCGATCGATCTGCTCAGTCGCCGCTATAGAGCGAGTACGGATAGTGTGAAGAATGGTCGGTGCTCCTCTCGATCTGCGGCGAGATGGCCGAGCCTGATGCGCAACCCCAAGGCGATGCTCGGACTCCGCCGTAGCTCCGATCGCGTCCAACGAGCCGGTCCGCCTAGCTGGAGAACTAGAAGGAGCAGAGTTTTTAGTTAGACGAGATACACGATCATTAATGATCGCAATCTCCTCTAAACTAAGCATCGGAATACAGATCGAAACTGCACAAGAAGAAGAAGGAAGCGAACAAAGAGAAGAACAACAAACAGACGGAGGTTCTGGGGAAGCCAGAACACGCTGAGCCGGACGGAAGAATGTAGAGGAGCACAAAATACGCATCCCACGTTGCTGTAGGAACCTAACCCAAGCCGACCTGTCACTAGATAGACAGCCCCGCAAGACGGGTGAGGTTCGCAATATGATCTTTACAGAGAGATCACCCGATCGGATCGATAAAAGCTGGCAATATTCCCGACTGCCCGCATAGTGGACCAAATCAGTGGTCACTATACGACCAGGGCTGCAATATCGCCCGAGCCAATCGATCCAGTCAAGGAAAAATCTCCGCAGAGACCATAGTAGGCCTACCAATACATAAAACCGAATATAAGCCATAAACGACACAGTCCAGGCCTCGCTATGACTCAGAACAAAAAACCAACCAATAGACCCACACCGCCCGCTCCAAACGGAGCGTACAATGCCAACAGGACCTGACACGCCACCAAATAAAAACAGGGCAGCATAGTCAGGGAGCACACACCGTAGCGTGTCATGGCTGATAAACACGATAAACAAAGCATCAGCCACAAACCAACAAGTCGCTGTAAAACCACCTACAACGACCAAGCAAGAAGGAATAGTAGAGAGACTCGCCTGACAAGGCAATTGACCACTCACCTGCCGCGCCGAAGCGATGGAAAGATCCAGACAATCAACCAAAAAATGCTCACAATACAAAGCAATGGGATAATGACAAGCAGAACCGCTCAGTTCAACGACCCATGACCAAAACATAGAAGCAAAGCAACCCAAATCCACATCAACAATCTCAGGCCGAGAAAAGCAAACCCCCTGATATGAATCAGGCGAGCAAACCACATCACCATGACCAGAAGAGGCGATGAGCTCCCCTTCGGTCAAGGCAGCAACCACAAAACCACCATAGGCACAGAGACAAGCGGGACGACGCAGCGAGACGCCCCACAACCAATCAGGGAAGGCGTCGCACCGCAATACATCGAGGCACCCTGCTGGAAAATCGCAACCCATAAAACCAGTCTCATCCCCACAAGCCGCAACAGCTAGACTGGAAGAGGTGATAAAATCCCCTTCAGTCACATCATCACCCACACGAACAACACCACAAACCATCAAACCCACTAACAGAGGAACATCCCCACACGGCATCAACTCGCAAGATGCAGAGAAAGAAAGCAACGGTTCAAATTGGGTGATGAAATCCCTTTTCGAACCATCATCCACCCCTCTAAGAAGGTTCGCAACCTCCGAAACTGCACCGGCCTCAACTAGGCGACGACTGGGCGGCAAACGAACCTGCAAACCTTCGTCCGAGACAGGCAATATCTCCAGAAAACAGTGTTCGACCACAATAAAACGAGATCGGCAAAGAGCCCTAAAAGATTCCAAACCGAAAGCCCTAATTTCGATCGAGCAGGGACCATCAATCACCACTGAAAGCAGCCCAGAAGTCACAGCCAAGATGGCGGCGCCAATCGAGGCGAAAGAGGGGCAATTGCGCACAAACGAGCCAGAGAGAATATACTCTCCCTCACACGAGATCGGCATCAAAGCCACCAACCAAGTTCCGATAGAACAACAGAGACGCAGAGAATAATACGGAGAGCAGAGAAGAGGAAGGCGAGAGAATCACCAGAAGAGAGCGGAAAATCGCAAGATCTAAAAAGAAGCTGCCATTCACTAGGTATTAGATTGGTAAAAAAAAGCAACGACACATAATATGTCAATTCTAAAACCGGTGTTAAAACGCCATAAAAATCTTTTATATGCTCGTTTGGATCGTCGCTGCCTTTGACAAATACTCCATCGTTACATGTTAAATTTTCAAAACCATAATCCTTGGTGTTAAATTTAAATCCATTGATGAAAAATATTGGATAAGTCTTGACATTTCTTTTTGGTCCGAGCGCAAGATGTTGTACCTTCATCAATGACGTTATTTCTTGGATCATAAACGTAGTTCCTAAACCATTTAGAAAATTCCTTGCTGAGATCACCAGAAGGATGTTGTGTTACGTAAATACTGCGAATATATGTGTACTATATATTATATTACAATTAAAATGTAAGTATAATTGAAATAAATATGAATTTACTATTACCTAACAAACGGTGCCACTTCAACAAAATTACGAAGAACATATGTGTATGTTACATGTTGATCTCTATCATCTAATCATATTTCCATATATTTTCCAACAGGTCGGCCATTTTGTCTAAAATTAGAAAACATCGTCTACGAATAATCTTCTTCGACGGCTGCATCATTACGAGGACCACTTACGAATGATAAGTTCACATGGTCACTGAAGTAATGAGAGAAAAAGAATGAAGCTTCTTCTTCAAGAAATGATTTACAAATTGAACCTTCAACTCGTGCTTTTTGTCTAATTTTATTCTTCAGATGATTCAAGTACCTATTACAAAATTAATTCAATATAAATGCACTTACGCAAATCTAAATTTCAAACGAACAATAATTTTATGGATATTTACTATTACCTCTCAAACGTATACATCTATCCATATTGCACAGTACCTCGAAGAAGAGCTTCGGATGGAAGATGAACTGGTAAATGCTCCATTACATTAAAAAACCAAGCGAATTTTTTTTTTCTAGTTTGCATACCATTATAAGGATTTCGACTTCAGTTTTATATGTATGGTCGATTTTAACGTTGTCGAACAAAGCTGTTTGTAAAACAAACTTAATTCTATTATAACACTCCAAACTTTTATATGCAGTAGTTCTTTGAAAACCACTGGCAATAAATATTCCATCATGATATGACAATCGAGACTTTTCATCCCACTCTATTTACTTTATTAAAGTCAACACATCTGCGTAGATTAGAAGACATCCCATCAGGGCATTTTTGTCCTACCACCCACTTTAGCATGAGTTTTATTTGCTTATTGTCCAGCTCATAGCATGCTTTGGGTTTTTTGTTGTCATTGGGCTTCATATGAAGTTTGGTACATTTACAAAAGTGTGTTATATCGAGTCTTGAATTCAGATCGTCCTTTGTTTTCCCTTTGATATTCATAATTGTATTAAACACGTTATCAAACAAGTTTTTTCATTGTGCATCACATCAATATTATGTCAAAGAAGGAGATCTTTCCAATAAGGTAAATCCCAAAATATACTTTCTTTATACCAATTATGAATGTCCGATTTACCTTGAATTTCAGTCTGTATTTCAGTTTCATGTATCTTCGGATAGCCCTTTACAACTTCATATATTTCTTCGCTTGACCAAATCTTTGGTGGTAGCATATTCTCTTCTCTGTTAGCTTTAAAGTTCTTTTATCTCTTCTAAAAGTATGATTGGGATGGAGAAAACACTAATGAAAATCGAACCAAGAAATTTTCCTTCTATACCATAAAGAAAATTATCTTATTTCTTCCATGAAATGAAGACAGGCTAGATGACTGGCCGTACTCCAAGCTAAAAGCAACCCATATACAGGAAAATAACTAATAGTCCATAGCAAAAAAGCAAACATACGAAAATTCCTTTTTTATGAAATGTCGTATGTTTCAACTTCCAGCCACAATATTTTTTGCTCTTCGATTAATGGTTTTAGATAAACATCGATTCCTTATGTTGGATCATCAGGGCCTAGGACGACAATAGTGAGAAACATGTATGGTGTTTTCATACACATCCATGGAGGTAAATTATAAGGAATGACAATAACAGGCCAAGGTGATTATTTGCTACCAAACTGGGAGAATGGCGAAAACCCATCTGTAACTCCCCACCTCTATACTCACGCTAGCCAAGGACACTACGGAGCAATGTGGTCTACTAGCACGAAGAATAAGGCTACTGAGGAGCGGCCATCTGTGCAGTTACTTTGTGCGAGCACCGATATGTCAGATAGTATAACATGCATTTCATTTCAAGAGGAAATCCGACATACCGATACAAACTCAAAGCTACTACACAGTGGCTATATGATCTTCGGAAACAAATATAGAAATAAGCATAACAAATCAGTCACAGATATCCATATCACAAAGGCGGAAACATACATGAATATAACACATAGAAGTGTACATCAGAGTAGTGGTCAAACAAGATCCACAATATCACAAAAGAATAGGTACAAATGTTAGACAAAAAAATAAGTATACATCAAGGAGTCTCTATCTCAAATGTATAACAACGAAAACTACTAAACTAGAGTAGTTAGTCAAAATTCAGATAATGTTCTCAGAAGAGGAGTCAAGCAGAAGCACCTGTAACATCTCAGTTTGACCCAAGTATCTATTACTTAAATAGGAAAGGAGAAACCAGAGCAGTCTTCTACCGCCACGTGTCCTTTTTGAACCACTCCGTTTCCTTTTCCATCTTCTCTTTGTTAACCGTTCCTCTCCCATCCCCTCACTCCTCTCCGTCCGTTTCAATTTTCAACCCACACAACCGCCTAACATTTTCCTCCACTGTCACTCTTCCCTCTCCTATTTTCAAAATCCGCCTTTTTGTTTTGATTACATCAAAGTTCGTTTAATTTCACCTCCGCAACTTTTCCTCCTCTAACTACACAAAACCCGTTTTCCATAACGCTATCATATCGGTCTGAAAATCGCCTTTTGTTAATAATTACCTAAAAATTCGGTCAATTTCTCCTCCGCAACTTCTCCTCCGCTAACTACAGTGGACGATGCTACATTGACTGGAAAAGTAGTAGTCAGAATATACAGAGCAGGCTTTACACGATTGAAATCAAGGGGCTAATAAATATGCAATGGTTGTTGCTGCTTTCGCGCGAAAGGACAGACGAATCTGCAGTTGAAGTAGTATATTCGAACTGGAATATGCCCTTTTTCGATAACTCCATCATATTGCTCTGGAGTTTCCATGCTTGCCGACGTCACTATGACTATCGAATAATACAACCGAACAGATGTGCGCGCCGATAGTTTTTGGCCGCTGCCTTGACTACTAATTTGAAAATTAGGGTTTTCCAGGTTGGTAACTTAGTACTCTTTTTCTCCTTTTGGTTACTTTCTGTGATTTGAACATTTAGTCGATAGGTTGTTCGTTAAAACATTACTTTCACCATTTGTTGCCACAATATGATTTAGTCGTTCTTCTTTTGCTTCTTGCTGTAACGTTCGGGGAAAATTTACTGCCAAGTAGCGTTATTTATGAAACTTTATAGCTGTTGTTCGACTTGCACTTGAATGTAAACCGTGTTCCTTCCTTTACCCTCTCGGTCTCTTATCCTCCAATCATCTGAGTACCAATCAACTGGGTCTATCTTTTGCTTTTCCTAAGTTATTCGTCAAAAGTTTTGTTATTTTTTATGAAAATTACTCCTTCTATCAAAGCTATTTAACTGTCTTTGTTTTATGATATTTTCCATCGGTTTGGATACCAACTTATTCATAAAAAGGTTTGGTAGTGTTAGGAAGTGAAGTATGTTAACATCTACTTTGGTTAAATTGTTATATTGATGATTTTATTTCATGATTTTTTTACAAGATTGTAGTTTTTCTTATATTATAATCTGATGAGTATAGCATATACTGCAAATTCTATCTATATGCAAATCCACACACTACTATTATACATAACTTCCGCAGTAGAAGAATAATTCAATTTGAAATTAACATTTTCATTTTGTAATCTTTTGTTCATTATATTACGGTAGTGATAAAATTTTCAAAGAAATCTAGGTTGTAAGTTGATGGTTTTTTGCTCAGTGGATGTAATATATGTCATGAATAAATGTTGAACGATAAAATAACTTGGTTCAATGTGAGGTTATTGATTTGAGATAATAATTGTTATTGTCACAGCGTGAACTTTTAATAATGATATGTTCATTTAGATTATGCATTTGTATACGGTGAACTATTAAAAAGACTGGAAAGGGCTAATTTGAAACCTTGATGATCTGTTTAGTTATGTTTTTGAAGATGGTTCCTTCGACTTCATGAGTACGGTTGTACAAACCCACATCTTTTGGAAAATATTTTCAATATTTTATATGGCTACATTGTTATGATTAATTATACTAACTTAAATCTCACCCTACTGTATTGTTACCATCTATGGTTTGACATTGATCGATTGACGTTAATCATATCATATTGTTATAAATTATGGTTCAATTTTATCATCAAATCAGTTGATGTAATTTTGTTATATAAAATCGTCGTTGTAACTAATATTGGGAATTTATGCTTGCTTTCCCCTACCCTAGAGCTATGGTATACAGTACTGTAAGTTGAGTGGTTTGCAAGCGAGAGATACAATTTACTAGACATATAAAAATCGAGTTTACTCATATGTTATTTGGTTTAACTTTAACATTATTTATAATTAGAACATCCTTTTCCTTTTACAGTAGGTCAAATTTAGAAATTCAAACAAACTTAATCATGTTTTTTTAAAGGATTATATTTGTAATAATTTTGAAGCGGCCGTGTTAATATTTTGTTTGCATAGAACAACAAGCAGAGTTGGTGTAGTAATAATACTTTTTACCAAAAGGTATGCAAGTTTTAAGGTAATGTTAAATTTAGTGCTCTTATTTTTTTATATGGTATACTGCATTATTTTATGGTAGGTGAGAACTTCTAAGGCAATATTTGTTATGTGTTGTACACTGATTATGTATATGGCGAAAACATTTAACAGTTGTTACACTACCTACGATTTGCAAACATATTTGAAGGAGCCCAAATAGTTTTGATAAAAAAAATCTGTTATGTCATGACTCTCATTCTTGGAAATGAAATTGACAACTAAAGGTGAGTTTTTGCGTTTTAACTTTTCAAAAGTACGCAGTCTCATTTTACCCATAATCTTTGTTGTTTTTTTTTCTTCTACAGCCCATTTGCTTATAAATTGGTCATCGACCATTAAAAAGTAGTGTTGAGTTGGTGAACTTTCTGTTTTTTTTAATGAAAGTGGATGCATATTGTACTTAAAGTTTGGTTTATATTATACTTTATTACTGTATGCTCTAAATAACTGTAAAATTAATATTTAACAATTTTTATATGCCGATTGGTGATTAAGTTTAGGATGTGGTTAGCTACTTGCTCTTGCTGCCCCTATTTCGCACTTGATATCAGTTTAGGATTTAAAATATATATGGCATGACAAAGTTATAACATTTTGTTTTCGATCACCTTTAAAGGAGGTTTGAATTTATAGTTATGCATCCAAGTCATAGCTATAACGTTGTCTGTTTATGAATGAGACAGACATTAGTGTAATTTTACAATATTCTTGATGATTTTCCTGGGCACTAAGTCTATTTTAACAAATAGAGGAATACTAATTGTCCCATATGGCTATAAGTTAGTAGTAGTTCGATGGTATTGTTTACAGCAATGTAAATTATATTCATAAGTTAAGTTGAAGATACATGTGATGTGAACATTAACAGTTGTTACATTGTCCTTAAATTTTCTGTCCTATTTGACATAGTAAATACAGTTTTGATAAGAATATATTATATATTCTGATGCAGTTCTCATTCTGTAAATTAAAATTAGCACCGAAAGTTGAGTAATTGTACTGTTAGAAGAAGATATTCTTACTTCCCGTTGATCTAAACTGTTATTTCTTCACTGTCCCATATGCTTACAAATTAGTTACTGAGAAGTAAACATTAATGTGGACTTGGAGAATTTTTGTTCATTCTATTTTTGTCTTAAATTGATGTGCGTTCTACAAACAATTTGATTTTTAATATACTTCACTACTGTAACGACCCAGAATTTTTGATAATTAAAATATGAATATTTAATTAATTTTAAATATTAATAAGTGAATTTATAAGTCAAATAAATTTTTATTTGAATTATTGGATTTAATTGGATTATTTAATCGATAATTTAATATGTTAAATTATGGAAATAATTGAAAATAGGGTTAAATATGATTAAAAATGATTTGTAAAATTTTATTTTATCATATTGAAGTTACAATGATATTTTATAACTTTTAAAATCGAATTAAAAGTTAATTTGTGAAAATTGAATATTTTAATATTTAATAATCGACTGTAAAATAGCCAATTTTTGGACAGTCTCAGAATTGAACGAAACTAGTTCCATTGGATCCGTAATAGTTAGTTATTACCGGATTTTAATTTTCGTGTCAATCGGAGTTATCGTTTGAGCGTGGCAGCTCAAAACGCATCGATTTATTTTTAATTTTAATTTGGCGAGTTAAAATAGTCATTTTTCAAAAAGTCTCGGATTTCGACGAAACTAGTTTCATCGGATCCGTAATGTGATATTATTGTAAGGTTTCAAATTTCAAGTCAATTGGATTTACCGTTTGTCCGGTACAAATTAAAACGCTTAGAAATCGATTTAAATCGGTTTAATTTAAATTGAGCGTTTACAGCCATAACTCGCACAGATGTCCGAATTAGCTTCCGAAACCTGTTTCATTGTGTCCGGAACGCGGGATAAACCCTAGGAACGTTAGTTTCGGCGCGTAAATCGGAGTTTGGAAAATCAAAATGAATAGTGTTCAAAAAAATTTCTATAAATAGGCTCACAAAATAAAAAAAAAAGAAAAAAAGAAAAAAACTAGGGTTTGATAACAGAGCCGCCTCCTCTACAACCTACGGCCGAAAAACTCCATACTTCTCCCTCCTTTTTCTTCCAATCTATCAACTTTCGTGTAAAACTCTCAACTAGTAAATCAAAGAGCATGTCGATCTCTACAAAGTGAACGGTGATGATGGAGAATGGTGCTACAGATTGGCGGCAAAGCTCGTCCAAAGCGAACGCGTTCAAGCACGTTTCACGAGGCAGTGATAGAACCGGGTTCGACCGGACCTTGGCCGTGGGTGGTGCTTGACTGGGCGCGCGTAGTGGAGTATACTGATCGTCTTCAGGGGTAGGGAATAAGTCGCGAAAATTGCATGAAGGAGGACGACAATGGGTTGGGTGATGCGTTCTTCACCTGGAGGAAGAGAAGCAAAAAAAAATCACGGCCCAGATCGTTCTGAGAAAGGATGGACGGCAGAGATTTAGTGTGGGTTAAAAATTTAATTAAAAAGTTGTAAATTATTATAGTTTAAAATCCGTGAAACTTCAAAAATCAATAACTTTTTCATACGAGGTCGAAAACGCGCGAAACCCGTTGCGTTGGAATCGTATGGACGAGCACTACGCGATGGAGTTGGTTTGGAGTCGATTGGAGTTAGTGAGAATTTTGGGTAAAATTAAACGTCCGTTTAATTTTATTCGAAATAAATCGCTAAAACGGAAATAAAATCAAGGTGAGAACTTCTCACTCAATCGAATCAGTTTCGATTTTATTTTAAATAGTTAGATTTAAAATATTTGAATGCATGTTTGAATGTTGATTGATATCTATTGATTGTTAAAATAGACATTATACGCCGTTAGTAAGAGGATGTTATTTATTAAAAACATATACCGCGAATATTTCATAAACAGTGAAATTGGTATTATATATAGTAGCAATATATATATATTGGCATATGTATATATTGCAGTTGATTGATTTCCCGTATTGTTTAGCGGATGAGACCCTATTACGCCGTTATTAAGCGGATAATATTTAATAAGAACATATACCGCGATAATTTCATACTGGAGCAAAATTGGTATTGTGCTAATGTTTTTGGATGCAGGAAAACAGGTTGGAGGGATCCAACTGGATTCCTCAACAGTATTTATTTGATTACAGATATTTTGATATTTGATGGATTATCATATCGATATATGATATCGTTGTTGTCGTGATTGACTATTTGGTGTGTAGCATCATTGGACCAAGTTTTGGAATTTTAAAATGATTTTTAAAGTGATTTTTGAGAATATACTATATTTTGGAATTGATCCATTATAAATAAATAAACGTTATAATTTTTAAGTTATAAAAATTATGATTTTTGAGAAATATAGTTAAAAACTGATTTTTGAGAATATGATGCTATTGAGTTTATAAAATAGTTTAATATTATTGTGAAAAGTTTAAATATAGGATTTATAAAAATTTGATTATTTTATAAATCAAAATGATGAAATAATAAAGGAGATTAAAGACGTTTTAAAAGGATAATATAAATTGATTTATATTAAGAGATTTATAAATGGATATTTATAAATTGAAATATGGACATTATAAAACGAGTTTTTATAAGTGTTTGAATGAAGTGAAAATGAATTTCATAATTGAATGGAATTTATAGAATTTTAAACAGTGAAGTTATAAATGGAATTTTATAAACAGTAGGTTTACAAAATTTATAAAGTTATTGAAAGAACGAATTTTGGATAAATAAATGAATCTTATAGGTTATAAGATTTATGATTTGGAACGTCTTTAAAAGAACGATCTTTGTAAAATAATCGTTTTATAAGCATTTGACTTATAATATGAACTTTTAGTTTATAATTGAGTTATAAACTGGAATAGGTTAATAAAAGAATTTATAAAAAGGAAGTTTTTATAAATAAATAGAAATGGAATTTATAAACGTTGTTTTATAAATTCGCAAACAACTTATTTTGATAAGTTAATTGTTGAAACCTATAAATGGAGTTATATTCACATCTTTGAATAGTGAATAATCCTTTGAATTAAAATGAATAAAAGGATGAAATTGTTAATGAAGTTTATTCACGTTTTTGAATTGTGAATAATATGTTAAAGAAATTGTTTTGAATGTGATATTTGAAATAGAATTAAAACGATCTAACGATGTTTTAAATGTGTTGAGATTCGAAACCATAGATTTCAACATTCATCGTTGAAATAGACGTTTTCGAGAAATAAAAGGAAATGGTGGACTATAACACTGTTGTTATAGTAAATGATTTCCGAAAGGAAATGTTTTGTATAGTATTGGGATTTATATATCTATTTTAATTTCGAATCCCTATACTAGTGATTTTGGGTTGTCGTAACGATGTTTTACGTAACATTCGTTTTGGCCCAAATAAATATGTTTAAGAGAATGATTTCCTTAAAGAATGAAATATATACTTAATCTCGATTGAAGTATATTGAATATTTTCCAAGGGTGAAAATAAATAAAATTTGTGAATTACTTATGAATGTATAAGTATGGAAATGTTTTCCAATATAAGTGAATATTTTGAGAATTTATCTTTTTGAAGATAAATTGAAATGGATAATTGAAATCGTATATGCATGGATATTGTGAAATGTAAATTCACTAAGGAATTTATAAAAGAAAGTGAAATTGGTTTAAAAATAAATATTGATTTATTTTTGAAGTATTGAAATTTAATATCTAGTGAAGATATTTTGGAAAATAAATAATTTGGAAAATTATTTGGAAACTGGTGATGTGTGCATATCCAGTGATAGTTCAATAACCGACTATCAATATTTCCCTTTGGATGGGTAATAGATGTGATTTGTTTGAATGTGAATGCTACACTTATTTTTAAATAAGCGCTCACTATTCGGGTTAACCGGGAAAGGACCATGGGGTCGTATAACCCATTCCGAATATGTGATACGTCGTTGTGAATTGCATTGAAGATCGGTGTTGAAGACCCGGTATTTGCGAGGGCGATAGGATGACCTGTCGATTTACTCTGCACCGAGTTGCTCCGGTATAAAGTTCTCCATATGTGATGGTGAATCCGATCAGGATTGTGAATATCCGGATTGCAAGGACTTCTTTGTAAGTACCTTCGGTTTTGTTCGAGCCCGGAACAAACTTGTATGGATTGTATGTCTGACATTACAAGTTGAGATATAAAGCCGATTTCTTTCAAATATATTTCTGTTGGTGGCGGAGAATTTATTCTTTTAGCTTAACACCCTTCTCTGAGACGTACGAGCTCAGAGGTTATATAGTTGAAGTTATCAGCGATATATTCCCAATTTGGTAATGTGACATGCTGAGTGTTGCTGAAATGATCATTGTGTTGATTATTGTGATAGGATCGTTTATTTGATCGTCTATCTTGGTGATCATTGTGTTGATCATTTGTTGACCCAAAGCATGACTTTTGTATAAAGTATGTTTTTGTGGACGTGACTTCGTCGAACCTCACACCCCGGAAATGGTCAAAACAGGAAAGATGCGGCAAGGTTATGAGGGGTAGCACCCTTTAGGGTATGTACATTTCCTTCTGGATAGAGGTGGCATCATGGTATGGAGCCCAGATATTTAACCTATGTGGTTACTACGAATTTATTACTTTGTGGTTGTTGGTTTTCGGGATCCCGTGAGAAAGGTCGTTTACGATCGGGGAATGGCGTGCTCGTGTCAGTAGTTACCCAGTTAGGGGTAACTCGGCCTTGTGTTGGCAGAGTTCCGGTTTGGTTCTCGGGGATGTCTTTCCAGAGGCATTCTCATGTGGCAATGGGAAGTTCCTTGGCCTGACCATTTGTTGGAAATCCAATTCCCAATACGAAACTTGTACGGTATTAGTTGTAGAACCTGCTATTCACTTATGGTGGTCACCACTGTTTGGATAGTAGCTATAGTAGGCATACGATAATGGTCGTATGTTGGCTAAGATTTATATTCTACTTTCAAAATGAATTTTTCCCCTACACTATACACTAATAAATAATATCAAATGTTATTTTAAATGCGTATCAAGCATCTTTGACTATCATAAGGAGAAATCTCCTCCGATTCTGCGTTTGCATGTGTGTGTGCGGGAGGCCTTATGGTAGTCTCATTTTTAAAAGCATTGCGAATTGAAATAAAAATATTCTTCTATTTTGATTTTTAAAGATAAATAAACTGTTTTGAGTTCTCACACCAGTCACATGACTGACTTGGAGTTTATTGTTTTCCTTCCTAAACTCTGGGTGCCCACCAATTTCAACACGGGCAGTCAAGAGTTAGGTTTATCAGGATATTCTGGATATTCTGGAGTTGCTGGAGGCAAGCTGGATGGCATGGCGTATTACTTATATAGTATTTCTTTTTCCGCTGCACTGTTTGTTGTTGTTGTACACTCTGATGATATGATGTAATGAAATGTAATGTAATAACTGATATAGTTATTTGTTTAAAGATTATTCATTTATTATTATATGTTGTTCCGCTGCGAATTGTGAGATTCTGATGTTGTTCTGTTGTTTTCTGTTCCGTTCTATTTTTCTTTCTTCTTCTTCTTCTATTTTAAAATTTCCTATTTTCTATTTTCTCTTCTCTCTATTTTCTAATCTTCCATCTTTTTCTCTTCTTTTCTTTCCTTTTCTTTTCTTAAATTCTTTTTAAAAAAACCCATAACTATTCGGTTTTTCGGCAACGAAAAATCGACTTGTTACATTTGGTATCAGAGCTTATGGTTAAGCGACAACCATGGTTCTGTTGGGTATTACTCATTAGAGATAGAGTCAGTAGTGCTCTAGAATGAATTTGAGTGTAATAATAGCTATGAGAGCGTATTTGTTAGTGAATATAAAATTGTTTTATATTGTGATGATTGGTTTATTGAGTGGCATATGAACTTTCGTCAGCGTGGTCCGCAAGACTATGCCGAAGGGGTTTCTAAACACTTGAATAGAACAATTCGACACAATATTGTTTTAAAATTTGGTAAATGAAATAATTTTTCCTTGATTATATATTTTATATATAAAGAAATAATTTTTCAGAATTATTAAAGTGTATATAAGTTGATTGTTTGGTTGTTTGAATAATCTAAATTAAAGGAATAATTGTATAAGCAAAAGAATTATAAAGAATTGAATTATAATTAATGTGATTTACAATTGTGAAATAAACTTATATATATGAGAAGTGAAACTAATGAATATATTTATGAATATGAGTTGTAAATGAAAATGAATTTAAAGTAAAATGAAGTATAACTTAAGAGATGTTGAATGAAGTTGATATTAGATCAAAGTAAAATTAATAAAGTTAAGTGATGAATATAAACTTGAGTTATATAAATGAATGGATTGAATAATAATCAATTGAATGTAAATTAAGTTGATATGAAATAATGATTATAAGTGTAATTCATTAAAATCTAATGTTATTAGAAAGTTGAATAATTGAATGAAAATCAATTAAATTAAACCAATTGATAAGCAAAGGAATTTGGTTGTAATTATATATACATTGGTTGTTATATGATTGTTAGTTGATTGATTGTAAATAAAATTCATTAAGTGTTAATGAAATGGAAAGCTAAAGTAAATTGAATTCAAATTAGAAGTAAGTAAATTTGAATAAGATTGAATTTGATTTGGAAGTGAACCAACTTAAATATGAATTAGTGAATATAAACTAATTGAGAATGGATGTAGATAAAATCCAATGTAAACGAATCAGATGTGATTAAAATTGAAAACCAATTCATTGAATATTAATGAGAATATGAATGAATATTTAGTTGGTTGATGTATGCATTCGTTGTTTGTTTCATTTGCTATGTTGGCATATATAGTAATTATGTTGCTATATGATGTATGTTGATACTATGTACATATATGCATGTTCTCATGTTGTTTGTTGAGTGATTAGTAGGTGCGGATCGCGTTTGCTTCGCATTTGGAGCTCGCTTTCGCGCTATATTAGCCGTATATGCTTGCTAATAAAATATAAGGTACATATCTCGGATTACATACCGTACTTTTATACATTTTTTCCCTTCGGGATGCCTCATTACTTGATGAGATGTATATTTTTGATATATATACTGTCATTTTTTTTTCGGATCGAGCCGCGCAAAGGAGACTATGGCGAATTTTTCCGAAAATTTAAGGCGTTAGAAAAATTTTGAGAAAATTGGAAAATTGTGAAAACTTTAACTTTGATTTTGGAATTGAAAGTTAAACAATAGTAATTGTTTTTGAAAAGATAACTAAGTATGGTTTGGAAAACTTAGTAAAGATTTGTAAAAAGTTTAACTATGGATTTTGGAAAATTAATAGATTCTATAACTTTTCTTACTTGTAATTTCCAGGACGAAATTCTTTTAAGTGGGGAAGATTGTAACGACCCAGAATTTTTGATAATTAAAATATGAATATTTAATTAATTTTAAATATTAATAAGTGAATTTATAAGTCAAATAAATTTTTATTTGAATTATTGGATTTAATTGGATTATTTAATCGATAATTTAATATGTTAAATTATGGAAATAATTGAAAATAGGGTTAAATATGATTAAAAATGATTTGTAAAATTTTATTTTATCATATTGAAGTTAGAATGATATTTTAGAACTTTTAAAATCGAATTAAAAGTTAATTTGTGAAAATTGAATATTTTAATATTTAATAATCGACTGTAAAATAGCCAATTTTTGGACAGTCTCAGAATTGAACGAAACCCGTTCCATTGGATCCGTAATAGTTAGTTATTACCAGATTTCAATTTTCGTGTCAATCGGAGTTATCGTTCGAGCGTGGCAGCTCAAAACGCATCGATTTATTTTTAATTTTAATTTGGCGAGTTAAAATAGCCATTTTTCAAAAAGTCTCGGATTTCGACGAAACCAGTTTCATCGGATCCGTAATGTGATATTATTGTAAGGTTTCAAATTTCAAGTCAATTGGATTTATCGTTTGTCCGGTACAAATTAAAACGCCTAGAAATCGATTTAAATCGGTTTAATTTAAATTGAGCGTTTACAGCCATAACTCGCACAGATGTCCGAATTAGCTTCCGAAACCTGTTCCATTGTGTCCGGAACACGGGATAAACCCTAGGAACGTTAGTTTCGGCGCGTAAATCGGAGTTTGGAAAATCAAAATGAATAGTGTTCAAAAAAATTTCTATAAATAGGCTCACAAAAAAAAAAAAAAAAACTAGGGTTTGATAACAGAGCCGCCTCCTCTACAACCTACGGCCGAAAAACTCCATACTTCTCCCTCCTTTTTCTTCCAATCTATCAACTTTCGTGTAAAACTCTCAATTAGTAAATCAAAGAGCATGTCGAGCTCTACAAAGTGAACGGTGATGATGGAGAATGGTGCTACGGATTGGCGGCAAAGCTCGTCCAAAGCGAACGCGTTCAAGCACGTTTCACGAGGCAGTGATAGAACCGGGTTCGACCGGACCTTGGCCGTGGGTGGTGCTTGACTGGGCGCGCGTAGTGGAGTATACTGATCGTCGTCAGGGGTAGGGAATAAGTCGCGAAAATTGCATGAAGGAGGACGGCAATGGGTTGGGTGATGCGTTCTTCACCTGGAGGAAGAGAAGCAAAAAAAAAATCACGGCCCAGATCGTTCTGAGAAAGGATGGACGGCAGAGATTTAGTGAGGGTTAAAAATTTAATTAAAAGTTGTAAATTATTATAGTTTAAAATCCATGAAACTTCAAAAATCAATAACTTTTTCATACGAGGTCGAAAACGCACGAAACCAGTTGCGTTGGAATCGTATGGACGAGCACTACGCGATGGAGTTAGTTTGGAGTCGATTGGAGTTAGTGAGAATTTTGGGTAAAATTAAACGTTCGTTTAATTTTATTCGAAATAAATCGCTAAAACGGAAATAAAATCAAGGTGAGAACATCTCACTCAATCGAATCAGTTTCGATTTTATTTTAAATAGTTAGATTTAAAATATTTGAATGCGTGTTTGAATGTTGATTGATATCTATTGATTGTTAAAATAGACATTATGCGCCGTTAGTAAGCGGATGTTATTTATTAAAAACATATACCGCGAATATTTCATAAACAGTGAAATTGGTATTATATATAGTAGCAATATATATATATTGGCATATGTATATATTGCAGTTGATTGATTTCCCGTATTGTTTAGCGGATGAGACCCTATTACGCCGTTATTAAGCGGATAATATTTAATAAGAACATATACCGCGATAATTTCGTACTGGAGCGAAATTGGTATTGTGCTAATGTTTTTGGATGCAGGAAAACAGGTTGGAGGGATCCAACTGGATTCCTCAACAGTATTTATTTGATCATAGATATTTTGATATTTGATGGATTATCATATCGATATATGATATCGTTGTTGTCGTGATTGACTATTTGGTGTGTAGCATCATTGGACCAAGTTTTGGAATTTTAAAATGATTTTTAAAGTGATTTTTGAGAATATACTATATTTTGGAATTGATCCATTATAAATAAATAAACGTTATAATTTTTAAGTTATAAAAATTATGATTTTTGAGAAATATAGTTAAAAACTGATTTTTGAGAATATGATGCTATTGAGTTTATAAAATAGTTTAATCGAGATGTTTTAGAATTATTGTGAAAAGTTTAAATATAGGATTTATAAAAATTTGATTATTTTATAAATCAAAATGATGAAATAATAAAGGAGATTAAAGACGTTTTAAAAGGATAATATAAATTGATTTATATTAAGAGATTTATAAATGGATATTTATAAATTGAAATATGGACATTATAAAACGAGTTTTTATAAGTGTTTGAATGAAGTGAAAATGAATTTCATAATTGAATGGAATTTATAGAATTTTAAACAGTGAAGTTATAAATGGAATTTTATAAACAGTAGGTTTACAAAATTTATAAAGTTATTGAAAGAACGAATTTTGGATAAATAAATGAATCTTATAAGTTATAAGATTTATGATTTGGAAAGTCTTTAAAAGAACGATCTTTGTAAAATAATCGTTTTATAAGCATTTGACTTATAATATGAACTTTTAGTTTATAATTGAGTTATAAACTGGAATAGGTTAATAAAAGAATTTATAAAAAGGAAGTTTTTATAAATAAATAGAAATGGAATTTATAAATGTTGTTTTATAAATTCGCAAACAACTTATTTTGATAAGTTAATTGTTGAAACCTATAAATGGAGTTATATTCACATCTTTGAATAGTGAATAATCCTTTGAATTAAAATGAATAAAAGGATGAAATTGTTAATGAAGTTTATTCACATTTTTGAATTGTGAATAATATGTTAAAGAAATTGTTTTGAATGTGATATTTGAAATAGAATTAAAACGATCTAACGATGTTTTAAATGTGTTGAGATTCGAAACCATAGATTTCAACATTCATTGTTGAAATAGACGTTTTCGAGAAATAAAAGGAAATGGTGGACTATAACACTGTTGTTGTAGTAAATGATTTCCGAAAGGAAATGTTTTGTATAGTATTGGGATTTATGTATCTATTTTAATTTCGAATCCCTATACTAGTGATTTTGGGTTGTCGTAACGATGTTTTACGTAACATTCGTTTTGGCCCAAATAAATATGTTTAAGAGAATGATTTCCTTAAAGAATGAAATATATACTTAATCTCGATTGAAGTATATTGAATATTTTCCAAGGGTGAAAATAAATAAAATTTGTGAATTACTTATGAATGTATAAGTATGGAAATGTTTTCCAATATAAGTGAATATTTTGAGAATTTATCTTTTTGAAGATAAATTGAAATGGATAATTGAAATCGTATATGCATGGATATTGTGAAATGTAAATTCACTAAGGAATTTATAAAAGAAAGTGAAATTGGTTTAAAAATAAATATTGATTTATTTTTGAAGTATTGAAATTTAATATCTAGTGAAGATATTTTGGAAAATAAATAATTTGGAAAATTATTTGGAAACTGGTGATGTGTGCATATCCAGTGATAGTTCAATAACCGACTATCAATATTTCCCTTTGGATGGGTAATAGATGTGATTTGTTTGAATGTGAATGCTACACTTATTTTTAAATAAGCGCTCACTATTCGGGTTAACCGGGAAAGGACCATGGGGTCGTATAACCCATTCCGAATATGTGATACGTCGTTGTGAATTGCATTGAAGATCGGTGTTGAAGACCCGGTATTTGCGAGAGCGATAGGATGACCTGTCGATTTACTCTGCACTGAGTTGCTCCGGTATAGAGTTCTCCATATGTGATGGTGAATCCGATCAGGATTGTGAATATCCGGATTGCAAGGACTTCTTTGTAAGTGCCTTCGGTTTTGTTCGAGCCCGGAACAAACTTGTATGGATTGTATGTCTGACATTACAAGTTGAGATATAAAGCCGATTTCTTTCAAATATATTTCTGTTGGTGGCGGAGAATTTATTCTTTTAGCTTAACACCCTTCTCTGAGACGTACGAGCTCAGAGGTTATATAGTTGAAGTTATCAGCGATATATTCCTAATTTGGTAATGTGACATGCTGAGTGTTGCTGAAATGATCATTGTGTTGATTATTGTGATAGGATCGTTTATTTGATCGTCTATCTTGGTGATCATTGTGTTGATCATTTGTTGACCCAAAGCATGGCTTTTGTATAAAGTATGTTTTTGTGGACGTGACTTCGTCGAACCTCACACCCCGGAAATGGTCAAAGCAGGAAAGATGCGGCAAGGTTATGAGGGGTAGCACCCTTTAGGGTATGTACATTTCCTTCTGGATAGAGGTGGTATCATGGTATGGAGCCCAGATATTTAACCTATGTGGTTACTACGAATTTATTACTTTGTGGTTGTTGGTTTTCGGGATCCCGTGAGAAAGGTCGTTTACGATCGGGGAATGGCGTGCTCGTGTCAGTAGTTACCCAGTTAGGGGTAACCCGGCCTTGTGTTGGCAGAGTTCCGGTTTGGTTCTCGGGGATGTCTTTCCAGAGGCATTCTCATGTGGCAATGGGAAGTTCCTTGGCCTGACCATTTGTTGGAAATCCAATTCCCAATACGAAACTTGTACGGTATTAGTTGTAGAACCTGCTATTCACTTATGGTGGTCACCACTGTTTGGATAGTAGCTATAGTAGGCATACGATAATGGTCGTATGTTGGCTAAGATTTATATTCTACTTTCAAAATGAATTTTTCCCCTACACTATACACTAATAAATAATATCAAATGTTATTTTAAATGCGTATCAAGCATCTTTGACTATCATAAGGAGAAATCTCCTCCGATTCTGCGTTTCCGTGTGTGTGTGTGCGGGAGGCCTTATGGTAGTCTCATTTTTAAAAGCATTGCGAATTGAAATAAAAATATTCTTCTATTTTGATTTTTAAAGATAAATAAACTGTTTTGAGTTCTCACACCAGTCACATGACTGACTTGTAGTTTATTGTTTTCCTTCCTAAACTCTGGGTGCCCACCAATTTCAACACGGGCAGTCAAGAGTTAGGTTTATCAGGATATTCTGGATATTCTGGAGTTGCTGGAGGCAAGCTGGATGACATGGCGTATTACTTATATAGTATTTCTTTTTCCGCTGCACTGTTTGTTGTTGTTGTACACTCTGATGATATGATGTAATGAAATGTAATGTAATAACTGATATAGTTCTTTGTTTAAAGATTATTCATTTATTATTATATGTTGTTCCGCTGAGAATTGTGAGATTCTGATGTTGTTCTGTTGTTTTCTGTTCCGTTCTATTTTTCTTTCCTCTTCTTCTTCTATTTTAAAATTTCCTATTTTCTATTTTCTCTTCTCTCTATTTTCTAATCTTCCATCTTTTTCTCTTCTTTTCTTTCCTTTTCTTTTCTTAAATTCTTTTTAAAAAAACCCATAACTATTCGGTTTTTCGGCAACGAAAAATCGACTTGTTACATTTACTGCATAACTTTTTTTAATGCTTGAAAAACGAAGATCCACCAGTTATTAATGACGATTGGAGGCTGAGTTTAGGCTGTGTTAAGCTATTTGCTTCCTTTTTTTTCAAAATCAATGTTATCATTTATCAATACCTTTATGGGAAGCAGTAAAAAAAAATTGGTTTAAATATTTTTGATTTTGTTTGATCACTCCTTCCAACCATGATTTTCTTACTAGACTAGGCGTAAGAGTAATCATCCTAAGATAATATATAAATTGAAGTTCATCATTTTATGAGGACACAAGGATGATGCAAGTAAGAGCTGTAAGTTTATTTTCAAAGCATTTAAGTTGAAGCATTTTTTCCCTTCGACTTATTAAACTGTTTGATCTAATTGTCATTTGGGATTTATTACGGTAAATGAATTGTTACTGACTGCCATTATACTATTTTGCAATTGAGAAAACGAGTAAAGTACAAATTCATGTTTGCTAATCAACTGTTAACTATTAAATTTTATGGTGTATAAATATATTTTTTCCATTCATCAAAAGTTCATTCCATGTTCAACATCGTGGTAGATCAACCAAGTACAGTTTGTCCATTAGGTTTGCTTATCTGACAATTTACTTGCTTAACTTTGCCCACTTGATATAAAAATCTATTTTTATCTTCAAACCCATCGCTTCCATTGATTATAATGTGAACCATTTCCATCTGATCTATTTTCCCATCATCTTTTACTGGTTTTTACTTCTCTCATTTATCTATGTAAAAGGTATATGGATATCTGTGTGGATGGACGTGTTGTTATATGTAGGAATTTTTTTCTTTCTTAGTCGATATTTGTCATAATGACCCTCATTTTACTACATTCCAAAAAAAGTACCAGTTCATTTGTTTGTTCAATTAGTGAGTATATATTTATTTTGCAGATTTAGGGTAACGGTTGGGGTGGTAATTACCAAACATTGCCATCAATAGAATACGACCTCCTTGGAATTACCTTATCTGGTAAGATATGGTCTAAATTCATTTTATCATTTCTTTATTGTAAATAGAAACTACAATAATCTTACCGAGTGGCGCCAATTATGAGGCAAGGTAGAGCAAATGTTCCATGCTGCATTCGTTTACTTAAATATGATCTTCAGTAATTATTTATAATGTTCATCTATCTATTTCTTAAATAGGAAAGAAGAAACCAAACTATTTATAGAACGACATCTGTCCTATTCCTGAAATACATTTTTTTAAAGTACGCCAATCAATTTATAAATGCTAACCATAACCTAGATTAAGCGAATTAAGTAGTAAATGGTTAATGATACATGTGCTGCACCGATGTTTCATGAGGAGGGACGTAAGAAATAAAAATTCATAATTTTATAACTAATCCATACTCATTTGGCACACAAACTATGGATTCTACTTCTATACATCCAAGATTTATGGTGTTAACGGAGTATTAAATATGTTCGATATCCTACATACTAAGACTTTTATATGCGGTTTCTGGATTTGATAAAGTTGGTTATCTTTTATTCCTCTTTTCTATATTTTTTTATAAGAAACATATTGTGAACTTTTTACGGTCCATGGACCTCAATAATTGAAAACTATACTACTGGAATCTTCTTGCTTTCCACTATGATAACTCTTTATAAAAGATTTTAAATGATTGCTAAAAACTATTAATATGTATTTTGGGTAGTTGGTAGAACCCACATCAAAGATTGAAGTTAAACTTGGTATCAGTATTTCTCAATAATGTTTCAATCAGAAGTGATAGATAGTTTATTCACTCCAAAGTAGAATACCAGCTAAATACATAACATCTCTAAAGCATATCATGAAATAGTTGGTAAACAGCAAGATAGATTTGTGGCGTTTCATTCAGCTCTTAATTGCCCAGGTTATTATTTCAGATATTATGTGGGAGGAATATTCCTATTTCCTTGAAATGAGGAGGAAAGGTCTGCTGATTTAGGAGAAAAAACAAGGAAATGAGCCCCCTCTTCATGGAGGAAAAATTTAGACCTATTATGCTATCACTTTGCATGATTAAAGTGAAGAGATTCTAAGGTAGGTTTTACTTTCATTCATGATAGTTGGAAATTTAACGGTTAATGAATTTGATTATTATAACCTCTTTATATTTAAAGAAAGCTAGGTAGTTCATTTGTTGGTTACATTTGCATGTATTTTCATTATAATGTCCAGTTTGGATTTCCGGAAATATGTTTAGATGTTTATCTTTCCTTTTAAACAATATTTTATATGATACACATGCCCCTACATTCCTGATGATCAAAGTAATCTTATTTCAAACAGGGGAAGGACAAGGTGGTAACGTTTGAAAAGCATACTCTGCACCAATTCGAAACTATGTTTGAGGAACCATCGGTGTACGATGTCACAAGATTCAACGTATAGGACGCTGACAAAACATAAAGGACCGTAGACGATGATTGGATAATAGCCATAAGAACTGATACACATGTTGTCAATGCTACTGCTGTAGTGGACAAAGTACCAAGATACAAATCTGCTTTTGCTAACGAAAATGTCCTAACAAGTAGACTACCATACAGAGCTACTAACAGGTACCTTCCCCTCTCTGTAACCTAACCATCTGCACTAACAGGATTTACACAGTTTATAATCTTAGTAAATGACTTCGTATAGATTCTGGTGGTATAATACGAGAAGTGACTAACGTATTCCATGTCACTCCCAAAAGTGGAA
This sequence comes from Allium cepa, assembly GCA_030765085.1. NCBI lineage: Eukaryota > Viridiplantae > Streptophyta > Magnoliopsida > Asparagales > Amaryllidaceae > Allium > Allium cepa. Next base: position 210,228,141 of record CM060942.1, on the reverse strand, counting down.
CACAATCAATTAAGCGGGAGTTACGTGTAGAAACATATAGGCGATTTCCGTTGTAATTGTACTTTTTTTATTACACAAATCTTAGTCTACCGTTCTTTGTTTACCAGTGGTAAAATAGTTATTGTGTCTTGATGGGCGGAGCAACGAAAAGTAATTGATGAATCCGTTGTAAGCAAATTTGAAAAGCCACCTACAGTTGTTGTCAGCTCATTGATAGTTTTGACTTACGGGGTAGTTTAACTAATGAGTACTAACCTCAATCTCCCATTAATATTGCTTCCTAACACATGATTCCTTTCACAGGAGCATTTAACTCTACCAAAGTAACTAAGATTTATCTGAATATTGATTCTCCTCAACTTAATGATGTTACATCTAGGTATATTGCCACTTAAATTGTGAATTACCACGATGTCAATTTACTTAATCACGTCACATACCTTTTTTTGGGATAGATCCAAACTAGATAAAGGGAAAAAATTGAATACATCGACCACTATGCTCAAAAAACTGGTGAAGAAGTGGCAAAGGTTTATTCTACAATAGTACAACTTCTAGATAATGTCACGAAAGCTAACTGTCGGGCTGATCGCTATTTATCTATATGATTATTATATTAGTGTTTCCTGGTTACTCCACTTTTAAATGTTCATCTTTCTTTCTTTTTTCCGTTAAACCCTACTATTGTATACATGCTCCACTCTATATGTAAAATTTACCTAATCATTCCAAAGTAATTGTGAATTTTAATATTTCAAAGCTTTTAAATTAAGCAATTTTTACCATTATAATTAGCTAATAGCAGAAGCTTTACAGATATATGTAATAGCTGCAACCATCATAAGGTTTTGAAATCCTTCCCCATGGAGCTATCTTTCATGCACGTTATGTAAGTCTATGGTTCACCTAGACGGAACAAATTATTTTTGCTCAAGATGCCATAAAATGGCTGAAAACCCCATGAACTGGTAATCTCTGAAACTTAATTGTTTTACCACTATCTCCACTAACCTCTAATCGTAAAAATGAATATAATAGGTTTCATTTATATATCGATGTATTGGATTCCGACATGGCAATTTCTATCACAACATTTGATAGGAAGCTGAAGGGCTATTAGGCCAGAAGGTTGACGATATGCTTAGCATCTACAAATTGGTAAAATTATAACTCATTATTTTTTTCCACCTCAGGCCTACCAATTTAACTTTGAACATAAACAACTTTTTGATCCATTGAAATTTTCTAAGGTGGTAACATGTTCTTCTTTACTGATCTCCTATTGAATACAACTTACAGTGGTGTATAATGTTAAATCCATTCATGTACCTTTCCTAACTATGTTACATATTATTCAGCTACCTATAGTTTTTTTTAAATACATTTGCTTATTACTCTATTAACTTTTTTTTGATACCAATTCATACGTCCCTCCTCCTTGGGTTAGACTAACGTTGTTTCCCCTTCCTTATTTATTACTACGATACAATTCTGTTCTTTAGGCACAATACCACAGTCTCATCGACAATAGCCATTGAATCCTAATCTCCGTTTCTTTTGGATTGATAGTGAATTCCTCTATGCTTGAAATCCAATATGTGTATCAGAATTTTTTTAAGCTCACCTAGTAATACATTAATACATATTATCACTAACCACTCATAATATATACATTATGTTGCCTGAGATATTACATTGAAATGATGTGGGTGGTGGATTAAAAAACAGTTAAACATTGGTATGTTTTTTCCCTTAGTCTGACATTGGGTGGTGTCAAATTGGTTAAAGCCCGTGTTTCACATTTTAGCAGTCTAGTTAACTTTTCGCATCATGGGAAATGGCAGCATGCTGCAAGGGTTTTCTGCCATCTTTGATACTGCCTTATTGGTGATTCTATCATTTTTTTCATCCAGAACTCGGTTACTTTGCACACCTGTAATTATGTAACCATTAACCATGTCATTATCATTGTCAGTTTCTGTTGGTCAATAAAAATAGGCATCAGTACAAACAGTTACTTAATGGTTTACAATTTAAGAATGATTATTATTTGATATTTGATTTGCCCTGCATGCACTGTACATTACAATATGTAACCATGGCGCTATGTAAACTATGTTCCTAATTTTGGTTGAAATATCTATGTCCGCATACAATCTCTCATTTTACTTCATCTCCTGAAAGAACCTCCTTCCTTCACATATTAGCCGAGCTGGGTTGTAAATATTATTTTCCAAGTAAATAATAACCATGGTTTTCATTGTTTCGTACTTAAAATAATGTTGTACCTTATATATATATATATATATATATCAAGGCATATAGCCAGTCTATTATGTGGTTGAATATTGCTGTGAGTTTCATAATATTAATCAAAACGTTGAGGCTCCAAAACTGCTTTTGATTTGTAAATATTATTTCCCAGATAAATAACAACTATACTGTTACAACACGGTTTACGTTGTTTTGCCCTTGGTGAATGAGACATATTAGTCTTGCTGGGTTGTACGTTTAAAAAGCAATACTGCATGCCATAGTTCAAGTGCGGTAATAATAGTATGCGTGGACCCTGTAGATGGTAGAAACCCGACCGACCCACTAAATCACACAAATTATAACTTTACATCTATGTGCATTATGACGGATTCCCCAAGTTTTATACGTCCTGTACCATCCCTCTTCAATTTGTACTGGCACATTTAATTTGCTTTTTGTACTCAACTCACTGTTACCCACCTATGCTATGCGCTATCCACAATTAGATTTAGCATGTTCTATTGCACATTCGACTTCCATCCACGTTATTAGTTCACATGTATTTGCACTGCCACGCAATCTTTGAACTTTGTTGATAGTAACATCAATAATGGCACGCCGTACACAACGTACCTTAAAAAAAATGTACAATGCTGTAGGAAAATGGGTCCATAAAATCGATAAGATTTTCCACCATTTCTCAGGGACTGAAGCAATATTTGAATTCAGACCGAGTAACTATGAAATGAATAATTCCGACGCTTATCTCACTACCATAAAAATAACAAAAAATATAGCCGCGACCGAAACGGATTGTTCTTAAATTTGGATATATATTAACTTATAATTTACATACTTTTTCTTGCTTATTGACGTCTTCTTTTGATTCCCAATACTTGAAATTTACAGCTCACTCCACCTAGCGATCAAAGTTCTAACTTAATTTATTCCACAAATATAGATAAACATGACACGCCGTCGGAAGTAGACATCAAAGGGAAGAAACATATTACTCAGGTTTGATCTGCAATCATCACGATTCTACGTCTATTCAAGTGGTATCACAGAATGAAATTGATTTGTTTACCAGGACTACGATAGCGTCATTCATCCGGTACTACGTGCTTCTGATCCACCACTCCGCAAAAAGACACTGATAAGAGAAATTGTTATTCAGGTGCGGATTTATTTACTGTTTTGTTCCCCACTTTTTATAGACAGTAGTTACTTCTACCAATGAGTCCTTCCCTTGTGCCAATTACTTTGTCTACTGAAAAATATTATATGGGACACACAATGCTTAATGATCATCCAACGATATGTTCTTACATGAGTTCACGTTACCCCTATTTGTCCATATTAAACAATACTTGACTGCTCTACGTATGGATACTCCCGTTTAGAACTGTTTCAAGTTTCAAAACAGTACCGCGACACTATATATTCACTTAATATCGTCACTTTCTACTAGCTCAACATGTTTTTTACTCCCAAACCTAAACCCTGTTTTTTTCCCTTATCTATAGGATGTTGACACAGATCAGCTGACTGCAACATCTACTGGAATCAAGACTCAAGAGAAGAAGCAAAGAAATTAACTTGTACCATTGTGATTTCATGTTTTCAGATTCACGTTTTTATGTCTGTACCAACTACTTTTCCGTTCAATGTAGCCATCGACTCTTTTTTTTTTTTTTTTTTTGATATGTCAGGATGTATGACATTGAATTTTTTTGCTTTCGTATGCATTATATATGTGCTTTTTTTTAAATAAAACTTAGCTCCGTCCTTAATCTACTATTTATGACTATCATTGTTGCTTACATTAACGAGTAATTACACATCATATCTGTGCTCATATATGAATTATATTTCCACTGTCCATTAACCTGTATATGAAATATATGATCACCGTTCTGTTCTAGCATTGCCTTTTTGCTATTGAGATTATAATTCACGAGTTATAACAATGCCCGTGTGCGAATAATAACTATACCAAGTAGTGTCATGGATGGTAAGGACACCACTAGCATGAAAGGTGTAGGTTAGCAGCTAAAGCATGGTGGAATTGCAAGAACAATGAAATGATCTACCAATTATCCGCCACATAAAAGACTTCTAGAAGGACTTTCTACCTACACTATATATTAGTGATTCATCAATATGATTGATATTAGTTGGAAACAAGACAGAAGCAGCACTGGAAGTGCGCATCCACCATGTTACTAAAAGTAATGATGGTGCTGAAATTTGTTGATTAGTAATCTTTTTTTATGTAAAAGCTTAAATTTTAATATATTTCTTTATTTATTTGTGCTCTGTTTATGTAAAAAGTCTCATTCAACTAGGATTCTAAAGTCACTTTCTGTAATTATTTTGTGCTGATCTCTTGCATTTTGTAGTTGATAATATTGCAGTATTCACTTTCAACAGATTTAAACATTTACAGAAATTTCACAATCTAAGCCACACCTATTGGTTTGCATCAAAAACAGAAGAATTTTCTTTAGTACTTACTCATCCTACTATCAAATCATCTCTACGTCATTCTCAGACAAGCAAAATAAAGCTACGGTACTGTGATAATACAAATATGAAGTTATAATCTGCACAGAGTCAATTAAATAAAAAATAATAGGGAAAACTTAACGTAGATTTTGCATTTAGATGTCCTAAACAAGAGTATTTATAATGGGTTGGTTTCCTCGACTGAGACTAATGCAAGTGCATTTAAAAAAAGAATGAAATCGTCATGAGCATCTATAATTTTAAGGTTTTATATCATAAATCATGATATACTCGTTCTTACGAGTCCCATAAAGTCATATGAAAGGTAGCATAGTTCAAACGCGATAAAAAGGTGAAATACATAAAATCACCAAACGGTAACTTCATAACTTAAACTCACTTTACAACTCAACTGCTCGTGTGCGTAGCACGGGCCACGCACTAGTTATTTAATAGGAAAATAATAAACAGATCAGTCTAGCTATAAATATCAGATAAAATGAGATAAAAGAAGAGATACGACGAAAACATATGATACCAATAATGCCATACCATGAAAAGTATAAATTGGATAACACAAAAATTATATAATTCTCAAGAATCTCAAAGCACTAAAAAGAATGTCATATTCATTATTTTATTCATCAAATTCCAAATATCCGCAAACATATCATTGCCAATCACAAAAAGAGGTGAAAACACAAAGTTTAGATTTCATCAACTAGAAATCCAGAAATCACAAAAGGGGGAGGCCTTTAACAAAATGGGAGCTTGAAAACTCACCAACACATGTATCCCAAACAGGTCGCTATCTCATGGTCCCTAATCATAGAGCTGGTGCAACGACGTAGTACAATATCGGTACACGCAAGGAACCTGAAACTCAAATAATTTGAAATAACGATCTAGTACAACGATACGCCCGATGAACCTGATAAGCTGGACAACGACGTAGTACAACGGTACGTCCGATGAACCAAACTCCATAAAAGAGCATGGGTCGCTAGCCCACAAAAATGAGTTGATCCAAAGAACCAATAGGTCGTTAGCCTATAAAAGAAATGAGACAAAACTTAATAAAACGAGGTACAGTCCTCTACGTGGACAAAGAGACATAACATACCGCTAGTCTAAATCACAAAATGATCATCATTGGTCAATACAAAGTGTGAATTACACCAAGCTAGTAAATAAATGGGTTTAGCACTATGTCCCATAACCACTGGCTGAGTTTAAATATTTACGAACAAATTTTAGATCTCCACTCGAAAATTGTCACAAGAGTTTCAATCGAACAAGTCCAAAAATTATCCGGCAAAGTAAACACAAACGTTTCATAACACGTGTTTGTTAAGCCGTTTAATTAGATTTTCTCATATGAATGAGGTAAAGGTTTGTATATACTAATAGGTTGGAAAACGGGTTTTATAAAGAGCTTTGTATTAAAAATAGAGTTGAAATCATATTTGAGGAAAGAGTTTTGATATTTACTACTACTATAGAAACCTTTGTATTTCAAAGTGACAAGTCATAAAAATGATTGTAGAAACAGTCAATCACCAAAAATTCACATACGAAGACGTGAATCAAACCCAAAGAAATCGATACCAAATCCATCAAAATGGATATTCTCCAAAAATCTCGAAAAAGAAGTTATCAAAGTCAACAAAGGTGATAAAGAAATTGGAGAAACTAGAATCGATTAAAAATTGGAAATTCAAACACAAAAGGCAAAATAGGCAGAGACAACAGATTCAGTCGACTGGACCAAAGTGGTTAGTCGACTGACACAAATCTTGGAAAATTTCTATTTCCAGGTTCAGTCGGTTGAACCAAAGTGGTCGGTCGACTCAAACATGCCTGGAAACTTTCAGTCAACTGGACCAGGGTCGTCAGTCGACTGACAAAAATCCTGGAAACTTTCTGTTTCCAGGTTCAGCCGACTGACCCAAAGTGGTGAGTCGACTGATATTGGCCCAGGAAAATTCCTAGCTTCGGTTCAATCGACTGACCTTCTAGTTCAGTAGATTGAACTGGAAATTCTAGTATTCTCAGCCTAGCCCCCAAGGGGAAAAATCCCAAACAATTTACGATCGGACGAGCGATGTGTGCTAGGGGTTTACGCCAATCGGCAACCCGACCCTATAGGCTCTTCGATACGCCACCAAAAGCATGATCAAACATCAAAGCTAGGAATTTTAAAGATTTAACTTCAAAACACCAAAAATTAGAATATTCAAAAAGCCAATTCAATCCAAAGCAAATGGACAAGGAATAGATGTTAGGAATTATTACCTAACAACTATCAAAGATATAGATATAGATGTGAGTTCAAAAACTCACCTTATACACAAAAACAAGGAAGGAGAAGCTTGAAAATAAAGGAAGATCAACCACTCCTCAATCCCAACTCTAAATGCTCCAATCTAAGATCATAAACAATAATTTCCCAAATTAGGTTACAGGAAATTTCTGAAATTGGAGAGAGATTGAGATGGAGAAGAACAAGGAGACGCTTACCTAAGCTTCTCTTTGATTTTGTAGCTAAAACTTGGGTTTGCAAATGAAGCTAGGGCTTAGGAATTCCTAAACTCTTTTCTCTCCCTCAATTTTTTCTTAAAGCTTGAAGTGTTAGGAAATGAGTATGAATGAAGAGGAGAGGGGGTGGAGCTAGGGTCTTATGTTAGGTTATTGGGATGAAACCCAAACCCAAAGCCCTAAGTGAAAATGTCAAAATTCAAGCTAGCTCCAAACATATCGATGTTTATACTCAAAAAGGTCGCAAACATCATTTTGAACTCAATGGAAGAGGTCTCAAATCCTAATTCGATTGTTTGCAAAAAGTATATTTTCGGACTTAAACCCGACCAATGATGCTGTATTTAAATAAAATATTTAAAATATACAATCGTAAAATATGCGGGTTATTACAGACTCCCCTCCTTAAAGAAATTACATCCTCGCAATACTTAAGAAGATAATAAAAAGTAACAACCATAAAAGCATATCAACATAAAAGAAATTTGAAATAAGAAGCTCACCTCAAAGAGCACGAGAGAGTAAGTCCGGATGTGAATGCTCGATGAATTCTCTAGATTACCAAGAAAAATCCTTAGGATTTGAGGACCATTGAACTTTCACAAGAGGGACATCTTTATTTCGAAGGCATTTTACCTCTGAAGCAATAATATGAATAGGATGTTGCTCATAAGTCAAATTAGGCAAAACTCCAATTTCTTCCACAACACTAGGCTCAAGCATAGAATCAGAATCTCAAAGGCATTTCCGTAATTGAGAAACGTGAAACACGTCATGAACAGCATAAAACTGAGCTGGTAATAAAAGGCGATAAGCCACGGAACCATTGCGATCGGTTGATGGGAAACAGACCAATATATCGAGGCGCTAATTTTCCTAATCGACTGAAACGCACAGTACCCTTCATAGGTGAAACAAGAATAAACACCAAAGCTCCTACAGAAAATTCTAATTTCCTTCTTCGGTTATCGGCACAGGATTTTTGTCTACTTTGAGTTTCTTTCATCCTATGGCGAATAAGGTCAATCTTTTCTATGGAATCACGTATAAAGTCTGGACCTAAAACCAGCTTCTCACTGGCCTCAAGCCAACAAGAAGGAGATCGGCATGGCCTACCATAGAGTGCTTCAAAAGGTGTCGTACCAATACTAGATTAGAAGGTATTATTATAGAAAACTCAATAAGAGAAATATGATCTTCCCAACATCCACCAAAATCAAGAACACATGCATGAAGAAGATATTCAAGAGTTTGATTCACACGCTTGGTTTGTCCATCGGACCGAGGATGATAAGCAGTGCTAAAATTAAGCTTCATTCCCAAAGCTTTTTAAAGACTCTTCCAAAATCCACTAGTAAACAATAGATCACGATCGCTAACAATAGAAGTAGGAACTCCATGCAATTTAACAATTCTTTAATAAAGAGCTTGGGCAAAAGAGGTATGGTTCGATTGGACCGAATGGGAATAAAATGGGCGGATTTTGTAAGTCTATCAACTGTCACCCATTGGCTATCATGACCCGAACGAGAATGGGGAAGACCGTCGATAAAATCCATGGAAATTTGGTCCCCACTTCCAAATTGGAATGTCCTAAGGTTGCAATAACCCACCAGTCCTTTGATTCTCGGCCTTAACAAGTTGGCAAGTCAAGCAACGCTTAATGAAGTTAGCAATATCAGATTTCATTCCACCCTAATAATAAAGTCGCTTCGTATCTGCGCACATTTTATTACTACCAGAATGAATGGTAAATTTAGAACGATGAGAATCTTCTAAAATGTCTTTACCAAGATCACTAATATTTGGCATGATAAGTCTACCAAATTTTCGAATACTGCCACGAGCATCAGTATCAAAGTCTTTCAAACCTTCAATATTAATTTTATCCCTACGACTTTGGCTAAGAAGAGCCAATTCGAGATCTAGCTTTTGAGCTTCAAGAATATGGTCTAGAAGAGAAGGATGAGCCTCAAGGCTACATAAAACAACAGAAGAACATAAATTGGATTCACGATCTCGAATCTCGTAAGTGGACAAAATCTTGAGATCATTCCATTTGGATATCATCATGGAAACAACTGCATGTTGCTTACGACTAAGGGCATCGGCAACACGATTCCCCTTTCTGGGAGTATAAAGAATATCAAGATCATAAGATGCAAGTAACTAAAGCCAACACTGTTGATGTAACATCCCGCCTTTTCTCACGCTTTAAATCGACACATGTGCCAATTCAAACCATACAAAAGGGCAGATTGTTATGGGGTAAATAAGAAAACAGAGAAGAGAAAAAAAACTAAACAGAATCTCACAGCGGAAGGATAAAATATAATAATAAATATACAGTTCATAAAACTGTTTAGAAACATTTGATTCTTATTTATACAATAAATATCAGAGTTCACATACCCATAAATATCAATGCAGCGGAACAATATGAGTGTAGTGGAATATAATATATAATAATAATAAAAATCTTCGTCTTCGTCCTCCAGAGCTAAAATCTTCGATCCTGAAACACTTAGACTGACCCGAGCGAATTGAAAAGACAAAACACTCGAGTCAGAACTAAAAGATCTTATGTAAGTTAAATCAACAGGGATAAATATGAGTGCAGTAACTTAAAAGATGCTCGGGATTCACATCTCTTAAGGATCCGTTAAACTATTTACTATGTAGTATATTTCTCTATTATAATAGTATCTAATTGTAAAATAAACTTACTTTTAAATAGCGTTAAGGAGTTACCCAATCTCCCCCTTAACACAATAATAGTCCCAGTAGTCCATCCAATATCATAGTCCCTCCTGATCAGGAAGCCACCAGAGGATACCACACGAGTTACGGGAGAAAACCAAACTTGTAGAAGGCTCGGTATGGTAGGTGACACGACACAACTAGGCAATGCCAGGGTAGATATACCAATTACGCTTCCGGGTCGGTGGTAACGCATAGCGCGCAGCTACCTCCCACCTCGAACAAACTCCCCCAAATCAAAGAAATCAAAAGTGAAGGTGGCCACCGAATCAATCCAAAGTCAGAGTATAGTATCGAAGGGAAGTGTCCGATTAAAGGTGCTACCTTATTAACCCGTCAATCGCTCCTGTTTTAGCCACCTTATGCCAACTCACGGGAGTTGGGTCCACGTATTTACCTTACAGGAAACGCCGCCACCATCCTACTTCATTCTGCAATCTCCACCGCGTACACGATTGTTAAAGTGGTTTTCGAGTTGGCAGGGAGTACGACAACTTTCGATCCCAGTCTCTTCAACAACCAAACGTTATTATAACACCGCGGTCTTTAAAAATAGTTTATACTTTCAAAACCAGAATAAAGTATCTATTTCAAAACCGTATAATTACAATATCCTTTCCATTTCTAAACAAACTCATAAAACCCAAATTAATATAGTATCATTATATTTCAAATATATTTCTTTTGCAAAATCATATTTCTTTAAAATTTATAATATCTGGAAACCAAACATTTGAATTATAACTTTCAGAACACAATACTTCGAAACTCATAGCTTTAAAATCATACTTCTAAAACTTGAATGGTTTGGATATTCAACAGTATATAGAATAAAATAGTTTGAATTTAAAATTACTTTGTAAAATAATTTCTGCGTCTTCACAATTTTATTCATTTAAAATTTAGCCTAAATGCATAAATTTTAAATTCACTTTCATTTAAATAAACCAATTCAATTTCAATATATTTCTAACTTTTAGTATTTAACGATTTCAAAACTTAAGGTTGGAAATTTATATTTACAAATTCATTGTCCTATTATTTAGTTTTGAAATGTTTACATAATAAATCAAAGTCATTTAAATTAAAATTCCAATTACTAACAACTTAAATATTTCCTTCAATTTATTATGCTAGAAATATTCGTTTAATTTATCTTAAATAAAAATCCAGTTATAAATATCATACCTTTAAAATTTCCAATTTTAATAAGTTTACATCAACTTATGGAGAGAAGTTTTTAAATAAGTTCCATCAAATAAATTTCCAATTTACCTCCCAATCTTAACTGATTCAAATCATTAAAACTCTATATATACATACGATATCTTAGACATGTACTTAACCATTTAACATAAATAATCAAACTCTAATGTTCAACTTATTTATTTTTATTTAACTGATTTATACATAGCTTAAATTCAAAAAAAATTAATTATATACGTATATATAAAATAAATTTATATAATATCCAAATTTAATATTTATTAAACCGTCTCATCTCCAAACAATAAAAAATCATTTCAAAAATAATTATATATACATACAGCGGTGCCTGTATATAATTTTCTATCCTATGGTCAAGGGATACAGATATTTATCATTTCAATCCGCAATTTAAAAAAAATACGGTTGTATATCATTTCAAACCGCAATCCCGAATGAAATGAAAATGCATAATAACTTGCAGTTTTTATAATATAGAACACATCATCCATTCACCCAATATCAAACATCAACCAATTTATTTCAATCATCATCAATTTAAACAAACATCAATAGAGCATATAAAATATAACAGGTATCAACAAACAGTTTATATTCAAAAAATAAAATTAATAAATAACTGTTTAACTAGCAGTCTATATGCAAAATAAATAAATTTTAACTGTCAATTTATATGCAATAATAAAATTAATTAACAGTTAAATTAAATAAATGCGATTTAACTGAGATGATGAATAAAACATGCCAAACAGTCATAAATAAATTTCTACTCATATCTGAAATCAATTTAACAAACATAAGAAACCTTAGAAGTTGTGAGTGGGTTAAAACACTCACCTTTTGAATTTATATTGAATTAAAATTCAATTTAAACCCGAAAATTGGACAGTCTCCAAATTCGTCCAAACTAGCGTCAAAAGATCTGGAATTTTATTACGATCCTAACAAAAAAAATCGCATGTGAAATGGAGTTCGTATGAAAAAGTTACACACGTTAAATCGCTTGAAAACAAAATTAATTTAAACAAACAAATAAACATACCTAACAAAAGTATAAGCCATGCCAGCAAAAGCTTTAGCACGCTACAGGACCTCGTTCTTCTCCAGTACGAAAAATGAAAAAAAAAATCATTTTTATAAAAGAATGTTTTTGGAGTTGCAAGAATAAGAGCTTTTGAATATGAGGTGTTGGGAGAAACAAAATGTAGAAGAAGAAATAAAATGTAGATTATTTATAATTAGGAAATGAATGTGGAGGAACAAAAATAAATGTCACATTTTATTTTTAAAGCTTCGAGCATTAATAATGCATAAGGAAATGTACGTAGGAAAGGAAAAGTTTGCAAACGAAAGTAAAATTTTGTATACGTGAAAATGAGGTGGCAAGAAAGAAATACAATATAAGAGTCTAGGCTCAGGTATTAAACAGAAGGAGAATAGAAAAAAATGGATCAACTATTAATAATAAGGTAACTATTTTAAAACGTTCATGCAACAGTTAATAAAAAATAAATGAAGGGACTATGTACCTCGCACAACCTTTTGAATTTTTTTTTTCTAACGTAACCAAATTAACTTCATTAACTCAAATAATATTCGAATTTGTATGCATTTAGGTTTTTATCTACGCATAATAAAATATTTATACTTACCTTAAAAACGAAAACGTTCAATTTTGTTTTCTCAAAATGATCTTTTATTTCCATTAAAACACCCTTTTTGTTTAACACAAAATATGCATTGCTTTTATTAAATCTATTAATTGCAATCAACGTTTCCTTTCCTTTTAATTGAAACATTTGAATTACATTAATTGCAGTTACTTACAAAGTTAGATTTTAAAACAGACAACTAAAATGGATAAAGAAATAGAATAATTGTTTATTTAAACACGTTTATAAATTTATTATTTATCGTAATAACTACCACGAAAAATAGTCATGGCATAATAAATAGATTATTTTCCTATTCTTGAAATCATTCTGTAAGCTAAAACACAGTTCAAATAAATATATATTTCTTTCTATAAATTCAATATTTCTATTCTTTATTTTAATGAAATTAAACCTACATTTACAAATGAAACATTCATTTTATTTGATGTAAATTTTCTTTTTATTAAATCAAACTTTCCCTATATTTTCATAAAACATATGCTGCTTTTATTTACACCTATTAATTTACAATTAGTATTCTCTCTCCTATTAATTGGAAATTATCAATTACATTAATTTCAGTTGATTAAGTTTCAAAATGGACTAAATGAATGTAATGAGAAGTATACCAATTATTTCCTATCTAATAGTAATTTAAACATATTAATACACTATTGGATACAAACTGTAATTATATATTTCTTACTATAATAATAGTTTCTCATCTTGATTTACTTATAAATTTATAATTCTTTAAACCCAATTCCATCTCAATTTAAAGTAGCTTAATTCATCCATTATAGAATTTATTTCAATTTCTTAAAATAACACCTTTATTATAAATTGAATCCAATTTATTTTAATACGTTTCCAATTAAACGAATTAGATTTAATTCCAACCCTTAAATTGAGTCTATTATAACTCTATACCACAATTAACACTTGTCTCACATTTCATTCCATTGATATACTCAATTTCATCGTCCATGCAAATTTTATTTCATTACCTAAATATACACCTATTTACATTTTAAATTTGAAGGAATATTATGTTTTTTTAAATGTGTATTTATATATATTGAACACATAAATTGCGGTCTTTAAATACTTTACATTCTATAACTTACTCTACATTCTATAACTTACTTTACATACTTTTTCGTATTAATTTCTTAATTATCAAAATTTCAACTTATTCCCCAAATCCACAAATTATTACTTAACATAAATCTATGCTTTTATTGCTTTACGTTCACACTTCCGTTACTCTATAATTAATCACCAAGTAACGTTATTATCAAACCAACATTAATTAGTATATTAAATACTTACATTTATTTCTCTATATCCAATTTGTTTCAACTTTATTTACATTGATACTATTCCCTTATTTTGGTTATTACTTATCAACTTGTTCTAACCTTATTTCCTAAATTTCCGTTATTGTAAACCTATATATATATATATATATATATATATATATATATATATAAATTAAATTTAAAATTCCAATTCAATCAACCATTTCAACATGCAACTTGTAATAACTGCTTACAGGTATGAATGGAATTATCATTTATTTCACATTAACTGTCATAATTTAGTGAATTAATTGAAATTGATTACAAATTAACTTGACAACCTAATAAAATAAGTAACGTACAATAAATATTGTCATTAACTCTTAATTACACTTTTAGAGCTTCATTATTTACACCCCAAATATTGTAATTACTTACATAACACTGGTTTTACTCAATTAACATTTATTCCAAACTATTCCGTAATTTATTCAATATTTATTAGTTCTCTTATATTATATTTATAACCAAGTGTAACTTTTAACTTGAATTGGTTGGATTTCCTTTCAAGTTATTAATAATTAACTTATACTAACATATTCCTTAATTTATTCCAATTACCGTTACAATGTTTTTTTATTACAAAATCAATTAAATTCTTTCCTTTCTCGTATTAACGTATAATCCTTTCCACTATTCATTTATTAGAATTCTATTTAAAATTTCAATCTCTCGTAATAACTCATTTATTATACTTTTGCATATCAATAAACAAGGTTCCAAATAAGTAGATTTATTAAATTCAATTTTATAATTAAGTCTATTACAACCAATGAAATATTTCATAGGTTAATTATTAACATTTTCTTCGTTACCAATTATAACAATTATATTTCTTTATAATTTAATTCCAAAATCTTGCAAGACAAATTTAATTAATGAAATTTACGGGTCGTTACAATTGATGTAAATTGAGTTCCTTTTGAGAAAATAAATACTTCAAAGATTTATGATCGGCATAAAGAACAAATTTCTCTCCCAAAAGATAATGATGCCAAATTCGAAGGGCGAAAACAATAGCCCCGAGCTATAAATCATGAGTGGCATATCTAGTCTCAAGAGGCTTTAATTGCCTAGAAGCATAAATAATAACACATTCCCTTTGCAAGAGAACGGCTCCCAAACCAACACGACTAGCATTGGTATAAACAACAAAATCTTGGTTCCCTTGGGGAATCACAAGAATAGGAGCATCAGAAAGGAGTTCTTTTAATTTATTAAAAGAAGCTTCACATTTGTCCGACCAAATTATTTAACTCCTTTCTTTATCAAACTAGTAAGAGGCACAGAAATTTTGAAAAGTCTTTTATGAAACGGCGGTAATAACCTGCCAATCCAAGAAAACTATGGATTTCTGTCAAACTCTCCGGTCTCTTCCAATTTGAATCGCTTCAATCTTTGAAGGATCTACGAAAATTTTGGATTCGAGAATAATATGACTGAGAAACATCACACGAGATTTCCAAAAGTGGCACTTAGAAAATTTTGCTCTTAATTGGTTGTTCCTAAGAGTTTCCAACACAATCCGAAGATGCTTTTCATGCTCTTTCTCGGTTTTAGAATAAACAAAAATATCATCCATAAAGATGAGAACAAATTGATCGAGGAAGTTTTTGAAAACTCGATTCATAAGGTCAACGAAATAAGCTGGATCATTTGTTAAACCAAATGGCATAACAAGCCATTCATAAGATCCATAACGAGTACGGAACGACGTCAAAGGAATGCTACCCTCTGCAATACGAAGCTGATGAAAACCAATTGCTAAGTCTAACTATGAAAAGGCTCTGGCACGGCAAAGTTGGTCAAATAAATCATCAATCCGAGGTAAAGGGTATTTATTCTTAATGGTAAGATCATTAAGCTTGCGCTAGTCAACACAAAGCCTAAGTGTACCATTGGATTTCTTCACAAAAAAAGTTGAAGCTCCCAAAGGAGAGGAACTAGAATGAATAAATTGCTTCTCTTCCACTACAGATAATTGTTTACGCATCTCCACATTTTCTTTATTGGATATACGATAAGGAGGACGAGTGATTGGTAGAGCTCCAGGGATTAGATTATTTAAGAACTCAATTGCACGCTTAGGTGGTAATCCTAAACGGGCTAAAATATGTCGGAAAATTCATGAACAATGTGAATGAGAGAAATGACATCTTCCTCATCATCATTACCGTTACATGAGGGTTTAGAGAATACAAGAATGCTGCCAATTTAGAATCCGAACCTTTAAGAATAATAGAAATCAGTTTAACAGATAAAGAATGTCGAAGATGAAAAGTCCGCTCAGGACATAGGATATGGGCTTTATGACGGTTAAGCCAATCCATTCCCAAAATCATTCCAAAGCCTAAGTAACGCATAACATGCAAATCGGTTTGGAAAGCATAATCACATAAAATAATCTCGACATCTTTACAAAGTAAACTGAGTGTTTAGGATCCACCAATCGGATTCGCAATTCTCAAAGAAGTCATCATAGCCATAACACTCAAAGAAAAAGTATCAATAATTTCTTTTGATATAAAGTAATAGGATGCACCCATATCAAAAAGAACTCGAATACGATGATCATGAAACATAATAATGCCATCAAGGATAGAATGAGAAATACCTTGTCCACGAGAAGTGTTACTAGGGGCTTGCATAACATTTAGCTTTCCCTTGCCTTTGCTTTGAAGCTTAGGGCAAGAAGACAAAAGATGACCCGAACTTTTGCAATAACGAAAAAAGAGAGGTTTCTGACATTTATTAGCAAAATGGTCCTTGAAACCACAATTGTAGCATTTTCCATGACTAGGCATAGAAGTCTTTGCTATCGGAGTTGCCTACTTCCCTTTCTTATTGGGATAAGGACCTTTGAACTTAATAGGCCTCTTCTTGCTGTCGTTGAAGTTCGGTTTGACACACACAACTTCAACATAATCTTCTTTATCGGCCTCTTCGAGTCGAAGAGCGATATCAACAAGCTGATGGAAAGAAACTTCTAAATTTAGAAGTAATGGCCTTTGTAGATTCTTATTCAAGCCATAGACAAACCTCTGATTTTTCTTCAATGGGGTATTGCTCGAATCCTTATTTAGAGAGGGATACAAAAGATGCGACGTAATCCATCACAGAGGATTCACCTTGAACAAGGTCAATAAAGCGAAGGGCCAAAGTCACTTTTTCAGCTTTTGGTACAAACTTTAATTCGAATCGTTCTTGGAATTGCTTCCAAGTAAGATCCGCTTCAATAATTTCAGAAATCATAAGCTCATACCAATATAATGCTCTTTCTTGGAGCATGCTAGAAGCCAATTGGACTCGATTCATATCAATGAGGTTCATGTGAGAAAAGATGCGATCACATGTTTTAAGCCAAGCTTGGACTTCGATAACGCCCTCGGAACCCTTGAACAGCTTTCCACCCAAATTTGTATAATCATTGCACAGGCGTGCAAATCCAAATTTTGGGTGAGTAGGCTCTGGAATGGGTTCGACAGCTTGAGCATTCTTTACAAGATCTAGAAGCTGTTGGGCAGACATAAATACTCTATCCTGAGGAGTAGTACTGGATTGACCGGCGCTGGGACGGCCTGGTCTGACCATTTCTCTTCTTTAAGAAAGAAAGAAGAAAAAAAAAGGTTATTCACAAAATGAATGTCAAACAATCATGATTGATAAAACCAGACATCATAAAAGAAAATAGGATAGAACGGATCCTATAACTCGGATAAAATCCTAAGGCACAACTCCTAAGAAGAACTTAGGACGATGATCCTTGCTAGATTATTCTACATTGTTCTGAAGTTTGGCTTTGATACCAAGCTGTGACGCCCCACCTCTATACTCATGCTAACAAAGGGCACTACGGAGTAATGCCATCAACTAGCACGAAGAATAAGGCTGTTGAGAAGCGACCACCTATGTAGTTACTTTGTGCGAGCACCGATATGTCAGATAGTATAACATGCATTTCATTTCAAGAGGAAATCCGACATACGGATACAAACTCAAAGCTACTACATAGTGGCTATATGATCTTCGAAAACAAATATAGAAATAAGCATAACACGAATCAGTCACAGATATCCATATCACAAAGACGGAAACATATATGAATATAACACATAGAAGTGTACATCACAGTAGTTGTCAAACAAGATCCACAATATCATAAAAGAATAGGTACAAGTGCTAGACAAAAGAATAAGTATACATCAAGGAGTCTTTATCTCGAATGTATAACAATGAAAACTACTAAACTAGAGCAGTTAGTTAAAAGTCAGATAATGTTCCCAGAAGAGGAGTCAACCGGAAGCACCTATAACATCTCGGTCTAACCCGGGTATTATTTAATAAGAAAATAATAAACGGATCAGTCTAGCTATAAACATCAAATAAAATGAGATAAAAGAAGAGATATGACGAAAACAAATGATACCAATAATGCCATACTATGATAAGTATACATTAGACTACACAAAAATCATACAATATCTCAAGAATCTCAATTATTCACCAAAACCTAAATATTGGCAAACATATCATTGCCAATCACAAAAAGAAGTGAAAACACAAACTCTAGAATTCATCAACTAGAAATCCAACAAAAGGGGTGGCCTATCATAAATTGGGAGCTTGATAACTCACCAACATGTGTATCACAAATGGGTCGCATCCCATGGTCGCTAACCATAGAGCCGGTGCAACGAGGTAGTGCAATATCGGTACGCCCGAGGAACCTGAAACTCAAATAATTCGGAACAACCACGTAGTACAACGGTAAGCCCAATGAACCTGATAAGCCGAACAATGACATAGCACAACTGTACGTCCGATGAACCAAACTCCATAAAGGAGCGTGGTCGCTAGCCCACAAAAATGAGTCGAAACTCCAAAGAACCATTTGGTCGTTAGCCTATAAAAGAAATGAGATGAAACTCAATAAAACGAGGTACAGTCCTCAATGTGGACAAAGAGACATAGCATATCGCTAGTCTAAATCTCAAAATGATCGTCATTGATCAATAAAAAGTGTGAATTACACTAAGCTAGTAAATAAATGAGTTTAGCTTCATGTCCCATAACCACTGGCTTAGCATAAATATTTATGAACAAATTGTAGATCTCCACTCGAAAATTGTCACAAGAGTTTCAATCGAACAAGTCCAAAAATTAACCGGCGAAGTAAACGCAAACATTTCATACCACGTGTTTTTCTAAGCCGTTTAATTAGATTTTCTCATACGAATGAGGTAAAGGTTTGTATATACTAGTAGGTTGGAAAACGGGTTTTATAAAGAGCTTTGTATTAAAAATAGAGTTGAAATCATATTTGAGGAAAGAGTTTTGATATTTACTACTAGCATAGAAACCTTTGTATTTGAAAGTGACAAGTCACAAAAATGATTGTAGAAATAATCAATCACCAAAAATTCACATACAAAGACGTGAATCAAATCCAAAGAAATCGATACCAAATCCATCAAAATGGATATTCCCCAAAAATCCCCAAAAAGAAGTTATCAAAGTCAACAAAGGCAATAACAATAAATCGGAGAAACAAGAATCGACTAAAAATTGGAAATTCAAACACAAAAGGCTAAATAGGCAGAATAGCAGATTCAGTCGATTGGACCAGGGTGGTCAGTCAACTGACACAAATCCTGGAAACTTTCTGTTTCCATGTTCAATTGATGAACCAAAGTGGTCAGTCGATTGAAACATGTCTGAAAACTTTCGATTTCCAAGCTCAGTCGACTGACCCAAAGTGGTCAGTCGACTGATACTAGCTCAGGAAAATTTCTGGGTTCGGTTCATTCGACTGACCTTCTAGTTCAGTCGACTAAACTGGAAATTTCAGTATTCTCATCCTAGCCCCAAGGGGCAAAATCCCAAACAATTTGCGATCGAACGAGCAATGGGCACTAGGGGTTTACGCCAATCGGCAACCTAGCCCTGTAGTCTCTTCGATACGCCACCAAAAGCAAGATCAAACATCAAAGCTAGGATTTTTAAAGATTTTACTTCAAAACACCAAAAATTGGAATATTCATAAAACTAATTCAATACAAAACAAATGGACAAGGAATAGATGTTAGGAATCACTACCTAACAACTATCAAAGATAAAGATATAGACGCGAGAAACTCACCTTATACACAAAAACAAGGAAGGTGAAACTTGAAAACAAAGGATGATCAACCACTGTTCAATCTCAACTCTAAAAGCTCAAATCTAATATCATAAAAAATAATTTCCAAAATTAGGTTATAGGAAATTTCTGAAATTGGAGAGAGATTGAGATGGAGAAGAAGAAGAAGATGCTTACCTAAGCTTCTCTTTGATTTTGGAGCTAAAACTTTGGTTGCAAATGAAGCTAGAGCTTAGGAATTCCTAATCTCTTTTCTCTCCCCCTATTTTTTCTTAAAGCTTAAAGTGTAAGAAAATGATCAGAATGAATGAAGAGGAGAGGGGGTGGAGCTAGGGTCTTATGTTAGGTTATTGGGCTGAAACCCAAACCCAAAGCCCTATGTGAAAATGTCAAAATTCAAGCTAACTCTAA
The DNA here is from genome assembly GCA_030765085.1 of Allium cepa. Taxonomy (NCBI): domain Eukaryota; kingdom Viridiplantae; phylum Streptophyta; class Magnoliopsida; order Asparagales; family Amaryllidaceae; genus Allium; species Allium cepa. The sequence goes on along the minus strand of CM060942.1, from coordinate 210,207,286 downwards.
ACATATCGATGTTTATACTCAAAAAGGTCGCACACGTCATTTTGCACTCAATGGAAGGGATCTCGAGTCCTAATTTGACTATTTGCAAAAAGTAGCTTTTCGGATTTAAACCCAACTAACGATGCTATATTTAAATGAAATATTTAAATATACAATCGTAAAATATGCGGGTTGTTACACCATCCGTACAGAAACCAAGTCTGACGTTACGTCTCTCAACAGCAAATGTGAGATACGTCTTATCGAAACGTTTCCACGCTTCTCCATCAGATGGATATGTCATATTTCCCTCTGCCTGTCTTCTCATGTTGTGCCATCACATATGACATGCCATGGCCGAAGACGCATATAACCTTTAAAGTCTTGGGGTAATTGGTAAATAATGCATTTTCTTGTATGAAACTTCATTTCCTTTCTTTTTTCTTGGTTTATATCTTTCCTCATTACATATTTTAATTCTTAAGATTAATGTCATCTTTCCAATACAACATGCAACCTTTTATACATTTATCTATCTTTTGGTAAGTCAGACCAAAAGCCGACATAAGTGTTTTCACTTTATAATTTCTGTCGCACATCAGATTATTATGTCGCATATGTCGTTTTGCAGCTTGTACACCTATTATAAATTCAGCTTCTGTAAAGTTGAATTTTGATTTCGTAGTGATGTATTCAGCGGTTACTGATAATTCATGTTCACTTTTACAACTATCCCACAATGGTCTCTTAGAGGCATTGAATAAATCACTAATTTTTTTGCTTCCATATTCGGTTCTTCTTCGACTTGACGTCTTCATTGTCAACTTAAATGATAAGATACATTGACCGTGTTGCAACTTCCACCATACCTTCTATTGGATTCGTCATAACAACATCGACCTTTGACGTAACATGATCTGCTGTAGGTGCAACAAGTTCTTCATAATGGTCCAATAAATAATAATTTGGCACAAATCCATATTTTTACAATTGTACTTTAGCTGTATCTGGTTTCCAATTCTTCAAATCTTGACGTTTACTACAAGGGCAACGAAGTTCTTCGTTATTTCGATTATTAGATATTGTGAATCAAATAAATTTGTGTACACCATCGTAGAAATGTTTTTCCATCGAACCTTTCATTCCAGTTCTGACTTCATACATCGATGTGCGGTCGATAAAATAACCGAACATTTTTCCCAATTTAAATAGGTTAGTAATTTCGACAGCACTTCACTTCACTTCTATTCTTTGCACAACTTCTTGGCCAAGTGATATATTGCTGTTGTTTTATTTTCTGAAATAAAGTAAAACCTTTTAGGACTAAAGGCTTCACACACCACATTTCTGTCTAATTTCAACAGCACTTTACTTCACTTCTATTCTACGCATGACTTTGCATCCAAGGGGAGTATTTTTTTTGTTGTATTTTCTAAAATAAATTTAAACCTTTTCAGACTAAAGACTTCAATTTGTAGGTATTTCTTATAATAATACTAAACGCTTATTTTCAAATCAATATTATATTCATTTCAATTTTTTTTAGAAAATCAATTTTAGTGCAATATTTGTTCTTGTATATAAATTATAGCTTTTTAGAAAACCAATTTGAGTACATTATTTGTTGATGTTATATTCATTTTTTAACTTATTAGAAAATTGATTTCAACAGCATATTTCTTCTTATTTTGTTCATTTCTTAAGTTTAAAGAAAATCGATTTGAGTAAATTATTTGTTCTAGTTATATTCATATCTTAACTTCTTATAAAATCAATTTGAGTACAATATTTGTTGTTTCCATATTTATCTCTTAATATTTTTTACAAATTCGATTTCAATAAAATATTTGTTGTTGTTATATTCGTTACTCAACTTTTTACAAAATCGATTTTAGTATAATATTCGCTGTTGTTATCTTCATTTCTTAAACTTTTTAGAAACCAGTTTAAGTATAAATTTCTTAACATTTTATTACCTAAATTATACGCTTTATAACGTATTTTCAAACGCTTTTACCTAATAAAATTTTAGTTTACAAATTTTGTAAGCTATAGTTAGAAGTTAGCACTAATAATTACAAAGTAAAATAAATTAATTTTATATACTAATTAATTATACACTAATTTTCACGTAAACTGTTACATCTCCAAATTATAATAAACATCGTTTTCCACTATAACAAACATCGTTTTCTACTATAACAAACATTTGCGTAAATTTATAATTACGCATGTTAATCAATGAATACAAATTTTCAAATTTTAAATTAACCCTAACTTTTAATTGCAAATTAAACAATCAAACCACTTACTAACCTCTCCATACCAACTAACACACTATTATAATCAACTATTACACAATAATCATCAATTTTAAATCAATCATCAAATACTTTTCTAAATTAGGGTTTTAATTTCATCTCCAAATCAACTAATAAATATACTATCATCTAATAACAACTAACCTAACATATTCATAACATAATTAGTAGTTTTGCGCAAATAGGGTTTAAGAGAATAAACCTAAAAAATTAAAGCCAAATTGAAGGAGGAGGAAGTGCATAGCGTGTAGGGGTCGTCGACGTCGCTAGATGTGGCTGGTGGCAGCTGGAGTTGGTTGGGTGTGGAACTGGGAAGAATAAAGGATTGGAGGGAAGGCAGAAAATGATTTGCTGCAGGATTTCATCGTGGGTTATATTCAGGTAGGTGGCGGCTAGCATCGGCCGCGTTTTTTAGCCGTCGCTAGTTGTCGCCCAATTCGGTCGCAATTGGAAGTTGTTCATGGTGTGTGGATGTTTCATTCTTATGACTTCACTATTTTTAAGAATCGATAAATTTAGATGTGTAACGACCCGCTATTTTGGACCACTAATCGACAATAAAACCGTACATGTCCGACTTGAAAAATTCAAAATATCGAATTGTTAATAAAATTTGGCAAAACTTAAAATATACAGTAAATAAATCAATCATAGATCACCTACACAGAGTAATACAATGCAGCAGAATAGATAAAGAATAGTAGTTCATGAAGCTACTATATACCTTAGAGTTAGAAATAAAATACAACCGAATAGTTCAAATGCCATGAAGTCTCCAATGCAACAGATGGCTTCTCTGAACCAATCAACTGGATGACTGAAGGGATAGATAGCTGGATCTTCAAGCAAAGCTCCAACTTCGAAGATGAGTCTCAAATGCTGTATCTCTCAGTCTGACCCGAGCGTAAAGCAAAACACAAAACACTCGAGTGAGGATTAACATTCTTATATCTATAAATCTAACTCAAGTGAAATATCAACTGAAATATAATTAACTTAGAGGATGTTTGGGATAACCATCCTCCAAGGGTCCATGGAACTATCTAAAAGATAGAAATATACACTATAACACCGTAGTCTTTTCAACTTAATTTATACTTCAAAACCAAATATCATTTTCACTTCAAATATCTCTATACTTCCCAAATAGTATTTTTATATATTAAATAATTTGTACAGTAAAGAAATTTCAATTCCCTCAACTTAACAAATCGTTTAACATCAACCCGACCACCCCATTTAAATCTATTTCAATCTCAATTTTTTAATTTAAATTCAACTCAATTTCTAAAATAACCACCTCAATTTTATCGATCTCAAATTCGGATTTGAAATCACAAAATACCCTTTATGTTCAATATATTTCAAAACTTTAAGTATTCAACGTTTCAAACTAACTTTTTAATCAATTTAGTTTCTAAATAATAAATTCAACTATACTGATTTCAAATACATATCCGAATCTCAAAATAAACCATTTAAATCCCAATATAGTTCAAAGCTTTAATATTTAATTAAATGTTCAATTTAATAGTTCCATATAGATCTCGATTTAACCTCATTATTATCTAGTCTTAAAATAATCCCTCATTAGATACAATAACATTTAAGTAACCTTAAATTACATTTTACTCAATATTTTCTTTAATTTATTTAAACGTGAAATATTCATTAAATCACTTAAATAAAAATCCAGTTACAAAATCATACCCTTAAATTTCCCATTCAAAAATTTCAAATTGATTTAATTGAATAAATCCTTATTTAAATACCATTTAGATAAACCCACATTTATCTTCCAATCTTAGTAAATTGCAGAATACTTTTGGAATAAAATTTACATAAATATTTAGCATAATTTATGTATTAAATCAAATTTTGACTAAATTAAATATTATTAAATCTATATATCATTACCCTTTATATATAAAAATTTTTAAGGATTAACATTTAATAAGACCATATATTTCTTTCCAAAACAATGAATTAAATTTCAAAATATTTATATATATGGACCAACGATGTCTGTATATATTTCTTATCATATGGTCAAGTGTTACGGATATTTATCATTTCAATCCGTACACTAAATGTATACGGGTGGATAGCATTTCAACCCGTAATCCAATTCAATTAATTGAAAATCGCTGGGGTTTATCATTTCAACCCATAACGATTTTCTCCTATTCTAAAGTCTGTTCGGGTATGTATCATTTCAACCCATAGTGATTTCTATACTAACAGGGAACTTGCAGAATGATAACAGATATGTAAATAATAATAACAACAAGCATATATCATCAAAATAAATATATAAACAATAGGATATGGTGTCATATCCCATAAGTGAATAGTTACAGATAATAGCATATAATTTAAATAACTACAGCCTCATATTTCAATTGTCGTCTCAATTGAAATCAAATTTAGTAAATAAAAGAATGTTAATCGTGAGTGATTTCTCACCTTTCGAGGCCAGAGAAAAAGAAGTGAGTTATGAAATCCAGATCCGAATTCCAAAACAAAGCTAGATGGACACGGTTCAATGATCAAAGCTGATAATAGGAATAGACGAATTCAAATCAGAATTGGATCAAGGAAGATAAATAGGATAAGTGAGCTTATATACAACTAGCCAACATATGCAGACACAGTTTATAAAATATGCAACAAAATATGCATGCCTCGGTTAATATATATAAATAGGTGTGCAGACCGACTATATTAATATAACCATATATATACTATATAACATTTCCTCTACCAATTTGTATATGACTATACTTGAAATCAAAATACACATTAGATAAATAGGATAAGTGAGCTTATATACAACTAGCCAACATATGCAGACACAGTTTATAAAATATGCAACAAAATATGCATGCCTCGGTTAATATATATACATAGGTGTGCAGACCGACTATATTAATATAACCATATATATACTATATAACATTTCCTCTACCAATTTGTATATGACTATACTTGAAATCAAAATACACATCCCTAAAAAAAATCCAACGTATATCAGTCAGTGCAAACAACCTTAAGGCTGACATGAAATAAACTTTTGAAAGCATATACTATTGAAATTATAAAATATTGATATAACTTATGCTGTAAAACTACCAAAGAAAATTTATATATATACCTACATTTAAATATAACTTATGTAAATTGTTGAAAATAAAATAAAATATAGTACGGTAGATTCTAAAATACTAAAACAATCATAAAAATATATATATTATAAATTGACCTATCAAACTTGTACCCAGCAATTTTATATAATATATATACCAAAACAGTAACGAAAATTGAAATACTATATTTTATATATCTAACATATGAAAGCTAATAAAATAACATATTTTATTATAGTTGAAACTGTTATAACCAAATATATAAAACATATAAAAATACGTATATTAATAGAAGGCTGCCAACTTATACCATATATACCGTAAGCTAGCAATAGTAAAATAAAACGCGTATATATATATATATATTTAACTTATTAACTAGTTAGTAAAACATACGTATCTAAAAGCCGTACGATAACTATATGCTAACAAAAGTCAAAAACTATATACCGTAAAATCTTAAAATAATATACATAATACAGTATAAATATATACTAACCTTTATATATGAACAGAAGTTAAATATTTATATACACGTTTATAAATATAACAATTATCATATATATACTATTATGAAATATATTATTATTTTTAAAGTTCAACTGTTAGGGAATTCAAAATCCCCATAGTTGCAGTAAACATATAAAACAAAACTTATGCACAATCTATACTGTTCTTAATATATAAAATAGACTTATATCAAATAAAATGCGTACTTACTTTTAAAAACCAGAGAGGAAATGTTTTGCCAACTAATGCATGCGGCCATAGGGAGGAGGCAGGCCAAGGAAAAGAGAGAGCTCATGCTCAGGTTTGGAAGAAATAAGAAAAGATGGAGGGGAGATGAGAACAGGCGATTTTTAAAGGAAGAATGCATGCGTGATTCAAGCAACATGACATGGCGAAGGGCATTCTTCAGGCAACAGAGAAAATGCTAGTTTCTTAAATATAAAGGTAGGTCTGCATCTGATATGTGAACGTGCTATATGACTTTATATAATATTTACAAAGCTCTCTCCTCTTTTAATATTAATTTGAGGGCAACGAATAGCCTACAGAGAGAAAAGAAGATGCAATCTATGCTATACTATATATAAATATATTCGTAGAAACACGCAAACGAAGAGGTAAAAGAGGGAAGAGAAAGAGGCGTATAAACGAATGGTAAATAAATTTAGATTTCAAATGAAATAAATGGAATAGCAGAGATTAAAGTATGGATGTAAATCCTAGAATAATAAAAAGCAACGGTTATATGTTGATTAAGAATAATAATTAAAACAATTAATGGCTTAAATGGGGCAGCATGTTTCAAAATTTTGAAATGCAAAAGAAACGTACACTATAAATATAAAGTTTTCAAAAGCAAAAGAAATGTAAAGCTGTCCATTAATTCATCAAAACGTTATTTAAATAATAAATTGAAATGAAAAAAAAAGTAATTGTAACGGTCAATAGTTGATTTAGCTATACACTTAATGCAATAAATTTTTGTTTGTTTGTACAACACATAATGAGTTTTGAAAGTCAAGGAGATAAAAATGGATAAAAGGAAAGAAATCAGGAAATTTTTGTGAGCAATGGCTTTCCAAGGAAAGGTAGGCTTACATTATATATACATGCTGAGATGATTAGGCACGTTCAAAATGTTTGAAGCAATGAAGGAATTGGAAATAAATATAAAATGAAAGAAATTTGAAAAGTCCGTAGCTATGATTTAGCCAAAATTTATTAAAGCCATTTACTAGGAAGGTTGGAACCGAAATAATAGAGAGAGGAAGGCACATTAAATTTGATGACAAAGTTGTGTTCGGATCTATAAGCAAGCGGTTTATATATTATAGGCCTTATGAAAACGAGGGAAGGAACGGATGCTACTAGCTTGATGATTTGAGATTCTTTCAAGCGTTAAAAACAAAAATAAAGAGAGACCAGAATAAATGCACCACCATAAATATAAATATACGCTTCAATTGCAAAAGAAACATATAGAGAAAATTATGGGTAGTGGGAAAAGTAAAGTCAGTGCACGAAACTAGAAGGAATAATAAAAGCAAGGTCGATGATCTCAAATTTATTAATGGTTACGAATGGAAAAGTCTACCTGGATTGGAAAAGTATTAAGCAATAGAAATCTTTAACGGTAGTAAAAAGAAACCGTTACGCACTGATTCAGAAATCAATTAAAGCAATTAATAGCTTGAATTGGACAGCACGTTTTCTCAATTAAATAAATTTCCATAAAATTATTTGAAAATTTACAATCTTCTATATTTAAATATACGTATTCTAAATATATAAACATTTTATTTAAAAATTCAATTATTATAAGATTTCACAAATATTCAATTAAATACGTTATAGAATCAATTAAAATTATTAAAATTTTCCGGGTCGTTACACTCTCCCCCACTCAAAACTTTTCGTCCCCGAAAAGGAAGGAGGTAGGAGAATAAAACAACCAGAAAAAAAAATAGATTGAAAGCCAAGATAAACAATAAATTTTAAAACTATATAAATTTTATTTAAAATATTTATTTGAAAATTTCATTTGAAATTAAATTTTCTTTAATATTTAATACTTCTCAAACTCCTTTGCAGACAATTATTTACATTATTACTTCTATTTACAAAGACTATTGAAAATATTAAATCCAAAATTTATGAAATTTTTAATTTATCTCAAGATACCTTTCAAATATTATCAATAAATTAATAATCATTTTCTTTAAAGATGTTTTATTTAATTTATAACTTCAAAAATATTTATAACACTAAAATTTTATATAAAACAACGTAGTATACAATTAAGCAATATTTAAAAGATTTATTCAAAAAGGAAAGGAAGGTAGATTCCGAAAACGGAATGTAAGTGAAAAATGAAGCTGAGCAGATGAGGTAGATTCAAAAGAATAGAAATCGGACACGAATAATTTATTTCAAACCATAAGAATTTTAATTTCAAATATTAATACAAAATTTCTTTGTTGGGAAAAATACTTTTATAATAAATACCTTTATAATAATACGTTTATATCGAAATAAATCTTTCTTTCGAAAATATTTTTATAACTCGATGTTTTAACAAGTTTATCCTCGTTTTTGCAGACTCTGGCCATGCGTTGATCAGGCGCAAAGTTAGAATTCTTCAAGTATTTAGTAGACCTGTTTCAACACCCAGTGAAAATACTTGAAAAACCTTTTTAAAAACAGATATGGAAAGTACAATCCAAACAAACAACCAAACCAAAACCTTTGTCCGACCATGGTTCGCAGATACACAATGGTTACGCCTGGGTCTCCCAGGAAACAATCCAAATCCGTAAGCTTTCTCAGCCCTGCGAGTTACGCCATGATGACTAGTAGAGTGCAGGATACACAATGGTTACGCTTGGATCCCCCAGGAAACAATCTGTACCCCTAGGCAAGACTCATCCAGGCACTTGCGCTACTATTCGCGACCTACACAGATTGCAGGAGACACAATGGTTACGCCTGGATCCCCCAGGAAACAATCCGTACCCCTAGGCAAGACTCAGCCAGGCAGTTGCGCTATGCAGTCACGAGAGGAAAAAAAATCATGGGTTACGCCACGGTGGGAAACACTCGAGTATTACATCCGGAAAACCGAAAATCAGAGAGAATAATATCAATAGAATGAATCCACGATGTGGCCACAAAGCGGATATCAAGCAGAAGGCACTTTCCATATCTTTACTTCGAAAATATATATCATATAGTACCTTTTCAAATACTTTCAAATATCATACTTATATAAAATCCATATATATATAAGATTCCATTTTCAAATCGAATACTTTCCAAATCAATAGTATGTCAAATCATACTTATATAGACTTCGATTTATAAAAAAAATTCTCTTTCCAAATTGAGTACCTTTCAAATCAATAGATTTCAAATCACTTCATACTTATACAAATCCATTTTATATAAGTTCGACCACTCCCAAATCAAGTGCTTAACAATATAAGGTTCTCAATTTCAAATCATTTCAATATCAATTCAGTTTCAAAATCATATAGGATTTCACCAATTTTTTTTCCAAATTAAGTATCTAAATTTCAAAGTTCCCAAAATAATAGGTTTAGAAAATTATCCCAGTTTCCAAATTAAAATAATTCAAGTCAAACAAATTCATTTCCAAAATCACCATATAAGTACTGGTTTTTAATTTCAATTTAATTTCAAAACCAAATATTTTCTCAAATCAATTATACTCAAAATGGTTTCTAAATTTATAATCATCACTTTAAAATTTTTAAACCATCTATTTCTATTAGAAATATCCAATTTACCTTTCTGAAAACCATTATTTGAAATATTTTTTTTTATTTATATATAGAGTTATTACTAGTCAAATTGAAAACTCGAGGACTGAACACCGGTCTCACTTTAAATTGTTTCAAATATATACATATATCTTTCGAAAATATCAAATTATACTTCGGAATTTGAAATCAAAAACGGTTTTACAAAATCACACGCATAGCGAAGCTATTAAAGTGGCCTCTCCCCCACTCTGAAACTCGAAAATCAATGTCGATGATGCGTGCACTCATCACCGAAATTATTCTCCAGCGACATAAGTGAGTTATGGACTTCTATTTTCTTGAAAACTTCTTTGAAATTTCTTCAAAATTATTGGAATTCATTTGAACCCATTTGAAACATTTCTTATTCGGAAAAATACTTTTAAATCGTATTATTTTTATATATTTTCCCAAAATCTTAAAACCAGTTTCAAAATATCGGAATTCAATTCTCGAATTTCAAATTTAACCCTTCAGTTATAAATCCTTTTTATATAAATCACTTTCTTATAAATTTTCAAAATTTCCAATCCTTTCAAAACTTTTATATATAGAATAACATTTCTTATTCGTTTTATATATAAGTATATAATCCTTATCGAAAACATTTTGACTTTTATATATAGAATAAAATCATAGTTATCAAAATAATAATTTCGTATAAAACAATTTTAAAATACAACAAACCCGATTTTAAAAGGATGATTCAAGAATGGATTTCAAAACAAAGATAGAGATTTAATTTAGAGGAACTCTAATCAATAGAATCCTGATTCGAAGATAGGCTCAAACAAGGTTGAGAAAATCAAATTACAAAATAGAAGATGGATATACTTCCATAAATCTCGGGCGACCTTAACCGGGTCAACCGTGACTTCAGGAATATAATTGATGCGGAATTCTAAAGCAAATCGACATTCGATTGCCAGAGATAGAATTCGGCATACCAAGATATAGCAGCATCGTAAACCGAGAATACAGAAATCTCCGGTGAATCAATGCCAATTGTAAAGGAGTTTTCACCCCCTTTACAATTCATTCCGTGGAGTTATGGGATACTCCAGAATCAAACAAATATAAATAGGGAGAGACAAGAATGAATTTCGGAACCGAGGGACATTCCAAAATTCAAAGGAAATCAAGTCAAAAAGAAGGGATTCAACTCGAACGAAAGTGATTCTGTAAATGAATTTACCATATATGCTAGGTTTTGCCTAGAGCCAAAGCTCTGATACCAACTATAACGACCCGCTATTTTGGACCATTCAAATCGACAATAAAACCGTACATGTCCGACTTGAAAAATTCAAAATATCGAATTGTTAATAAAATTTGGCAAAACTTAAAATATACAGTAAATAAATCAATCATAGATCACCTACACAGAGTAATACAATGCAGCAGAATAGATAAAGAATAGTAGTTCATGAAGCTACTATATACCTTAGAGTTAGAAATAAAATACAACCGAATAGTTCAAATGCCATGAAGTCTCCAATGCAACAGATGGCTTCTCTGAACCAATCAACTGGATGATTGAAGGGATAGATAGCTTGATCTTCAAGCAAAGCTCCAACTTCGAAGATGAGTCTCAAATGCTGTATCTCTCAGTCTGACCCGAGCGTAAAGCAAAACACAAAACACTCGAGTGAGGATTAACATTCTTATATCTATAAATCTAACTCAAGTGAAATATCAACTGAAATATAATTAACTTAGAGGATGTTTGGGATAACCATCCTCCAAGGGTCCATGGAACTATCTAAAAGATAGAAATATACACTATAACACCGTAGTCTTTTCAACTTAATTTATACTTCAAAACCAAATATCATTTTCACTTCAAATATCTCTATACTTCCCAAATAGTATTTTTATATATTAAATAATTTGTACAGTAAAGAAATTTCAATTCCCTCAACTTAACAAATCGTTTAACATCAACCCGACCACCCCATTTAAATCTATTTCAATCTCAATTTTTTAATTTAAATTCAACTCAATTTCTAAAATAACCACCTCAATTTTATCGATCTCAAATTCGGATTTGAAATCACAAAATACCCTTTATGTTCAATATATTTCAAAACTTTAAGTATTCAACGTTTCAAACTAACTTTTTAATCAATTTAGTTTCTAAATAATAAATTCAACTATACTGATTTCAAATACATATCCGAATCTCAAAATAAACCATTTAAATCCCAATATAGTTCAAAACTTTAATATTTAATTAAATGTTCAATTTAATAGTTCCATATAGATCTCGATTTAACCTCATTATTATCTAGTCTTAAAATAATCCCTCATTAGATACAATAACATTTAAGTAACCTTAAATTACATTTTACTCAATATTTTCTTTAATTTATTTAAACGTGAAATATTCATTAAATCACTTAAATAAAATCCAGTTACAAAATCATACCCTTAAATTTCCCATTCAAAAATTTCAAATTGATTTAATTGAATAAATACTTATTTAAATACCATTTAGATAAACCCACATTTATCTCCCAATCTTAGTAAATTGCAGAATACTTTTGGAATAAAATTTACATAAATATTTAGCATAATTTATGTATTAAATCAAATTTTGACTAAATTAAATATTATTAAATCTATATATCATTACCCTTTATATATAAAAAAATTTAAGGATTAACATTTAATAAGACCATATATTTCTTTCCAAAACAATGAATTAAATTTCAAAATATTTATATATATGGACCAACGATGTCTGTATATATTTCTTATCATATGGTCAAGTGTTACGAATATTTATCATTTCAATCCATACACTAAATGTATAAGGGTGGATAGCATTTCAACCCGTAATCCCAATTCAATTAAATGAAAATCGCTTGGGTTTATTATTTCAACCCATAACGATTTTCTCCTATTCTAAAGTCTGTTCGGGTATGTATCATTTCAACCCATAGTGATTTCTATACTAACAGGGAACTTGCAGAGTGATAACAGATATGTAAATAATAATAACAACAGGCATATATCATCAAAATAAATATATAAACAATAGGATATGGTGTCATATCCTGTAACGACCCGCAAATCCGTACCCCTTGAGTTAACACTATTCTACAACAATAAACTCAAGTTGCACAGAAATACGAACCATTTGGGTTTAAGAAGAAGAGGTAGAAGAAGAGAATTGAAAACAACAACAGAATCTAACCATCGCAGAGGAATAAAATATAATAGATAGTAAATAATCTTTACTCAAAATCAAATACATCTGTTTACATACATTACATCATCAGAGTCCATCAGTCACAGCTCACATCAATAACATACAATGGATACACAACAACTCAACAGCGGAATATATATATATATAAACAAGTACGAGAGTACGTATCGTCATCCTGCTCGTCTCCTGAGCTCCACAGCATTATATCCTGTATTCTATAATACTCGGTCTGACCCGAGCATTACAGTTAAATAATACCCGAGTCAGTCTGGAATACCAGCGTGAGAAAATCACACCCAATTGATTTTTTTAAAGTTTCAAAAATCCTATGAAAACAAAAGCATCTCGTAAGACCACGCCACAAATAAACATGTCGGGTTTTTACCTTACGATGGCTAAAACGATTTTTATAGAAATCCTTTGATATTATAATATGGTCTATATACAAGTACTTATAAAATAGCCGAAATTGTTACATTATTAAATTCCAGCTACTAGCCACAAAAGTGGGTAATACAAACAAAACTCGTACAAGGCTCGTAGGGAGAATGGATTTCCAACTAATGACTAGGCACTGGGGTACCACCTGTCACAGTACGGGGCCTAGATCACCGTACCGAGGATTACTCCCTTCATCCCCTGCAACACAAAGCCGGAACCATCCCTTATTGGACAGTCCCGAGTGAGATCACCCCGCGGTTGGGATCAGCAACCGCACCACTAAGCTGAAAAATAAAAAGGGACATCTAGACTGGAACGACCTCACCCTGCTTGGGTGCTACCCACCTAACTTTGTTGCATATCCCCTGATTTTCAGTCATTCCCATTTGATGAGGCTTGAGGCTAAGCGTTACCTTTAGAACATTTCACTTAGAATGCCCATCGTCCACCTGACGATGTTTCGCAAGCATTCATCCATAAAAGTCCGTCCCGGGTTCGAACGGAACCGAAGGCACTACTCCTACTACATCCATTTTGGAAATATCCTCAGGATTAGTAGCGACTAGCCCTTGCACTTCACTGCTCCAGCTTCGACTCCGAACACGTTACACGAAACATACAAACCTAATCGAAGTGGTTTTCGAGAAATAAATCTCGATCCCGGTCTCTTCGAAACGATCAACGCAGTTGGCCAATATTGATAGTCGGTTATTTAACTATCAATTAATATTCACAAAACATCCATCAAACAATAAATAATTTCCCAAATTATTTATTAACCTCAAAAATATCTTCACAAGATATATTTCTATTTTCAATCCTTTGAAAACAGTTTCAAACCCATCTTTCTTTCCCAGTATAAACTTTCCCAAATATTTTCTATCTCTTCTGAAATCACCAAGCACAGAACTAGATTTTAAACATAAATTTTAAAACACTTTACTTTGAAATATATACTTTTAACACATTTAAATTAAAACTACTTCAATAATTTGTTAAAAATACATATTATATGAATATTTGAAAATAAGGTTACTTAATAAAATATAAAACCAGATTTTCACTTTTGGAAACAAAATACTAAGTCACTTTTTAAGTAATTACTACTATAATAGATTGAAAGAAATACTTACTTTAGAATTTAAATATTTAGAAATAATACATTTTTCAAAACATACTTTTTAAACAATTTTAGAAACTTTGAATCTATATTTAAAATTTTACTTTGAAAATGTACTTGGTTATTCAGGGAGAATTCCAACTTCAATTACTTAAATCAATTTTCCAAATTGATTCCCAATTTATTCCATTTGAAATAAATTATTTTACTTATCAGTTCATTTCCAAATTCAGTAGTTATGGACTTTATTATTATTATTATTATTATTATTTTTGTTCTTTACTCTTTCAATAATCCAAATCTTAAGTTCTAAATAAATGTTTGCTCTTTTTAATTAATAATATTGCATTTTAAAATTCATTAACTTTCTGTTTTATTCAAAAATTTCCTATCCATTCTCAAGATTCATTTATTAGAATTTTAAAGTCACTTTATTTAGTTTCCAAGTTATTCTTAAATTTATTCTATAATTATTTTACTTGCAATTTCACTTCTTTTATTTTCATTTCCAAAATCAAATTTATATTCTTGGTAATTCATTATACCCAATTATATCAACCAAGCCATAACATTCAATACTTCCGCATAATTCATTTTAGAATATCAAAAATTCAGAACAGAGAATATAAAATAATGTAATTAAAAGTTGAGGGGTCCAGTTGGATCCCTCCAACCTGTTTTCCCTGCATCCACAGATGTTAGCACAATATAATCTGCCAATTCCACAATATAATCTGCCAATAGCACATCAATCAAATTCCACCCTTCAAACCATTATTTAAATTTAATCATTTAAATTTATTTAACTGAGTGAGATTAACTCACCTTTGATGTTGCTTGCTATCCAACCAAACCAGCTTGTTTTCTTTCAGATTTTGACCTTGAATAACAATTTATAATTTTATTAACATTTCAAATAATTGAATGATTAATTGACATCGAATAGATTCAATTAATCAATAATTAAATTGAAACGAGTTCCTTTTTTTTTTAAATTTTTTTATTTTTTTTTGTGTCATATAATTTAACAGGTTTATTAGGCCAATTAATCACTACTAAATAGATTTAATTCCAACTTACCATTTGATTTAAACCAATTTTCCTCTGAAATCTTTAGTAACTAAAATAAACTAAATCCCTTTATTAAACAAACTTAAACTCCATAATGTGTTATATATATTTATCTTCCTTTCGAAGCTATTATGAAATAATTTGTAGATTTTCAAGAGATCTATATATATATATATATATTTTATAAACTTCCAGCATTGAAATTCCTATTTTTTTTTCAAACCTTAACTATAAAAAATATATTTCAGCCTTCATAATTCTTATATAAAATTTCTAGTTGAACAAGGTTGTCAAAAATAATTTTTTCCTCTGTTTTATATATACATGTTCATTTTCAGAATTAAAACCTGTCCTTACTGCAAACATTCTTTCTCCAACTGTAGGTGTATACGTATGTCTACTTTATTAAATTAAATAAATAAGAAAAGATGAGGTCAGCTATACCTCGCTGCCTTCGACGAACCCACCAACCTTCAGATCGAGATCGTCCATGCCCTCATCGCGACAGAGACAACCTCCCTCCAACCGCCTGCAACCATGTTGTTGCCTCCCAAAAGCACGTGGTTGAGTAGCCCCACGATCCCCATCTCGATCATCTTCCACATATCGACTCCCTCCAGCTGGCCTCGTCGATCGATATCTTCCTTGCGTGCAACTAAAGCTCGAACACTCTCAAACGAGCACGCCTCCTCGCCACCGTAGCATCATCATACACGACCGTCAGCATCGCGTCACCTCACCCTCAAAACGATGTCGCCACATGACCTTGATCTCGCAACCCAAGTCGAAGACCGCACTCGTCGTGCTCCTCCCCCTGACTCTACCCGAACCCCAATTTCTGTTGACCAGCTTCCCATTTAAAAATCGAGATCCAATTTGATTTAGAACGTATAGAGGAAGGAAAGAGAAAAGGGGGATTTGAGATGAGAACGCGGCTGCTATTTTTCTCTTCTATTTGGGGAATTAAAATGAAAGGAATACAGATGTACGGGGAAGACAAAATGGTGGCTAGATGTACGAGATGTTGGATGGTTGAAAGTTAATATATTTTATTTAATACAAAAAAAATATCTAACCCGATCGACTCGTGAAATCCCGAACTCCGAACGAAGCGTACCGCTAGGCGTTCATATGGTTTTACCCGTATTCCGAGCGCAATGGAAAAAGTTTCGAGTCCTATTTCGACCGTATGGAGAAGATAGCCTTTGGGTTCAGTAATTATTTAATTTCCGATATAGATTTCAACGCGTTTATATATCGTATGCTCTCACAACAACTCCAAACACTACGAAAATTGAAATCTGATAATAGTCCACTATTACGGATCCAATGGAACTGGTTTTTTTTCGAAATCCGAGACTGTGCCTCAGAAGGCTATTTTAAAATTCAATTTAAACGATATTAAATTTCAAAACCGAACAATTAAGTGTTAGATTCAATTTTTCAACTTCTATTATTCCCAGCTCTATCAATATAAATTTTACAAGCCTTCAAATTATTTTTAACAGGCTTAAAACTCCAGATTCAACATTTTTTCCAACTTCAAATTATTTAATTCATTAATTTAATTATCAAATGAATTGTGATATTTGAATTCGAGTTAAAACTTAACTTTAAATATTTAAAATCAATTAAATGTTCCGATTTTGAATGCTCAGAAATTCCGGGTCGTCACATTCCTCCCCCCTTAAAAGAATTTCGTCCCCGAAATTACTAGTTAGGAAGAATGATCCCTAACCCACTATCTATTTCCTCGACCTAAATAGTTTTCAATGACCTTTCAAAACCATCTTTAATTAAAGACACTATCCCTCTTCCTAATTTCCTAAACTTGCCCATAAGCCTCAAACAAAATCGCTTACTTATCGATTCGAATTTCACATTTTAAAACCAAATTTGAATTATCAAAATTTGCTCAAAATTTTTCTAACTCCCTAAATTTTTCGAAAAATTTCGCCAGCGCCTCCTTTGCGCGGCTAGCTCGGTACAACTACCAAATGGCTCTACGGCCTCCCAAATCCAAAAAGAAGACAAAAAGCCAAGTGGCTCGATCCAAAAAAAAAAAAAAAAAAAACCAATCAATTTCATATAGAAATTTAAACACATACCTTTTTGTCGAGCATTTCAAATTTATCTTTCGGAATAAAAATATCAATTTCCTTTCCCTTTATAATACCTGCATATCCTGCTTAGCACTAATATCCAATCACAACCTTCAAAACATTTATTGAATTCCTTACCAATGTCAACTTCTATCCATTCAAAACTTAGAATATATTTACAATATCAATTTCCAACTTGAGAATTCTTCATTCCTTTCTTAAGTTAGTATAAGCATTTAACATGCCTCTTTATTGATTTTCACTTCATCATTGGAGTTTACATCCATTTCCATTCACTATGCCTTACACTACTAGAAAAATTAGCTTTGACAGCAAATTTATACAGCATTTTTCATAGTGGTGCTGTCCTTCAACTGGTTAAACCGATAAAAATAATATAAAAACGCTGTTTTTCAGATCGCCAAATTTTTTTGCGGGAAAGACCAAATATTATTTTTGGTGGCCGCTCTTTTGCCATATTTTCAGATCTCCTTCCTTTCTTTTCGTCAGTATTCATCCTCCGCCTTCACAGCAACGTTCCTTTTCTTCTCGATTTCTCTTTTACATCCTTCATCTAACCCTAAAATAAATTATATGTTAGTTGGCAGCACCATTTATTTTACTAAAATGATGGTGAGAGTAGCTACAATCATTAATTTGGTGACAGGATGATCGATTTTGGGTGGTGGTTGATTTGATGGTGGTTGCGATTGATTTGGGAGGCTTCTGTAGATTTTGGGGGTCCATTCATGATTGTATGTATCCCATGAATCTTATCCTTTCTTCTTTTCATTATGTGATTTTACTATGTATTTTCATTTTTTACACCTTTTATTTTCTTCATATTTGGTTTTGAACTGAACTGAAAGTCAATATGTCTTTGAATTTATCAATTATTTGATGAATCTTCCAATATTTATCTAATATAGGTAGAAGCTAGAAAAAGCGTATTAGTCTTGTAGTTATAATTAAAAAAACAATTCTAAAATGCTGTTTAATTTTCTTTCCATGACCAACCACAAGTCTTTAACAACTTCTGTTGTCTTTTTACCAGTTGGATATTTGATTAGACTATTAGAGTATTGCATTCATCAAATAGGATTATAGGAATTCAAGAAAAATAGAATATATTACCCCTGATTTGCCTGAAATTATATTTTACTGAACATTAACTATGTGATAATTAAAATTAAGAAAAGTACAGTTATCACAAGGATTTTAAACTACTACACACGCTAAACTGAAGTATTATATGAATATACAGAAATTATTGTCTATGAATCTTAGAGTTAGTTTCCTTACTCTCCCCTTTGCATAAGGTTCACATTCGATGCATTGCCATTAGCTGCAGTCGGTTGATTCTTTGTAGTGGATAATATTGAAGAACTGTAGAAAGATTTCTTCAACTTTAGTAGTACTTTTAAGTCGTTTTTGTGGCAAACAAATTTTGAGTTTAACGATGTTGATGATACTAAGGCTAAAGGCACAAAAAAGATGATGGGAATTAAGAGAAACGAGGAGGTAACCATATTTTCTGTTTTGATGATTATTATAGTTGAATAGGAGTAGAGATAGGAATGAAAAAGACTTAAAACAAGCAATGGTTTGATGAAGATATTGGAAAAGACTTAAAACAAGCAATTTAGGAAGCTCTTAGTCTGCCATTATCAATACGTTATAATGATACATCTCTTATTCATAGTTTCATATGAATATGAATACATTTTTGCAAAGTAGAAATTCGTTATTCTACATTCCAGTTTAAATGTACTATATAAGCATGGTATGATAAAATACATTCCAGTTTAAATGTACTATATACCAGCTTGTATAGCCGATGGATGAAAACGTTTGGATTTTTGTAGGGTAATCAAGTTGACTGTATTAGTGGTCTTAGTAAGTTGGGATTGAGGTGAAGTATGGAAACCATAAAATCGTTAAGAAAAAAGTATAAAATTTGTTTATGTAGCTGACTAATTTGCAAATTTCTTGTGGTTTTGGAATCTTGTTGCACCATTGATAACTTGATCTATAGATCCCAAGTTTTAAAAAATTCAAATCTCTGTGACTAATTTTGTTTCTGGTAGTTATTTTGCATGAATAATAGTATTCCTTGATGATTAGAGTTGTTCTTTTTGTAAACTTTAAATCAATAAACACTCAAGTAGAATTTGTTCTTCTGTTGCATGTCCATGCACCATTTCTTGGCTGCAATATTTGCTTGAGTATGTATATGCTCTCTGCTCTTTTATTTTGTACGTGTAAGAGTATTCATGTGCAAAAGATGAAGAAAAAAACTTTGTTTTGGTGGTCTGTTTATCTTACTATTTATATTTATGAAATTTCTTTCATGCAAGTTAATAATTATTGATGTTCAATTCTGTAGGCTTTTCGTTTCTTCTTTTTCTTCATCTTATATTTATGCTTTACATATGTAGCCCAAAGAAAACAAGAAGAGATGTGAAGCAAGGTACAGAGAGAGCATACTACAGAGCCTCATGATGTTGGAACTGAAGTAAGCCTAATTCGCATTCAGGTACTACCCATACGTCGTCAGATTACGGCGATGTATAGCTTTTAGCAGTTTTTCCTATTGATTGTAATTATTATAAGAGTAGACGAATGAAATCCACTTCACATTATATGATTTATTCGTTATTTTGACTTGATTCGGGTTAGATATGTTCATTGGCAAGTTTTTTTAGGTACGAGTCTGGCATTTTGATTGATTTGTGAATCTAAGGACAAAGGCCCAGATGGAAGAAAAGCTATTGAAATACCTCCACCTTGACCTAAAAGAGGCCTTTGTGACCATATCCTTGCAAACCGAAAAATATGGTAATTATGCATATACTATTCATTGAGATTATAGACTAATGAAGTGGCTGATTTTCAAGTACAAAGTATTCATTATACAAAATTTGCTTGCATTTTTAGGGCCTTTAAGTTTTTGGACAATTTTGGTTCACTGTAGCATCATCAGGTTGGTTTAAACAAATTCATATAACAAGGTACAGAGAGAGCATACTACAACAGTTCAAGGAAGCTGGAATGATTCAAAGCGAGATAAGGTCGAAGACAAGAAAGCATGGAGGCATGATGGTTACTATGGAGACAAGAAACCATTTTACGCTTTTTAATACTTATTTTCTCATCTCCTTTTTAATACTTAGATGTCACCATTTGGTTTGAACTCTGTCACAAATTTACATGAAGGTGTTAGAAGAGCATGAGCTGTCATGTCCTGACCTTTTGCTTGTAAAGACGGATGTTATTTTCTCAACGAAAGAAAGTAAGACATCTTACTCAGTCTCGTTGCTAATCAATATTACTTTCTTTAAAGTACTATTTACATTAATAGTAATATTAGCTGTATTCGAGCACACACCTCTGTTTCTTTTTTTATATTTTAATTTACTTACAAATAAGCATTAGTATGGCTCTTTTGTAAAAATAGCTATACGTTCTAAATTTGTAGTAATTGAAAACAAGTCACATTTATTACATAGGCAATGAACGCGAATAAGCTATACATATTAGATCACCACGATGGGTTAATGCCATACTTAAACAGAATTAACTGAACAAAGAACAAAGTTTATGCAACTAGAACACTTCTTTTCTTGAAAGAAGACATCACTTAGAAACAGTTTTAATTTTTTTTGTGTGTGTGTATATTGTACCATGTTAAATGAATGTATGGTTATTGACTTTATTCATATATCTCATGCTGTAAAATACATTTGGTTTGTTCTTTTATTTGTATTCTTAATGTCTATACAATAAACAATATGTTGTAGATGAATTCTATAATACATGCGCTAACTCTTTATCATTTTTATAATTAGCTATGATGATTAGTAGTGGAAGCCATTTAAATTATCATACATCCTTGTTGGTTGAATACTGTTGAACTTGTATGAATTTAGAACCTTTGAATAAGGTTATTTTCTCCTTACTGCTACTGCTTATGTATGAACTCCTAATGATTTTTTAGGAATTTCACTGATACAAACCAAATAGAACGGAAGTTAAATGGGATGGTTTTTATAGGTAAATGCATGGGCCAAAGATATCCATAAACTAATGGGATTATCATACTTTCATTCATATTTGCAGTTTCTTATTCACAAATAGTTATAAAATCTGTGTGTTCTTTGATCTAAGAATTTAGAGAAATTTGGTGACAATTCTTATTTAACCAAATTATGCATGGCACGTCACTGGTCAATTGTATTTGTACATGGTGTTTAGTCATAGCTGGTCAAATAATTAATATAATTTCTTGAGAATTAGCAGAGTCCAGATAAGTGATATGTAGTATTTAATGCACGTTTTAAACATCCATTGCGTATAACAATGATTTCAATGATAACATATGTATGATTTAATCAAGTAGTTGGTTAATCTGTATTGAAATTACACATGTTACTATGATCACCTTTAAAAATTAAATAAAGCATATTCAAGTATTAATATTTTATCTTGTGATCCTGTTTTTAGTATTAAACATTAACTTCGCAGAAAGAACAAATGTGTGGTTCCACATTCTGTAGTGACCTTAAATTCATCTCCATGTGTATGCTTTTAAGAGCCACCGACACCCAACTTGTAAAAAAAAATTCATCAATAATTCACTGGATTGCGCTAAAATGGGCCCTTACAGACTTACAGTATTGGATGACAGTTCATTTACTGTGATTGGTTCACATATCTACTATTTTAGAGACTTTGCAGTGGTATCTCATGCTTAACTATATTTGTTTACAAGTTCTGAACGCCAAATAAAGTTGAGCAAATAATTATTTTACCAAAATTTGGTGAGTTTAGTATTAATTTCAAATTGCAATGGTTATTGAGTACAGTTTATGTACTGTTATCTCAGAGTAGAATTGGATGCATTTTGTGAATATTAATTCAGATTTCTTGGAGCTGTATACAAATGAAACTAATAATTTGTGTGTGTAAAGAAAACCAAATATGGAATTAGTTATCTTTTGTATGCATATATCTGTTTCTCGTAGTTGTAGTACTACAGAAAATTTATTCTTATAGGCTTGTCAATTGAATTAGCTTGATTTCTTGAAATTTTTCATCAATTTCCTTAACTTATCAATCGAACAGGATAATGGATCTTAATGATTCAATGAGGATTTCCCCTTTCATGTTGATGTTTAATATTCTATTGCTAATAACTTCGAAAGTAAATGGATTTCCTGTGCCAATGATATTAGTATCAAATGCTGCAGCCAAAGGAGCAGGTCTTTAATTTGGTATGGAGAATGATTCATATTTATTTATGTGATATATTCTTTAACATATTATCCTGTTTTTTCACAGTTTGTTTAGATGGAAGTGCGCCGGCTTATCACTTTGCACCTGGTTTTGGTTCTGGTGTAAACAATTGGTTGGTTCACATGGAGGTAAATTTTTCCAACCTGTATTTGACTTTTTGCTTTTATTAATATTTTTCAAGCATATGGTTTATGTATCACTGCGAAAAAATAGTTATTAATCAGATGATTCTATGTTAGAATTTGTGTAATGTGAATTATTTGCTTACAATAGCATGCCTAAGTGACAATGATAACCTATCGAAAATTGATATGGCAGATGGTTTTTTCTGGAGAAATCCTCCCTACGCTTGTTTACTTTGTTATATGTACTTATTATCAGCTGTAAATAGAAATATGTATAATTATTTAGTTGTTGACATGAAAAACATATAATAAGGCTGTATTAACAGGGAGGAGGTTGGTGTAGTACTATTGAAGAATGCTTAGAGCGCAGAAACACATTTCGAGGCTCATCCACAAAGATGAAACCTATGTCCTTTTCTGGTATCATAGGCAATCGGCAAAAAAGCAATCCTGGTATGGAACACTACAGTAAAATGAATGCACTTTTAGTCTAGATTAAATTACAGTTTTTAAAATAGTTTCGTGTTTTACATTATTTTCCAAAAAAACAGATTTCTACAATTGGAATAAAGTTAAGGTTCGATATTGTGATGGTTCTTCATTCACCGGAGATGTTGAAAGTGTCGACCCAGTAAGAACTCAACATTTTTGAGATGGTAGAATCATAAAACTATGGTTACATCTGATTTATTTGCAGGCTATGCTTTCAGGCTGTTCAGCTGGTGGATTGGCATCGATACTACATTGTGATAAATTCCGCGATATGTTACCAACTGGAGCAAAAGTTAAGTGTTTTTCAGATGCTGGTTACTTCATTCATGCGTAAGTTAATTCAAGATGATTTGCATATCTCTGCTTATTTTTTCATAATTACATGTATAATTTAGCCTCAATTGTCATTTACAGGAAAGACGTTTCTGGAGCAGACCATATAAATAGCTTCTTTTCAGCGGTTGTAGCTACTCATGTATGTATTATATAAAAAATTCTACAAGAGAAATAATGTGCAATGAATAATTAGGAACTGACGCATATATTTTTCTATAGGGTTCAGCAAAAAATCTGCCTTCTTCGTGCACTTCTAAATTCACTCATAACCTGGTATGTTATACTTTGTGCTATTTAGAGGTTTATGTATAACTCTAATAAAGAAAATATAACTTCTCTTTATATTTCATTTTTGGATAGTGTTTCTTTCCACAATATGTTGCTCAAGTAATGCGTACACCGCTCTTTATACTGAATTCAGCATATGACGAATGGCAGGTATACGCCTTAGGAATTGGTAAATGTGATTTTTGGTGTTATGCATCGTGATACTATTAGTTGAGCTGAATAAGAAATCTTAAAATATTACACAAACGGTTTGTAAAAGTTTAAACTCTTACATAAGGTAAACAATTTGATTTAACTAAACTATTCATTTTTAGAAGAGTTATATTTGGAGTGATACATAAGATAGTAATTTTATTTTAGCATTGGATTTACATTTCAGATAAAGAACATTCTGGCACCAAGTTCAGCTAAAGCTAATGATTGAAAAACATGCAAGCTTGATTTAAAGAAGTGTTCTTCTACTCAAGTTTCTACTCTACAAGGTTCATTATCTATTTTCAAAGTCATATATACACTCATAACTTCTATATACAAACAATCAACATTCGGTTCATCCATTTCCAAATTGGATGTCTCCACATATGTTTAAGTACATGCTAACCATGCATCTTTAGCTCTATTAATATTAATTAACCAGATTAGTTTCAACAATCAACTTTTCCCATTCACCACCAAGCTGTTGAATTGACCTTAGGCTTTTGTTTTTAATGCCATTTGGGTTATAAATCTTTGTTCCTCATACCCTATCTCTACTACATATTTCAAGCTATTAGTTCTGTGTACTAAAACGCCTCCACTATTAATACGCGTACCTGCTAAGTTTGATATTATCAAATATAAATGTTCAACGTAGACATCTTTTCATTTAGTTGTCTTACCACACACTTCTTCATTCATACTTCTTATAACAAGTGCGCAATGTAAACCGTGACACGTTACCATATTCTAAGTACTGCATTAACATACGAAGCGGTTCATCTATAGCTGATTCTATTAAGCTATTGAATAACATGTTTATTTGTTTTCCCAGATCATATGGTGATTGATTTGCTACTATGGTCAGGAATAGAAGACCTGTTCAGCATGACAGAGCATGTACAGTTGCGGTAATAAATTTCCAGCTTATGATGGAATTGCAGAAGGTCATGGACACTGTTGAGTTGGAGCTTGTGATGGTATGGATGATTAGTGGGATGGTCAGTGAAATGTGTGTTGTTGAACTGAAAGGGATGTAACAAGGAAGTAGGTTGGTTTTGTGATCCAGCTGGTGGTTGAACTGGTTTGGAATTGTCAACTGTGAAGTGGATTGTTGAAGTTTGATGAAGTATTGTTTGATGAATGGTGAGGCACTGGAAATGTATGGTGAAGGCAGTGCAGAAGATAGGTGTGCTTTGTTGTAGATGATGGTATGAGAGGAGTAACATGGTGAACAGTAGTGTTGCAGTGGTGATGGTTAAACAGGGTGGTGGTGGTTGATGCAGGTGGTATGCAGTGAGAAATAGTGAAGGAGGTAGGCAATGGCAGGGTATGTACTGGTTGTACAGTGGCACAGTGGTGAAGTTGGATGCATAGGCATTGAAGTTTGATGGTTTTGTGGTGGTTGTCGAGTGTAAATAGTGGGATGGGGTTTGCAGTAGTGGCGAGTATGTTTTGTGATTTGATATGTAGGTAGTGGCAAGGGACTGTGTGGTATATGTGAAGGGAAGGCAAGTCAGGTGGAATTGGAGAGGTTTGTGTGTTGTTAAGGAAGTGGATAATGTTATGTTGTATGAAGTTGCACGGCAAAGGGAAGGCAAGTAAGTGGCAGAGGTTAGAGATTGTTGTATGCAAGTGGTTTAGTTACTGCAGTTAGATGCGCAGTTTGACAGTGAGGAGGTAGTGAGTGGGATTGATGGTTTAGAGATGAATGGTGGTGTAAATGTAATGACAATGCTTAGTGTCTGGTCGTGTAGTTGAGTGGATTTTGTTTATGGATATTATTGAAACTTGGTTTATGGATGTCTTTTGTTTATTAATATTCTCTTAACTAGTTTATGTAACCAATTAATAGTTATTAGAACCTGTTATATATACTAGTTGCTTGAATATGCTTAAAATATAGTTTTGGAATATTCAAAAATAGAGTGGAATATTAAAGCTGTTATATAAATAGAAGACAGCGTTTGATTAATGCTGTCAATGAAGAAACAACAGCGTTTATTTCGTGCTGTAATTATCTTGAAATTGTCAATAACAGCGTTTTTTACATGCTGTCGAAATAGTTGATGATTCAATCACAGCGTTTTTAACATGCTGTCGAAATTGTTGATGATTCAATAACAGCGTTTAGAAAAAGCTGTTGTAAACAGTTAAAGTAGAATTTGAACATCTTCGACAACTAAATTATAAACGTTGTTGAAACATAATACAGCACGTCTGAAATGCTGTAAAAACATTATTGACAGCTCGTAATAAACGCTGTCACAGAGATGTTTCAACAGCGTTTATAGAAACGCTGTTGTAAGTTATGTATATACGACAGCATGTCGTTATACAGCGTTTCTAATAACGCTGTTGTATCATATTACAGCGTTTATCAAACGCTGTTAAAAGCCTTTTGTGGTGTAGTGTTAACAATCCAATTTGAGTTCAATTGGTTCCAATTTACTAATTACTTTCAAATCCAAATACTTTTTTTCCAAATTTCCATTCAGATTTCCATCTCTCAGTTCTACTTGAATTCAATTTTATCTTCAAACTTTGCATATTGAATTGTATTCATCTTATCTCAAACCAAATGTAATTAACCATTTCATTTTATTAGTCCCGCTTATTAATTTATTTAAAATTTCAAATAAAAGTTTACTTGCAACCTTACTTTCTTTAGTTCCTTCGATTCACTTACTTTACATATACGATTTTAGTTCAGATTTCAATGTTCAGTTTTAATTCTATTTACTTACCAATTTTAAACCCTTTATCGTTAGTGATAATTTTAAAAATAATTCTAACTCCCAAAATTTTCGAAAAATTTTGGCAGAGTCTCCTTTGTACGGAGGGACTTCTGCGATATCGCAGGATGCACAAATATATATGTATACATCGGCCCACCCGGCCGGAAAACAGAAAAACAGTTCATATTTCCTATTTTTATTGCGTAGGCGTACCTTATTTAGCATTTTTAAGCCAGCGGCTATTTATTTAAGCAATTTGCATAACCCAACCCAGCCAAACAGCTTCCCTGGACCTGAACTTACTCAATTCAAACGTATAAGTGCTAAAATCATGAAATTTAACAGTATTTAACATATTCAACTAGCAACATACAGGTTTGTATAATCAATGTAGGTTAAACAATATTTATATGCCACTTATTGGGTTCCAATATTAATTTTAATTGTTTACAATCAATTTGTATACACTTCATTAAATTTTAGTGGTTTGCAACCCAATTGTTTACATTCGATTCTTATTTAACCCAACAACTCACATTTACTACAATTGATTCAAAAATCAATTTTATTTCCTTTCCATCAATTCATAGAATTTTAATTGACCTCGTTTTACAACAAACGATCCATTTTCTAAAACAATTCAACAATATTAATGTGAATAAAATGATTACTTCAGCTTTAGAACCATTTAAGTTAAATCCAACTCAATTTACATTTAACTTATTCCATTTTAAATTTATTCACAACATTCATTGCATTTCTTCCATATCCAAAGAGTTTGATTCCAAAACATTCTATTAAGCTCAACAACCAATATATCAAATAACCATCACACAATTTACTTAAGTTATTTATTTTCTTCAAACAATTCCACCCAATAACTTAAGTTTATTTTATTCAACCTACTTCCATTCAAATCTTTGATTTCATTTTCTTTTAATCAAATCCCAACCATCTTACTATTTTATTCAATTAGTTTATTCTTTTATCCATTTTAAATTTTAATTTACATCAACAATTCATTGTTGAATTCATTAATACTAAGGCCATTCAATTTTATTAATTCACACTTCAATTTCTATTTAATCAATTTAAATTCCATAACCCAAACTCATTTGAAAAATATTTCTAGGTCATATTCCATTCATTGAATAATATTTTTCGAGGTCATATTTCATTTATTTATACTTGAATTGGTTTTGTTTATATTTCACACCATATCCATTTTAATCCAATACAAATTTCATTCAATATTATCTATACTCAGTTGATTTTATTTCAATCCAAATTTTAATTCAATTCCAATTTATATGACTTATTTCAAGTTGACTTCAAATATCTTTTCTTCACTTTCATCCACTTAAGTTAAATTTTAATTTCCGGATTAAAATTTTCCAGTTTCTTCTTATTAATATCAACCTCAGTTTCAAGTACAATAGTTGATTCATTTATTCATTCACCAATTCATTATTTATACAATGAATTTTATTTCAACATCAATTATTTTTAGTCCATCCTGACTAATTTTCCCATTCCACATAACTTCACACAATTCAATTTTAAATTCCAGTACTGGGTTTCACTTTACTTACTTACAAGGTTGAATTTTATTTCAACAAATTCCAAATTTACAAACTATCAAACTTTTTATATGTTATAAACATTCTCAGTTAAAATTCCAGAGTCTAAACAATTTCCAAATTTCAAATCCACCTGTTAATCAACTATATACAAAATCCTTTGGTATATTCAGCTATCCTTTTGAATTTCCAAAACCAAATCTAGGTTTGCAAACAATTTTAATTTAAAACAATTTGGTAGCAATTTCTCTCCTGGAAGCTCGAAAATGAACTTCGATGATGCTGCAGTCATCACCGACGTTATTTTCCAACGACCGAAAGAGTTTAAATGCTTTTATTCTCTTTATAAAATCCTTTCGAAAATTCCGGACTCGTCCTAGTTCAAATCCACTCAAAAAAAATTTCAAATCTCCAAATTCTTTAAATTTATATTCAATTTACATTTAAACTTTTCTCTGGAATTCTATATTTAGATTACAATCTCATTTGTATATAAAGTTTATTTCAATTTTACAAATTACATTTGTAACCTATATTTTCAAATTTTAATTTGCTATAGAATTTTATTTCTTCACTTTGGTTACAAATTTCAATTTCTAGTTAGGTTTTCATATAATAATGATAATAATTCAATATTATCATGTCTAACATCCAAACAACCATATATATGAACTAAATAGATTACAAAACTTTTCTTTATATACAAAAATAATTTTGGGTAAAATTATTCCATTTACCCTACTTTAAAACAATACTGTGTCGAATTATTCTATTCAAGTGTTTAGAGACCCCTATCAATGTTGTGGCGTCCCACACATCGACCAGAATCCATAAACTACTCAATAAACCAACCAACACAATATAAGAGAATTGAAAACAACAACAGAATCTAACCATCGCAGCGGAATAAAATATAATAGATAATAAATAATCTTTACTCAAAATCAAATACATCTGTTTACATACATTACATCATCAGAGTCCATCAGTCACAGCTCACATCAATAACATACAATGGATACACAACAACTCAACAGCGGAATATATATATAAACAAGTACGAGAGTACGTATCGTCATCCTGCTCGTCTCCTGAGCTCCACAGCATTATATCCTGTATTCTATAATACTCGGTCTGACCCGAGCATTACAGTTAAATAATACCCGAGTCAGTCTGGAATACCAGCGTGAGAAAATCACACCCAATTGATTTTTTTAAAGTTTCAAAAATCCTTTGAAAACAAAAGCATCTCGTAAGACCACGCCACAAATAAACATGTCGGGTTTTTACCTTACGATGGCTAAAACGATTTTTATAGAAATCCTTTGATATTATAATAGTGTCTACATACAAGTACTTATAAAATAGCCGAAATTGTTACATTATTAAATTCCAGCTACTAGCCACAAAAGTGGGTAATACAAACAAAACTCATACAAGGCTCGTAGGGAGAATGGATTTCCAACTAATGACTAGGCACTGGGGTACCACCTGTCACAGTACGGGGCCTAGATCACCGTACCGAGGATTACTCCCTTCATCCCCTGCAACACAAAGCCGGAACCATCCCTTACTGGACAGTCCCGAGTGAGATCACCCCGCGGTTGGGATCAGCAACCGCACCACTAAGCCGAAAAATAAAAAGGGACATCTAGACTGGAATGACCTCACCCTGCTTGGGTGCTACCCACCTAACCTTGCTACATATCCCCTGATTTTCAGTCATTCCCATTTGATGAGGCTTGAGGCTAAGCGTTACCTTTAGAACGTTTCACTTAGAATGCCCATCGTCCACCTGACGATGTTTCGCAAGCATTCATCCATAAAAGTCCGTCCCGGGTTCGAACGGAACCGAAGGCACTACTCCTACTACATCCATTTTGGAAATATCCTCAGGATTAGTAGCGACTAGCCCTTGCACTTCACTGCTCCAGCTTCGACTCCGAACACGTTACACGAAACGTACAAACCGAATCGAAGTGGTTTTCGAGAAATAAATCTCGATCCCGGTCTCTTCGAAACGATCAACGCAGTTGGCCAATATTGATAGTCGGTTATTTAACTATCAATTAATATTCACAAAACATCCATCAAACAATAAATAATTTCCCAAATTATTTATTAACCTCAAAAATATCTTCACAAGATATATTTCTATTTTCAATCCTTTGAAAACAGTTTCAAAACCATCTTTCTTTCCCAGTATAAACTTTCCCAAATATTTTCTATCTCTTCTGAAATCACCAAGCATAGAACTAGATTTTAAACATAAATTTTAAAACACTTTACTTTGAAATATATACTTTTAACACATTTAAATTAAAACTACTTCAATAATTTGTTAAAAATACATATTATATGAATATTTGAAAATAAGGTTACTTAATAAAATATAAAACCAGATTTTCACTTTTGGAAACAAAATACTAAGTCACTTTTTAAGTAATTACTACTATAATAGATTGAAAGAAATACTTACTTTAAAATTTAAATATTTAGAAATAATACATTTTTCAAAACATACTTTTTAAACAATTTTAAAAACTTTGAATTTATATTTAAAATTTTACTTTGAAAATGTACTTGGTTATTCAGGGAGAATTCCAACTTCAATTACTTAAATCAATTTTCCAAATTGATTCCCAATTTATTCCATTTGAAATAAATTATTTTACTTATCAGTTCATTTCCAAATTCAGTAGTTATGGACTTTATTATTATTATTATTATTATTATTTTTGTTCTTTACTCTTTCAATAATCCAAATCTTAAGTTCTAAATAAATGTTTGCTCTTTTTAATTAATAATATTGCATTTTAAAATTCATTAACTTTCTGTTTTATTCAAAAATTTCCTATCCATTCTCAAGATTCATTTATTAGAATTTTAAAGTCACTTTATTTAGTTTCCAAGTTATTCTTAAATTTATTCTATAATTATTTTACTTGCAATTTCACTTCTTTTATTTTCATTTCCAAAATCAAATTTATATTCTTGGTAATTCATTATACCCAATTATATCAACCAAGCCATAACATTCAATACTTCCACATAATTCATTTTAGAATATCAAAAATTCAGAACAGAGAATATAAAATAATGTAATTAAAAGTTGAGGGGTCCAGTTGGATCCCTCCAACCTGTTTTCCCTGCATCCACAGATGTTAGCACAATATAATCTGCCAATTCCACAATATAATCTGCCAATAGCACATCAATCAAATTCCACCCTTCAAACCATTATTTAAATTTAATCATTTAAATTTATTTAACTGAGTGAGATTAACTCACCTTTGATGTTGCTTGCTATCCAACCAAACCAGCTTGTTTTCTTTCAGATTTTGACCTTGAATAACAATTTATAATTTTATTAACATTTCAAATAATTGAATGATTAATTGACATCGAATAGATTCAATTAATCAATAATTAAATTGAAACGAGTTCCTTTTTTTTTTAAATTTTTTTATTTTTTTTTGTGTCATATAATTTAACAGGTTTATTAGGCCAATTAATCACTACTAAATAGATTTAATTCCAACTTACCATTTGATTTAAACCAATTTTCCTCTGAAATCTTTAGTAACTAAAATAAACTAAATCCCTTTATTAAACAAACTTAAACTCCATAATGTGTTATATATATTTATCTTCCTTTCGAAGCTATTATGAAATAATTTGTAGATTTTCAAGAGATCTATATATATATATATTTTATAAACTTCCAGCATTGAAATTCCTATTTTTTTTTCAAACCTTAACTATAAAAAATATATTTCAGCCTTCATAATTCTTATATAAAATTTCTAGTTGAACAAGGTTGTCAAAAATAATTTTTTCCTCTGTTTTATATATACATGTTCATTTTCAGAATTAAAACCTGTCCTTACTGCAAACATTCTTTCTCCAACTGTAGGTGTATACGTATGTCTACTTTATTAAATTAAATAAATAAGAAAAGATGAGGTCAGCTATACCTCGCTGCCTTCGACGAACCCACCAACCTTCAGATCGAGATCGTCCATGCCCTCATCGCGACAGAGACAACCTCCCTCCAACCGCCTGCAACCATGTCGTTGCCTCCCAAAAGCACGTGGTTGAGTAGCCCCACGATCCCCATCTCGATCATCTTCCACATATCGACTCCCTCCAGCTGGCCTCGTCGATCGATATCTTCCTTACGTGCAACTAAAGCTCGAACACTCTCAAACGAGCACGCCTCCTCGCCACCGTAGCATCATCATACACGACCGTCAGCATCGCGTCACCTCACCCTCAAAACGACGTCGCCACATGACCTTGATCTCGCAACCCAAGTCGAAGACCGCACTCGTCGTGCTCCTCCCCCTGACTCTACCCGAACCCCAATTTCTGTTGACCAGCTTCCCATTTAAAAATCGAGATCCAATTTGATTTAGAACGTATAGAGGAAGGAAAAAGAAAAGGGGGATTTGAGATGAGAACGCGGCTGCTATTTTTCTCTTCTATTTGGGGAATTAAAATGAAAGGAATACAGATGTACGGGGAAGACAAAATGGTGGCTAGATGTACGAGATGTTGGATGGTTGAAAGTTAATATATTTTATTTAATACAAAAAAAATATCTAACCCGATCGACTCGTGAAATCCCGAACTCCGAACGAAGCGTACCGCTAGGCGTTCATATGGTTTTACCCGTATTCCGAGCGCAATGGAAAAAGTTTCGAGTCCTATTTCGACCGTATGGAGAAGATAGCCTTTGGGTTCAGTAATTATTTAATTTCCGATATAGATTTCAACGCGTTTATATATCGTATGCTCTCACAACAACTCCAAACACTACGAAAATTGAAATCTGATAATAGTCCACTATTACGGATCCAATGGAACTGGTTTTTTTTCGAAATCCGAGACTGTGCCTCAGAAGGCTATTTTAAAATTCAATTTAAACGATATTAAATTTCAAAACTGAAAAATTCAGTGTTAGATTCAATTTTTCAACTTCTATTATTCCCAGCTCTATCAATATAAATTTTACAAGCCTTCAAATTATTTTTAACAGGCTTAAAACTCCAGATTCAACATTTTTCCCAACTTCAAATTATTTAATTCATTAATTTAATTATCAAATGAATTGTGATATTTGAATTCGAGTTAAAACTTAACTTTTAAATATTTAAAATCAATTAAATGTTCCGATTTTGAATGCTCAGAAATTCCGGGTCGTCACATATCCCATAAGTGAATAGTTACAGATAATAGCATATAATTTAAATAACTACAGCCTCATATTTCAATTGTCGTCTCAATTGAAATCAAGTTTAGTAAATAAAAGAATGTTAATCGTGAGTGATTTCTCACCTTTCGAGGCCAGAGAAAAAGAAGTGAGTTATGAAATCCAGATCCGAATTCCAAAACAAAACTAGATGGACACGGTTCAATGATCAAAGCTGATAATAGGAATAGACGAATTCAAATCAGAATTGGATCAAGGAAGATAAATAGGATAAGTGAGCTTATATACAACTAGCCAACATATGCAGACACAGTTTATAAAATATGCAACAAAATATGCATGCCTCGGTTAATATATATACATAGGTGTGCAGACCGACTATATTAATATAACCATATATATACTATATAACATTTCCTCTACCAATTTGTATATGACTATACTTGAAATCAAAATACACATTAGATAAATAGGATAAGTGAGCTTATATACAACTAGCCAACATATGCAGACACAGTTTATAAAATATGCAACAAAATATGCATGCCTCGGTTAATATATATACGTAGGTGTGCAGACCGACTATATTAATATAACCATATATATACTATATAACATTTCCTCTACCAATTTGTATATGACTATACTTGAAATCAAAATACACATCCCTAAAAAAAAAATCCAACGTATATCAGTCAGTGCAAACAACCTTAAGGCTGACATGAAATAAACTTTTGAAAGCATATACTATTGAAATTATAAAATATTGATATAACTTATACTGTAAAACTACCATAGAAAATTTATATATATACCTACATTTAAATATAACTTATGTAAATTGTTGAAAATAAAATAAAATATAGTACGGTAGACTCTAAAATACTAAAACAATCATAAAAATATATATATTATAAATTGACCTATCAAACTTGTACCCACCAATTTTATATAATATATATACCAAAACAGTAACGAAAATTAAAATACTATATTTTATATATCTAACATATGAAAGCTAATAAAATAACATATTTTATTATAGTTGAAACTGTTATAACCAAATATATAAAACATATAAAAATACGTATATTTATAGAAGGCTGCCAAACTTATACCATATATACCGTAAGCTATCAATAGTAAAATAAAACGCGTATATATATATATATTTAACTTATCAACTAGTTAGTAAAACATACGTATCTAAAAGCCGTGCGATAACTATATGCTAACAAAAGTCAAAAACTATATACCGTAAAATCTTAAAATAATATACATAATACAGTATAAATATATACTAACCTTTATATATGAACAGAAGTTAAATATTTATGTACACCTTTATAAATATAACAATTATCATATATATACTATTATGAAATATATTATTATTTTTAAAGTTCAACTGTTAGGGAATTCAAAATCCCCATAGTTGCAGTAAACATATAAAACAAAACTTATGCACAATCTATACTGTTCTTAATATATAAAATAGACTTATATCAAATAAAATGCGTACTTACTTTTAAAAACCAGAGAGGAAATGTTTTTCCAACTAATGCATGCGGCCATGGGGAGGAGGCAGGCCAAGGAAAAGAGAGAGCTCATGCTCAGGTTTGGAAGAAATAAGAAAAGATGGAGGGGAGATGAGAACAGGCGATTTTTAAAGGAAGAATGCATGCATGATTCAAGCAACATGACACGGCGAAGGGCATTCTTCAGGCAACAGAGAAAATGCTAGTTTCTTAAATATAAAGGTAGGTCTGCATCTGATATGTGAACGTGCTATATGACTTTATATAATATTTACAAAGCTCTCTCCTCTTTTAATATTAATTTGAGGGCAACGAATAGCCTACAGAGAGAAAAGAAAATGCAATCTATGCTATACTATATATAAATATATTCCTAGAAACACGCAAACGAAGAGGTAAAAGAGGGAAGAGAAAGAGGCGTATAAACGAATGGTAAATAAATTTAGATTTCAAATGAAATAAATGGAATAGCAGAGATTAAAGTATGGATGTAAATCCTAGAATAATAAAAAGCAACGGTTATATGTTGATTAAGAAAATAATTAAAACAATTAATGGCTTAAATGGGGCAGCATGTTTCAAATTTTTGAAATGCAAAAGAAACGTACACTATAAATATAAAGTTTTCAAAAGCAAAAGAAACGTAAAGTTGTCCATTAATTCATCAAAACGTTATTTAAGTAATAAATTAAAATGAAAAAAAAAGTAATTGTAACGGTCAATAGTTGATTTAGCTATACTCTTAAAGCAATAAATTTTTGTTTGTTTGTACAACACATAATGAGTTTTGAAAGTCAAGGATATAAAAATGGATAAAAGGAAAGAAATCAGGAAATTTTTGTGAGCAATATCTTTCCAAGGAAAGGTAGGCTTACATTATATATACATGCTGAGATGATTAGGCACGTTCAAAAATTTTGAAGCAATGAAGGAATTGGAAATAAATATAAAATGAAAGAAATTTGAAAAGTCCGTAGCTATGATTTAGCCAAAATTTATTAAAGCCATTTACTAGGAAGGTTGGAACCGAAATAATAGGGAGAGGAAGGCACATTAAATTTGATGACAAAGTTGTGTTCGGATCTATAAGCAAGTGGTTTATATATTATAGGCCTTATGAAAGCGAGGGAAGGAACGGATGCTACTAGCTTGATGATTTGAGATTCTTTCAAGCGTTAAAAACAAAAATAAAGAGAGACCAGAATAAACGCACCACCATAAATATAAATATACGCTTCAATTGCAAAAGAAGCTTATAGAGAAAATTATGGGTAGTGAGAAAGGTAAAGTCAGTGCACGAAAATACAAGGAATAATAAAAGCAAGGTCGATGATCTCAAATTTATTAATGGTTACGAATGGAAAAGTCTACCTGGATTGGAAAAGTATTAAGAAATAGAAATCTTTAACGGTAGTAAAAAGAAACCGTTACGCACTGATTCAGAAATCAATTAAAGCAATCAATAGCTTGAATTGGACAGCACGTTTTCTCAATTAAATAAACTTCCATAAAATTATTTGAAAATTTACAATCTGCTATATTTAAATATACGTATTCTAAATATATAAACATTTTATTTAAAAATTCAACTATTATAAGATTTCACAAATATTCAATTAAATACGTTATAGAATCAATTAAAATTGTTAAAATTTTCCGGGTCGTTACAAGATGTTTGGTTCAACATGGACTTATACTTCCGGTAGGATAATCTATTATTTATATAATAGATAATAGACTTAGTTAAGTTCATCCTTGTATTGTGGAGATGGGCCATAGTTATTTTTCTTCATTAGGTATCCAATGCAGCTTTGAAGGGAAATTTGTGACAATTTAGGCAATAGCTTGCAAAATGAAGAAATACGAATTTGTATCAAATTTATCATATATAACTGTTTTCATTCAGGATGATGACAATATTTGAGTACAAAATCCCATATTCTACACATGCGATCTCATCCTTATAGTACACTGATTTCACATGGGATCAATCAAATGTCCCTTACACACATTTCCGTAAGTGCACGACCAAATTAAAAGCTTGTTAAGAATATTGCCTTTTTCTTTTGATATGTGTTCCAGTCTAACTTTTTTTTTGTCACTACTGGATATAGCAAAGAAGAGGAAGCTTACTCGCAAACAAAAACAAGCCGAGGACCCGAACGAACAACTTGAAGCAAATATTGAACCCAATAAGCAACTTGAAGCAAATTTTGAAACCAATGAGCAATATGACGTATATTTAGAAAAAAATGGGTAACATGAAGCAAATTTAGAAACCAATGAGCAAGGAACTAAAGTATGTAGAGATAATGTGATGCAATCTGAAGAAAATATTGAAAACAATGAGTTTGAAATAGAAACTAATGGGATGGAAAATTATATTAGTATTCAACAAGGTAGATGAAAGTCCGGTTGAAAAGAAAAGGCTAGAAGTCAAATTAAAATGAAAAGACTTGAAGGATATTCAGTTTGTTCAAACCCAGAACAACTTGTATGGATGAATGTTATCATTGCATTGTTGCTTGGAAGACAATGTTAGCATTCCTAGTATGAATGTTATTCTTAAGATAAACGTAGCCTCAAGCCTCCTCAACCGGGAATCACTAAAACTAGGGAGATGCAGCAAGGAAGTGTGAGCCGCTCCTATATCATCACTCATCTAGAGTGGACATTTATCATTATCACCATTTTTCAGTTGTTGCGCTTCGAGGCCCATTAATGGTGATCATATTCGATAATTTCCACTAAGGGGTAGGCTGGTCTTGTGTTGGCAGGGATCGATAGGTACGATCTCGATACATTTTCCTAGAGGTGTACCGTGGCGGGTGGTACCCAGTAGCCTAGTCGTTATATAGAATCCAATATCCACTACTAGCCTGTACAGTTTTAGTTGTATACCAAATACGCTGAAACGTGAGATGAAAGCATTTTAGCTACTTTATAGTTTGTTTTCTATAGACACTATTATAATATAAGATGATTTTGACATAAATTATCGTGGTTATCGTAACGTAAAAACCCGACATATTTATATGTGGCGTGGTTTTATGAGATACCTTTGTTTTCAAAGGATTTTGATAGCGGTAATTATTCAAATTGAGTGTGTTTTCTCACGCTGGTTTTCATACTGACTCGGCTGTTAATTTATTATAATGCTCGGTTCAGACCGAGTATTACAGATTTAGGTTAGGATGCTATGGAGCTCAAGAGAAGAGCTAGAGGATTCTCATGCGTATTATACGTACTTGGTTATTTTCACTATATGAGTCATACTGTATATTCAGTACTTGTAAGGACAAGTTATTATAACTATCCAGATTGATAACTGTTATACTCTGATGGTTGTTTGTATATTAATAGCTATAGATTCTCTTGTATAAAAATCTGCTATTATCTATTATATATTGTTCCACCACGATTTGTGAGATTCTATGGGTTGTTTCTATTTTCTTCTTCACTCCTAATGATCTGGTATTTCTTGCACTCGATTGCTTGGCATGATATAAAGTGAACATACTGATGTCGATTTTCAAGGGTCGAAAATCTCCTATTCGTTACAAAAATACATACATTATTGCACAATCGGAGTTTGCCGGAAAGCAACTTGGATTGATAAACAATTATGTATTATGAAATTATATTTTATAGAGCGATTTTGGCTATAGATATTGATTTTTCGTTGGATTTATTGTTTGAATTATTTAAATGTTTTCAAATGAATTTCAAAATTGAGATTTTATCCATTTTGATCCTTATTGGAATTTAGTTTATAAACATATGACTATATAATTAAATTAAATTATATTTTCTTTTTAACTTATTTCTTATTTCAAAATTTCCAATTAAAACTTTTAATGATAAATAATATATATTTACAAAATCTTTTAAAATTATTATTTATAAGTATATTATTTTGGAAATGCTTGAGAGGCAAAAGAGAAGAAATATTATTATTTTAGAAAAGTGGTTATGTAAGTAATAAGTTCACTTTCATGTAATTTTAGTTATAAAAGCCGTTCAAATGATTTTAGACAGAGTTTGTAAGCGTTTGGAAAATTATATCTTTATTTATTTATTTATTTCAATAAATTTTCAAATAAAGTAAATTATCATTTATGAAAAGTATTGCTTTGATTCAAAAATTTAGTAAAGTAAATCTAATTGTAAAATAACATCTTTAACTACTTTCTTTTAAATATAAATGAATAAGCTTTGATTCAACATCCTATTAATTTCGTGCTTTTCTATGAAATAAAGAATTCTAATAAATGATTGAATTGTCGGATTGGTATGGGACATTTCGAACAATTCTTTCGCTTATTATTTTAATTTCTTAAATAGAGTTTGAGTGGAATTTACTAGTTTTTAGTAAATACTTGAATTTACAATCTAGTATAAGACAATTAGTTAAATTCTTATGATTACTTAAGTGATAGTAATTAATACTTAGAGTTGTATTATCTTAGGGTGTTCGGATTTTAGGCCGATAAATCCACGAGAGACGATGACTCATTTTTCATCGATCTACAAATCAGTACATTCTTAGATTTGGGAAGGCAGACCTATTTTGAAGGATTATGTTTTGTTAGGACATGACATGACTTCCCTTTTGACCCTTGGACGAATGTTATATTCAGACCTATCAGTTTATTTTGTGTACGGTAGACAATGTTTTCCTATTTTGAGGGATTAGGTAAATTCGCCAAGTAGTCTATTTTGTACGATTAGACTATTACACTCTGTGGCGAAGTCTTTTTGGTTTGTTGAATCCACATCGTTGTTTTTAAAATGATAGTTGAATACTGTTATTATTCCATTAGTGATGATATTTTCTTCGGAGATTTGGAGATAGATATTTTTTAGGCTCGGGAGAATTTTGATTTGTTATCACCCTAATTTAGATGATAATCCATTTGAGACTTGATATGGACTTATGAAATGGTGATTTGGTTTGATTTGCCTTATTATTATGATTATATGGATTTAGGCATATTTTAAGATGACTTATCTTATGGTTGTTATATATGGATTTATGAAATGGTGAATTTAATTGATTTGCCTTTTTATAATCATTTGCTCTAGCATATTTTTATTTTGGCTTGCTATTTAAGTCATACATTTATTATATCAGTATCTCAACTTTTTATTAGATATAGTCTGACTCGTTCACTTTTATGATACTCGGGTCAGGCCGAGACTCTATAGGTACAGGGACTCGTTGACTTATGAATTTTATGCTAGCATTGAAGTAGACTGTTTTGACTGTTTTAGTTTACTTCATACTTGTATATATTGACATTAGAAGTTTGTGTCATGTACATTATTTAGTAGTCATTGTGTACTAGATACGTATTTGATGCGATGTATATATTTATATGGGTCTAGGACCGATATTTTATAGATTTACATTTTATTATGTTATACGTTCCACTATGGTCTATTATTCTTATTCTGATTTATTATATTATATACTATTCTAAATATTTTTAGTCGGTGTGTTTATTACTTTTTACTATTACTGTACACATCAAATCTTTCAATTCAGATCCACAAAAGGTAATAAAGACGTGTTAGTGTTAGTACAAAGATATATTCACATCTGATCGTCATTAACCAACCGTATTATTCATATTATTAGATGACATTACTTGTAAACTTCTTTAATAACATAAGTATAGTGGTGGGGTCATTATAGCTTGGAATTAAAGCCGTGTTCTAACATTATAGAATATAATTGACATTGAGTCAAGATCTGAACTAAGATGACCTAGAGTCCCGTCCCTTGGGTATATGTAACGAACCGAAATTTCACTACTTTGATTAGTGAATATTTATTTAATTTTACAAATTTAATATGTAGGTTTTACAATGAAAGTAAACTCATTTTAATAATTAATAATGACTGATACAATCATTTTTCAAATTTTTTTAACCTAATTAAATAGTTCGTAGAAAATCAGAAAATGTGACCGAAAAACGTTTTCCGAAATTTCGAACTTTCGACACCAGAAAGTTATTGGGAACATTGTTCATCTTTGTGCACTGTATGTACATGTATATAAGAGTTAATTAACTAGATAATAATTGGCTTAGAAAACAATTATCTTATGTTAATTCGGATTAGGAAGTGACGTGACAACTCATAGATAAAATTATTTATACATACATGCACAAAGACGAACAACGTTTCCGACAACTTTTGGGTGTCGAAATTTTCAAAAAATGTTAAAAGGGATAGAAATGAATTGCTGTATCTTGATCTGTTAGTGATCAGAGTTGCACAGCTGCAGCTAAAAGATAGCTTTCCGCTAAAGGCTATTGTTTGTTTGTTTGATAGAAATTTATGTTATTTGCATCAATGTTTGTTTTGTTTATTTGTAGTTTAAAATGCGGAATTGAGTAAGACGTTATCACTCAAATAATTTACATTCCCATTTGAATCTGGACGAACCCATTTATCGACAAAAGCCAGCGGTTTTTATAAAATAGAACCACTAGGGTAGTAAAATGTCTAAGAAATTAATAGTATAAAATATAGAATGATAAATAATATATATTTAATTAAATTTGAAATTAGTAGATGTGCATACTTAATAAATAAAATAAGATATAGTAAAATATGAATGGTTGTTTACTGTTATGAATAATTAAACATGGTGTGATGTATTATTTTGAATACTAATTGTTGAAAATGAATGTATATATGTGTAACATCATAAGTTAATATTATCACGTAAGCAAGCAAATAATTTTGATAAAGTATGACTATTATTTTTTAAAGTGGTTAAAATGATTTTAATGGGATATTTTATGTTAAATTGTCCGTTGAGTATTTTAAAAATCCTGGTCAAAATGTTTGGCCAACGTATCGTTAGGGATTCCTAATTACTAAGAAGAGACATTTCGACATAATAATTTGAAAAGAAAATAATATTTTGAAAGCGAATATAATGTTTTGGAACAGTACTATGTTAAACAACAATCGTATGCACTAATAAATATATAATGGTAAATGAGTTGAGATAGTTTAATTCGATTTGGAATACACACACCTGTATGTGTGCATATGTATAAATGTATAATGCAAAGAATAAATTTGTCAGCATAGCGGATGACTTGTTTAGTAAATAGCAAGTTGCAACCGAAGTGAAAAAAATGTTTTCTAAAAAAGGCAAGCTTATATAAGTTAAAGGGAATTGATTACCGTTTTGATGAATAGTCTAGTTATAAGATGTTATTGTCATGGATATAATATGTCAATTTTGGACAATGAATTTAAATTTCCAATACAAGCATTCAACAATATGAAAAAAAAAAACATTTGAGCTGCTCTATATGAGCAACAGTAGTTCTGAACATGGGTGGAAAAAACTAACATGCATATTTATACATACATGGCCACAATAATGTGTATACATATATATATTAATTTACGTATGTGACCTGACATAAATTTTAAGCATGCTACAAACAAGGTTATAAGCAATGTAGGATATGCGTTTCATATTTCATTAGTGAGAACAAATTGGGGCGTTTAGCAATACCAACTTACAGCACCATTTACTTCTTTAATAGCCATGGATTGCATGGCCTGACCATATAAAATATTTCTTGTTATAACCAGAAAGCACAATCAAAATATCTGAAATCAATGAAAAATAGTGAGGGTCTCTTGACTATTCAATTATATTATTCTTATCAATTTTGTATGGTTTGTATACCTTTATCCTACCTTGATCCTACTTCAATTTCTATATAACTATATTGTAGGACTTGCATTTGTTATCAAAATGCCTTTTAATAATTTACCTATAGACCATTTTGCTCAACGCATATGCTGTTGACCCTATTCTATTTAATGCATGGAATATTCAACTGAAATCATTATGTACTGAGGTTTTATTTTGCTTTGGTACAAAACTAGCTCTTGGCCTATCTTTTCTTCACATAGCATGTTATTTTGATTGTGCAGGTTGAAAGAAATCTATTTAGAAATCAATTTGCTTGCCATTGTATTCCACTTTTAATCATATATATGTGGTTTACAAGAGTTAAGATAGGCTACAAATTAGTCAATTGATTTTCTAAAACAAAGATAACTAAATAAATACTTTCTAAATAAAGATATCGTCAAATCAACTGATTTGCTAAAAGAAAGGTAACTAAAATATTTCCCAAATAAAGAGTAAGTCAAATCGGAGAATAAATGCGGGAAATATCAGAGAATAAATGCAGGTAATATCAGAAAATATTCTAACGCCTACAATATATTTGAAATATATTCTATCACACCCCCTCAGTCGAAGCGGGAAGTTCTCGTGTCCCTTAACCTAGCTTTGATACCATGAAAGAAATCTATTTAGAAATCATTTTGCTTGCCACTGTATTTCACTTTCAATCATATATATATGGTTTACAAGAGTTAAGATAGGCTACAAATTAGCCAATTGATTTGCTAAAACAAAGGTAACTGAATAAATACTTCCTAAATAAATATATCGTCAAATCAACTGATTTGCTAAAAGAAAGGTAACTAAATAAATATTTCCCAAATAAGATTAAGTCAAATCAGAGAATAAATGCAGGAAATATCAGAGAATAAATGCAGGTAATATCAGAAAATATTCTAACGCCTAGAATATATGTAAAATATGTTCTATCACAGGTAAATCTATATGATGTTATATGCTATTAATTTACATTGAATGCATGTTTTGATTAAATT
Source organism: Allium cepa (assembly GCA_030765085.1). NCBI lineage: Eukaryota > Viridiplantae > Streptophyta > Magnoliopsida > Asparagales > Amaryllidaceae > Allium > Allium cepa. Next base: position 210,163,031 of record CM060942.1, on the reverse strand, counting down.
GTCTTCGTGATACAATAGGTCAACAAGAATGCACCTAATTATGTTTTGATTTTTGATGCATTGAATGATAGAAATGGTATGAAATGTTTCGGTTTATAAAATTCTAAGTGAATGGTAAACAAATTATATTGTTATTCACGGTTGATTAAATGGCCAAGAACATGGTTGCCAAGATAAGTGACGATGATATTTATTTTGCAAATTATGAATATATTATATGGATGTATGCTTGACTAGTGAATGTATATGGATAAGATTTTGAGAATGAATGCGAAATATAGATTTTATGAACATAAACAGATGATTAATGAGTTGCAACTGATTTTTAGTGAAATGCAAACTATCTAAACAGTTCTTTGTCATGTTTACTGCTATGTTTGGTTACTGAAACCCTGTAAACACTTCTATGTTATGCTTATTACTGAACTTAACATATTTCAAGGCTATAATATTAGTGAATTTAGCAATTTCTCATATAGTATGAGTTTTTACTGCCTGTATTCATAATATAGTGCATGGGTTTAACATTATGTTGCAAAGTTTAGATACATTAATAGTTTTGTAAATCAATAGCCTGTATCATGATAGTTCATTGCCCCTAGCATGAGATTACACATTTTATTTATATGTAAGCTTGATGCATGTTGTATGCACTGTGTGTTATGCATATTAGTTGCTGTACACCCTGAACACCACAAATTGGTTGCTATGATCATTTGGCAGCCTGTACCCTTGATTTAGTGATGTGGTTGATATTTAGTTGCAAAGTCAGTTAATGAAATATCAATATGATTAGCTAGTTATTGAAATAGCAACTTGATTAGCCCAGAAAAAAATACATGAATAAATCAGTCGAAATAAAAGAAAAGTTTATTTAGAAACTGCACCTTTTGAAAATGCTTAATAAATATAGGTCTAATTTTTGATTCAGCTGTCCGATTTTGACGATTACTTTTTTTATGGAAATATTTTTTAATATAGTATAACTTTTGTGTTCGTAGCTTTTTGAAATTTTAAAGCTTGTGAAGGTTTAAACATGAATGGATGAAAACGCTGTTTGCTGTTCCGAAATGTAAATTGCACATAACTAAGCTTAACTAATTTGCTTGTATCTTTTGAACGGTTAATCTTGCCTATTCTGGAAAGCTTGAAATATATGCAATAATTTTTATTATGAGTGTATAGTGAAATTTTAACATTTATATGCTAAAAAGTGCATTTATAAATCAGATATGCGCGTTTATTCCACATTCAGAATTTTGCACTTTAGAAACAAATTATGTTTTTCATAACTCGAGTTGTATTTAATATTTTTGTAATCCGAAAAGTGTTGTGGAAAGCTAATAAATAATTCTACAACTTCGCTCTTAAAGTCATTTGCTAATTTTGTGTTTTTAACATCCTAAAGTTAGTTGTAACAATGATTATCTAAGCTAATAGAATGACTAAGCGTGTATTTATATGTTTAATTAGCTAAATGAATGCCTTGTTATTTATTTTTATGTATACAATTATATGTTTGATTTGAGTTAATTATAGGAATACGAAGGATATATGGATTAGTATGCAGTGCAAACTCGCTCTCGCTCGCATAAGAAATTAATATATTGCCTTGAAATGCTAAAATAAAGGTACGTTTCCGGATTAAATGCAAAGGTGTTAAAAATATTGATCTATATTGTGTTTCCGACCATGTGGTCGATGTATGTCATATATAACGTATTTGTGCAATTGTAAACGGCTCTCCGTAAAAAGGAGACTTTGCCGATTTTTTTTTAAAAATTCTAACACTTAGAATTTTAGTTTTTCAATAAATTTCGCATGTGAAGAAATAAAGGTTAATAAACGAGTCTATTTAAGTTTATAACTTAAGATAAGTTTGATTTCAATATTAATCAATTAGAGAATATGAAAAGAGTTAACATTAGAGTTTAGTGTGACATCTCCTTGTAAGAAATTGTAAGGACGCAATTTTCATAAGAGAGGAGGTCTATAACAGCCCTGTTTTCGAAGCCGTGATATTATTTAAATTTAATTGAAATAAAAGTATTCAAATTCAATTTTGATCATTAGTATTTTGGAAATAAGGTTTTGTTTAAATAAAATATAGTTAATAATAAATTTTGTTTTAACAAATTAAATTAATTCTTTTCATAAAATATATTAAATTGGATAAAGTGTTATTGTGCAAATAAATTTTTATGATTGAAACAGTTAAAAATATATATAAAGCTATGCTTCTAATAATTTAATAGATGATTGATGATAATAATAATAACCAAGTATTGAACTGAAAGAGACGCTTAATTATTGAAATATAATTTGCAAGATGAAATGTAAATCGATTTAAATTGAAAATGAATCTATAATTCAATAGTAGAATTATTCATTTGGAAATAGGGAGGTTTTAATTTGCAAATTTAAGCAGTAAAATGAAAGTTAATTTATATATGGATTTAACTGAAAATTTAAAGTCTAAATTTAATTCATTTCTTTTTTTTAAACATTTCAAAGCCAACCATTCTTCATTATCAAACCCAATAACCCACATCTAACCTTCTAAAGCCCGTATACTCAAATTAAGTCAGCCCTAAATAAAAAATAGGATCGCGGAAATGAAATTCACGACCCTAGGGTGATGGAATCCAATCGAGGCGACGTGGTTAGGAGAGAATGGGGTTCAGGCGGAGGAGCGAAGCGATAGGCGTGGTGTTCACCTGGGTTTGCCAGGATGTGGTGCTTCGGGCAAGTGTACGCATCAAGAGCAGTACGTATATCCAAATGTAGGACTTGGGCTTAGACAAGACGTTGGTGGCATGTGCGATTTTTAGGTCGGAGGTGTGGTGTCGAACATCGTTGAGGTTTAGTTGAGACATTTCAGGCATCGGAAGGCGATGGGTAATGCAAGCTTCGGGTGGTTAGGGTTGAACTTCAGAGGGCAGTGTGCAAAATTTCTATGATGATGAAGGGATGTTAGTCGCAACGGGAAGGAGTGACTGCACTGTTGCCGAGTAATTTACTTAACTCGCAAACATATATCAATTAGTTATATCCCTTTTTATGCCTTTCTTAAAATATGAATTTATGTAAATTTTGGCAGTGATTGAACGATAGAATAAAAATAAAAATTTAACGATGTAGTTTCAATTGGTTGATGCTTGAATTGGTTGAATAAAATATTTGAAATACCGAATTTTGAATCAATGGTTAAAAATGAATTAAATGCTTAAAATAAGATTACATGTTAAAATTTATATTGTTCATTGTAAGTTGGATTGATGGTTGAAAATACATACATTATTATATAATCGAAGTTTACAGGAAAGCAACTGGGATTGATAAACAATTCTATATTATGGAATTATATTTTATAGGGTGATGTTGGTTGTTGTAACATATCGATTTTTATCGGGATCCGAAGGTCAGTCTTACGTCCACTGTATCAAATGCCGGAAAACTGAACTGTTATGGTTAAAAGAAGAGGTAGAAGAAAAAGATAGAAGAAGTAAGGAAACAGAACAGAAACAATATCAGAATCTCACAGTCGCAGCGGAACAACATATAATAGATAAATGAATATCTTTAAAAACAAAGAACTATCTCAGTTATTACATTACATCACATCATCATCAGAGTATACAACAACAATATACAACACAACTGGACAATGGACAGTTATACAAACATGTCCCTATGAGTGAATTTACAGCAGAAAGATAATATCATACACAAGTGGTACGTCTCGCCATCCAGCTCGCCACTTGAGCTCCAAAGCACTCCGTAATCCAGAATAACCTGATAACCTAACTCTAGGGTGCCCGTGTGGAAAATTATGGGCACCCAGAGTTTAGGAAGAGAACAATAAACTCCAGGTCAGTCATGGGATTGGTGTGAGAACTCAAAACGGTTATTTGTCTTTTAAAACAACGACAACAAGGGAAGTGAGAAATGTCCGCAATGCTTTGGGAAAATGAAACTACCATAAGGCCTCCCTACATACACATAATGCAAACGCGGAATTGGAGGAGATTTCTTCTTATGATAGTCAAAGATGCTTACTACGCAAAACAAATCATTTTTGATATTATTATTAGTGCATAGTGTGGAAAGCATTTCGAAAATAGAATATTAATCTTAGCCAACATAGACATTTCGAACTATGCCTACTATAGCTACCATCTAAACAGTGGTGACCACCATAAGTAAATGACAGGTTATACAACTAAAACCGTACTGGGTTCATATTGGGAATTGGATTTCCAACAAATGGTCAGGTTAAGGAACTTCCTACTGCCACATGGGATCGCCTCTGGCGGGACGTCCCGTGAACTTAACCAGCTCTCTGCCAACACAAGGCCGGGTTACCTTTTAAGTAGGTAACTACTACACGAATATGCCACCCCACGGTCCTTTGGGACCTTTATCCGAGGGCCCTCGATCACAAAGCAACAAACACATAGAAAAATGAGATTGGAGCAACCACCTAGGGTTAAACATCAGGGCTCCATACCTGACACCATCCCTTTCCAGAAGGAAATGACATACCCTAAAGGGAGCGACCCTCATAACCTTGCCGCATATTCCTATTTCAACCATTTCCGGGGTGTGAGGTCTGACGAAGTCTCGTCCACAAAGCTACACTTTTTCACAAAGCCACGCTTTGATCAACAAATGATCAATAAATAATCATCACACGGCAACACTCAGCATGCCACATTACCAAATTGGGAATATATCACTGATAACCTTCAACTATATAACCTCTGAGCTCGTACGTCTCAGAGAAGGGTGTTAAGCTAAGAGAATAAATCCTCTGCACCAACAGAAATATATTTGAAAGAAATATGCTTTATATCTCAAAATGTAATGTCAGACATGTAACCATACAAGTCTATTCCGGGTTCGAACAGAACCGAAGGCACTTCAAAAGAAGCCCTTGCAATCCGGGTATTCACAATCCCGATCGAATTTTCCATCACAAAGGAAATCTCCATACCGTAGCTAACGGTGCAGAGACAATCAATAGGTCATCCTATCGTTTTCACAAATACCCGGTCTTCAATGCTATCCATTACGTCGTATCACTATTCAGAATGGGTAATCCGAATAACGAGCGCAATAATTTAAAAATAAGTGTAGCATTCAATTTCAACCAATTCACAACAAATAGCCATTTAAGGGTCAATATTGATAGTTGGTTATTTAACTATCAATCAATATTCACAACATAACCCAATTTCAAATAATTTCCCAAATTATTAAAATATCTTTACAAGATATAATTTCCACACTTTCAACCATTTGAAAACAAATTTCAAATCACTTTTCACCTTTACAATTTTCATTTCAAAATGGTTCATTTAAGCCAATTAAATAAATCCTTACCGATTTACTTTAAATTTACATCCCAAATTCGTAAATTTATTTCCACACTTCAAAAATAAATCCATGTTTATTTTTTAACAAATCTCCCTTTCCTTTATCTATTCCATAGTGAATTTAAAATTTTCAAATATCCACTGATATTCGATTTTCAAATCGATTTTAAGTATTCACTTTCTATTTATCTTTAAAAGATATTATCTCAAAACATTCACTTTATATTGGAAAACATTTCCATACTTATTTAATAATAAGTAATTCACCAATCCATTTATTTTCAATATTTGGAAAATATTTAATATACTTAAATCATAATTAAATATATATTTTATTCTTTAAGGAAAACATCCTCTTAAACCCATTTATTTGAGTCAAAACAAATGTTGCGTAAAACATCGTTACGACAACCCAAAATCACTAGTATAGGGATTTGAAATTTAAGATAGATATATAAACCCCAATACTATACAAAACTTTTCCTTCGGAAATCATTTACTATAACAACAGTTTATAGTCCACCATCTCCCTCTACTTCTCGAAAACGTCTATTTCAACAATAAATGTTGAAATTTATGGTTTCGATACTTAATTCATTTTAAAACATTTTTGAATCGTTTTAATTCTATTTAAAATATCACTTTCCCAAAATATTTCTTTAAGATATTATTCACCGTTATTATTCTTATTAACTTTCCAAGCTTTTCCATAGTTCCCAAATAACTTTACTTATTCAACTATTCAAATTATAATTCAAAACCAAGTTTAAAATTTTCAAATTTTCTCAAAAATTTTCTAACTCTCTAAATTTCCGAAATTTTTTGCGAGCGTCTCCTTTGCGCGGCTAGCCCGGTACAACTGTAACGACCTAGAATTTCTGTCAATTAAAATTCGTATATTTAATTGATTTTAAATATTAACAAGTAAGATTTGTAAGTCAAATAATTTATTTGTCGAATATCTGGATTTAATTGGATAATTAAATCGATTATTTAATAGTTGATATTACGTAAATAATTGAAAATAGGGTTAAATATGATTAAAAACGATTTGTAAAATTTTATTTAATCATGTTGGAGTTAGAGTGATGTATAGAACTTTTAAAATTGAATTTGGAGTTAATTTGTGAAAATTGAATATTTTAATATTTAATTATCGACTGAAAAATAGCCAATTTTCGAACAGTCTCAAAATTGGACGAAATTAGTTCCATTGGATCCGTAATAGTTTGTTATTATCGGATTTCAATTTTCGTAGCAATCGGAGTTTTCGTTTGACCGTGGCAGCTCGAAACGCATCGAAATTGTTTTAATATTAATTTGGCGAGTTAAAATAGTCATTTTCAAACAGTCTCGGATTTCGACGAAACTAGTTTCATCGGATTCGTAATGTGATATTATTGTATGATTTCAGATTTCGTATCAATCGGATTTACCGTTTGTCCCGGGCCAGCCAAAACGCAAAGAAATTAGTTTAAATCGATTTAATTTAAATGGATCGTTTATTATCGTAACTCACACAGATGATCGAATTAGCCTTCGAAACACGTTCCGTTGTGTTCGAAACGTGGGGTAAACCTTAGAAACGCCAACTGGCACGCTTCGTTTGGAGTTCGGAAAAATCCGGGATGAATAGTGTCGCGTATTTTTCTATAAAAGGACCTCATTTATTCATTTTGCAACAAACTCCACTCAGAAACCCTAGCCGCCCCCATATATAATCAATGGCCGAAAACATCAATATTTCATCTCAAATTTTCTTCCAATCCACACTTCGATTCGAAAATCTCCCAACTACAATCTTGAAGAGCACGTTGAGATCTGTAGATCCAACGGTTATGATCAATTTTTATTGAGCGGATCAACGGCAAATCGACCACAAACATCAGGAAGTCGCGCACGAATTCCCACGTCTAGGGGAGGCCGAGTTCAATAAGGTTCATGCCGAAGGTAGCTCTCGAGATGGACTTCAATATGGCAGTCGCTGATCGTTGTACAAGTCGACGTGGTGGAGGCGAGAATTAGGTTAAAGTGGCGGCTAATGGGTTGTGGTGTGCACGTTTGTTTACTGGGAGAGGAAGAAGGAAGGGTCGGCCGTGATTTTTCAAATAGAGATGGACGGCAGAGATGTGATGCAGAGTTTTGAAATTTAAAATTAAAGTCTAAATTGATTTGTATAATGTTTAAAAATGTGTATCTTCTTCATACGAGGTCGAAAACGCATGAAACTTTTTGCGTTGGAATTGTTTCGTCGAGCACTACGCTATGGAACTAGATTGGAGTCGTTTGGAGCTAGTGAGAATTTCGGTTAAAATTAAACGCGTGTTTAATTTTATTCGAAATAAAACGCGGAAACTAGATTGGAATCGAGGTGTGAACTACTCACTCAATCGAATTGTTTTGATTTAAATTTTAAATAGTTAGATTTAAAATTTGATGATTGCATGCCTGGATGATAAATTATTATCTATTGATTGTTAAAATAGACATTATACGTCGTTAGTAAGCGGAGGTTATTTATTAAAAACATATACCGCGAATATTTCACCGTATAGTGAAAGTGGTATTATTTATGTACTTGGAGTTGATTTCCCGCATTATATAGCTGATGAGACCCTATTGCGTCGTCTATTAAGCGGATAATATTTCATAAATCCCATATACCGCGATATTCTTTCTCGAAGCGGAATTGGTATTGTGCTAACATCTGTGGATGCAGGGAAACAGGTTGGAGGGATCCATCTGGATTCCTCAAATGATTGAATTGGTTTCAATGTTATGTGTTGATCTATTTATAATCTTTGTGATTATCTTTGTGATTGAGATCGTTAAAGGCTAAAATTTAGCCGAATATATTTTTGGTATCGTTAGATGCCGAAAATAAATAAAATTGGATTTTTGAAAATTTAAGTTGAGATTTAAAATGTAATTTTGGAATTGATTCATTTTAAATAAATAAACGTTATAATTTTAGTGTTATAAAAATTATGATTTTTGTGAAATATAACCGAAATGTGATTTTCGAAATAAATAGTTGATAAATTTGTAAAATGGTTTAAATTGGGATTTTTGAATTATTATAAACGGTTTATATAAAAGGTTTATGAAATTGATATTTATAAATTAAAAATATTGGAATTATAAAACGAGTTTTTATAAGTGTTAAAATGAAGTATAAACGGATTTCATAAGTGAATGAAATTTATAAATTTATAAATTGTGAACTTATAAAATGAATAGATTTTGCAAAATAAAGGATTTATAAGTAATTCACTTATTAATTGGATTTTGGCATTTAAATGAGATATAAATAGAATTTGTCCATTAAGGGATTTTATAAGTGGAAGTTTTTATAAAATGAATATAAGTGGAATATATAAACGTTGTTTTATAAATATGAAATCAACTTATTTTGATAAGTTAATTATTATAGCTTATTAAAGGAAGTATATCCACGATTTTGGATAGTGGATAATCCTTTAGATAAAATGTGTAGAAAATGTTGAATTTGGTTAATGAAGTATATTCACGATTTTGGACAGTGAATATATATTAAAGAAATGTTTTGGGGAAGTGACGTTTTAAATAGAATTTAAAACGACTTAAAGATGTTTTAAAATGCATTAAATATCGAACACATAGATTTCAACATTCATTGTTGAAATAGACGTTTTCGAGAAATAAGGAAATGATGGACTATAACACCGTTGTTATAGTAAATGATTTCCGAAAGGAAATATGTTATATAATATTGGGATTTATATATCTATCTTAATTTTGAATCCCTATACTAGTGATTTTGGGTTGTCGTAACGATGTTTTACACAACATTCGTTTTGACTCAAATAAATGTGTTTAAGAGCACGTTTTCTTAAAGAATGAAAATATATACTTAATTTCAATTTAAGTATATTGAATATTTTCCAAGTGTTGAAAATAAATAGATTTGTGAATTACTTATTATTAAATAAGTATGGAAATGTTCTTTTCAATATGAAGTGAATGTTTTGAGATTTTATCTTTTAAAGATAAATTGAAAATGAATATTAGAAATCGAATTGAAAATCGTATATTCATAGATATTTTGGAAAGGTAAATTCACTATGGAATTTATAAAAGAAAGAGAAATTTGTTTAAAAACAAACATTGATTTATTTTTAAAGTGTGGAAATGAATTTACGAATTTGGGATGTAAATTTAATAAATCGGTAAGGATTTATTTAATTGGTTTAAATGAACCATTTTGAAATGAAAGTTGTAAAGTTGAAAACTGATTTGAAATTGGTTTTCAAATGGTTAAAGTGTGGAATATATATCTTGTAAAGATAATTTGAAAAATAAATAATTCGGGAAGATTATTTATAATCGGGTGATGTTGTGAATATTGATTGATAGTTAAATAACCGACTATCAATATTGACCTTTAAATAGGTATTTGTTGTAAATTGGTTGAAATTGAATGCTACACTTATTTTTAAATTATTGCGCTCGTTATTCGGATTACCCATTCCGAATAGTGATACGACGTAATGGATAGCATTGGAGACCGGTGTTGAAGATCAGATATTTTTGAAAACGGAAGGATTACCGTCGAATGTCTCTGCATCGGCTGATCTCCGATATAGAGATCTAATACCCTTTGTGATGGGAATCCGGACGTGATTAGTGAATATCCGGATTGCAAGGGCTTCTTTGGAAGTGCCTTCGGTTCCGTTTGATCCCGGAACGGACTTGTATGGTTATGTGTCTGACATTACATTTTGAGATATAAAGCAGATTTCTTTCAAATACATCTCTGTTGGTGGCGGAGAATTTATTCTCTTAGCTTAATACCCTTCTCTGAGACGTACGAGCTTAGAGGTTTTGTAGTTGAAGGTTATCAGCGATATACTCCTAATTTGGTAATGTGGCATACTGAGTGTTGCTGTGTGATGATTATTTATTGATCATTTGTTGATCAAAGCGTGGCTTTGTGAAAAAGCGTAGCTTTGTGGACGAGACTTCGTCGAGCCTCACAACCCGGAAATGGTCGAAATAGGAATGTTGTGGCAAGGTTTTTTTTAGGGGTCGCGCCCCTAAGGTATGTCCATTTTCTTCTGGATAGAGGTTGTATCATGGTATGGATCCCAGATATTTAACCTAAGTGGTTGCTGTAAATTTATTACTTTGTGGTTGTTGGCATTGAGGATCCTCAGATAAAGGTCGGTAATGACCGGGGGATGGCATACTTTTTGTGGGAGTTATCAAGTTACAGCTTCATTGCACCCAGAAGCGTGTGGTAACTCGGCCTTGTGTCAGTAGGGATCCGGTTAGGTTCTCGAGGCATCTTTCTAGAGGCGTACCCATTTCGGTGTAGGAAGTTCCTTTGCCTGGCCATTTGTTAGAAATCCAAAGAAACAATACGAACCTTGTACGGTTTTAGTTGTATAACCTGCCATGGAAAACCTGCTATTGAACATGGTAGCTATAGTAGGCATATGATAATGGTCGTATGTTGGCTAAGATTATATTATACTTTCGAAATGTTTTCTACACTATGCACTAAAAATAATAAAAATCAAAGGATTCTGCGTAGTAAGCATATTTGATTATCATAAGGAGAAATCTCCTCCAATTCTGCGTTTGCATTGTGTGTGTGGTGGGAGTCCTTATGGTAGTTTCATTTTTCAAAAGCATAGCGAAATTCTTTTGGTTTTCTTTGTGAAAATAACTGTTTTAGTTCTCACATCAGTCCCATGACTGACCTGGAGTTTATTATTTTCCTTCCTAAACTTTGGGTGCCCACCAATTTCCACACGGGCAGTCAAGAGTTAGGTTAACAGGATACTCTGGAATTCAGGAGTTGCTGGAGGCAAGCTGGATGGCATGACGTATTCACTAGTATATAGTATTTCTTTTCCGCTGTTTGTTGTTGTTTGTTGCTGTACACTCTGATGATGTGATGTAATGTAATATGATGTAATGTAATAACTGATATAGTTCTTTGTTTAAAGATTATTCATTTATCTATTATATGTTGTTTCGCTGCGATAGTGAGATTCTGATATTGTTCTGTTGCTTTTTTCTTTTTCTCTTCTTCTATCTTTTTCTTCTTCTTAAAACCATAAGAATTCGGTTTTCCGGCATTCGATTGCTCGGCAGTTGATACAGTGGACGTATTGATGTCGGTTTTCGAAAGTCGAAGAATCGGGTCTTCACATTTGGTATCAGAGCATATGGTTAAGCGACAACCATGGCTCTGTTGGGAATTGCTCATTAGAGATAGAGTCAGTAGTACTCTAGAATGAGTTTGAGTGTAATAATAGACACGAGCGCGTATTTGTTAGTGAATATAAAATGTTTTATATTGTGTTTGCTTATCCGTTGAGCTGTTTGTGAATTCTGGTCGGTAGATGGGACGCCATATTATCGATAGGGATTTCTAAATACTTAAACGAGGCATGTCGACATAGTATTATTTAAATTGGGTAAATGAAATAATTTTACCTCGATTATATTTTATATATAAAGGAATAATTTTTCAGAATTATTAAAGTGCATATGAATTGATTGTTTGATTGTTGAAAATGTAAGATATATGCAAGTAAACAAAAGTTGTTTCAATAAGTTAAATTAAAACAACAATTGTAAAAGGATGAATTGTATAAGCGAAGAATTATAAACTATGGAATTATAATTAATATGATTTACAATTGTGAAATAATCTTACATATAAGAAGTGAAACTGTATGAATATATTTGTAAATATGGGTTGTAATTAAAACTGAATTTGAAAATTTTGGAGATTTGGAAAGTTTAAATTCCTTTTGATTTTGAAAATGAATTTCAAAGGATATGGAAAAGTACCTTCCATTGAAAATTTGTGAAGGTGTTGGAACTCGGTATGAGTGTCCATTTGGTGATGGGATCATGTTGATTGATCATGATGTATACTAGTGTAATTCGAGGGGTGTGATGCCTACAGTTACAAGCGATTCCACTGGGATAGTGGCGCAACCGCCGTGTAAACTGCGATCTAGATGCCATAGCGAAATTCGAGGGGCGAGATGCCTACGGTTACAAGCGATTCCACTGGGATAGTGGCGTAACCGCCGTGTGAACTACGATCTATGGCAACAACCATGGCGAAATTCAAGAGATGTGAAATCTACAGATTGCAAGCCATTCTATTGGGATAGTAGCGTGACCGCCGAGTAACTGTGATCCATGGGGGAACGTACTTTCCATATCCATTTTTTTAAAAATGGAATATAACTTAAGATAAGTTGAACAAAATTGGAATATGAAATTGAATTGAATAAAGTTGATTTTGGTGTCAAAGTAAATTAATAAGTGAATTAATGAAATGAAGTCATTAAGAATTTGAACTTGAAGTTATATAAATGAAATTCAACTTTATATTGTTAAAGGAATTAGCAATTGAATTGATAAAAGGATGGAATATTAATCAATCTAATGTAAAAGGATTGGTATGGGATAATGAATGTAAGTGTAAATTCGTTAAAGCCAATGTTATTGGAGTTGAATAATTGAATGAAAGTCAATTTAATATCAACCAATTGAAATTAAAAGTGTTAAAACCAAATTGAATGAACGTAAGAGAAGTAAATAATTTGGTTATGATGAATATACATTGGTTGTCATATGGATGTTAGTTGATTGTACATAATTCATTAAGTGTTAAATGAAAATGAATTAAGGAAAATTGAAAGCTATAAATCAAATTGAAAGTGAAGTAAATGAATTTGAATTGAAAGTGAACTAATGTGAATGTAAATTAGTGAATGTAAACTAACTGAAATCGAATGAATGAATGTTAGTAAAATTTAATGTTAACAAATCAAACACGCATAAATGGGAAACCAATTTGAATTGTGCAAAATGATTTTTGAATATTGTAATTGGATATTATGGCTAGCAAGATATACAGGTTTATTAAAGGAAATAGAATTCAGATTTTGATTTCGAAGATTAAAATTGAATTGCTCGACAAAAAGGTACGTATTTGAATTTCAGTATGAGATTTGATGATTTTCTTCTCCAGCCTCTTGGCTTTTTCTTTTCTTTTTGGAATCTGGGGGGGCCGTAGTGCCATTTTGTAGTCGTATCGAGCTAGCCGCGCAAAGGAGGTTATGGCGAAATTTTCCGAAAATTTAAGGCGTTAGAATATTTTTGAGAAAATTGGAAATTTTGAAAACTATAACTTTGATTTTGGAGTAAAAAGTTAAACGATATAGTTGGTTTTAAAAGGATAACTAAGTATGAATTTGAAAACTTAGTGAAGTTGTTGTGAGAAGTTTAACTATGGATTTTGGAAAGTTAATGGATTCAGTAACTTTTTCTTACTTGGTAATTTCGAGGACGAAATTCTTTTAAGGGGGGAAGATTGTAACGACCCAGAATTTCTGTCAATTAAAATTCGTATATTTAATTGATTTAAAATATTAACAAGTAAGATTTGTAAGTCAAATAATTTATTTGTTGAATATCTGGATTTAATTGGATAATTAAATCAATTATTTAATAGTTGATATTACGTAAATAATTGAAAATTGGGTTAAATACGATTAAAAATGATTTGTAAAATTTTATTTAATCATGTTGGAGTTAGAGTGATGTTATAGAACTTTTAAAATTGAATTTCGAGTTAATTTGTGAAAATTGAATATTTTAATATTTAATTATCGACTGAAAAATAGCCAATTTGCGAACAGTCTCAAAATTGGACAAAATTAGTTCCATTGGATCCGTAATAGTTTGTTATTATCGGATTTCAATTTTCGTAGCAATCGGAGTTTTCGTTTGACCGTGGCAGCTCGAAACGCATCGAAATTGTTTTAATATTAATTTGGCGAGTTAAAATAGTCATTTTCAAACAGTCTCGGATTTCGACGAAACCAGTTTCATCGGATTCGTAATGTGATATTATTGTATGATTTCAAATTTCGTATCAATCGGATTTACCGTTTGTCCCGGGCCAGCCAAAACGCATAGAAATTAGTTTAAATCGATTTAATTTAAATGGATCGTTTATTGCCGTAACTCGTATAGATGATCGAATTAGCCTTCGAAACACGTTCCGTTGTGTTCGGAACGCGGGGTAAACCTTAGAAACGCCAACCGGCACACTTCGTTTGGAGTTCGGAAAAATCCGGGATGAATAGTGTCGCGTATTTTTCTATAAAAGGACCTCATTTATTCATTTTGCGACAAACTCCACTCAGAAACCCTAGCCGCCTCCATATATAATCAATGGCCGAAAACATCAATATTTCATCTCAAATTTTCTTCCAACCCACACTTCGATTCGAAAATCTCCCAACTACAATCTTGAAGAGCACGTTGAGATCTATAGATCCAACGGTTATGATCAATTTTTATTGAGCGGATCAACGGCAAATCGACCACAAACATCAGGAAGTCGCGCACGAATTCCCACGTCTAGGGGAGGCCGAGTTCAATAAGGTTCATGCCGAAGGTAGCTCTCGAGATGGACTTCAATATGGCAGTCGCTGATCGTTGTAGAAGTCGAAAATGGTGGAGGCGAGAATTAGGTTAAAGTGGCGGCTAATGGGTTGTGATGTGCGCGTTTGTTTACTGGGAGAGGAAGAAGGAAGGGTCGGCCGTGATTTTGCAAATGGAGATGGACGGCAGAAACGTTTTGAAATTTAAAATTAAAATGTAAATTGATTTGTATAATGTTTAAAAATGTGTATCTTCTTCATACGAGGTCGAAAACGCACGAAACTTTTTGCGTGGAATCGTTTCGTCGAGCACTACGCTATGGAACTGGATTGGAGTCGTTTGGAGCTAGTGAGAATTTTCGGTAAAATTAAATGTGTGTTTAATTTTATTCGAAATAAAACACGGAAAGTAAATTGGAATCGGGGTGAGAACTTCTCACTCAATCGAATTGTTTCGATTTAAATTTTAAATAGTTAGATTTAAAATTTGATGATTGTATGCATGGATGATAAATTATTATCTATTGATTGTTAAAATAGACATTATACGCCGTTAGTAAGCGGAGGTTATTTATTAAAAACATATACCACGAATATTTCACCGTATAGTGAAATTGGTATTATTTATGTACTTGGAGTTGATTTCCCGCATTATATAGCGGATGAGACCCTATTGCACCGTCTATTAAGCGGATAATATTTTATAAATCCCATATACCGCGATATTCCGTCTTGAAGCGGAATTGGTATTGTGCTAACATCTGTGGATGCAGGGAAACAGGTTGGAGGAATCCAACTGGATTCCTCAAATGATTGAATTGGTTTCAATGTTGTGTGTTGATCTATTTATAATCTTTGTGATAATCCTTGTGATTGAGATCGTTAAAGGCTAAAATTTAGCCGAATATATTTTTGGTATCGTTAGATGCCGAAAATAAATAATATTGGATTTTTGAAAATTTAAGTTGAGATTTCATAATAAAATGTAATTTTGGAATTGATTCATTTTAAATAAATAAACGTTATAATTTTAATGTTATAAAAATTATGTTTTTTGTGAAATATAACCGAAATGTAATTTTTGAAATAAATAGTTGATAAATTTGTAAAATGGTTTAAATTGGGATTTTTGAATTATTATAAACGGTTTATATAAAAGGTTTATGAAATTGATATTTATAAATTAAAATTATTGGAATTATAAAACGAGTTTTTATAAGTGTTAAAATGAAGTATAAACGGATTTCATAAGTGAATGAAATTTATAAATTTATAAATTGTGAACTTATAAAATGAATAGATTTTGTAAAATAAAGGATTTATAAGTAATTCACTTATTAATTGGATTTTGGCATTTAATAAGATATAAATAGAATTTGTCCATTAAGGGATTTTCTAAGTGGAAGTTTTTATAAAATGAATATAAGTGGAATATATAAACGTTGATTTATAAATCCGAAATCAACTTATTTTGATAAGTTAATTATTATAGCTTATTAAAGGAAGTATATCCACGATTTTGGATAGTGGATAATCCTTTAGATAAAATGTGTAGAAAATGTTGAATTTGGTTAATTAAGTATATTCATGATGTTGGACAATGAATATATATTAAAGAAATGTTTTGGGGAAGTGACGTTTTAAATAGAATTTAAAACGACTTAAAGATGTTTTAAAATGCATTAAATATCGAACACATAGGTTTCAACATTCATTGTTGAAATAGACGTTTTCGAGAAATAAGGAAATGATGGACTATAACACTGTTGTTATAGTAAATGATTTCCGAAAGGAAATATGTTATATAATATTGGGATTTATATATCTATCTTAATTTTGAATCCCTATACTAGTGATTTTGGGTTGTCGTAACGATGTTTTACACAACATTCGTTTTGACTCAAATAAATGTGTTTAAGAGCACGTTTTCTTAAAGAATGAAAATATATACTTAATTTCGATTTAAGTATATTGAATATTTTCCGAGTGTTGAAAATAAATAGATTTGTGAATTACTTATTATTAAATAAGTATGGAAATGTTTTTTTCCAATATGAAGTGAATGTTTTGAGATTTTATCTTTTAAAGATAAATTGAAAATGAATATTAGAAATCGAATCGAAAATCGTATATTCATAGATATTTTGGAAAGGTAAATTCACTATGGAATTTATAAAAGAAAGAGAAATTTGTTTAAAAACAAACATTGATTTATTTTTAAAGTGTGGAAATGAATTTACGAATTTGGGACGTAAATTTAATAAATCGGTAAGGATTTATTTAATTGGTTTAAATGAACCATTTTGAAATGAAAGTTGTAAAGTTGAAAATTGATTTGAAATTGGTTTTCAAATGGTTAAAGTGTGGAATATATATCTTGTAAAGATAATTTGAAAAATACATAATTCGGGAAGATTATTTATAATTAGGTGATGTTGTGAATATTGATTGATAGTTAAAATAACCGACTTTCAATATTGACCTTAAAATAGGTATTTGTTGTAAATTGGTTGAAATTGAATGCTACATTTATTTTTAAATTATTGCACTCGTTATTCGGATTACCCATTCCGAATAGTGATACGACGTAATGGATAGCATTGGAGACCGGTGTTGAAGACCTGATATTTTTGAAAACGGAAAGATTACCGTTGAATGTCTCTGTATCGGCTGTTCTCCGATATAGAGATTTATTACCCTTTGTGATGGGAATCCGGACGTGAATATTGAACATCCGGATTGGAAGGGCTTCTTTGGAAGTGCCTTCGGTTCCATTCGATCCTGGAACGGACTTGTATGGTTACATGTCTGACATTACATTTTGAGATATAAAGCAGATTTCTTTCAAATACATCTCTGTTGGTGGCGGAGAATTTATTCTCTTAGCTTAACACCCTTCTCTGAGACGTACGAGCTCAGAGGTTTTGTAGTTGAAGATTATCAGCGATATACTCCCAATTTGGTAATGTGGCATGCTGAGTGTTGCTGTGTGATGATTATTTATTGATCATTTGTTGATCAAAGCGTTGCTTTGTGAAAAAGCGTAGCTTTGTGGACGAGACTTTGTCGAGCCTCACAACCCAGAAATGGTCGAAACAGGAATGTTGCGGCAAGGTTTTTTTAGGGGTCGTGCCCCTAAGGTATGTCCATTTTCTTTTGGATAGAGGTTGTATCATGGTATGGATCCCAGATATTTAACCTAAGTAGTTGCTGCAAATTTATTACTTTGTGGTTGTTGGTATTGAGGATCCTCGGATAAAGGTCGGTAATGACTGGGGGATGGCATACTTTTTGTGGGAGTTATCAAGTTACAGCTTCATTGCACCCAGAAGCGTGTGGTAACTCGGCCTTGTTTCAGCAGAGATCCGGTTAGGTTCTCAGGACGTCTTTCCAAAGGCGTACCCAATTCGGTGTAGGAAGTTCCTTTGCCTGGCCATTTGTTGGAAATCCAAAAAAACAATACGAACCCTGTACGGTTTTAGTTGTATAACCTGCCATGGAATGTGGCGGTAACCTGCTATTGAACATGGTAGCTATGGTAGACATACGATAATGGTCGTATGTTGGCTAAGATTTATATTATACTTTCGAAATGTTTTCTACACTATGCACTAAAAATAATAAAAATCAAAGAATTCTGCGTAGTAAGCATATTTGATTATCATAAGGAGAAATCTCCTCCAATTCTGCGTTTGCATTGTGTGTGTGGCGGGAGTCCTTATGGTAGTTTCATTTTTCAAAAGCATAGCGAAATTCTTTTGATTTTCTTTGTGAAAATAACTGTTTGGGTTCTCACACCAGTCCCATGACTGACCTGGAGTTTATTGTTTTCCTTCCTAAACTCTGCGTGCCCACCAATTTCCACACGGGCAGTCAAGAGTTAGGTTATCAGGATATTCTGGAATTCAGGAGTTGCTGGAGGCAAGCTGGATGGCATGGCGTATTCACTAGTATATAGTATTTCTTTTCCACTGTTTTTTGTTGTTTGTTGTTGTACACTCTGATGATGTGATGTAATGTAATATGATGTAATGTAATAACTGATATAGTTCTTTGTTTAAAGATTATTCATTTATCTATTATATGTTGTTCCGCTGCGATAGTGAGATTCTGATATTGTTCTGTTGCTTTTTTTTCTTTTTCTCTTCTTCTATCTTTTTCTTCTTCTTAAAACCATAAGAATTCGGTTTTCCAGCATTCGATTGCTCGGCAGTTGATACAGTGGACGTATTGATGTCGGTTTTCGGAAGTCGAAGAATCGGGTCTTCACGACAACTACAAAAGGCCTCTACGGGCTCCCAAATCCCAAAAGAAAACAAAAGCCAAGTGGCTCGATGAAAAACCCAATCAAATTTCATAGAAATTTAAACACATACCTTTTTGTCGAGCAATTCAAATCTATCTTTTGAAATCAAAATCAATTTTCCTTCCCCTTTTTCATACCTGCATATCCTTCATAACAATAATATCCAATCACAATATTCCAAAAACATTTTATCAACTTCCTTACAATGTCAATATTTATTCATTCAAATATTAACTTGGAATATATTTGTAATATCAATTTCCAATTAAGAATTCACCATTCCTTACTTAAGTTCAGTATAAGCATTCTATATGCTTCTTTGACTTTACCACTTTAGTCTATATCTATTTCTATTCAAATCGATTCTTTAATTTCCGTATGAATTCAATTTATCTTCAACTCTGAATATTTGAATTTTATTTTCCATTTACAACTAATTTATGTCATTATTTTAATTTGGTTTCATTTACTAACTTATTTCAATTTCCAGTTTGAAATCCTTTTGTCGTTAACAAAAATTTTCCAAAAATTTTCTAACTCCCAAAATTTCTGGAAAATTTTGGTAGAGTCTCCTTTGTACGGAGGAGCTTTTGCAATTTGACAAAAGATATAAATATATATACATCGACCCACACTGTCGGAAAAACCCAAAATAGTTCATATTCCCATTTTTATTGTGTAGGCGCACCTTATTTAGCATTTATAAGCAAACAGCTTATTTATTTAGCATTTCACGCAATCAAATCCATCCCGACGGCTTCCCTGAACCTGTAATTACTCAACTAAAACATGTAAGTGCCAAATATATGAAGTTCAACAACATTTCACTCATTTACAATAGTTAAACACATGAATTCTAACAGCAATGCACATTAAATACTTTTTATAAGCAATTTAAATATTACAACATTAATTTTAATTGCTTACAACCAATCACCCATCGTTTCACTTAATCCGAATGGTTAACAACTTACATGCTTACATTTAATTTATTTTTAAGCAAACTGAACTCATATTTAATTCAATTGCTCTCAAAATCAATTTATTTTACTCCTAACAATTCATAGAATTTTAATTATTTCCATTTACATCAAATGACAATTTATTCTATGCAATTTGACGAGATCTATGTGAATAAATAAGTATTTATGTTTTATAACCAATTTAAATGGATTTCAACTCAATTTATACTTAATTCTATTCCATTTTTAAATTTATTCACAATCCATATATTCTCATTTTCATTGCATTTTAAATTTGAATCCATTCACTTGCATTTCATCCCATATTTGTTTATTCCAAACTATTTTATTTAGCTCGAAAACAATCTGGGCTATTTCATTCAATAACTATTTCTTAACTTATTTAAACCACTCTTCATTTTGAGTTCGGCTTTCATTAAACACTTACCTAAGTCAATAACTTAAGTTCATTTCCATTTCTTTTTTTTACAACAAGTTCTATTTCCATCATTCATTTGATTCTTATTTATTCCATCCATTTATTTATTCAATATAATTAGTTTATCCACTCAATCCATTATGAATTTTCATTTCTTTAAATATTATTTATAACTCACCGAATTCTATTTCGGTTCAAATTTATTTTCACTTGACTTAAATCCAACCCATTATCATTAAACTTAGTTTTAGGTTAAATTCAATTCAACTCTCCTCCATCTATTTAGCTTAAGTCAATTTACTTCAATTTATTCAAATTTTATACTTAAGCTCATTTTCATTTTATAGGTAAATTTTTCTCTTCTATTCAACTTAATTCTATCTCAATTAAATCTCATATTAAATCTACAATTTCGTTTGATTATTTATTATAAAAATTTAACTTTCCAGATTCAACTCATTCAATTGATTACATGGCCATTTCCAATTTATTTCCACTTATTTGGATTTATTTGCAATTCCAACCATTACTATTTTAATCCAATTTCATTTTTATTCGATACAATTCAATTATATTTAATTTGTTAACACTTCAAGTCAAATTTCAATTAATAACTCAAATTCTGAATCCACTATCCATTTTCAGTTTACCACCCAATTTCATGAACTCATACAATTCAATTACATTTACTTCACCAACAATTTAAGTCGAATTTAATTTATAACTTGAGTTTTATTTCCAAATTTCATCACAAACTCACAATTCAGCTTCTATTTAACTACAATAGGTTTCCATTACATATTTCATTAACTAATTCAGTATCTAATTAGTTCTCCCTCTATTAATAATCCAATACTTGATTGATTTTCATTTTATTTCTCAGTTCATCAAAAATATATTTATTTTGGATTTTTCTATCCCACTTTCAAATTTTATAAGTCACAACTTATTATTTACACTATTCCATTCATTATAGGCTTGAATATATTCTTCTTTTATTTTTAACTCAAGCCTTATGTTTATTTATAACCCAAGCATATTTTATTCCATGCATTTTGGTTCTTTTATATGTTATTCTGATTTATTTATTTCAATCTAATCCTTATCCAACTTGTTTTCCATTTATTCAGGTAAGAATCTAAATCCATTCGATGAAACGGTTGAATTTTTATTCCAATTCAATTTTTATTTTAACTCGGATTTATTTAACTCAATTCGATTTCAACTTAATTCGAATATAACTGTATATTATTTTCGGCCTATTTAATTAATTTCAATCCAGTTAAATTTTTATTCCCCAATCCAAGTTAATTTCATTTTAACTTTACACTTTAAATTTAAATTCCAACATTCAAAGCTTATATTTCCATCCTGACTTAAAAACCTCATCAGGATTTTTAAACACCCGACTTTTAGTTTCAAATTATTTTGAAATCTCCAACATCTCAAAATCACACTTCTCAAAAGTTAAACCAATCCTGGTTTTATTCCCAACAAATTTCCTTTGAAATTTTCAATTAACAACTAGCTTTTCTGAACAAATAAATTTTTGGCAGCAATCCGTCAATTAGAAATTCGAAAATGAATACTGATGATGCGGCCGTCATCATCAGAATTATTTTCCAATGATCCAAGTGATTTCAATGCTATATCACTTTCAAAATCCCTTTAAAACAATTTCCTTTCAGAAATATTTCTAAAACAAAAATGCTATCATTTATCTTCAAATACTTCCAAATCTCCGGGATTAAAATTTCCAAATCCTGCTTAAATCAATTTTAACTGTAATTCATTTGTATAGTTTATGCCTATACAAATTTCCATTTGATTATATTTCAATTCATAATTTACATTTATAATTCATATTTATAAATTTCATTTTATAATGAATTTATTCCCTTAAACTTTGGTTATATTTTCAATTTCTAATTGAATTTTTACACAACGATGATAGTAATTTAATATTATCATTTCTAACATCCAAGCAACCATATATTAGCTAAAATAGTTTACAAAAATCTTTCTTTATATCAAAATATATTTTGGATAAAATTATTTCATTTACCCACATTTAAAAACAATACCGTGTCAAACTGTTCTATTCAAGTGTTTAGAAACCCCTTCGATACAGTTGTCCAGACTGTGCCGACGAAGGTTCATATGCCACTCAATAAACCAATCAACACAATATTAAAATAATTTATATTCACTAACAAATACGCGCTCATATCTATTAATACGCTCAAACTCATTCTAGAGTACTACGGACTGTAATTTCAATGAGTAATTCCCACCAGAGCCAAGGTTATCACCAACCTTGAAACGACCCGCAGATCCGTACCCCTTGAGTCATCACTTTCGAACTAAATCAACTCAAGTTGTATGGGAATACGAACCATTTGGGTTAAAGAAGAAGAGGTAAAAGAAGAAAATAGAAATCAACATCAGAATCTAACCATCGTAGCGGAATAAAATATAATAGATAATAAATGATCTTTTCACAAAAATCAAATATCTCTTTTTATATATTACATCATCAGAGTACATCAATCACAGCTCAACATCAATATCATACAAATGGATACACAACAACTCAACACAATGGAATATATATAAAAGCAAGTACGAGAGTACGTATCGACATCCAGCTCGTCTCCTGAGCTCCACAGCATCTCCTATATCCAATAATACTCGGTCTGACCCGAGCATTACAGTTAAATAACACCCAAGTCAGTCTGGAATACCAGCGTGAGAAAATCACACTCAATTGATTATTAAAGTTTCAAAAATTCTTTGAAAACAATAGCATCTCTAAGACCACGCCACAAATGAACATGTCGGGCTTTTACCTTACTATAGCTAAATCATTTTTTTTTGGAATCCTCTGATATTATAATAGTGTCTATAGAAAGTAAAATAGAATCTAGCTGAAATGCTTGCATCTCACGTTTCAGCAATAGTTGGGCACAATCAAAACCGTACGGGCGCGTAGGGAAAATGGATTCCAACTAATGGCTAGGCACTGGGGTACCACCTGTCACAGTACCTGGTCTAGATCAGCGTACCGAGGAGCCACCCTAACTCCCCTGCAACACAAGACCGGAACCATCCCTTACTGGATAGTCCCGAGCAAGATCACCCCGCGGTTGGGATCAGCAACCGCCCACTAAGCCGAAATAATAGGGACATCTGGACAGGGATGACCTCACCCTCCAGTGGGGGCTACCCACGAAGCCTTGCAGCATAACCTCTGATTTTCAGCCATTCCCATTTGGTGAGGCTTGAGGCTAAGCGTTACCTTTTTAGAACATATCACTTAGAATGCCCATCGTCCACCTGATGATGTTTCACAAGCATTCATCCATACAAGTCCGTCCCGGGTTCGAACGGAACCGAAGGCACTATTCCTACTGCATCCATTTTGAAAACATCCTCAGGATTAGTAGCGACTAGCCCTTGCACTTCACTGCTCCATCTTCGAATCCAAACTCGTTTCCACAAAACGTACAAACCGGATCGAAGTGGTTTCCGAGAAATAAATCTCGATTCCGGTCTCTTCGAAACGATCAACGTATTTGTCCAATATTGATAGTCGGTGATTTAACTATAAATTAATGTTCACAACATCCATCACACAATAAATAATTTCTTAAATTATTTATTTATGTATTTATCTCTAAAATATCTTCACAAGATATATTTTTACTTTTCAAACTCCTTGAAAACAGTTTTCCAAACTTTCTGCCTTTCTCAGAATAAATTCCAAGTATTTCTATTTCCACTGGAATCATCAAGCACAAAACTTTAGATTTTTTTTTTAAATAATTTAAAAACACTTTATTGTAAATTATAATTAACATTTAATATAGAAAAATTACTTTATTACTTAATTTTAAAATAATAATCTAGAAATAAGGTTACCTTATAAATATACATTAGATTTCTTCTTTAAACAAAGTACCAAATCAGTCTTTAAATAATTATTACGATAATAGATTAACAAATTACCTACTTTAGAATTTACTTTAAAATACTTAAATTAAAAATAGTTCATTAATTGATTAAAAATATATACTATATGAATATTTGAAAATAAGGTTACTTTATAAATATAAACTAGGTTTTCACCTTTACAACAGAATTACTAGGTCACTCTTAATAAATTATTACTACGGTAATAGATTTGAATAAATATTTACTTTAGAATTTAACATTTAGAAATAATAAATTTCCAAGAACATACCTTGTAAAGCAACACTAAAACCTTTATTTTATTTTAAAAACTGACTTTGAAAACGTATTTGGCTATCCAGAGAAATATTCTTCTCTTCACAACCTTTAAAAATAAATCACTATTTATTTTAAACCATTTTTTTTCTCATTCCTTAATAAATTCCCACTTTGAATATATTTTTCCAAATATCCAATTTCAAACACTTAAATCAATTTCCAAATTGATTTCCAATTTTAGATTCCTCAAATTACTTCTTTATCCCTTAAAATAAATTTAAACTTGAAATTTAAAATAAGCCTTTATTCCTTTAATTTGATATCATTTAAAACTTACAATTCATTTAATTCTATTTATTAAAAAATTCCTTTTCCCACACTCGGAATTATTTAATTTATTAGTATCTAAATATCATTTTCATTCTTTCAATTCATTCTTAATTCATTCAATTTTCTATAATTAATTTGCTTACGGATTTACTTCTTTATTTTCTTCCAAAATTTAATTTATATATTTTGAAATATAATTATACTCAAATGTATTCAATCAAACCATAGCATTCAATATTCCAATATGATTCATCATAGCATATCAAATAATCACATCAGAGAATATTAATTACTTTAAATAAATGTTGAGGAATCCTGTTGGATCCCTCCAACCTATTTCCCTGCGTCCACAGACGTTAGCACAATATAAATACCAATCCCAAAGTATCCCATACTATAACACATCAAGCAATTCAACCATTAAAACAATTATTAAAATTTAATCATTTAAATTTAAATTTAACTGAGTGAGATTAACTCACCTTTTAATATTGTTTTGCAACTCAATCCAACCCGGCTCGTTTCCATTGTTTATGACCTTGTATAAGCATTATAGGATTTTATTAGTATTCGAACTATCGAATTATAAATTTTTCATTCACTAATTAATTTCACTAATAATTTAATTCAAAACTAAATTCCCTTTAATAAATTATCTTTAACTAAAATAATTAAATAAACAAATTAATTTCCGTTATTTAAAATTTAACCGAGTGAATGAAAATATGTATATTTATATATTTAGTTTTTCTCTGAAGCTTCACTATAAAAACAACCTATCAAATTTTATATACTCGCATTCAATATTTTAAATTTCTATATACTTCCCAAAATCACATATAAATATTATCTTCTGTTTTACTTTTTATCTATTAAATTAAAACAGAAATCTTTTCTCTACTGTATACTGCTATTATTATTTTGAATCTGTAATATATTCATATATATATATATATATATATATATATATATATATATATATATATATAAACAAATCCTATACCTTACGGCTACAAGGCCCATCGCCACCATCACGACCTAGCAGTGTTGTCGCCAAAAGCTTCTTCACGCACAACCCTTCAAAGCCAATAGAAACCCTAGCTTCTCGAGTCAACGTCGAGTTCTGCACTTGATGCGGACGCCGCATGCTCTACTTTCAGATGATCACAACCTCGAGTACTCAGTAGCAGCTAAAACCCTAGACCCCTTTGAATCCTCAACTCGTGGCCATCGATGGTGATGACGCGATTCCCTCCTCCTTCCTGCCCTCGTGTTCCCCTCCACAAGAAATCGACCACGATAAAAATGCATGCGAGACCTTAGTCGATCGCCCTAAATTGAAACGCTCCCCCTCGTTGCCGAAGTCGACACCCCATACATGCCTCGATTGAGAGATGATTTGGGGGTTCATGATTTCGATTTAACAGAATCGAATTAGAAGAGAAGAATGGCTGCCATTTTTTTTTAAGAATTCGATTTGAATTCGATGAAGGGAAAGGCAGCTTCGAATTGGGGAGAGAGAAGCCGTAAATTTTCGAGCGAAGGTTTTGAAGGCACGCAATTAAAATTTAAGGAATTTCGCTCCGCCATTTTCTCGTTTGATAATGACTGAAATCGAATGGAATAAACGAGGAAGAAACAAGCAAATTTTAGAAGAAACGAGAAATGTACGATGGAAGATAAGGGTAATGTGTTGGATAAACTTGTACAGTGATTTGGATGTGATAGAAAAACAACTGATGTGGAATTAATTTGACTAATCAACAAAGAATATATTACATTGAATTCGATATAAATTTAAGCGCGTTTGTACGTCGTACGCTCACACAACAACTCCAAACACTATGAGATTTGAAACCCGATAATAATGAAAAATTTCGGATTCAACGGAACTGGTTTCGTCGAATTCCGAGACTGTGCCTCGGAAGGCTATTTTTATATTCAATTTAAATGATATTTTTTTAAAAATAATTGATATTATTAATACGAATCTTACAAATCTTTAAATTATTTTTAACTGGCTTAAAAGTCCAGATTCAACATTTTACCCAATTTCAAATTATTTAATTTAATAATTAAATTACCCAATACATATTGATATTTGAAATTCAAGATAAAATTATTCCATGGAATATTTAAATCCATTAAATATTCCAATTTAATTTGCTTAAAAATTCCCGGTCGTCACATTCCTCCCCCCTTAAAAGAATTTCGTTCCCGGAATTACTAGTTAGGGAGAATGGTCAAATACCCGTTACTATTTCCCAAAACCAAACTGTTCAACATCCTATCCACTGTCTTTTTATAAAAGACCCACTACCATTTTTACTAATCTTTTCCGAATTTCCCATAGTTTCTAACAATATTACTTACTCAATCCTTCAAATTTAAAATTTAATTCAAATTTAAAATTATCAGAATTTTCTTAAAATTTTTCTAACTCTCTAAATTTCCGAATTTTTTTGCTAGCGTCTCCTTTGCGCGGCTAGCTCGGTACAACTACAAAATGGCTCTACGGCCTTCCAAATCCAAAACGAAAACAAAAGGCCAAGTGGCTAGATCCAAAAAGCCAATCAAATTCCATGTAGAATTTTAAACACATACCTTTTAGTCGAGAAATTCTAATTTATTATCTGAAAACAAAACCAATTCTCTTTTCCCCTTTTTCATACCTGCATATCCTGTTTAGCAATAATATCCAATCACAACATTCAAAAACACTTATTGACTTCTTTTACACATTTCCAATATTTTTTTTACTTAAGCCCGTACGACGCACATATATCATCCCTACGCAATACCAAATCCGATCGCTCACTCGATCACACAATTTCACCTCCGAACTAGTATCGTCCACCCGACTTCCTAGTGCGGACTTGGATCTGGTTTCTTAATCAGAAACCGTCATTCTCCTTGCATAGCTGTAAACTATGATTGTTATTCCCTTATTCACAATTCCCACAGTCACAAATATCAGTTTCAACCTTAATTCAGTTATTCACTTAGCATACTTTCAATACCAAATTTACTTAAGAATTCATTATTCTCTTCTTTAAGTTCAATATAAATATTTGACATACTTTTTACATTTATTTCCACTTTACCATTGAAGTTTATATTCATTACCATTCACTTTGCCCTTACAATTCCATTTAAATTCAATTTGACTTCAACTTTGAACAACGAATTAGTTTCACTTACTAATTAATTTAAATCTCACACTAAATGTTTATTTGCAAACTTTACTTTCTTTAGTCCTTTCGATTCCACTTACTTTACATTCACAGTTAAAATAGATTTCAATATTCAGTGTCAAATTCTATTTTCTTAGCTTAAATCATTTGTCGTTAATTAAAATTTTCAAAATTTCAAAAAAAAATTCTAACTCCCAAAATTTTCGAAAATTGTTGGCAGAGTCTCCTTTGTACGGAGGAGCTTTTACAATTTGACAAGAGATATAAATATATATACATCGACCCACACGGTCGAAAAACAGAAAAACAGTTCATATTTCCTATTTGTATTGGGTAAGCGTACCTTATTTGGCATTTCAAAGCAAGCAGCTATTTATTTAAGCAATTAGCGCAGTCAAAACCAGTCAAACGGCTTCCAAAAACCTGTACTTACTCAATTTAAACATGTCAGTGTCAAATATACAAAGTTTATTAACAACTTTCTTAATTTCAATAGCTAACACTTGTATAATATAAGCAATATCCACTAAACCCTTCCATAAGAAAATTTATAAGGTTCCAATGCAAATTTAAATGTTTTCATTTAAATGGTTTACACTTCATTACTTACATTCAATTCATTTTAAATCCAAATAAACTCATGTTTATTACATTAATTCAAAAACCAATTTTATTTCTTATATTAGCTCATTTGAGTCAACGACGACCATTACTATGCAGATTCAATGATGTTCACTTAATAAAATATCCCTTCTTAGTTTATACTACTTAAAATTGATACCAATTCAATTTTTACTTTATTTTGTTCCATTTCTAATTGATCCCATTCAATTTATTTCATATTCCATATTCATATTTATCTTATTTTAATCCATTTATAAATCTTGGAAAAATCCATTTCCAAACCATCCTATTCGATTCAAATAATTATATAACTCTCCACTTAACTCAATTTCATTCTTAGTCCAAACAAACTCATTTAAATGGAAATAATCCCAAAAGCAATCCAACTCCCATTTTTCGAAGTCAAATTCTCATTAATATAACTTACGTTAATAACTCAATTAATAATTCCATTTACCAAACAAGTTTTATTAAAATCATTACATAAAACTCGACACAACAATTTCACAATTTTTACTTAAATCAAGCTTTTATTCAAATATTACTTAAGTTATTTTATTTTCTCGTCAAGTTATTCAACTTTTAAACTCAAGTTATATATATATATATATATATATATATATATATATATATATATATATATATATTTTATAAGCACTTTCCAATTCAAATCCTAAATTTGTTTCCAATTACCAATCAATTTTGATTTCAACTCAACTAATAGTCAATTTCTTCCATTCTAATTCATTTGCAATCATTTTAATTTTATTTTACTTAATTTGAGTTCATTGCCAGCTCCATTCGTTTAAATTAAATTAGTATATCTCATTGAATCAATATGAATTCTAATTCACATTCAATAATTTATTTCTGAATTCCTTTCACTTCATAACGAGGCCATTTCCAATTTATCCCTACTTAGATTTTTATTTGCAATATAAATCAATTTTATGTTAGTTTAATTCCATTCAACCTCGACTCAAATTTAATTTACTCAAATTTAATTTAATTACAATTTCAAGTTTAATTTCTATTAATAACTCAAGCTTTACTTTCAAATTCTATCATTTATTCAAAACTCAAATTTTTATTAACCAATTCGAGTTCCATTTCCATTTCCATATTCCATTAACTAATTTATTACCAATTAGTTTATTCAAATTTTTTACCCAATATTTGATTTTCATCTCAAAAATCACGTTAACTATTTTACTGGGGTTCAATGTATTTTATAATTTAAGTTTTGGATTTTATTCATTTCCCGAAATACAAAACAATTGCATTTTGACTTATTTATTCCACATCTAACTTTTTATAAGTGACACATTTATTTATATTCAGGTCTCATCTATTTACACATTTACTTTTTAACTCAGAATTATACCTTTTGTTTAGCCAATATATTTTTATTATTCCATAAACATTTAAACAAAATTCCAGAGTTAAATAATTTTCCAAAGTTTCAACATCACCTTAGAATTCAACTATATCCAAAATCCCTTTGCACATTCAATTATCCCTTTGAATTTCAAAATCAAACCCAATTCGCGAACAATTCCAATTTAAAACAATCCGGTAGTAGTTTCTCTTTTAGAAACTTGAAAATGAACTTCGCTGATGCTGCAGTCATCACCGAAATTATTTTCCAGCGATCGAAAGAGAATTAAATGCTTTTATCTCTTTAAAATCCCTTTCAAATATTTTTAAATTCCAAATCTCTCCATATTCAATTCCAATTCAAAAATAATCCCGAAATAACACCACTATTATTTCCCAAACCTTTGAAAACGACCTTCAAATCCAAGGAATTTAAACTCTTTCCCCAAAATTCCAAATTTGAAATCCATCCAATTTTTATTTCAACATTACTCGGGGATTTTATTTCCAATGTTAAATCACATCCATAGTTTATATTTACAAATTTCTCTAGAGGTTTATTTCAATTTATAAATTACATTTATAATCTATATTACAAATTCCATTTGTTATATAAATTTATTCTTCAGCTTTGGTTATAAATTTTCAATTCCTTGTTCAATTTCTACATAATAGTGTTAATAATTTAATATTATCATTACTTAACAAACAAGCATCCAAATACTATAATGCTTTACAAAAAATATATTCTTTTTATATACTAAAATAATTGGGGTAAAATTATTTCATTTACCCTATTTTGAAACAATACTGTGTCGAATTGTTCTATTCGAGTGTTTAGAGATCCCTATCAATAACGTTAATTACTAGTATTGACAAGAATCCATAAACTACTCAATAAACCAATCCACACAATATAAAACCATTTTATATTCACTAATAAATACGCGCTCATACCTATTAATACACTCAAACTCATTCAAGAGTACTACTGACTCTATTTCAATGAGTAATTCCCACCAGAGCCAAGGTTATCACCAACCTATGCTCTGATACCAAGTGAAACGACCCGCAGATCCGTACCCCTTGAGTCATCACTACTCTGACTAAATCAACTCAAGTTGTATAGAAATACGAACCATTTGGGTTAAAGAAGAAGAGGTAGAAGAAGAAAATAGAAATCAACATCAGAATCTAACCATCGCAGCGGAATAAAATATAATAGATAATAAATGATCTTTTAACAAAAATCAAATATCTCTGTTTATATATTACATCATCAGAGTACATCAATCACAGCTCAACATCAATATCATACAAATGGATACACAACAACTCAACACAATGGAATATATATAAAAGCAAGTACGAGAGTACGTATCGACATCCAGCTCGTCTCCTGAGCTCCACAGCATCTCCTGTATCCTATAATACTCGGTCTAACCCGAGCATTACAGTTAAATAACACCCGAGTCAGTCTGGAATACCAGCGTGAGAAAATCACACACAATTGATTCTTAAAGTTTCAAAAATCCTTTGAAAACAAAAGCATCTCGTAAGGCCACGCCACAAATGAACATGTCAGGTTTTTACCTTATGATAGCAAAAACATTTTTTTTTAAATCCTCTGATATTATAATAGTGTCTATAGAAAGTAAAATAGAATCTAGCTGAAATGCTTGCATCTTACGTTTCAGCAATAGTTGGGCACAATCAAAACCGTACGGGCGCGTAGGGAAAATGGATTCCAACTAATGGCTAGGCAATGGGGTACCACCTGTCACAGTACCTGGTCTAGATCAGCGTACCGAGGAGCCACCCTAACTCCCCTGCAACACAAGACCGGAACCATCCCTTACTGGACAGTCCCGAGCAAGATCACCCCGCGGTTGGGATCAGCAACCGCCCACTAAGCCGAAATAATAGGGATATCTTGACAGGGATGACTCACCCTCCAGTGGGGGCTACCCACGAAGCCTTGCTGCATAACCCCTGATTTTCAGCCATTCCCATTTGGTGAGGCTTGAGGCTAAGCGTTACCTTTTAAGAACATATCCCTTAGAATGCCCATCGTCCACCTGACGATGTTTCACAAGCATTCATCCATACAAGTCTGTCCCGGGTTCGAACGGAACCGAAGGCACTATTCCTACTACATCCATTTTGAAAATATCCTCAGGATTAGTAGCGACTAGCCCTTGCACTTCACTACTCCATCTTCGAATCCAAACTTGTTTCCACGAAACGTACAAACCGAATCGAAGTGGTTTTGAGAAATAAATCTCGATCCAGGTCTCTTCGAAACGATCAACGTATTTGTCCAATATTGATAGTCGGTGATTTAACTATAAATTAATGTTCACAACATCCATCACACAATAAATAATTTCTCAAATTATTTATTTATGTATTTATCTCTAAAATATCTTCACAAGATATATTTTTACTTTTCAAACTCCTTGAAAACAGTTTTCCAAATTTTCTGCCTTTCTCAGAATAAATTCCAAGTATTTCTATTTCCACTGGAATCATCAAGCGCAAAACTTTAGATTTTTTTAAAATAATTTAAAACACTTTATTGTAAATTATAATTAACATTTAATATAGAAAAATTACTTTTGGGCTTAATTTTAAAATAATACTCTAGAAATAAGGTTACCTTATAAATATACATTAGATTTCTTCTTTAAACGAAGTACCAAATCATTCTTTAAATAATTATTACGATAATAGATTAGCAAATTACTTACTTTAGAATTTACTTTAAAATACTTAAATTAAAAATACTTCATTAATTGATTAAAAATATATACTATGTGAATATTTGAAAATAAGGTTACTTTATAAATATAAACTAGGTTTTCACCTTTACAACAGAATTACTAGGTCACTCTTAATAAATTATTACTACGGTAATAGATTTGAATAAATATTTACTTTAGAATTTAACATTTAGAAATAATAAATTTCCAAGAACATACCTTGTAAAAAAACACTAAAACCTTTATTTTATTTTAAAAACTGACTTTGAAAACGCATTTGGCTATCCAGAGAAATATACTTCTCTTCACAACCTTTAAAAATAAATCACTATTTATTTTAAACCATTTTTTTCTCATTCCTTAATAAATTCCCACTTTGAATATATTTTTCCAAATATCCAATTTCAAACACTTAAATCAATTTCCAAATTGATTTCCAATTTTAGATTCCTCAAATTACTTCTTTATCCCTTAAAATAAATTTAAAGTTAAAATTTAAAATAATCCTTTATTCCTTTAATTTGATATCATTTAAAACTTACAATTCATTTAATTCTATTTATTAAAAACTTCCTTTTCCCATACTCGGAATTATTTAATTTATTAGCATCTAAATATCATTTTCATTCTTTCAATTCATTCTTAATTCATTCAATTTTCTATAATTATTTTGCTTACAGATTTACTTCTTTATTTTCTTCCAAAATTTAATTTATATATTTTGAAATCTCATTATACTCAAATGTATTCAATCAAACCATAGAATTCAATATTCCAATATGATTCATCATAGCATATCAAATAATCACATCAGAGAATATTAATTACTTTAAATAAATGTTGAGGAATCCTGTTGGATCCCTCCAACCTGTTTCCCTGCGTCCACGGACGTTAGCACAATATAAATACCAATCCTAAAGTATCCCATACTATAACACATCAAGCAATTCAACCATTCAAACAATTATTTAAATTTAATCATTTAAATTTAAATTTAACTGAGTGAGATTGTAACAGCCCGCAAATCCGTACCCCTTGAGTCAACACTAATATGCAACAATCAACTCAAGTTGTACAGAAATACGAACCCTTTGGGTTAAAGAAGAAGAGGTAGAAGAAAAAAATAGAAAACAACAACAGAATCTAACCATTGTGGCGGAATAAAATATAATAGATAATAAATACTCTTTACTCAAAACTTAAATATCTCTGTTTATATATTACATCATCAGAGTACATCAATCACAGCTCAACATCAATATCATACAAATGGATACACAACAACTCAAACAGCGGAATATATATATATATATATATATATATATATATATATATATATATAAACAAGTACGAGAGTACGTATCGTCGTCCAGCTCGTCTCCTGAGCTCCACAGCATCAAAACCTGTATCCCATAATACTCGGTCTGACCCGAGCATTACAGTTAAATAATTCCCGAGTCAGTCTGGAATACCAGCATGAGAAAATCACACCCAATTGATTATTAAAGTTTCAAAAATCCTTTGAAAATAAAGGCATCTCGTAAGACCACGCCACCAATAAACATGTCGGGTTTTTACCTTACGATAGCTAAAACATTTTTTTTATAGAAATACTCTGATATTATAATAGGGTCTATATACAAATACTTATAAAATAGCTCAAATTGTTACATGATTAAATTCCAGCTACTAGCCACAGAGTGGGTAATACAAACAAAACTCGTACAAGGCTCGTAGGGAGAATGGATTTCTAACCAATGACTAGGCACTGGGGTACCACCTGTCACAGTACGGGGCCTAGATCACCGTATCGAGGAGTACGCCCGCTCTCCTGCAACACAAGGCCGGGACTAACCCTTACTGGATAATCCCGAGTTAGATCACCCCGCGGTTGGGATCAGCAACCGCCCACTAAGCTGAAATAAAAAGGGACATCTAGACTGGAATGACCTCACCCTGCTTGGGTGCTACCCACCTAGCCTTGCTGCATACCCCTGATTTTCATTCATTCCCATTTGATGAGGCTTGAGGCTAAGCGTTAGCTTTATAGAACATATCCTTAGAATGCCCATCGTCCACCTGACGATGTTTCGCAAGCATTCATCCATACAAGTCTGTCCCGAGTTCGAACGGAACCGAAGGCACTATTCCTACTACATCGATTTTGGAAATATCCTCAGGATTAGTAGCGACTTGCCCTTGCACTTCACTGCTCCATCTTCGAATCCAAAATCGTTTTCATGGAACGTACAAACCGGATCGAAGTGGTTTTCGAGAAATAAATCTCGATTCCGGTCTCTTCGAAACGATTAATGCATTTGTCCAATATTGGTAGTCGGTTATTTAACTATCAAATTTTTTTTCACAAACATCCATCAAACAATAAATAATTTCCCAAATTATTTATCTCAAAATATCTTCACAAGATATATTTTCACTTTTCAAATTCCTTTGAAAACAGTTTTCAAGGCTATCTGCCCTTTTCTCAGAATAAATTCAAGTATTTCTATTTCCATTGGAATCACCAAGCACAAAACTAGATTTTTCTAAATTAATTTAAAACACTTTACTTTTAAAAATATACTTTAAACATTCAAGTTAAAATTTCTTTAATAATTTCTCAAAAATACATACTATATGAATATTTGAAAATAAGGTTACTTAATAAAATATAAAACTAGATTTCTACTTTTCTTAATAATTACTGCTAAAATAGATTAAAAGAATATACTTACTTTAGACTTTAAACATTAGAAATAATAAATTTTACAAAACCTGTTTTCTTTAAAAACAACTTTAAAACATTTAATTTAATTTAAAATTTTACTTTAAAAACATGTACTTGGCTATCCAGAGAAAAATTCCAATTTCAATCACTTAAATCAATTTTTCCCACATTGATTTCCAAATTATTTTATTTGAAATACATTCTTTAACTTATCAGTTCATTTCCAAATTAAGTAGTTATGGACTTTATTATTATATTTTTTTTTCAATTTCTTCTTTACTCTTTCAATAATTCAAATCTTAAATTCTAAATAAATGTTTGTTCTTTTAATTAACAATACTGCATTTTAAATTCATCAACTTTTTGTTTATTCAAATTCTCCTTTCCATTCTCAGGATTCATTTATTAGGATTTTAAAGTCACTTTATGTCTTTTCCAAGTCATTCTTAAATTTAATCTATAATTATTTTACTTTCAATTTCATTTCTTTTATTTTCATTTCAAAAATCAAATTTATATTTTTGGTAATTCAGTATACCCAATTATATCAACCAAGCCATAGCATTCAATACTTCCACATTATTCATCATAGAATATCAAATAATCAGAACAGAGAATATTAAATAATTTAAATAAAAGTTGAGGGGTCCAGTTGGATCCCTCCAACCTGTTTTCCCTGCATCCACAGATGCTAGCATAATATAATATGCCAATTCCAAAATATATCATGTTATAGCACATCCATCAATTTAACCATTCGAACAATTATTTATATTTAGTCATTTAAATTTAAATTTAACTGAGTGAGATTAACTCACCTTTGCTTTTTAATTTGCAGTCCAAACCAACCAGCTTGTTTCCATAATTTAAACCTTGAATAACATTATTCAATTTATTAAATATTTGAATTAATCGAATGATTGATTTTCAATTTAAATAAATTTAGTTTTAAACAGGTGATTAATAGGAAGCAAAGAATTAAATTTTAAACCGTTTTTTTCTTTCTTTTAAAATAACTTCCTTAGTAACTAGAAAATAGGTATATTTACTTTACTTTACATTCCCAACTGTTTACGAATAGAATCAATATCTTTTCTTTTTTTGAAAGACACATATATTCCTGTTTATATTTTATTTTATTTTTAAACTAAAACATATATGTATCTATACTTGCCTTACCCTTTTATATAATTTAACTTAGCTAATAAATTTTACCTTAACTAAGGATTTCATTAATTAATTGTTTAATTTAGAACTAACTTCCCTTTAATAAATAATTTCCAATAGTTGACATAATTAAATAGGTTAATAAAACGAATAAATCACCAAATTATTATTTAAAATAACCAGTAAGTTTAATATGTGCATAAATATAATTTCTTTTGAATCTACATAAATATATTCGTGAGGAAAAAAAATCTATATAGGTTAAATTCCAATACAACATAAATTTCTTCAGACCTATATACACTAAATTAAAACGAAATCGTTTTATATGTATTTACTGTTTTTAACAAAATATATGTGGATGTATATGATTAAAACAAAGCTAGTTTATACCTCGACTCCACCACAAGCGTGGCCTCACGCCCTCGCCGACCACTACTATAAAAAAAAAACATATGAAACCCTAGCTGCACTGATGCCGCATCTCGCCGCTGCGAAGACTCCATCACATCACCCAAAACATCACCGACCCTAGACATCATCGCGAAATCGCAACCCACACACTCGACTTCGTACGCCATCCCTCGCCTGAGTCGCACCTTGTGTTTCCCCCAATTCTGCCACACGCGACAAGGCCGCCTCCCACTCGTACGCACGCCCCCTGCTTTGTCGATGAATCCTTCCAGATCGTGACGATGCCAAGTCGCCTCTTCCAAAGCACGTTCATGTTCATTGTGATTTTTCAGAAAGGATTTTTTTTAGAAGAAGAGAATGAAACAATCGAACAGGAAGAGGAAGAATTACATAATTTAACCCTCACTTATTCGCTTGAACTGATTTCATTTGCATTGAGGTGGAAGGATATACGCGATTTAACAGAGCGGCTTCGATTAGATTCTAGCTTCTAAGGGAATACAGAGAATATATGATGAAATAGAGAGGATTAGGTCGGCTGGGGTGAAAGGATTTCAGCTGATGTGAAAAGAATGTTGACCGGTGAAAAGATGCAGGATATTTTAATTAAAAGGATTAATTATTTTCGAAGCGTTTTTACCTCGTACGATCCCACGATGACTCCGAATGCTTTGAAAATTTGAAATCCGGTAATAATTCAATATTACGGACCCAATGGAACTGGTTTCGTCAAGTTCCGAGACAGCGCCTCAGAAGGCTATTTTTAAATTCAATTTAAACGATGAAATTTCAAAATTGAATAAATCACTATTAAATTAAATTTTAAAACTTCTATTATCTTCAATATTATCAATATAAATTTTATAAGTCCTCTAATTATTTTTAATCGGTTCAAAATTCTAGATCCAATAATTTATCCAACTTCAAATAATTTAATTATCAAATAAACTGTGATATCCTTGATTCAAATTAGAATTGCTCTATTTAATATTTAAAATCAATTAAATGTTCCGATTTTAAATGCTTGAAAATTTCGGATCGTCACATTCCTCCTCCCTTAAAAGAATTTCGTCCCCGAAATTACTAACTAAGAAGAATGGTCCAAAACCCGTTACTATTTTCCCTAAAACCAAACAATTCAACATCTTACTAACTATCTTTTTATAAAAGACCCATTATTATTCTTATTAACTTTCCAAACTTTTTCCAAAACCTTCTATAGTTTTCAAATAACTTATTTGTTCAACTATTCCAACTATAATTCAAAACTAAATTTTGAGTTATCAAAATTTCCTCAAAATTTTCTAACTCTCTAAATTTTCGAAAAATTTCGTCAGCGTCTCCTTTGCGCGGCTGACTCGGTACAACTACAAAATGGCTCTAGGCCTCCCAAATCAAAAAAGAAAACAAAAGGCCCAGTGGCTCGATCCAAATCCCAATCAAATTCCATATAGAATTTTAAACACATACCTTTTAGTCGAGCAATTCTAATTTATTATCTGAAATCAAAACCAATCCTCTTTTCCCCTTTTTCATACCTGCATAACCTGTTTAGCAATAATATCCAATCACAACATTCAAAAACTTTTATTTGACTTCTTTCCAAAATTTAAATGTTTATTTTACTTAAGCCTGTACGATATACCTATATCATTTGTACGCAATACTGAATCCGATCACTTACTCGATCACACCATCTCACTTCCGAACTAGTATCGTCCACCCGACTTCCTAGTGCGGACTCAGATCTGGTTTCTTGACTAGAAACCGTCATTCTCCTTGCATAGCTGTAAACTATGATAGAGAATTTACAGAATCAATCAAACTCCATATCCAGGTCCGCCGTCGAAAATCGAGTGAAAAATCCTAACTCGGATCGATATTACTATCTCGAAATTCTGTGCTCGAATCTGGATCAAATAGCTATGCGAATAAATAATATACGTACGTCCTACGTATTTGCTCCAATTGATTATCAACTACATCAATTTCCTTTTATTTCCATTTATTTTGATTGTTATTCACTTAGTCACACTTTCCCTTGTCACAACCTCGGTTAAATTTTCATTCAATTATTCACTAGGAATAATTTCCTCAATACCACGTTTACTTAAGGGTTTCATTTTTTCATTTCTTAAGTTACAAATGTTTTATACACGTCTTACATTAATTTTCACTTCACCAGTGAAATTTCTTTTTATTTCTACTCACTTTGCCCTTTTAATTTCATTAGAATTCAATTTGGCTTCCACTTTGAATATTGAATTAGTTTTACTTACTAATTAAGTTAAATCTCAAATAAAAGTTTATTTGCAAACTTCACTTTCTTTAATTCCTTCGATTTCATTTTAACTTACACTCAAATTTGAATTAGATTTCAATATCTAGTTCCAATTCTATATGCTTAACAAATTAAATCATTTGTCGTTAGTAAAAATTTCCAAAAGATTCAAAAAAATTCTAACTCCCAAGATTTTCGGAAAATTTTGGCAGAGTCTCCTTTGTACGGAGGAGCTTTTGCAATTTGACAATAGATATAAATATATATACATCGACCCACCCGGTCGGAAAAATCAAAAACAGTTCATATTTCCTATTTTTATTGCGTAAGCGTACCTTATTTAGCATTTTAAGA
Organism: Allium cepa; assembly: GCA_030765085.1. NCBI lineage: Eukaryota > Viridiplantae > Streptophyta > Magnoliopsida > Asparagales > Amaryllidaceae > Allium > Allium cepa. The sequence goes on along the minus strand of CM060942.1, from coordinate 210,123,021 downwards.
AAGCGGCTTATTATTTTTAGCAAATAGCATAACCAAATCCAGCCACACGGCTTCCAGGTACCTGTACTTACTCAATTTAAACATGTAAGTGCCAAATATATGCAGTTTAACTATATTTCACTTAGTTGAAATGGTTAAAACATATGAATTCTAAAAGAAATGCACATCAAACATTTTTCCTAAGTAATTTATACAATTTCATACTAATTCAACTGTTTCAATTAATTTACAATCAATTTTCATTCAATTTGAATGGTTTAAAACTCAATCGCCTACATTTAATTTATTTTTAGGCAAACCGAACTCATATTTAATCCAATTATTCTCAAAATCAATTTATTTTACTCCTATCCATCCACGACATTTTAATAACTCCATTTACATCCAATAACAATTTATTCTTTGCAATTTGACGAGATCTATGTGAATAAATAAGCACTTGAGTTTATTATCAATTTAAATTGACTCCGACTCAACTTACACTTAATTCTATTCCATTTCGGATTTATTCACAATCCGTATATTCTCATTTTCATTTTTTAAAGTTGAATCCATTCACTTACATTTTATTTTATTAATCAAACTAGTTCATTTAAAATCATTAACAAGGGTGGTTCATCTTCATTACCAATTAACTTTCCTTTTTTATTTTAATTCATTCACCACCATTTATTTAGCTCGACCAATTCCAAGCTTGCTCATTTCTAACCATTCCCGAATTAATTCAAACTAAGCTTTAATTTAATGCTCTTCCAATTTTATTCATAGTCGAGCTTCTAATTATTCTCAATTTTAGTTAATTTACTCAATTTATTTCACTTCAAACTTAAGTTCACTTCCATTTGATTCTTATTTATTCAATCCATTTATTTATCCAATATAATTAGTTTATCCACTCAATCCATTTTGAATTTACATTTCCTTAAATATTATTTATAACCCACCAAATTCTATTTCGATTCAAATTTACTTTCACTTGATTTAAATCCAACCTAATATCATTACACTTAGTTTTAAGTTGAATTCAATTCAACTCTCTTCCATTTGTTTAGTTTTAAGTTAATTTATTTTGACTTATTCAAATTTTATACTTAAGCTCATTTTCATTTCACAGATAAATTTCTCTTTTCAACTTAACTTGATTCTATTTTAGTCCAATCCCACTTCAAATTAGAAATTTATTTGATTAGTTATTATACATTTTAACTTTTAGATTCAGCTCATTTAATTGATTACATGGCCATTTCCAATTTATTTATTTGTTAACACTTCAAGTTAAATTTTAATTTATAACTCAAGTTCTGAATCCATCATTTATTTCCAGTTTACCCTCCAATTTATTAATCACAATTCAATTATATTTTCTTCATCGACAATTTAAGTCGAATTTTATTATAACTTGAGTTTTATTTCCAAACTTCATCATAAACTCACAATTCAATCTCATTAACTAATTTATTATCTAATTAGTTCTTTCCTCGGTTAAAATTCAATACTTGTTTTTAATTCCAAATATCACTTCATTTGATTTCTTAAGTTCAATGTGTTTTATAATTCAAGTTTGGATTTTTGTTTTATTTCCCAAAACATCAAACTATATTTATTTTGGGATTTTGTATCTCACCTATCAATTTTAGAAATCACCACATATGATTTTCACAGTTTCATTCATTCTAGGTTTGAATATATTCATCTTTTATTTTTAACTCGAGCCTTCTATTTATTTATAGCCCAAGAATATTTTTATTACCCTGGATTTTTAATCCTTTTATAAATTATTTTGATTTATTTATTCCAATTCAATTCTCATCCAACTTATTTCCATTTATTCAGGTAAAAATCTAATTCCATTTGATAACTCAATTGAATTTTTATTCAAATTCAATTTTATTTTAACTCAGGTTTATTTAACTCAATTCGATTTCAATTTAATTCAAATACAACTGGATATTATTTTCAACTTATTCAATCAATCTCAATTCAGTTAAATTTTATTCCCAATCCAAGTTAATTTCATTTTTAACTTGTCTCTCTAAATTTAAATTTCCAACATTCAAAGCTTATATTTTCTTCCTGTTTTAAAAATCACCTCAATTTATAAGCTTACAACCTATCTCATCAGAATTTTCAAACACCCGGTTATTGGTTTCAAAACATTTGAAATCTTCAACATCTCAAATCTCATTTCTCAAAATTTAATCCAATCCTGGTTTTATCCCAACAAATTTCCTTTGAAATTTCCAAAATCAACTAGCTTTTCTGAACAAATCAGTTTTTGGCAGCAATCCGTCACATAGAAATTCGAAAATGAATACTGATGATGCGGTCGTCATCATCAGAATTATTTTCCAGTAATCCAAGTGATTTCAATGCTATACCACTTTCAAAATTCACTTAAAACAAATTTCTTTTCAGAAATACCTCCAAAACAATAATGCTATCATTTATTTTCAAAATACTTCAACAACACTTTCAAATTTTCCGGGATTTAAATTTCCAAATCCTACTTAAACCAATTTTAACTATAATTCATTTGCACAACTCATGCTCATACAAATCCTTATTTAATTATATTCCAATTTATAAATTACATTCATAATTCATATTTATAAATTTCATTTCATAATGAATTTATCTCCTTAATCCCTGGTTATATTTATAATTTCTAGTTAAATTTCCACTCATAATGATAATAATTTACATATCATCATTCCTAACATCCAAGCAACCATATATTAGCTAAATAGTTTACAAAAACTTTTCTTTATATCAGAATATAGTTTGGGTAAAATTATTTCATTTACCCACATTTAAAATAATATCGTGTCGATTGTTCTATTCAAGTGTTTAGAAACCCCTTCGATACAGTTGTCCAGACTGTGCCGACGAATGTTCATATGCCACTCAATAATCCAATCAACACGATACTAAAACAATTTATATTCACTAACAAATACGCGCTCATATCTATTGATACGCTCAAACTCATTCTAGAGTTGTACGGACTCTATTTTAAATGAGTAATTCCCACCAGAACCAAGGTTATCCCTAGCCCAAGCTCTGATACCAACTTTAACAGCCCGCAAATCCGTACCCCTTGAGTCAACACTAATCTGCAACAATCAACTCAAGTTGTACTGAAATACGAACCATTTGGGTTAAAGAAGAAGAGGTAGAAGAAAAAAATAGAAAAAAACAACAGAATCTAACCATCGCGGCGGAATAAAATATAATAGATAATAAATACTCTTTACTCAAAACTTAAATATCTCTGTTTATATATTACATCATCATAGTACATCAATCACAGCTCAACGTCAATATCATACAAATGGATACACAACAACTCAAATAGCGGAATATATATATATAAACAAGTACGAGAGTACGTATCGTCATCCAGCTCGTCTCCTGAGCTCCATAGCATCAGAACCTTTATCCCATAATACTCGGTCTGACCCGAGCATTACAGTTAAATAATACCCGAGTCAGTCTGGAATACCAGCGTGAGAAAATCACACCCAATTGATTATTAAAGTTTCAAAAATCCTTTGAAAACAAAGGCATCTCGTAAGACCACGCCACCAATAAACATGTCGGGTTTTTACCTTACGATAGCTAAAACAATTTTTTTATAGAAATACTCTGATATTATAATAGGGTCTATATACAAATACTTATAAAATAGCCGAAATTGTTACATGATTAAATTCCAGCTACTAGCCACAGAGTGGGTAATACAAACAAAACTCATACAAGGCTCGTGGGGAGAATGGATTTCCAACCAATGACTAGGCACTGGGGTACCACCTGTCACAGTACGGGGCCTAGATCACCGTACCGAGGAGTACGCCCGCTCCCCTGCAACACAAGGCCGGGACTACCCCTTACTGGATAATCCCGAGTGAGATCACCCCGCGGTTGGGATCAGCAACCGCCCACTAAGCCGAAATAAAAAGGGACATCTAGACTGGAATGACCTCACCCAGCTTGGGTGCTACCCACCTAGCCTTGCTGCATAACCCCTGATTTTCAGTCATTCCCATTTGTTGAGGCTTGAGGCTAAGCGTTACCTTTATAGAACATATCCCTTAGAATGCCCATCGTCCACCTGACGATGTTTCGCAAACATTCATCCATACAAGTCTGTCCCGGGTTCGAACGGAACCAAAAGCACTATTCCTACTACATCCATTTGGGAAATATCCTCAGCATTAGTAGCGACTAGCCCTTGCACTTCACTGCTCCATCTTCGAATCCAAAATCGTTTTCGCGGAACGTACAAACCGAATCGAAGTGGTTTTCGAGAAATAAATCTCGATAACGGTCTCTTCGAAACGATTAACGCATTTGTCCAATATTGATAGTCGGTTATTTAACTATCAAATTTTTTTTTCACAAACATCCATCAAACAATAAATAATTTCCCAAATTATTTATCTCAAAATATCTTCACAAGATATATTTTCACTTTTCAAATTCCTTTGAAAACAGTTTTCAATGCTATCTGCCCTTTTCTCAGAATAAATTCAAGTATTTCTATTTCCACTGGAATCACCAAGCACAAAACTAGATTTTTCTAAATTAATTTAAAACACTTTACTTTTAAAAATATACTTTAAACATTAAAGTTAAAATTTCTTTAATAATTTGTCAAAAATACATACTATATGAATATTTGAAAATAAGGTTAATTAATAAAATATAAAACTAGATTTCTACTTTTCTTAATAATTACTGCTAAAATAGATTAAAAGAAAATACTTACTTTAGACTTTAAACATTAGAAATAATAAATTTTACAAAACCTGTTTTCTTTAAAAACAACTTTAAAACATTTAATTTATATTTAAAAATTTTACTTTAAAAACATGTACTTGGCTATCCAGTGAAAAATTCCAATTTCAATCACTTAAATCAATTTTTCCCAAATTGATTTCAAAATTATTTTATTTGAAATAAATTCTTTTACTTATCAGTTCATTTCCAAATTCAGTAGTTATGGACTTTATTATTATATTTTTTTTTCAGTTTCTTCTTTACTCTTTCAATAATTCAAATCTTAAATTCTAAATAAATGTTTGTTCTTTTAATTAATAATACTGCATTTTTAAAATTCATTAACTTTCTGTTTATTCAAATTTTCCTTTCCATTCTCAGGATTCATTTATTAGGATTTTAAAGTCACTTTATTTCTTTTCCAAGTCATTCTTAAATTTATTCTATAATTATTTTACTTTCAATTTCATTTCTTTTATTTTCATTTCAAAAATCAAATTTATATTTTTGGTAATTCATTATACCCAATTATATCAACCAAGCCATAACATTCAATACTTCCACATTATTCATCATAGAATATCAAACAATCAGAACAGAGAATATTAAATAATTTAAATAAAAGTTGAGGGGTCCAGTTGGATCCCTCCAACCTGTTTTCCCTGCATCCACAGATGTTAGCACAATATAATATGCCAATTCCAAAATATACCATGTTATAGCACATCCATCAATTTAACCATTCAAACAATTATTTAAATTTAGTCATTTAAATTTAAATTTAACTGAGTGAGATTAACTCACCTTTGCTTTTTAATTTGCAGTCCAAACCAACCAGCTTGTTTCCATGATTAAAACCTTGAATAACATTATTCAATTTATTAAATATTTGAATTAATCGAACGATTAATTTTCAATTTAAATAAATTTAGTTTTAAACAGGTGATTAATAGGAAGCAAAGAATTAAATTTTAAACCCTTTTTTCTTTCTTTTAAAATAACTTCCTTAGTAACTAGAAAATAGGTATATTTACTTTACTTTACATTCCCAACTGTTTACGAATAGAATCAATATTTTTTTTTTGAAAGACACATATATTCCTGTTTATATTTTATTTTATTTTTAAACTAAAATATATTGTATCTATACTTGCCTTACCCTTTTATATAATTTAACTTAGCTAATAAATTTTACCTTAACTAATGATTTCATTAATTAATTGTTTAATTTAAAACTAACTTCCCTTTAATAAATAATTTCCAATAGTTGAAATAATTAAATAGGTTAATAAAACGAATAAATCACCAAATTATTATTTAAAATAACCAGTAAGTTTAATATATGCATAAATATAATTTCTTTTGAATCTACATAAATATATTCGTGAGGAAAAAAAAATCTATATAGGTTTAATTCCAATACAACATAAATTTCTTCAGACCTATATACACTAAATTAAAACGAAATCGTTTTATATGTATTTACCGTTTTTAACAAAATATGTGTGGATGTATATGATTAAAAAAAAGCTAGTTTATACCTCGACTCCACCGCAAGCGTTGCCTCACGCCCTCGCCGACCACTACTATAAAAAAAAAACATATGAAACCCTAGCTGCACTGATGCCGCATCTCGCCGCTGCGAAGACTCCATCACCTCACCCAAAACATCGCCGACCATAGACATCATCGCGAAATCGCAACCCACACACTCGACTTCGTACGCCATCCCTCGCCTTAGTCGCACCTCGAGTTTCCCCCAATTCTGCTGCACGCGACAAGGCCGCCTCCCACTCGTACGCACGCCCCCTGCTTTGTCGACGAATCCTTCCAGATCGCGACGATGCCAAGTCGCCTCTTCCCAAGCACGTTCATGTTCATTGTTATTTTTCAGAAAGGATTTTTTTTAGAAGAAGAGAATGAAATAATCGAACAGGAAGAGGAAGAATTACATAGTTTAACCCTCACTTATTCGCTTGAACTGATTTCATTTGCATTGAGGTGGAAGGATATACGCAATTTAACAGAGCGGCTTCGATTAGATTCTAGCTTCTAAGGGAAGACAGAGAATACATGATGAAATAGAGAGGAATAGGTCGGCTGGGGTGAAAGGATTTCAGCTGCTGTGAAAAGAATGTTGACCGGTGAAAAGATGCAGAATATTTTAATTAAAAGGATTAATTACTTTCGAAGCGTTTTTACCTCGTACGATCCCACGATGACTCCGAATGCTTTGAAAATTTGAAATCCGGTAATAATTCAATATTACAGACCCAATAGAACTGGTTTCGTCGAGTTCCGAGACTGCGCCTCGGAAGGCTATTTTTAAATTCAATTTAAACGATGAAATTTCAAAATTGAATAAATCACTATTAAATTAAATTTTAAAACTTCTATTATCTTCAATATTATCAATATAAATTTTATAAGTCCTCTAATTATTTTTAATCGGTTCAAAATTCTAGATCCAATAATTTATCCAACTTCAAATAATTTAATTTACTAATTTAATTATCAAATAAACTGTGATATCCTTGATTCAAATTAGAATTGCTCTATTTAATATTTAAAATCAATTAAATGTTCCGATTTTAAATGCTCGAAAATTTCGCATCGTCACAAAGATTAACTCACCTTTTAATATTATTTTGCAACTCAGCTCGTTTCCATTGTTTATGACCTTGTATAAGCATTATAGGATTTTATTAGTATTCGAACTATCGAATTATAAATTTTTCATTCACTAATTAATTTCACTAATAATTTAATTCAAAACTAAATTCCCTTTAATAAATTATCTTTAACTAAAATAATTAAATAAACAAATTAATTTCCATTATTTAAAATTTAACCGAGTGAATGAAAATATGTATATTTATATATTTAGTTTTTCTCTGAAGCTTCACTATAAAAACAACCTATCAAATTTTATATACTCGCATTCAATATTTTAAATTTCTATATACTTCCCAAAATCACATATAAATATTATCTTCTGTTTTACTGTTTATCTATTAAATTAAAACAGAAATCTTTTCTCTACTGTATACTGCTATTATTATTTTGAATCTGTAATATATTCATATATATATATATATATATATATATATATATATATATATATATATATATAAACAAATCCTTTACCTTACGGCTACAGGGCCCATCGCCACCATCACGACCTAGCAGTGCTGTCGCCAAAAGCTTCTTCACGCACAACCCTTCAAAGCCAACAGAAACCCTAGCTTCTCGAGTCAACGTCGAGTTCTGCACTTGATGCCGACGCCGCATGCTCCACTTTCAGATGATCACAACCTTGAGCACTCGGTAGCAGCTAAAACCCTAGACCCCTTTGAATCCTCAACTCGCGGCCATCGATGGTGATGACGCGATTCCCTCCTCCTTCCTGCCCTCGTGTGCCCCTCCACAAGAAATCGACCTTGATAAAAATGCGCGCGAGACCTTAGTCGATCGCCCCAAATTGAAACGCTCCCCCTCGTTGCCGAAGTCGACACCCCATACGTGCCTCGATTGAGAGATGATTTGGGGGTTCATGATTTCGATTTAACAGAATCGAATTAGAAGAGAAGAGTGACTGCCATTTTTTTTTAAAAATTCGATTTGAATTCGATGAAGGGAAAGGCAGCTTCGAATTGGGGAGAGAGAAGCCGTAAATTTTCGAGTGAAGGTTTTGAAGGCACACGATTAAAATTTAAGGAATTTCGCTCCGCCATTTTCTTGTTTGATAATGACTGAAATCGAATGGAATAAACGAGGAAGAAACAGGCAAATTTTAGAAGAAACGAGAAGTGTACGATGGAAGATAAGGGTAACGTGTTGGATAAAACTTGTACAGTGATTTGTATGTGATAGAAAAACAACTGATGTGGAATTAATTTGACTAGTCAACAATGAATATATTACATTGAATTCGATATAAATTTAAGCGCGTTTGTACGTCGTACGCTCACAGAACAACTCCAAACACTATGAGATTTGAAACCCGATAATAATAAAAAAATTCGGATTTAACGGAACTGGATTCGTCGAATTCCGAGACTGTGCCTCGGAGGCTATTTTTATATTCAATTTAAATGATATATTTTTTTAAAATTGAACATAACGCTTTCAAATTCAATTTTAAAAGTTCCATCACCTTCAATATTATTAATACGAATCTTACAAATATTTAAATTATTTTTAACTGGCTTAAAAGTCCAGATTCAACATTTTACCCAATTTCAAATTATTTAATTTAATAATTAAATTACCCAATACATATTGGTATTTAAAATTCAAGTTAAAATTATTCCATGGAATATTTAAATCCATTAAATATTCTAATTTAATTTGCTTAAAAATTCCAGGTCGTCACAAACCTAAGCTCTAATCCAAGTGTAATGACCCGCAAATCCATACCCCTTGAGTCAACACTATCCTACCTAAATCAACTCAAGTTGTACAGAAATACGAACCATTTGGGTTAAAGAAGAAGAGGTAGAAGAAGAAAATAGAAAACAACAACAGAATCTAACCATCGCAGCGGAATAAAATATAACAGATAATAAATGATCTTTACTCAAAATCAAATATATCTGTTTATATATTACATCATCAGAATACATCAATCATAGCTCAACATCAATATCATACAACTGGATACACAGCTACTCTACACAGCGGAATACATATAAAACATGTACAAAAGTACGTATCGTCATCCAGCTCGTCTCCTGAGCTCCACAGCATCATATCCTGTATCCTATAATACTCGGTCTGACCCGAGCATTACAGTTAAATAACACTCGAGTCAGTCTGGAGTGCCAGCGTGAGAAAATCACACTCAATTGATTATTAAAGTTTGATAAATCCTTTTGAAAACAAAAGCATCTCGTAAGACCACGCCATAAATAAACATGTTGGGTTTTTACCTTACGATAGCTAAAACGATTTTTATAGAAATCCTCTGATATTATAATAGGGTCTATATACAAATACTTATAAAATAGCCGAAATTGTTACATGATTAAATTCCAGCTACTAGCCACAGAGTGGGTAATACAAACAAAATTCGTACAAGGCTCTTAGGTAGAATGGATTTCCAACTAATGACTAGGCATTGGGGTACCACCTGTCACAGTACGTGGCCTAGATCACAGTACCGTGGAGTACGCCCACTCCCCTGCAACACAAGACCGGGACTACCCCTTACTGGATAATCCCGAGTGAGATCACCCCGCGGTTGGGATCAGCAACCGCCCACTAAGCCAAAATAAAAAAGGACATCTAGACAGGGATGACCTCGCCTTGCTTGGGTGCTACCCACCTAGCCTTGCTGCATAACCCCTGATTTTCAGTCATTCCCGGTTGATGAGGCTTGAGGCTAAGCGTTACCTTTTTAGAACATATCCCTTAGAATGCCCATCGCCCACCTGACGATGTTTCCGAAAGCATTCAACCATACAAGTCCGTTTCGGGTTCGAACGGAACCGAAGGCACTACTCTTACTACATCCATTTGGAAATATCCTCAGGATTAGTAGCGACTAGCCCTTGCACTTCACTGCTCCATCTTCAAATCCAAAATCGTTTTCCACGAAAACGTACAAACCGGATCGAAGTGGTTTTCGAGAAATAAATCTTGAGCACGGTCTCTTCGAAACGATCAACGCATTTGGCCAATATTGATAGTCGGTTATTTAACTATCAATTAACATTCACAACATCCATCACACAATAAATAATTTTCCAAATTATTTATTTATCTCAAAATATCTTCAAAAGATATATTTCTATTTTCAACCCTTTGTAACATAGTTTCAAACCATACTTTCTTTTCCAGAATAAACTTTTCCAGATATTTTCTATCTCCACTGAAATCACCAAGCACAAAACTAGATTTTTAAAATAATTTGAAACACTTTATTTTGAAATATACTTTAAAACATTTAGGGTAAAACTACTTCAACAATTTGTAAAAAAAAAATACATACTATATAAATATTTGAAAATAAGGTTACTTAATAAAATATAAAATTAGATTTTCACTTTTAAAAACAAAATATTAAGTCACTCTTTAAATAATTACTACCATAATAGATTAAAAGAAAATACTTACTTTTAGGATTTAAATATTTAGAATATATAAATTATACAAAACTTACTTTTTAAAACAACTTACAACTATTAAATTATATTTAAAAATTTACTTTTAAAAACGTACTTGATTATTCAGGGAGAATTTCCAATCTCAATCACTTAAATCAATTTCCCAAATTGATTCCCAATTTATTCCATTTGAAATAAGTTTCTTCACTTACTCAGTTCATTTCAAAATTCATTAATTATGGATTTTAATATTATTATTATTATTATTATTATTATTTCTATTTGATTTTAAATCTCTTAACTGAAATATACAAATTTCAGATTTTTCCAATTTCTTCTTTACTCTTTCCAAAATTTAAATCTTAAATTTAATATAAATGCTATGTTCTTTTAAATAATAACAGTGAAGTTTAAAATTCATCAACTTTCTGTTTATTCAAATTTTCCTTTCCATACTCAAGATTTGTTTATCAAAATTTTAAAGTCACTTTATTTCTTTTCCAATTCATTCTTAAATTTATTCTATACTTACAAATTCATTTCTTTTATTTTCAATTTCAAAAATCCAATTTATATATTTTTAGTAATTCATTATACCCAATTATATCCAATCAAATCATAACATTCAATATTCCAATATAATTCATCATAGAATATCAAATAATCACAACAAAGGGTATTGAATAATTTAAATAAATGTTAAGGGGTCCAGTTGGATCCCTCCAACCTGTTTTCCCTGCATCCACAGACGTTAGCACAACATATAATACCAATTCCAAAGTATATCATACTATAGCACATCAATCAATTCAACCATTCAAACAATTATTTAAATTTAATCATTTAAATTTAAATTTAACTGAGTGAGATTAACTCACCTTATTCCGTTTCATTCGCAATCCACTTCAAATATGGCTTTGGTTTTCCCTACTTGACCTTGAATAAACAATTTATATGATTTATAAATATTTAAAATAATTGAACCGTAAATTTTCATTTTAATAAATTTAAATTAACTAGTAATTTAAATCTAAACGAATTTTCTTTTAATAATTTATCCTTAGTAACCAAAATAATTTAGATTTAATTAAACAAATAAATTTTCACCATATGTAAATGAAATATGAATAGGTATATTTACTTTATTTTATGTTTTCAAACTGTTTAAAAAAATAATCAATATCCTTTTAAATAAAAATATATTCTTGTTTATATTTTTAAACGAAAACGTATATATATATATATATATATATATATATATATATATATATATATATATATATATTATCTACATATATATAAAAACTGCATATTTTTTTCTTTGACTACTAAAATTACTGTTTTTAACCATACTGTTTTATTTTAACATTTTCATGTATATACTTCCCTTAACTATATACATACATACATATATATATATATATATATATATATATATATAATATATTTATATTTATACTTCCTTATTTAGCAAAACATGATTTTTTTTTACTTTACTGGGCATATACATATACATATATATATGTATAAATTAATTTTAATTAAACGAAATTTAAATTATACCTTACTGTAAACTTCCTGATGATTCAACATTCAAAATAAATGCTAAATACCTCACTGACGAGTTCGAAGATGAATGAAACCCTAGCCTAGCCTCAACTGCACCGCCCACAACAGCCAACACCGCGGCTCTAACCCTTGCCGCATCGTCCCTCCTCGTGCTCACCCGAAGTCGCGACCACTGCCGGCTCGCGCGAGCTTCCAGAACTGCCGCTCGATTCGACTACGCCTCCATGCCCACCAATCGAACCCTAGCCCCAAAGCCGACCATCGACGTCGCTCTCCACAATCTTGCGCGAGCTTCCTCGAGAGTGCGTCGCCACCATCCCCAAATTGATCGCGATTTGCTTGCGACTTCATCTGATTCTCTCTCTCTTCTTTTTTTTACAATTGAAAGGATGAAGGAGATGAGGAATTTGACCCTCGTTCGGCCATTTTATTTAGAAACGAGCTGATTGATTTTTTTTCCTTTCTTATTGTTTTCTCGTCTAAAGGAAGATAGGGATGGAACGTATTTAGATTGAGGAAAGAGGCGTATAAGAGAAGACTTGACTATTTTAATTAAATTAAATTTAATTCTTCTATGCATTTACGGATTGTACGACCAAACGATAAACCCAAACACTACAAAACTTGAAATCCGATAATAATATAATATTACGGATCCAATGGAACTGATTTCATTGAATTTCGAGACTGTGCCTCGGAAGGCTATTTTTAAATTCAATTTAAACGATATAAATTTCAAAACTTAACAAACCATTTTAAAATTTTGATTTCAACACTTCTATTCTTTTTAGTATTATCAATATAAATTTTATAAGCCTTCAAATTATTTCGACAGGCTTAAATCTCCAGATTCAACATTTAACTCAACTTCAAATTATTTAATTCAATAATTTAATTATCAAATAATTAGTGATATTTGAAATTCAAGTTAAAAATAACTTTTAAATATTTAAAATCAATTAAATAATCCGATTTCAAATGCTTAAAAATTTCGGATCGTCACAAATATCCTGTTAAACCCAAAAAGCTTCAAACTTCCTTTGGGGTAGTAGGTTTTCTCCAATCAAGAATAGCGGAAATTTTGCTAGGATCAACAGAAATGCCTTCTTCATTAACAATATGGCCAAGAAATTTTACTTCTTTGACCTAAAATGGCATTTGGAAAATTTTGCGAATAGAATATTTCTCCTCAATATCTCCAAAATGATTCTAAGGTGCTCGGCATGCTCCTCTTTGGTCTTGGAATCGACCAAAATATCATCAATAAATACGTGCATAAATTTATTCAAAACTTCCCAGAACACACGAGTCATAAGATCTACGAAGTATGCTGGGGCATTGGTTAGCCAGAAAGGCATGACTAACCATTCGTAGAACATATTAGGACCCTTGAAAACTGTCAAATGAACACAGTCTTCGGCGATTCGTAGTTTACGGAACCCTTGGGCTAGATCCATCTTTGAAAAGAAACACGCGCCGTGCAACTGATCAAATAAATCATCAATTCTGGGTAGTGGGAATTTATTCTTGAGAGTCTGCTTACTGAGATCGCGATAATCCACACATGACCTCAAAGATCCGTCCGATTTAGCAACAAATACAATGGCGAAACCCCATTCAGAAACACTGGGTCGAATCAACCCTTTTGCTAGTAGATCATCAGTTTGCTGAACTAATTCAACCCTTTCCCTAGGTGCCATCCTGCGACTTGCGTGAACGACAGGACGAGCATTGGGTACAAGGTCGATTCTGAATTCTATTTCTCGGTGTGGAGGTAGAGATTTCACTTCTTCAAACACATCTGGAAAATCTCTAACAATAGGTATGGACTCCAGACTGGGTTCAGGATAACCCAAATTATACATCAACCCTTCTCTTTTAGGACTAGGGTCCTCACAATAAATCTCGATGAAATCTCCAAATTCGGTTTTGATTGAAATCAACCGATTATTGCAATCCAATTTGGCTTCATATTTTGCTAGCCAATCCATTCCGAGTAAGACTTCAAACTCGTTGAAATCAAGAACAAAGAGACCAATAGGGAATTGGTAACAAAAATATGAGATAGGAACATCTCTACATCGAAGACAAAGATTCGTGGGACCTCCAACTGGATTCTTTACGCATATAGGCTCATCAACAAAATCAGGTTCAAGATTTAATTCATTAATAGCTTGCTGAGAGATAAAGCTGTGTGTCGCGCCCATGTCAAAAAGAACTCCAACGATGCTATCATAAATAGTGAGATTACATTTCAGAACTCCTTTCCCCTTTTTTGCTTTGGAAGATGCGGGTTTGTCTTTGACTGTGTACACCTTGGCTGTCTGAGCCTGCTTCATAACTGGGCAGTCTTTAAATTCATGTCCCACTTTCTGACAATAATAACATTTCCTGGGCTTTGCTTGAGCAGATTAATTTCTCTTTGGCTTCTTGCAGCTGTTTGAGTAGTGGCCTTTTTCCAAGCAATTATAGCAAGTGACATCCTCTGCTGTGCTTCCTTGATTTCTCTTCTTTTTCTCCTTTCCGTGCCATGGTTTCTTACCTCCAAATTTCCTCTTCTTCCAATTTTGATTGCTCGAATTTCCTTTCTCCACCGGGGCTTCTTGCATGTCAAGTGTAGCATATCGGTAACCCATATCAACCAAATCTGAGAAGGATTCTTTGACATGGCCAGTCATCCTTTCATGGAACATCTTATTCGTCCCACGAATGAACCTCTCATTCTTCTTCAAAGGTGTATTCACCAATTCTAGACCGAAGCGAGACAATTCATTGAATTTGTTTAGATATTCCTCGAATGACAAACTCCCCTCCTTTAAGTCCACGAATTCCGGGTACATTCGGGAAATCCCAGCTGATGGCATATAGTGCTTTTTGAATACTTCTTTGAATCTCTCCCAAGTAAACTCGTCTTCAGGCTCATCAATAGTGACTGTCTCCCACCATGCTAAGGCTTCATCTTGAAGTTGCCAAGAAGCTATGAGACGCATCTGATCATCTTGCAGCTTAAGCCCTTTAAAGATTTTTTCACATAATCTGATCCATGCTTGGGCCTCAACAATCGACTCTTTGTCGATGAACGGCTTACCACCAAGCCTTGAGAAGCTCTTATATAAATCAGCCAGATTCGGCTGATGCTGAGTATGTAAAGCTGCTTCTGCTGTAGGGAGAACTTGGCTAGGTGCTGTGACATTTCCTCGCCCCTAGCTCTTCCTCTTCGTCCGCTCATCCTTACTATCTATATTTAGTAAGAAAGTTGATTTAGATATTCGGACGAGATATCTTAAGGAATATCAGCAGTTAAAGGAAATAGACTAAGAAAATTTGAGGTTTCCGTCACGGTTATACTCATTCTAGGGTATACTTCACCCTATCTATAATGAGCCATCTAATGTGTTACATCCTTAGCTAAAGTTCTTACTCAACCTTTAGCTTTGATACCACATGTCACGACCCAAAATCCAATGTTCGAAAATTGACATCAAATACCTCACTTCTACTCAACTGTCAAAGATTCAAACATCGAACTCCAGTCGGATGGAGCTTATAACAACTTTACATGAATATAAAATAGCGGAAACAAAATGAATATCATGCATTACATCACAGATACAACATCATCACAATATCTGTTACAACATCAGAGTATCATAATACATGAATCATAACTCCAAATAGACATCATAATAGATAAATAAGTGATCATATGCCAAAAAGTCTTCAAGGAAATAGAATGATAGAGAACATCCAAATCTAACCAGCTTGGGGTCCAAAAAGCTTCCAAAATATCACCAAGGTAAAAGCCTCCAAAAACCGATAATCTCCAAACCAAAAGTCTCTAAAAGACAGCTAACACCAAAAATACGGAAAACCTGCTACTAGGATGTCCGTGTGGAAACGATGGGCACCTAGAGTTTAGAAAGGAAACAATAAACTCTGGTTCAGTCATGGGACTGGTATGAGTAAATAAGAACAGTTGCTTTCAAATAGAACAGATTTATACAAGGAAAACCGGTATGCTTTTGGAAAATGAAACTACCATAAGATCTCCCGCCATACACACAATGCAATCACAGAATTGGAGGAGATTTCTTCTTATGATAGTCAAATATGCTTGATACGGGAAAATTCTTTGATATTATTACTAGTGCATAGTGAAGAAGCCATTTCAAAAGTACAGTATTAATCTTAGCCAGCATACAACATTTCATCGTATGCCTACTATAACTACCATGTTTTGTGGCAGGTTACCGCCACGCTGCATGGCATGTTATACAATTAAAACCGTACAGGGCTCGTATTATTTCTTTGGATTTTCAACAAATGGTCAGGCTAAGGAACTTCCTACCGCCACATGGGTACGCCTCTGGCGGGACATCCCGAGAACCTACCCGACTCTCTGCCAACACTAGGCCGGGTAACCTCTGTAACTAGGTAACTACTACTCGAGTATGCCATTCCCCGGTCCTTTGGGACCTTTATCTAAGGGCCCTCCATCACAAAGCAACAACCACACAATAAATGAGATTGAAGCCACCACATAGGTGAAATATCTGGCTCCATACCATGATACCACCTTTTTCCAGAAGGAAATGACATACCCTAAAGGGCACGACCCTCATAACCTTATCGCATCTTTCATGTTTCGACCATTTTCGGGGTGTGAGGTCTGATGTGGTCTCGTCCACAAAGCTACACTTTACATGAAAGCCATGCTTTGATCACAAATGATCATCAACATACAGCAGCATTTAGCATGCCACGCTACCAAATTGGGAGTATATCGCTGATAACCTTTAACTACATTACCTCTGAGCTCGTACGTCTCAGTGAAGGGTGTTAAGCTAAGAGAATAAATTCTCCGCCACCAACAGATATGTATTTGAAAGAAATCAGCTTTATATCTCAAAGTGTTGTGTCAGATACACGACCATAAAGTCTGTTCCGAGTTCGAACAGAACCGAAGGCACTTCGTCCAATAAAGGAAGAAGCCCTTGCAAATTCGGGTACCTACAATCCCGATCGGACTTCCCTTCACTTAGAGAATCTCTATACCGTAGCTACTCGGTGCAGAGACAATCGATAGGGTATCCTATCGTTCTCGCAAATGCTCGGTCTTCAACACCGGTCTTCAAATGTTATCCATTTCATCGAATCACTATTCGAAATGGGTTATATGACACAAAGGTCCTCTCCCAGCTAATCCGAATAGTGAGCGCTCAATTTTAAAACATGTGGGCTTATCAATTTCAAGGATTCACATTCAGGGTTCGATGTGGGTTTCAGATAACTAAATGGGATCCGACTCCCTGTCGCATCGAAGTTTAAATGTCGTTTTACAGGCAAAAAGGATTTTCACATACATATGGAAACAAATCACAAATCACAGTTTAGCACAAAGCAATTCACATCATTACACTGGCACAACAGAATGATCAATTCACTACAGAATATTTGATGATAGTCAATCATCTTTGATTAAGGTGATTGTGATTAATGTTAGTTAACCATATAATTATCTTTATTAATTATTTTAAATCAATGTTTAATTTTACTTAATTATGAATTAATTAAATCTTAATTGCCTTTATTAACTAATTATCCTTTAATTAATTATTTTAATTCATTAATTCTTAATTGTTAATTAGTTAAGTTTAATTACTTTTATTAATTGACTATTCTTTAATAAATTAATTATTAATTATAAAATCATTACAAAACATTCATTGTTAATTACTATTTCATCATTATAAATAGATTTGGTTTAAGGTTAACTCTTGAATATTTGATTTTCTTCTAAATTTTTATTAAGTTAAATTTTAAAACCACTTTTATTTAAAAGAAAACGTAAGATTTTAAAAATACCTTTAAACTTCACAAATTTCAAATAATTGTTTCAATACCATTTACCTCATATTCATTAACAAATTATCATTAATTTCTACAAAGTGGATTCAGGAAATTATTTAACTTATGTTTTAAAATTTAGTTAAAAACTGGATTTCTTGCTGTTTTCATGACTAACCCGAGACTGCCTCGAGTTGTCCCCGAGGAAAGTACCCCTCTGCTTCGCGTTTTAGCCAAAATTGAGCCGAGTAACATTTTTTTACAAAAATTTGTTTAAGTGTTTAAAACAACCCGATGCAATGTTTAAATGACACGGTCTCGTCTTCAAGTCTCCACCCCAATTGCCCGTGTTGTGCTTCGAGTCACCCTCTCCTTCTCCCAAACCCATCAGGACTGACACACAACCACCACGTGCACGTGCACGGCCAAAATCGTTGTCGTTGGTCGAAGCTGCAGCCACCATCGAGTCGACGACCATCCCCCAAAACCCCACAAAAACCTAGAACTCGAATAAATTTCGAAACCGAGAATCGAGACATCACGACCAAACAACCCATCGGGAACGTCATCAGAAAAACGCCTCGCCCCACCTCCTCTGGCCGTCAGCGATCACCAAATTTGGACCGAAGCAACATCAATGCGCGACGCTTCGATTGGCACCATTGCCACGCAATCCGATCACCCCTTGATGGCGTTGCACCATCATTTCGATCGTGAACAGAAAAGGGTTCTTAAATCCTACTTTGATCTCGAATCAAAGATTCAATGATTTATAAATCCCAGTGGTATTTTTTCAGTGATGTTGAACGTTCAAACAATCTGTGACGACGAATTCGAGGGCCACAATCACTTTGATCACTGGAATTTGGCAAAAGTTCAACTTTCTGATCAACTCCAATATCTCGATCAAAACTTAATGAAAAATTTGCATTTTTCTTTCTAAAATCATTATTTTTAAGGGGGATTCACATTGTATTACTGAAACTAAAATTTGTGAAGTTTGAAATTCTACAAAATTTGAATTGTGACTGTTATCCCTCTTTTTGGCAAAGCCGTGATACCGAATGATTGGTCGAAAACAAGAGACAGTTCCTCTCAGAGATTGGTTGCATTCCACTTCGCTATGGATATCGATGAATTTTGTCCGAGTCCGGATCGGGCCACAATTGACAAGACATGACAAGCAAGGCTGCAAGAGCCAACGTTTCAAGTTTCAAGTCAATCCGAGTTCATACAAGCAAGATATGATCGATTCAAGATGGAGGAGACAAGCAAGGCTGCAAGAGCCAACGTTTCAAGTTTCAAATCAATCCGAGTTCATACACGCAAGATATGATCGATTCAAGATGGAGGAGATAGCCCTTGTTCGAATCCATAAGATATACCCTAGTTCGAATCCATGTCCAGGAATCATGTTCGCATCCATCGGTTCGTACCCATCTACTTCAAATCCATCAAGACATGATGGAATCCATAAGCCCAACCTTCCTTCGAATCCATCAGGTGGCCAGGCTTCGTATCCATCCCATTACCTTCCTTCGAATCCATCGCTGTAACACATGATGGAATCCATCATGTTCGCCCTGCTTCGAATCCATAGATGTTGCTGACCTTCGAATCCATGAAGACACCTCTCTTCGAATCCAACCAGTGTTGTCGTTTCGTATCGATCAGCTGAAGTGAGATATGATCGATACGAACGAGTCTCAGTTCGAATCCATGCATAAGTAAAGACTTCGAATCGATTAAGTCAAAGCGGCGAAATTCAAGCGACGATTCTATCAACTCGGCGAAAAATGTGGATCGACTCGAAGAATGCGTGCCATGTCAACCTACTAGCGCGTGCTTGGATCGATTCGAATCAATCGATTCGAATTGATCGATTCGAACGGAGCGAAAAGTCCAGGAAACGCTAATTCAAATCGATGATATCCCGCGATTTACAAGTCCAAATGCTATGAAATTTTCACAGGAGCTTGTATACATGTTGAAGAATGTCCACGCCAAGTTTCGCCTCGATTGGATGAATTCTTGATCGATTCGAACGTACTTCGAATCGATCCCAAAGTGGGCCCAAATTCCTTGAGGTTGGGCTCGTGGGCCCCCTCACGTGCCAGAAGTGGTCTCCCTAAATTTAGGCGAAATATCAGCCTCCTACATCTATAAATAGGGCCCCAGGTCATTCAGAAAAGGGGATCGGAATTCTGAAGCGCCAAGACTCTACCGGATTCAATTCCATACTTCATTATCACTATTGTAATCATATTTGAAAGCTATCGCCAATTGTAATCTGCTGTAATCGATTGGAATCATCAAGAGAATATCAATAAAGTCATAAACTTCAGAGTGGACGTAGGCAAGATCGCCGAACCACTATAAACCCTGTGTTTGTGATTGTTATTTGTGAATCATTATGATTGCTATTGCTTAGATCTGAGTACTACATTGATTGTTGCTGGTTTGCGATCGTAAACGGGTGCTTTCACGACTATTGGGTGTTTGTGGCCAATTTTGACGCAAACATTGACTGTGTTCCATAATTTCCAAAAAAAACTATATATAACTTACTTTAATTCATCACTGAAATATAATACGTTATTAAACAATATTTTTTAACTTGTTTACTATCATTTTCAGAAGCAAAGAGGGGGGGAGAGAGATTTGGGTTTTGGTATGGTTTACTTTGTAAACCTGATACTTAAATGTAACACAGTTTTCAGTAAAAGAAAAACTATATGATCTTGCTTCAATTTGTTACCGGAACACAATGCAGTGTTACAACATACTTTAACTTGTTTTACAATCCATCTTTCAAAAGGAATAAGGGGAAGAGTTTCTAGTTTTGGCATGGTTTACATTGTAAACCATAGGGTTAAAGGGAACAGAAGAACAGAAAAAGTAAGCAACATTTCCAGGCAAAGAAAAACACAAGCATAACAATCCATTCACAAGAAAGGCTTTTAGCATCATTCAAGCATCTACAAAATCAACAAATGGTTGAAGAGATCAAAGGTTTACTCACATTTTTCAGAGAGTTTCCTGACAGTTTCAAAAGATACGATGAAGCCTGTAACTTTTTCTTCTTTCCTTATTTTAAAATTTGGAGTTTTAGATCTGCAAGTTAGAATTACAGATCTTTGATTATTACTTGTTGTATTTATTTACTTAATCATTAATAACAAAAAATCTTAAATTAACTTACAGTTTGAATTTTCCTTTTATACTAAGAAAGACAGATCTGCATTTGAACCAGAAACCTAATTTAGCCTTGAACTTGATTTTTCCTGCAAATAATTGATTCAGTTACTCCGATTCTTACTTTACTACTTCAATATTGTCTAGCAAACTCAACTTTTAAATCCTTAAAAGAGAGTTACTTGCCTTAAATTATTTTAGAAACCCTTGCACTGCCAAAAACCTGAAGCACTTGTTTAAAGCTAATCTGCAGTTTTCAAACTTTGTTTTTGTTAAAACTTGGTTTTAAAATCATAATTTCATTAAACTATAAAGTTTAAAAACTTACCAGAGAGATGTAAACACATACTACAACTGATGCTTTAAGAAAGATCTCAGATTTTAGCTTTTGAATTGAAGAAGATAGGCAGTTTTTTTTTCTTTTGATTTTTTCTTTTTTCTCGAGTGTTGGAGTTGGAGATTGCTAAATCTTTTGATTACTGAACATTTCAGAGATTTGGAGCTAAATAAATTTGAATTTGGAAGGTGAAAGGTTTTCTGAAATTTTTAATTTGATTATTTTATTAAAGTATGGTGTTTCATGCCATTTGTAAAAAGAGATAATCATGAGATCTAATTTTTTTTAATATCTTCACTCCATCTCCCATGTGAATGTATGTTTAGCCTTTTTGATTTTTACACGGCAAAAGAATTTTTTTTTATAAATTTTTATATCCTATTCATTTATGTGTATATGTATACAATTGTTAAAGGAATTGTTTTTAACCAATATTTATGTTATATACATTACATCTTAATTATTTTAAATGCTACTTTTTTTGTAAAAACATTTATTTTAAACTTAAATTCAAATTTCAATTTCAAACTTGAAATATAAACATTTATGTCCATATATATCCACACATATCTTGAATAAATTTAAATTAAATTTCAATATGTATTCAACCTTACTTATATATGTAATATTCATACACATAAGATTTTAAATCCAAATAACTTTTCAAAAACATTCATTATTTCAATATTTTAAACTCAAAATAAAATTTGAATTTTTATTCATATATTATTATTATTTATTTTATTTGTTTAAGATTTTTCTCAATTTATTTTTCAAATTAAATCCCAAGATTTTAAATATATTATTAACTTATATTGATAAATTTTTGGGATGTTACATTTAAAAGTAAACAGCGATCCATGATCTATTACTTTTCAAAACTTACTAAGAATTAAATGTTATATGCATAACTATTCTTGAAAAAATATCTTTAGATATTCTCCCGAAGAGATAAACTATATGCCGTATCATAATTTTAACTAAAGCTATATAAATATGGTATTCAACAAACTTGTATGTGTAACCAATATAATTTTTTATTTTTATAATATTTCAAGGGTCCAGAAGATATTCTTATTTATGTTGTAAATTTTTTTTACCGAAGTATCTAAAAGAGATGTTTATATATAATTATAATTAAGTATATATTCTCTAATAAATATCATAATTAATGTTCAAAAGTGATATTAGAGGTATAATCAAGGAATAAAATTTAACAATTTGAAGTTGTGTATATAATTTATTTGAACCAGAAGTTCAATATGATTCCAAATTAGATGTTTTGAACAATATCATGCGGTCTTGAAGGATTCACACTGACATTGATATATAAACAAATGGTAATGATATGGATCCTTGTAATAGTTTTCTCTAAAAATCACTAATTCAAATGAGAAAGATTATAAAAATTTATAATATAGATGTAATACGTGGACGCACGTATATATCCATATATGTAAATATTCAGCCAACAACTTAAAGTTTGTTATGAGCTCATCTTATAAATTATGTATATATATATTATTTAGTGATTTAAATCAACATAAATGTTGAATGACCTGAAGTCGTATATGTATTTAAATGATCTATACAATAAATAAATTCCTCCAATTGACTTGATCAATGAATAAGAACAAACTCTAATAAGCAATATTATCCTCCTATTATTAATATGTATGGTGTATTTGCTAGTAGCAATATCATAATAGATCAAAATGAGAATCCAAAGATGATGATTATTTAATGTGACAATGTTTGTCAACATCAAGGGGGAGGATAAAGCGATACAAGTTCATTTTGATCATTTGTGTTAAATATTTATTAAAATATATAATGATGCAAAATATTAAGTAACTTGAATAAATTATCAATAGTATCCCTAGTAAACTTTCTTCAATATAGATTTGAATCCTTGAAGGATCGAAATGTGTACACCACATCTGAAATGTGGTTTAAAAGTCAGTTCAAAGTATTTTTGGAGTAAGTAATAAAGATGCCAAATAAAGGAGGTGGGTGTTCTTGAAGAAACATTTAAGGGTGCTCCGAAAGAGATCCATGACATGATCGTCAAATAACCCTAGAAGTGGTTTAGATACCTAAAACATGATAATTAAAGTGATCTCAATAAATCATGTCTAGAACTGACAAGAAATAATCATCGATGATAAATTTGTAAATAATAAAGCGCTTATGTTTATAAATGGATTAAAGATCCTGGATTATAGAAAAACATGATTGGCCATCATGAAATTCTCCTAAATAAGAAATGTGAACCTGTAGTTCGCAATATATATATATATATATATATATATATATATATATATATATATATATATATATGCAACAGAAAAACACAGTGAAATTACTGAATCACATGTAGTGCTACATCGTGTTAAATGCTCTAGGCGTAATGTTTTTATAAATAATTGAATTGTGAAGTAGCGAAAGTGTTTGAATATACTTAAAATACCCTGAAGGTAAAAATATTGGTTAAATCATACTGAATAATGAAAGTCTACTAGTTCCCGAAGAGTATAAATTATTTTACTGCTTATAATGAATGCAAAGATAAAGGGTGTAGATTACAACTTTCTTTTAAATATTGTTATAATGAAAATCTGGATATAATTCACGATGAGTAGATTGCTTCCTGTTTTTAAGTATTGTTGTAATGAAACTCTTAATTTCCATCAAAGATGTAATTGTAATAACCAAAACTGATATGATGCATAAAAATGAAAGCACACGAAGTGTTTTTCATAAAGGAAGCTATTAATAAATTGTATTATTAATGAGATACATATTTATGGATGTAGAAGTATCTATAACCAATTTGAGTTATTGAAAGACGAATATGAATCTAGAGAAAACTTTTAAATCAGGGGGAGCATTCATAAATATGTTATAATGCACTCTTTTTCCTTAACTAAGATTTTTCCACTGGGTTTTTCTTAGTAAGGTTCTAATGAGGCATTATCTTGATCTAGAAGTATCAACTCCATAGTAACATTTAAAATAAGTTATAATGTACTCTTTTTCCTTATTTAAGATTTTTCCCACTGGTTTTTCTTACTAGGGTTTTAGTGAGACATTATCTCAATCTAGAAGAATCAAACGACTTATCAAGAAATAACATGTCAAATAAGTTATTCAAGTTAAATTGTATTTTTATCATTGACTAAGGTTTTTTTACATCGGGTTTTCCTTTGTAAGATTTTTTTTTAATGAAGTATTTTATTGATCCAGAAGTATCAAACTCTATTTGATGCTGTAAATTATTAAATATGTCATATTATATTGTACTCTTTTTCCTTCACTAAGATTTTTTCCATTGGGTTTTTCTTAGTAAGTTTTTAATGAGGCATTGTTTTGATCTCGAACTATCAAACCCTTTAGAAAGAATATCATTTTTAACATGATTTTACAAGTTGCGCTCTTTTCCTCGTTCAAGGTTTTTTCCCACTAGGTTTTCCTAACAGAGGTTTTTTATGAGGCAATGTACAATATCTAGATCGACTGAATGAATAAATGCAACAAGATAACAATGAAGGGGAGCAATCATCATACAAGTTACAAAGGGAACAATTTCAAGTTATCAGAGGATTCAAGATTTTGAAGATGCATATTCAAGGGGGAGTATTATAATATATGTAAATATAAATAGTGAATATGCTATATACTATTTTTGTAGTTAGTCCCACGTCGTGGGAGTAATTTTATCCTAAGCTCCTAGACCTTTATATAAAGGAGCTAATATAATGAAAATAGATGATTAATCTTTGAAGAATGATAATATTTTTTCTTCCTCTTTCTCTAATTACTTCTGCTTTTATTTCTTTATAACGTATTCTTATTTTTTTATAACACTAATGTAATATTTATTGTTTTTTATAGAATTTAGTTTTCATATTAACTATCCTGTAACTCATGCATTGTATCTGATATGTGTAGAAAATAAATTTTTTTAATGGGTAGAATTCATTACGGAAAGTATGGTGAATTTGTTTACATAAATGAGTTATAAATTAAATTTTGTTATTTTTTCAAGTACCTAATATTTATTATGTTAAACTTGCCTTTTTTATTGACAAAAAGAGTTATGTATTGATTTATATTTTTTGGATTTAATATTTTGTATAGGGCATGAAAATTATTATTTTTAACATGTTTACAATTTAGCATCTATAGACAAAATTATATATATAAATTTTAATTTGACGTGTATGTATGTATATATGTATATAAAGAGACAGAATTTCAAATATCAGCCAGGAGAGGCAAAAATTCCCAAAATTAAAAGTATAATAGTAATGAATCAATATATTTTTAAGAAATTAAAGCTATTGTATAAATCAGAAAAATAATAAGGAACAAGTTATCAAAGTGGCAAACAAAATATTTATCTAGCAATTAAAAGAAATGCTAAGCAACAATAATACCTAAAGTGTCAAAAACCATAATATTATTTTTACTATGTGTAAAAAAGCAATTTCACTTTCAATCTATTATATCATGCCTCAATAATATTCATTTACTGTTGAACGTTTCACAAAATAATTAACATTTTCCTAAAAAAGAGAACAAATACATAACAAGTTAATTCTAATCATTTATCCACTAATCAACAAAAATTTACGATTTTAAATAACCAAAATTTAACATTTTTATAGAAATATGTTAATTTTTACGAATGGGAAGTATTTATTATTTAAGAAATACAAAATACAAATGTTCATCGCTTATCATTAATTTTAAAATCACCAACATCTGCTTAATTTTATTTTGATAATAAGAGTAATACTTAATTTAGGCAAAGTATTCAGTTTGGTTTTTCAAAGAATAAAACCTCTAGAACAACGATATAAAGACCTTATCACTTGAGCTAGTAGTCCTTGACGTTAACATACTAATTTGAGATAGAAAAATATTCATATATGTTTGTGATGATATACCAATTTTACAAACAAAAAATTATTTGTAAATTCGTTTGTAATTAAATACTAGCAATAGAGAGGGCATTTTGTATATGTTTGCGTGTAACAAAACGCTAGTTTGAATATACAATGTTGTCGGAAAACAAAGATAAACGTTGAAATTCTGCATGTACTTGAATGGAAATTTTACCATTTTCGTTGGTATGAATGTGATATACAAATTGATGTCATTTTTCTAAGGATTTAGTAGTAAAATTAACAAACACCAATTAATTTAATTTATCTAAGAAGTTTATATTTTTGATTGCTTAATTAATAAAGTACATAGAGTTAAATATAAAATAATAAAAGAAAATTAAGAAGAATTCGGAAAATGATTGTGGAAATTATAAAGCATTGTCATTTGAACATAAAATGGTAAAGGAGAAAATTGGCATAAAATTATAAGAATCACATTGGTGATAAATTTAAGGGACTTAAAAATTAAAATATGTGAAAAAAAAGGAGATAGGAGAAAGTTCATAGACTTAACCAGGGAATAGAAAATTATTATAATTTACTGTTATATAATTGATATGAATGCATTTTTCTCCTACAATTTAAATTACACATATCATTTTTAGGGACTACATACTAAGAACCATGAATTTATCTTGTAAACTATATTTTTGCACAAAGAACAATAACACACAATAAGAATGTAGAATAAATTTGCTAGTATGAAAATTTGTAGAGAATTTTGTATAATATTTACGCACGAAGAAGAATCATTTCTTGAATTTAATAGGTTTGTGATAGTCAAGATGATATTTTTTCTATAAAAGAAGAATACTTGTACGATCAATTGTTATTTGCTCTATTAATTTGATGAAATAAAATAGTAAAATGACAATTTATCTATAGTATAAAACTAATAATAATATTTAGTTTACAATGTCCAATACACAACATAAATCAGTAGTTAAAATTAAACTCTAGACATATTAGAAAATTTATCGTTATCAGTTATTAAATTAAATATATATAATATAATGATAATTGCCTAGAGGACTAATCTTTTATTATGAAAAATTAGTATTCAAATCCACATTCGTATTTGTACAAAAAACAAAATATTTATTATGTTAAAATAGAAAACTGAATATATCTTTCCGTTCTTAACAATCATTATTCAACATATTCAACAGTTCAAACAACCCAGCTTTAGTTAGCCAACACGATCATACATTTATATAGAATAATTATTTTAGTAACTAAAGAAAATTACGTCTCACATCACTGTCTAAGCACACAAAAAATGAAACAAAAAAAAGAAGAAAGAAAGAAAGCGAACAATGTGACAGCCCTATTGCTCACATATCTATAATGATGTTCCTTTTTAGTGCATTAAATACATGCTATTTTTTTTGAAAACCCAGTAGAACCCGACAGGCCGGTAAACTCCTGAGGAGTGTACAGTAAAGCCGTGTGCTGATCCAAGGCACCATACCTCCGGGTAAATTTATATAGGATGGAGAAGCGCATGATAAGAATCGAACTTGGATCTTTTTACCAGAACCCAAGCCTCATTTCCACTGCGTTGCACCCGCAGACACAATGCTAATTTTATACGAGAAAGAAGAAAATCAAAAATAGATTAACGTTTAAAGGAAAACTGAAATAAATAATCTCGGTGAAAAATGTAAACTAAAGGTTATATCTTTACTTTTAATCTAACATTAAATAGTATTAAAAAAGACCCTTAATCATGCTCTTTGATTAAAGAGTTATCATTTTTTTAAATCCTAACATTATTGACAAGTTATCTCCATAAATTTATTCCTTCCATCATCATCTCCTAATCTTATCGGCCTTCTAGATTGATTAACTCCATATTCAAAATGCAAAATCCAAACTGGATGCTCTAAAAACCTCACCTATCATCTTCAGCATTTAAGAATTTCTTGTTTAAAATTAAAAATAAAATATTAAATGAAATCTAAAGGTCTAGAAGTGAAAAAAAAAATTAAAAATAACATGATAAACATGGAAAATACTAAATCATAGGGAAGAAAGAATAAATTTGGTAAAAACAAATCAATAAACATGCATCATTTATAAAATGGAATTTTTTTTAACAACATTTCGGAAATATAAATAAGGTAAAAACAAATAAGTAAATGTGTACTGTTTTTATAAAGTTAAACTTAATGTTTTGGTGCATCCTCTACAAAAATTAATTGTGGAATTATATAGTTTTCTGTGGTCACATTTAATATATTTTGGTCCTCCCTTTGTTAACTTCGTTTATTAAAATTCCTATGCAACAAAACTTCACATATCACATTATGCAGTAATGCTGGAAAAAAGACCAGAAGACAGCCGAAGGACAGATAAAAGTTGCACAAAAAACCTGAGTCCAAGTAGGAGGACAGCAATGAAACCACAAATTGACATTATTACCCATAACATACGTTCATTGTTTGATCATCCAGATCCTTGACAGAAACGAAACCACAAATTCAGAAGATAACAAAATATATCAAACTCACTGATAAGGATTAATGATAAATCTAAGCCAACATATGACATAATGGGCTGTCAAAATGCTTGCATTGGTGCAGCAAAAATATTCTAGAAGGGTAATAACAATTGCCTGAATGATTCTAGAGTGAGTAAGCAATGCAATGGGATAGTCACATGCATGTTTGTTACGGCTAGGTGTCATTTTATTTTATTTTGTATTTTCTTTTATTATGACAAGTTGTTGGTAATGAAAGGCTATTGTTAGGCCACCTGTCAAGTTGTTATAACCAATTTGTAGAAAGCACTATATATGTAAGAAGGGGCTGAAATGAAAAGGCAGTGAAGATTTTACAGAACTTTCTCTATTCAATGTCTTCTTCCTCCTCCTATTTCTTCAATTCTCTCCTCTAAATTAGTACCGTATCATTTTGGTGCTTTCACTCTTGTTCTCATCTCCTTCGTCTATATCCCATCTCCTTCGTCATTTCACAAAATTAAACAATGGTCGAAACCGCCATCCAACAAATCACCACCCGACATCAAACCGCCATAAACACCATTCAAGCCACCTTTGAAACTCAACAAAAAGCCATCATCGACATCAAAACCACCATCGTCGACATCCGAACCTCCATTAATCACATCATTCACTCCATGTCCGAGATTGCCGCAAAACTTGGATTCCAAATCACATTACCACCGCCTCTCCCTTTATCTCCGACTCCTCCAACTCCGCTACCTACCATTGTTAGTGGTTGTACGACAACACTACCATCCTTGAACTCCTCAAATCTTCCTTCTACCATCATTTCCAGCACCACGGCCTCTTCCTCCTTAACCACATGCATCACAATTCCTATGTCAACTGTCCTTACCTCTTCCACCAGCAGCCTACAGCTCGGCAGCGGTAAACCATGCGACTCTCTACTCTTCATCTCTTCCCAACAAGTCCCACCTCGCCCGTCCTTCATCCAAAGCATCGACCCTTGTTTGCACTCCACACCCTTTACTTCCATGTCTCCCAGCTCCTTTTCATGGTTCACCATCAACATCAAACAAGCCTTCCCCGAAACCCAAGGTGTCGCCATCATCGTTGACAACAATTTCCACCTCGCTAAACTCTTATCCACTATTGCTTATTCACAAAATTTGGATGAAAGTAAACCCCTCATATTTGATCCGGGTGGAAAAATTGATTTTGAATGTTTGTTTGTGTTGCGGTTACATGGTGATGCTAAACTCAATCATAGTCCAGGCTCGACCACTCCGATACCGCAGCCGCCAACTTCCGACCTTGAGGACAAGGTCGTTTTCGAGGGATCGGTAATGATAA
Source organism: Allium cepa (assembly GCA_030765085.1). Lineage (NCBI taxonomy): Eukaryota > Viridiplantae > Streptophyta > Magnoliopsida > Asparagales > Amaryllidaceae > Allium > Allium cepa. The sequence goes on along the minus strand of CM060942.1, from coordinate 210,092,415 downwards.
GGATTAATGATAAATCTAAGCCAACATATGACATAATGGGCTGTCAAAATGCTTGCATTAGTGCAGCAACAATATTCTAGAAGGGTAATAACAATTGCCTGAATGATTCTAGAGTGAGTAAGCAATGCAATGGGATAGTCACACGCAAGTTTGTTACGGCTAGGTGTCATTTTATTTTATTTTGTATTTTCTTTTATTAGGACAAGTTGTTGGTAATTAAAGGCTATTGTTAGGCCACCTGTCAAGTTGTTATAACCAATTTGTAGAAAGCACTATATATGTAAGAAGGGGCTGAAATGAAAAGGCAGTGAAGATTTTACAGAACTTTCTCTATTCAATGTCTTCTTCCTCCTCCTATTTTTTCAATTCTCTCCTCTAAATTAGTACCGTATCACTCACAAATTCAATCAAGCGCTGGTGAACTTAGACACGGCCTTTGTCCCCTCAGAAACAGCGTGCTTTGCAAGTTCACCTGGAAGAACAAGACGCACAGATGTCTGAATCTCTCTAGAAGTAATGGTCGGCTTCTTATTGTACCTGGCTAATTTGGAAGATTCCTGAGCAAGCTTCTCAAAGATGTCATTGATGAATGAATTCATGATTCCCATGGCTTTGGTCGAGATACCCATCTCAGGATGGACTTGTTTCAGCACCTTAAAAAGGTAAATCTTGTATGTTTCGGTAGACCTGACCTTCTTCTTCTTCTTCTCGGCTTTCACGAAAGACTCTTTTCCAGGAAGCTTCTTTTCAGCTATTGGCTTCTTCCAAGCTGGGATGTTTTCAGCCGCAGTGGTGATTTTCTCTTCGTCATGTTTGGCGGCAGCCGTTGATTTCTCAGCAAGCTTCTTTGCAGCTTTGGGCGCCATGTTTGAATTTAAGGTTTTGAGATTGGGAATATAGTTTTCGTTGGAGAATAAATGGGATGAGGACGAAGGCGAGAAAGGATTTTATAACGCAGCTGGGGTGGAGTTTGATTGAAGAAAAATTGAGGCGAAGATTGATGACGTGGAGGGTTTGCAACATTTCCTTAGCTTGGGATTTAACATTCCAAAGTGCGCAAATTAATTGTTTTGCAGAAATGGGAATGATATTGTACCATTAATTGTTTTTAAAAAAAGTCAAAAAATAAGAAGAAAAACCTTACAAAATCTCTTTGAATTAGCACCATGCCACCATATGAACGACTTCATAGGTAACATAATATTTGTAATTAATCTTATTCAATAGCTAAATATTATCATTTTCTTTCTTGGTAATTTTTTAAATGCTTTTTTCTAAACCGGATTTGTTTTCTGTAAATCTAGATTGTATTCTAAGAGAATATTAATTGTCGGGAGAAACAACGATTGACTTTTAATATGTTCACATGGAAAACTTGACGTTCCTATAACTACAATAAAAAGTATAATATCTTTTTTATGTCATACTTATTCACTTTCAACAAAGACGATTCTAATTTTGTTTTGACAGATTGAATTAGATTGAAACTGAAAGGGTCACGGGTGAAAGTTGAATTAGCCGATAGATATATTTCTTATTTTATGGTATCAAAAATTTAATGCGTATGTTAGGAAAATTATTGAAAAGATTAAACAAGTAAAGTTTGTGTTAAGGATTTATGGATATAAATATATGTTATAAAGATGAAGTTCTTTATGTGTCCGTGTTCTCAAAATAAAGCTATTCTATTTTCTTTGAAAAGGGAAATATAGTTTACAAAATAAGGACCTTTAATAAATGAAGTAAATGGGCAAACCAGAATTTTGATAATATTAATTTGGGGGTAAATATGGTTTTATAAAGGTTAGATAAGTTGATGGAGTAAGAGGAAAATTCAGAAATTATAGATAACAAATTTTATAAAATAAACCTTTTTACATATGTATGAAATGCATAGTTTTATTTAAAATGAAATTTATTTTCTCCTTGTTGATAAGGAAAATATTTCTTGTAAGGTGTGAATAACGCAGGCAAATACTAATTTTGAGAAAATTTATTTTGGTTATGTGAATTTATATAAGTAAACAAATTGTTTAAAAGGGAAAATATATAAAATGAGAATGTATTTATTAAGCTCAAAACCAATTAACCCCATTTGTTTTCAACATCTTTCTTTCTCTCCTCCATCTCAATGGAAACAAAGAATAACTATCTCCTCTTCTTTACTAGCCGTAACCTAACTAATAAATTCAAAAAAAACCATAGAAAATCCAAAAAAAAAAATCTAAATTTAATAGTGATTATCTATATCCCTTTCTACATCTTTAAAAATCTCTATCATATGAATTGCTCGGTTTTTAGACAGTGATAATTTCAGACAACGGTAAAAAGGAAATTGGTGATAAAAACAAAAGAAATGATAAATTACAAGGGTTTTGCAGGATAACTGAGCTGAGTGAAGCATGTAATGTGTAAGCGATAAATTTAGCCAAGTTGTCAGATCACTATCAACAGTGACATGCGAATGTTTATATTCAAATGGTTCGAAATTAATCGTTGACTAAATTTACACATTTGGGGCGCACAACCGTAATGTTGAATACTCTAAAACACCACACGGTTTAATTAATTTGTAATTTTTGTAAATTACTTAATATTTAAGAAATATTAATAATTAAGTTTGATTTGATTTTAGGTGCTATTAGTAAATAATTGGGTGCATATTTAAAAGTTATATATGCATGTGTTGATATATGATATCGACAAATATTTAAATTTGTTAAATTAACTAATTATAAGGTTTGGAAATTTTAAAGGCCCATAAAGCCTCATTTATCGGTCATCCATAGGAGAAGGGGCAATTCGTTATGTATAGATAATGAAATTGCACTAATACACGGCCAAGTCCAATAGACTTATTGAGCGTTCCCATAGGCATGCATCCAATCGGAGTTGAACCTACGAATTAACCAATTACGAATCTTCGAAATAGTTAAATTAAATAATAATAACAAAGTAAATTCTTTATTTATTACTCTTTGTGTTTCTTTTTTATCCCTTAGGCGTAGTTGTAGAATCCGTACAATTTCCCCTGCACATATGGTGACCTAAATGTAACGATCCCGATTTTTGAGTAAAATTAAGTTTGGTAATTGATATAAATTTGTGAATTTAGATTGTAAATTAAATTAATTTTTCCAAGATTAAATAGGATATTTGTTTATTTGGACATTGATTTTCAAATTTAATTGAGGCTTTGAAATTCTATATTTAATATCTTATAAATAAAAGGTAACATCCCAAAAATTTATCAATTTAAATTAGTAACATATTTAAACTTTTGGAATTTAAATTGAAAGTAAATTGAAAAGTTTCAAAACAAATAAAATGAGTGATAAATTATATATGAATAAAATTCCAATTTCTTTTGAGTTTAAGATTTTGAAATAATAAATGTTTTAAAAAAATCATTTGAATTTAAATTATATATATATATATATATATATATAATGCATATATGAGTAGATTTGAGTGTATATATTGAAATTGAATTTTGATTGTACAAATATATGTATGAATATATACATATGGACATAAATGGTTATAATTCAAGTTGAATTGGAATTTTGATTGTACAAGTATATGTATGAATATATACATATGGACATAAATGGTTATAATTCAAGTTGAATTGGAATTTGAATTTGAATTTAAAATAAATGTTTTAGAAAAATAATTGGCTTTTGAAATCGTTAAGGTGTAATTTTATAATGTTTATATTGGTTAAAACAATTCTTCTCTTAAAATTGTATATATGTATATACAAATGAATAAGTGGTATAATTAATTATAAAGTGAATATGACATAAAATTTATTTAAAAATCCTTTTGTCTTTGTAAAAGCTTCCATTTTCAAATTTATTTAGCCTCCCAAATCTCTGGAAGAACAGTGACAAAGATTTGAGCATTTCAAACTCCAACATCAAAGGAAGAAAAAAATAGAAAAATCAGAAAAGCTGAAACATTTTCTTGGGTTCAAAGTTGAGAAAAAAATCTGAAAATCTTCTTAAACATCAAGCTGTAGTTTTTACATTCCATCTCTCAAGTAAATTTTAAACTTTATAGTTTAATGAATTTGTAATTTTAAAATGAAGTTTTAACACAAATTCAAACTGCAGATTTATAAAAAGAAACACTGTTTCAGTTTTGGCAACGAAAGAGTGCAAGATTCTCTGAAATAAATTAAGGAAAGTAAATTTCTTTTAAAGATCTGAATTTGAAGTTGATTATCAGTAATAAAGCAAAGAATTTAATTAATGGTATCAATCAGTTGCAGGGAACAAATCAGGTTCAAAGATTAAAATTAATTTTTAGTTTTCAACTGCAGACCCTGTTCTCTGTTGCATCAAATTCAAACTGTAAGTAAATCGAATTTTTTTGTTTGTTATTGATGGAGTAAGTAAACAAATACAACTGAAATTAAGCAAAGATTTATATTAACAAGTTGCAGATAAAATTTCAAGATCAAAGTAGAAAAATTATCCAAGTTTTCATCTCAAGTTTTGAAAAAATAGTCAGAAGCTTCTGTTCTCTGTCTCTGCTTTTCTGCTTTATCCATATCCAGGTGAGCAAACTTTTAAATCAGAACCTTGGATCTATGAATTGATGTTGTGATGAATGCTTTGTGTTGCTGTGCAAATTGTTTTACTGTTTATGTGTTTGCATGACTGAATGTATGTATACATATACATGTGTCATGCTCTATTGAAGCTCAAACTTAGGGTTCACTAAGAAAATTTGAACTGCTCTTCATTCAATCAATTTCAGACTTTGATTTACAAATAGAAAATGAAGGCTAGACTGTAATATTATTTTTAAAAATAAACTCAAGTGTTTATATTAAGGAATTTTGTCAAAAAAATAAGAAATTGAAGTTAAAAGTAAATTAAAGTCAGAAAATAAATATTTTAATTTTTAGTTTTAACTTCATTACTAGGTTTGTATCTGAAATGATGGGTTTTAAAAATAAATTTGTGATTTTAAGTTTGAATTAAAGGGGGATTTTTGGTTTGAACGGAAAACATAAAATGGTCAAGTTTTGGCGAACGTCGAAGGATGTTGGATCGGGATTAATGGTGATGGGGGCGTGGGTGTTGTAGATTGGGGAAAAAATAGCAGAAAAATTTCCTAATGATCGATGCAGCGTGATTTCGATGAACTAGGGTTCATGTTCGAGTTTTGTACGAAGGGGGAGACACGACAATTTGTCGTCACTTTTGCGTCGAGTCGCACCGAACCGGGGGAGGAGGGTTAGATGCGTAGGTGTGTGACGAAGTTTTGGTCAGGGTTACGTGACCGCTGGTGGTCGGTGGCATCGGGGTGAGGGAGGTTTTTGATCAGATGTTGTTTCTAGGTTTAAGTTGAACAGCTCGATTTTGTTTTCTCGATCGAATCATCGATCTGGGTTGTTAATTGGTTTGAGATGATCATGGGTGACTTGTGGGAGGTTGTACTGTTGATCGAAGGCGCTCCGACCATCGGTGCATATGCACGAGTATCATCGTGCATATGTGATTGTTGAAGGAAGAAGAAGTAGTTTGGGTCTCGGGTAAATGGGATCGAGGCTCGAGTGAGATGCGGAGTTCATTCGTGCAAGTTTAACAGTGGTATTTTTTAAATCAAACAAAGTTTAAAAAAAAATAGAGAGAAGATTACTCGGGGAAGACTCGAAGCATTCTGGCATCCGTTCGGGCATGACTCGAAGCAGGTCTCGAGCATATATGCAAAACAGTTTTTGTTTTGAAAAAAATTCTCAGACTTTTAAACGTTTTTAAAACATGTTTTCAAATGATGGTTTGGTTAAAGCTCGGATTAATTAAGGATTCAAATAAGAGATTTTGAAAGTAATTAAATTTTTATTTATTCAACTTGTTACATTTTAAAGTTAATTATATTTAATGAATAATGTAATTAAAAAGAATAAATAAGATAAAATGTTATCTTAACCTTTTAAAGTAATTAATGTGATAAGGATGATTTATTAAATAAGGTTAAAAAGATGAACAAAAGTGATTAATAAAGATAAAAAGATTTATCTTTTAACTTATTAAGTAATTAATGATTTGCTAATATAATTATTTTAAAAGTAATTATTCAATATTAAAGATTAATTTAATAAATAATTAAGGTTAATTAATTTGTAATTAATTATTAATTAATTAAGGAGTACTTAATTAATAAAAGTAATTGAGAGATAATTAATTAACAACTAAGGGTTAATTAATTAAGATAATTAGTTAAGGAAGGATTAATTAGTAAAGGTGATTAAGACTTAATCAATTGAAATTGCTGATAATAAATCATTAATTATAGATTACTAATGAAAGTAGTTATGTGGTTGATAAAACTTAAAACACACAATTTATTCATCTTAATCGAAGATGTTTGATTGTTATTGAATGCTATGTGATGGATTGATATGTTTGATATGTGATGTGATGCTATATAATATGAAATGCTTTGTGTTGAGCTGTTATATCTGTGATGAATATACTATTGTATGGATATGAAAATCCCTTAGTCCACAAAATTACATTTGAATTTTGATGCGGCAGGGAGTCGGATTTCAGTTGGTTATCCAAAACCCACATTGAATCGTAATAGTCGATCTTTGTGATAGATAAATTTACTTTATCTATGAATCTGTGAATGAAGATAAGCGTTATGGGTTACACCGCTTATCGATATTGATATGATTGAGTCTATGATGATTGATGTTGTGCACTATTGTGTAAAACCCCCTGGACCACACTTATACACACACAAATATGGATTGCACGTGGAAATTAGTTAAGTCACAGATATTTGAAATAGCTTTAAAATTGAAATTTTGAATCCAAATGCTTTTGGAAATGGATTGGGTTGAATATAAAAAGCTTTTGAAAAGGAATTTCAAAGATAAAAGTTATTTTTGAATAACTTAATTAAGTTTTGAAGTTTAAATAATTTGATTTAAATTTAGATTCAAAATTTGAAATTGAATTCTGTTTATGATAAATAAAAAGGGGTTATACAAGTTTATATGGGTTTTAAACCATTTTTTAAAGTGCCGTTTTGGGACTTTGAGTTTAACCCAAAGATTTTAACTTGTATAAATGAAATTGGATTTTTCCAAAACGAATACTATTTGTTTTTAAATAATAAAAGCTTTCATATAAGAAATGAATTTCCAATTATTGTTAAAAGGATTTGAAGCCTAAAATGAAAATAGTTTTCCAAGTATGAATGAATCTTTGGAAACGGTTTGAAAGCTATATCTTTGTTTAAAGATTGGATCCAATTGAAATGGAAATTGTTTTGAAATCTATGAATGGATCTTTGTGAAACTAGGTGAACTTTGTGAAATAAATCTTTTTGTTTAAAGATTTGAAATGGTAATTTGTTTTAAACCTTTTGAACAGATGTCTTGGGTTTAAAGTTGTGACTTAACCGAAATCCCATATCCATATGTTTTTAAATATTGCGCTCACTATTCGGTTTAGCCAAGAGAGGACCTTGTGTCACATAACCCATTTCGAATAGTGATACAACGTTATGCATTGCAATTGAAGACCGATGGTGAAGATCGGGTGTCTTCGAGAACCATAGGATAACCTATCGATTGTCTCTGCACCGAGTAGCTGCGGTATAGGGATTCCCTTAGTAATGGGAAGTTCGATCGGGATTGTGGATACCCGAATTGCAAGGGCTTCTTCGAAAGTGCCTTTGGTTGTTCGAACCCGGAACAGACTTGTATGGTTGTATGTCTGACACTACAATTTGAGATATAAAACTGATCTCTGTCAAATACATTTCTGTTTGGTGGTGGAGAATTTATTCTCTTAACTTAACGCCCTTCTCCGAGACGTACGAGCTCAGAGGTTATGTAGTTGATAGTATCAGTCATATACTCCCAATTTGGTAGTGTGGCATGCTGAGTGCTGCTGTGTATCATTTGTTGATCAAAGCATGGCTTTTGTATAAAGCGTAGCTTTGTGGACGAGACTGCATTAGGATCTCACACCCCGAAAATGGTCGAAACTGGAAAGATGCGGCAAGGTTATGAGGGTCGCTCCCTTTAGGTTGTGTCATTCCCTTCTGGAAAAGGGTGGTATCATTGTATGGAGCCCAGATACTTAACCCATGTGGTCACTGTAAATCTATTCCTTTGTGATTGCTTTGTGGTTGAGAGGCGCCTCGGATAAAGGTCCCAAAGGACGGGGGGATGGCGTGCTCGTGTAGTAGTTACCTAGTTACAGAGGTAACCCGGCCTTGTGTTGGCAGAGAGCTGGTTAAGCTCTCGGGACGTCCCTCCAGAGGCATACCCATGTGGCAGTAGGAAGTTCTTTAGCCTGACCATTTGTTGGAAATCCAATCATCCAATACGAGCCATTTACGATTGCAGTTGTATTACCTGCCACCTCAGGTGGTAGCTATAGTAGGCATAGTATAATGGTACCTATGCTGGCTGAGATTAATATTATATTTTCGAAACGTTTTCCAATCATCCAATATTATAAGGAGAAATCTCCTCCAATTCTACATTTGCATTGTGTGTGTGGTCGGAGGCCTTATGTTAGTTTCATTTTCCAAAAAGCATTGCGGAGTTATTTTAAATTCTTTTGCTATTTGTTTTAATGATAAACTGTTTTGTTTGCTCATACCAGTCCAATGATTGACCTGGAGTTTATCATTCACTTGGGTGCCCACAATTTTCCCACATGGGCAGTCTAGAGTTGGGTTTTTCAGATAATAAATAATATGTGTAGATTCAATAGCTTTCGTAGTCTTTGGTTGGGTAGCTTTCAGTCCTTGGGAATCTTCTTCAGTCTTTGGATGACTGACCTTGCTTATCTTTGTGCATTGTTATTGGGAGTTCGAGCTATTTCTGGATTGGTTCCTTGGAGATGGAGATTACCGATACTGGAGTTCTCTCTTGAAGACCATCTTGGAGATATTGTTCCGCTGCTGGTGTTACCTTTTCTTTCCGCTGCTATTGTCTTGTATCATATCTCTGATGTGTATTGATATTCATTATATCATCATTGTATCTGAATATTGAATCAAATGTTGTATATCAAATGTATTATTCATTTCTTCCGCCGTGTTGTACTTAATGTGTTATAAGCTTCGACGAACCAGATTCGACGTTTGGATCTGCGGCAGTTGAATACGAGTGTCGTATTCGGTGTTGATTTTCGAAGGTCGTGTCAGGGTCATTTCATTTCGTATCAGAGCTGAAGGTTGAAACTTTAGCTCAGGAGTATAACACATTAGGTAGCTCATTAGAGATAGGGTGAAGTATATCCTAGAATGAGTATATCCCTTAGATATCCGTTCGAACGCCTCAGTAAATTCTCTTACTATCCACTGATAGTAAGTATGAGTGCAAGAAGAGGATGAGACATGGGACATGGGAGTACCACTACAAATGGTCAATACCCTACAATAGCGGAAATAACTTTCTCCTCGATTTCCTTTGATTCGATTTAAAATTATTTGATGGCTTCGTGACAGCTCCAGAAAGAAGTTTCGGTGTGATGGTGGCCCTACGAATCATTGAAGAAAATCCTTACTTCATATCTTCGTCGGTTTCTTATCATCTTTTCGTTTTAAACTCTAATGAATTTGAAATTTGAAATTGAAAATTTTAAATAAATTTTAAATTTTAAATTGAGTTAAATTGGTTAATAGAATATAAAGTTAAAATTTGAATTGTAACAATAAAACTATATCGGTTAAAGCAAATTTGAAATTCTATGGTAATTTCTTGTGTAGATCGAAGTCCGAAGAGGGATAAGTTGATGTATACTTTGGAATATTCTGACTTGAATTTGGAATCCATACCTAGTGTTTGAGAATTGTGGCAGATTAAATCCATTTGTCTATTCTTCTAAGGTCCAGATATATTCTACGAATGGTTAGATATCCCTTCGAACTAATCAATTCTCTTGCATATTCGTAGATGTGGATCACCCGAGTATCTTGTGAAGTGTTAAATAGATTCGTTCTTGTATCTATTGTTGTTATTCTGATTTGGTGAGCCAAATACAGAACTGATATTCAGTTTGATTTGAAAAGTTATTCTCTATCTTTATGTGTTCATCTATTCTTTGTTGTTTTCCCTTGCAAATTTCGAGGACGAAATTTTTTTAAGGGGGGAATCTGAAACGACCTCGATTTTTGAGTAAAATTAAATTTGGTAATTGATATAAATTTTTGAATTTAAATTGTAAATTAAAATAATTTTTCCAAGATTAAATAGGATATTTGTTTATTTGGCCATTGATTTTCAAATTTAATTGGGGCTTTGTAATTCTATATTTAATAACTTATAAATAAAAAGTAACATCCCAAAAATTTATCAATTTAAATTAGTAACATATTTAAACTTTTGGAATTTAATTTGAAATTAAATCGAAAAGTTTCAAAACAAATAAAACAAGTGATAAATTATATGTGAATAAAATTCCAATTTATTTTGAGTTTAAGATTTTGAAATAATAAATGTTTTAAAAAAATCATTTGAATTCAAATTATATATATATAATGCATATATGAGTAGATTTGAGTGTATATATTGAAATTAAATTTTGATTATACAAGTATATGTATGAATATATACATATGGACATAAATGGTTATAATTCAAGTTGAATTGGATTTTGATTTTGAATTTAAATTTAAAATAAATGTTTTAGAAAAATAATTGGCTTTTGAAATCATTAAGGTGTAATTTATATAATGTAAATATTGGCTAAAACAATTCTTCTCTTAACATTGTATATATGTATATACAAATGAATAAGGGGTATAATTAATTATAAAGTGAATATGATATATAATTTATTTAAAAATCCTTTTGTCTTTGTAAAATTTCAAGTGTTAGACATGCATAAAGGAGATGAATAAAAAATTAACATGCATTGAGATCTCATTATTGTTTTTTAACAAATGGCATTCAATATAATTGGTTGAATAAAATAATAAAATTTAAAAATCATAAAAACTCTTCAGCTTCCATTTTCAAATTTATTTCGCCTCCCAAATCTCTAGAAGAACAGTAACAAAGATTTGAGCATTTCAAACTCCAACACCCAAAGAAAAAAAATAGAAAAATTAGAAAATTCGAAACATTTTCTCGGGTTCAAAGTTGAGAAAAAAATCTGAAAATCTTCTTAAACATCAAGCTGTAGTTTTTACATTCCATCTCTCAAGTAAATTTTAGACTTTATAGTTTAATGAATTTGTAATTTTAAAATCAAGTTTTAACACAAATTCAAACTGCAGATTTATAAAAAGAAACACAGTTTCAGTTTTGGCCAGGAAACAGTGCAAGATTCTCTGAAATAAATTAAGGCAAGTAAATTTCTTTTAAAGATTTGAATTTGAAATTGATTATCAGCAATAAAGCAAAGAATTTAAGAAATGGTACAATCAGTTACTGGAAATAAATCAGGTTCAAAGATTAAAATTAATTTTTGGTTTTCAACTACAGACCCTGTTCTCTGTTGCATCAAATTCAAACTGTAAGTAAACCGAATTTTTGTTTGTTTATTATTGATAGAGTAAGTAAAAAAATACAAAAGAAATTAAGGAAAGATTTGTATTAACAAGTTGCAGATAAAATTTCAAGATCAAAGTAGGAAAATTTATCCAGGTTTACGTCTTTAAATTTTCAAAAAATAGTCGGAAGCTTCTGTTCTCTGTCTCTGCTTTTTTGCTTTATCCATATCTAAGTGAGCAAACGTTTAAATCGGAACCTTGGATCTATGAATTGATGTTGTGATGAATGCTTTGTGTTGCTGTGCAAATTGTTTTACTATTTATGTGTTTGCTTGACCGAATGTATGTATACACAGATATGTGTTATGCTCTGTTGAAGCTCAAACTTAGGATTCACTATGAAAAATTTGAACTGCTCTTCATTCAATCAATTTCAGACTTTGATTTACAAATAGAAAATGAAGGTAAGACTTTAATATTATTTTTAAAAATAAACTCAAGTGTTTATATTAAGGAATTTTATCAAAAAAATAAGAAATTACAGTTAAAAGTAAATTAAAGTCAGAAAATAAATATTTTAATTTTTAGTTTTAACTTCATGACTAGGTTTGTATCTGAAAATGATGAATTTTAAAAATAAATTTGTGATTTTAAGTTTTGAATTGAAGGGGGATTTTTGATTTGGACGGAAAACATAAAATGGTCAAGTTCCGGCGAATGTCGAAGGATGTTGGATCGGATTAATGGTGATAGAGGTGTGGGTGTTGTAGTTTGGGGGAAAAATAGCATAAAAATTTCCTGATGATCGATGCGGCATGATTTCAATGAACTAGGGTTCATGTTCCAGTTTTGTTCGAAGGGGGAGACACGACAATTTCGTCGTCACTGTTGCATCGAGTTGCACCAGACCGGGGTGGTTAGATGCGTAGGTGTGTGACAAAGTTTTGGTTAGGGTTGCGTGACCGCTGGTGGTCGGTGGCGTCGGGGTAAGGGAGGTTGTTGATCAGATGTTGTTTCCAGGTTTAAGTTGAACAACTAGATTTTTTTTCTTGATCGAATCATCGATCTGGGTTATTAATTGGTTTGAGATGATCATGGGTAACTTATGGGAGGTTTTAGTGTTGATCGGTGGCGCTTCGATCGTCGGTGCATATGCACCAGTATCATCGTGTATATGTGATTGTTGAAGGAAGAAGAAGCAGTTTAGGTCTTGGGTAAATGGGATCGAGGCCCGAGCGAGTTGCCGAGTTCATTCGTGCAAGTTTAACAGTAGTATGTTTTAAATCAAACAAAGTTTAAAAAAAGAGGAGATTACTCAGGGAAGACTCGAAGCATTCTAGCATCTGTTCAACAAGACTTGAAGGAGATCTCGAGCATATATGCAAAATAGTTTTTGTTTTGAAAAAAGTTCTCAAACTTTTAAGCATTTTTAAAACATGTTTTCAAATGATGGTTTGATTAAAGCTCGGATTAATTAAGGATTGAAATAAGAGATTTTCAAAGTAATTAAATTTTTATTTATTCAACTTGTTACATTTTTAAGTTAATTATATTAAATGAATAATGTAATTAAAAAGGATAATTAAGATAAAATGTTATATTAACCTTTTAAAGTAATTAATGTGATAAGGATGATTTATTAAATAAGGTTAAAAAGATAAACAAAAGTGATTAATAAAGATAAAAAGATTTATCTTTTAACTTATTAAGTGATTTATTAATATAATTATTTTAAAAGTAATTATTCAATATTAAAGATAAATTTAATAAATAATAAGGTTAATTAATTTGTAATTAATTATTAATTAATTAGGGAGTAATTAATTAATTAAAGTAATTGAGAGAAATTAATTAACAACTAAGGGTTAATTAATTAAGATAATTAGTTAAGGAATGATTAATTAATGAAGGTGATTAAGACTTAATCAATTGGAATTAATGATAATAAATCATTAATTAAAAATTACTATTGAAAGTAGTTATGTGGTTGATAAAACTTAAAACCATACGATTATTCATCTTAATTGAAGATGTTTGATTGTTGTTGAATGTTGTGTGATGGATTGATATATTTGATATGTGATGTGATGCTATGTAACATGAAATGCTTTGTGCTGAGCTGTTATATCTGTGATGAATATACTATTGTAGATATGAAAATCTTTTGGTCCGTAAAACGACATTTGAATTTCGATGCGACAGGGAGTCGGATTTCAGTTGGTTATCTGAAACCCATATCGAATCATAATAGTGGATCTTTATGGTAGATAAATTTATTTTATCTATGAATCTATGATTGAAGATAAGCGTTATAGGTTATACCGCTTATCAATATTGATATGATTGAATCTTTGATGATTGACGTTGTGCACTATTGTGTAAAACCACCTGGACCACACTTATACACACACAAATATGGATTGCACGTGGAAATTGGCTAAGTCACAGATATTTGAAATAGCTTTATAATTGAATTTTTGAATCCAAATGGTTTTGGAAATGGATTGGGTAGAATATAAAAAGCTTTTGAAAAGGAATTTCAAAGGTAAAAGTTATTTTTGAATAACTTGATTAAGTTTTGAAGTTTAAATAATTTGATTTAAATTTAGATTCAAAATTTGAAATTAAATTATGTTTATAATAAATAAAAAAGGGGTTATATAAGTTTATATGGGTTTTAAACCATTTTTTAAAGGTCGTCTTGGGACTTTGAGTTTAACCCAAAGATTTTAACTTGTGTAAATGAAATCGGATTTTTCCGAAACGAAAACTATTTGTTTTCAAATAGTAAAAGCTTTCATATAAGAAATGAATTTCCAATTTGTGTTAAAAGAATTTCAAGCCTAAAATGAAAATAGTTTTCCAAGTATGAATGAATCTTTGGAAATGGTTTGGAAGCTATATCTTTGTTTAAAGATTGGATCCAATTGAAATGGAAATTGTTTTGAAATCTATGAATGGATCTTTGTGAAACTAGGTGAACTTTGTGAAATAAATCTTTTTGTTTAAAGATTTTAAATGGTAATTTGTTTTAAACCATTTGAAGAAAGGTTTTGTGTTTAAAATTGTGACTTAACTGAAATCCCATATCCATATGTTTTCAAATATTGCGCTCACTATTCGGTTTAGCCAGGAGGGGACCTTGTGTCATATATCCCATTCCGAATAGTGATACGACGTTATGCTTTGCAATTGAAGACCGGTGGTGAAGACCGGGTGTCTTCGAGAACAATAGGATAACCTATTGATTGTCTCTACACCGAGTAGCTACGGTATAGATATTCCCTAAGTGATGGGAAGTCCGATCGGGATTGTCGATACCCGGATTGCATGGGCTTCTTCAGAAGTGCCTTCGGTTCTGTTTGAACCCGAAACAGACTTGTATGTTTATATGTCTGACACTATACTTTGAGATATAAAACTGATCTCTATCAAATACATTGTTGTTTGGTGGCGGAGAATTTATCCTCTTAGCTTAGCACCCTTCCCCGAGACGTACGAGCTTAGAGGTTATGTAGTTGATAGTTATCAGTGATATACTCCCGATTTGGTAGTGTGGCATGCTGAGTGCTGCTGTGTATCATTTGTTGATCAAAGCATGGCTTTTGTATAAAGCGTAGCTTGGTGGACGAGACTGCATCAGGACCTCACACCCTGGAAATGGTCGGACCAGGAAAGATGTGGCAAGGTTATGAGGGTCGCTCCCTTTAGGGTGTGTCATTCCCTTCTGAAAAAGGGTAGTATCATGGTATGGAGCCCAGATACTTAACCCATATGGTCACTGCAAATCTTTTCCTTTGTGATTGCTTTGTTGTTGAGAGGCGCCTCGGATAAAGGTCCCAAAGGACCGGGGGATGGCATGCCCGTGTAGTAGTTACCTAGTTACGGAGGTAACCTGGCCTTGTGTTGACAGAGAGTTCGTTAAGCTCTTGAGACGTCCCTCCAGAGGCGTACCCATGTGGCAGTAGGAAGTTCCTTAGCCTGACCATTTGTTGGAAATCCAATCATCCAATGCGAGCCCTTTACGATTGCATTTGTATTACCTGCACCTCAAGTGGTGGCTATTGTAGGCATAGTATAATGGTACCTATGCTGGCTAGGATTAATATTATATTTTCGAAATGTTTTCCACTATGCACTAGTAATAATATCAAAGAGTTTTCTTGTATCAAGCATATTTGACTATCATAAGGAGAAATCTCCTCCAATTCAGGGTTTGCATTGTGTGTGTGGCGGGAGGCCTTGTGGTAGTTTGATTTTCCAAAAAGCATTGCGGTTTTATTTTAAATTCTTTTCCTGTTTACTTTAAAGATAAACTGTTTTGTTTGCTCATACCAGTCCCATGACTGACCAGGAGTTTACCGTTTCCTTCCTAAACTCTGGGTGCCCACAATTTTCCCACATGTCAGTCTAGAGTTAGGTTTTTCAGATAATCAATAATAGGTGTAGATTTGATTGCTTTCGAAGTCTTTGGTTGGGTAGCTTTCAGTCCTTGGGAATCTACTTCAGTCTTTGGACGACTGACCTTGCTTATCTTTGTGCATCGTTATTGGGAGTTCGAGCTATTTCTGGATTGATACCTTCGAGATGGAGATCACCAATACTGGAGTTCTCTCTCGAAGACCATCTTGGAGATATTGTTCCGCTGCAGGTGTTACCTTTTCTTTTCCGCTGCTATTGTCTTGTATCATATCTGTGATGTGTATTGATATTCATTGTATCATCATTGTATCTGAATATTGTATCAAATGTTGTATATCAAATGTATTATTCATTTCTTCCGCTGTGTTGTACTTAATGTGTTATAAGCTCCGGCGAACCAGATTCGACGTTTGGATCTGCGGCATTTGAATACGAGTGTCGTATTCGGTGTCGATTTTCGAAGGTCGAGTCAGGGTCGTTTCACTAGAGCTATGGAGCTACTGTTATGTATATATGACTAGAGTTCAAAGAGGAAACAAAGAGGATATTACAAAGGATGGGTTAGTGAAATCACACCACATATATCCAACCGAAATATTCGAAAATCTCATTTACTTCGAATTACTTATATATTATATGAAAAAATGTCTTATAAGTTATTTCAACCCCCCTCTGTCCTATGCGGTGAAAAAGTTTCTAAAAGAGAAAAGAGAAAATTAAATCTAAATCCTTAAATCTAACTGAAATCTTTAACAGATCATTTATGATGTTATGCTCATATTATGGAAAAAATCATTCTCAAACAAACAAACTCTAAATCAAAAAAGAACGTTCCTATGGCTTTTTGAATTTCAGGAAACAATCAGTTATTACCAAAATATAAACTATTCTAATAAGTCGAAAAATTCGTAAGTTTCCCTATGTTATACAATTGGTAGAAAAGATTGAGTAAACAAAGAAGATTAAATCTCCACTTTTTACTACAACTAAATGCCTACTTAAACCCTTTACTGTCATTCATCCGTGCATCATTCTTTTCTTGTGCCAATTAGAAATTCCAAGGCTTATAGCCACTAAATTTCCAAAACAAAATTTTTACAAAAATATTTAAAACAGAGAGTGATATTCATTTCTAGTATGTTGCAATTTCTTGAGGTGGTTCGATTGAATCTAGGAGTTGGTTCTTCTTTCAAGGTGCATATCATAAGTTACCATTTTGGTAATATTTCAATTTCAATAAAATATTGTATACATCTTAAATTATTTTAAATAAATTTAGTATATATTGTTAAAAAAACTTAGCATCGAATCCATATGAATTTGACACACACACACACACAAATATAAAGAATATTTAAAAGCTTTTCGGTTGATAATAAACAAACTAAATTTTTAATACATACGTATATTTACTTATTTATAATTTGTGAACACACACACACACACACACATATGTATATTATATTAAATTATAATGTAAAACATATGTATATCAATATCTCAAAAAAAAAATTTAGATTATACACTCACACACATTTATATGTTATTTGAAATTCAAATTAAATTTTAAAACAGATACTTACTTAAATCTAGAATTATTTATTAATTAACATAAGACTTTTTAACATATTAGTTCAACTATTATGAATTGGTCGAAATTATTTAAATAAAATCAAAAATTATATATATGTGCGTGTGTGTACATATATAACAAAAATAGGGACCATAAATATACATATAAACGAAAATTAATATGTCCGTTGTAGTGTAAATCTCTGCACCAATGAATGGATACGCTAGCAGTGTCCATTTCTAATATATTGCACATGCATTATACACATATAAGCATAACTGATACACTTATAAAATGTAATTCGTTTAAATTAAATGCTTTCTTTTGTAACAAATTAAATAAAATGCAGATTTTACCTTTAATGTTTTAGATTGGATCTAAAATAAATTAAACTTTGTGGGCTTAATAAATATATAAAACTGAAAAAAGAAATTTAACACCCATCTAACCCGCTGTGACCCAACCTAATTCCTTCAGTAGTATCAAAGTTCAATAGCCTATGTGGTCTAATTTAGTAGTATTATGGCTAACGTATTAAAGTCTACCCATGGTGTCTAGAAAGGTAGCGTCTGAGGTTCGGTTTGGATGATTAAGTACTCTACCCTACTAGGCTAGTGGCTTAACCCAAATGATGAAGTAATCCCATAGGTTATCCCTAAAATAAAGGCTGAATTAGTTTTGAGCCGTAGGCTAATTCTCAAAATCTGCTTTGAAAATTTAAATAACATTTAAATTAAAAAGTTATGATAAGATATAAAAGGGTTTTTACAAACCTTATAAAGTATTTTTCAAGGTTGTTTTGAAAATTAGTTAATTAATTTCAAATTTTTATATTAACTAATTAAATTAATTAAATAAATAATATTTGAAAGGTTAATTAATTAAATTAAAACATACATAATGATATGTGTATATTTATCTTGAATTGTTTAATATGATTAATAATAAAATTTGAAAATTAATTGTATTTAGTTAAAATTGATTTAGTTAATTTAATTAATTAAATTTTATTAATAAATAATATACATTTATAATGATAAATGTGTATATATATAAATGTTATAGTAAATATTAAATTTTAAAAGTTCAAAATAAATAAATTAAATTAATGTGTTAATTAAATAATTAATTAAATTAATAAAATAATTAAGTAAATATTTAATTAAATTAATTAAATATGATTTAATTAATGAAACTAAAACTAAATATGATTTTATTAAATAGAGGAATTTTATATTTAAGGAGTAAATACACGTATGGTATGCATTACATGATTTTAGATGTGTTTAATCGTTGAATCACAAGGGCATTTCAAACAAAATACATTATTTCATAAGTTGATATCGCTCTATATGTTAAAGATTATGAATCTCTACCATAAATGTTATCTTCGGTCATTTATATAGTAATAAATTACTTAAATACTCTCTAGTTATTAAGCGAACTTAAGATATGTATTTTATGTGTAGTATTCTTAATATATTGACTAGATGACGTAAGATAACTAGATGTATTTTTTAAGAGAACTTAAGGCACATATGTTACGTTGGAATTAAGCGAGCATGCAGCGGGGTAAATGAAAAAAATTCCAAAAAAAATTCCATTTGGATCTTTGTTGGGCCTATGAAGCCTAAATTTATTTAGATCTAATCTAAATTTTTTTAAAATAAAATCAACGTTTTATTTATTTTAGAAATAATGCTTTATTTATTTTAGAAATAATAGTATAATTTTGATTACATACACATACGTGTGTATGGGCATGTGCAATATCGTAAAGTGTGCATGGTTTGACATGCCCATATATAGATGTTGGAATTTGCACCTTAATAGATATATTAGCCTCTTTGTACACGTGTTTCTTCTGATAGATTTAAGGGTATGTCCTAGGGGTAATTCTGCAATTTATTATAAATTACTTAACTCTGCAATTAATTCTCATTTGTAATAAAGGTGTTTTTTCTGTTATATATTTGTTATAAATAATTGAATTCTTAATTAAAATTTATCTAACATTTCCATTAATGGTGTTTTTGTGATAGGAATTACAAATAGTTGCAATCATGAGCATTAATCATAATATTATAAAATAGTCATTTTAAGTGTTCCAAGTCAAGAGCATCAAGATTGAATATCGATGTATCTATTGAGACTAGCGTACATAAAGCTCTCCAAATGTTGGACAGTGGATTACTCATGACAGTTGTGGGCACCTAGGGGTTACATACTGATAGTTATTGGATAACTATGAAACGACTCACTTAATAGTTTTCTATTTTTTAATATAACTAAGGTCAAACAAGAAAATATCGACGTAACTGATTTACACAGTTCTCTCGACTTGAGAGTTTGTGGATCCTCAATATGAAAGCTCTGTTTTAATTATAGTCAAATTATGGCATTGTGTCCATTGAGCAACTATGGTTAGGTCAAGTGGAAATATTGCAAGTGAAGCACTAAACAAGAAAGGATCCTTCTCCATAGTTTTTTGGGGTTATTATCACTGTCACCACAAAATTAAAATCTCTGGCCAAATTTGTTCGATTAATAATAATTGTTATTATCAAACCAAGGACTTGTGTTTGGACTATAGAGTTGAATATGGATGATAATGGAATTTTGACCATTACCAAATTCCAAAAGTCTAAAGTGGTATAGTTTTGACGAAGAGAATTGGTGTAAATAAAAGTCACAATAAAATAACGCTTAACAAAGTAAAATTGGATTTTACCGAAACCAATTAAACGATAAATTTAGCCAAAATGTCACACCACCTTCTATGTGACATGTGAATGTTAATATTCAAAAATTTCTATATTAATCGGTGACTAAATTTACGCCCGATGAGTCACATAACCGAAACAATGAATTCTCTTTTCACCAACGAATTTCATTAATTTATAATAATTACAGATTAATTAAATTGATTAATATTTTTGAAATATTAGCTACAAATTTTTTATTATAATTTGAGGAATAAATATTATTAAATATATTTATAATAGTTATAAATATATCAATCGATATACAATGTTGATAAACGATTAAATTGGATTTAATTATATAATTAGTTTTAGCAAACCTAGCTGGCTTTATTATGGACCGTGCCACATTAGAAAAAACAAGTGCTCTGTACATGCACAAAACAACTATCATTGATTTATAGTGGCTATACCACTAAATGTAATAAACAACATAAGAGTTAGGCAGCTCGCCTAAACTACTAATGTCCACGACTATCCCCCCTCAGAAGGGGAGGAAAGATAATCATCAGATGTGACAAAGCTAGTGACATGAACAAAACCAGATAAAAGAATAGTAAGGTTGGGGACATAACTAGAGGAGGCGGCGCTGTACATGAATCTCTTATTCCCATTAATATCTAGGCAGCTCACCTAAACTATTAATGTCCACGACTATCCCTCCTCAGAAGGTGAGGAAAGATAATCATCAGCTGTGACAAAGCTAGTGACATGAACAAAACTAGAGAAAAGAATGGTAAGGTTGGGGACATAACTAGAGGAGGCGGCGCTGTACATGAATTTCTTATCCCCATTAGTATCCAGTAACGACTTCTCGTTTACTTCATCAATTTCTCCTATCCTATTAAGGGATAGACGCTCACCCTCAATGTGATAGAAAATGCGCCTATTATCACCAATATCGTTACTCATATAGGTATGATATGTATCACTGAATCCAAGTATCCCATGTCAGAAAGAGGGCGAATCCATGTATGCTCTTCAACGTCCTAATAAATAGGTTTAACGACTGAAGAAACAGTTGGAGTCACATCAACCTTCAAAAGAGGCAAAGGGGTACTAGCAATAAGGTGAACGGATAAGACCACCACAGAAGGCAAAGACAGAAAAGTATCAGCAGAATGAAAAATGGCAACATGATCATAGGAAATAACCAAAGCATTAGGTGAGGTAACATGAGATTCCAAGACAAAATAAGCATGCGAAACAACCACCTCCTAATGGGCCACAAGAGGCACAATCCGAGAAGAGGATAGGCGGACCTTCAGGAGCCACTTCAAGAGAAGGGGTCTTGGAAGTAGGATCCCGTTAGATAGCTACGAAGTTTCCATAATAACATCGGAAGACCGACCATAACACTCCTCCTAGAGATGCCCAAAGGACTAATCGGACGTCCAAACTAACATCAGAATTAACCCAATAATTTTCAATATCTGTAGCAACTAAAAGAGGGGATAATGGATGATTACTGTTACGACCCAAATTTCAGCGTTCGAAATCGACACTGTACTTCACTTGTACATGAATTCCATAGATTCAACCATTGAAATTCAACTCATGCTGGAGCTTATAACACATTAAGTATAACAGCACAGTGGAAGAAAAAGAACAATATCATTGATATACAACAGATACAATATCTAATAAAATAATGATACAATTGAGATATCGATACAAATATCAAAGACAACACACAACAGCGGAAAAAGATAACATAAACTTGAACTCCAAAGAAGGAACTCCAATTTCAACAATCTTCATCTCCAAAGCATCAATCCAGAAATAGCTCGAACTCCCAATCAAGTTTTACTAAGCAAGGTCAGTCCGAAATGTGGAAGAGAAGCATAAAGCGATAGCCGAAATCCAGGCTGAATGCTACCGAATCTATTCCTACTATTTGATCATCTGAAAAACCCAACTCTAGACTGCCCGTTTGGAAAATTATAGGCAACCAGAGTTCAGAAAGGGAACAATATACTCCAGGTCAGTCATGAGACTGGTATGAGCAAACAAAAATAGTTTTATCTTTGAAACAAACAACAAAACAAAAGATTTTAAAGAAATTCGCAATGCTTTTTGAAAAATGAAACTACCATAAGGCCTCCCGCCACACACACAATGCAAGCGCACACTTGGAGGAGATTTTTTCTTATGATAGTCAAAAATGCTTAATACGTGAAAAACATTTGATATTATTATTAGTGCATTAGTGCATAAATTTTTTTGAAAGTATAATATTAATCTTAGCCAGCATACGTGCCATTATACTATGCCTGCTATAGCTACCACCTGAGGTGGCAGGTTATAAAACTGCAATCGTAATGGGCTCGTATTAGATGATTGGATTTCCAATAAATGGTCAGGCTAAGGAACTTCCTTAAAAAATGGAATGCCTCTGGAGGGATGCCCCTAAGAACCAAAATGGTTCCGAATAGACACAAGGCCGGGTTACCACTTGCAAAAAGTAACCCTCAAGTTATGTCATTCCCGGTCGTAACCAACCTTTATCCGAGCGCTCGACACCAACTACCACATAGCAATAAGTATGCAGCAACCACATAGGTAAATATCTGGGCTCCATACCATGATACCACCTTTTATCCAGAAGAGATGGACATACCCTAGGGGCGCGACCCCTGTAACCTTGCTGTAGAATTCCTATTTCGACCATTTTCGGGTTGTGAGGCTCGACGAAGTCTCATCCACAAAGCTACGCTTTTCACAAAGCCATGCTTTGATCAACAAATGATAAGCAACACTTCGTATGCCACTTTACCAAATTGGGAATGTATCATTAGTAACCATCAACTACATAACCTCTGAGCTCGTACGTCTCAGAAAAGGGTGTTAAGCTAAGAGAATAAAACTCTGCCACCAAACAGAAATGTATTTGATAGAAACCGATTTTACATCTCAAAGGGTAATCTCAGGCACACATCTATACAAGTCTGTTTCCGGTTCGAACAAAACCGAAGGCACTTCCAAAGAAGCCCTCGCAATCTGGGTATTCACAATCCCGATCGGACTCCCCATCACATATGGAGATCTCTATACCATAGCTACTCCGTGTAGAGTCATTCGATAGGTTATCCTATCGTTCTCGTAAATACGCGGTCTTCACCAACGGTCTTCAAATGCTATCCATAATGTCGTATCATTATTCAGAATGGGTTATATGACACAAGGTCCTCTCCCGGCTAAACCGAATAATGAGCGCAATATTTAAAAACATATGGATATTGGGATTTTAGTTAAGTTACAATTTATTACGCCAAAACTTTTCTTTTCAAAATGGTTTAAACAAATTACCATTTCAAAATCTTTAAACAAAAAGATTTATTTCACAATGTTCACCCATTTTTCACAAAGATTTGTTCATAGCTTTCAAAACAATTTCAATTCTATTTCAAACTTGAAATCTTTCAATGCAAATTGGAAATCCTTTATTTATATGAAAGCTACTATTATTTGGAAACAAATAGTTTTCGTTTTAGAAAAATCCGATTTCATTTATACAAGTTAAAGCCCTTGGGTAAAATCCAAATTCTCAAAACAATAACTTCAAAATGGTTTAAAACCCATATACATATTTATAACTTGTATAACCTTTTTAAACCAAAATTTTCAAACATAAAATTCAATTTCAAATTTTGAATTCAAATCCAAATCAAATTATTTAAATTTCAAAACTCTATCAGGTTATTCAAAATAACTTTCAAAACTCCTTTTCAAAAGCTTTTCACATTTAACCCAATTTCATTTCCAAAACTATTTTGGATTCAAAATTCAACTTTTAAAACTATTTTAAAAATCTGTGACTTAACCAATTTCCTCGTGCAATCCATATTTGTGCGTGTATAGTGTAGTCCAGGGGTTTTACCCAATAATGCAACAACAGCAATCATCAAAAATTCAAACACATCAATTATAGATAAGCGATATACTTCTATAATGCTTGTCTTCCATTCACAGATCCACAGATAAATCACAGATAAAATAAAATACATTTATCACAGCTTGAATTAAAACAACCCATATCACAAAGCATCACACATGAGAGATATCAAACAATTCACAACATTTCATATAATTCAAACATCCATAAGTAAGGTTAATTGATCATCTGATTAATTTAAACCAGATTAATCACTAATCCAGGTTAATTAACATTTATTAATTACAACCATTTTAATTAATTATTCCTTAATCATTTATTAATTAACCATTAATAATAAATTAATTAACCTTTAATTATTAATTAATCAACCTTAATAAATAATTCAATCTTTAATCATTAAATAATTAACCCTTAATTATTTAATTATTCTTTAATTAATTATCCTTAATTAATTACATTAATTAATTAACCCTTAATTAATTATTCTTTTATTAATTAGTCCTTAATTATTTATTAATTAATCATTAATTATTAATTAATTAAATCTTAATCACCTTCTTTAGTTAATTATTAATTAATCTTTAATTATAAATTAACTAACCTTAATTATTTATTTAATTATCCTCAAATCAATTACAATGAGTGATTAACCTAATCACTTATATTAATAAATCATATAATTAATTTCATTTAGTAATTATCCTTTAATCCCTTAATAAATTAACCTTAATTATTAATCTCATAAATTAATTATTCTTAAATTTATTTCTCTTTAATTATCAAGTAATTATAATCTTTAATCATTATCATTAAATATTTAATTAATAAACCTTGTATTTAATCATCATTAACAACAAAATTAACTTTACTTTTAATCTAACATTTTTAGAACATTTGAGTAACTTCTTAATTTCATTACCAAGTTTAAAAAAATAAACCTTTTAAGCCAAAGGTTATAAACATTTTAAAACATTTTTAAATATTCTAAAACATTTTAAACTTGACAATTTTAAAATGATATATTTTCAAAACCCATTACTAATCCCAAATTTAAAACAAAATATAGTTCATTTAAAATGAATTGAGTTAAACATGTTTAAATTCAAATTTATTCAAAATTCAAAAACTGCTTTATACCGACCCGAGCTACAAACCAGTTTTTCCGAGACCTCCTTCGAGTTACATTAATTTTTTTCTTCTGGTTTTTAAAACTTTGTTTTAGGTTTCTGAAACCTTTTTATACTGGTAACCACTAAAATGAACCCGAGACGACTTTCGATTTCCCTCCGAGACATTCATCACCAGACTTCGAGACAAACCCCTGGAACCACTTCTTCTTCCCATCATCAGATACACGCGATACTTCATGCACATGTACACGCGATCGAATCGATTTCGATCATCTACGCTGGCTTCAGCATATCACCGACCGTCCCCTCCATCATCACGAACAACCCAATTGCCGAATTAAACTGAGAATCAAAATTGAGTAGGTCAGTTCCCATTAGAACCCAAACCTCGGGCGACAAAACCCATCATCGTCGACGATTCCGGCCACCTGGACATGAGCCACCGAGCCTAAAACTACGCCACAACGCGATGCATCTTCCATCACTTCGCGATTGATTTCGATCACCCATCGATGCCGGAAACACCCCAAGAACCAGTTCGACCAAAACCCCAGTTCAAACCCTAAAACAGAGTCGTCTGATCGCTCCGATCATCAAGAAAATTTCCCACTATTTTTCCTAGCCTCTACAATCTCCAGCAACCTCCAAAACCAGTTGCGAAATGCCTCACCCTCCAGTTCGCCAGAAAACGTTGAAATTTCCAAAACTGATCAACTCACAAAACCTCATTGACCAACATCTTAAAAATCTCAAAACCCATATTAAATTCATGATTTTCTCATACAAATCAGATTATGAAATCTAAATATGAAATTTTAATCATTGATTTTCAACTATTTTTATTTTTTTACTGTAATCTTCTATTCCCAGATTATTTATTAGATATAAATACTTAAAGTTATCTTTAAAAATAAAATTACATTGCTATACTCATTTTCCTTTCGGAGATCATGACTTATAAGAGTTTGAGGAAGAAGAAATTGAATTTTTAAATTTATCTTTGGCCTGGAAACAAACGGAGGTGTGTTCATTCGTATACAGGCATGCACATCTACCTACATACATATATATTCAACATGCAGCGTATTTTTTATCACACGTTAACAGATCATTATATGCAATCAAGATGTAAACCTGATTTAAAGATTTGGGATGTGGTTTGCTCACCTAGATGGTTTGAAAACAGAAAAGTATTCAAGCCTGGAAGTTTGATTTGATGCATTTGAGTTGCTGATTTGCATTAATTGTTGCTGATTTGCATTAATTGTTGCTTTGTTTTACTTCGATTTGGAATTCCAATTTAGACTGAGGCTTGACTCTAGATCAAAATGTTGAAGACAGTTTTGTTTTTGCTTGATACTGAAGTTTGATTTTTGCTGAAGCTTTGATTTAGTTTGACTTTTCTCTTGTTTGGTCTGCAACTTTGTCGTTGAAGCTTGAATCTGATCTTTGCACTTGGATCAGGTTTTGATTTTGCTTGAAAATCTTGAATTTGCTTTGATCTTTTATTCTTAGGTTTTTTTTTTGATCTGGTTTTTTTTTTGATTGCATTTGATTTCCAAGTTGATGTTTGAGGCTTTGCTGTTGAGATGATTTTCAGTTCTACTTTTTCTCAGGTTTGTTTTTCAGAAATGCTGAAGGGAAAAATATAGAAAGATGAAAAGAAATATGAACAGCCTGTTATCTTTTACTTAAGCTTTCTTTTTTTCATAAATTAAATTTGAAAGATTTTCATAATGCCACTTGTTATTTTCTTATATTTATGTTTAACACTTCTTAAATTTTTAGTTTCATGGCTTACAAATGTTTTAATATACTTTTAAAATTTTTACACTTGTTAAAAATAAACAAATTTATGTTTTAAACCTTCCCTTGAATTTATTTAAAATTTTATTTTAAACCTTGTTTTATTTTTATTTAAATTTTTTAATATTTAACTTCAATTTATAAAACACTTACTTTTAAATCATCAATCAATATATATATATATATATATATATATATATATATATATATTCCTATATATACATTATAATATTAGAAAGAAAATTAATTTTAAAAATATGGAGTTTTCAAATCTAATATGTTATTCAAAACATTTATTTTAAATTTCAAATTCAAAAATTAATATACAATCAATTTGTATTATAAATAAATAAACAATATCTTTTTATAAATATATATTTTATTCCATTCACAACCATTTATTTTCCAAATATTTATTTTCAAACATATTTCTATTTGAATTTCAAATCCAAATTCCAAATTATAATTTACTGATAAAATATTTAGATTTCCAAATCAATTTTTTAAAAAAACTTATATATATTTTTTATTCCTACATTTTCAATTAAATTTCACAATTAAATTCACAATTTAATTAAAAATTTCGTATTAATTACCAAATTAATTCTTAATTTAATCCAAAAATAAAATTAATTATCAATTTAATTTGGCTTAAAAATCGGGACCGTTACAATTACCTAAACCATGAACAATTCCAAAGCGAGGAATGTAGGCAATAGGAGCACTATTAATTACTGCAATAAGCTCCAAGATGGAGCCAACCACTTTTGAGGCACACAACTCATCATGTAATAACCCTGGCTTTGGAGATTACCTGTTAATATTAAATTATAACGGTAGTTACAATTTAATATTGTGAATTAAAATAAATTGTAAATTTTTAATTGTTTATTTGGAATAAACAATGAATTTGGAAATAAAATGGAAAAAAGTACAGTTTGGAACTTTATTTTATTTATTTGGGTTAATAATGATTGGACAATTAGTTTTATTTGGAGAAAATGCAATAATCATATTAATTATCCCTAATTACTTCTTTTAATAATTTTTTAAAGAAGTATGAAATTTTTAAAGGTTTTTTATTTAAATAAAAAGGTGAAAAATTATGTTTGAAAATGGTTTGAAATATTTTTCTATGTAAGAAAAGTATTTTTGGTGAATTTTAGAAGTTAAAAATAAGGTTTTATTCATTTATTTGAGTAAATAGTGTGTTTTTGTAAAGTAAATGGTTTTAATAATAAAAATATTTTAAAAATATAAAATTATCTTTTTATATAATGAAAAATATTTATTTACTATGTATATAAGTTTACATATTTTGTTTGTATGAAAATTTGAAGAAAAATGTATTGTTTTATAACGTAAGATGAATATGTGAGCAATTGCTTAAGTATGTGATTTAATTACTTAGGCTAGTCAATTTATTTCTCGAATTGGGTCCAAAAGGCCCATTAGTCTACTTAATCAGGTATTGAGAAGGTGAGAAACAATTACTGTACGTACAAAGTAAATGCTCTTATCGTCTTCCTCTTGCCTGTAAAAGAAAGTTCGCATTTATCTCAAAATCAAAGTTTTAAATCTTCATACTTCTTCAAACAAACTGAGATTTTATCAGTCTAAAGGTAATCTCTTCCAAAACTGAAAATTTCATCAAAAATCTTAATTTGAGTTGAGGATAGGTTGGTTAATGGATTTCTTTTCCTTTCCATGTATATTGATTTCTACAGGTTATTGAAGGCCAATTTCACCTCCAAGCTCCGAACATTTTGCTTAAATCCGGGTTTTTGGTCAACAATAACAAGGTAAGTGATAAACTCTCAATTTCTAGCTGAAGCAAAGCTTCAAAAATCAAAATCTGAGGTTTTGTAATCGTTTTTTTGCTGATAGTTTTCTTTTCTTTGAATCTAGTTTGGGTTGCTACTTTGCATGCTAATATCTTTTGATGCCGGCAACAAAATTCTATCGGATTTCTTGCATTTGGTAGCTTGCTTGTTGAACTTCATTTCTGCAAATTTTGGTTGAAAAATATTGTCATTTAGATGTTCAAATAATGGTAGAAAAACACAGATTTTTGCCATTAGAAATTTTGTTTTTAGTTGTTGTAAACGTGGCTTGAGTCCATGTTTGAGATAGCATAACTCTTTCATTTCTTACTGAAATTTGTTAGTTCTTTTTTTTGAAAGATAAGTTTTCTACTATATGTATACCAATTTTAAGCTCAATCCGAGGTAATTTGGTCCTTTATTTCATGCCTGGAAATTAAATCCAAGATAGTTTTCAGGCCTGTACATTTTGGTTTTTTTGAACTATTGCAAACATGGCCTGAGTTCTTGTTTGAGACAGTGTAGCTTTCTTATTTCTAATCGTAATTCATTGGTTCCTTTTTGTTTGAAAGATGAAGTTTTCTACTATGTACATACCAATTTTCAACTTAATATATGGTACTTTGTTCCTATGTTTCAGGCCCGTAAGTTGGACCCAAGATGGTTATCAGGCTTGGCATATTTTTGTTTTTGAGCTGTTGCAAACATGGCCTGAGTCCATGTTTGAGACAGTGTAACTTTTTCACTTCTAGTCGGAAGTCATTGCTCTTTTTTAGATTGAAAGACGAAGTTTTCTATTATGCACATACCAATTTTCAGCTCAATATGACGTTGTCTGTTCCTCCGTTTTAGGCTTGTAAGTTGGACCCAGGATCGTTTTTAGGCCTGGCATATTTTTGTTTTTGAACTGTTGCAAACATAGCCTGAGTGCATGTTTGAGACAGCGTAACTTTTTCATTTTCAGTCGGAATTCATCGATTCTCTTTTATTTGAAATCTGAAGTTTTTTGCTTGTGCACACCAATTTTTAGTTCAATCAAGGGTCATTTCACCACCTGTTTCATGTTCGAAAGTTGAACCCAGAGAAGATTTCAGACCTGGGTATTTTGTTACCGATGCATTTTTATGTTCGTTTTCGTCTGACATTTGAATTTTAGTTCATGTTCTTATGATATTTCTGAAATGTTTTGAGGCAATGATGTCAATGGTAGGCTAGCAAAATTTTGGAGATTTTGAAATTCAAATTTTGGATTAAATTTGAACTTAAATTGAATTGAACTCGAATATCGTTTTGAGCGATTTCTTTGGTTTTTATTCGTTTTCGAGCATGGATTTTTTCAAACCATTTTGAAATAAATTTTAAAACAAATGGGCATTTTAAATTATTATATATTTTTAAAGTATTTTCAAATATAGAGTCTATTTATTCTCGATAATAAGGGAATTTATAAATTTAGCTTTCAAAATTGGTATTAAAAGCTTGTTTTCTCAGGTGAAGTATTTTATACATAAATACACAATTTTGCACTATTCGAGTGAATGAGTTGGAGAATTAAAAGGTTTGGTAAAACACGTGGGTTAATTCTCGACTTGTCCGTTTAAACGTTTTGACCTGCGGGTCGAGTTGACCGATGAGATGTGGTAAACTTTTCCCGCTTCGAGTATGAAATTTTCTAGTGATTAGCAAACCGTTTAGTGTGAATGTGTTGTCTGGGGCACACGTTAATACTGTTCGGGTTCCTATCCAAGAGTTTGTGACACATTATTTGAGAGACATATTTGCCAGTACTGGACCTTCGGGTCATTTGTCCTATGGGATGTTTATCTAAGAGATGTTTATCATTGCGACTTATTTTTTCTTCGGGATGTTTTCCTTCGAGATATTTGTCTAAGAGATGTATTTATTTGTCCTTCGGGACTTTGCCTAAGATACATGACGCTTTATATTTGAGAGAACAGTACTTGGCAGGCTTCGTCCATAAGCACGTGCTATATATCTTTGAGATGTTTACATTGATGTTTTTGATTTCCCTAGTGCATCGCCGTTTTTCGGAATTAGTCCTTTGAACCGTTCGATATATATTTGTGGCGATTACCTTTTGGGAATTTGAACACTTGAGAGTTCTATTTTTGAGATCTGAATTGCTTACACTGGCGTTATATGAGATTTTCCTTTTGGCGTTTACATGAGATTTTACTCTCCTCTTTGGAGATATATTTTCCTTATGGCATGTTTGAGATGGGATCTCTTTATGCATGTTTTGGGTTTGCTAAGATGGCGGGTTTAGGTTTTCCCCTAAACCATGTTTGATGTGTTATGAATGCCGATGATACGAGGATCGTTACTTTTAGCGTTTTATGGGTTATTTTATCTCTGTTTAGATATATGTTTTTGTAGTGATACCATATTATCACTTGATGTAATCATACACTTTAGAATGTTCCATCCCATTTGGGAATATTATCGCATTATCCTTATCCTCGTATTATCGCTTACCCTTGTAAACTATTTTGTTTAGCTGGACTGACCTGTGTATTTTATACTTGGGTCAGACCGAGGTGTTTTAGGTTAGGTACATTTGGACTTAGCCTATTCTGCTTCCGCATGGACTATTCTACTAGTTTATTTTGTTATAGATTTTTGTGTAGTTTTTTCAGTTGCTACTCTGATATGTATCTTCTTTTGAATCGCTTCTATTTTGTGGTTGCTATACTACTTGAAATCTATCATTTTGTATAATCTGCGATTTATCTGTGTATGTATATATTTGTGATGATCTACTATTCTGTGATGTGTTTTGCATTCGAGTTGTTATATTTTGTTCTGATAGATCCTATAGCCACCATGGCTTTGTATTGAGTATTTATTGGATATGTCGATCCACTTGAGATAGAAAAAAAAAATAGGGCATTTGTCGACGTATTCAATAGATATTTAAAACAAGGCTATAGATGGTCGCTCCTATCCCGCCCTATTCTCTACATTAGCGGATAGTATTACCCAGTAATACTATTTATTAATAAAGATCTCGGGGTGGGGCATCACACCTTGGTATCAAAGCTGAGTTCAGAACAAAATATGATAAACACAGAACAGAAGCATATATTATGATACATCCAAGTATAGTACGAGTGTACGAATCACTTAATCATTGTACCCTATACCTTATCGTGTCCTTTGGGAAATTTCTAGGAATATATTTTATTCTATAGTTTTTCACAATATAATTTATAATATCTTATCTTAGGAGTAATCCTAAATGTGATTTTTCTATTCAAGTCCTCTTAGATACCGGTGCTTGACACTCATCCTTATCGGAGGAATTTATTGATGCTTTTTGATGTTCTTATCTTTTGATTTCTTTGAGGATTGCGAATCCTATTGAGGGGATCCACAACATTTGGTATGATGTTTGAGGATTTTGGGATTGTTCCTTGTAGCTTATCTTTTCTTGCAAATTAGCATGCTATTTTTTCTATTTAGAGTTTGGAATGGTTTGAAATGGAGTGGCTTGCATATTATCAAGCCACATTCTGTAATTTGAAGGTAACTATATTTAAGTATCCTAATTTGGCTAATTCATTGTTTCTTGTTCTTGAGAATATTAATGATGATTCAATAGTCTTTGTATTCGCTCTTGATTTTCGAGATGTTTATGATATATCTCGAATTCCGGTCGTTATGACTTTATTGATTTCTATGAGTCCGTTCGGGTATGACACCCAATCGAGGAATTGAATATTGTATTGATTTGATTGTCGGTTCTTGCCTTTCGATCATCCTTTGACGAGGATGTCCACTAGGGAAATGAGGTGATTCGTTGAATTTATTTGATATTGTCGTTCTTGCCTCCTTTTGAGATATCCTCTTTGGATACTCAATTGTTGATATACTTTGTCAAAATTACTTCACTCGAAGTAATGATATGTTGTTAATGTTCTACTTCTCATTCGAGAAGATATCTTGACCTTACTCGTATATCTCATTTCTCTCTTTTGAATCTATTATGTGGTGCTAGGGTCATTCCTCAGCATGACCTTACACCGATTTTTCATGAGCTATGAGTCGCGAAGGATAGCGTTACTCTTACTGCATTCCGCAATCATTATGATTCCTGTGAGTGGTTCGTTATACCATTCGCAAAAATGAACACTCCAGTCTATTCCATTAATTTAGAGGATCGAGTATTCTAGGAATATCTTGA
The DNA here is from genome assembly GCA_030765085.1 of Allium cepa. Classification (NCBI taxonomy): domain Eukaryota; kingdom Viridiplantae; phylum Streptophyta; class Magnoliopsida; order Asparagales; family Amaryllidaceae; genus Allium; species Allium cepa. The sequence continues at coordinate 210,059,313 of CM060942.1, read as the reverse complement.
TGAGCTCTATTTGAGTTCTTTGATTTTGAGAATAAGTAATAAATTGCGTTTTCAAATTTTTCAAAAGTTAAAGATATGTTTCTGAGAGAAAATGGATTTTCTGGGAAAAAACAAAGAATATTTTGAGTATTATATATGAGGTATTTCTTTTAAAAAAATGAACTTTTACATTGGGTTGTCCGTCTGGTGATTTAAGAATTATGGTCGATGCGTTTGGCCAACGTTATCGATAGGAATTTCCTAAACGCTGTGATGAGATAGTTAGACATGGTAAATTGAGTTTTAATAAGTAAAGTTTGAAAATAATTAACATAGTGGAGTATTAATTTTTATTTTAAATGCTTAATGAAACCATTGAATCATAGTGAGTGTTGAAGGAGTGGCGAGGCAGTTTTGATCATTTGATCAACTCTGCAGCGAATCGATATGGCCATTCACTCTAAATCAACGGCGAGGCAATACCCTTATACTATTTAAAATTTGATAAATCAAATATGCTAATTTTGGTAAGTAAAGTGAATAATTCTAATTAAGGGGATGTCTTAATTAGAAGAAAATATCATTTGATGCTTTGATTAATAAAATGATGTATTTAAAGTAAAAGAATACTTTGGGTCGAAAAATTAAAATATTAATTGAATGGTTTTGTACAAGTTATTAGTGATGAATATAAAAAAAATGATAATAACAATTATTACTTTGACACTTACTTATTTGAGTAATAGTAGAGGATAGATATAAAACTCTATCTTAAGAGAAAATAAAGAAGTTTAGTTTAGAACAATTAGTACAAATTTGTGAGCCAGTTTTTGTTTTAAACTTAAATGGTATTAAAACTTGCGGGTTTGAAATTGGAATTTTTTTTATGTTGATAATTAGTGAAAAATTTAATTTTGTGATAAAGTGGAAATGTGAATTTGAGTTGTTTTTGATAAATGAAACATTTATGTAGTACAATCATTATAATGGTGGGAATAATTTTTAAACTTTGTGTGTGTGTATATATATATATATCCTAAAATTTATTTTATAGATAATCGACAATCATTTCTTAATAATGAAAGAGATTAGCTATCTCTTTCAAAATAGGTTTTCTTCGTTAATTGCTTTGATGTTAGATTTTGGAAAGTAATGAATTTTTTTCCAATGAATGATTTGTTTCTTTTATGTTAATTATATAGAGTTGATCGTAATTTTGGTATGTCTTAGCTCTTCGGGGAAAAGAAGATCATTTAATAAATGATTTTGTAAAAAGCTTGTTTGAAAATGTAGTTTGAGCTTAATATAGTTTGGGTAACTTTCAAAGTTTTAAATTGATTTAAAAGCTGAAATTTTGTTTGGAAAAGTGCTATACTAAAACAGTGGTAAGTAGAGATATATTACTCCAAATTAGTTGAAACTTTTTTTCATATAAAAGAGCTTTCAGTAAGCTATAAGGTTTCTTTTTACTACTTTAAAAGATTTTGCATTTTACTATGTCTAAAATGGGTTTGAAAGTGGATAGACATTTCTGTCCTCTTATGTAATTTTCTAAAATTTAAGTTGAAAGTAAATTTAGCATAACATTCAAACCGTAAATCCGGTTTTGATAATCTTTATATTGTTGGAAAGCAAAGACTGTGTAAAACAACTTTCATATTATAAAAAAAATTAGATTCGTTTGTTTGCTAGGTCAAAACTTGTCTTTTTATAGCAGGTCTGAAGTGAAATTAATCTATTTTCCCTTAATAATTAAATGTAGCACTTCTTATTTATTAACATGAACTAATATCAACTATTTGAGTTAAGTAGGGTGAGAAGAGGATAGTTGGACTATATTTTAAGCAAAAAGATTATATATAAGACCGTGCAAACTCGCTTTAAAAAGGATAAAAAGGTATGTTTTCGAATTGATTTTAAAAGTTAAATGATGGTATATTTTGTGTTTTCGACCTAATGGTCGATCTATGTATTATGTAAATCAATTTTGTTATATTATATACGTCCCTCTGTATAAATAATACTCCGCTGATTTTTTCGGAAATTCTAACACTTAGATATTTGAGAAAAATTGGAAAAAAAATATGTATGTTGCAAACTAAAGAATACTATAGAAGAATTAAAAAATAAACAACTTAGACTTTATTTACTCTAATGAAGAGTAAATGAATTTAAAATCTAAGTAAGAAGTTTTGAAAATTTTCAAGTGTTGAATATTGGGTTATAATTACAAAAATATTGAATTTTGAAACTCTAAGAATTTTTGATTGAGAGTTTATACATATATTTTAGCTCCTAGGTTTATCATACTCTCGTATTATTTTCTAACGATGTGCATTTATGCGGTTGTTTGAGTATGGTGGCTTTTGACAAAACCACCTTTTGGTTAATCTATCTTTCCTCTTTTATGTCTATCTTATATCGGGGCGGTTCCTTCCGTAGTATCATATGAAGAATCATATCGATAATCATTTTTTTGGTAAGAGTTCGGGTTGGAGTTGTGCTAAATCCCAACCCTACTCGGGGAGCTTATGAGAAATCAATCTCATTCGGTTGATCCTTTGTGTAGCACCTTGTTGTGTTCTCATTCAAAGGCGAGATGCCTTCTAAATCTTGTGTGTTGCTCGAAAAATTCAATGGTTCGATAGTTCCAATATTAGCACTTTGGAAACTATAGAATTAATCGAGCAAGCCTTGTCTTGGTTTTCTATCATTCTTTTTAAGAGTAAGTGAGTTTTTAAACTCAAGCTTGTCTATCTTTCTTTTGATTGATGAAATTAATATATTGAATACAAACTCTTCTCTAATAATTGCATGGACGCAATTTTGTTATTGGGGAGAGTATGTAACAACCCTGGTTTTGGAGACTACCTGTTAGTTATAATTTAATATTATGAAATAAAATAAATTGTTAATTTTTAATTGTTCAATTGGAATAGACAATGAATTTTGAAAAAAAATGAAAAAAAATACAGTTGGATATTTTGTTTATTTGGGTTAATACTGATTGGAAAATGGGTTTTATTTGGAGAAAATACAATAATCGTATTAATTATCGCCAATTACTTTTTTTAGTAATTTGTTAAAGAAGTATGAGATTTTTAAAGGTTTTTTATTTAAATAAAAAGGTGAAATTTGGTATAAAAATGAGTTGTGGTCATAAATTATGTCTGAAACTGATTTGACGCATTTTTCCATGTAAGAAAAGTATTTTTGGTGAATTTTAGAACTTAAAAACAAGGTTTTATTCATTTATTCGAGTAAATGGCATGTTTTTGTAAAGTAAATGGTTTTAATAATAAAAATATTTTTAAAATATAAAATTATCTTTTTATATAGTGAAAAGTATTTTATTTACTATGTATATAAGTTTACATATTTTGTTTGTATGAAAATTTGAAGAAAAATGTATTATTTTGTAACATAAGATGAATATTGAACAATTGCTTAAATATATGATTTAATTACTTAGGCTAGTCAATTTATTTCTCTAATTGGGTCCAAAAGGCCTATTAGCCCACTTAATCAGGTATTGAGAAGGTGAGAAACAACTACTATACGTACAAAGCAATTGCTCTCATCTTCTTCCTCTTGCCTTTAAAGGAAAGTTCACCTTTTTCTTAAAATCAAAGTTTTAAATCTTCATTCTTCTTCAAACAAACTGAGATTTTTATCAATCTAGAGAAAATCTAAAGTTAATCTCTTCCGAAATTGAAAATTTCATCAAAAATCTTAATTTGAGTTGAGGATAAGTTTGTTAATGGTTTTCTTATCCTTTCCATGTCGGTATATTGATTTCTACAGGTTATTGAAGGCCAATTTCACCTCCGAACTCCAAACTTTTTGCTTAAATCCGGATTTTTACTCCAAAACGGCAAGGTAAGTGATAAACTCACAATTTCTAGCTAAAGCAAAGCTTCAAAATTCAAAATATGAGCTTTTGTTATCGTATTTTTGTTGATATTTTTCTTTTCTATGAATCTAGTTTGGGTTGCTACTATGCATGCTTATATCATTTGATTCCAGCGACGAAATGCTACCAAATTTCATGCATTTGATAGCTTGCATGTCGAACTTCATTTCTACGAATTTTGGTTGAAAAATATAGTCATTTGGATGTTCAAAACAGTATTAGAAAATTAACTCAAACACAGATTTTTGCCTGTAGAAATTGTTTTAGTTGCTGCAAACATGCGCTGAGTCCATGTTTGAGATAGAATAACTCTCTCATTTCTTAATAAAATTCATTGGTTCTTTTTTGTTTGAAAGGTAAAGTTTTCTACTATTTGCATACCAATTTTTAGTTCAATCTGAGGTAATTTGATCCCCCGTTTTTTGCTTGGAAGTTGAACCCGATATGGTTCTCAAGGCTGTACATTTTGGTTTCTTTGAACTGTTGCAAACATGGCCCGAGTCCATGTTTGAGACAGTGTAACCTTTTCATTTCCAATCATACTTCATTGTTTATTTTTTGCTTGAAATATAAAGTTTTATACTATGTGCATACCAATTTTAAGCTTAATATAAGGTCGTCTGTTTCTCTGCTTCTGGCCTGTAAATTGGACCCAAGATGGTTTTCAGGCCTGGCATATTTTTGTTTTTGAACTGTTGCGAACATGGCCCGAGTCCATGTTTGAGACAGCGCAACTTTTTCATTTTCAAAAGGAATTCATCGATTCTTTTTTTATTTGAAATCCGAAGTTTTCTGCTTTATGCAAACCAATTTTTAGTTCAATCAAAGGTTGTTTGGCCACCTGTATTATGTCCGAAAGTTTAACCCAGAGAAGATTTCAGACCTGTGTATTTTGTTGCCGACGCATTTTTATGTTTGTTTTCCATCCGACTATTGACTTTTACTTCATGTTCTTGTGCTATTTTTGAAATTTTTTGAGGAATGATGTCTATCGGTAGACTAGTCAAATTTTTGAGATTTTGAAATTCAAATTTTGGATTAAATTTGAACTCAATTTGAATTTGAATGATTTCTTAGGTTTTTATTCGTTTTCGTGCACGGATTTTTCCGAACCTTTTTGAAATAATTTTTTAAAAAATGGGCATTTTAAATTTTATTATATGGTAATTTTAAAGTATTTTCAAATATAGAATTTATTTATTCTCGATAATAAGGAAATTTTCAAATATGGCTTTCAAAATTGGTATTAAAAGCTTATTTTCCCAAGTTAATTACTTTATATACAAAATACACGTTTTTGCACTATTCGAGTGAATGAGAAGGAGAATTAAACGGTTTGGTAAAATGCGTGGTATGGGACACGTGCGTTTATCTTATCGGTTAATTCCCAGCTTGTTTATTTGAACATTTTGACCTGCGGGTCGAGTTTAAAGATGAGATAAGGTAAACTTTTTAATGCTTTGAGTGTGAAATTTACTAGTGGTTAGTAAACCGTTTAGTGCGAACGAGTGGTATGGGACACATGTTAACACTGTTCGGGTTCCTATTCGAGAGTTTGTGACACATTTGTCTAAGAGACATATTTGCAAGTACTGGACCTTCGGGTCATTTGTCCTTCGGGATGTTTGTTTAAGAGACGTTTGTCATTGCGACGTATTTCTCTTTTAGGATGTTGTCCTTCAAGATTGTTGTCTAAGAGACATATTTATTTGTCCTTCGGGGCGTTTGTCTAAGAGAGGCGGTGCCATATATTTGTGAGAACAGTACTTGGCAGGCTTCGACCAAAAGCATGTGCTATATATCTTTGAGATGATTTCATTGATGTTTGTGATTTCCCTAGTAGATCACCCTTTTTCGGAATTGGTCCCTTAAACCATTCGATATATATTTTTGGCGATTACCTTTCATGAATTTGAACTCTTTGGAGTTCTATTTTTGAGATTTGAATTGTCTACACTGGTGTTATATGAGATTTGCCTTTTGGCGTTTACTTGATATTTTATTCTCCTCTTTGGAGATATATTTGCCTTATGGCGTGTTTAAGACGGGATCTCTTTATGCATGTTTTCGGTTTGCTAAGATGGCGGGTTTAGGATTTCCACTAAACCATATTTGATGTTTTATGAATGCCGATGATACGAGGTTCGCTACTTTTAGCGTTTTATGGGTTATTTTATCTCTTTTGAGATTATATGTTTTTGTAGTGATACCATATTATCACTTGATATAATCATACACTTTAGATTATTCCTTCTCATTTGGGAATATTATCACATTATCCTTATTCTCTTATTATCTCTTATCCTTGTAAACTAATTTTTTTAGCTAGACTGACCCGTGTATTTTATATTCAGGTCAGACTATGGTGTCTCAGGTTAGGTACATTTGGACTTAGCCTATTCTGCTTCGGCATGGACTATTCTGCTAGTTCTTTTTGTTATAGCTTTTTATTTAGTCATTTTTTGGTTGCTACTCTGATTGTATATTCTTTTGACTCGCTTCTATATTGTGTTTGCTATACCACTTGACATCTATCATTTTGTATACTCTGTGATGTATTTATATATGTATATATTTGTGATGATCTACTGTTTTATGATGTGTTTTGCATTCGAATTGTTGTATTTTGTTATGATAGATCCTATAGCCACCTATGGTTTTGTATTAAGTATTTATTGGATATGTCGATCCACTTGAGATAGAAAAAAAATATGGCATTTTTCGACGTATTCAATAGATATTTAAAACAAGGCTATAGATGGTCGCTCCTTTCCAACCCTATTCTCTGCATTAGCAGATAGTATTACCCAGTAATACACTTCGTTAATAAAGGTCTCGAGGTGGGGCATCACACATCAGCAGTGGAGATGTAATTTTTAGCAGGTCGAATTGGAATTCAAGGAACAGACAAAGTTCCAGTATGGACAACTAGAGACGCGACCTCGACCATAGCAGACTCGCAAGCCAAACACTCGCGCATTTTGAAATTGAAACGTAGATCTTATCATCACGGCAGCACAATCCAAATCTGAGATACTAGACATGATTTTCTTTTTCTTTGGCATCAAGACGAGGAGAGGCCCAAGGAAAAGAGGTGGAAGGAGTAAGAGGACTGGAAATAGAGATAAAGGCATTCAAACAAGTAGAAGCGAGAGAAAGAAGTAGAAGGAGGCTGTCGCCATAAATATTTTATTCATTATATGACAACAATTTTGAAAACTTGTTTTGAAATAAATTAAATAACATTTTTGTTGGGCTTAAACGGGATTTTGGCGTATTATGGTGGGTGAGAATTTCGATTAAAATATGGACAAAAGGGGCAGCTTAAATTAGGTAGATAAATTAGATTTTGGATGGCTTAAATTAGAGGAGAATTAGTATGAGATAAGATCCACTATTTTCTCTCTTCTATCCATTATTTAAACATCCCTAACCTAATTGAAAATTATCTTGGGCTGTCACTCCTTCCTTCCATATTTGGCCGAAAATATTCTTTAGGCGCGCCATCATATTAAGCTCAAATCAACTCAAATTCGACCAAGTAAGTAATAGTTTATGCCCATACATGTATTTGGACAACATACATTTACATATAAGATGAGCTAACGAGTTCGTTGCTATGTAAATCCCAAAGTTTATACATGGGCATGTACAACTTGCTTGGATTGACGTGTTACACATGCACACACACATATGCATATGATGCATACATATATACAAATATATTGATATATAAATTAAATTAAATTATATAGTTTATAAATTTAAATAAAACAAAAGATTTTATTTAAATAATATTTAGAAATATTCTAAACAAATTAGACTTTATAGGCCCAATCCAAATCCAATAAGGAAATATTTTTAAAATTCATCCGTAACTTCTACTACGGGCAGGCCTAGCTCCAATATCGTCAATATATATATATATATATATATATATATATATATATATATATATATATATATATCTGTGTGTGTGTGTAAATACAAATAATATAAATATATACATATATATATGCATATATGTTTGAATATAATTCTGTATAATATGAGATATAGCTTATAAATAAAACTCATATAATACATGTATGAAAAAAAATGTATAATTACATTTATCAAATTATTTTGAACTTTAATTTAACAGACTAATTTTTATCAAACTTTTATACCATGATATATATACACACACATTTTGAAATTAGAAATTTGTTTTTCTAACATATATAACATTAAATTTTTATACATAAAACATATATGTGTGTATATATAATAAAGGTAAATATATATTATAATAATAATTAAAAAAAATTACAGGCACCCCCTTTCATGCTAATGGCCAAAAATTAATTTTTTTCAGTTTAAAGTTTATTCAAAATTTGATTTTTTTAAAATTCTATATGGAAGTCCTCTTAAATATATATATATATATATACACGAATTCCCAAAAGAAAAATTATTAATACATTATTGTATTAGAATTTCATGTCAAATATTATATAAATTTAATAATTGCATAACTATATTAAATTAGTAAAATACATAAATTGTATAATATGTACATATATACACATTACATATACATATATTTTTTTTAAAATCCAAAAACATTATTAATGTAAATAAACATTTTGCAAATTTAAATCATGCATTATTTGTTGTTATTTGAAATCAGTATTAAATCGTTTTTTATTAAACAAATTCAAAATTTCTTTTAATCATTGCCACGAGCATCTAAGCATGTATAAATAAAATTAATTTATGTACAAATTTACACAATTAATCTAATGTGACGATATCGACATATATAGATTCCCTATAATAATTGACTAACTAATTAACAATACAATATTATAAATGTAATAAACATTTATATGTAATTATGTATAAGGAACTGTACGTTACCCCAAATCCTATTTGTTACTCCTTAAAATAAAGAACAAAACTCCCCGAATCAAATCCTGTATCCAGAAACTGCTAACTTCCCAAACACAGCTACCACCGAAAATCAAATTTTATTTAATATAATGTTTTTAAGCACGATACTTTAAGGTATGGAAATGGGATATGGTCGGCCTGATCAGGTCTGGAGGAGAGGCAAAAGTCAAAAAGAAATGTGGGGTTAGAGGTCATTAAATAAAGAGAATCTCAAGGAGAAGAATAAGGATAATGAGAAAAACAAGGATACAGATCCTTATTCTTCTCTTAAATTCTCCCATTTTTAGTCCAAAACCTAAACTCTTCCGCGATCCAATGGCGAATTCCCTTTAGCCAATGTATGACAAGCTATTATAAGCCCCAAATGGACCCTAGAAGTCACTTCAATCTTGGTCACTATTTAACACACTTAAATCAAAATAAAATGCGTATCGATATCATATATCGACAAATGTATTTATAACTACCATGTACAAATTATTTACCATTGATCAACATATATGAAATAAACAAATTATAATAATATATTACAAATATTAATTAATTTATAACCATTATAATTAAATTAAATCGGTTGGTAACAGGAGTATTCAACGCTTCAGTTGTGTGACTTTTAGGTGCAAATTTAGTTAACAACTAATACCAAACAATTCGAATATTAACGTTCACACGTCAATTGGCAGGTGGTGTGATATTATGGCGGAATTTATTACTTACTTGGCATCGATAAAATCCAATTTTTTCTGTTAACGGTTTATTAACCATCACCCAGTAGTATATACACCAATTCACTTTGTCAAAACTATATTATGTTGGGACTTATGGATTTTGGTAATGTTTAAAATTCCAATATCATCCACATTCAACTTTATAGTACAAAAACAAGTCCTTGATTCAATAATAAAAATTATTATTAATTATATTACTCTGGTCAAAGATTTTGACTTTGAGTTGCCCTCAATTGACTGTGAAGCTAACCTCATAAAACTGAGAAGACAAATCCACTCTTGAATAGTGTTTCACTTTCAATGCTTCCACTCGACCCAACTATAGTCATTCGACAGACGTCATGCCAAGATTTAACTAGAAGCTCGATGGTATTCTCGAGTCGAGGGAACTATGTAATTTCACCACATCAATATTTTTTGTTTGACCTTAGATATATTGACTAACATAAAACTATAGACTGAGTCCTTCCATAGTTATCTAATAACTATCAGTACGTAACCCCTTGGTGCCCCTTAATAGTCATGAGTAATACACTGCCCGACCTCTGGACAGAGTTACATACTCTAGTCTCAACGGACATATCAATATCCAGTCTCGATACATCTTGACTAGGAATATTTTAAGTGATATATTTATTTTATTATGATAAATCACTCATGAATCATGATTACAACACATTGTAACTACTATAACTAAACATACCGTTTATGGATTTTCTGCTAAATGTACTTCTAGTCAAATTAGTCAATTAATATAACATATAATATCAAGTATATAATATAATGAAAACACCATTTATTTCAAACAAGATTGGCTATCTAGTTAGATATATGTAACAATTGCATAATTACCCATAGGGCATACCCCTAACTCTATCAATCTCATACTTGTACTTGGACTAATTATGGAATTTCAAATACATCCCTTCGTCGATCTGGTGTGAACTGAGTGAGTTAAACACTTTGTTAATGGATCTGCTATGTTGTTTAAATTGTCTACTTTATCAATCAACTCTCACCGATGCTGATAAGGTACCTTTATTATATGGAACTATTCAGACCGTGTTTATCAACTTATTGTAAGCTCTTATTATTAAATTATTATTGTATAACAATGATGTAGTATTCTTAATACTTGGAATCACCCCTGACTCGGTTATAAATTTATGCATTTATATTTATATTTATATTACATTTCTTTTATTTTGGTGCTATTCAGGGTGATGTACGTAGACTTTTCGTTATATTGGCCACAACTTTTTGTTTGGGACATTTCCAACTTAAATCTCCTTTACTAAGATTTGAAGATGAATTCAATATCGATATATTATACTTAATATCACTGATGAAGTTTGAGTCGAATAGTCCTTCATAAGGAGTTTGTTCTTTTTACAAACAGTTCTATAGTATTTCATAAATACTTCAGAATACTATGAACTATTTTTCAAAGATATTAATTTGGATTTTTTATTTGCTTCATGTATCAAATACAGAAGTATATTACGATATTGTAGACAATACATCATGCATGATAATTCTTATTTCCAATGCAAAAGAAATCCATTTTACATGTTGCATATTAAACATTTTAATGAGATGTCTATGCATATTGCTTTAGAACATTCCTCACACCCTTTACACTTATTATAAAAGATATAATTTACAAATCCATTATCGAGTATTAAACAACCAAATTATTACTTATTTTAACTCAAGTACATCAATAACAATCGATAGTATGTTGTTTACTTGTAGTTTTAGAAATATCTATTTGCCTTTCAATATTCTTTCTTATGGGAACACCCTCCCTTTGCATTTGGTTCAAAATTAAACTATTTGATATTTCTATCAAAATACTTATTTAATTCTGGTGCTTATAGAATGATACTTTTGTACCATTTCTTGAATTATATTTAAAAAACCTACAAACCCAATATCGCTTCCACCGACTTCGAAACACTTTGCTTACCATATGCAAATAGTCCATTTTCAAATCATTATTCAGAAATTTCCATTTCAAAACATATATAACAAAGTAAAAAGTCATACTAAGTAATAATTTTGTGACTAAATCTAGATTAACTTGAGCACGTTGAATAACAAATCTATTACGTTAACTTCAACAATTAAAATATACGATATTATTCCTCTCAACGTCACTCATTATATTCCAACTGCATAAGTTTTGGTTTTGAAGACACATTTATGGCTGATGGATCATATCCCTTTGGGTACGACTACCAAAATCATATTTTGATAACATACTTGGAATCCATTTTGGATTTGCGTATCATAGTTTATAGTGGAGTCAACACTCTTAATGGTTTAATTAAGAGTTAAGGATTATCTTTCTTGAATTGATAAGAAACTCATAGTTCCTCTTCAATATGTAAGAATATTTATTGGACATTTTAATACGTTGTGCTCATTTAGGTTTGGTTGATTTTATTTTTATTCCTTGTAGTCGGTTTCATTCTCGGATCATATCCAAATCCATTTTACTACCAATAAAAAGAAATTTCTTCACGACAAAGTTGGTATTTTTTAAACAACGATTGTTTCTGAGGCAATGGTATATGTATTCCTAAACACTTTATGAATTTCCTTTCACATAAAGTTGATTTGGTTTTAGAAAATAAATAGGTCATCCAATGACAATCATTCCCGAAATTTTATTGGGGCAATTCATACAAGATCCCTTATGTATAATTATTATGTGCAGTCTTTCGACTCGCACAACCTACTAACTCCTTAGCCTATGACATGTTGGGTTTTTATAACCCTTATCCTGTATGATTTTTTAAACCTGTCTTTAAATTAAATTAACCTCATTTACTACTTTTAAATGTACGACCTTATAGAAATAAGTTGATTCAACTTCACTCACCATTAATTATACTTTGTTCAAAAAACTTCGATTACTCCTTATCGATACATCATTATGTATCATAGGGAGCAGTGACTTTCGAGATTGAATCTTTATTCATTTTTAAGGTACATTCAAAACTCATTCCAATGTACTCAACCATTTGATCAAGTTAAATCAATTTTATTTTCTATTGCATGTTATTTTATTTACTTCCGTTTTATACTCTGTGAACTTATCAAAGACATACTACATGTGTATCAAATATGCATATCCATGTCGATGATAACTCTTCGAAGAATATAACGAAGTGCATGAAACCATTTTAGGATTAATAGACTTGTGATTGCATACATCTATATGTATCAACTCAAACAGTTTATCAACACCTATCACGCTTCCACTGAATGAGTGCTTTTCCCTTAATTGTTAGAGATATAATTAAGTAGTATCATATGATTCAAATAACATAATTAAATTATTTCTCAAAGCTACACCTTAGCCTATAATTCCAAATTAATTGCAAAAAATTTCATAGACTTCTATATTTTACAATGGATCACATTTTCTGTGAAAACAAATACTACATTATAGTTTTATTTTAGAATGAATATTCATAATTTTCATACTAAAATACAACTATGTCCGTTTTAAGTCAACACTGAAGTTATTATTTTGTATATAATGTTTGGTATTTTTAGGAAATTATTTTTCGTAACTCGATGCGACAAATAAGTGATATCATGCTCCTACTATTTCTACCATTGCTATAATAGCATATGAAATATGAAGCTCCATTTAACTACATAATATAGGTTATTTATTTAATTTACTATAACTGATTTACATTTGAGAATTTTCATATCAAATATCTTAAATTCTAAGAAATAAATCTCATAGAAAAAAATTTCTACGGGAATATACATTTTGGCACAAAAATCATATTTCTCATTCCTATTTTAAATGCTAATTATTATTTTATAATTTCCATTTCCAATGTTTCTTTATGAAGTAGAAGTGACCATTCACTCTCTTTATCCTAGATGTGCCTTAAGTTACATATTCCCTTGTACGTTTAGTTTTCTTTCAAAATTATCGAACATTCAAAGGAAACTCTTACTACAATATCATAAAGAACTCTACACAAAAATGCATATTGTTATCCTTGATACTTAAGGTTATCAAATATGTTTCACTTTATGTAAACTGATCAAAGTGACATTTTAGTGATCGAATTCTTATACCTATCTTGTAGCTTTTGATCCAGTGTTACATTTAATCACAACAAAATCATTATTGTAATCAATCATATAGAATACGATCTCATATTGTGGTTTACTTCTTATTTCGAGCGAACTAATTTCATCAAGCTTTCATACATTACAAAACGTGACCTTTCACCATATAACATTTAAATGTAATCGTATATGGATCAAATATCCATATACTTGTATTGGTTTTAGAATTCAAAACTCATATAAGGCAATACACGGTCTCTGGCAAACATATTTAGTAATTGTATAATTAGGCACTTGCATAAATCAGCATGCAAAAATATATATTGGTAAGTCTGCATTATATTTCTATTTATCAATATTAATTTAGTTCATTTATATATTTTAATTGTTAAATAATATTTTATTAATTTGATCAGTAAATTTATCGATGTACATATAGGGATGTTCTTACAATATTAGAAATGTTAAAAGTTATCATTTCAATTTTCTAATAAGGCTTCCACTAGATTTTTATGTTTCTCAAAACCCTAAGACGAAAAATGGAAGTCTTTCGAATTCACTAGTGGGTGTTAGAGCTCGTTTATCTTGGAATTTTGACCTTGAATTTGTTCAACAAGTCATAGCCTCACAAATGATGGATAACTCCTTAACGATTATATCATATACAAATCCTAACCTATGGTTCCTTGTCCTAGTCTCATTTTAACCTTGAATTTGCTCATAAATTGAAAGAGATTATTCACTCATACCTACCATTTCATGATTGCTTGAATATAGTATATGTACCTTGAGTTTTCTTAACAAATACATATAGTTATCTTACCTCGTTTATTCAATATATTAATAACACTACACATAACGTCTCTACCTTGAGTTTCCTTAACAATCAGAGAGTATGCAAGTGATTACTAATATATAAACGATATACGATAATATTTATATTAAAGATTCATAATAGTTAATATATTTAATTGAGTGATATCGACTTATGAAATACCCTCGTGATTCAAGTGTCGTACACATCAAGAATCACGGTATACGTATCATACATATGTATTTATTTCTTTAGTCTAATTAGGTTGCTTACTATTCCATCTTTAATTTATATATTCACATTATATATGTTTTAGTTATTATATAACTTTTATAATTTAATTAACTTATATAATTATCTTATGTATAACTTATAAAAATTAAATCTTATTAATTAAATTAATTAATTACATTTTAATTAATTTTTATTTTATTCATTTTAAGTAATTTAAATTGAGTATGTGAGCTATAACATTTATAGTAATGCACAATATCTTATATATGTACTATATCATTTATTAATTAACATTAAATATATCAAATTAAAATAACTTTAATTAATTATAATTAATTTTGAAAATTACAGACATACACATAGACACACACACAGATATATATATATATATATATTACCTTAACATATTAAGATAATGCAACATATATCAATATATATGTTATTCAATTTAACTAATTATTCAATTTAATCAATCTAATCAACTAATAATAATTTTCAAAAATAATTATTTTATTTTCAAAATAATTTTGAAAATATTTTTATAGCATTTGTAAAATTATTGCTTATTTTAAGTTTAACATTTAAAATTATAATACTATTTGTATTTATTTTTAATTTAAACTTTTAACTTAAAAAATTATTTTAATTTAAAAAAATTTGAAAATTATCAAAAGGCCCAAATCAATTTGGGCTTTTATATTTAAGATAATCTTTGGGCTTAGCTTATCCTATCGGGTTAGGCTAGTATCCAGGTAGGGCAAAATACTAGATTACCAAACCCAACCTCAGGGACTATTTTTATAGACACCCTACTAGATGGGTAAGCTTTATCAAGTTAGCCCTAATACTGCGAATTTAGGTTGCATAGGCTGTTTGGCTGTGATATAATTACTGAAACTAGCCAACACGTAGTGGAGTAAGTGGATAAATTTAAAATTTTCATTCCATTTGGATATTTATTAGGCCTATGAAGTTTAAACTTATTTAGATCTTAACTAAATTTTGATTTAAATAAAATCAACATTTTATTTAGTTTATAAATAAGATTTTATTTATTGTATAATTTGTATGATACAATATGTATGTGTATCATATCCACATATGTGTGTATGTCCAAATGCAACATGGTAAAGTGCACATGGTTTGACATGCTCACATATAGATGTCGGGATTTACATCATAATGGACATATTAGCCCATCTGCATACATGTGTGTCTTCAATGTATATATGTACATATATATATAATGTACACACAGAGATATATATGTCTGAATATAATTTTATATAATAAGAAATATTAGTTTATAAATAAAATTCATATAATACATTTGTAAAAAAATAAGCACAATTACATTTATCAAGTTATTTTGAAATTTAATTTAACGAACTAATTGTTAACGAACTTTAATATAATGATATATATTATACATATATGTATATATATATATTTCGAAATGAAAATGTTATTTCTTAACTTATATATTTAGATAACTTTAATGTTGTTATACATAAAATATATAGGTATATACACACACGCAAATATACATTATAATATAAATAATAATCAAAACAAAATTACACAAACACCCCACTCATGCTTACGACTGAGAAACTTAATGTTTATTTAACATTTTTTAAAATTCTATATGGAAATCCTTTAATATAAATATATAATACATATATACATATATATATATTAAATTTCCAAAACAAAAATTATTAATATCTATTGTATTAAAATTTCATGTTAATTTTTTTTGTTAATTATATATATAAATTATATAATTGCATAAATAAACTTAAATTAAAAAATATATATAAGATATACTTATATATACATATCACACACATGCAAATATATATACACATACTCATATATAAAATTTAAATTCGAAAACGTATAAGTGTAAATAAACATTTTGCAAATTTAAATCTTACATTATTTGTTATTATTTGAAATTAATATTTATAGAGTCATTTATTATTAAAATAATTTCAAAAAAAACGTTTTTTAGTAATTTCCATGAGCATTTAAGCATGCATAGATTAAATAAATAAATTTATGTACGTGTTTATTTAATTCATCCAATGTGACAACACCAACATATACAAATTCAACATTACATAATTTACAAACTAATTAACTGTACAATATGATACATATAATAAATATAATAAAAATTATTTGTTATTATGAATAAGGAGTTGTAACTTTCACCAAACCTAGTTGTTACACCTTGAAACGAAGAACAAAACTCCTTGAATCGAATCCCGTATCTAGAAATTGCTAGCTTCTAGAACACAACTGCAACTGACAATCGAATTTTGTTTAATTTTATATTTTAAAGCCTGATAATATGGAGATGGTATATGGTCAGCATAAAGGTCTAGATGAGAGGCAAAAGTCGATAGGATAAGCCACCTCAATTAGCAAGCATAGGCCAAGCCTTCCAAAGGCCTAAGGCTTGATTCCATAGGCTCTCATGCTATCATATAGAGCTATGACCAATTTAAAGTTAATCTGATCAAAATTAAGTGAGAAATTCTATTTATATATGTATATATAATATGATGATGTGATATGATTGTTATGGTTGCTTCCTATGTTTGATCATCAAGTTTGGATGTTGATTATATGTTTATTTTGATACTAAAACAAGTCACATATAATACACATCGAATATCACAATGGAAATCACTTTTCTTTAATAAATGAAATGTTGTATATGAGATTGTGAAACCTCCTTGCAATGGTTTAAAATGGTTTATAAATGTCTTATATAGACTAAAATCTTGTTTGGTGAAGTTTTTTCAAGTTATGAAAATTGAGTCAAAAATAGGCACGTCGCGTAACGGCAGTTCGCGCTTTCGCGCCATAGAAAGTTAAATCCATTTATATGATGGATTCGAAGGCGGAATTCTTTATAATAAGAATTTTCCAAGCTCTTATAATAATAGTTTTCAAACTAAAGAAAAATACTGAGATTTTGTTAGTAGATTTTGAAATAAAAGCAAATAATCATGGTTTGACATTTCGACAACCAAAGTGATAAATTCTTTAAAAATGATTTTTTTAATTCTTTAAAGTAAGGAATAAATTCAATAAATAATTTAAAATTCTTTCAAAGGAGATTTAAGTTATAAAAAATTATTTCTAAATGACACAAAAGTTTTTTTGATCAAATAAACTTAAAGCACTATTTGTGGCACTATTCGCAGCACTTTTTGCTACACTTTTAATAACTTTTGGAATATGGCTTTAAACTAAAGTATTCTTTCCTGTATCTTTTATAAATATTTTCAAATAACTAATTATAATTTTAAGGATGATTTGAAGGTTTTATAATTTATTTAAAAAGTTTAAATAAATGATTTAAAGAACAATTGTTAAAATCAAGTGATTTACTCTTGGCTCTAAAAGCCATTGAGTAGACTAGATTTTTATATTCAAGAGATGTAGATGTGACGTACTTAAACTAAGGAGATGTTCAAGAGCAACCAATACACTGGTTCACCTGGCCTTTTTCCTAGGTGAGGAATAGATAAGGGCAAAATATCGAAAACAAGGCAAGTATAAAAGATTTAATTTTCCAAATTTGATACAACTTGGATTGTGTAGAAATAATCTTCTTACACTTAGTGTCAAATTACAAGGAGGGAACCCATACTATCCATGTGAATTTAAAATGTGATTTCACCGTTATTCGATAGATAGTAATGGTTGAAACGGAAATTGATGTTGAGTAGAGTTAGTATAATTTCTATTGACCGTTTTTACTCAATAAGGTTTTACAATTTTATTTATGAGAAATTATTTTGATTTGGTATTTCTAAAGTTAAAGAGAGGTTTAATGATTCCATATATATACCGAAAAGAACTTTTTTAAATATATATATGTATATAGAAGATATTTTTGATAAAAAGGTAAGTAGTTAATCAAATAATAAGCACCTAATTACTTGACATCTTTTATCGATGTTGGTTCGAAGGGACCAGGATCGAATTTTAGTGATTCTTATCCGAAAACCTCTTTAAACCAATTTATGTATTCCAAGTGAATACTTAGAACAATTATAAATGGAAAGAAGGGCTGCTTGTTATAGACCCTCATGATACATGTCCCATGTCATATATATATGACAGTAGTATCTTCATTTGATCTTCGATACAAGGGCTACTTGCTACTAATCCTAAGGATGATTCCCGACAAGATATGATAGGAGAGTTCCCCTAGTTTGTCATGTTCCTGGAAAATTTGTATGGCCGAATATTTGACATTGCATTTCCAACATACACATACATTAATTTTTATCAATACACATCTGTTTGGTGGTGTAGGAGTAACTCTCCTATCCTCAACACCCTTCTCTGAGACATATCAGTTCATCGGTTATACATTTATGGAAATCAATGGTTTGCGATGGAATTGGCAATGTTGCATTCAACGTGGAATGTGATATGTGAAAGGTAATTGTTACCTCGGGTCACATCCACCAGAAATGGCGTAAACAAGGCATGCCGTAAGGCTATGTGGTTCGCAACCATTAGGGTATGGTTATTACCTTTTCTAGATAACTCTATATATGCCAAGTATGTGGTGTATGCTATAGGATCCTAGGTCGGTCGGTTACGACCAGGGTGATGTCATATCGCTTCTATCTGTCATCAAGTTGGGTATGCGGCTAGGCCAGTCTTGCCTGGTGCAGAGGTTTCAAAGTTGTTCTTCCTCGCTACATCCCTCCAGAGATGTACCGTATGGAAGGTAGTTCCTTACCTACCATTGTATGGAAACCAATTCTCAAATAAGTGTATTCGGACTTAATTGTAGAGCCTAGTATGCTAAAATTTAATAGTGTAACAATTTTGGCTAAGATTATGTATACTTGTGTGAAAAGTGTTTTCAAAAGAAAGTCATTAAGAATAATATCCTCAGATTTTGCATAGTAAAGATTTTGGTTATCATAAGGTAAAAACTCATTCCATGTTTATGTGCGGCATGGTCTTATGAGATACACTTTGTTTTCAAATATCCGTAATTTGAGTTTCTTATACCAGTCCTATGACTTTCCCGAAGTTTATTTACTTTCCCCCTTAAACTCTGGGTGCCCATTTTTTCCAGGCAGCCAAGTAATTAGGTAGCATGGAATATATTGGAAGAATCTTGGAGCATTTTGGATGAAGCATGAAGCTGGAGGGTGCTATATAGATAGTCATCTAAATCTAAGTCCGTTGCATTTTTTTTACATATCTACCAGCACTTGTGAGGATTGGCTGTTATAACCATCCTAGTTGGATTAGCACTTAATAGTACTCCGATGGAGAATTTGTAGTAATTTCATGTATTACTCATATGTATAATTAAATTTTGAATGCGACGTGAGATTATATTTTGTTTTGTTTTCTCTCTTTATTTAGATAACTTTAATGTTGTTATAAATAAAATATATAGGTATACACACACACACACACACACACACACAAATATACATTATAATATAAATAATAATCAAAACAAAATTACACACACACCCCATTTCATGCTCACGACTAAGTGACTTAATGTTTATTTAACATTATTTAAAATTCTTTATGGAAATTCTTTAATATATATATAATACATATATATATTAATTTCCAAAACAAAAATTATTAATATCTGTTGTATTAAAATTTCATGTCAAATATTTTTGTTAATTAAATATATAAATGTATAAAATAAATAATTGCATAAATAAACTTAAATTAAAAAATATATAGAAGATATACTTATATATACATATCATACACACGCAAATATATACACACATACTCATATATAAAATTTAAATCCGAAAAAACATAAGTGTAAACAAACATTTTGCAAATTTAAATTTTACATTATTTGTTATTATTTGAAATCAATATTTATAGAGTCGTTTATTATTAAAATAATTTCAAAAAAAAGTTTTTTAGTCATTGCCATGAGCATTTAAGCATGCATAGATTAAATAAATAAATTTATGTACATGTTTATTTAATTCATCTAACGTGACGACACCAACATATACAAATTCAACATTACATAATTGACAAACTAATTAACTGTACAATATGATAGATATATTAAATATAATAAAAATTATTTGTGATTATGAATAAGGAGTTGCAACTTTCGCCAAACCTTGTTGTTACACCTTGAAACGAAGAACAAAACTCCTTGAATCAAATCAAGTATCCAGAAATTGCTAGCTTCTAGAACACAACTGCAACTAACAATCGAATTGTGTTTAATTTTATATTTTAAAGCTTGATAATATGGAGATGGGATATGGCCAGCATAATCAGGTCTAGAGGAGAGGCAAAAGTCGATAAAGAAATTTGTGGTTGGAGTTCATTAGTTAGACCCCAAAATCACTTCAAGCCCGTTCAATATTTAACACACTTAAATCCAATTTAAATGCATGTCGATATCATATATTGATATGTATATTTATAACTGCTATATACACACTATTTATGTTTGATTAGCACATATTAAATAATTTTTTTATAATTAATTAATTAAATTAATTTATAAATATTATAATTTAATTAAATCGGGTGTTAATATGAGTATTCAATGTTTTGGTTGTGTGACTCTTAGGCGCAAATTTGTTCAGTGATTGTTTTTAACTAATTCGAATATGAATGTTCACGTGTCACTCAGCCAATTGTGTGACATTGTAATGACTTGCAAATTCATCGCTTCAACTTTTTTGAATATTCAAATAAAAGATAGTTTAACATAATTGACAATGTTTTGAACAATAAATAATATTGGTAATCTTATCTTGGATAAATATTTAAAAAATATACTTTGGAAGATATATTTATTAAATAACCGAAACTCTTTTGTCAAAAAATAGCTCCTAGACCATCCGACATTGTGTACGGAGCCAGATACATACACTCGTTTATATATAAGTGAGAATATGAAATAAACCCTTTTAATTATTATATAATGATAGAAATATTATTATTAAACTTTGTTTACACACACACACACACACACACATATATATGTACGTATGTATGTATTAAATAAGAAGTGAAAACATCACCAGAAATCGAAATTGAAATCTGTAACGATTCAATGTAGAAAAGTTATGCAATATTGTAGATAATATGAGATATACATATGCACACACACATGTACATATACATGAACAAATTCATATGCACCATGAACACATATATACATACAAATACACTTATACATTTAAATATATATTACAAAATATCAAGATATTTTTCTAAAAAAATAACATTTAAGCAAACCAAAGTCAAAAACTCTTACACACCAAATTAAAATCACATGGTTACACACATAAGGGGAAGCACGATGGAAATGGTGAGGTAGGAGGGTAGTGGGGTGGTGAGCAAATGGTGATGTATTTGTGTTGAAATATCATGATATTTTCCTCCTTACTTTTACCTATAAATAGCACCCATCTCTCTTCACTTCATTCGCTTCATTTCTTCATAAATTCCTAAAGCTTCTTCACTTCTTGCACTACACTTTAATGGCTTCTTGCCTAAGAAAAATTATTGCAAAAAGAAATTAAAATTATATAGTAAGTATTTATTATCCAAACTCATCAAAACTAAATCAAATCCACTCTTTCTCACCTCTACAATCCACGGCCACACCTTCCGCCAACAAAGGCCAAGCCACCTCAATTAGCAAGCATAGGCCGAGCCTTCCAAAAGGTCTAAGGCTTGATTCCATAGGCTCTCGTGCCATCATATAGAGCTATAACCAATTTAAAGTTAATCTGATCAAAATTTGAGTGAGAAATTCTATTTATATATGTATATATAATATGATGATGTGATATGATTGTTATGGTTGCTTGCTATGTTTTATCATCAAGTTTGGATGTTGATTATATGCTTATTTTGATATTAAAACAAGTCACGTTTAATACACATCGAATATCACAATGGAAATCACTTTTCTTTAATAAATGAAATGGTGCACATGAGATTGTTAAACCTCTTTAAAATGGTTTTAAATGGTTTATAAATGTCTTATATACAAAAAAATCTTGTTTGCTGAAGTTTTTTCATGTTATGAAAATTGAGTCAAAAATAGGCACGTCGCGTAACGGTGGTTCGCGATTTCGCGCCATAGAAAGTTAAATCCATTTATATGATTAATTTGAAGTCGGAATTCTTTGTAATAAGAATTTTCCAAGCTCTTATAATCATAGTGTTCAAACTAAAGAAAAATACTGAGATTTTGTTAGTAGATTTTGAAATAAGAGCAAATAATCACGGTTTGATAGTTCGAAAACCAAAGTGATAAATTCTTTCAAAATGATATTTTTAATTCTTTAAAGTATGGAATAAATTATATAAAAAATTTAAAATGCTTTAAAAGGAGATTTAAGTTATAAAAATAGATTTCTAAATGACATAAAAGTTTTTTTGATCAAATAAACTTAAAAGCACTATTTGTGGCACTATTCGTAGCACTTTTTGCTACACTTTTTGCTATACTTCTAATAACTTTTGAAATATGGCTTTAAACTAAAGTATTCTTTCCCATATATTTTTAAAAAAAATTTAAATAAATAATTAGAATTTTAAAGATGATTTGAAGGTTTTATAATTTATTTAAAAAGTTTAAATTAAAGAACAGTTGTTAAAATCAAGTGATTTACTCTTGGCTCTAAAAGCCATTGAGTAGACTAGATTTTTATATTCAAGAGATCTGGATGTGACGTGCTTAAACTAAGGAGATGTTCAAGAGCAACCAATACACTGGTTCACTTGGCCTTTTTCCTGAGTGAGGAATAGATAAGAGTAAAATGTCGAAAACAAGGCAAGTATAAAAGATTTAATTTTCCAAATTTGATACAACTTGGATTGTGTAGAACTAATCTTCCTACACTTGGTATTAAATTACAAGGAGGGAACCCGTACTATCCGTGTGAATTTAAAATGTGATTTCACCGCTATTCGATATATAGTAAAGGTTGAAACGCAAATTGATGTTGAGTAGAATTAGTATAATTTCTATCAATGCTTTTTACTCAATAAGGTTTTGCAATTTTATTTATGAGAAATTATTTTGATTTGGTATTTCTAAAGTTAAAGAGAGGTTTAATGATTCCATATATATACCGAAAAGAATTGTTTTAAATATACATATATATACCTCTAGAAGATATTTTTGATAAAAAGTAAGTAATTAATCAAATAATAAACACCTAATTACTTAACATCTTTTATCGATGGTTGGTTCGAAGGGATCACGATCGGATTTTAGTGATTCATATTTGAAAACCTCTTTAAACCAATTTATGTATTCAAAGTGAAGACTTAGAACAATAATAAATGGAAAGAAGCGCTGCTTGTTACAGACCCTCAGGGTACATTTCCCATATCATATATATGACAGTAGTATCTTCATTTGATCTTCGATACAAGGGCTACTCGCTACTAATCCCATGGATGATTCCCGACAAGATATGGTAGAAGAGTTCCTCCAGTTTGTCATGTTCCTGGACAAGTTGTATGGACGAATGTTTGACATTGCATTTCCAACATACACATACATAAATTTTTATGAATACACATCTGTTTGGTGGTGTAGGAAGTAACTCTCCTATCCTCCACACCCTTCTCTGAGACATACGAGTTCAGTGGTTATACATTTGTGAAAATAAATGGTGCGGTGGAATTGTCGATGTTGCATTCAGTGTGGAATGTGTTATGTGAAAGGTAATAGTTACCTCGGGTCACATCCACCAGAAATGGCGTAAGCAAGGCATGCCGTAAGGCTATGTGGTTCGCAACCATTAGGGTATGGTTATAACCTTTTCCAGATAACTCTATATATTCCAAGTATGTTGTGTATGCTATAGGATCCCGGATCGGTCGGTTACGACCAAGGTGATGTCATATCACTTCTATCTGCCACCAAGTTGGGTCAGCGGCTAGGCTGGTCTTGCCAGGTGCAGAGGTTTCAAAGTTGTTGTTCCTTGCTACATCCCTCTTGAAATGTACCATATGGAAGGTAGTTCCTTACCTACCATTCTGTGGAAACCAATTCTCAAATAAGTGTATTCGGACTTGATTGTAGAGCCTAGTATGCTAAAATTTAATAATGTAACAATTTTGGCTAAGATTATGTATACTTACGTGAAAAGTGCTTCAAAAGAAAGTCGTTAAGAATAATATCCTCAGATTTTGCATAGTAAAGATTTTGGTTAGCATAAGGTAAAAAACTCATTCCATGTTTATGTGCGGCATGGTCTTATGAGATACTCTTTGTTTTCAAATATCTGTAATTTGAGTTTCTCTTACTAATCCCATGACTTTCCTGGAGTTTATTTACTTTTCCCATTAAACTCTGGGTGCCCAATTTTTCTAGGCAGCAAAGTAGTTAGGTAGCATGGAATATATTAGAAGAAGCCTGGAGCATTTTGGATGGAACATGAAGTTGGAGGGTCCTATATAGATAGTCATCTAAATCTAAGTCCGCTGTATTTTTGTTATATATCTACCAGCACTTGTGAGGATAGGCTGTTCTAACTATCCTATTTAGATTAGCACTTAATAGTATTATGATGGAGAATTTGGAGTAATTTCATGTACTATTCATATGTATAATTAGATTTTGAATGCGATGTGAGATTATATTTTGTTTTGTCTTCTCACTTTATTTTCTTTACCTAATGATAATTTGCCTCTCCAGCACTTAGATTTACGGCATGTGAATAGCGAGAATGTATCAGCGTCGATATTTGAGGGAGGAGGTGGGTTGTCAAATTTGATATCGAAGCTTATGGCTGAGCAAATACCTAAGCCTAGTTGGGGTCAACTCATTAGAGATAGGGTTAATGATGCCTTAGAACAATTATAGTCAGAGAGAGCGCATATTTTAAATTTTATCAGAATAAGTATATTCGAGTTTAGACCCATTCCCTAACATAATTTCGTCTATATATCTAAAGTGGTTTCCTTACAATATGCAGATAGTAAGAGATGAGTAATAGAAGAGGATGAAGGGGAGGTAGTAATACCACTAATGGTCAATCAAATGCTATAGTAATTGAGGAAGTGGTAATGCTTGTGCAGCCTCAAATTAACTTCGCTACTCTATGCAAAGTTTACACCAGTTTAGGTGGCAAACCATTAAAAGAAATGTAGTCCATTGTTGATGTTTAGGCTTGGATCCGCTCTTGTAAAAGAATTTTAAGGGATTAAATATCAAAAATGAGCAAAAAAGGTTCTTAGCTTCTTTGCAGTTACAAGAAGGGGCCCTAGCATGATAGGAGTCCATAATTCTGAATGATTCAGAAGATAACTTCTCATGCGAACAATTCAAGGAAGTCTTGAAGGAACAATATATGCCAACTGCAGGAAAATCTTGTCTTTACCGCAGTCATATAGATTTAAAGCAAGGAGAGATGTCTTGGAAAAATATTCTAACAAGTTTGATGAACTGTCCAATTTTGGGTCGGGTTTGATAGACACTACTTTAAAGAAAAATGAAATTTTTATTGCTGGGATGAAGGGGCAGTATCAGAATAGGATGATTGGGCATGGAAAGGGAACCCTTGTAGATTTGGTAGACATGTGTTTTCGATATGAAACTCTAGACAAAAAGAATCCCCTCACAACTTAAAGCAGCAACAATAGCTGGAAGACAAGGAAGTTCAAACGTTCTGGGAAAAAGCCATGGCAAGGCATGCCTAAAGGAGGTCTACTAGGAAACAATTTGAAGGATATTACTTGTTATAATTGCCAACAAAAGGTCATTTTGCAACCACCTGTAAGAATCTTAAGGATCAGGGCAGAAACTGCTACAATTGTCACAAAATAGGGAATCAGAAGAAAGATTGCCCACTGATAAAGAAAGGAAAACAATTTAGAGATTTTGCCATCAAAGATCAACCCTCAACTTCGATGGATGTGATGGGAAATAGAGTTCTTGAAGCTAATATCTACATTAATGAAAGCCTAGTTAGAGTAGTTATTTGATCCCGAGGCTTCCTGTAGTTTTATTTCTAAGGAATTAGTTGATAAATTGAAACTTACTACAAAGATAGTAGATACCCTTATATATGTCTCTAACCCTATATGCGGTAAAACTAACCTCAGTAAATTTTTTGAAAAGTACAAATTGCATACCTATCCAAATAAAATTCTTGTGACCTAATCGTCCTCAATTTATTGGATTTGTCATTATACTCAGAATGGATTGGCTATCCAAATATAAGGATTTTCTTGGTTGTGTTAAAAGGATGATGCATTAGGAAAATAAACGAAGTGAACCTTCTAAAATAACGTGTGAAGAATCAAGTTCAGTAATGGATAGTTTTATGTATGCCCTAAATTCATTTCAAAAACGTCTAGAATAAATACCGATTGTTAAGGAATTTTCGGATGCTTTTGAGGAAGTTAAAAGTTTACCCCCACATAGGAAAATTGAGTTTTGAATCGACTTGATTTCCGTTGCGAGGTCTGTTTTTTATTCTTCTCGAAGAATGGCCCCCAAGGAAGTAAATTAATTAACGAATCAAATGGATGAATTGTTAAAGAAAGGACTAATGAGACTAAGTCACTCAATTTGGAGCTTAGCAGTAGTATTTGTTGCAAAGCTAGATAGCTCTCTAAGACTTTGTGTAGAATATCAAGACCTATATAAGAAATTGATTAAGAACAAATATCCTCTACCTATATGGATGACTTGTTTGATCGACTTCATGGTGCTCGAATATTCTGTAAAATGGACCTAGCTATAGGGTTCCAACAATTAAGGATAGAAGAAGATTGTATCCCTTTAATTTCATTCAAATGAGAAAATGATTTCTAGGAGTGGTTAGTTATGCCATTTGGCTTAACAAATGCTCCCACTTATTTTGTGGACCTTATGGGTAGAGTATTCAGAGATATGTTCCACAAATTCATGTTGGTTTTTATTGATGATATTCTTACATATTCAATGACTAAAGAAGAACACGAAAGGCATTTAGAGATTGCGCTAGAAATTTGAGGAGGAATGTGCTCAAGACTAAGCTTTCAAACTGCCACTTCCAGGAAGAAATGGTAAGGTTCCTTGGACATGTGTCAAAGGAAGGAATCTCAGTTGATCCTGGAAAATTACAGCCATTCTAGATTGGAAGCAATCACAAACTCAAAAGGATATCCATAGTTTCTTAGGATTGACAGGTTACTACCAAAGATATATTCAATATTTCTCCAGGATCTCTCATCAATTAATAAGTTGACTATGAATGATGTTAAATTTGAATGGACGTCGAAATGTGAAGAATCATTCCACGCACTTAAGAAAAGGTTAAGTACCGCTCCAGTCCTGACTATTATTGATGACAGTTGTGGTTTAACTGGTTATACCAATGCTTATGGTGAAGGATTAGGTGCGGTACTGATGCGACCTAGAAGAGTTACCTCATATGCCAGTAGGCAGTTAAAGACTCATGAGCAAAATTATGCAACACATGACTTTGAACTATCAACCGTTGTGTTCGCACTAAATATTTAGAGACATTATTTACCGGGTAAGAATTTCTTATAGTTTATTTTAATAAACTTTGTTTGACCTTGGAAAATAATATTCCTTCTTTAAATAGGCGAGAAGTTCAAACTCTTCAAAGATCACAAATCTTAGAAGTATCTTTTCACTCAGAATGACTTAAATATAAGACAACGGTGTTGGCTAGAATTTCTCACGTCATATGATTTAGATATCCTATATACGTTCGGAAAAGATAATGTGGTAGCGGATGCATTAAGTAGAAATCATGCCGTTATAGCTTATTTTATGGCATATCCAACTTTGATGAACTGCGTAAAAGAGAACCAGCTTAGAGATTGTTTATTCTAGAGATAGTCAAAGCAGTGGAGAAAAACACAGTAACAGGAAGATGGATATGATTCAAGGTGGATGATCAAGGAATATAAAGGATGAATGGAAGAGTATGCATCCTAAATTTCGACGGGTAAGGCAAGAAGTTTTAACAGAATGTCACAATTCTTGACTTTCAGCACATCCCGGAGTTACCATAATGTACCAAGATATGAAGAAGAATTTTTGGTGGATGGCATGAAGAGGGATATATCTATCAATATTAGAAGATGTGCAATTTGTCAACAAATCAAAAGCAATCAGCAAAAGACTGCCGAATTACTCCAACCTCTTGAAATGAACGTGGAAATGGGACCAAATATCTATGAATCTCATCGATGGCTTACCTCGATCAAGAAAGGAAAATGAATGCATTTGGGTTATCGTAGATCGGTTGACCAAAAGCCCACAATTTATCCGAGTAAAGACAACGAGAACAACTACAAGTCTTGTAGAAATATACATAAGAGAAATAGTTTGATTTCATGGTGTCCCAAGTAGTATAGTCTCTGATCGAGACCCAACCATAACCAGTAATTTCTACGAGGTATTACAAACAGCTTTAGGAATAAAGATGAGCACAAGCACTACATATCAACCCCAGATTGATGGGCAAACTAAAAGGGTAAATCGAGTATTGAAAGGTCTTCTGAGTGCTTGTATATTAGATTTTGGAGGTTTATGGGAAAATTATCTTCATCTTGTGTGATTCTCCTACAATAACAGCTATTAGGTAAGTATTGGCATGGCACTATACGAAGCCTTTTATGGCCATCCATGTAGATCCCTAGCATGTTGGATCGAAACTGGAGATCGACTAGTACTTAGTCCTGACATGATTCGAGAAGCCTTGGAAAAGGTAGACTTGATCAGAAAGAAGATGAAAGAAGCCTATAGTAGGCAGAATAGTTACGGTGCTCATAAGCGTAGAAATTTGGAATTCTTAGTTAGAGATTTTGTATTCTCGAAACTCTCTCTGAGAAGAGTGGTAAGATCTGGTCGAGCATGGAAGTTAGCACTTCGATTTGTTGGGCCTTTTCCCATTCTTAAAAGGATTATCCCATTAGCTTATCGGGTGGAATTGCCCAAAAGGTTTTCTTGTGTGCATAACATCTTTTACGTATACCATCTACGACAATGTATGTGTGATCCAGAATAGATTATAGAAACAGCTGCCCAGGAAGATTTAGAAGCAGAACCAAATTTACTAGTTATTAGACGACCAGTTCGAATCGAGGATCATGATGAAAAACAATTAAGAAGGAAGGTGGTAAGGTTGGTTAAAGTTCAATGGAGTGGCGATGCCGAAGACTGCATATTGGAAATAGAGGATAGAATGAGGAAAGCTTACTGAGTTTAGGATTAATGTATAGTTGCATGTGGTATCGAGATAGTGCACTCACCACCTATGATGTGGTCACTTATCAAATCTTGTACATATTCCCTTGTTAAATATATATTCCTATTTTTGAGTCAATTTCTTCTTATCCTTACATGCCATTGTATGAAAATCCATTCTGCAACAAGTGCCTTCGGACTTGATTGTAAAGCCCAGTATGCTGGAATTTGATAATGCAACAATTTAGGCTAAGATTATGTATATTAACTTAAAAAGTGATTTCAACAGAAATTCGAAGTGGTCTTATTAGATACCCATTGTATCTAAATATCTGTAATTTGAGTTTCTCACACTAGTCCCATGTCTGACCCAGAGTTTCTTTTCTTTTTCCTTTAAACTTTGGATGCCCTATTTTTTCAAGCAGCCAAGTAGTTAGGTAGTATGGATTATTTTAGGAGAAGCTCAGAGCATTTTGGATGGAGCATGAAGCTAGAGGATCCTATACATATAGTCATCCATTTCTAATTCCGTAGTATTTTTGTTATGCATCTATCAGCACTTGTTAGGATAGGCTGTTATAACTATCCTAGCTAGATTAGTACTTACTAGTACTTTGATGGAGCAATTTGGAGTAATTGCATGTACTATTCGCATGCATAATTAAATGTTGAATGCGATGTGAGATTCTATTTTGTTTTATCTTCTATCTTTATTTTCTTTACTTCATGATAATCTGCCTCTCTGGCACTTGGATCTTTGGCAAGGGAAAAGGAAGCATGTATTAGTGTCGATATCTAAGAGGCAAGGAGGTGGGTTGTCATTGACATTATAGCCAAATTTATCGCCTATTTGGTGTCGGTAAAATCTAATTTTACTTTATTAAGTGTTACAGTTAGTGACAATTATTTATGCCAATTTTTTTTTATCACAGTAGAACTTATGGAATTTTGAAATGGTCAAAATTCCAGTATCATCCACATTCAACTTTATAGTCCAAACACAAAGTCTTTGGTTCAATAATAATAATAATAATAATTAACTGCATTACTCAAGAAACACTGAGTTGATTTCTGTTGAAACCGTGATACTAACCACATATAACTGTGGAGACGAATTCTTTCTTAAACAGTGTTTCACATCCAATGCTTTCACTCAACTCCATTATAGTCGTTAGATGGATGTCATGCCTTGATTAAACTATAATTAAAGAAAAGTTTCCATATTAAAGCTCGATTGTGTTTTCTAGTCAAGGTAATTATGTAAAATTATCACATCGATATTCTCTGTTTGACCTTAGTTACATTAACCAATAAAAAACTATGTGAGTCGTTCCATAGTTATCCAATTATTATAAGTACGTAACCCCTTAGTGACCCCAACAAATATATAATATGTTGTCCAATGTTTAAAGAGAGTTACATACTCTAGCCTCTACGGATGTATAGATATCCAATCTCGATACATCTTGACTATGAATATTTAAAATAGTATGTTTATTTTTTTATGATAAATCACTCATGATTACAACGCATTATATCATAAAACAAACCGTTCATGTATTTTCTATTAGATATACATCTAATTAAATTAATCAATTGGTATAACATATTATATCAAGTATGTAATATAAAGAAAACATCTTTTATTTCGAACAAGAATGGTTATCGAGTTAGAAATGTAATAATTAAATAATTTCCCTTTGGCATACCCCTAACTCTATCATAGTATACTTAGATCATTGCAAAATGGTAGGTATCAGTTAATATTCTCTCTCGATTTATTGAGTAAATTCATGGTCGAAATGAGATTAGAATAAAGACCGTAGGTAAGGAGTGGTGTGTCGTACAATTGATAAGGTGCCATCCATTATTTGCAGCACTATAATTTGTTGAGCAAACTCAAGGTTAGAATCCCAATGAAAGTGAGTCCCAACACTCATTAGAGAGGTAGAAAGACTTCTATATTTCTCTTCGGGTTTTGAGAAGTATAAAAATCAATTGAGAGCTTATATTAAAATGAAATAATATATTTAACTTTACTAGTAATATATAAGAACATTTGTTATATATAAATGTCATAATCATACTTAATTAAATTTGAAAAAAATTGTTTACACCAATTTAATTTTAGAAAATGACAAGCTTGCTGTACTTAGATCATCAATACACGAAACTCCAAAAGGAAAACCTGCTAAAGATGCAGATCCCGAATTATTAATTTGTTATCACAAATGGCTAGTGGATCCTGAAATTGTCTAAGT
The DNA here is from genome assembly GCA_030765085.1 of Allium cepa. NCBI lineage: Eukaryota > Viridiplantae > Streptophyta > Magnoliopsida > Asparagales > Amaryllidaceae > Allium > Allium cepa. The sequence continues at coordinate 210,027,104 of CM060942.1, read as the reverse complement.
TTGTATGTTTTCCATCAAATCTTAGATAGCCTTAATGCAAGTATGAGACGACTAACAAATTGTTTAACACAAAGATGACGAAGGGCGTGCATGTAAAATTGTTCAACATAAAGATGACGAAGGGCATGCATGTAGATGAATACGTCTTATTAATGAAAGGCCATATTGATTGGCTTACCAATTGGACACTATAATAAGCAATGAGTTGCAAGTGGACTTGATCCTTGGGTGTCTTACCATAAAGTTTTAGCCATTCATATTGAATTGCAATATGAAGCAAATGAATGTAAGTCTCATGGAGCAACTCAATATATTGAGCTCAGTTGAGTCTTCATCCAAAGATCATGACATGTTGCTTACTGTAAAGAAAAATGCAACGTCTTCAAAGGGTTAAAGACGAGTAAGCAAGTTAATAAGAAGAGTAAGAAGAATGCTCCATAGGCAAGGGTGAATGCCATCATTGTTACAAGAAGAGGCATTAGATACGTAATTGCCCAGACCACCTTAAACTTGTCAAAGTGAAGAAAAAGAATGGTTCTACTGCTCCCACAAATATATTTATAATTCAAAAAAAATTTACAATCAATAAATTATCTTGGGTTATAGAAACTAAATCTCGAACTCATATCTATAATTTGTTATAGGGACGTAAGAACATGCGACATTTGGCAAAGGGTGAAATGAGGCTTTAAATTGTTGACGGATCTTTGGTAGATGCAGCTACAACTAAAGACTATCACTTGGCTTTGCTGAATGGATTAGATTGTAAATAACTGCTATTATGTGAAAATCTTTATTTGTGGAATAATTCCTACATCTAGATTGTCTGAGACAGCATACTATTTCCCTTGTGTTGAAAATGTTATGAACATTATGATTGATGGAATAAAATCTGTAATGGTGTTTAGGATAGTGGCATGTATGCACTTAATTCTAATCATATTTGTGTTGTGAAAAATTCTTTTAATGTTGACATTAATAATGATTATCTATTATATTGTAGACTATGCCACACTAATGACAAAAGGCTAACAAACTGAAAACTGAAGGTTTTCTACCATTATTTGATTCTGAATCATTTGATAGTTATGAGTCGTGTCTTAAAGGAAAAATGACCAAGAATCCCTTTAATGGGAGCAATAAATGACCAAATGAACTCTTGAGTCTCGTACGTAAAGATGTATGTGGCCAAATGCCTATACTTACTGAATGTAATTCGTTTTATTTTGTAACTTTTACCAATGATTTGTCAAGACTAGGATATGTATATTTATAAATAATAAATCAGGCCTTTGTGAGAAATTTAAAGAGTACAATAATGAGGTTGAAATCAAATGAACCAAAAGCTTTAAACACATTGATTTGATCGAGTAGGCGAGTATGTTGGACAAGAGCTCCTATAGTACTTAAATGATAATACAGTTATCTGTCAAGGTACTCCAACCTATACTTTTTAAGACATTAGTGTTTTAGAAAGAATGAATGAACCATGTTAGAGATGGTTTGTTTCATGATGAGTAAAGCTGAGTTTCCTCTTTTCCATTGGGGATATGTGTTGGAAACCTAGTGCAAATATAGAATTTGATGCCTATTAAATCTTTGCCTAAGACCACATATAAGAGGTGGTTTGGGAGGAACCCCAACTCAAGTATTTTAAGGTGTAGGGTTGTCTAGCCTACTTAAGCAAATTGGCCCAAATAAACTCGAGGTAAAATCGACATTTTGTAAATTTATAAGGTATCCGAAGAATTCAAAATGATATATTTTCCACAATACTGAGGAATAAAAGGTTATTATTTATTGGCATGCTATCTCTTTGTAAAAAGAATCTTTTATGAAAGAAATTAAAAAGTGAGATTGTAGACTTAGATGAGATCTGTAATACCTCGTAAACTTCAACAATTAAATAATGTTAAAATTTGAAATTTGGTAAATTCTAGAGTTTGGTCATGGAAGTTGCATCATTGCATCTATAGTGATTTTTTAATCAATTTTCATATATAATATGTTGAAATCGGAGTTCAAACGAAGAAGTTATAGACATTTATAGTTTTCGAATTTAAAATTTAAATATTTGAATTTAAAATTTTGGTTGAATATAAAATTTTGAATTTAAATAATGGTTAACATTAAGAGAGACTTAAGGTTTAAGTAAACGTTAATTATATTTTGGTTAATGTATAAATTAAATAAGGTATTTAATAAATAATTAACATAAATTAAACAACGCAGAAATCAAAGGCCACAAGTAGGGGTCGGTAAACAGCCTATAACCAACGGTCGACATCTTGTGTTCAACGGTCAATCGGTGGGAGTCTGAGGCTGCTAGGGTTTCGGGAAATTGAATGTGTCCAATTTAGTTATTTTAATCCATTGCCAATCCTTTTTCTCCCTATCTTCTGATTTTTGAAAACTAATCTATATATACAATGTATTTGTTGCATATTCAAAAAGAGGAAGATCTAACAAAGAATTAAGAGTGGTATCAATCAGATCCTATCTTCTCCTTCTTCTTCTTTAGATTCCATAAATAGTTAGGACTTTCAGGTAAGAGGTTTAGATGTTTTATTCTTTTTTTCTAATTCTATTCTTCTCTAGTTTCTTATTCTAAATCTAATTTCTATATATGATTCACTTTCTTGTATATTAAAATAGAGGAAGATCTGAAATGAATTAGGCATGGTGGAATCAAATCCACTTGGGAAGCAAATACTTCTCTATGAGTGGAAATATCAAAATTTCACATTTTTGTAAATGAATAGTATCTATTTAGATTTGATGTATGTCTTGGAAAATTTTGGTGAATGAAAATACAACATCTAAAAAACCCAAATTTCCTTAAATAATGCAAATATGTGAATATGTTGGAATTTCAATCATTAGTATTAACATAGTAGGAGCAGATCCGTAATTGAGATTTAGATAATTCATAATTAGTGCAAAGTTTGAATTTTATTGCAGTTTGTACTGCCTATTTAAGTAAATTAAACATTATGGACCCTTTTTCACTTCAAAATTGGTTTATGTAAAAGTTGAATAGAATATGAAAGATCTAAATTATAAGACTTTTTTTACTTGAAATAGAAGAACTAGATTCTACTTTGTTATATGAGATGAGTTTGGTATTGTTCCTTTTGTATACAAGTGAGTTGTTGGCTAAGAATACTGGCTATATATTTTCTTGGAATTTGAGAATTGTATAAGTTTAACATTCAAATTAATTAGTTTTTTTCTTTGTGTGTGACTAGAAATATTCTATTCGAATCTCATGTATATATATATATATATATGTATATAATATTAATGTATTGATTATTAAAACTATTAATGTATTGATTACAGCATATGGAGCGTAAAAATAGTATTATTAGAATAGTTCGGTAATATTAATTTGTAGGAAGATAGTTAACGTAAATTAGGGAGTTAATCCCTAATTTGGGGCATAATAAAGGGTTACCTTATACAGCCACAACTATTAATCGTGTAGGATGGTATATGTGTATAATTTGTATACATATGAAGTATGACTAAGTTATTTGGACGTCGGGTCAATCCAAAATTACATGGAAGTCTGCCTAGCAAAATCTGGCTACCAACTGTGACACCCCACCCCGAGAACCACATTAGTAGATCGAATGAAGTGCTTAGCTTCGAGCTCGAGGAGTTGCTTCTTAAGTTCCTCGTTCTCCTTAGTAGACATCCTCATGGGAGGACGACTAACTGGTTGCGCACCAGGGATGAGGTCAATACGAAACTCTATGGCCCGCTTGGGTGGCAATCCCGAAACAGGCTCAAAAATATCAGCGAAGTCACAAATGATCGAAATTCGAGACACATCATCCTCATCGTCTCGAGAATCAAGAGCATATATGGATGCTACGGAATCACAATCGGTATCCCGAAGCATAAGAGATAACTACGAAGGAGAGTCTGGATGGCGGAGATAAATGACTCTATCGGAACAAAGAATCCTGGCATCATATCGAACTAGCCAGTCCATACCAAATATCATGTCAAAACCAAGCGAGGGAATCACGTGCAGATTCGCACGGAAAGAGAATCCACAAAGAAGAACCTCAACATTATCACAATATAAGCTAAGGGTTGCGGACCCCCCGATGGGATTCGCAATCCTCAAAGAAGTAAGCAAGCAAGAAACATCCAAAGAACAAGTATCCACGAGTCCCTTCGATACGAATGAGTGTGACGCACCCGTATCGAAGAGCACTCTAATCGATCGACCATGGAAAACAATAGAACCCTCTAAGATGGGAGAAAATGTACCTTTCGACTTAGTCGCATCACTAGAAGTTGCTACATTGAGATTCCCTGGACGAGAACCTTTATTCTTATTAGGACAAGTAGAAACCAAATGTCCTTCAGCTTTGCAGTGGTTACATCTCTTGGGTTTAGGACATTCTCGGACTGGATGGTTAGGAGATCCACAATTGTAGCAAGCAAAAGGCTTAGCTTGAGGAGGGGCTTGAGATTGAGTAGAAGATCCGACTTGCTTCTTTTTCTTGGAAGGAAAGAACTTAGGCTTACGGAAAGGAAACTTCTTCTTCTTTGGATTAGACTGAACACCACCCTCGCCATCACTGTCTTTCTCATTCTCAACTATCTCGAGATGGAGAGCGGCATCAACTAACTCTTCAAAAGAAAGCTTGAGTTGGAGCATTAAAGACTTCTTCAAATATTTCTTAAGTCCGGATATGAACTTAAGATTTTTCTTGTATGGGGTGCTAATGAACTCCAACCCATACTTAGAGAGGGACTCAAAGGAAGAAACATAATCTGAAACTGAAGAGTTGCCCTGCTTCAACTCGATGAAGCGACGAGTAAGAAGAGCCTTTTTCGACTCGGGTACGAACTTAAGCTCAAATCTATCTCGAAATTGCTGCCATGTGAGGTTAGTCTCATCCACCTCAGCGATAAGAAGCTCGTACCAATCTAAAGCACGCTCATGTAGCATACTGGATGCCACAAGAACTCGATGATGATCTGAAAGCTCCATACGTAAGAATACACGCTCACAAGTGCGAAGCCAGGCTTGCACATCAAGAACCGACTCGGAGCCTTTGAATGGCTTGCCTCCAAGATTAATAAAGTCACTACATAGTCGTGCAAATACAGACTTGCGAGGAGATGAAGATGGAATAGGAGCGGGAGGTTGGGTGCTCCCAAGAAGTTCTCGAATCTGATCAGTAGTCATATAAACATCTTCGGGTCGTGAACCACTGGACGGTCCCGATGCCGAAGGGCGAGCTCTACCTCTTCCAGACATAGCTGAAAGATAAAAATGAGAGAAGATCATTCATAGGGTAGATACATATATATAAAGCAATTGAAATGCAGTAATTAAGGAATACTACGGAATAACATTTAACATTCCTAGACATATTCCTTTCTATCTACCCCGAAGGAATTGAAAAGGATAGGGATATAACGAGGCTGGCCACGATTAAGGGATGAGATGTACAAGGGTATTGTACTTGATGTACGGTTCATCGTGTTCACTGTTCTGCGTTTATTTCATTTTGTTCTGAATCCTCGCTCTGATACCAAGCTGTGACACCCCACCCCGAGACCCACATTAGTAAAGAGAATTAATGAGTTATTCCGTCTACTAATGCAGAGAATAGGGCTGGTTAAGGGCGACCGAATAGTAATGCATTAGCTAAAGACTAAGTACGTCGATTTTTACCATATTTTTTTCGTGTATCTCAAGTGATCGACATACTCAATGTTTAACTAATACGATACTACACGGCTGTAGGATCTATTCAGAAACAAAATGCAATAAATATAACAATCACATCACAGAACAGCAGCCACAGATATATACAGTAATACAGCCGAACATCAAATGTAATACCCTACATCATAGTGGCGTGTAACCACACAATATACATACATCTCCGTCTCTATAAAAGAATATGTACAATAAGCTGACACAAAAGAGACAACACGAAAGATGTAGCCAAGTCCATAGTCATAAGCCCCTCAAAAATCAAAATGGGTCCAAGCACAAAAGATAGATATCCGACCTAACCTGCAACTCGGTCTGACCCGAGTGACAAACACACGGGTCAGGCAGACTGAATCTTATCGTTAGAAAAAAATACGATAAGGTGAAAGGGAACTTTCCCCTTATAGCCTAAAGGGAAACATAAGCAGATAAGAATTACTAGAGTAGATATCATATAACCTCTACACGTCACTACAGGTGGTTTGAAACTATGTATATACTTGGTTTAACAAAAGAGAATGAGTGAGTAGGGTATAAGGGAAACTCCTAACAATCATTCATTAAATAATTATCCTTCCAAAATCATATAAAATCCCAAGTATCAATTCATAAATTCGAAATTACCAAAATCCACCAAGAAATCATATATGCCTTTCTCATATCTATAAAGCTATAGAAAACACATAAAATGGTGGCAAAATTGAAATCATCATGAATCATCAAAAGAAACCTCGGATTGGCCAGATCCCGCATGCCGAAGCAATGCTGCACATGCTACTTACCAGTACTACCATCATTATGGTACCATATCCATCTATTGACCGAAATCCTCACATCGAATTGTTTCGGTCTATGACGTCATCTATATCCATCCCGAACACCCGCCATCATAGTGATTGGAGTCTTCACTCCAATCGGTGTCCGCTGAGCCCCCGCCATCATAGTGATCGAGCCAAACATTGCTTGGCCCGATCGGGACTCAAAGTACTGGTAGTCCTTCTAGAATGTGTCAGAAACTCTTGGATAGTAACCCGAAAAGTGGTAACGTACGTCCCATACCGCACGTTCTCACTTAGCGGTTTTCTAGCCGCTAGTCGATGCCACACTATGAAAATCATCTAAATCATCAAAAAAAAATCGCCTCATGTCATCGGCGAATGGTATGAAATGCCAAACTTGTCTTATCTCATCGACAAGTAAGAAATACCATAAATTCATCAATCATCATCAAATTCCATCGAAATATTTGCCTCATATCATTGGCAAGAGCATCTCCATCAACATAGCCCATCATTGAATATACTCCTATTTAGGAGTTCTCGGATTATATATATATCAACCAAATAAATTGATATGGAATAATGCCCCAATTAAGATTTAAATACATCAAAAACATACCACGAAGTGGCTGTCATCAAAGAGGAATTCAAACAATTCCCAAAAGTTGTTTCGATCGTACAAGTCCGAAATTAACCGATAAAGTAAATTCACGAGTCTCATACCTCGTAATTTTACTAAATCGTTTAATTTACTTTCTCATACGTCCGAAAAAGAATCAAAGTAATTAAAATAAATAAAATTAATTATAATATATTTTACTAGAGAAAATGGGATTTTAAACCAATTTCTAGAAATTTATCTAAAGGATTTTGAGAGAAAACTCATCATTTAAAAGAATTTTAATGATTTTGAAAGCCTAGAAAATAAAGAATAATTGTTTAGAAACCTTTAAAAATGTATAAAAACATTTATTATGCAAACCATGATTTTAGAAGATTTTATGCAATTTATTCGGATTTTTAAAACTCAAAAGACAACAATTTGCAATTTAATCGGCATAAATCGATATTCAAATTTAAATCAAATTTGAATTAAATTTAAATCAAAATCTTATCCTAACTTGACTATTCCATTGCTGGACATAATAATCAAACATTAGCATTAAATTTCATTTATAAAAATTTGCAAAAGAATGCAAATGAAATTGTCAAAATCGGACAAATATATAAATATTGCGGCTGTCAATGACAGACCAACAGTAAAAACATCAATTTTTCACCATGTAAACAACAAAATCTTATAAAACATAAAACATAAAAGTTGTAGGATATTTCCTAAGGATTTCAGAACAACTTGAATTTCAAGATTCCGATCAGTAACGTGAAAGTTATGATCGAAATACTATATAGAAAAAAAAAATGTGCACTGGTTATTAACACGGACCAGCAACGAAAAAATCAAATTTTGTCGATGTAGACTTCAAAATTATTCAAAACTGAAAACATAAAAGTTGTGCCATATTTCACAAGGATTTCAGAACATCTAAAATTTCAAAATTCCAATTTGAAACGCAAAAGTTATGCTGGAAATACTATTCAGACATTAGAGCACTATTAGTATTTTCTGTGCAAATACCCTCTCGGTTTTGCAACTTTGACAGCAAATAAGAAGGTCCAAATGGATTTGAAACTCAACAAAACTTTGCAAAAATGAACTCTGACAAGTATACTATAAACTGAAAAAAGTTTGACGGCAATCCGATGCCGTATGCACAAGATATGGGCAAACAAAGTTGCACCATTTTCAGCAAGACATAACATATATTAAGAGCAAAATTTTATACGTAATCAACCATTATAGCTTCAGATTTTTTTTTCATACACTGGCCATTTCAGTTTGCATAAGCTTTAACTTACCGTAAGAAGGCAAAAGATGCTAAATTTCCTTACAAGATGAAGCCTTTCAACGAAGATTTGAGCCTAGAGAACCTGTAGAAGCTGAAATAGAAGCATGCAAGAAGGAAAAACATCAAAACCCAACTTACAGTAACTGAACCATAGATTTCTCATGAATTAGAGATTACTGAGGTAGGAGATTACCTTGATTTATGTTTTTAACCAGAGAAACTCTAGATTTTGCAAATTTAATTAGAAAATTAACAAGGAATTAGCATGGAGGCCATTATTCCTATTTCTAGAAGCTTTCTTCACTTTTGAGAAGATGAGAAGAAGGAGTACGAAGTGTCTGTACCTACTTCTCCTTTCTTCAGCTGCTTCTCAAGTGGGTTTGGGTTTGGATTCAACCCATTGGCCCAAAATTAATTACTTAGCCGAAATAATGAAGTTTTTTTTTCTTTTTTTCCATCTTTCTCAATTTTCATCCTTTTTAAACGAAATAAATTGTGTTGCGATCGTTGCAACGTCTAGAATTTATTAAGATGATAAAATCATCATATTTCAACAATTTTAAATGTTATTTTATCAATAAACTCTTATTTTTAACAAATTTACACTATTTAAAGAAATAATGCAAATTTGACATATTTTAGTTACATAAAATACATTTTCCATCCAATAAAGTGTAAATAATTATTTTAACATCCCTAAAACATAAAAACACCATTACTAAAAATATTTATTATAATTAATTAATTAATAACCATTTTCCTTTGTATTATTAATAAAGAAAAAGCAATTTTGGCAATAAATTGCAATACCACCAAATTTTACATGTTAATTGAATGTAGTCGCACAACTCCACTCAAAAATTCATGAAATAAAGTAATAACTTTATTTCCACACATGTTTATCTTTTTTATTCACAATAAAAATATTTATTCTTCATTTTAGAATTTATTTCAACCATTTTAAATTGAAATAAATCTCATGTCCTCACGATGAAACACAATCAATTACATTTCAACCAAGATTTTATCCAACAATATTGTTTATATCAACTAAACAATATATTTCAAAATTTTCTTCCAATTAAATCAATAAAACCAATATTAAATCATAATCATCAATACAATTTAATTTTAGCGGTAATCTCCAACCAGGGTTGTTACAGACTCTCCCCCTTAACAAAATTGCGTCCACGCAATTTCTAGGGGAAAAACCGTAACACTTATGACGATTCAACTAAAAGAAACAAGAAATAGCCTGAGATAATAAATTCTCACCGTCACTGGAAGAAGAAAGAAAGCCAGGAAAAGATCGCTCGATAGATTCTCTAGTTTCCCAAGTACAATCATTGGGGTTTCATGTCCATTGAATCTTTACAAGAGGTACGTTCTTGCTTCGAAGGCGTCTCACCTCCGAATCAAGGACGCGAATAGGCTGCTGAACAGTAGATAGACTCGGTGAGATCTCAAGCTTAAGTTGTTCGGATGGATCAACAACGAAATCAGAGTCTCAAATGCACTTCCGAAGCTGAGAGACGTGGAAGACGTCATGAATACCAGATAAATGAGACGGAAGAGTCACTCGATCAGCAAATAGACCGATGCGCTCAGTAATCGAAAATGGTCCTATAAAACGAGGAGCCAATTTCCCTGTAGAGCTAAAGCGCATCACCCCCTTTAAAGGAGATACTCGAATGAACACAAGATCACCGACAGCGAATTCAAGAGGCTTCCTACGGTTGTTCGCGTAGGATTTCTGGCAATTCTGTGCCTCTTTCATCCTCTGTCTAATAAGCGATATCTTTTCTGAAGAATCACAAACTGAGTCTGGACCGAGTATAAACTTCTCGCCAAATTCTAGCCAACAAGATGGAGATCGGCACGGTCTTCCGTACAATGCCTCGAAAGGAGTCATACCAATACTGGATTGATAGCTGTTATTGTATGAGAACTCTACCAATGGTAGATGATCCTCCCAAGAACCACTGAAATCAAGAATGCATGCACGTAGAAGGTCTTCAAGAATACGATTCACCCTCTCAGTCTGTCCATCAGACTGGGGATGATAAGCTGTAGAAAGATTCAGCTTTGTTCCCAAAGCTTGCTGAAAACTGGTCCAGAAATGGCTGGTAAACAAAGGATCACGATCACATACGATCGAAGAAGGAACACCATGTAATCGCACGACTTCTTTAATGTAGAGCTTAGCCAAGAGAGGAGCATTCCTATTAGATTTAATAGGGATGAAATGGGCGGATTTAGTAAGACGATCCACAATAACCCAAATGCTAGAATGACCTGACCTCGAACGAGGTAAGCCGTCAACAAAGTCCATCGATACCTGATCCCACTTCCACTGTGGGACCTCTAAAGGCTGAAGAAGACCAGATGGCCATTGATGCTCGGCCTTAACAAGCTGACAGGTCATGCAATTGCTTACATAACTTGCAATATCACGCTTCATGCCTTCCCAATAGTAAAGGCGATGCATATCCGCGTACATCTTACTGCTACCCGGATGGATGGTATACTTAGAGCGATGACAATCATCAAGTATGTCATGCCTAAGTGCTGAATTAGATGGAACAACTATACGGTTCCTCAGACGAAGGCAACCATGAGAATCAATTGAATAATCCCGCAACTCCTCATCACGGGACTCAGATGAGCAAGACTGAATGAGGCGCATAATATAAGCATCACTTCTCTGGCACTCAGAGATACGATCAAGAAGAGAAGGTCGAGCCACCATACTGAATAATAAGACCGGTGAATCAGATGACGGCGCTCGATCACGAATGTCGAAGCTGGATAAGGCCTCAAGAACATGCCATTCGGCTAACATCATGGAAACAACTGCCGAATGCTTGCGGCTAAGCGCATCAGCTACAAGATTACCCTTCCCTGGGGTATACTCGATATCGAAATCATATGAGGCGAGGAACTCTAACCATCGTTGTTGCCTCATATTCAATTCCTTCTACGAAAAGAGGTACTTGAGAGACTTATGATCGATATAAAGGACGAAATGCTCACCAAGGAGATAATAACGCCATATCTTCAAGGCGAAGACGATGGCTGCAAGCTCTAAATCATGGGTCACGTACCGAACCTCTTTCGGACGTAATTTCCTTGAAGCATAGGCAACAACCCGATCCTTCTGCATAAGAACCGCACCAAGCCCACTGTGGCTTGCATCAGTATAAACAATGAGATCTTGGTTCCCTTCAGGAACCACAAGCACATGAGCATGTGTGAGAAGCTCCTTCAATCGCTGGAAGGCAGCCTCACGCTTGTCAGACCAGATAAAACGAACACCCTTCCTAGTGAGGTTTGTAAGAGGAAGCACGATGCGAGAGAAATCCTTAATGAAACGGCGATAATAACCCGCTAAACCCAGAAAGCTACGAATCTCATGAACATTCTCAGGCCTCTTCCAATTCTGAATAGCTTCGATCTTAGAAGGATCAATGGAAATACCTTCTGAAGATACAACATGGCCTAAGAACTTCACTTGCTTTTCCCAAAAGTGACACTTAGAAAGTTTTTCTTTGAGTTGATGCTTTCAGAGAGTACTCAAAACAATTCTAAGATGTCGAGCATGGTCCTCTTCGGACTTGGAATATACTAAGATATCATCGATGAATACAAAAACAAATTTATCGAGATATTCCCGAAATACCCGATTCATAAGATCGACAAAGTAGGCAGGTGCATTCGTCATTCCGAACGGCATGACAAGCCACTCATAAGAACCATAGCGAGTGCGGAATGCGGTGAGAGGGATACTATCCTCCGCAACTCGGAGCTGATGAAAACCAGTGGCAAGGTCTAACTGTGAAAATACCTTAGCACCACTTAACTGATCGAACATGTCGTCGATCCTTGGTAAAGGGTAATGATTCTTGATGGTTAACTTATTAAGCTTGCGATAGTCGATGCAAAGCCTAAGAGTCCCGTTGGACTTCTTCACGAATACTACCGCGGCCCCCCACGGTGAAGAGCTAGATCGAATGAAGTGCTTAGCTTCGAGCTCGAGGAGTTGCTTCTTAAGTTCCTCGTTCTCCTTAGTAGACATCCTCATGGGAGGACGACTAACTGGTTGCGCACCAGGGATGAGGTCAATACGAAACTCTATGGCCCGCTTGGGTGGCAATCCCGAAACAGGCTCAAAAATATCAGCGAAGTCACAAATGATCGAAATTCGAGACACATCATCCTCATCGTCTCGAGAATCAAGAGCATATATGGATGCTACGGAATCACAATCGGTATCCCGAAGCATAAGAGATAACTACGAAGGAGAGTCTGGATGGCGGAGATAAATGACTCTATCGGAACAAAGAATCCTGGCATCATATCGAACTAGCCAGTCCATACCAAATATCATGTCAAAACCAAGCGAGGGAATCACGTGCAGATTCGCACGGAAAGAGAATCCACAAAGAAGAACCTCAACATTATCACAATATAAGCTAAGGGTTGCGGACCCCCCGATGGGATTCGCAATCCTCAAAGAAGTAAGCAAGCAAGAAACATCCAAAGAACAAGTATCCACGAGTCCCTTCGATACGAATGAGTGTGACGCACCCGTATCGAAGAGCACTCTAATCGATCGATCATGGAAAACAATAGAACCCTCTAAGATGGGAGAAAATGTACCTTTCGACTTAGTCGCATCACTAGAAGTTGCTACATTGAGATTCCCTGGACGAGAACCTTTATTCTTATTAGGACAAGCAGAAACCAAATGTCCTTCAGCTTTGCAGTGGTTACATCTCTTGGGTTTAGGACATTCTCGGACTGGATGGTTAGGAGATCCACAATTGTAGCAAGCAAAAGGCTTAGCTTGAGGAGGGGCTTGAGATTGAGTAGAAGATCCGACTTGCTTCTTTTTCTTGGAAGGAAAGAACTTAGGTGTTTGCGTGAAAAATGGCCGCAAACACCCAAAGTCGTATGAGTTGGTTGATTTTATGTTGTTCTTAGTGATTTGGGTGATTTATGCAAATGTATGAAAAGCAGGGACTAAATTGTAAAAGACACACAGATTTATAGTGGTTCGGCAAGAACATGCCTACGTCCACTTTATATGTTATTCTCCTTTTTTCCTTCAGATTACAAGTACAAAGCTTTGATTACAAGTATCTAAAGTTGTTTGAGAGTTCCTTCCAGGCTTGAGCTCTCAAACTTGTCCCCCATTGTTGTACCCCTGCCCCTCTATTTATAGAGTGAGGCTGGGGGAAGGGGTCTTGGATGTTTATAGCTGCTAGCGGGCTTGGGCCGAAGCAATCTGGACTGGCAACTTTCTGGTTCGGCGAAGCTTTGGTTCGGCAATTAGTGGGAGAGAGGTTGATTCGGTGGTAGGGAGAGAGGTTGACTCGGCTATAGGTTGTGTGGGGTGTCGTTTGATCCGGTGGTGGGTTGGACCGGCAGTAGTATTTGGAGCTAGTTCGGTGGTGGCATGGTTCGGTGGCTTGTGGAGAGGCACTGGTTCGGGGGGTGTTTGGTCTGGTGATGGAGGAGGCAAGCTTTGGTTCGGTATTGAGGTGGAGAGGCTTGGTTCGGCATTGGCTTGGAGTGGGTGTGGTCCGGCAATGCTTGGACCGGCATTACATGGGAAATACCGAATGAACTGAGTAGGATGCCGGATGAACAGCGCCGAATGAGATTGCCGAATGAGACTTTAGACCTTTGATTCCGAGTGGACTCTCGCATTGTTTCACCAAATGAACTTTTATATTTGAACCTTGAGTGAAATCCCCGACTCATGTACGCTTGCTTGCTTCTTCTTGGTTCCGGTCGTGGTGGAAATGCATACAATCTTGATATTCCAGTTCTGTCCAAAAATTGGGATAACACTTTGCCCCCCAAAATATGCCTTGCGGTAGGAAGGCGTGTTTTGTAATGCCATGAGCTGGATGTTCATATCCTGTTGACAACCTGTAAAGAGCTTGATATTTTATATAGCCCCAAATGACGACCGTTCGGGATCGAGCTATTTGGGATGAAGCGCGGCCGTTCATGGTCAAGCGCTTAACTTCAAATGACGACCGTTCGTGATCAAGTCATTTGCGGTGAAGTGCGACCGTGCGCGGTCAAGCGCATAAATCCGTGCGCCGATCGTTCGGGATCGAGTCATCTGCAATGAAATGTGACCGTTCAAGGTCAAGCGCTTTACTTCAAATGACGACCGTTCGGATCGAGTCATTCGAGGTAAAGTGCGACAGTGCGCGGTCGAGTCTGTAAGTCCACGCGTCGATCGCTCGAGACCGAGCCTTTTGTGATGAAATGTGACCGTTCAAGGTCAAGCGCCTAACTTCAAATGACGATCGTTCGTGATCAAGTCATTCGAGGTAAGGTGCGACAGTGTGCGGTCAAGTGGTGGTCCTCAAATGACGACCGTTCGCGATCAAGCCATTTGAGGTAAGGTGTAGCAGTCAGTGATCAGGTGGCGGACCTCAAATGACGACCGTTCGCGATCGAGCCATTTGAGGTAAGGTGAGCTGTGCCGTTCGAGGCGAGTTGTGCCGTTCGAGGCGAGTTGTGCCGTTCGAGGCGAGTTGTGATCGTTCGCGATCGGGTGCCGTTCGAGGCGAATTGTGACTGTTCGAAGTCGGGTGCCGTTCGAGGCGAATTGTGACTGTTCGAAGTCGGGTGCCGTTCGAGGCGAATTGTGACTGTTCGAAGTCGGGTGCCGTTCGAGGCGAATGAGTGTGCCCGGGGGGGACTTAATATTATCAGTGTTGGAGTTATTGTTTGGGGAGGTTTTTTCGAATCAAAGACTTCGGCAGTTCGTTGCCATGCAATAGGTGGTGCTCGTGGACCGTTCGCGATCCAACGGGCATACAAGTAAATAACTTTTCCATGGAATTGTAAATGTTAAAGCAATAGTACCTTACAGCAGAAATGTCCAAACAGGAAGAATTCAAATGTTCAAATCGAAACAAAAGCAAAGCAAGGATGTCAAAGTGTAAGTTCCCACCCCGAAGCAGTCAATGATCATTCAGAGCATGCCTGGAGATCGTTCGCGATCTCGTACATGTGTAAATGATTTAATTGCTTTAGTGGAAGCTTACGACTTGTTCATCGTTATTTTAATCAAGCAATCAATGGATAATCAAATGGTGCCCTGATCCAGGGTCACCTCTAGCTGATGTAGAGGGTGGTCGCTCTGGCTCCACCGCTGGAGTTCGCCTCCTCACATACTGAAGGAGCATACCGTTCCGGATAAGCCCTTCCACCTCGTCCTTCAAATGCCTACAATCATTAGTGTTATGACCATTCAATTCATGAAATACACAAAACTTATCTGATTTTCTTTCGTCAGAGGTTGGATCCCTTCGCATTGGTCTACGATACGGAACCTGCCCCTTGGTATTCTGATAAATCCGTTCCAAACTCTCATTCAACTCTGAATAGGTGGTGAATCGTGGCTCTCTTCGTAGCCACTTTGTCCTGTCATCATTATCCTCAGCCTTTCTTTTTCCTTTGCTAGTCTCCGCACCCTTTCCAGGTGGGTTTCCGCTCTTGATTGTGTAAACGTCATCTTCTTCCTCTCTTTCTGCACTAGCATCTTCCAAACGCAGAAACTTTTCAGCCTCGTGATAGAATTCTCCCAGATTCATAGGCGGGTCCTTGGTTAATGAATTCTTGAACTCTGTGTTACCAGCTATTCCAGATACAGCTGCCATCATGACCATAGCTGGATCTGGTCGATCCACTGATGCTGCTGCCGCATTAAATCGCGTTAGGAAGCTTCTCAAAGTCTCTCCAGTTTTCTGTTTCAAGGTTGCCAAAGTCATCACATTCTTGGGTCTCGCAATATGAACCCTGAATTGCCTCATGAATCTCTCAGTTAAATCTGCCCATGTTCCTATGGAGCCGCTCTCCAGTTGTCTAAACCATAACGCTGCAATGTCCGTCAAATACAGTGGAAAGCATCGGGCCATAACCTCCTCTGATGCCCCCAGCACTTCCATATGTCTCATATACTTCGTTAGATGGACCGTGGGGTCCGTTTTCCCGTTGTACATGTCCAATGATGGTAGCTTGAATTCTGGTGGGTTCCTAGCCATCCTGATCGCGGAAGAAAAAGGACTCCTGTTTACATCTTCCAAGTCTCTGTTTACTAAACCGCCTCTCATAGCTCTTCTAACCATCTCTGCTAATCTGTCGTTGTCTCCAAGCTGTAGCTCTCGTTCACTGTCTTCGACCTGCCCCCCAAGTCCACGGGAGTTTCCATGTGTATGCCTCCTTGGCTGAACGTTCATTCCTCTATTGCTACCAGGTGGCTCGGATGCCCCCATCTCACTTCCCGGGGTCGGATCAACATGCTCTGCGTGAGTGCCCCCTAGCTCTGGTGCTGCACCAGATGGTCCTGCTCCGTTCTGAATTCCAGCCGCTCCTTGGATCTGTGCTCCAATTTGCCCAATTTGTTGAAGTAAGTTCTGGATCATCTCTTCTTGCCTTCTCATCATGACCTCCATCTCATCCCTAGTGATGAAGATCGACGCTTGATTCCCTCTTGAGGAAGCCTCTTGACTTCCTTGGTGTTCGCTTCTCTCTGGCCTTTGCCTTTTACTTGTTTGTCTCGTCATAACTCTTAGATCTGAACTCTTAGATTTTCAAATTCAACTTCTGTCCGTGTAGCGGAAGCTGGTTCCTCTCAGTGAAAGCACCAAAATGTTTGCGTGAAAAATGGCCGCAAACACCCAAAGTCGTATGAGTTGGTTGATTTTATGTTGTTCTTAGTGATTTGGGTGATTTATGCAAATGTATGAAAAGCAGGGACTAAATTGTAAAAGACACACAGATTTATAGTGGTTCGGCAAGAACATGCCTACGTCCACTTTATATGTTATTCTCCTTTTTTCCTTCAGATTACAAGTACAAAGCTTTGATTACAAGTATCTAAAGTTGTTTGAGAGTTCCTTCCAGGCTTGAGCTCTCAAACTTGTCCCCCATTGTTGTACCCCTGCCCCTCTATTTATAGAGTGAGGCTGGGGGAAGGGGTCTTGGATGTTTATAGCTGCTAGCGGGCTTGGGCCGAAGCAATCTGGACTGGCAACTTTCTGGTTCGGCGAAGCTTTGGTTCGGCAATTAGTGGGAGAGAGGTTGATTCGGTGGTAGGGAGAGAGGTTGACTCGGCTATAGGTTGTGTGGGGTGTCGTTTGATCCGGTGGTGGGTTGGACCGGCAGTAGTATTTGGAGCTAGTTCGGTGGTGGCATGGTTCGGTGGCTTGTGGAGAGGCACTGGTTCGGGGGGTGTTTGGTCTGGTGATGGAGGAGGCAAGCTTTGGTTCGGTATTGAGGTGGAGAGGCTTGGTTCGGCATTGGCTTGGAGTGGGTGTGGTCCGGCAATGCTTGGACCGGCATTACATGGGAAATACCGAATGAACTGAGTAGGATGCCGGATGAACAGCGCCGAATGAGATTGCCGAATGAGACTTTAGACCTTTGATTCCGAGTGGACTCTCGCATTGTTTCACCAAATGAACTTTTATATTTGAACCTTGAGTGAAATCCCCGACTCATGTACGCTTGCTTGCTTCTTCTTGGTTCCGGTCGTGGTGGAAATGCATACAATCTTGATATTCCAGTTCTGTCCAAAAATTGGGATAACATTAGGCTTACGGAAAGGAAACTTCTTCTTCTTTGGATTAGACTGAACACCACCCTCGCCATCACTGTCTTTCTCATTCTCAACTATCTCGAGATGGAGAGCGGCATCAACTAACTCTTCAAAAGAAAGCTTGAGTTGGAGCATTAAAGACTTCTTCAAATATTTCTTAAGTCCGGATATGAACTTAAGATTTTTCTTGTATGGGGTGCTAATGAACTCCAACCCATACTTAGAGAGGGACTCAAAGGAAGAAACATAATCTGAAACTGAAGAGTTGCCCTGCTTCAACTCGATGAAGCGACGAGTAAGAAGAGCCTTTTTCGACTCGGGTACGAACTTAAGCTCAAATCTATCTCGAAATTGCTGCCATGTGAGGTTAGTCTCATCCACCTCAGCGATAAGAAGCTCGTACCAATCTAAAGCACGCTCATGTAGCATACTGGATGCCACAAGAACTCGATGATGATCTGAAAGCTCCATACGTAAGAATACACGCTCACAAGTGCGAAGCCAGGCTTGCACATCAAGAACCGACTCGGAGCCTTTGAATGGCTTGCCTCCAAGATTAATAAAGTCACTACATAGTCGTGCAAATACAGACTTGCGAGGAGATGAAGATGGAATAGGAGCGGGAGGTTGGGTGCTCCCAAGAAGTTCTCGAATCTGATCAGTAGTCATATAAACATCTTCGGGTCGTGAACCACTGGACGGTCCCGATGCCGAAGGGCGAGCTCTACCTCTTCCAGACATAGCTGAAAGATAAAAATGAGAGAAGATCATTCATAGGGTAGATACATATATATAAAGCAATTGAAATGCAGTAATTAAGGAATACTACGGAATAACATTTAACATTCCTAGACATATTCCTTTCTATCTACCCCGAAGGAATTGAAAAGGATAGGGATATAACGAGGCTGGCCACGATTAAGGGATGAGATGTACAAGGGTATTGTACTTGATGTACGGTTCATCGTGTTCACTGTTCTGCGTTTATTTCATTTTGTTCTGAATCCTCGCTCTGATACCAAGCTGTGACACCCCACCCCGAGACCCACATTAGTAAAGAGAATTAATGAGTTATTCCGTCTACTAATGCAGAGAATAGGGCTGGTTAAGGGCGACCGAATAGTAATGCATTAGCTAAAGACTAAGTACGTCGATTTTTACCATATTTTTTTCGTGTATCTCAAGTGATCGACATACTCAATGTTTAACTAATACGATACTACACGGCTGTAGGATCTATTCAGAAACAAAATGCAATAAATATAACAATCACATCACAGAACAGCAGCCACAGATATATACAGTAATACAGCCGAACATCAAATGTAATACCCTACATCATAGTGGCGTGTAACCACACAATATACATACATCTCCGTCTCTATAAAAGAATATGTACAATAAGCTGACACAAAAGAGACAACACGAAAGATGTAGCCAAGTCCATAGTCATAAGCCCCTCAAAAATCAAAATGGGTCCAAGCACAAAAGATAGATATCCGACCTAACCTGCAACTCGGTCTGACCCGAGTGACAAACACACGGGTCAGGCAGACTGAATCTTATCGTTAGAAAAAAATACGATAAGGTGAAAGGGAACTTTCCCCTTATAGCCTAAAGGGAAACATAAGCAGATAAGAATTACTAGAGTAGATATCATATAACCTCTACACGTCACTACAGGTGGTTTGAAACTATGTATATACTTGGTTTAACAAAAGAGAATGAGTGAGTAGGGTATAAGGGAAACTCCTAACAATCATTCATTAAATAATTATCCTTCCAAAATCATATAAAATCCCAAGTATCAATTCATAAATTCGAAATTACCAAAATCCACCAAGAAATCATATATGCCTTTCTCATATCTATAAAGCTATAGAAAACACATAAAATGGTGGCAAAATTGAAATCATCATGAATCATCAAAAGAAACCTCGGATTGGCCAGATCCCGCATGCCGAAGCAATGCTGCACATGCTACTTACCAGTACTACCATCATTATGGTACCATATCCATCTATTGACCGAAATCCTCACATCGAATTGTTTCGGTCTATGACGTCATCTATATCCATCCCGAACACCCGCCATCATAGTGATTGGAGTCTTCACTCCAATCGGTGTCCGCTGAGCCCCCGCCATCATAGTGATCGAGCCAAACATTGCTTGGCCCGATCGGGACTCAAAGTACTGGTAGTCCTTCTAGAATGTGTCAGAAACTCTTGGATAGTAACCCGAAAAGTGGTAACGTACGTCCCATACCGCACGTTCTCACTTAGCGGTTTTCTAGCCGCTAGTCGATGCCACACTATGAAAATCATCTAAATCATCAAAAAAAAATCGCCTCATGTCATCGGCGAATGGTATGAAATGCCAAACTTGTCTTATCTCATCGACAAGTAAGAAATACCATAAATTCATCAATCATCATCAAATTCCATCGAAATATTTGCCTCATATCATTGGCAAGAGCATCTCCATCAACATAGCCCATCATTGAATATACTCCTATTTAGGAGTTCTCAGATTATATATATATCAACCAAATAAATTGATATGGAATAATGCCCCAATTAAGATTTAAATACATCAAAAACATACCACGAAGTGGCTGTCATCAAAGAGGAATTCAAACAATTCCCAAAAGTTGTTTCGATCGTACAAGTCCGAAATTAACCGATAAAGTAAATTCACGAGTCCCATACCTCGTAATTTTACTAAATCGTTTAATTTACTTTCTCATACGTTCGGAAAAGAATCAAAGTAATTAAATAAATAAAATTAATTATAATATATTTTACTAGAGAAAATGGGATTTTAAACCAATTTCTAGAAATTTATCTAAAGGATTTTGAGAGAAAACTCATCATTTAAAAGAATTTTAATGATTTTGAAAGCCTAGAAAATAAAGAATAATTGTTTAGAAACCTTTAAAAATGTATAAAAACATTTATTATACAAACCATGATTTTAGATGATTTTATGCAATTTATTCGGATTTTTAAAACTCAAAAGACAACAATTTGCAATTTAATCGGCATAAATCGATATTCAAATTTAAATCGAATTTGAATTAAATTTAAATCCAAATCTTATCCTAACTTGACTAGTCCATTGCTGGACATAATAATCAAACATTAGCATCAAATTTCATATATAAAAATTTGCAAAAGAATGCAAATGAAATTGTCGAAATCGGACAAATATATAAATATTGCGGTTGTCAATGACAGACCAACAGTAAAAACATCAATTTTTCACCATGTAAACAACAAAATCTTATAAAAATTAAAACATAAAAGTTGTAGGATATTTCCTAGGGATTTCAAAACAACTTGAATTTCAAGATTCCGATCAGTAACGTGAAAGTTATGATCGAAATACTATATAGAAAAAAAAAATTGTGCACTGGTTATTAACACGGACCAGCAACGAAAAAATCAAATTTTGTCATTGTAGACTTCAAAATTATTCAAAACTGAAACATAAAAGTTGTGGCATATTTCACAAGGATTTTAGAACATCTAAAATTTCAAAATTCTGATTTGAAACGCAAAAGTTATGCTGGAAATACTATTCAGACATTAGAGCACTATTAGTATTTTCTGTGCAAATACCCTCTCGGTTTTGCAACTTTGACAGCAAATAAGAAGGTCCAAATGGACTTGAAACTCAACAAAACTTTGCAGAAATGAACTCTAACAAGTATACTATAAACTGAAAAAAGTTTGACGGCAATCCGATGCCGGATGCACAAGATATGGGCAAACAAAGTTGCACCATTTTCAGCAAGACATAACATATATTAAGAGCAAAATTTTATACGTAATCAACCATTATAGCTTCAGATTTTTTTTCATAGACTGGCCATTTCAGTTTGCATAAGCTTTAACTTACCGTAAGAAGGCAAAAGATGCTAAATTTCCTTGCAAGATGAAGCCTTTCAGCGAAGATTTGAGCCTAGAGAACCTGTAGAAGCTGAAATAGAAGCATGCAAGAAGGAAAAACATCAAAACCCAACTTACAGTAACTGAACCATAGATTTCTCATGAATTAGAGATTATTGAGGTAGGAGATTACCTTGATTTATGTTTTTAACCAGAGAAACTCTAGATTTTGCGAATTTAATTAGAAAATTAACAAGGAATTAGCATGGATGCCATTATTCCTATTTCTAGAAGCTTTCTTCACTTTTGAGAAGATGAGAAGGAGTACGAAGTGTCTGTACGTACTTCTCCTTTCTTCAGATGCTTCTCAAGTGGGTTTGGGTTTGGATTCAACCCATTGGCCCAACATTAATTACTTAGCCTAAATAATGAAGTTTTTTTTTCTTTTTTTCCATCTTTCTCAATTTTCATCCTTTTTAAACGAAATAATTTGTGTTGCAATCGTTGCAACGTCTAGAATTTATTAAGATGATAAAATCATAATATTTCAACAATTTTAAATGTTATTTTATCAATAAACTCTTATTTTTAACAAATTTACACTATTTAAAGAAATAATGCAAATTTGACATATTTTAGTTACATAAAATACATTTTCCATCCAATAAAGTGTAAATAATTATTTTAACATCCCTAAAACATAAAAACACCATTACTAAAAATATTTATTGTAATTAATTAATTAATAACCATTTTCCTTTGTATTATTAATAAAGAAAAAGCAATTTTGGCAATAAATTGCAATACCACCAAATTTTACATGTTAATTGAATGTAGTCGCACAACTCCACTCAAAAATTCATGAAATAAAGTAATAACTTTATTTCCACACATGTTTATCTTTTTTATTCACAATAAAAATATTTCTTCTTCATTTTAGAATTTATTTCAACCATTTTAAATTGAAATAAATCTCATGTCCTCACGATGAAACACAATCAATTACGTTTCCCCAAGATTTTATCCAACAATATTGTTTATATCAACTAAACAATATATTTCAAAATTTTCTTCCAATTAAATCAATAAAACCAATATTAAATCATAATTATCATTATAATTTAATATTAGCGGTAATCTCCAACCAGGGTTGTTACACCAATGGTGTGGCTTTATAGGCTGATGTGAAACCTTGCCTATAATAAGTAACCCCAGTGGAAGCGAGGTTAGTCCTAATTCTGTAGGTTAAATATGATAGGTCAATTTGGCTACAAGTAACTATTATTAGTCGAATCAATCTGAGATATCATGGTTGGTCATAAGATAAGTTATTGATAAGATAGGAGAAACCTTTAGGCGTGGTCTGCTTCGGGTTAGAGATATTAAGTGACTATGGTAGGGTCGCCTCTTTCTTATGAGAAGTATTAAGTGACTGATTAGATTTCTTACGACGTCGGTTAGTAAGAGCCATGTCGGGACCCGCCTCGGATTAGGTCTTAATTGACGGTGACCTGGTAATTTTACAGGTCTTAAATAGTCAGAGTTTGCCTAAGTTCCCATTAAAGAGGTGTAAAATGGTTTGGAGATTCTCTCTCTCGCATCGTGAAAGACAGTTGCATTAGAGTTTGGAACTAGGTTAGGTATTAAGTGACGGGGACCATCTTATTTTATAGGTATTAAATGGTTCGAGTCTACCTAATCTCCAACAAAGGGTATTTATTAGTTTGGGTTCTTTCTGTTACATCATTGATGTTTATTGCATTGGATTTTTGGAATTGGACTGGAAAGGCCTTTGAGTCTATAGTTAAAGTTACTAGTATTTGTAGCCACCATCATTTAGGGTGACTGTTACATTTGGTATGGTATAAACTTGTAAAACATATTTCTTATTTAAATAATACTGCCCAAGTACAATTATGGTAAAGCTTAAGATTTTTCATTTCACGGGACATTTGTTGTTTTGACCCACTCCTCATCACAACACATAAATTAGAGGAGAAAATGCAGATTTACGATATGAGGGTGGAGATGAAGACTTATGGTAGTTGTCTATCTATTTATTTTACTGTACCCATTTCAATAGTTATGTTGTTCTAATTATTGTAATATGGAGACGTTATGTAGACACGTTGTAATATTTAACGTGTTATGTTTTTGTAATGGTTTTCTTTATGAAATGGCTACTTGTTTCTAATATTATATTTTATCCATTCCGCTCTGAGATTCTACAAGTATAGATAGATAGCTCTATTTACTATGAAATTTTTAATTAAAGAGATTATTATGGTAATTATGGAGGGGTAAAGGGGGTTTAATAGGAAAAGTTGGATGAATAAATAAATATCTTTAGAAATTGTCCGGTTAGAATAATAATCATTTATTACGGACAATCACCATTTATAGAATAGTAGATAAACATGTTCGATAGTAATTAAATACTATGAGGTGCTATAATTATAAACATTCGGAAGTACGGGATAATACAAGAAGAAAATTATATAGGGGGACAATTAAAGTCAATTTCTAAAACCTAACTCCATGTGAAGAATTTGATGAAATGGCTTTCTTGGGAAACTTCCTTGAAATGTTTTGAATTGATTATTCAAAAGAATTATTAATAACTTGTTGTTTTGAAAAAGCAAGGAAATTTGGAAAATCATAACTTAATAATAAATTGTGGGGTCAAAAATTCTAATTTAGAGGTTTTTGGTAAAAAGGGTTTTCATTTTCGAAACTCTCGGTTTAAAATTTTGTTGGGTCAAACATTTTTTGTTTATAAAGGGATTTTCTTTTTGAAATAAATGTAAAATAGAGCATAAGATAGACTTGATGATTTTTCTATTTCACAAAGTTGGAAGTTATTTTAAAACTCTTCTTTTTAAAAATGGAATAGAACTGGACTAAAATAATGTAAAAATCATTTAAGTAGGAGAAATATAAGCATAAGCAATATAAGAAGGTTTTGATAGGAATAGCATTATGAATTTATAGAGTAGGATTTGTAATTTAGCTAGAGATAATGTATGAGAGAAGTGCTTAAAATAGGATAGAAAAATAGTAAGATGTAGGTTATCTTTGTCTACTCCACTTTTCAAAGTTTAAAATTGTAAAAGATGTATATGAATGTTTCGAATAAAAGACTAATTTTTAAAGGAATAAATATTTAATGTAGAATGTTTTTGAAAGAGGGAAATCCTTTTTGGGATTAAACAATCCATTTTGAAAATTTGATAGTTTGGTTTAATAATTGAGTTTTTGAATGCTCTGGCATAGAAACCCTACTTGTAAAGAAGTAAGTCTTTGGGGTAAAAGTATTTGACAAGGGGAATTATTTTACGAAGCTATTTTGGAACCTTTAAATTAGGTTTAAGAATAAAGAGATAAATGTTTTGAAAATTTTGAAAAGTTGGGTTTAAATATTTTTGAATATTTTGTCCAAATGTTTAATAAAAATGGAATAGATGTGTGGAACAAAATAAAATATAGTGTTTAGATGTTTTTAAGAATTCAACTCCCCAAACTATTTTTGGAAGTTGGAAATGCTTATGAAAAGTATGCTTAAAATTTTTCTTTCAAGATATGGAATTTCGTTTGCAAGTTTGAATTTCAAATTTTGCATACTTGCATAATGTGGACTTCGAAGTTTATATTTTATGGATTATATAGGGGTCTCTACTTATGTAAGAAAGTTTAAAGACTTCAGGATATGAAAAAAATAAGAATATTATACACAACCTACTTTGGAAATTTGAAATCAGTCCAAGCATTTATTTGTAGAATGTTGGTAAAGTGTAAAGATATTTCAGATCTATAATTGGGTTGTAAGTTTTTTTTTTGAAAACCCAAGAGAACCCGACGGGCCGGTAAACTTCTGCGGAGGGTATAGTAAAACCGTCCGCGGATCCAAGCCCCCATACCCCCGGGTAAATTTATATAGGATAGGGAAGCGCATGGTAGGAATCGAACCTGGGTCTTTTTACCAGAATCCAATCCTCCTTTCCACTACGCCGCACCTGCGGACAGGGTTGTAAGTTAGGTTGTCCTTAGAATGTGAATTTCTATATTTTTATTTATTGGGAGCGAGTTCTGTGTAATTCCCATAAATTATCTAAATCCTTAAATGTATAAAAGAGCGGCAGGGCATGCAAAAGAGAAAGAGATATGTAAGATATGGATATTCTTTTCCATTGTTACACTATCTGTGTCAATAAAAGAAAACAAAATAATCACTTTTAATTTCAAACACATCGATTAAAAATATTCTATTTGATGTGTATAGTATTAATACAAATTAATAAAAACACCGATTAAATATATTCAGAATAGTATATAAATTAAATAAAATAGAATAAGAACAATAGATAGCAGCGGAATAATATACGTCATATAACAAAATAAAATGTGAATTAACAAAATACCATTCCTAGACTGACATAAATATATACACCCCATCAAATACAATATATGGTACATAGTGACCACTAAATAACATACATGACACAAACTCCTAATGTCAATATATACAAGTATGAAGTAAAACAAAATTGTCAAAACAGTCTACTTCAATGCTAGCACAAAATCCATAAGTCAACGAGTCCCTGTACCTCTAGAGTCTCGTCCTGACCCGAGTATCATAAAAGTAAACGGGTCAGGCTATGCCTAATAAAAAGTTGAGATACTTATATGATAAATGTATGACTTAAATAATAAGCTAAAATAAAAATATGCCTGAGCCAATGATCATAAAAAGGCATATCAATTAAATTCGCTATTTCATAAATCCATATATAACACCCATAAAATAAGTCATCTTGAAATATGCCTAAATCCAAATAATCATAAAAATAAGGCATATTAAACCAAATCACCATTTTATAAGTCCATGTCAAGTCTCAGATGGACTATCATCTAAATTAAGGTGATAACAATTCAAAATACTCCAGAGCCCAAAAGAAATTTCTATCTCAAAATCTCTAAGAAATAATCATCACCAATGAAACAATAATGGTAGTCAATTATTGGTTTAAAAACAGCGATACCGAGTCAACAAACCAAAACAAACTGCTAACGGTCTAATAAACCAAAACGACTCCACCATCTAGTGTAATTCTAATCCCACAAAACAGACTACTATGTGAATTTACCTAATCCCACAAAATAGGCAAAAATTGTCTATTGTACACAAATAAACTAATATGTCTGCATATAACACCTGTCCAAGGGTCCAAAGAGCAGCTGTGTCATAACATAACAAACCTAATCCTCCAAATAGGTCTGCTTACCTAAATTTAAGTATGTGCCGATTTGTAGATCGATGAAAAATGAGTCATCGACTCTCTAGAACTATCGGACTGAAATCTGAATACCCTATGATAATACGACTCTAAGTGTTAATTCTGCCACTTAAGTAATCAAAAGAATTTAACTAGTCGTCCCATTCAAAATAGTAAATTCAAGTATTTACTAAAAGCTAGTAAATTCCACTCAAACTCTATTTAACAAAGTAAAATAGTAAGCAAAAGAATCATACGAAAAATATCATACCAATCTGACAATTCAATCGTTTATTAAAATTCTTTGTTTCATAGAAAAGCACGAAATCTGTAACAACCTGATTTTTCAGTCATCTGAATTTAGAATATTTAATTAATTTTAAATATTGAAAAGTAAATTTAATAAGTTAAGTGTTTAAATAGTTTAATCTGGAATATAATGAAGAATTCAAAATGATTTCTAAAGTTGAACTAAATTCTATTTGAATTTAGATGGAGTTGAAGAAATTTTAAATTTGGATTAAAAATAAATGAATATTAATTGGAAAATTAATATTTAATAAGTGTAAAAATTGCCATTCGGGACACTGTCTCAGAATTGGATGAAACTAGTTTCATTGGATCCATTATTGTGAGTTTTTATAGGATTTCAAAATTCATGTCTATTGGACTTACCGTTTAATCGTACGAGTTTGCAATGCACAGAAATTTATTAAAGATTTTAATTAAAATAATTCGATATCGAAAACCAATCTTCTGTATTTGATGAAATTGGCCTCCGATACATATTCCATTGTGTTCGGAATAAGGGTAAAACATTATGAACGCAAGGCGGCACGCTTCGTTTCGAGTTCGAAATATCTTCTGATGAATAGTGCGTGAAATTTTCTATAAATAGCCTTTACTTTTTCCCATTTCGCAAAACCCTAACCCAAGTGTTTTCCTAGGCGCCATCATTTAATATATGGCCGAGAATCATCGATCTTCTCGCTTAAAAATCTCTCAGTCCATCAGCTTTTAGAAAAATCCTCTAACTAGAAAATTGAAGAGCTTAGCGAGTACTATAACCTCAACAGTCATGATGTGCTATCTCATCCTTGATTGCCCCAAATTTGCCTCCATTTTTGTTACGTTCGAATAGGTTTCTAGAGGCATGGGAGGTGTCGAGTTTGACTTATTTTTGGTTGTTGGTGGAGCTCGTGTAGGCGCATGTTGTGATGGTGTCAGATCGTCGAATAGATGATCGTGGGTGGTGTGAAAATCGATGAATATGCATGCGTGATGGGTTATCTCGACCTGTACATGTTTTTGAATAGAGGGAGAAAGATTAAGACGTTAATTAGGTGATTAATTTAATATATGATGTAATTATTTAATTTAATTTGTGTAACTTATAAAATTCATAACTTTTTCATACAAGGTCCAATTCGAGCAAAACGAGTTGCTTTGCACTCGTTACTGAAAATAATACGCATTGGAATTGGATTGGATTGATTTGGATCTCGTAGAATTTTTGCATAAAATTAAACGCTTGTTTAATTTTATTTCAAATAAAACGCTGCAACGACGACTGGAAGCAAAGTGAGTAAAACTCATTCCTTCTGGCCCGTTTATATTTTTATATAAGTGGGAATAAATTTATGTTATGCTATATGATGATTGTTCAGATGTTTGCAATATTATTAGTAGTTGGATATATTCCTTCCAATTATAGTAAATGAGACCCTATACGTTTCCATATACGAGCAGATGGCCCTTTGTACGCGTGTCTGTCTCGTTGTGGACATTGTACATATTTTCTCAGATGTATATTTGTTACAGGTTATAGATTGGAGGGATCCAACTGGATTCCTCACCAATGTCGATTTTTATTTACACATATAGTTATATATGCTGTATCATGTGATGTGTGATGTGATGGATGCCATGTTTGCTATCATTGATGTGAATCCCCTTATTTAGTACTTTTGTAGCATTGGGCCATATATTTGGAAATTCAAAATATTAAAATGATGATTTCAATTTAAAAAGGATTTCAAAATGATTTCTATAACATATATGTTTTAATAATTTTTGAATTGTTAAAGAAATGAATTTATTTTAAATGAATAAAAAAGTATATTTTTATGTTATAAAAATTATGGCTTTGTGAAATATACTTAAATATGATTTTCGAAATATGAAGTTAACTATTTTGTAAAGTAAGTCAAATTGGAAATTTTGAATTTATTATAAATGGTTTATACATAAGATTTATAAAATTGATATTTTATAAATTAAAATAATAGGATTATAAATGAGTTTTATAAGTGTTAAAATGAAATTTTATAAAGGAATGCTATTAATAAAGAGATTTAATAAAATGGATTTTTATAAATAGTGTTTTATAAATATTACAAACAGATTTATAATCAAATTTGTAAATGGACTTGCAATTGAAATTTAGAATGAATTTATAACGGACTTCACAAATAATGGGATTACAAAAGAATGAATGTGTAAATAAAGAAATTTATAAGTAAATAAGCTTATAATGGAATTTTGATATATAAATGAGATAAAGGGGAAACCGGTTAATAAAGAAATTTTATAGGTGGAAGTTTTTATAAAATTGAAATATAAATTATAAACACTTTTTTATAAATGTGAAATCAATTTAATTTGATACGCTAAATACGGATTTTTATAGAAGGAAATATATTCACGTTTTTAAAGTGAATAAACTAAAATGAATGTTTTGCAAAGTGATATTTTAAAATGGAGTTTAAATGGTTTGAAACTACAATAAATTATGAATTCACTTATTATTTAAATAAGTTTATGAAATGTTTTGCAAATATTGAAATATTGGAACGGTTTTAGGAATATATCTTTTTAAAGATAATTTGAAGTAATAAATTTGGAAAAGTGATTTAATAAATAAAAGATTAATAAATCAGGCCTAGTGACTATTTAATTGCTAAATTATATTTTTGGCCATTTTAGTTTCTCCACGTGATGTGGAAACTATTTAGTCGTACACTTGGTGCCTAGCCATCTGTGTAGGCTTGGTTATCGTTTGGTGTAAATGATGTTGATTCGAGTAGTGCAGGGTGATTACTCCTCCATATCGAGCTTCCTTCTTGGCCGAGGGATAGCAAGTTGAAAGTTGAAAACATGATAAGTCTATGAGGCTTGGTTTCTGTTTGAGTTTGAGTAATGCTTTTGCATTGTTCATGCAAAGAGGCCGACCACTTTATCCAAAAACCACTTCAGACCAACCTATATGTAACGATTATGCAAGTTTGTTAATGATATTGATATTTAGGATTTTCATAGTGGAGAACTACTTATTGATCGTTTGGGGTTAAAATCCCAATATACATATAGTAGTAGTAGTCTCTTCATTATGAAATATCTAATACAAGGACTATTCACTACTAGCCCTAGGGATTTTCTAATAGGATGTGGTAGGAAAGTATCTTCGGTTTGTCAAATTCTTGGACAACTTGTATGGATGGATGTCTGACATTGCATTTCTTAGATTACGTACATTGGTTTTTACAAACATACATCTGTGGTGGCGGAGAAGGCAACATCTCTTAGCTTAACACCCTCCTTGAGACGTACAAGCTCAAGGGTTGTATTTTTTGTATAAGGCAATTAGTAGTCAACGTAAATGGCAATGTGGCATTCAAAGATGATGATATGATATATGAATGGCATTTGATACTTCTTTTGGCCTCACTCCTTAGGAAATGGCTAAAACTAGGTAGAAGAAGCAAGGCTAAGTGGGTCGCTCCTATTAGGGATGTTATCATCATTCTAGATTTCATGTCTAAGTATGTGGTGAATGTATGACTTGGGTACCCGTTAAAGGTCGGTAATGATCGGGATGATGACATATTCGGTATTATCCTGGATGCTGTAGGCCGTTCTTGTGTTGGTTTAGGCGTAGAGTTTCTTGATCCTAGGTACATGCCTCTAGAGGTGTACCTAGTTCAGAAAAGGTAGTTCCTTAGCTTGTCATTTGTATGGAATCCAATATGCATTATGTGCCTGCCATTTGTTTGTAAACCTATTATGCTGGAATTTAATAATGTAAGAATTTCAGCTATGATTAATTATTATTTGTATAATAGACACTATTATATAAGAGAATTTGATATGAAATGTTTTGGTTATCGTAAGGGAAAAACCAATCTATGTTTATGTGTGGACGTGATCTTACAAGATACCTTTTTTTTTGATAAAGAATGTTTGGTAATCTTAAAACTTTAAAATTCAGTTGAGATATGTTTTTCTTACGCTGGTTTACCAGACTGATCCGTGCATTCTTTTCTTTCAATGCTCGGGTCAGACCAAGTGTATTTACAAGTTCAGATTTGGTGCTTTTGGAGCTTCAACAAACGAGTTGGATATCTTCATGTTATATACACGTATCTGTTTATTTTCCGATGCATTGTTGCTGTAAATTATCAGCATTTGTGAGGACAGGTTGTTATGAATTTCCAGGCTGATAATTATTTATTTGTGTACTCTAATTGATGTATGTATATTACAGTTTCTCTTTTGTAAAGATTATTCATCTACATTGTATGCTATTCCACTGCGATGTGAAATTCTGTATTGTTATGGTTTTGTTTCTCTCTTCTTCTTCTCTTCTCTTCTTGTCTCTTCTTTCTTTCTTCTCACCCTCTATCTTCTTTCTCATGGCTTTCCGTCATTCTGTGCTTTTTGGGTCGGACATGTATGGTTTATTGTCGATTCAAAGGGAAGAGATTTGCGGGTCGTCACAGCGTGGTATCATAGCTTAGGATTTTTTTAACACCTAGGCTTTGATGGGTATTTAGTATAGATAGGATCATAGAACCCTAGATTGCGTTTTAGTGTATTATATAGCACGTATTTGTTAGTGACTGTATACTTTTTTATATCATGTTTACTTATCGGTTGAGTTGTTTATGAATTCTGGTCGGTGCGTGGGATGCCATGTGATCGATATGGGTTTTTAAACACTTAAACAAGGCAAGTTGACATAATATTATTTTAAAATGTGGTAAATGAAATAATTTTACCTAAATTATATTTTACATATAAAGGAATAATTTCTTTTAGGAAATATTATAATTATATATGGATGTTTGGTTGCTATTGGATGGTAGTACTTGATTATTATCATTCGTTGTCTGTGTACTAATAATAAATGTTGTTATTCTAAATATAAACAAGGATAAACCAATAACGAAATGATTTTATATAACCAAAGAGAAAAGTGAATTATACATAAGTATAAGTTTATAAATGTGATTTATAAATAGAAAAAGGATTTTAAAAGAAATAAATAACACTACTCACTTTAGTTGCTAGGAAATAATGCGGGTTATGACTGCAGCATCATCAGTATCATTTTCGAGTCTCTAAGTGATAAATTATTACCACTACTGATTTCCTATTGAATTTATGTTTGATAAAATAATTTTTTTTGGATGAAACTAATTTTAAACTGTAAAATTTCCATGCGTGATTTGATAAATATAAGAAATAAGTTTTGAACTTATAAATTAGAAATAGCATAAATAATAGATAAGTTTACCACTTGTGAATTTGAACTGAATAATTGAAACTAAAGTTTAAATGGTTGAATAATTGGTTAAGCAAGTAAAAGAAAATTTGAATTTGAGATATATGAAATAAAAGAATTAACTTAAGCAAAGTTAAATAAATAAAGTTAAGTGCATTGAGTCAGCAAAATGGAGTAGATAAAATGAAGTTTATCTTAAGAAAAGTTAAATGAAAGTGAATTAAATTTGAAATGAATTAGATAAAATAAGAAAATGAGAAGTTAAGTAAATAAATATGTAAAACTTATGTATTTGAATAATGTTAAGCTAAAAACAAATGTATAATTTATTAAATGAGAAAATTAAGAAGAAAAGAAATTAATTCTAAATTTGACTTTTGAAATGAAGAAGAACATAAGTTATAAATGCAATTAAATTTGAGATGTAAAAAGAAGTGAATATGCTTTAGAATGTTGTTTGATAGAAAGTGAATATGAATGTTAAGAAAATTAAATTTGGTAATGAAAGTAGGTAATGGAAATTAACTTAAGTTTTAAAGTAAAATAAGCATAAGAAGTATAGAATGAAATGTTTATAAACTTAAGTAAATAATTTTATGAAATGGTTATTAAGTGTTGTTAATATGAATGAAGATATACTAAGTAAATTGTATATGAAATGTTGTTAAACATAAATTGAATTTGAAGTGAAGATTAATAAGTGAATGTTAATGAATTGAATGTAAGTGAAATTAATATAAATAATTGAATTTGATTTTAAAGTGAATGTAGATAAAATAAATGTAAAAGGAATTGAAAATAAATAAAAGAATCGGAATAAGAATGAGATATAATAAGAACCAATTAGAATTAATATGTAAGTTGTACATATATTATTTTATTCGTGTAGCTGTTTGATCTAGTTTCAAATATATGATTTCAAGGTGATTTACACCGATCCGAATTTGGATTTTTCACTCGATTTCTTGAAGGCGAACCCTGAAAGTGGATTTTTGATTGATTCTGATGTTCTCTATCATAGTATACGGTTATACAAGAAGGATGATGGACTTTCTGACCAAGGAACCAGATCTGTGTCTGCAGTAGAGTGGTCGTGTAAACGATACTAGTTTGGAAGTGAAATTGTGTGAACGAGCGAGTGATCAAATATGGTTTTGCATACGGATGATATATGTACATCGTACGTGGATTTAATAAATTAAATGTTGACATTGGAAAATGTTTGTTAACAAATGAATGTTAATAAATGAATTGGAATGACTACAAATTAGTAGAACGTGACTAATTAAATAATAAGGAATGAGTGCAAACTAAATTGATGAGAATCAAATGAAAGTAAAATGAGCATAAATGTAATAAAATGATTGTTAGTTAACTTGAATGCGAATTAGTTGGATGAAAACTAAATAGTAAACAAATGAATTGGTTTGTTGGATGTTATTTGTTTGATGGTTGTTTTTGTTGCATTTGCTATATTGGCATATATAGTTGTTGTATTGGTACATGTTATATATTGATATTACTTTCTATATACATGTTTCTCATTTTTGTTGAGTGTTTAGTAGGTGTGGATGGCGTATGCTTCACATTTGTAGCTCGTTTTCGCGCTAAATTGCAATATATGCTTGCTAATAATATATAAGGTACATATCTCGGATTACATATCGTACTTTTATAATTTTTCCCCACGGGATGCCTCATCACTGAGACGAGATGTATATTTTTGATATTATCTATATTGCGATATTTTCGGATCGAACTGCGCAAAGGAGACTCTAGCGATTTTTTTGAATTTTTTTTGATAACTAGTAACTTGGTTATTAAGTTATAATTTGAAATGATATTAGTTCATTTTTAGAATTGTATTAGCTAATGACTATGAATTAATTTGAATAATTAAATAAGTGTTTATAAAATGCAGCAACTAATTGATATTGGAATGTTAAAAACTTAAAAGAATTTGGTAATCCATTTCAACTAAATTTGTTTTGAAAAGTTAATGGAGTTATGGCATTTTCTTAATTAGTAATTTCGAGGACGAAATTCTTTTAAGGGGGATGTATACAATGACCCTGCTTTTCAATCATTTGAATTTAGAATATTTAATTGATTTTCAATATTGAAAAGTAAATTTAATAAATTAAATCTTTAAATAATTGAATCTGGAGTATAATGAAAAATAAAAAATGAGTTCTAAAGTTGAATTAAATTCAATTTGAATTTAGATCGAGTTAGAGAACTTTTAAATTTGAATTAAAAATAAATGAACATAAATTGGAACATTATTGTTTAATTAATAAGTGTAAAAATAGCCATTCGAGACACTGTCTTAAAATCGAACAAAACCAGTTTCCTTGGATCCATAATAGTGAGTAATTATAGGATTTCAAATTTCGTGTTGGTTGGAATTACTATTTGTTCGCACGAGTTTGAAATGCGTAGAAACTTATTAAAAGTAAAATAATTTGATTTCGAAAACCAATCTTTTGTATATGATGGAATTGGCATCCGATACATATTCCATTGTGTTCGTAATAGGAGTAAAACATTATGAACACAAGGCGGAACGCCTCGTTTGGAGTACAAAATACTTACAGATGAATGGTGCGCGAAATTTTCAATAAATAGCTCTTAATTTTTCCCATTTCTCAAAACCGTAACCCAAATGTTTTCCTAGCCGCCACCATCTAATATACGGCCGAGAATCATCGATCTTCTCCCTTAAAAATCTCTCAACCCATCAGCTTTTAGCAAAATCCTCCAACTAGAAAATTGAAGAGCTCAGCGAGTACTACAACTTCAACGGTCATGATGTGCTATCTCGTCTTGGATTGGCTGGAATTCGCCTCCATTTGTGTTACGTTCGAACAGGTTTTTTGAGGCAAGAAGGTGCCGAGTTCGACCATTTTCTGGACGTGGGTGGAACTCGCATTGATGTACGATGTGATGGTGTCTGATCGTCGAGTAGAAGATCATGGGTGGAGCAGCAACCGATGAACGTGCGTGCGTGATGGGTCATCTCGACATGTACATGTGTGATATCCCGAAATTTTGACCCTATTATTATAATAAGTTCTTGATCAAATTTAATTAAAATACAAGATTTTTCATTTATAAATAAGTAAGATGTTGGACATTTTTAGTTGTAAATGTGTTAGAAAGGAAATTATGACTTCAAAATGTAAAATAGACTCTTTTAACAATATTTAAAATTTAATCTGTTTTATTCAATTAAATTAAAAGTTATGTATTAATGATATTCAATATCAAAATATAAATGTAGTTGATAATAATAATAAGTACAATAACACAATTCTATTCATATTAAATATAAATATAAAATACATTAATGCAAATATAAGTTACAAATCAAGGATTTAACTTTAATCAACTTTTATAATTAAAATAAAATAAGTTTATAAATATTTAATATAAGTATAACATAAAATATGGTTATAAACATAAGTCTACAAACATAAGTACAAAACTATAATATGAATAAGATATAAATAGAAATGTTAACTATGTAAAGACAAAACATCAAATCAAACATAAAATCTGCAAATATCTTTATAAAATCCATGTGCCAGCAAACATTAATTATGTGTTAATATAAATGTAAACATAAGCATTTAATTAGCACTACACTTGTCATTTCAGGATTTAAAAAAAAAATCTTTCAGCCGAAATAGTTGATTTATTTAAGATCCTAGTACATAAAAGTAATAATAAAGCAAAATTTGATCATATCTAAGGAAGGCTTATATGAGAAGCTAATACCCTGTTCAAAAACAGTTCTTATCTATAAATAACACATCATTCTATTTGTATACATCATTTAGTTCAGTCCATAACTTCAAAAAGTAAAGCCTGATAAATCAAAAGAAATATAAATAACAGCATATTTTCAAGCTCAATCAAGTTCAAAGCAAAAGAGGAGTTTTCAGGAATTCAACAACTTTAAACTGCAGACTTCCATCCTCATCAAATTTTCTCTATTACAACAGTATTTTGGTGAGTAAACTAATTTTTTTTAAACTAAATTTTAGTAATTGACTTATTAAGAATTATTATGTTGATCTTTCTGAGATGTTTAACTAATTTCCGAAAAGTCTGCATATTGATGAACTTGCAATTTCCAGTAACTGTGACAACATAAGTAGAAAAAATTGAATCATACTCTTTATATTGAAATATTTTCACTTAGAATTTAACTAAATAATTTTGTTTAAAATGAAGTTCAAGGCTAGGAAACTGTTTTAAAGGTTGCTATCCATATAATCACTGTGAATTCAATTTACAGTAAAAAAATAAAAATAAAAATAAAACAAGGGTCCAAATTCGAATAACTCGGATTGTAAACTTGAACTTAGAAATTGAAACAACATACGAAGTTATGATTTTTAAGACAAAAATTATGATTTTTAGTTAACTATGCTTAGAGCAGTTCGTTAGTAAACAGTAAGTGCTTTTTTACGAATATCTGTTGATTTAACAATTTGTTGTTGTTGAAATTTGACATGGAGCTTGAGTATTGATTCATGAATAACAGAAAAATGTTAGAAAAATTATTAATTGCAAGATTATTAGGGAATAGTTGAAAGTAGGGTTTATGGGTTTATTGTTTTTGGGTTCTGTATTTTGGTGATCGCGTCACCATAGCTCCACCGAGCACTGTGAGGTTTCGGAGAGTGGTAGTGAGTGTTGTCGGCGAGGTATGGCCGAAGCCTTGTCGTGCCAGGTGGTCGCGATCGTGAGAGCGTGGTGAATTTATCAATCGTGTTTGGGTAGCTGTGTGATTTTTTCACGCGTATTTTGATTTCTAGGTTAACGTGTATTTCTGGGCTGTGATTTCGAGTGAGCGGAGGCCGTGTGGTTTGTTGGTGGCGGCGTGTGGCGCTGGAGCGGTGGTGAACCGCCGTGCACGTGCACGGCGGCGGGGAAGTGTCGCTGGATGTCGACCCGAGTAAAACTCGAGTTTGATTGTTTGTTGCTTCGAGTCTCTCTCTGGGAAGACTTTTGAGTGCGTGCGTGTGTTATTAAGTTTCGACAGTTAAAACTTGAACTTAAAAAAAAAGAAACAGAAGAAGTAAGAACAGAGGAAGATGAAGGGAAGTGCAGGAGTTTGACGCGAGAAAGCTCAGGGAAATATCAAGTTCGACCTGAGTTAGTGCGATGTTTACTTCGGGTTTTAACAATTCCAGGAATTTGCTAGCTATCATATTAAATTAAAGGTAAATAAGCTAAGTGTAAATTATATTATTAGTGTTGACCAATTTGTTTTAAGCCCAGATGAACTTTAAAGCTTTACTGAAACAACGAAGAGTAATTAATTTAAAATCAAAGTTAATTATGAATGTAGTAAATTTCATAATTGTAATTTAATAAGTAGTTCAAAATGTAACCAAATTTGTAATTAAAGATTTTAATAATGATCTTGAGTAAACCCATTTGTATTTAAGAATTTCATTAATCGTAATTAACAAATTAAATAATTAATTAAGGATTAGACGATTAAGTTAATTAAGAAAGCAATTGGTAATAATTAAAGGTGTGATTGAGTTTTATAAAAAATTAAGGTTATTGATTAATACTTAAGAATTAATTAATTAATCAATTAATTAAGTAGATAATTAATAAGTAATTAATGAATTGAAATAAGATAATTAATTATTAATTAAGAAAGAATAAAATATAGTTTATTCTTAAGCATGCAATTAAATTTAAAATAAATCAAACTAAATGTTGATATGAATCGATGATTCTATTTGATTGACTCTGATGTTTATTGATATCCTGTGATGTTCTGTGATATTCTGGATATATCCGTGATGATTGTGCATGATTTATCTGTATTAAAATTGATATGTGAATTCAATTGTTTAATTTAAACTGTATAAGTTAATTAGACAATTTGGCCTTTAAAATGGCGTTTGGATTTCGATGAGACCGGGATCGGGTATCGATTTGATATTCCGAAAACCACATCGATCCAAATTAAACGTTAGGTCGTGTAATCTCAAGTAAAGATCGAGATGGTGTTTTCAGAATGCAAGGGTTATCGTCATTAACTCTGAGGGTGATTCCAAAATGAGTGTAACGAGATAATGCCTTCGGTTTCGTTCGAACCCGGAACGAACTTGTATGGATTGAATGCTTTCAGCACATCGTCAGGCGGACGATGAGCATTCTAAGAGATATATTCTATAAAGGTAAACGCAGCCTCAAGCCTCATCAACCAGGAATGGATAAAACAGGGGATGTGTAGCAAGGTTAGGTGCATCATGCCCAAGCAGGACGAGGTATACCCCTGTCTAGATGTCCCTTTTATTCGGCTGTGTGGGCGGTTGGTCTGCAGCCAACTGCGGGGTTATCTTGTTCGGGATTGTTCAGTAAGGAATGGTTCCGGCCTTGTGTTGCAGGGGAGTTAGGGTGGCTCCTCGGTACGGTGATCTAGGCCACGTACTGTGACGGGCGGTACCCAAGTAGCCCTGCCATTGTATGGGATCCAGTTTCCAATAAGAGCTGTACGTTTTGATTGTGCCCAACTACGTTGGAATGTGAGATGTAAGCATTTCAGCTATTTCTATACGTTACTTGAAAACCCTAGACACTATTATAATATCATTGAATTTCCTATAAAATGTTTTGGTTAGCGTAAGGTAAAAACTAACCCATATTTATGTGTGGGAAGTCTTACGTGATACCTTTATTTCAAATTATTTTCAAAGTTAAACAACTTTAACCCGTTTACTCATACCAGACCCATGTTTGACCCGGAGTTTATATTTTGTTTTTCATAAACTCTTGGGCACTCAAATTTTTATGAGTAGCCAAGTGATATGTATTCGGACTATAGGATTTTCTGGAAGGGTTGGAGCAGAAGACCAGACGTATGTATCTATCTATATAGTTCCGCTGTGTTAGTTAGTATATGATGTATGGTGGGATGTATGTTCCGACAGATATGTATATGATAGTCATGTTGTATGATATTGTATAAATCTGATGTGTATATAACTATGTAATAGCTAATATTTTGTTCCATTCCGCTGTGAGATTCTGATGTTGTTATTCTTTCTTTCTATTCTTTTCTATTTCTATCCCTTTCTTTCTTATTGATGACACGTCTTTCTGGAGTTAGAAAGTTGGGTCGTCACAACATGTTTTTGAATAGAGGGAGAAAGATTAAAAAGTTAATTAGGTGATTAATTTAATTTATGATGTAGTTAATTTAATTTAATTCATGTGACTTATAAAATTCAT
This sequence comes from Allium cepa, assembly GCA_030765085.1. NCBI lineage: Eukaryota > Viridiplantae > Streptophyta > Magnoliopsida > Asparagales > Amaryllidaceae > Allium > Allium cepa. Next base: position 209,987,049 of record CM060942.1, on the reverse strand, counting down.
AAATTTGTCATACGAGGTCCGAATCGAGCGAAACGAGTTGTGTTGCACTAGTTACTGAAAATACTATGCATTGGAGTTGGTTTGGATCGATTTGGAGCTGGTAGAATTTTTGGGTAAAATTGAATGCTCATTTAATTTTATTCCAAATAAAACGCTGCAACGACGGCTGGAAGCAAAGTGAGTAAAACTCACTGTCTCTGGCCCACTTATATTTTTATATAAGCGGGAATAAATTTATGTTACGCTATGTGATGATTGTTTGGATGTTATGCTATATTATTAGTAGTTGGATATATTCCTACCAATTGGAGCAGATGAGACCCTATACGTTTTCATGTATGAGCAATGGCCCTTTGTACGCGCGTATGCCCTGAAGTAGACATTATACATATTTTCTTATATGTATATTTGTTGCAGGTTATAGGTTGGAGGGATCCGACTAGATTCCTCACCATTGTTGATTTTTATACACATATTGTTATATATGCTATATTATGTGATATTTGATGTGATGGATGCCATGTTTGCTATTATCGATGTGAATCCCCTTATTTAGTACTTTGCCACATTTGGCCATAATTTGGGAAATTGAAAATATTAAAATGATGATTTCAATTTAAAAAGGATTTCAAAGTGATTTTGAAGATATATACGTTTTAATAACTTTTGAATTGTTAAAGAAATGAATTTATTTTAAATGAATGAAAAATTATAATTTTTATGTTATAAAAATTATGGCTTTGTGAAGTATACTTAAATATGGTTTTTGAAATATAAAGTTAACTATTTTGTAAAATAAGTTAAATTGAGAATTTTGAACATATTATAATTGGTTTACATATATGATTTATAAAATTGATATTTTATAAATAAATGTAATGGAATTATAAACGATTTTAATAAGTTTAGAATGTAAGTTTTTAAAGGAATGCTATTAATAAAGAGATTTAATGAAATGGATTTTTACAAACAGTGTTTATAAATATTAGAAATGGATTTATAATCAAATTTGTAAATGGACTTGCAATTGAAATTTAGAAATGAATTTATAACAGACTCTATAGATAATGAGATTACAAAAGAATGAATGTGTAAAGAAAGAAATTTATAAGTAAATAAGCTTATAATGGGATTTTGATATATAAATGAGATAAATGGTTAATAAAGGAATTTTATAGGTGGAAGTTTTATAAAATAGGAATCTAAATTATAAACACTTTTTTAGAAATGTGAAATCAATTCAATTTGATTCGCTGATTGTGGATTTTATAAAAGGAAATATATTCACGTTTTTAAAGTGAAAAAACCTAAAATGAATGTTTTGCAAAGTGATATTTTAAAATGAAGTTGAAGTGGTTTGAAACTATAATAAGTTGTGAATTCACTTATTATTAAAATAAGTTTATGAAATGTTTTCCAAATATTGAAATATTGAAACGGTTTTGAGAATATATCGTTTTGAAGATAATTTCAAGTAATAAATTTGGAAAAGTGATTTAATAAATAAAAAATTAATAAATCAGGCCTAAGGACTACTTAATTGCTAAATTATATTTTTGGCCATTTTAGTTTCTCGACTTGATGTGGAAACTATTTAGTCCTACACTTTGTACATAGCCATTTGTGTAGGCTTGATTATCATTTGATGTAAAGGATGTTGAATCGAGTAGTGCAAAGTGATTATTCCTATCAACTGAGCTTCCTTCTTGGCCGAAGGATAGCAAGTTGAAAGTTGAAAACGTGATAAGTCTATGAGACTTGATTTCCATACGAGGTTGAGTAATGCCTTTTCATTGTTGGTGCGAAGAAACCAGGACCAGTTTATCTGAAAACCATTTCAGACCTACCCATATACGACGATTGTGCAGGTTTGTTGATGATATTGGTATTTAGGATTTTCATAGTGGAGAACTACTTGCTGATTGTTTGGGTTAAAATCCCAATATACATATAGTAGAAATAGCCTCTTCGTTATGAAATATCTAATGCAATGACTATTCGCTACTAATCCGAGGGATTTCCCGATAGGATGTGGTAGGAAAGTATTTTTGGTTTGTCATGTTCCTAGACAACATGTATGGATGGATGTCTGACATTGCATTTCTAAGATTACGTATACTGGTTTTTACAAACATGCATCTGTGATGGCGAAGGATGCAACCTCTCTTTGCTTAACACACTCCTTGAGACGTACGAACTCAATGATTTTATTTTTGTGTAAGACAATCAGTAGTCAACGGAAATGGTAATGCGGCATTCAAAGATGATGATGATGATGTGATATGTGAAAGGTATTCGATACCTCTTTTGGCCTCACACCCGAGGAAATGACTAAAATAGGGTAGAAGTAGCAATGCTAAATGAGTCGCTCCCAATAAGAGATGTCATCATCCTTCAAGATTTACTTTACACACGTTTAAGTATGTGGTGAATGTATAACTTGGGTACCCCTTAAAGGTCGGTAACGACTAGGTGATGGCATGTCAGTACTATCCAGGAAGGGCCAGTCTTAGTTGGTATAGGCACTGAGTATCTCGACCCTTAGTACATCCCTCTAGAGGTGTACCGATTTCGGAAAACGTCGTAACTTACCTTGTTATTTGTACGGAATCCAATATCCACTACGTGCCTGCTATTTTTTTATAAACCAATTATGCTGGAATTTAATAATGTTACAATTTCAGCTATGATTAATTATTTTTTGTGTAATAGATATTATTATAATATAAGAGAATTTTATATGAAATGTTTTGGTTATCGTAAGGGAAAATCCCGTCTGTGTTTATGTGTAGATGTGATCTTACGAGATACCTTTTGTTTTGATAAAGAAAGTTTTGTAATCTTAAAACTTTAAAATTCAGTTGAGATATGTTTTTCTCACGCTGGTTTACCAGACCGACCTGGATGTTCTTCTCTTTCAATGCTCGGGTCCGACCGAGTATATTTTCAAGTTCAGATTTGGTATTTTAGAGCTTCAGTAGACGAGCTGGAGATCTTCATGTCGTATACACGTATCGGTTAATTCTCTGCTGCATTGTTGTTGTAAATTATCATCATTTGTGACGACAGGTTGTTATAAGTATCCAGGCTGACAATTATTTGTTTGTGTACCTGATTAATTTATGTATATTGTAGTTTCTCTTTTGTAAAGATTATTCATCTATATTATATGCTATTCCACTGCGATGTGAGATTCTGTGTTGTTATGGATTTGTTTCTCTCTTCTTCTTCTCTTATCTTCTTCTCTCTTCTTTCTTTCTTCTTACCCTCTCTCTTTTTTCTTATGACTTTCCCTCATTTTGTGCCTTTCAAGTCGAAAATGTGTGGTTTATTATTGATTCAAAGGGTACAGATTTGCGGGTCTTCACAAAATCAATAGAAAGTTGAATCAAAGCTTATTGATTTATATTTAAAAGAAAGAAGTTAAAAAAAAGTTATTTTACGATAAGAGTTTCTTTACTAAATTTTTGAATCAAACCAATACTTTTCAAAAATGATAACCTACTTTATTTGAAAATCTACTTATATATATATATATATATATATATATATATATAATTTTCCAAAGGCTTTCGAACTCTTTCTAAAATCATTTAAACGGCTTCTATAACTAAAATTACTTGAAATTGAATTTATTACTTACATAACCACTTTTTTAAAATAATACCATATATTATCTTTTGCCTCTTTCCAAAATTATATACTTATAAATAATAACTTAGAAACAATTTTGTAAATAAATATTACTTATCTTTAAATGTTTTAATTGGAAGTTTTGAAATAAGTAATAAGTTAAGAATATAATATAATTTAATTATATGTTTATAAACTAAGTTTCAATAAGGATCAAAATGGATAAAATATCATTTTTGAATTCATTGAAAAACATTTACATAATTCAAACAATTAATCCAAAGAAAATTCAACATCTACATCTGTAACGACCCAGAATTTCTGTCATTTGAAATTTAGATATTTATTTGATTTTAAATATCAACAAGTAAAATTTGTAAGTCGAATAATTTATTTTCCGAATATCTAGATTTGATTGGATAATTAAATCGATAATTTAATATTTGAAATTACAGAAATAATTGGAATTTGGGTTTAATGTGATTAAAAATGATTTATAAAGTTATATTAAATCATATTGGAGTTAGAACAATGTTTGTAAACTTTTAAAATTTAACTAAAAGTTAATTTGTGAAAATTGAATATTTTAATATTTAATTGACTAGTGAAAATAGTCATTTTTCAAACAGTCTCGCATTTCGACGTAACTAGTTTCATCGAATCCGTAATGTCAAATTATTGTACGGTTTCAAATTTCGTGTCAATCGGATTTACGGTTTGTCCGAGGCAAGCCAAAACGCATAGAAATTAAGTTTAATCGATTTACTTTAAATTTGATCGTTTATTGCCGTAACTCATACAGATGATCGAATTAGCCTCTGAAACCTATTCCATTGTGTCCGGAATGTGAGGTAAACCCTAGAAATGCGGGTCACCGCGCGAGATTTGGACTTCGAAAAATTTCGAATGAATAGTAATCTGAGAAATTTCTATAGAAGGACCTAAGATCTTAATTTTTTTCCACTAAACCTAATTCTACCTTCAGCCGCCGCTTCTAATAATTTCAATGGCCGAAATCGTGCCATCTTCTTCCTCCAATTTTTTCAAATCCACTCAATAATTCTGAAAACTTCCAACATGAACATCGTAGAGCATCTCAAGCTCTACGAATCCAACGGTGGTGATCGAGTATTATGCGGCGGATCAACGGCAAATCGAGTTTGAAGGGCCGAAAGTCATGCACGATTTTCTGTGAATGGGGGGGCCGAGCTTTGCAAATTTCTGGCTGAAGGTGGTTTAGTGGGGCGCGCACGTGGTAGAGGTCTTTGATCGTCTTCAAGCATCGTGTGGTGGCGTGCGGCATCAGGATGTTTAAGTGAGCAATGGGTTGAGTTCGTGCATTTCTTCGACCTGGGGAAGAAGCTAATGTCGCGGCCATGATTTCCTCAGTTTGAACGTGCGGCCCTGATTTCGTTTAGGTTTAAATAAAAATAAAAATTGTAAATTATTTTATATTATAATGTGTACAAACTTTAAAATACCATAACTTGTTCATACGAGGTCGGAATTGCACGAAACAAATTGCATTGCAACCGTTTTGTCGAGCACAACGCAATGGAGCTGGTTTGGAGTCGTTTGGAGCTAGTGATAATTTCGGGTAAAATTAAAGGAACGTTTAATTTTATTCGAAACAAACGCTACAACTGTTATCGGAAACTCAAGGTGAGAACTTCTCACTCAATCGAATTGTTCGATTTAACTTTTAAATAGTTAAATTTAAAATTTCTTGATTGTGTTGATTATATGCTGGGCTGATAGTTATTAACTGTTGTATTGAAATAGACCCTATACGCCGTATATTAAGAGGATGTTATTTGTTAAACACATATACCGCGATAATTCCAACTTGATATGGAATTGGTATTATATATGTACTTGGAGTTGATTTCCCGCATTATGTAGCGGATGAGACCCTATTGCGCCGCATAATAACGAATAATATTTTATAAATCCCATATACCGCTATATTCTGTCTTGAAACGGAATTGGTATTGTGCTAACATCTTTGGATGCAGGGAAACAGGTTGGAGGGATCCAACTGGATTCCTCAAACATTTGAATTTGTTCCAATGTTGTGTGTTGATCTATTCATAATCTGCGTGATTATCTTTGTGATTGAAATCGTTAAAGGCTAAAATTTAGCCGAATATATTTTTGGTATCGTTAGATGCCGAAAATAAATAAAATTGGATTTTTGAAAATTTAAGTTAAGAATTCATAATAAAATTTAATTTTGGAATTGGTTCATTTTAAATAAATAAACGTTGAAATTTTTATGTTATAAAAATTATGATTTTTGTGAAATATAACCGAAATGTGGAAATAAGTAGTTGATTAATTTATAAAATGGTTTTAATTGGGATTTTTGAATTATTATAAATGATTTATATAAAAGATTTATAAAATTAATATTTATAAATTAAAATATTGGAATTATAAAATGGATTTTTATAAGTATTAAAATGAAGTATAAATGGATTTCATAAGTGGATGAAATCTATAGATTTATAAATTGTGAAGTTATAAAATGAATAGATTTTTTTGTAAAATAAAAGATTTATAAGTAATTAACTTATAAACTGGATTTTGGCATATAAATGAAATATGGATAGAATTTGTTAATAAAGTGATTTTATAGGTTGATGTTGTTATAAAGTATAGATGGAATTTATAAACGTTGTTTTATAAATCCGAAATGGACTTATTTTGATATGTTTAATTATTATAGCTTATTAAAGGAGATATATCCACGATTTTGGGACAGTGGATAATCCTTTAAATAAAATATGTAGAAATGATGAATTTGGTTGACGAAGTATATTCACAATTTTGGACGGTGAATAATATATTAAAGAAATATTTTGGGAAAGTGATATTTTAAATAGAATTAAAATGATTCAAAATTTTTTTAAAATGAATTAAGTATCGAAACCATAGATTTCAACATTCATTGTTGAAATAGACGTTTTCGAGAAATAGAAGGAAATGGTGGATTATAACACTGTTGTTATAGTAAATGATTTCCGAAAGGAAAAGATTTGTATAGTACTGGGGTTTATATGTCTATCTTAAATTTCAAATCCCTATATTAGTGATTTTGGGTTGTCGTAACGATGTTTTACGCGACATTCGTTTTGACTCAAATAAATGGGTTTAAGAGGACGTTTCCTTAAAGAATAAAATATATACTTAATTGTGATTTAAGTATATTAAATATTTTCCAAATATTGAAAATAAATAGATTGGTGAATTACTTATTATTAAATAAGTATGGAAATGTTTTCCAATATGAAGTGAATGTTTTGAGATTATATCTTTTAAAGATAAATAGAAAGTTAATATTTGAAATCGATTTGAAAATCGTATATCAGTGGATATTGGAAAATTTAAATTCACTATGGAATATATAAAGGAAAGGGAGATTTGTTAAAAAATAAACATGGATTTATTTTTGAAGTGTGGAAATAAATTTACGAATTTGGGACGTAAATTTAAAGTAAATTGGTAAGGATTTATTTAATTGGTTTAAATGAACCATTTTGAAAGGAAAATTGTAAAGGTGAAAAGTGATTTGAAATTTGTTTTCAAATAGTTGAAAGTGTGGAAATTATGTCTTGTAAAGATATTTTTGAAAATAAATAATTTGGGAAATTATTTGAAATCGGGTTATGTTGTGAATATTGATTGATAGTTAAATAACCGACTATCAATATTGACCCTTAAATGGCTATTTGTTGTGAATTGGTTGAAATTGAATACTACACTTATTTTTAAATTATTGCGCTCGTTATTCGGATTACCCATTCCGAATAGTGATACGACGTAATGGATAGCATTGAACACTGGTGTTGAAGACCGGGTATTTGTGAAAACGATAGGATGACCTATCGATTGTCTCTGCACCGTTAGCTACGGTATGAAGATTTCCTTTGTGATGGGAAATTCGATCGGGATTGTGAATACCCGGATTGCAAGGGCTTCTTTTGAAGTGCCTTCGGTTCTGTTCGAACCCGGAACAGACTTGTATGGTTACATGTCTGACATTACACTTTGAGATATAAAGCAGATTTCTTTCAAATACATTTCTATTGGTGCAGAGGATTTATTCTCTTAGCTTAACACCATTCTCTGGGACGTACGAGCTCAGAGGTTATGTAGTTGAAGGTTATCAGTGACATATTCCCAATTTGGTAATGTGGCATGCTGAGTGTTGCTGTGTGATGATTATTTATTGATCATTTGTTGATCAAAGAGTGACTTTGTGAAAAGCGTAGCTTTGTGGACGAGACTACGTCAGACCTCACACCCCGAAAATGGTCGAAGCAGGAATATGTGGCAAGGTTACGAGGGTCGCTCCCTTTAGGGTAAGTCATTTCCTTCTGGAAAAGGGTGGTGTCAGGTATGGAGCCCTGATACTTAACCTAGGTGGTTGCTCCAATTTCATTTTTCTGTGTGGTTGTTGCTTTGTGATCGAGGGCCCTCGGATAAAGGTCCCAAAGGACCAGGAGGTGGCATATTCGTGTAGTAGTTACCTAGTTACAAAGGTAATCCGGCCTTGTGTTGGCAGAGAGTTGGTTAAGTTCTCGGGACGTCCCGCCAGAGGCGATCCCATGTGGCAGTAGGAAGTTTCTTAGTCTGACCATTTGTTGGAAATCCAATTCCCAATATGAACCCAGTACGGTTTTAGTTGTATAACCTGCCATTTACTTATGGTGGTCACCACTGTTTAGATGGTAGCTACAGTAGACATAGTTCGAAATGTCTATGTTGGCTAAGATTAATATTCTATTTTCGAAATGCTTTCTACACTATGCACTAATAATAATATCAAAAATGATTTGTTTTGCGTAGTAAGCATATTTGACTATCATAAGGAGAAATCTCCTCCAATTCTGCGTTTGCACCGTGTGTGTGCGGGGAGGCCTTATGGTAGTTTCATTTTCCAAAAGCATTGCGGATATTTCTCACTTCCCTTATTGTTGTTGTTTTAAAAGATAAATAATTGTTTTGAGTTCTCACACCAGTACCATGACTGACCTGGAGTTTATTGTTCCCCTCCTAAACTCTGGATGCCCATAATTTTCCACACGGGCAGCCTAGAGTTAGGTTATCAGGTTATTCTGGATTCAGGAGTGCTTTGGAGCTCAAGTGGCGAGCTGGATGGCGAGACGTACCACTTGTATATGATATTATCTTTCCGTTGTAAATTCACTTGTAGGGACATGTTTGTATAACTGTCCATTGTCCAGTTGTGTTGTATATTGTTGTTGTATACTCTGATGATGATGTGATGTAATGTAATAACTGAGACAATTCTTTGTTTTTAAAGATATTCATTTATCTATTATATGTTGTTCCGCTGCAACTGTGAGATTCTGATATTGTTTATGTTCTGTTTCCTTACTTCTTCTATCTTTTTCTTCTACCTCTTCTTTTTAACCCTAACAGTTCGATTTTCCGGCATTCGATTATGCGGCATTTGATACAGCGGACGTAAGAATGCCGACCTTCGAATCCCGATAAAAATCGATATGTTACAATGTGGTATCAGAGCATGTGGTTAAGCGACAACCTTGGCTCTGTTGGGGATTACTCATTAGAGATAGAGTCAGTAGTACTCTAGAATGAGTTTGAGTGTAATAATAGATATGATCACACATTTGTTTGTGAATATGAAATTTTTTTTATATTGTGTTGACTTATCAGTTGATTGTTTATAGATTCTGGTCGGTGCAGTCTAGCTAACTGTATCGATAGGGGTTTCTAAACTCTTAAACGAGATAAACCGACATAGTATGGTTTTAAATTGGGTAAATGAAATAATTTTACCTCGATTATATTTTATATATAAAGGAATAATTTTTCAGAAATCATTGAAGTGTATGTAAAATTGAATTATTTGATTGTTGAAAATGTATGAAGATATATAAGTGAATCAAAGTTGTTCAAATAATCTGAATAAAAATAACTATTGTGAAAGAATAAATTATATAAAAGCAACAATTGTATAAGTATAGAATTACAATTGAAATGATTTACTATTGTGGAATAATCTTGTATAAGTAAAGGGAAATAGTGAAATTATATAAGCAAGATTTATAAATGTGATTTATAAATAAAGGAAAAAATTTGAAAGAATTTAAAGCGCTGAATTCACTACTGTTGCTGGGGAATAATAAGGGTGATGACTGCAGCATCATCAGTATCATTTTCGAGTTTCTGTGTGATGGATTTACTACCATAGTAAATTGAATTGAATTTTGTTGTGATAAACAAATTTGAAATTAAAATCCAAGTTGAAATTGATGAATATAAGTAATCAAGTTTTGAACTTATAATATGAGATAATAAAGATTTAACCATAGTAAAGTTGAAATAAATTTGAATTAGTATGATAAAATGTATGATGTGAAATTTAACTAAAGGAAGTTAAATAAATTAAATCAGATTTGGAAGTTGAATAATAAGTTGTATAACTTATCAAAAGTGAAGATGTCAGTAAAACCAATTGTTAAAATGGTTAAACAACTTTGTTAAGCAAAACGAGGTATGAATCTAAATAAGTGATGAAATTGACTTTGGTAAAAGTTAAATAAAATTACTTTGGAGTTGGAATTTGAATTGGATTTTAACTGGATTAGATATGTTGTTGAAATGGAAATTTAAGTTAAGTTAAACAAATGATGTTGAAATGGAATATAACTTAAGTGATGCTGAATGAAGTTGATTTTGGTATCGAAGCAGAATAATGAAGTGAATTAAATGGATATAAATTTGAATTATGTAAAGGAGATTCAACTTTATTTGTAGAATAAATTGGTAATTGAACTAATGAATTGAATGTAAATCGATCGAATGTAATGAATTGATATCGAATAATGGATATAAGTGTTAAATCATTTACGGCTAATTGAACCGTAAACCAAATTGAAGGTAAACAAAGTAAATATGAATGTTGAATGTAAAGTGAAAAATTTACATGTATTGGATATACATTGGATGTTAGTTTATTGATTGAATAGAAATTCATATGCAATTGAATGAATAAAAATTGAAAGCTAAAGCAATTAAATTCAAATTGGAAGTTAAGTAAATTTAATTTGAATAGAAATTGATTTGAATTGAAAGTGAACAAATGTGAATGTAAATTAGTGAATGTAAACTAATTGAAAATGAATAATTGAATGTCGTTTATATAAATTGGTTGTAAACAATTACAAGTAATGTTAAAATCATATAAGTTGTTTATAAACCTTGCTTCGTATGCATTTCTTTTAATATGCATGTGTTGTAGTTGTTTAAAAGAGTAAAATGTTAATAAGTTCTTATATATGTCACTTACGTGTTTATATTGAGTAAGTACAGGTACCGGGGCTAATGTTTGGCTGGTTTTCGTTGCGCAAAATGCTAAATTAATAACTGCTTTGCTTAAAAATACTAAAAAGGTACACCTACGCAATAAAAATAGGAAATATGAAATGTTTTTCTGTTTTTCGACCGTGTGGGTCGATGTATATATATTTATATCTATCGTCATATTGTAAAAGCAACTCCATACAAAGGAGGTTATGGTGAAATTTTCTGAAAATTTAAGGCTTTAGAAAATTTTCGGGAAATTTTGGAATTTTTTTTGTGAAAACTAAGTTTTGTTTTGAAGTTAAAGGTTAAACAATATAGTTGATTTTGAAAAGATAACTATATATGGATTTGAAAATATTAGTGAAGTTTTGTAAGAGGTTTAGCTATGGATTTTGGAAAAGTTAAACATTTAAATGAATTTAAAACTTAATTTGAACGGCTTGTTTTGAAGAGTTAATGGATTTCAAAACTTTTTCTTACTTGGTAATTTCGAGGACGAAATTCTTTTAGGTGGGGAAGTTTGTACCGACCCAGAATTTCTGTCATTTGAAATTTAGATATTTAATTGATTTTAAATATCAACAAGTAAAATTTGTAAGTCGAATAATTTATTTTTCGAATATCTAGATTTAATTGGATAATTAAATCGATAATTTAATATTTGAAATTACAGAAATAATTGGAATTTGGGTTTAATGTGATTAAAAATGATTTATAAAGTTATATTAATTATATTGGAGTTAGAACAATGTTTGTGAACTTTTCAAATTTAATTAAAAGTTAATTTGTGAAAATTGAATATTTTAAGATTTAATCGACTAGTTAAAATAGTCATTTTTCAAACAGTCTCGGATTTCGACGAAACTAGTTTCATCGGATCCGTAATGTTAAATTATTGTATTGTTTCAAAGTTCGTGTCAATCGGATTTACGGTTTGTCCGGAGCAAGCCAAAACGTATAGAAATTAAGTTTAATCGATTTAATTTAAATTTGATCGTTTAATGCCGTAACTCGCACAGATGATAGAATTAGCCTCCGAAACCTATTCCATTATGTCCGGAATGCGGGGTAAACCCTATAAATGCCGGTCAACGCGCGAGATTTGGAGTTCGACAAATTTTGAATGAATAGTAATTTGAGAAATTTCTATAAAAGGACCTAAGATCTTAATTTTTTCACTAAACCCTAATTCTACCTTCAGCCGCCGCTTCTAATAATTTCAATGGCCAAAATCGTGCCATCTTCTTCCTCCAATTTCTTTAAATCCACTCAATAATTCTGAAAACTTCCAACATGAACATCGTAGAGCATCTCAAGCTCTACGAATCCAATGGTGGTGATCGAGTATTATGCGGCGGATCAACGGCAAATCCAGTTTGAAGGGCCGAAAGTCGCGCATGATTTTCTGTGCAATGGGGGAGCCGAGCTTTGCAAATTTCTGGCCGAAGGTGGTGTAGTGGCGCGCGCACGTGGTGGAGGTCTCTGATCCTCTTCAAGCGTCGTGTGGTGGCATGCGACATCAGGATGTTTATGTGAGCAATGGGTTGAGTTCGTGCGTTTCTTCGACCTGGGGAAGAAGCTAAAGTCGCGGCCATGATTTCCTCAGTTTGAACGTGCGGCCCTGATTTCGTTTAGGCTTAAATTAAAATAAAAATTGTAAATTATTTTATATTATAATGTGTACAAACTTTAAAATACCATAACTTGTTCATACAAGGTCGGAATTGCGCGAAACAAATTGCGTTGCTATCGTTTTGTCCAGCACTATGCAATGGAGCTAGTTTGGAGTCATTTAGAACTAGTGATAATTTCGAATAAAATTAAACGCACGTTTAATTTTATTCGAAACAAACGCTACAACTGTTATCGGAAACTCAAGGTGAGAACTTCTCACTCAATCGAATTATTCGATTTAAATTTTAAATAGTTAAATTTAAAATTGCTTGATTGTGTTGATTATATGCTGGGATGATAGTTATTATCTGTTGTATTGAAATAGACCCTATATGCCGTATATTAAGCAGATGTTATTTATTAAACACATATACCGCGATAATTCCAACTTGATATGGAATTGGTATTATATATGTACTTGGATTTGATTTCCTGTATTATATAGCGGATGAGACCCTATTACGCCGCATAATAGCGGATAATATTTTATAAATCCCATATACCGCGATATTCTGTCTTGAAACGGAATTGGTATTGTGCTAACATCTTTGGATGCAGGAAAACAGGTTGGAGGGATTCAACTGGATTCCTCAAACATTTGAATTTGTTTCAATGTTGTGGGTTGATCTATTCATAATCTGCGTGATTATCTTTGTGATTGAAATCGTTAAAGGCTAAAATTTAGCCGAATATATTTTTGGTATCGTTAGATGCCGAAAATAAATAAAACTGGATTTTTGAAAATTTAAGTTGAGAATTCATAATAAAATTTAATTTTGGAATTGATTCATTTTAAATAAATAAACATTGAAATTTTTATGTTATAAAAATTTTGATTTTTGTGAAATATAACCAAAATGTGATTTTTTTGAAATAAGTAGTTGATTAATTTATAAAATGGTTTAAATTGAGATTTTTGAATTATTATAAATGATTTATATAAAAGATTTATAAAATTGATATTTATAAATTAAAATATTGGAACTATAAAACGGGTTTTTATAAGTATTAAAATGAAGTACAAATGGATTTCATAAGTGGATGAAATCTATAGATTTATAAATTGTGAAGTTACAAAATGAATAGATTTTTTTGTAAAATAAAAGATTTATAAGTAATTAACATATAAACTGGATTTTGGCGTATAAATGGAATATGGATAGAATTTGTTAATAAAGTGATTTTATATGTTGAAGTTGTTATAAAGTATAAATGGAATTTATAAACGTTGTTTTATAAATCCGAAATCGACTTATTTTGATAAGTTTAATTATTATAGCCTATTAAAAGAGATATATCCACGATTTTGGGACAGTGGATAATCCTTTAAATAATATATGTAGAAATGATGAATTTGGTTGACGAAGTATATTCACGATTTTGGACGGGTCCTTTATAAAAAGATAGTTGATAAGATGTTGAATTGTTAGAAACTTTTAGGATTTGGGGAAAATAATAAACGGGTATTGGACCATCCTTCCTAACTAGTAATTTCGGGGACGAAATTCTTTTAAGGGGGGAGGAATGTGACGACCCAAAATTTTTGAGCATTTGAAATCGGATTATTTAATTGATTTTAAATATTTAAAAGTTATTTTTAACTTGAATTTCAAATATCACTAATTATTTAATAATTAAATTATCGAATTAAATAATTTGAAGTTGAGTTAAATGTTGAATCTGGAGTTTTAAGCCTGTCGAAAATAATTTGAAGGCTTATGTAATTTATATTGATAATACTTAAGAGAATAGAAGTGTTGAAATCAAATTTTTAAAATGGTTTGTTAAGTTTTGAAATTTATATCGTTTAAATTGAATTTTAAAATAGCCTTTCGACGCAGTCTCAGAATTCGACGAAATCAGTTCCATTGGATCCGTAATATTATATTATTATCGTATTTCAAGTTTCGTAGTGTTTGGTTTTATCGTTTGGTCGTACAATCCGTAAATGCATAGAAGAATCAAATTAAATTAAATTAAAATAGTCAAGTCTACTCTTATACGCCTCTTTCCTCAATCTAAATATGTTCCATCCCTATCTTCCTTTAGACGAGAAAACAATAAGAAAGGAATAAAATCAATCAGCTCGTTTGTAAATAAAATGGCCGAACGAGGGTCAAATTCCTCATCTCCTTCTTCCTTTCAATTGTAAAGAAAAAAGAGAATCAGATGAAGACGCGAGCAAATTGCGATCAATTTGGGGATGGTGGAAATACACTCTCGGGGAAGCTCGAGAAAGCTTGTGGAGAGCGACGTCGATGGTCGGCTTTGGGGCTAGGGTTCGATTGGTGGGCGTGGAGGCGTAGTCGAATCGAGCGACAGTTCTAGAAGCTCGCGCGAGGCGGCAGTGGTCGCGACTTCGGGCGAGCACGAGGAGGGACGACGTGGCAAGGGTTAAAGCCGCGGTGTTGGCTGTTGTGGGCGGTGCAGTCGAGGCTAGGCTAGGGTTTCATTCATCTTCGAACTCGTCAGTGAGGTATTTAGCATTTATTTTGAATGTTGAATCATTAGGAAGTTTACAGTAAGGTATAATTTAAATTTTGTTTAATTAAAATTAATTTATATATATACATATATATATATATATATATATGTATGTATGTATGTATATGCCCAGTAAAGTAAAAAAAATCATGTTTTGCTTATTTACAAAAGGAAGTATAAATATAAATATTATATATATATATATATATATATATGTATGTATATAGTTAAGGGAAGTATATACATGAAAACGTTAAAATAAAACAGTATGGTTTAAAACAGTAATTTTAGTAGTCAGAGAAAAAATATGCAGTTTTTATATATATGCAGATAATATATATATATATATATATATATATATGTTTTCTTTTAAAAATATAAACAAGAATACATTTTTATTTAAAAGGATATTGATTATTTTTGTAAACAGTTTGAAAATGTAAAATAAAGTAAATATACCTATTCATATTTCATTTACATATGGTGAAAATTTATTTGTTTAATTAAATCTAAATTATTTTGGTCACTAAGGATAAATTATTAAAAGAAAATTCGTTTAGATTTAAATTACTAGTTAATTTAAATTTATTAAAATGAAAATTTACGGTTCAATTATTTTGAATATTTATAAATCATATAAATTGTTTATTCAAGGTCAAGTCGGGAAAACCAAAGCCATATTTGAAGTGGATTGCGAATGAAACGGAATAAGGTGAGTTAATCTCACTCAGCCAAATTTAAATTTAAATAATTGTTTGAATGATTGAATTGATTGATGTGCTATAGTATGGTTTATTTTGGAATTGATATTATATGTTGTGCTAACGTCTGTGGATGCAAGGAAAACAAGTTGGAGGGATCCAACTGGACCCCTCAACATTTATTTAAATTATTTAATAGCCTCTGTTGTGATTATTTAATATTCTATGATGAATTATATTGGAATATTGAATGCTATGGTTTGATTGGATATAATTGGGTATAATGAATTACCAAAAATATATAAATTGGATTTTTGAAATTGAAAATAAAAGAAATGAATTTGTAAGTAAAATAATTATAGAATAAATTTAAGAATGAATTGGAAAAGAAATAAAGTGACTTTAAAATTATGATAAATAAATCTTAAGTATGGAAAGGGAAATTTGAATAAACAGAAAGTTAATGAATTTTAAACTTCAGTGTTATTATTTAAAAGAACATAACATTTATATTAAATTCAAGATTTAAAATTTGGAAAGAATAAAGAAGAAATTGGGAAAAATCTGAAATTTGTATATTTCAGTTAAGAAATTTAAAATCAAATAGAAAATAATAATAATAAGGATAAGGATAATAAAATCCATAATTAATGAATTTTGAAATGAACTAAGTAAGTACAGAAACTTATTTCAAATGGAATAAATTGGAAATCAATTTGGAAAATTGATTTAAGTGATTGATATTGGAAATTCTCCCTGAATAATCAAGTACGTTTTTTTAAAGTAAATTTTTAAATACAATTTAATAGTTTTAAAGTTGTTTTAAAAAGTAGGTTTTGGATAATTTATATATTCTAAATATTTAAATCCTAAAAGTAAGTATTTTCTTTTAATCTATTATGGTAGTAATTATTTAAAGTGTGACTTAATATTTTGTTTTTAAAAGTGTAAATCTAATTTTATATTTAATTAAGTAACCTTATTTTCAAATATTTATATAGTATGTTTTTTTTTACAAATTGTTGAAGTAGTTTTACCCAAAATGTTTTAAAGTATATTTCAAAGTAAAGTGTTTTAAATTATTTTAAAAATCTACTTTTGTGCTTGGTGATTTCAGTGGAGATAGAAAATATTTGGGAAAGTTTATTCTGGAAAAGAAAGTATGGTTTGAAACTATGTTTCAAAGGGTTGAAAATAGAAATATATCTTGTGAAGATATTTTGAGATAAATAAATAATTCGGGAAATTATTTATTGTGTGATGGATGTTGTGAATGTTAATTGATAGTTAAATAACCGACTATCAATATTGGCCAAATGTGTTGATCGTTTCGAAGAGACCGGGATCGAGATTTATTTCTCGAAAACCACTTCGATCCGGTTTGTACGTTTTCATGGAAAACGATTTTCGATTCGAAGATGGGGCAGTGAAGTGCAAGGGCTAGTCGCTACTAATCCTGGGGATATTTCCAAATGGATGTAGTAGGAGTAGTGCCTTCGGTTCCGTTCGAACCCGGGACGGACTTGTATGGATGAATGCTTTCGGAAACATCGTCAGGTGGGCGATGGGCATTCTAAGGGATATGCCCTAAAAAGGTAACGCTTAGCCTCAAGCCTCATCAATCGAGAATGACTGAAAATCAGGGGTTATGCAGCAAGGCTAGGTGGGTAGCACCCAAGCAGGGCGAGGTCATCCCTGTCTAGATGTCCCTTTTTATTTCGGCTTAGTGGGCGGTTGCTGATCCCAACCGCGGGGTGATCTCACTCGGGATTATCCAGTAAGGGGTAGTCCCGGTCTTGTGTTGCAGGGGAGTGGGCGTACTCCACGGTACTGTGATCTAGGCCACGTACTGTGACAGGTGGTACCCCAGTGCCTAGTCATTAGTTGGAAAACCATTCTCCCTACGAGCCTTGTACGAGTTTTGTTTGTATTACCCACTCTGTGGCTAGTAGCTAGAATTTAATCATGTAACAATTTCAGCTATTTTATAAGTATTTTTATATAGACCCTATTATAATATCAGAGGATTTCTATAAAAATCGTTTTAGCTATCGTAAGGTAAAACCCGACATGTTTATTTGTGGCGTGGTCTTACGAGATGCTTTTGTTTTCAAAAGGATTTCTGAAACTTTAATAATCAATTGAGTGTGATTTTCTCACGCTGGTATTCCAGACTGACTCGAGTGTTATTTAACTGTAATGCTCGGGTCAGACCGAGTATTATAGGATACAGGATATGATGCTATGGAGTTCCGGAGACGAGCTGGATGACGATACGTACTTTCGTACTTGTTTTATATATATTCCGGTGTGTAGAGTAGCTGTGTATCCAGTTGTATGATATTGATGTTGATCTGTGATTAATGTACTCTGATGATGTAATATATAAGCAGATATATTTGATTTTGAGTAAAGATCATTTATTATCTATTATATTTTATTCCGCTGCGATGGTTAGATTCTGTTGTTGTTTTCTATTTTCTTCTTCTACCTCTTCTTCTTTAACCCAAATGGTTCGTATTTCTGTACAACTTGAGTTAATTTAAGTAGGGTAGTGTTGACTCAAGGGGTACGGATTTGCGGGTCGTTACAATATTATCGAAAGTTTGTTCAGGACTTTTCTAAGTTAGCTAGTCCATTAACTAAGCTAACAATGAAGAATGCAAAATTCAATTGGACTCCAAAATGTGATGAAACTTTCCAGGAGTTGAAGAAGAGATTAACCACCGCTCTTGTTCTTGCTATTATCAATGGGAACCAGGGTTTATCTGTTTATACTGATGCTTGTTGTGAAGGCTTGGGAGGCAGTATTGATGTAGAACGGGACGGTAATTGCCTACGCGAGTAGACAATTACGTCGTCATGAAAGAAATTATCCAACCCATGATTTGGAGCTTCTAGCTATTATCTTCGCTTTGAAAATATGGCGACATTATCTTCTGGGTAAGAATCTTTTCAGCTTTCTTAACAATTTACGAATTTAACATAACAAATATACTTATTGAACTTTCTTCATTCTAGGTGAAAAATTCGAATTATTCACCGACCACAAATCTTTGAAATATCTCTTCACCCAGAAAGATCTGAATTTGCGACAACAATGTTGGTTGGAATTTCTGGCATCTTATGACCTAAATATTCAATATACGCCCGGAAAAGCCAATGTAGTTGCCGACGCTTTAATTAGGAGGCATGTTGTTCTTGCATATCTTGTTGTTACTCCTACTCTCCTTGAAAAGATCGTCAGCAAGAAAAAAGAAGACCAATTCCTTCGTGGAATTTGTAAAAGAATTCATCAAGGTGAAGATTCTAGTTTTGCAATTGATGATAATGAAGTTATACGGATGAAAGGCAGAATATGTGTCCCGGACTTCCCTGATTTGAAACGAGAAGTGCTGGATGAATGTCACAAATCTAAATTTAGCATCCATCTAGGAGTTAACAAGATGTATCATGGTATCAAAAGAACTTTCTGGTGGAAGACGATGAAAGGGGACATATCTATATATGTGAGTCGCTGTGCTACTTGCCAACAAATCAAAAGCGATCAAAAGAAAATGGCGGGTTTACTTCAGCCTTTAGAAGTACCCAAGTGGAAATGGGACCAAGTATCGATGGACTTCATCGACGGTTTCCCTCGCACTCGGAAAGGCAATGAAGCAATTTGGGTCATTGTGGACCGTTTGACTAAGACCGCCCACTTCTTGCCAGTGAAATCTACCCGCACGGCGATAAGTTTAGCAGAATTATATGTGAAAGAAATTGTCCGTCTCCATGGAATTCATAGCAGCATAGTGAGTGATCGTGATCCGATCTTCACTAGTAGATTTTGGGAGGCATTTCAAGACGCATTGGGAACAAAACTGAATTTCAGCACTGTTTATCACCCACAGTCTGATGGGCAGACTGAAAGGATCAACCGAATTTTGGAGGACCTATTGCGTGCTTGTATACTTGATTTTGGTCGTTCTTGGGAGGACCATTTGCATCTGGTCGAGTTCTCTTATAACAATAGCTATCAGGCAAGTATAGAGATGGCTCCTTTTGAGGCTTTATATGGTCGTCCGAGTCGATCACCGGCATGCTGGATCGAGGGAAGTGATAGACTCGTTCTTGGACCGGATATGATTAAAGAAGCCACAGAGAAAGTTGATTCTACTCGGAAGAAATTGAGGACAGCTCAGAGTCGTCAAAAGATTTATTATGATCGTAGAAGAAGGGATTTGGAATTCCAGATTGGGGACTCTGTCTTTCTTAAAGTATCTCCTATGCGAGGTATATTGAGGTTTGGGAAGACAGGTAAGCTAGCACCACGATATATTGGTCCTTTCCCTATTCTGGAGAGGATTGGTTCTTTAGCCTATCGAGTGCAGTTGCCTAGCTAGTTATCTGGCGTGCATGATGTATTCCACATTTCAAACCTTCGGAAGTATGTGCACGATCCAGATAGTATTATTGAAGAAGCTGCTCAACAGGATCTCGAAATCACTCCCAATTTAACATTCAAAAGACAACCGATAAAGATTTTTGATCGAGAAGAAAAGCAATTGAGGAACAAAGCTGTGAAGCTAGTTAAAGTTCAGTGAAGCGGCGATCCAAAGGACTGCACTTGGGAAACTGAAGATAATATGCAGAAATCATATCCCAATTGCAGAGTGGATATCTCGGCTTAAGCTGGTAAGCCATTTCCTTATTCTTTCTGAACTCGTATATTCTTTGTTTGTTTTTCTCTCTCTTTCAGTTTCGAGGACGAAATTTTCTTAAGGGGGATATTTTTGTAACATCCAAAAAATTTATCAATATAAATTAATAATATATTTAAAATCTTAGGATTTAATTTGAAAAATAAATTGAGAAAAATCTCAAACAAATAAAATAAGTAATAATATATGAATAAAATTTCCAATTTTTTTTTTGAGTTTAAAATATTGAAATAATGAATGTTTTTGAAAAGTTATTTGGATTTAAAATCTTATGTATATGAATATTACATATATGAGTAAGGTTGAATACATATTGAAATTTAATTTAAATTTATTCAAGATATGTGTGGATATATATGGACATAAATGTTTATATTTCAAGTTTGAAATTGAAATTTGAATTTAAATTTAAAATAAATGTTTTTAAAAATAAGTAGCATTTAAAATAATTAAGATGTAATGTATATAATATAAATATTGGTTAAAAACAATTCCTTTAACAATTGTATACATATATACACAAATGAATAGGATATGAAAATTTATAAAAAAAATTCTTTTGCCTTGTAAAAATCAAAAAGGATAAACATACATTCACATGGGAGATGGAGTGAAGAGATTAACAAAATTTAGATCTCTTGATTATCTCTTTTTCAAATGGCATAAAACATCATTACTTTAATAAAATAATCAAATTAAAGATTTCAGAAAACCTTTCAGCTTCCAAATTGAAATTTATTTAGCTCCAAATCTTTGAAAAATTCAGTAATCAAAAGATTTAGCAATCTCCAACTCCAACACTCAAGAAAAAGTAAAAATCAGACAAAAAAAAGAAAACTGCCTATCTTCTTCAATTCAAAAGCTAAAATCTAAGATCTTTCTTAAAGCATCAGTTGTAGTATGTGTTTACATCTCTCAGGTAAGTGTTTAAACTTTATAGTTTAATGAAATTATGATTTTAAAACCAAGTTTTTAACACAAACAAAGTTTAAAAACTGCAGATTAGCTTTAAACAAGTGCTTCAGGTTTTTGGCAGTGCAAGGGTTTCTAAAATAATTTAAGGCAAGTAACTCTCTTTTAAATATTTAAAAGTTGAGTTTGCTAAACAATATTGAAGCAGTAAAGTACGAATCTGAGTAATTGAATCAATTATTTGCAGGAAAAATCAAGTTCAAGGCTAAATTAGGTTTCTGGTTCAATTGCAGACTGTCATTCTTAGTATAAAAGGAAAATTCAAACTGTAAGCCAATTTAAGATTTGTTGTTATTAACGATTAAGTAAATAAATACAAGTAATAATCAAAGATCTTTAATTCTAACTTGCAGATCTAAAACTCCGAATTTTAAAGTAAGGAAAGAAGAAAAAGTTACAGGTTTCATCGTATCTTTTGAAACTATCAAGAAACTCTCTGGAAAATGTGAGTAAACCTTTGATCTCTTCAATCATTTGTTGATTTTGTGGTTGCCTGAATGATGCTAAAAGCCTTGCTTGTGAATGGATTGTTATGCTTGTGTTTTTCTTCGCCTGGAAATGTTGCTTGCTTTTTCTGTTCTTCTGTTCCCTTTAACCCTATGGTTTACAATGTAAACCATGCCAAAACTAGAAACTCTTCCCCTTATTCCTTCTGAAAGATGGATTGTAAAACAAGTTAAAATACGTTGTAACACTGCATTGTGTTCTAGTAACAAATTGAAGCAAGATCATATAGTTTTTCTTTTACTGGAAACTAAGTTACATTTAAGTATCAGGTTTACAAAGTAAACCATATCAAAACCCAAATCTCTCTCTCCCCTCTTTGCTTCTGAAAATGATAGTATACAAGTTAAAAAATATTGTTTATCCCTGTATTATATTCAGTGATGAATTAAAGTAAGTTATATATAGTTTTTTTATGGAAATTATGGAACACAGTCACAATTCAAAATTTGCAGAATTTCGAACTTCACAAATTCTAATTTCAGTAATACTATGTGAATCCCCCTTAAAAATAATGATTTTAGAAAGCAAAATGCAAATTTTTCATTAATTTTTGATCGAGATATTGGAGTTGATCAGAAAGTTGAACTTTTGCCAAATTCCGACGATCAAAGTGATTGTGGCCCTCGAATTCGTCGTCATAGATTGTTTGAACGTTTAAGATCACTGGAAAAATACCAGTGGGATTTATAAATCATTGAATCTTTGATTCAAGATCAAAGTAGGTTTTAAGAACCCTTTTCTATTCACGATCGAAATGATGGTGCTGCGCCATCAAGGGGTAATCGGACTGCGTGGCAATGATGCCAATCGAGGCGTCGCGCGTTGATGTTGCTTCGGTCCAAATTTGGTGACCGCTGACGGCCAGAGGAGGTGGGGCGAGGTGTTTTTCTAATGTCCTGATGGGTTGTTTGGTCGTGATGTCTCGATTCTTGTTTTCGAAATTTATTCGAGTTTTGGGTGTTTGTGGGGTTTTGGGGGATGGTCGTCGACTCGATGGTGGCTGCAGCTTCGGCTAACGGCAACGATTTTGGCCGTGCACGTGCATGTGGTGGTTGTGGTGTCAGTCCTGATGGGTTGGGGAGAAGGAGAGGGTGACTCGAAGCATATCATGGGGAATTGGGGTGAAGACTCGAAGACGAGCCCGTGTCATTTAAACATTGCATCGGGTTGTTTTAAACACTTAAACAAATTTTTGTAAAAAAATGTTACTCGGGTCAATTTTGGCTAAAACTCGAAGCGGGGGGTGTTTTCCTCGGGGACAACTCGAGGCAGCCTCGTGTTAGTCATGAAAACAACAAGAAATCCAGTTTTTAACTAAATTTTAAAACACAAGTTAAATAATTTCCTGAATCCACTCTTTAGAAATTAATGATAATTTGTTAATGGAATATGAGGTAAATGGTATTGAAACAATTATTTGAAATTTGTGAAGTTTAAAGGTATTTTTAAAATCTTACATTTTCTTTTAAATAAAAGTAGTTTTAAAATTTAACTTAATAAAAATTAAGAAGAAAATCAAATATTCAAGAGTTAACCTTAAACCAAATCTATTATAATGATGAAATAGTAATTAACAATTAATGTTTTGTAATGATTTTATAACTAATAATTAATTTATTGAAGAATAGTCAATTGATAAAAGTAATTAAACTTAACTGATTAACAATTAAGAATTAATGAATTAGAATAATTAATTAAAGGATAATTAGTTAGTAAAGCCAATTAAGATTTAATTAATTCATAATTAAGTAAAATTACACATTGATTTAAAATAATTAATAAAGGTAATTATATGGTTAATTCACTTTAATCACAATCACCTTAATCAAAGATGATTGACTATCATCAAATATTCTGTACTGAATTGATCATTCTGTTGTGCTAGTGTAATGATGTGAATTGCTTTGTGCTGAACTATGATTTGTTTCCATATGTATGTTGAAACTCTTTTTGCCCGTAAAGCGGCATTTAAACTTTGATGCGACAGGGAGTCGGATTCTAGTTAGTTATCTGAAACCCACATCGAACTTTGAATGTGAATCCTTGAAATTGATACACCCACATGTTTGAAAATTGAGCGCTCACTATTCGGATTAGCCGGGAGAGGAACTTTGTGTCATATAACCCATTCCGAATAGTGATTCGACGAAATGGATAACATTTGAAGACCGGTGTTGAAGACCGGGTATTTTCGAGAATGATGGGATAACCTATCGATTGTCTCTGCACCGAGTAGCTACGGTATAGAGATTCCCTATGTGATGGGAAGTCCGATCGGGATTATAGATACCCGGATTTGCAAGGGCTTCTTCCTTTATTGGACGAAGTGCCTTCTGTTCTGTTCGAACCCGGAACAGACTTGTATGGTCGTGTGTCAGACACTACACTTTGAGATATAAAGCTGATTTCTTTCAAATACATATCTGTTGGTGGCGGAGAATTTATTCTCTTAGCTTAACACCCTTCTCCGAGACGTACGAGCTCAGATGTTATGTAGTTGAAGGTTATCAGCGATATACTTCCAATTTGGTAGTGTGGCATGCTAAGTGCCGCTGTATGTTGATGATCATTTGTGATCAAAGCATGGCTTTCGTGTAAAGCGTAGTTTTGTGGACGAGACCTCATCGAACCTCACACCCCGGAAATGGTCCAAACAGGAAAAATGCGGCAAGGTTATGAGGGTCGCGCCCTTTAGGGTATGTCATTTCCTTCTGGAAAAAGGTGGTATCATGGTATGGAGCCCAGATATTTCACCTATGTGGTGGCTTCAATCTCATTTACCGCGTGGTTGTTGCTTTGTGATGGAGGGCCCTCGGATAAAGGTCCCAAAGGACCGGGGAATGGCATACTCGAGTGTAGTTACCTAGTTACAGAGG
Organism: Allium cepa; assembly: GCA_030765085.1. NCBI lineage: Eukaryota > Viridiplantae > Streptophyta > Magnoliopsida > Asparagales > Amaryllidaceae > Allium > Allium cepa. The sequence continues at coordinate 209,962,140 of CM060942.1, read as the reverse complement.
TAACCTGGCCTTGTGTTGGCAGAGAGCCGGATAGGTTCTCGGGACGTCCCACCAGAGGCATACCTATGTGGCAGTAGGAAGTTTCTTAGCCTGACCATTTGTTGAAAATCCAAAGAAACAATACGAGCCATGTACGGTTTTAGTTGTATAACCTGCTATGCAGCATGGCGGTAACCTACCACAAAACATGGTAGCTATAGTAGGACGACGAAATGTTGTATGCTGGCTAAGATTAATATTGTACTTTCGAAATGGCTTTATTCACTATGCACTAGTAAGAATATCAAAGAATTTTCCCGTATCAAGCATATTTGACTATCATAAGAAGAAATCTCCTCCAATTCTGCGATTACATTGTGTGTGTGGTGGGAGGTCTTATGGTAGTTTCATTTTCCAAAAGCATACCAGTGTTCCTTGTATAAATCTGTTCTATTTGAAAGCAACTGTTCTTGTTTACTCATACCATTCCCATGACTGACCCGGAGTTTATTGTTTTCTTTCTAAACTCTGGGTGCCCATCGTTTCCACACGGGCAGCCTAGTAGCAGGTTTTCCGTATTTTTGGTGTCAACTGTCTTTTGGAGACTTTTGTTTTGAATATTATCGGTTTTTGGAGGCTTTTACCTTGGTGATATTTTAGAAGCTTTTTTGCATCCCAAGGTGCTTAGATTTGGATCACTATCATTCTATTTCCTTGGAGACTTTTTGGCATATGATCACTTATTGTTCTATTATGATGTTTATTTGGAGTTGTGATTCATGTATTATGATACTCTGATGTTGTAACAGATATTGTGATGATGTTGTATCTGTGATGTAATGCATGACATTCATTTTCTTTCCGCTGTTTTATAATCATCTAATGTTGTTATAAGCTCCATCCGACTGGAGTTCGATGTTTGAATCTTTTACAGTCGAGTACAAGTGAGGTATTTGATGTCAATTTTCGAACAATGGATTTCGGGTCGTGACATTAAATTTGTCTAATGGAACTGCAGGTCCATGACAATGGGTAATTGAAATTTACAAATGTATCTTGTACCCTTGATTTACAAATTCGTTAGGTTATTTATTGCCACATCACTTTTTGAAGCGCTCTATCATGTTTGAAAATGTCTCATAGGCAATGCTTTTATAGTGCAATACAAGGATATTATATCTCTTCTGGGATTATTTTATAACCATCACTTCTGGAGTGTTATAAGAAAAAAAACAATTGAAGCACATGTTGCAATTTAGAAGTTGTGTTCGTTTGAGTACAAACAATGCAGTTACACATGAAAGGTTTTGTGCAAACTTATTAACACAACATGCGCACATTACATGATTCTAGGTTTTCTTTAAGCATAAAAATATGCATTTTTGCATAGGGCAGTTGAGTAGTGTTCGAATAAGAATCACTTTTTGGTGTTCAACACCAAGTATTCCATTGTGATTCAAGTTTTGGTCGAACCAATAGTGTATACAATATGCAATGGTTTAACCAAAAATATTTCATAGCTCAGATCCAAGCAATGAAATGAAACTAAAACGAATTCACTGCTTAATCTTAAAACATAAAAGTAATTTACAACACAGATCTAACATTTTCCACATACTCACAAAACTATATCTCTTAAACGTCATTTGCTATGAAACTACAGAACTTCAACCATCACTAAAAAAAATTATACAAGTATTTGATCGGAATCGTAAAATGATTATAAAAGTAAACCGTTATTGGGAAAATCATTCAAACCAAGATGGATTAAAAACTATCAAGATACTTAATTCACCTGGTTTTGAATAATGATGGACAAAAATATAGCAAGAGTCTGGTTTAGAGATGAAAAAAAATGGAACAGAGAAAAATATGTTATAGCTTAGGTTTGGAAATCGAACCTTATGATTTACAATCCAAACCCTATTTCAAAAACTGTCATAAATTTATATAACCAAGATCAATGAAAATAGGGAACAAATAAATTATGCAAGCGCTCTATTCACAGTATGAATGTCAACATAACTGAAAATTACTTAGAGCAACACACCATTAATAACTACTGCCAATGAATACAAACGGTGAGTAAAACTAGAACACCAGAAAATATAACTTTTATACAATAGTACAAATCTATATCAAGCCAATTACAATACTTATCACCAGTGGGGCTATTGATATCTCAAAGAAAATATAAATAGTTAGACATAATTAAGCAATGACAACAATTTTCTAGAACATAATAAATTAAAGTGAGAAGTACTAAATATTAAATTAATCCACCGAAGTAGCAGATTACAAATGCTTTCCAAGTTATTGCTAATTTTCAACTTCAAACGTGTAATACTTTGTTGTCTTCTAAAAAGGTTGTTCTTTACTTTAGAAGATAAAAAGCAATAGCGGTATAACATGCCATACTGTAGCCTAAATAGCAACTGTGTCACTTGAGTTGGCATTATTGTATATTGTTCAAGATATTGAATTATTGTTATTAACACTAAAGCATCTGAAATAGTTGAGCTAGATGGGTATCTAAATGACAGTACAGCATGTCAGCAACAGCCTCAGTTACATACATCTCGAATTCTGAACAAATTTTCTGTCATATATGTTAGGAGATAAAATTTTACATTCACTTATTTACTTGACAAGCAAGGAAATTATTAAGCAATAATATCAAAGTTAGTTTTTAAACTTTATAAAAGAAGCTGACGCCAAAAATCGTAGAGCATGCATTAAGGCGTTTAAGTAATTTCGTGGTTGACAACCTATATTATGCATTGTTGTTGATATAATGATAAAATAAAATAGTACATTTGATTGTCAATAATAACTTAGGACAGATTTTTCTCTTACATGCTCTCACCAGCAATTTAAAAACAGTAGGTATTAGACCGATGACATTAACCAAATTCTCTAGAACAATCATACGCCTAGCTATCAGTGAACCAGTTACATGTCATTACAAATAACCAAATATATCTAAACATTCGCTCTTCATTTTTAATTGGAGATGGTAAAAACAAAACAGTCCTCGATCAACTGTATATGAAAGCTTCAGAATTTTTGAGTTAATCCGAAGGTCCACAAATTTGCAGCGATATTATATTATTTTAAAATAATGGTCAAGTATTGACGGTGACAATTGTGAGTAATCTACAGATTTTACACCTTAACCGTCTAACTCTAATTTAGTAGAATATGTTTGGTGGAATTTCTCATTGCTGGTTTGATCGTAACATGATTCTTGTACAACTTTACCTTTTAAAGTAGCTGTATACAACTTGTACTCTAAAATTGTCAAGCATATCTACAATGCCTACCAACATTTGATCGATTAAATAATTAGGGTTTAATAGACAATACAGCATGCGTTTTATGCAACGAAGATTTATAAAGTCACATGCATTTATTTATAAAGTGCAAGCATAAATCTTATCTGTAGGTCGAGACAAGGCGAAAGCTTTGGCTTCCACCAACCAATAGTGCAACGATTCTAAGTTGCAATAGTTCACCAACCCTCGGCCTCACCAAAACCACGACCAACGTTAACCTTCAATCGCCACTTCCAGATCAAATCAACCAACGACCAAAACAGACGTACTCGACTTCTTGGATAGTGTAGAGTTTGGTAATGCCAGTGCAAATTATTTTGGGGAAGGGAGTTGTGAGAAACGCGAATTGAAAAATGGGGATTTTGAAAAAGGAGAAGATAGAGAGAGCTTGTGATGGAGGAATTTGTTTGTTTACAGGTTTGAGCATGGATTTATATCTAGGTTTTGCTGATTTGGGGATTACTACTCTTGTAATGATTATCTATCATATATGGGTTGAGCACAACAGGAGGATCTTTGAGAGGAAGAGGATGCAGGAGGTACACCGTTAGAAGATTATTGAAAAAGAAGATTATCTGCCAAATTGTTTGAACTAGGGTTCGATGTCAATATAATAAGGAGCTAGGTTTTTTTTATTTTGGGAGCAAAGAAAAGTTTTCATATACATTGAAGCCATCATGCTGATAACGTTTTATAAACAAATAAGAATACGTTATGAAGAAATAAAAGAAGAAGCAATTAGAGAAAGAGGCAGAAGAAATATTATTCATTCTTCAAAGATTAATCATCTATTTTCGTTACATTAGCTCCTTTATATAAAGACCTAGGAGCTTGGGATAAAACAAATCCCATGATGTGGGATTAAATACAAAAACAATATATAGCATATTCACTATTTATATTTACATATATAATAACAATAGAATCTGATGAAAAATCTTTTAATAAAGGTGGTATAAATGTTTATTTTCATCCCTCCATGGGGGCATTAATGAAAAATAAATATTAAACATTTTAAAATTTAGAAAGCAGAAGGCACTGCTTTCTAAATTTCACTATGCAATTAAAGTTAGTTTTGAATGTCATTTAGGAACTTATGAGGTCTTAATTTTTATTTTTTGTTTATCTCATATTTAGTAATACCTAAAGGAAAAGACGAATGATAGTAAAAAAAGTTCAAACCGTGTTAAAGGTTTTTCACATTAATGTATAATTTAGATGAAATACAAAAAAGCCTTCAAAAGAAAAATTAAATGTCGTAATTAAACAGTAAATTTATATGTTCATAAACTACTACGCTTTCATTTTTGGGTACTTTTGGCCATCTCAATTGACACACACATATATGCACAAACAAACACACGCATACACATATACATACATACATTAAATTAAATTCAAAGTTTTTGTAGAAAACCTTTTTCTATGGACATTAAACTTCGAACATGTTAAAAGTAACGATTTTCATCAAAAAATAGTAAATCCTAAAAATATGAATCGACGTAGAACTCTTTTTCAAAAGTTTAGTTTACTTCAAATATATACATAAAAAAAATTACATACATACAAAAATAATAAGTTAGATTTCTAACTCATTTATGTAAACAAATTCACCATATATTGCATAATGAATCGTATTCTATTAAAATGTATATAGAATTATTTTCTATAGCATACAAGATACAACACATGGGCTACACGATAGTATTATGAAATCCGAAATCTAAAATAATACAATAAGTATTTCATACTGTATTTAATGGAGAAGGTTATAAAAGTTTGTTTTCATCTCTCTGTAGGAGTACTGATGGAAAATAAATATTAAACATTTTAAAATTTTAGAAAGCAGAAAGAGGTTGCTTTTTGAATTTCACTATGCAATTAATGTGGATTTTGAAAGCTAATTAAAAATATATGACATGGCATTTCTAAGTTTTATTTATCTCCTGTTTAGTAATAACTAAGAGGAAAGACTAATGATATAAATAACAAGTTCCAACCATCCTAAAGGGTTTTCACATTAATGTATAAGTAGATGTAGAATAAACATATAAGCCTTTTAAAAGAAAAATAACGAACTACCAAACTACCAAACTATATTAGTTCAGATGTCAGAACTAAAATATGCTGCTATTGGTACATAGTTTTTACTTTTGGTTACCATAATTAAAGGCTATCTTACAAACTTGTTTTATGCTTCTTACAACCAAGCATTATTTTCTTCTATCAACCAAGCACCGAAGCATTACAAAATCCTTCTCCTAAACATTAAATCAAATCAATATGCACCTATTTTATCAGATGATCATCAAGATAAAGTTTTATCATTCATCTTAAGTAAATCCCAGTTAGAAGTCTTCTTCGTCTCATCAACAAACGTAGTTAAGTAAGTATTTTTATTATCGTCGATGATATCTCGACCACCATCTTAGCATTTTTTTATTTCGGTTTCTAATTGTTTTGACTTGGTAATGTCGCCTGAAAACATAATGTCGAAATCATGAAACCCTATATCGAGAGGCTTGAAAACATATCCTAAAATACAATCAGAAAACCCTAAATAACATATCTATGACCTATTTGTAGAATAAAATTAGGTTTTAACACATGAAAAGAAAACTAACCTCTCTGTGATAATCGCAACTGGGATTATCCACTAAATTTTTAGCTTCCATCATCTATTGGGCAAACGAGGAATTTTTTTTAAAGTGTAGGTTTGGAATTTTGAAATTATATAAGATTTGCCGAAAAGAGATGAGAGGTACAATCGTATAGAGCCAAGTGAGAATACAAAATGGTAGCCAGAAATACATGAAAAATATTGATATCTAGTATAATTATAATGATGGCCAAAAAAAAACGAGTACCAATAAGTAGCACACTAATTAAATTGTTAAGTCATGAGTTCATAGCTAATATATTAATCATAAACAATTCATAATAATGAAGTTCTTAACCCTAATTATCCTTAGTAATATATAACCCAAAAAAAATTCGACTGAAATTAAATTTTGATTTCAAAGAATTTTATGTAGATTGAGACCTCAAACACTTGGTCTTAGACATATAGAGTCACATAACTTTGCTATAGCAGAAACATTGTTAGATTAGTTATTCGAACTTTCAATCATTCGAAGACTTATCACAACTAGTAAAAATAAAAATACGTTGGGAATATTATTAGAAATTTAAAATTGTAGCTCTAAATTATTATAAATTATAATTTGAGCATGGTTACTTGCTTATAGCAATGGCATTTTTCATTTGAAAATGAAATATACAAAGGCAATACGATACGTGCTCAAGATCGAAACTAAATACATGCTTAAGACACAAATAAGGTTGTTCGCTTCCATCATTGGTTGTTAGTACAAAATCTATTTTGACCCTAGTTCCCAATTATATTAATGAGATCACATTTGTGAAAAAGTTCTTGAATGTTGATCTTTCAATTATCTGAACGTCTTTATGGTTATTGAGTAATATTTAGAGCATAATTCATGAAATATTATACTTCCTAACACAGTAAAATTTTGGAGTCTTAGTTTATACAGACCTTATAATTTATTTTATCAAAGTTTTAGGTTTAATTATGGGTAATATTTTCCTAATTTTCCCTCAAGTGTTACTTCTTTCGAATATATTCTATATGGCCATATATATCCTTGGCTACCAATTCTCAGATTAAGTGCTTTTGCTTTTCCACGCTCATGGATTTTGGGTGCATTAAGAACTAGGAAAAAGCTACTTATATAAAATTCATGCTTTTCCATTACTATCTTGCTTTGTAATTCAACAATAAGTAAGACGAAAATTAATAGCAAGCAATTTTGTTATGACATTTTTCGATATTATTCCTGTTTGATAATACTATCATCATAGAAACTGAAAATGAAAGTAGATTTGTTTCATATCTTCTTCTTTATTTGATGCTGCTGGATCTGGACTAGCACGCAGTTGGTTAAATCGGTGAATTTAAAAAAAAAATCATTTTGGATCTTGTTGGGCCTATGATGTATAAATTTATTTAGATCTAATCTAAATACAAATAAAATCGTTATTTTATTTAGTTTGTTAATAAAAAAATATTTATTTGATAGTGTACATATAATATACAGTATGTAAATGTGTATCATATACATATGCATGTTACGTGTCCGTGCAACATATACAATTTGCATTGTTTAACGTGTCCATATCCGTGTGCTGCGATTTACACTGCAATGGATATGTTGCCCCTTCATATACATATAAGTTGTCCGATATATGTATGTATGTATGTATGTATGTGCAATGATCCACCTTTTCGATCCTTAAATGTTGACACTAATACATCCACAACATTCGTGTGTCAAGCATTCAAGTGCTGAAAAGATAGATTGTTGGGGAAAAATAAAAAGAAAAAAACTGGACAAGAAAGAAGGAACATAATATCGGAATCTCATAGAAGAATGATAACATATAATATCAAAAGATAGTACAAAACTGTCACGCAAAGATACACAACATTTCAGAATTACAATACGAAGTACTATCATCGCTTTGGACAGTTATAACAACTTGTCCTCACAAATGCTGGTATGTATAATATAGTAATGCAGTGGAAATAAGAACACTATGGTAAGTGAACATCCAGCTCTTCTCCTTGAGCTCAAAAGAACATCAAAGAAAATTGGAATTTCTCAGAAAACTCGAAAGAGCACGCAAGGAATTTAGGAAAAATAAAATCCATGCATCGGGGATAAGTCTGTATGAGAAACTTAAGAAATATGTGATCAATATGAGATCGCATAGAATGTTGTAATGGTTATCCACTCAAAGGAATCACTCATCCAAGAAGTACATAAGGTGATATTATAAATAACATCTAGGGTGAAGAATATAAATAAGAAAATAGCTACAATGCTTATATTGATCACACCATAACAATATTAAGGGTACAATCAAATCCGCTTAAGCACATTCACATATGGGTTTTCTGTTGGAGACATCCCTAGATAAACTGGGGCCAGCCTCCTGACAAGGGTTAAAATGTACCTTTGAGCATCGTATATATCTAGATAAAATATACCATTAAGGAAACACAACTAGCTAATGCATGAACATTGGTATGAACCACATGCAACCAAGTATCATCGACTCTTTTTATGTAAACAGAAAACTAATGACGAATTCAAAATCTGTGTACAAAAACTTTGTCTATAGATGTTAACTTTTAAATATGTTAAAAATTATAATTTTAATGTTTTTTACAAAATATTAATATAAAAATATAAATCAATATATAACTCTTTTTTATTAACAAATATGACATGTTTAATATAAAAAAATTATGTACTTACAAAAATAACAAGTTCAATTTATAACTCATTTATACAGACAAATTCAACATATTTTGCACAATGAATTACATGTCGGATACAACGCCTTAGTTACACGATAATTAGTATGAACACCAAATTCTATAAAGAAAAATAAATATTTCATTTAGTATTTAGTGAAAAAGCCTATAATAAAGGATGTATAAAAGTATGTTTTCATCTCTACATAGAGGGCATTGGGAGAAAATAAATATTGAACATTTTGATATTCCAAAAAGTAGAAATATGTTGCTTTCTAAGTTATACTATGCAATTAAAGAGAGTTTTGAATGCCATATAGAAACAAATAACATGTGAATTTTTAAGTTTTATTTATCTCCTATTTAGTAATTCCTAAAAGGAAAGGCTAATGAAGTAAAAAAACGTTCCGACCATGTTAATGGGTTTTCACATCATGTATACGTTAGATGTAACATAAATAAAAAATCCTTCCAAAAGAAAAGTCAATAAACATATCAAAAATATTAGTTCAAATGTCATAATTAAATTGTAAATTTATACATTAATAAACTAATACACTTTCATTTTTTGATACTTTCGCCATCTCTCAACAAAATATATCTGTGTATGTATGTCCTTATTTATATGTATATGCATTTGTATATGTATATGTGTATATAGGGAAGGATGGGCAATTCCCTCTATTCGGCTCTAACGTAGCCCCTTAATTTTAGCCATTCGTTATGGTTTACATAATAATACTTTCTCTCCCTTATCACACCAAACGAATACTTAAATCAAAACAAGTGGTTGAAAATAAGAAGCTACATTTGGGGGCTGAATAGAAAGGGCCGTTGATCTTTCTCTTATATATGTATGTATGAGTGTTTGTATGTGTGTGTATGTATACATACATACTAAAAAATAAATGTTAAATTCGAAATTTGTATACAAAATCCTTTTGTCATAGAAATTAAACTTCAGACACGTTAAAAAATACAGATTTACATATACTATACAAAATATTAAATCCAAAAAATATGAATCAACATATAACCCTTGTTTATCAACAGAATAACAAAGTTTAGTTTATTTCAAATATATACATAGCAAAAATTACATATTTACAAAAATAATCGGTTAACTATATAACACGTTTATGCAAACGTATTTACTATATATTACATAATGAATTCTATTCTTTAAAAATGTATATTGAATTATTTTCTATAACATACCAAATACAACTAATATGTGACGCAATAGTTTATATGATATTTGAATTCTAATAGAAAATGGCAATAAATATTTCATATCATATTTAATGGAAAAGTCTATGAGGAAGGATATATAAAGGTTTGTTTTCATCTCTGTATAGTAGTATTAATGGAAAATTAATATTGAACATTTTAAAATTTCAAAAAGTAGAAAGACATTGCATTTTAAATTTTACTATGCAATTAATGTGGGCTTTGAATGCCATTTAAAAACGTATGACCTGTGCAATTCTAAGCTCTACTTATCTCATATTTAGTAATTCTTAAGAGGAAATACTAACAATATAAGTAAAAAGTTCCAACCATGCTAAAGGGCCTTCACATTAACGTATAACAGATGTAAAAGAAATATATAAGCCTTTTGAAGAAGAAAACAATAAACCTAAAAAAAAAATATTAGTTCAGATGTCCTAATTAAATTATTAATTCATTAGTTCATAAACTAATTGATTAATCACAAACAATCCATAATAATGAAGTGCTTAACCCCATTTATCCTTGGTAATATATGATCCAAGAAAATTAGATTGAAATTGAAATTGAATTTTGGTTTCACAGAACTTTATATAAAATAAAATCTCAAACGCTTGGGTCATATAACTTTGTTATAGTAGAAATCTAGCTAGATCAATCATTTGAATCTTCAATCATTCCAAGAATTATCACATCTAGTACAAATACAAAATAAGATGCGAATATTATTAGAAATTTTTAATCGTAGCCCTAAATTATTGTAAATTATGACGTGAGCATGGTTACTTGTTTATAATAATGACATTCATTTATTTGAAAATGAAATATACAATAAAATGTCATATGTGCTCAAGATCGAAGCTATATACTTGCTTAAGAGACAACAAGATAATATGCTCCCGCCATTGCTTGTTAGTGTAAAAATTATTTTGACCCTAGTTCCCATTTATATTATCAAGATCATACATTTGTGAGAGAATTCTTAAATGTTGATCTTTTAGTTATTTGAATGTCTTTATCATTATCCAGTAATCTTTGGTGGTATTATACATTAGATGTTATAGTTCTCAACACAATAAAATTTTAGAGTCTTAGTTTATAAAGACATCGAAATTTTATTTTATCAAAAAATTAAATTAATTTTATTATAATGTTACATTAGGTTCAATTGTAGGTAACATTTTCCTAATTTTCCATAAAGTGCTATCTCTTTCATATATATTCTATATGACCGTATATATCCTTGGCCTCCAATTCATAGATCAAGTGCTTTTATCTATCCCTGTTCATGGATTTTGTATGCATTAAGAATTAGGGAAAAGCTGCTTATATGAAATTCATCGTTTTAATTACTATCTTGCTATGTAATTCAACAATAAGCAAGACTGAAATTAATAGCAACCAATTTGGTATACCAATTTCCTATATTTTCTTGTTTAGTGATATTATCACCATCTCAAAAAATCAAGTGTTTTTGATTCATTGCCTCTTCTTTATTTGATGACGTTGGATCTGGACCAACACGAAGTGGGTTGACTCGGTGAATTTAAAAAAAATCATTTTGAATCTTATTGGGCCTATGATGTCTAAATTTGTTTAGATATATTCTAAATAAATTTTAAACAAAATCATTATTTTATATAGTTTGTTAATAAAAAGATTTTTTTGATATTGTATATATGATATATAGCATGTACATGCATATCGTATACACATTTACGTTACGTGGCCGAGCAACATATATAATGTACATTGTTTAATGTGTTTGTATCCAAGTACTGCAATTTACACCGCAATGGACATGTAAGTCCATCCATATGAATATATGTTGTCTAATATATATATATATGTGTGTGTGTGTGTGTAGTTTTATATATATATTTGACTAAATCTATATATACACATATAATAATATAAAAACAAATACACTCACATGTATTGTAACGACTCGGAATTTTCTCACTTTGATTTTTGGAATATTCAATTAGTTTTAAATACTCGATTTGGATTTTTTATAATAAAATCTATGTTTCAAATAATTATCCGTTTTTTGATGAAGTATTGTTAATTTAATTTATAGAATTTTTCCAATAATTTTTATTTTGGAAAATATTAAAATTGTCATTTGACATATCTTATGTCAAACATTGTTACTTTTTAACTTAACTGAATTTGATAACCGGTGTGTTTTATTGTTGTTTTGTGATCGCACCACATTTCTATACATAATCATATTTTATTTTCTGTCGCCTGTGGCTCATACGTGGATGCAATATGATGTGGCCAGGTACCATAGTCTTTTCTATTTAAAATTCAAATTCAAAATAAAACAAGTATACAATGCAATCAACTTCTTCTTTCCCCTTTCCCTCTATCAGCCGCCATTGTGCCTTATCCTCGTGCCCTGGTTCCTTTGTCCCCCTTTGTCTACCCTCGTCTTCCTTGATTTTGGTTTGATTGATCATCACTTGCTTGGGCTATACATATACATGTTAAGGGGGAGGAGATGGGGTTATCTTCATATTTTGATTTCTTGTCAACAAAAATATACTCCATATCAACCTTCAAAAATCACCACACCTCCACCATCTATTTTTAGCAAAATCGTTCAACATGAAAGTTGTTATTTTTATGTCTAGTTTATTTTAAAAATGATTTCATGGATTTTCATCAAGTGTTGGAGAGATTTTTGTAAATAATAGTAAGTAGGCGAGAAATGCAGGAAATTTGACAAACAAGAACAATCGAACAGAGAGTACTGTCATGTTCGCCTCGGTATATCATGATTTTTGGAGTTTTTTGGGTGATTTTTCAGATTGTATTTTGAGGCGTGGTGGAAAGTCGATTGGAATAGGGTTAAAAATTAATTTTCAACGAATCAATGGCGTGAAAACTAGCGGTGATGAAGGAGCAGAGCTTGGGGCACAGGCGGAGGTGTTCACCATGGCTTCTCTCTAATGGCCTTGAGTGGCAGGGATAGCTCAAGTTAAGGTCTCGAAGCATGTTTTGACGATGCTCTATTAATAGTGAATCAATGGCGATGGAGGTGATCGAGGTGAGTCGCATTTGGGCCAGAAGGTGGCCCAAACAGTAGGGATCACGTTTGCATGGTGGCAGTGGCTGAAGGAGAGGGGAGCGATGGCGTTGGTGTGACGCCCCACTCCGAGAGCCTCGTTAACAAAGAGTATTACATAGATAATACTGTCGGCTAACGCGGACAATAGAGTATAATGGAAGCGACCATGTGCAATCTTACCTTAACTATTCACTAAATATGTCGAAAAGTAGAAACACATTAAAATTCGACCTATTCAATAGATATTTAAAGAAAAACTACAATGGCTATAGGATCTATCAGAAGAAAACATAAAAACTCAAATGTAATATACATCACAGAACAGTCGATCATAATATACACATACACAGATACACCACAGAGTATACAAAATAATACATGTCAAGTGGTACAGGAGACCACCATATACAGACGAGACGAAAGAGTATAAATCAGAGTTATAACAGATAAGGACTACAAAAGACCCTATAACAAAATGAAGCTAGCGAATAGTCCATGCGGAAGCAAAATAGGCTAAGTCTCCAAAAGCACCTAACCTGAAACATCTCGGTCTGACCCGAGTATAAAATACACGGGCCAGTCTAGATAACAAATCAGTTAGATAAACTGAACACTAATAAACCTGCAAGGTCATACAGTATAATAAATATCTCTAGGGGAGATAACACAATCATCAACAAGAGATGAATCATATAGAACAAGCCTCATATCATCGGCAACATATAGAAACAAAGGATACAAATATCCCAAAACAAGCCAATAGGCAAACAACAAATACCAATAAGGTATACAAGTTCCACAAGGTAAATGCTATACTCCATGCGGATCAAAAAGACCAATACCGAAGGGCGATACCAAGGGAATATACATATCAATGAAACATCATAAAATTTGCTCGAGCTCAGTACTGTACAAACAAGGATCCATGAGCCCGAAGACTCCAAACCCAAGTATCACCCATGCGGCACATAAGGCCAACATCAGAGCGAAACTATATAGGGAAACAAACCCGAAGGCACACACCCGAAGGCAACATACCCGAAGGCAACAAACCTAGGGAGACAGTCCGAAGACACTATCCCAGAGGCAACAAACCGTAGTGGCGAAGGTCGAAGACCCAGTACTGGACACCACTAACTGGCGGAATGTGTCACAACTCTCGAAAAGGAACCCGAAAAGTGTTAACGTATGTCCCATAACCACTCGTTCGCACTAAACGGTTTACTATCCGTCAGTCCCTTTCACACTCAAAGCAGTACAAAGTTTACCTCATATCATCGATAAACCAAACCCGAAGGTCAAAACAATCAATCGAATAGGTCGAGGATTAATCGAAAAGATAAACGCACAGATTCATGGTCCGTGTTTTGCCCAACCATTTAATCACCCTTCCACTTCGTTCGAAGTGCGAAAGTGTGTGTGTTTTAAATAGAATTTATAGATTAGAGAAACGAACTTTTAAATGCGATTCGAGAGATTATTTTATAAAAACCCGTGGATTAAAATTAAAAGGAACCATCAAAGTCAAAACAATTGATAATCATACATATGATCATCATGAATCGATTCAAATTGAAAATTCAATCCCAAAAGGCAAAGTGGGCTGAAACAGCAGGTTCAGTCGACTGAACAGAGTTTTCAGTCGACTGACCCTATACCTGGAAAATTTTCCAGGTTCAGGAAACTTTCTGTTTCCAGGTTCAGTCGACTGTGCAGAGTTTTTCAGTCGACTGAATCATGCCTGGAAACTCTCGGGTTTCAGGTTCAGTCGACTGTGCAGAGTTTTCAGTCGACTGAATCATGCCTGGGCTGTTTTTCAGCCTTATTCAAATGAAGAGCAAACTCTCTTAAAATGCAATCGGACGAACATTGGCTCTAAGGGCTTATGCCAATCGACAACCCAGCCCTATATGTTCCTCGATGCATCACCAAAACATGATTAAAACATCAAAGTTAGGATTTCAAAGATTTGAACCCAAAACACTAAAAATTGGAATATTCCCCAATTCAACCCAAACCAATTGCAAGTGCATATGAACAAGGTGTTAGGAATTCATACCTAACATCAATGAAATCAAGAGAAGTAGATGTGAGTTCAAAACTCACCTTTTTACACAAAACAAAGAAGATGAAGAAGCACAATTGCAAGGGATCAACCAACTACACTCCACTTCAACACTACAAGCTTCAATCTAGAATCAAAAGCAAGTATTTCCTAAGTTAGGGTTAGGAAATTACTGAAATTGAAGAGGAGAAAAGATGGAGAAGGTGGAGATGAACTTACCAATGGATTCTCTTTGATTTTGGAGCAAGAATCAAGTTACAAAGGAGAAACTAGGGCTTGCTAATTTCTATTTCTCTTTCCTTTCCCCCATTTCAGTTTTTAGTTAAAGAAATAAAATGAAATGAAGATGAAATGAAGAGAAGGGTTGAGCTAGGGGTTAAGTGAGCTAGTGGGCTGAACCCAACCCCAAACCCAATAGGAAAAGTAGCCAAAATTTCACAAACTCCAAACATATCAAAGATTATACTCAAAAAGATCGCAAACGCCATTTTGGACTCAATGGAAATGGTTTCGAGCTCCAATTCGGCCATTTGCAGAAAGTAACATTTTGGACCCCAAAATCCGAATAACGACGCTATATTTAAATCAAATATTTAAATATAAAATCGTTAAATATGCGGGTTGTTACAGATCTCCCCTCCTTACAAAATTGCGTCCCCGCAATTCCTAGAGACGATATTTGTAACAACTACATACATACAACATACAAAAGAAAGAATAAACTTTAGACACAGAAATAGACTTACCATTACGAAGCAAGGATAGAAAACCTGGATAAGATCGCTCGATATACTCTCTGGTTTCCCAAGTACAGTCATTGGGATTAGCGGAACATTGAACTTTAACGAGCAGCACGTCCTTGTTCCGAAGGTGTCGCACCTCCGTGTCAAGCACGCGAATAGGTTGCTGTACAATAGATAAGTCCGGTGAGATCTCAAGCTCTTGCAAATCAGGAGAATCAATTACAGAATCCGATTCTCGAAGACACTTCCGAAGTTGCGAGACGTGAAACACGTCATAAATGCCAGATAAATGAGCTGGAAGTGAAACTCTATAAGCCACAGGGCCAATACGTTCAGTAATAGAAAACAGTCCTATATAACGAGGAGCCAATTTTCCAGTCGTACTGAAACGCATAACCCCTTTCAAAGGAGAAACACGAATAAAAACAAGATCGCCGATCGAGAACTCGAGAGGCTTCCTACGGTTGTCCGCGTAGGATTTCTGGCGACTCTGTGCCTCTTTCATCCTCAATCGAATAAGATCAATCTTCTCAGAAGAATGACGAACAAAGTCCGGGCCAAGAATAAGCTTCTCCCCAGATTCCAACCAACAAGAAGGTGATCGAGATGGCCTTCCGCATAAGGCTTCGAAAGGAGCCATACCGATACTAGACTGAAAACTATTGTTGTAGGAGAACTCTACAAGAGGTAGGTGATCCTCCCAACAACCACCGAAATCAAAAATACAAATACGGAGAAGATCTTTCAAAATACGATTCACCCGTTCAGTCTGTCCGTCAGACTACGGATGATAAGCTGTAGAAAAATTAAGCTTTGTTCCCAAAGCTTGCTGAAGACTCTTCCAAAAATGACTCGTGAATAAAGGATCACGATCACTCATAATAGAACTAGGAACACCGTGAAGTCTCACGATTTCCTTGACATACAACTTGGCTAAATGCGAAGCTGTCCTATTAGACTTAATAGGGACAAAATGAGCAGACTTGGTGAGGCGATCAACAATAACCCAAATACTAGAATGACCTGATCTCGAACGAGGTAGGCCATCAATAAAATCCATAGAAATTTGATCCCACTTCCACAATGGAATCTCAAGAGGTTGAAGAAGTCCAGAAGGACGTTGATGTTCGGCCTTCACACATTGACATGTCATGCAGTTGCTCACATAACTCGCCACATCGCGCTTCATGCCTTCCTAATAATAAAGACGACGCATATCGGCATACATCTTACCACTACCGGGATGAATGTTATACTTAGAACGATGGCAATCATCAAGAATGTCATGCCTAAGTGCAAAATCAGAAGGCACAAAAAGACGGTTCTTCTTACGGAGGCACCTATGAGAATCAATGCTAAAATCTTGCAACGCCTCATCACAAGATCCAGACTCACAAAGCTGAATAAAATGCAACAAATCAGGATCACGCCGCTGAGCATCGGCAATACGATCCAATAAAATAGGTCGAGTTCCCAAACTAAATAATAGAATAGGAGAATCAGAAGTTGAACCTTGATCACGAATTTCACAAAAAGATAGAGTCTCAAGAATATTCCATTCGGCAAGCATCATAGAAATAACTGCCGAATGTTTACGACTAAGCGCATCTGCAACACGATTACCCTTACCAGGGGTAAACTGGATATCAAAGTCATAGGAAGCAAGAAACTCGAGCCAATGCTGTTGTCTCATATTGAGTTCCTTCTGAGTAAACAAATACTTCAAAGATTTATGATCGGTATAGAGAATGAAGCGCTCGCCCAATAAATAATGTCGCTAAATCTTCAAGGCAAAGACAATGGCGGCTAACTCAAGATCATGAGTGGCATAGCGAACTTCATTCGGACGCAGTTGCCTAGAAGCATAAGCAACTACCCGATCTCTCTGCATAAGCACAGCACCGAGACCACTACCACACGCATCGGTGTAGACAACAAGATCATGATTCCCTTCGGGAACCACAAGAATAGGAGCATTAGTGAGAAGTTCTTTCAATGTCTGAAAGGAAGCTTCACACTTGTCGGACCAAATAAAACGAATGCCTTTCCGAGTAAGGCTTGTGAGAGGAAGCACAACACGGGAAAAGTTCTTAATGAACCGCCGGTAATAACCCGCCAATCCAAGGAAACTACGAATCTCATGCACATTCTCAGGCCTCTTCCAATACTGGATGGCTTCGATCTTTGAGGGATCGACAGAAATGCCATCGGAAGATACAACATGGCCTAAGAACTTAACCTTATTCTCCCAAAAGTAGCACTTGGAGAATTTGGCTTTAAGCAGATGACGACGAAGAGTACTCAAGACAATTCTCAAGTGATTAGCATGCTCAGCTTCAGACTTAGAATAAATAAGGATATCATCAATGAAGACAAGAACAAACTTATCTAGATATTCCCGGAATACCCGATTCATGAGGTCAACAAAGAAAGCAGGAACGTTCGTCAAACCGAACGGCATAACGAGCCACTCAAAAGATACATAACGAGTGCGGAAAGCGGTAAGAGGTATGCTATCCTCCGCGACTCGTAACTGATGAAAACCTGTGGCAAGGTCAAGCTAAGAAAAGACCTTGGCACCACTCAATAGATCGAACATATCATCGATCCTAGGCAATGGATACCTATTTCTAATGGTCAACTCGTTAAGCTTGCGATAGTCAATGCAAAGCCTAAGAGTTCCATCAGACTTCTTCACGAAAACGACCGCGGATCCCCACGGAGAAAAACTGGACTGAATCAACTGCTTGGACTCGAGCTCTAAAAGCTGCTTCTTGAGTTCCTCATTTTCCTTTGTAGACATCCTCGTGGGAGGACGACTAACTGGCTGCGCGCCTGGAATGAGATCAATGCGGAACTCAATTGCCCGTTTGGGTGGCAAACCCGAAACAGGTTCAAAAACATCAGAAAAGTCACAAGCAATAGGAATACGAGATACATCATCACCATCTCGCGAATCAAGAGAATACAAAGCCATCTCGGAATTATCCACATCCCGAAGAACAAGAGATAACTGAGAAGGTGAATCAGGATGACAAAGATATAAAATTCTCTCGGAACAAATAATCCTGGCATCGTACCTCACTAGCCAGTCCATACCAAAAATCATATCAAAACCCAAATGAGAAACAACGTGCAGATTCGCACGGAAAGAAAAGCCACATAAAACAATCTCAATATCATCACAAAGCAAACTAAGGGTCGCGGATCCCCCAATAGGATTCGCAATCCTTAAAGAAGTAAACATACAAGAAACATCCAAAGATAAATCATCTACAAGCTTCTTCGATACGAAAGAATGTGAAGCACCCGTATCGAAAAGAACTCGTATACTATGATCATGAAATAGAATTGAACCCTCCAAAATAGATGGAGTCATACCTTTGGATTGAGAAGGACCTCCAGAAGCATTAGCCACATTGAGCTTGCCAGATTTTGCATTAGCAGGAGCAGTAGGACAAGCAGAAACATGATGACCTTCCTTCTTGCAATTACGGCAGAAGAGAGGCTTTGGACAAGCTCGAATAATATGATCCGGAGAACCACAATTAAAACACTTTCGACCGAAAGGTGTTCCGGAAGATTGAGGCTGAGAGCTAGGACCACCGGTCTTCTTCTTTTTATAAGGAAAAGGCTTCTTCTGAATTGGAAACTGCTTCTTGTTGGGGTTTCTGGAAACCTCAACATCAACATCACTATCACACTCCTTCTCGACGGTCTCGAGATGAAGCGCCGAATCAACCAATTCCTCAAAAGAAAGTTTAAGCTGGAGCAACAAGGACTTCTTAAGATATTTCTTAAGGCCAGAAACAAACTTCAAATTCTTCTTATAAGAAGTGCTGATGAATTCAAGACCATACTGAGATAAAGCCTCGAACGATGCGACATACTCAGAAACAGAAGATTTCCCTTGCTTCAACTCAAGGAAGCGACGGGTCAATAAAACTTTTTCAGATTCAGGAACGAACTTGAGTTCAAATCGTCCCCGAAATTGAGTCCAAGAAAGAGTAGACTCATCAATTTCAGCTACAAGAAGCTCATACCAGTCAAGAGCACGCTCTTGTAATAAGCTAGAAGTTACAAGAACTCTATCATGGTCAGAAAGATCCATGCGAGAGAAAATACGCTCGCACGTGCGAAGCCAAGCTTGGACTTCAAGAACAGACTCGGAGCCCTTAAACGGCTTTCCTCCAAGATGAGCAAAATCACTGCACTGACGTGCGGCTTTCCTCCAAGATGAGCAAAATCACTGCACTGACGTGCAAAAGCAGACTTGCGAGGTGGAGACACTCGAGGAGGAACGGGAGGCTGAGTGCTCCTAAACAATTCCAAAAATTGATCGGCAGACATATATACGCCATCCAGATGCGAGCCACTAGATTGCCCAGCATCCGAACGTCGACCCCTGCCTCTTCCAGACATAAGCTGAAAGTAAGATAAGAACAAGATTATTCACAAGGTAGATATTACAATATGGGATACTACGGAATAAAATGCATTCCTAAACGTATTTCCAATATCTATCTAACCTTGATGGAATAAAGAGACACGATGATTCAAGGATCTGTATCACTTGTACACTTTGATGTACCATAATATGTGCATCTATTCTGTGTTTATCATATTTTGTTCTAAACCTCGCTCTGATACCACGCTGTGCCGCCCCACTCCGAGAGCCTCGTTAACAAAGAGTATTACATAGATAATACTGTCGGCTAACGCGGACAATAGAGTATAATGGAAGCGACCATGTGCAATCTTACCTTAACTATTCACTAAATATGTCGAAAAGTAGAAACACATTAAAATTCGACCTATTCAATAAATATTTAAAGCAAAACTACAATGGCTATAGGATCTATCAGAAGAAAATATAACAACTCAAATGTAATATACATCACAGAACAGTCGATCATAATATACACATACACAGATACACCACAGAGTATACAAAATAATACATGTCAAGTGGTACAGGAGACCACCATATACAGACGAGACGAAAGAGTATAAATCAGAGTTATAACAGATAAGGACTACAAAAGACGCTATAACAAAATGAAGCTAGCGAATAGTCCATGCAGAAGCAAAATAGGCTAAGTCCCCAAAAGCACCTAACCTGAAACATCTCGGTCTGACCCGAGTATAAAATACACGGGTCAGTCTAGATAACAAATCAGTTAGATAAGCTGAACACTAATAAACCTGCAAGGTTATACAGTATAATAAATATCTCTAGGGGAGATAACACAATCATCAACAAGAGATGAATCATATAGAACAAGCCTCATATCATCGGCAACATATAGAAACAAAGGATACAAATATCCCAAAACAAGCCAATAGGCAAACAACAAATACCAATAAGGTATACAAGTTCCACAAGGTAAATGTTATACTCCATGCGGCTCAAAAAGACCAATACCGAAGGGCGATACCAAGGGAATATACATATCAATGAAACATCATAAAATTTGCTCGAGCTCAGTACTGTACAAATAAGGATCCATGAGCCCGAAGACTCCAAACCCAAGTATCACCCATGCGGCACATAAGGCCAACATCAGAGCGTAACTATATAGGGCAACAAACCCGAAGGCACACACCCGAAGGCAACATACCCGAAGGCAATAAACCTAGGGAGACAGTCCGAAGACACTATCCCAGAGGCAACAAACCGTAGTGGCGAAGGTCGAAGACCCAGTACTGGACACCACTAACTGGCGGAATGTGTCACAACTCTCGAAAAGGAATCCGAAAAGTGTTAACGTATGTCCCATAACCACTCGTTCGCACTAAACGGTTTACTATCCGTCAGTCCCTTTCACACTCAAAGCAGTACAAAGTTTACCTCATATCATCGATAAACCAAACCCGAAGGTCAAAACAATCAATCGAATAGGTCGAGGATTAATCGGAAAGATAAACGCACAGATTCATGGTCCGTGTTTTGCCCAACCATTTAATCACCCTTCCACTTCGTTCGAAGTGCGAAAGTGTGTGTGTTTTAAATAGAATTTATAGATTAGAGAAACAAACTTTTAAATGCGATTCGAGAGATTATTTTATAAAAACCCGTGGATTAAAATTAAAAGGAACCATCAAAGTCAAAACAATTGACAATCATACATAGGATCATCATGAATCGATTCAAATTGAAAATTCAATCCCAAAAGGCAAAGTGGGCTGAAACAGCAGGTTCAGTCGACTGAACAGAGTTTTCAGTCGACTGACCCTATACCTGGAAAATCTTCCAGGTTCAGGAAACTTTCTGTTTCCAGGTTCAGTCGACTGTGCAGAGTTTTTCAGTCGACTGAATCATGCCTGGAAACTCTCGGGTTTCAGGTTCAGTCGACTGTGCAGAGTTTTCAGTCGACTGAATCATGCCTGGGCTGTTTTTCAGCCTTATTCAAATGAAGAGCAAACTCTCCCAAAATGCAATCGGACGAACATTGGCTCTAAGGGCTTATGCCAATCGACAACCCGGCCCTATATGTTCCTCGGTGCATCACCAAAACATGATTAAAACATCAAAGTTAGGATTTCAAAGATTTGAACCCAAAACACTAAAAATTGGAATATTCCCCAATTCAACCCAAACCAATTGCAAGTGCATATGAATAAGGTGTTAGGAATTCATACCTAACATCAATGAAATCAAGAGAAGCAGATGTGAGTTCAAAACTCACCTTTTTACACAAAACAAAGAAGATGAAGAAGCACAATTGCAAGGGATCAACCAACTACACTCCACTTCAACACTACAAGCTTCAATCTAGAATCAAAAGCAAGTATTTCCTAAGTTAGGGTTAGGAAATTACTGAAATTGAAGAGGAGAAAAGATGGAGAAGGTGGAGATGAACTTACCAATGGATTCTCTTTGATTTTGGAGCAAGAATCAAGTTACAAAGGAGAAACTAGGGCTTGCTAATTTCTATTTCTCTTTCCTTTCCCCCATTTCAGTTTTTAGTTAAAGAAATAAAATGAAATGAAGATGAAATGAAGAGAAGGGTTGAGCTAGGGGTTAAGTGAGCTAGTGGGCTGAACCCAACCCCAAACCCAATAGGAAAAGTAGCCAAAATTTCACAAACTCCAAACATATCAAAGATTATACTCAAAAAGATCGCAAACGCCATTTTGGACTCAATGGAAATGGTTTCGAGCTCCAATTCGGTCATTTGCAGAAAGTAACATTTCGGACCCCAAAATCCGAATAACGACGCTATATTTAAATCAAACATTTAAATATAAAATCGTTAAATATGCGGGTTGTTACAGATGGGGTGCTTTTCCTATTCATGTTTGTGTTTGCGTTTCATTTTGGATAGCATGGGTCAGAATTTGGTTGGAGCGGCTACTCCTAGTGGGGAAGGTGTTGTTGGGTCGAGCTCGAGGGGAGAAATTTGTTAGTGGCTTGGATTCAATGGTTGGTGGTCCAAGAAGTGGGTGCACGGACATGTGTGTACGCATGTGCACGTTGAGTTTGGGTTTCAGGAAATGATGAAGCCGGTAGTTATTTGGGAAAGGTAAAGCATGTATGTTTGGGTTGAGGATAGATGGGCCTTGGCCCATTGGCTATTTGGAGGTGAGTAATTTATTATTTTGCGTAATTTTATAAATTAAAAATCGTAACCTTGAAATGTCGTATTTCATTTGTTTTAAATCCGTTTAACCCGCGGATTTTTGTGTTGTGTAACGTCCCGCCTTTTCGCACACTTTAAATCAACACACATGCCAATTCAAACCATACGCAAGGGCGGATTGTTATGGGGTAAATAAGAAAATAGAGAAGAAATAAAACAAAATAGAATCTCACAGCGGAAGGATAAAATATAATAATAAAATATACAGTTTATAA
Organism: Allium cepa; assembly: GCA_030765085.1. Lineage (NCBI taxonomy): Eukaryota > Viridiplantae > Streptophyta > Magnoliopsida > Asparagales > Amaryllidaceae > Allium > Allium cepa. Next base: position 209,938,513 of record CM060942.1, on the reverse strand, counting down.
AACTTTTTACAAAACATTTGATTCTTCTTTATACAATTAAATATCAGAGTTCACATACCAATAAACATCTATGCAGCGGAATACAGTGCAGCGGAATAAAATAGTAGATAGTAATACTACAAATCTTCGTCTTAGTCCTCCAGAGATAAAACTTCAAATCCTGAAACGCTCGGACTGACCCGAGCGAATTTGAAAAGACAAAACACTCGAGTCAGAACTAAAAGATCTTATGTGAGTTAAATTAACAGAAATAAATATGAGTGCAATAACTCAAGAGATGCTCGGGATTTACATCTCCTAAGGATCCGTTAAACTATTTATTATGTAGTATATTGCGCTATTATAATAGTGTCTAATTGTAAAATAAACTTACTTTAAAATAGCGTTAAGGCTTTACATTTTCCACCTTAACACGTAATAGTGCCAATAGTCTATACAGTGCCTGCATATCTCCTGATCGGGAGACTACGAGAAGACACTCCATAGGTACGACACAAATAGAAACTCGTAGTAAAGGCTCGGTATGGTAGGTGACACGGCACAACTAGGCAATGCCAGGGTAGATATACCAATTGCTATCCGGGGTGATGGAAACGCATAGCCGCAGCTACCGCCCACCTCGAACAATCTCCCCCAAAAATCAAAGTAAAAATGGCCACTGAAACAATCCAAAGTCATAGTATAATATCGAAGAGGAGTGTCCGATCAGAGGAATGACCTCATTGGCCCGAGAATCGCTCCTGTTTTAGCCACCTTATGTCAACTCACGGGAGTCGGGTCCATGTATTTACCTTGTAGGAAATGCCTCCACCAACCTACTTCATTCTGGAATCTCCGCCGCGTACACGGTTGTTAAAGTGGTTTTCGGAGTTGGCCGAGAGTATGACAACTTCCGATCCCGGTCTCTTCAACAACCAAACGTTATTATAACACCGTGGTCATTTAAAATAATTATACTTTAAACTGGAATAAGATATCCATTTTAAACCCATATAAATACGATATCGTTTATATTTTTAAAACCCCAAATCAATACGATATCATTTAGGCCTAAACCCATATATTGTCATTTTATTTTCCAATATATATTCTTTCCAAACTCATAGGGTTTTCAAAGTAAAATATTTAGAAATCAAAACTCTGGAATATAATATTTCCAAATTATACTACCTTAAAAACATAACTTTGAAACAAATTTCCATTTCTCAAATGGTTAAATATTAAATTTCCTTTATAAAGCAAAATAGCTTCTTTACATTTCACAAATCAATTCCAAATATCGATTTAAACTTCCAAATACCATTTTTAATTCTTATGTTTCAAAGCTTTAAATATTTCACCATTTCAAAAACAAACTCATTTGACAAACCCATATATATATCAAATTCAATTACTTATTATTTAGACTTGAAATGTTTACTTAATGAATTCACTATAATTTAAGTAAAACCTATAACTTCACATAATTGGAAAATCTTTCAATTTATTAAACTTGATATATTCATTTAAATCAACCTGATATTCATTTAAATCACTTTACAAAAAAAATCAAGTTATAAAAATCATATCCTTTAAAAAAAAAAGATTTATTAAATTTAAATTTAACTTAATATTCATCTTCCAAATCTTATTCTCATTTAAGTCATAAAAACTCCAGAAATTAGATTTTAGATAAAGGCTTAATCGTATTTGATCTTAAAAATCAAACTTTATTTTTATACTTCAAATCAAATTTATACAAAGCTTAAAATCCGAAAATCTACTATATATATATAAATAACCAAATCAATATCCCATAAACCATATATATATAGCTTTACAAAACCATAGTAAAACATTTCAAAAATAATTTTATATATTTACCGCGGTGCCTGTATAAAATTTTCTACCCTATGGTCAAGTGATACGGATGTTTATCATTTCAATCCGCAATTTAAAATAAAAAAATGCGGTTGTATATCATTTCAAACCGCAATCCCGAATGAATGAAATGCACGATAACTTGCAGTTTATACAATATAAAATACAGCATCCATTCATCCAAATATCAATCATCAATCATTTATTACAATCATCATCCAGTTTAAACAACATCAATATAGAGCATATAAATTATACAGGTAGTAAATAACATGTATTAACTAACAGTTTATATAAATTTAACTACTGTTCAACTAGTAGTTTATGTGCAAAAATAAATGTAAATTTAACTGGCAGTTAATACGAAATAAAAATAAATATAACTATGACACGTAGTTAATATGCAAATAAATAAATTCTAATTGTCAAATTATATGCAATAAATAAAATTAATTAACAGTTAAATTAAATAAATGCGATTTAACTGAGATGACGAATAAATCATGCCAAACAGTCATAAATAAGTTTCTACTCATATCTAAAATTAATTTAACAAACACAAGAAACTTTAGAAGTTGTGAGTGGGTTAAAACACTCACCTTTTGAATTTAAATCGAATTTAAATCCGATTTAAATCTAAAAATTCGACAGTCTCCAAATTTGTCCAAACCAGCGTCAACGCGTCTGGAATTTTATTACGATCCTAACAAAAAAAAATTCGCGTGAAACGGATAACGTATGCAAAAGATATTAGAGTTAAACGAGTTGAAAATAAAATCAAATTAAAAACAAAATAAAGTAAACTAACCCTAGATAACCCTTGCCACGTCATCAATTAAATTGCGCACATCCCTCCCTTTGCAGCCGAGCCCAGGTGAAAAAAACGAACCCACTCCTCACGTTTGACCGAAGCTTTGACCGTAGATTCCCATCAACTCCGACCACTTGGCCGCCTCTAACCACCACCACCTCGATGCCCTTGCCGAGCCGCACCTCCACCCTCTGACCGGCCTCCCCAAGTGTCGCGCGCCGCTCCTTGCACCCCATAGCCGAAACCCTAATCCAATTGTTTAGCGCGATCCAACCTTTGATTTCCCAAACGAACACTCCCGATGCAATCCCCATGACCCTCTCCACAATACCCAGAAGCGATTTCCCGATCTGACGAATTTTTGTGACGACGTGATGAACGGCCGATACTTCATTGATTTCTTCTGGTCAAACGACAAACCAAAATGAGAAACGAGTTGTACCAGCAGATCACGTATTCCGAGAGCTTTAACATAAAAAATTTAGAAATTTTTCTGAGATGTTTGAATTATTGACTTTTGATTTGGATTGAACTGGATCTAGGGTTTGCAGCCATTGGAAAGGAGGAGTTGAGGGAAATGAACGCACAGAGAAATGAAGATAGATGGAGGCTAGGGTTTATAATTGGGTTTATATAGGTAGGTTAGAAATAGAGTGGATGGATCCGATAAACAAACGTGTTGAACGATAATAGGCCCAAAAAGCCCATTCTGACTCCGGAACGAAATTTGTTAAACCCATATATCGAAAAAGGTGTTTTAAAATATTCTAAACACGATGGAAAAAGTTTCACGTCCAAATTCGATTGTATGAAAAAGTTATGCTGAAATCAATATTTCCAAATTGATTTCAAATTGATTTCAATTAAATCAATTTCAAGGCGTTTCGTGTTCGTACGATCAAACGATAAGTCCGATCACTACGAAACTTGAAACCCTACAATATTTCACTGTTACGGATCCGATGAAACTGGTTTCGTCGAAATCCGAGCCCGTGACCAAAACGGCTATTTTTATATTAAAATAATTTCAAAACAAATAAATAAAATCCAATTTTATATTAGATTCTAAAATTGACCCATTTTATCACTTTTAAAAATTCCTAATCATTTACAAAGTTTCAAACAAGTTTAGATGTCAAATTACAGAAGGTAAATTTATAAATTTCAATATAAATCCTTAATCTCATTAAATTCACAAATTAAAATTTAACTTTCTAAAAATTTATATTAAATCAAAGAAATCAATGGTTATTCCATTTACATATTACAAATCGATGGATTTAGTATTAGATTCAAAATTTATTATCCTACTATTCTTCGATTACACTTAAATCCTTATTAACGTAATCTTTAGATGTTAAATTTCATTTATTTCGATTAAACCTATTTTCATACATTAATTCAATATACTGACAAACTTACTTTTGCACCCTTTCATTTACCCAAATGTCTTTTTATAAATAAACTTAACAATAGATTCATACTCTATTACATAAATGCCTACCCTTTCATCTAAATTAACATTTACGTAACTTCAAACATTTAATCCATTTAATTCTAATTACTCCTTTCATTAAATTTTAGATTCTAATCAATTTATAAAGCTTTACTTCCATTCTTTATATACACTAACCATCATTAAATGAAGAATTTATTACGTTATTTCCCATTATTACCTAAATTTATTTATCTTAACATTTAATTTATAATTATTGCAATGATTTGCGATTTAATTGAAGGAACTAAGTATATAACTCATAATAGTTGTGGTAAAACTCTTAATCCTGCATTAATAAGTATATTCTTATCTGTTATATCTATTAATTAAATAAATTCCATTTTTAAGTCCGTTAATTTATTACTAAATATCCGTTTCCCTTTCCCATCAAATTTGAATTCCATCAAATTAATATAACCAAGCAGATTTCCATTCACACTTTATTATAAACCTAAAATTTGCAATTTATTATCTTGTATTGATTTTATACAATTACCATTGACTTTACATTCCATTACTATTCAATGCATATTTATTCACCAATCAAATTCGATATTTACTTTTCTTTCCTTTTATTTGATAAATAACCTAGTATACATTTACATACATTCATTTCATTCCATTCATTTATGGGTATTGCATTGAAATTAAATTTATTAGCTAATACCAACATTATTACCATTAATTACAATTGGATTCCCAATTTTATTCAATACCATGAATAAATTACATATATATTAATCAAATCCTTACATTTGTTTTTCTCATGTTCCATTAAATATATGCACACATACAAATTAAGATTCTAAATCCAATTAGTTATTCCTTTTACATTAACCATCACTTAGGAATAATTATCCTTTCCTATTTATTTTGTTACATTTACTTATACTTACTTTATGAGTAAATTGGTATTCTCTTCAACCCATTAATGACTAACTTTAGTTATTGCAATTCATTTATCTAACATGAATTTTGAATCTATTTCCAAATTTTCATATTTCAATTAATTAACACCTTACAATAGTTTACAAATAAAAGGGATTGTACTAATTACGTTGTTTATTGTCCTGCATTACTTTATTACTTCCGTTTACATTCAATTTCCATAAATCAATATTTTATTCCATTGATAAATTCAATACTTGCCTTAATTTACTTATTCAAACTTTATATCAAACGCAACAATTTCCACTATTACTATTAATTGCAATATATAATTTAATCTGTAAATTTTGATTACCCTTGATACATCAAATTTCAACATTTTCTTTTATATAAATAAATAAGATTTTTATTCCTTTCTAAATTTAAATTAAAATCTTATTAATTTAATCCATTTAAACACCGAATTTACGCGGGTCGTTACACTCTCCCCCACTCAAAACTTTTCGTCCTCGAAAAGGAAAGAAGGGAAAAGAAGAATTAAATAACAATACATCTTATTCAGAATATTTAACTTATAAACAATTAAATTTACAAAATTAATTACTTTAAATAAGATATCCTAATTTATAACTATTTAATCCTTTATATTTAAATTATTAAAGTTCGGAAAAACATTTTCAAAATATTTCTAAGATACTGCATTTTCTTATATAATCCAAAGGGTTACAATTTATATAAAGTGAAATATTTAAGTGGATTTCAATCACTAACCACAAATCAACAACAACCATCAACTTTAACAACTGCATACACAACAAATTCAAAGCAACCATTCAACCAACAAACAAATAGTTGTTCCGGTTCAAAACTTTTAAATTGTACGGAATGAAGAATAAACTACTAGCTCATTATTTACTCAACAGTCTTAGATAAATCTAAACAGATTATTCATCCATCCATACAAATTTAAAGTATCCTTACCCAAACAACTAAAACCCAAATAAACAACAACCAATTTTGAACAACCAGTTTTTGTTTATCCTTATTAATTTCATTCATACATTTGTTGTTTAATTTCTCTTTTTATTCATACCACATACAATTTTCTTTTATAATTTACATTTATTTCTAACAGCTTTTAATTTTGTTTACTCATTCAATGTTTGTTTCATTTGTTTTTACTTATTACTTACCATTATTCCTTTCCATTAACTCAGGTCATGTCAGTTCTTTTTGTTTGATTATAATTATTTATTCATTTATTGCATGCCCTCATTTATTTACATTTGTTTATCAATAGTATTCATGTCCCATTCAATTTCTTAGCATTTCCGTTTTATATACTTTAGTTGATATTCATCCATTTGAATTACTTACCTTTAATTATATTCACTTATAGTAAAATCTCTATTGTAACTTAAGTTTATAACATTAAGTTCTCATTTATAATAGTAAATTCATTGAATACTTCATTACCTACTTTTACTTGTACAATTTTTATTACATTTCCTATTAAACACTTCAACTTTTTGTATTTGGTAAGTTATATATGTTAAAGAAAATGCAAATGAACTTATACAAGTTTTATCTCATCCTTTAATTAAATTTAATGCTCAACAATATTACTCTTTGTTTCATATGTTACAAATTTCAAATTTCCTTTAATTTCCATTTATAACTTAGCATTAAATCTCTTATTTCCTTTAGAGGTTTTAATTTATTAATTATCTACGTTCCAATTCACTACAGTAGTTGAAACTATTTATTAATGGAAACTTAAGAATCAAATACCGGTTTTATTCAAAAAAATTACTTTAAAATAATAGATAATATATATCCTTATAATTTATATATACAATTATATTAAAAACAATTTAAAATATATATTTGTCTGTCAAAATACTTTTGTAGTAAAACTACTACAGTGGCCTTCCCATTTTGAAACTCGAAAATGAATGTCGATGATGCGGCCGCCATCACTGAAATTATTTTCAAGCGACAGAGAGAGAGGGGAGTACAACTTATTTCTTTAAAACATTTCTTTCAAATTCTATTGAAATATTTATGTCAGAAAATACTTCTAACAATATTATTATTATATTCCAAAATCAATTGAAATAAATCTTCAAACCCCGGAACTTTAGTTCTAAGTTTCCACTTTTCATTTATCTTATTTTCAACTTTGTTTCAAGTATTATTAATATTTTCATTACCTAACACCCAATCTATAGCAACCAAATATATATCTTTACAAAATATTTATATATAGAAAATATAATAGGCAAAGTTATTTCATTCACCTATATTAAAAACAAATATCATGTCGGTCTGTCCTATTAAGTGTTTAGAAATCCCTATTGATGTCACAGTGTCCCATGAATCAACCAGAATTTATAAATGCAAAACGGAACAGATTGACACAATATAAAAACCTTTTTATAACACTAACAAATACGCTCTCTCATATATATACACTCAGTGACTCCCATAGGGTATTACTATCCTATTAGTAAAGAGTCAAACCCCACAAAGCTAAGGTTTATCGCTAAACCAAAGCTCTGATACCAGATGTAACGTCCCGCCTTTTCGCACACTTTAAATCGACACACATGCCAATTCAAACCATACGCAAGGGCGGATTGTTATGGGGTAAATAAGAAAACAGAGAAGAAATAAAACAAAATAGAATCTCATAGCGGAAGGATAAAATATAATAATAAAATATACAGTTTATAAAACTGTTTACAAAACATTTGATTCTTCTTTATACAATTAAATATCAGAGTTCACATACCAATAAACATCTATGCAGCGAAATACAATGCAGCGGAATAAAATAGTAGATAGTAATACTACAAATCTTCATCTTCGTCCTCCAGAGATAAAACTTCAAATCCTGAAACACTCGGACTGACCCGAGCGAATTTGAAAAGACAAAACACTCGAGTCAGACCTAAAAGATCTTATGTGAGTTAAATTAACAGAAATAAATATGAGTGCAGTAACTCAAGAGATGCTCGGGATTTACATCTCCTAAGAATCCGTTAAACTATTTATTATGTAGTATATTGCGCTATTATAATAGTGTCTAATTGTAAAATAAACTTACTTTAAAATAGCGTTAAGGCTATACATTTTCCACCTTAACACGTAATAGTGCCAATAGTCTATACAGTGCCTGCATATCTCCTGATCGGGAGACTACGAGAAGACACTCCATAGGTACGACACAAATAGAAACTCGTAGTAAAGGCTCGGTATGGTAGGTGACACGGCACAACTAGGCAATGCCAGGGTAGATATACCAATTGCTATCCGGGCTGATGGAAATGTGTAGCCGCAGCTACCGCCACCTCGAACAATCTCCCCCAAAAATCAAAGTAAAAATGGCCACTGAAACAATCCAAAGTCAAAGTATAATATCGAAGAGGAGTGTCCGATCAGAGGAATGACCTCATTGGCCCGAGAATCGCTCCTGTTTTAGCCACCTTATGCCAACTCACGGGAGTTGGGTCCACGTATTTACCTTGCAGGAAACACCTCCACCAACCTACTTCATTCTGGAATCTCCACCGCATACACGGTTGTTAAAGTGGTTTTCGGAGTTGGCAGAGAGTATGACAACTTCCGATCCCGGTCTCTTCAACAACCAAACGTTATTATAACACCGCGGTCATTTAAAATAATTATACTTTAAACCAGAATAAGATATCCATTTTAAACCCATATAAATACGATATCGTTTATATTTTAAAAACCCCAAATCAATACGATATCATTTAGGCCCAAACCCATATAATGTCATTTTATTTTCCAATATACATTCTTTCCAAACTCATAGGGTTTTCAAAGTAAAATATAAATCAAAACTCTGGAATATAATATTTTCAAATTATACTACCTTGAAAAACATAACTTTGAAACAAATTTCCATTTCTCAAATGGTTAGACATTAAATTTCCTTTATAAAGCAAAATAGCTTCTTTACGTTTCACAAATCAATTCCAAATATCGATTTAAACTTCCAAATACCATTTTTAATTCTTATGTTTCAAATCTTTAAATATTTCACCATTTCAAAAACAAACTCATTTGACAAACCCATATATATATATATATATATATATATATATATAAAATTCAATTACTTATTATTTAGACTTGAAATGTTTACTTAATGAATTCACTATAATTTAAGTAAAACCTTTAACTTCACATAATTGGAAAATCTTTCAATTTATTAAACTTGATATATTCATTTAAATCAACCTGATATTCATTTAAATCACTTTACAAAAAAATAATGTTATAAAAATCATATCCTTTAAAAAATTTAATTTTTATTAAATTTCAATTAAATTAATATTCATCTTCCAAATCTTATTCTCATTTAAGTCATAAAAACTCCAGAAATTAGATTTTAGATAAAGGCTTAATCGTATTTGATCTTAAAAATCAAACTTTATTTTTATACTTCAAATCAAATTTATACAAAGCTTAAAAACCAAAAATCTACTATATATATATATATAAATAACCAAATCAATATCCCATAAACCATATATATATATATATAGCTTTACAAAACCATAGTAAAACATTTCAAAAATCATTTTATATATTTACCGCGGTGCCTGTATAAAATTTACTACCCTATGGTCAAGTGATACGGATGTTTATCATTTCAATCCGCAATTTAAAATAAAAAAATGCGGTTGTATATCATTTCAAACCGCAATCCCGAATGAATGAAATGCACGATAACTTGCAGTTATACAATATAAAATACAGCATCCATTCATCCAAATATCAATTATCAACCATTTATTACAATCATCATCCAATTTAAACAACATCAATATAGAGCATACAAATTATACAGGTAATAAATAACATGTATTAACTAACAGTTTGTTAACCCTATCTCGTTCACGAGTTAACAGGTCCATGAGTTAAGCAGCTCACGACTCAAAAGGCTTCACGACTTAAGGAAATGAATGGTCTACGGCTTAAAAGGATTGTGTGGCTTTGAACATGTTACGACTTAAAGAAACACACGACCTAAGGATTTGTACGACTTAAGGACTCTACGGGATAGGAAGCCTTACGAGTTAAGCTTCCTACGACTCAAGGCATCTACGAGTTAAAGGACACACGAATTAGAAACCTCCTACGAGTTAAAGCCTCTACGAGTTAAGGAGTACCCGAGTTAGGCTGCTTATGAGATAAGCGGCTCACGAGTTAAGAAGAGATAACGACTTAAGACCCTGATGACCTAAGGAGTCTATACGACTTAAGGGAGCTACGACATAATAGATTAAAGCTTGACCGAGTTAACAAGTGTTACGACTTAAAAAAGGTGTACGACCTAAAGACACTATCTCTTAACTCGTCTACGAGTTAGGACTCGCCTTCACAAAGCCTGAACTCAGCTTTAAGCCGAAGGCAGCTGGTTAAGTCAACCACGACCTACGACTTATGATGAGTCGTATACGACTTATACAAACAAGCCAGAAACTACAACCAGATAACTCGTAAACGACCTAGTACTTGAAGCGTGGGTTCGAAAAAGGCAGGAAGCTCTCTACAAACCAGAGACTCAGCTCAATGAGTCGGTCACGACTCATCCTAAGTCAGCAACGACTTACCTTAAGTCGGCAACGAGTTAGGACTTAGCAACTTTTTTTCACCCAGAACTCTCTATAAATAGACATCCACCTCCAACTCTGGGGGGACTTTTGGTTCATTCTCGAAGCGCCAAAACTCTGCCATTTTCTCGACTCAAGCAACACTTCAAGCACTCCAAACATCGAAGACATTACATCAAATTCAAGAGAGAGAATCCACATCATTTGTCATGAGTTTGAAAGATAATTCTCCGTCAAAGTTTGTACTAACAGTCTAGAGTGGATTGTAATTGAAGAAAGTTGTATAAGTTGTACTTGTTCAGCAATAAAGAGATCAAAGTGGACGTAGGCTCGATTTTAGGCCGAACCACTATAAAACTGTCGTCTTTTACTGCTTTTCTGCAATTTCTTTACTTGTATCTTGTTCCCATACCAACGGGTGGTGCTTTCATAACTGTTATCTACTCACTGGGGTGTTAGCGTTTAAATTCTAGCGTTAACATTTTTGGTGCTTTCACTGAGAATTGAACTCAGGAAAACTCTCATCATTGCTTCACAAAGATTTGTAGAAAGAATTTCTTTAAAAACCAGAAGTCTATCTGAGATTATGGCTCCTGGAAGGAAAAGTAGATCTGTCAGATCTGGAAACATTCAAGAGGGAACCTCCGCTTCCCCTGTGCCTAATCAACCCACTCCGTCTGTTGGAGTTACGAAAGCGGAGTTGGATGCTGTGATTCTAGGGCTAAACCAGCAGATAAACGCCCAAAATGCACAATTAGAGGCTCAAAGTGCCCAGAATGCCCTGATTCTGAATAAGTTGAACGACTTACTTGGGGCAAACAATCAACCGGCTGGTAATGAGAGGAACTATGCTGGCAACGTTCATGATGTTAATGAAAGAAATGCTCCAGAAAGGCCTACTAGTCCCTTTGAGCAGGTAGTACCTGAGGCCGGTGGATCTAGAACTCGGCATGATGAAGAATATCTTTCTGGAATGGTCCGGCAGATCATGAAAGAAAGTATGCAAAGGGTTGAAGATGAGAAGGAATGGGGTTTCGCTCCAAGCAAAACTCCGTTCACTGAAAGAATCTTAAAGGCGGAATTTCCAAGGAAGTTTGTCCCTCCGACCATCCCAGCTTACAAAGGGACAAGTGATCCAAACGAATTTTTGTATAAATATGATTGGCACATGACAGGTGCCAGAGCTTCTGACGAAATAAAGTGCCGATATTTCCCCGTATACCTTGAAGGGGTGGCTCTACTATGGTTTACCAAGCTGCCAGTCCGATCTATAGATCAGTTTTCAGACTTGACCAGAAAATTCAAGGAGCAGTTTAGACTTTATGCTTCCAAGGCCAAGGATATCATGTCATTGTCCAGTTTAGAGCAGAATCCTGGTGAGTCTATCAGATCTTTCTTGAACCGCTTTAATATAGCGCTGGCGGAAGTGGACAATGCTGAACCACGAATGATCTTGACTTATCTAATGAGGGCTATCGATAAGTCAAGCGAATTTGGGAAATGGTTAAATATGAAAGAGCCAACCTCTCTCGAGAAGTTCTACAAAAAAGCAGACGAATTCATTCGCTTGGAAAGTCGTCCTTTGCCAGTAAAGGCAGTGTTGGAAAAAGCTGAAGACAACACTGTCGCTCCACGCAAGAATGAATCGGTGGGGCAAAAAAGGGAGAATAATAATGGGAAGAAACAGGGTAATCTGAAAAAGCCCCGATCCTTCAAGACATCAGAGTATACTCCATTATCACATACGCCGGAGCACATCTACCTTGCCACTAAAGATTCCGTCGATTTCCCTAAACCTATCCCTTTGAGGACTGGGAAAAAAGCCATACAGAGTGGGAAGTTCTGTCGTTTCCACAATCAACCCGGTCATGAAACTGATGAATGCCGTCAGTTGAAAAATCTGATTGAAGAGTTGCTAAGAGAGAACAAACTGCAACAATTTGTGAAGAAGAATAGCAACAATCCTGCATCAAGTCAAGGGCAACAGGTTCCTGTTCATCAGTCCAGGACAGGTGAGAAAACTACGGGACATGAATCTGGAAGGCCCGTTATCAATGTCATTACAGGAGGGCCTCACCCAGCTGGCAAAAGCTGGGGTGAGATGGAGAGATATTCCAGGGCTTTGAAATATGCTCCAGCCGAAGAAGACGTCTTTGTTTTAGAAGACACTACGCCCCTGAAACAACAGAAAACTTTTAACGATGATATTGTTTTCAGAGCCAGAGATTCCACAGGTATAGAAGCTCCTACCCTAGATCCCTTGGTCATCTCGGCTGGTATTGGACCGGCCATTGTCAGGAGAGTCCTCATTGACTGCGGAGCATCATGCAATATCCTCTTCAAGAAGACATTTGACCAGATGAAAATCCCTATGATTGATGTACAAGCCTCATCACAGAAGATCGCTGGCTTCACTGGGGAGCCAAAACAACCAATTGGGACCATCGATCTGCTTGTAGAACTTGGAGAAGCAGAAAGGAAAGTGGTCCGCAAGCAAACATTTGTGATTGTCGATGAGTTTTCTGCTTATAATGCTTTTCTTGGCCGTCCAACACTCGCAGCATTCAAAGCTATCCTAGCCCCGTGGTGCCTCACTATTAAATTCCCTACTGACAATGGAGTAGGAGTTATAAAAGGGGATCAAAATGCTGCGCGAGAGTGCTATTTGACAGAGCTGCGAGAGTCAAGAAAAAGAGAAATGGGGAAGGATGCGGCAACCCCGGTCCGCATCAAAGAACCAGCCTTGTAGCAATTACGGGGCGGACCCTGCACTGGCGAGCACAGCGGGGCACGGAAAGAAATGGATCCCAGAAAAGCCAGTGCAGGGGAGAATAGAGTGGTACCGGTGGAAACGACAGTTCCGGTACCTGTTGACCCGAAAGACCCAAATAAGGTGTTAAATGTGGGTTCACAGCTTAATGTGTCAATTCAGAATATCTTGATATCTTTCCTGAAAGCAAATCTGGATGTCTTTGCTTGGACTCATGCCGATATGTGTGGGATATCTCCAGAAGTTGCAGTACACGCTCTGAATGTTGACCCAAAGTTTACTCCAGTTAAACAAAAAAGGAGAACCTAAGGTCCAGAAAGGTCAGCAGCATTAAAAGAAGAAGTTGATCGACTCATGGAAAATAACTTCATCAAAGAATCTACATACCCGAATTGGGTTTCAAATCCTGTGTTGGTCAAGAAAGCTAATGGAAAATGGAGAGTGTGCATTGATTTTTCTGATCTAAACAAGGCTTGCCCCAAAGATTGCTTCCATTACCCAGGATCGATCAACTGGTAGACGGAACTGCGGGACATGAATTGTTATCTTTCATGGATGCCTACTCCGGTTATAACCAAATCATGATGCACGAGCCGGATCAGGAGGATACAAGTTTTATCACAGATGTTGGACTTTATTGCTACAGAGTTATGCCCATCGGATTGAAAAACGCAGGGGCAACCTACCAAAGACTTGTTAATGCTATGTTCAAACCGCAATTGGGCAAAACTATGGAAGTCTACGTCGACGACATGTTAGTGAAGTCCAGGAAAGCAGTGGATCACATTGAACACTTAGCAGAAATGTTCGCAGTCCTCCGGAAATACAGAATGAAGCTTAACCCTCTGAAATGTACATTTGGGGTCGAATCCGGAAAGTTCTTAGGTTTTATCGTCAGTGCTAGGGGCATTGAGGCTAGTCCAGCTCAAATTACCGCCTTAAAAGAAGTTAAAGCTCCTAGAACGAAGAAGGAATTGCAAAGTCTCAACGGAAAGGTCGCCGCTTTGAGTCGGTTCATTTCTAAAGCTACTGATAAATGCATCCCATTCTTCGATGCCCTGAAAAAAGGAAAGAAGAACTTTGAATGGACTCCCGAATGCCAAAAAGCTTTTGAAGAGTTGATCCGTCATATGGAAACGCCTTCGATACTTTCTAGACCAGGCAATGGTGAGGATCTTCTTATATACTTGGCAGTATCATCTCATGCCCTAAGTGCAGCGCTGATACGGGAAGACAAAAGGATTCAACATCCAGTTTACTATATCAGCAAAAGACTCACTGGGGCAGAGCTGAATTACTCCAAGTTGGAAAAACTCGCCTATTGCCTACTAGTTGCATCGAGGAAACTGAGGCAATATTTCCAAGCTCATCCTATCAAAGTACTCACTGATCAACCTCTAAAGCAAGTCCTATTTCGCCCTGAAACTTCGGGTCGCCTTCTAAAATGGAACATTGAACTCAGTCAATATGACATCACCTATCACCCCCGAAAAGCAATCAACGGACAAGCTTTAGCTGATTTCATTGCAGAATTCACAGAGAAAGATAATGGTGAGGAAGAAGCGATCAATGATTCCCCAATCCAGTGGAAGATGTATGTTGATGGCGCAAGAAATGACTACTGTTCTGGAGCCGGAGTGGTACTTGAAACTCCTGAGGGTCGATCATTATGTTATGCACTAAGATTGGAATTTCCTTCAACAAACAATGAAGCAGAATATGAAGCTCTTATTGCAGGTCTGAAAATCGCTAAAGAGCTAAACATTCGAGCATTACAAATCTTCAGTGATTCTCAGCTTATTGTATGCCAAGTCAAGAAGGAATTTCAAGCAAAAGGTGGAAACCTGCCTTCCTACTTGTCAAAGGCTTGGGAACTCCTATGTGAACTCGATCGCTATTCAATAAGCCACATTCCTCGGGAAGAGAATATGAAGGCAGATTCCCTCGCAAAGTATTCAAGTTCTGGTGAAGCTCAACTATTGGGATTGGTCCCTGTAGAAGTCCTTTCAGCGCCAAGTATAGACGAGATGGATATAGACTGGATTATGAATGTATCTCAAGAACAAGAGTCATGGATGACTCCAATACTGGATTACCTACTCAGAGGTTCTCTGCCAGAAAACTCGATAGAAAGACGAAAGCTACTAAGGAAGGCCTCTCGCTATGTAATTCAGGATGGCCGATTGTACAGACGGGGATTCTCAATGCCATTGCTTCGATGTGTATCCCGGGAAGAGTCCAAAACAATCCTAGCTGAAGTGCATGGAGGAGAATGCGGTGATCATTCAGGTGGTCAAACATTAGCAAAGAAAATTCTCCGATACGGATATTTTTGGCCAGAAATTAATCGGGATGCTGCAGATTACTCCCGAAAATGTGACAAATGCCAAAGATATGCCAAAATTCCTAGAGCACCTTCTACCGAACTCACACAGATGGTCAGTCCATGGCCATTTGCAATTTGGGGAATGGATCTCATTGGGCCGCTACCAACTGCTAAATCAGGGATTAAATATGCTATTGTTGCAGTTGATTATTTTACTAAGTGGGCTGAAGCTGAACCATTGGCTACTATCACTTCAAAGAAAATGATAAGCTTTGTGACCAAGAATATCATTTGCAGATACGGTGTGCCTCAGAAAATAATCACAGACAATGGTACTCAGTTTGAAAGCGAGGAATTCCAGGATTTTTGCAAACGATTCAAAATCCAGAAAAGCTTTTCGGCAGTAGCTCATCCGCAGGCAAACGGGCAAGTGGAAGCAGTGAACAAGATCATCAAATCAACCATCAAAAAGCAACTCGAAAGAGCAAAAGGTGGTTGGGTCGATAAGCTACCACTTGCACTATGGGCATACAGAACTACTCACAAAACTGCGACTGGGCATACTCCTTTTTCGTTAGCATACAGATCGGAAGCAATGATCCCGGTTGAAACAGAGGTCCCTTCACACAGAAGAATCCATTTCAATCAAGCAGAAAATGAAAAGCTACAACTTGAAGCGCTGGATCTCCTTGATGAAAAAAGAGATGAAGCTAATCTCAGAGTTGCAGCTCATCAGCAAAGGATAGCCAGACATTTCAATTCCAAAGTTCGACAACGCGGCTTTGAAATTGGAGATCTAGTCCTGAAAAGAATTATGACCGCGACAGGTGTGTTTGGGCCCAATTGGGAAGGACCATATGTGATAGGTCAGAAGCTTCTTGACGGCACATTCAAACTCACTACTGTTGAAGGAGATCAAATGCCAAGGGCATGGAACAGCAATCATTTGCGTCCATACTTTACTTGAAAATTTTGTTGAAATATTGTAAAAAAGGATTGTGAATGTATGATTCTTGTAATTGAAAGCAATTGAAAAACTGATGCAAGTGATTAATGAAAGAATATAAAGTGGATGTAGGCCCAAATTCTTGGCCGAACCGCTATAAATCTTGTGTTCCTTATTTTTATTACATGTTTGCTTTATTTTCGATATAAAAGTACATAAAATGTATTGCTGAAATGTCGATTTAAATTTTTGCAGACAATGGAAAAAGAACTTGTGCATAATAAGACCGAGCGATTCTCACCATCATTCAACAAACAAATTTCAAGTCGTAAAGACCCCGAATTCAAATCCTAGATAGGAAATACTTCAATTGAACGGCTAATGATTTCGATAGAAACGGGCCCTTGCTGATAAATTGAGATTGTTTAGACAAACAAATATCCAATTAGGAAGCTAGTGCCCGTTCTCATGAACTTGCCTAACAATGAAGTACACTTCCTTGGATTAAACAAGCCATTTGCAAGAAAAGGGGAAAGAAAACTTGAAAAGAAAAAAAAGAGAGAGGATCGCTGAAAAGGCATAAGCAAGTGAACAGAGGAACAACCAAAGCTACCATCAGCGGCACAAGTCCTCTTCGGAGGATAAAAGACCTCTAATGGGTCATACGCCACAAAAAAGAAAGTTCTCTACTCAACAAAAAAGATTGGAGGAGTCATGACCCTCCAACCATGAGAGAGTAACTTCCAGGCGATGAAAACCCTCTCTGAGGCACATTTCACCAGGAGTTGAAGTGTTATGACCGCTCTTCGGGATTTCACTTCACCAGAGTTGAAATGCCAAAAAATAAAAGCCCTCTTCGGAGGCCCATTTCACCAGGAGTTGAAGTGTTATGACCGCTCTTCGGGATATCACTTCACCGGAGTTGAAATGTAAACAAAATAAAAGCCCTCTTCGGAGGCACATTTCGCCAGGAGTTGAAGTGTAATAACCGCTCTTCGGAATTTCACTTCACCAAAGTTGAAATGCAAAAACAAAATAAAGACCTTCCTGAAAGCCCACGTTTCACCAAGATTGAAATAAAACTTCCAAGTGTTGAAACGCGAAAAGGCTTTCTTCGAAGGCACAACTCTTTGGAGGTACACGTTTCACTAAGATTGAAATAAAACTTCCAAGTGTTGAAACGTGAAAAATCCCTCCTTAGAGGTACAACCCCCTCCCGGGGACACAATCAAGAAGAAAGACCTCTTCGGAAGCCCACGTTTCACCAAGATTGAAATAAAACTTCCAAGTGTTGAAACGTGAAAAGGCTTTCTTCAAAGGCACAACTCTTTGGAGGTACACGTTTCACCGAGATCGAAATAAAACTTCCAAGTGTTGAAACGTGAAAAATCCCTCCTCGGAGGTACAACTTTGTATAAAAAAAAATCCTCATCAAAAGCGTACTTTAACTTTCAAAGGAAGAGTAATTTACCTACTATGGAAAATGATCGTTAAAAAAAAAAAGAAAAAAGAAAAGAAGTTAAAGTACCCTTCAGAGGTCCGCTTTACCACATAGAGGAATTCACTTGGTAAAATATGCACATAAGCAAAAAAAAAAAAGTGATTTCTTCGAACGACAAAGCGTAGAAACTTATACGAAGGGAGTTGTACTCTACAAAAATTTTCTTTAAAGAATAAAATAATTATTCTTTAGCAAATATGAGTGCAAGTCCCCTCGAAGTATAGAATATTGCAGCAAACTTATGGAATGGGGGCAATATAGTATAATTACACACAATATGGTATAGCCAAACCAACAAAAGGTAACGCTCAAGTAACATGCCATAAGCTCGCTGCAATATCGTGTAAATAAACTTGTGCAAAAAAAAATAAAAAAATAAATAGTAAATGCATTCTCAAATTCAAACAGAAGTTTGTACAAACGAAGAATCATTTTATTCAACTATAATGCAGATACAGGTTTTCAAAATAAAAGCGGGGGCCGATACCCGCACAACTCTCGGCCAGTTCATATAAAAGACAAAAAGCTAAAGTCTTCACTTCTTTTTACTGCCTTTGGACCCTTTACCTGGCCGAACGACCAGCTTTTCAGGTCGACCAGTGGGTATAAGAGAGGAAGGAGAGGTAGGCGCAGCTGGCCCAACTTCTGGCTCCTCTTCAGTGGCAGTGATTATCTTCCCTCTCCTCTTTGATGCTCCTTGCTTCCTTCTCCTCTTTGAGGAAGACTCACTTCCTGGAGTGACAAGTTTAGATAGAGTTATATCGTCAGAAGGAGTCCGCTCCGGAGATATGTCGCCTCCCTCAAGTCCCTCATCTTTCTGCTCTTGCGAAGCAATGGGATCATCCAGGCCATGGAGAGCCTCTATTTGTTCCTCCTGTGATCCAGGCTGCGAAGCAGAAGGAGGAGCCACCTGAAGAGATGGAGGAGGGATTACCGGAGAAGTAGAGATTTGAGCAGTGCTTGATACTTTTTCTACAGAAGAAAAGAGGTTAAAGTCAGTAAAGAGAGGAGATGAAGGTTCACCAATGAAGTCAGTAAAGAGAGGAGATGAAGGCTCGTCAAGGTTGAGAAAATAGCCAAGGAGCTCATGAAACTCATGCGAAATAAATGAGTAACCCGCTTGAGCAGAATTGACAGTAGCGAGATTAACAGTGAAATTACCTGGAGAAGCTGGTTTCCTGATATCGACTTCATAAGCTTGCGCATCAGCGCTCTCTTCACCCTCGTCTCCACCTTGTATGCTTGTAATATCAGTGGTAACTTTGGTGGGAGATGCAAGATGGGAACTGGAACCAATAATGTCGACTTCAGACGAAGAAGGTGGCTGGACTAGAGTAGTTGAAGTGGTTTTCCCCAGCCGGTCCCCTTCCGTCACTTCAGTTCTTAATTTGGCAAGTTGTTCCTTTCCCTTGGCAAGGGCAGCGCGAGCGTCATCATCAAAATAATGCCTTTCCAGGGCTGATTCGTCATAACCAGCACCTTCAGCACCAAGCATCTCAAGAGCGGCTTCCCATACTTCAGCTAAAGTGATTTCATACTTAGGACCAAGAAAAGCGAGGCTTCCACGCCCCAAGACGCTATGCAAGTAGAAGTCGAATAATGTTGAGCCGAAGCTGTTTTTGGTCGCCTCATGAGATTCTTCGGCTGCGATTTTGCCGGCGACAGCCTCATCACGCTCCCTTTCAGTTTTGGCAAGCTGAAGCTTAAGCATTTGTATCTCCGCTTCCTGGGAGTTGTTTTTCTTTCGAAGCTCAGCGATATCAGAAACATAGCCGTCACTGATTCTCTTTTGTGCTTCTAGCCTGTCTTCGGCATCCCTTTGGCTAGCGTGAGCATCTCTCACTTGTTTCAGAAGCACTTCTTCTTTTTGAGAGTAGGAAGTGGAGGAAGCAGCAAGTTCATGTTTCAATTCCTCGACTTTTGCTTCAAGCTCCTCATTGTAAGAAGCAATGTTCCTCATCTCGGTGTCGTGTTGCTCAACGACCTTTTGCCATTCGGCCTTATCGTTTTCCATAGTAAGCATGGCCTCTATGTTGGCACGGTTAACTCTTTGAAGCTCATCGACAAGCTTCTGCCAGTTTGACATCCTCTCGATATCGAGCTTGACTGCATCAAGAATGCGCAACATAGCAGACTTGTCGATGGGGACCAAGTCTAGGTCGAATCTCACCCCCTTAAGACACCATTGAGGAAATCGGCTCTGCAGAGTGGCAGGACCCGGTCCAACTTGAAATTTGGGCCTGCTAATTATCGTTTGAATATCTGATTTCCCAAGAGCGGGAGAGTCAGAAGGGATGTCGAGTGAGGCAGGAATAGTAACTTTCTCAGGAGTAGTAGACGCCTGCTTTTCACTGTGACGGGCTCGTTTTCTTAAGTCTTCACTCATGTGACCTTTTCCTCGATCGTCATGAGTTTTTCTCTTGTGGGAGTCATCGCCTTTTTGCCAAGAATCATGGCGCTCTTCTCTCTCCCTTCTTTCGCGACGTTCTTCTTCAGTCCTCCTTTCATGAGCCTTTCGGGCAGCCCTTTCTTCGTCAGATTCTCTGTAGGAGGGAAAGTAACGCCTATAATCGTATTGACCACACCCCCCGTAGCGTTGGAAATCCTGATAATATGATCCGCCGCGTGTCATTGAAGGATCTGAAATAAGAAAAGATAAGCTTTAGAAATCTTTAAAGTATGAGAAGATAAGTGCTTAAATGTGCTGGCAAATCCTTAGTTGTGTGTGAAGTGCAAACTACTCGCGTTGGACTAACGAACCACTCCTCAGTTGGGGGGAAGTAATAGGTCCCACTGTCGGTGACAATTCTTGGGATAAAGGAGTTGGAGTCTGTTGGAGGGCAGATGTCGCTTCAATCATCGGGGGTACAGTTTTACCACAGGCAGGGTCATCTTTAAAGAGCTCTTGGGAAGTGACGATTATGTCACTTAAATCCCCAAAAACGTCATCACCGTCATGCCCAACCTGATTCCCTCCATCAGCTCCTTTGTCAGCACTCTTCCTGGTTTGGGAAAGGGGCTCCTCTTCTTCTTCAATTATGGGAGCAAGTGCGGGCTTTTCGGAGGGTCCCGTATCGTCTCTTGGAGTAGAGCACTTTACTAGTAAGGTTTCTGCAGAAATTTCTCCTCGCATGTGCTCTTTAGTGGAGATCGGAAGATCAGGAGTTTTCACCGGAGAATCAGGAACCTCCGTTGGAGCTTCACGAGGCCGAGTAAAGCGAGAGGGATGGAGGAGTCCGTATTGATGTAAAAATTCATCGTTTAGCAGAAACTTTATGCTCCTCTCTTCGACCGGCACGGCATTTAATCTTTCTAAAATTTGCTTAAGACTTGGGTCCCTGGCAGGGGGTGGAAGTGCTAAAACAGGAAAAGAATGAAATTAGCAATTGAGAGTTCAGATCTCGAGAAAGTTTCAAAACGGAAAAAGTAAAGACAGGAAATCTTACTTCCCACTCTCCAGATGGCATAAAACCCTGGAGGGTAGCGAACAAAGAAAAACTGATTCAAAAATCCGTGAGCGCTTTCGGAGAGATCAGTAATAAGTTTGCGGTTTCGAGCGCTTCTTATAACCACGATGGAGGGATGGTCTTTAGTTTTCGTGAATGAGCAAAAATAGCAGATCTCCCCGAAGCTTGGTAATCGATCCAAAACTCTCCTAAATAGAACACATAACCCCATCAGAATGGCGTAGCCATTGGGGTGTAATTGGAATGGAGAGATAGACAACCGAAGCAGGAACTGTTGGAGAAAGTCATTAAAGGGAGGAATAGCGCCGTTCAAGCACATTTGGCGATTAACAGCAACAAAGCCAAGAGGGGGCCTATCCGCGGTGTCATTTGGCCCCGGAAATAAGATGTCAGCATCATCAATGCCAAACTGGACGCGCAGTTGGTTAAACTCCCGCTGATTCAAAGTTGTGGATGTTCTCTCCGGAGGGTTGTCTATAGGGATGGCTACTGGGAAGACATCTTCAGCCTGGCCCATCGGCTCTTCTTGATGAGAGGTCATTCTACACAAGCAACTGGATGTTCAAATGCGAAGGTGCACGTTTCCTAAAAAGTGTGAAGTGTCGTGCAAAGCTAATAAAAAAATAATAATAATAACAAGTAAAGATAACTGGAATTAAACTGGTTGACAATTGATTGACTACGGTAATTTCGGAACTTGTTATTTAAAAGCTCAAGCATAATATTAATGAGGGCTGGTCAGTTTCAATTGACTAATCCAGTGCTGCTTTAATATTCCACTTGAAATCGATAGCACTTCGTTCACACGATTTATTTAAGTTAATCATCTATCATTAACTAATCTGTCGTTCGATGTGGGCAATCAATGACAGTATATTCGTCCCAGTTTTCTGTGAATGTTATATTAACAGGTTATTAGCTTACAAGTTAAAGCAATCTGTAAAAGATTCAAGCAGCAGTTCAAGGTTCAAGTGGAGTTTAAAAAATACATGTGCTAAGTCGTAACCGACTCAAGAGTTAAGTCGTAACCGACTCAAGAGTTAAGTCGTAACCGACTCAAGAGTTAAGTCGTTCCTGTCTTAAGTCGTCAACACATCAAGCTGATTATGTTCTAAATCCTAAGTCGTAACTCAAGGAACAGAAGAAAGGCTCTGATTCTAAGCAACTGGAAATCCCTTAAGTCTTAACTCGGCTACGGCTCATGAAAATTGCTAGGTCGCATGGAAAATCTCTGAGTTGTATATGGGACGATTCCTCACTCTATTCGAATCAAGTTTTTCAACCAACCTGCCTTCCCTTCTAACTTTCAACCTGTTCACCCACGGCCACTTCAACAGCAATAGCCTTAACCTATCACACTACAAGTCGCCTCAAATCGCGAGTCACCTTATGTCAAGCCAAACGAGTTTAAGTTCGTCAATGACCGATTTGATAAAGCTCGTAGGATTTGAAAGGACAAGCCAAAAACGAGGGACTGAACATGTAAGGTAACAACGGCTAACGGTCGAAGAGGGAACAAGATCACTTACGATTGTATGATGATAAAAGGAATCGGACGAAGTTTGGATCGAAATCGCCTTGGAGAGCTCAGAGATGCGTTAATGGCAGAAAGCAGTTTAAAAGTTAAGTGATGAGAAGAAGGAAAGAGGAAGGACGACTCAGGCTTTTATATCTGGAAATGTTGGAATTTGAATCGGCATGCCCGGGTTATGATAAGTCGAAGCACACGACTTACGACCTAAGCGTGTGCTTCGAGGGGCAAATGTTAACCCTATCTCGTTCACGAGTTAACAGGTCCATGAGTTAAGCAGCTCACGACTCAAAAGGCTTCACGACTTAAGGAAATGAATGGTCTACGGCTTAAAAGGATTGTGTGGCTTTGAACATGTTACGACTTAAAGAAACACACGACCTAAGGATTTGTACGACTTAAGGACTCTACGGGATAGGAAGCCTTACGAGTTAAGCTTCCTACGACTCAAGGCATCTACGAGTTAAAGGATACACGAATTAGAAACCTCCTACGAGTTAAAGCCTCTACGAGTTAAGGAGTACCCGAGTTAGGCTGCTTACGAGATAAGCGGCTCACGAGTTAAGAAGAGATAACGACTTAAGACCCTGATGACCTAAGGAGTCTATACGACTTAAGGGAGCTACGACATAATAGATTAAAGCTTGACCGAGTTAACAAGTGTTACGACTTAAAAAAGGTGTACGACCTAAAGACACTATCTCTTAACTCGTCTACGAGTTAGGACTCGCCTTCACAAAGCCTGAACTCAGCTTTAAGCCGAAGGCAGCTGGTTAAGTCAACCACGACCTACGACTTATGATGAGTCGTATACGACTTATACAAACAAGCCAGAAACTACAACCAGATAACTCATAAACGACCTAGTACTTGAAGCGTGGGTTCGAAAAAGGCAGGAAGCTCTCTACAAACCAGAGACTCGGCTCAATGAGTCGGTCACGACTCATCCTAAGTCAGCAACGACTTACCTTAAGTCGGCAACGAGTTAGGACTTAGCAACTTTTTTTCACCCAGAACTCTCTATAAATAGACATCCACCTCCAACTCTGGGGGGACTTTTGGTTCATTCTCGAAGCGCCAAAACTCTGCCATTTTCTCGACTCAAGCAACACTTCAAGCACTCCAAACATCGAAGACATTACATCAAATTCAAGAGAGAGAATCCACATCATTTGTCATGAGTTTGAAAGATAATTCTCCGTCAAAGTTTGTACTAACAGTCTAGAGTGGATTGTAATTGAAGAAAGTTGTATAAGTTGTACTTGTTCAGCAATAAAGAGATCAAAGTGGACGTAGGCTCGATTTTAGGCCGAACCACTATAAAACTGTCGTCTTTTACTGCTTTTCTGCAATTTCTTTACTTGTATCTTGTTCCCGTACCAACGGGTGGTGCTTTCATAACTGTTATCTACTCACTGGGGTGTTAGCGTTTAAATTCTAGCGTTAACACAGTTTATATAAATTTAACTACTGTCAAACTAGCAGTTTATGTGAAAAAATAAATGTAAATTTAACTGGTAGTTAATACGAAATAAAAATTAATATAACTATGACAGGCAGTTAATATGCAAATAAATAAATTCTAATTGTCAAATTATATGCAATAAATAAAATTAATTAACAATTAAATTAAATAAATGCGATTTAACTGAGATGACGAATATATCATGCCAAACAATCATAAATAAGTTTCTACTCATATCTAAAATTAATTTAACAAACACAAGAAATTTTAGAAGTTGTGAGTGGGTTAAAACACTCACCTTTTGAATTTAAATCGAATTTAAATCCGATTTAAATCTAAAAATTCGACGGTCTCCGAATTTGTCCAAACCAGCATCAACGCGTCTGGAATTTTATTACGATCCTAACAAAAAAAAATTCGCTTGAAACGGATAACGTATGCAAAAGATATTAGAGTTAAACGAGTTGAAAATCAAATCAAATTAAAAACAAAATAAAGTAAACTAACCCTAGATAACCCTTGCCATGTCATCAATTAAATTGCGCACATCCCTCCCTTTGCAGCCGAGCCCAGGTGAAAAAAAACGAACCCGCTCCTCACGTTTGACCGAAGCTTTGACCGTAGATTCCCATCAACTACGACCACCTGGCCGCCTCTAACCACCACCACCTCGAAGCCCTTGCCGAGCTGCACCTCCACCCCCTGACCGGCCTCCCCAAGTGTCACGCGCCGCCGCCTTGCACCCCGTAGCCGAAACCCTAATCCAATTGTTTAGCGCGATCCCACCGTTGATTTCCCAAACGAACACTCCCGATGCAATCCCCACGACCCTCTCCACAATACCCAGAAGCGATTTCCCGATCTGACGAATTTTTGTGACGACGTGATGAACGGTCGATACTTCATTGATTTCTTCTAGTCAAAGGACAAACCAAAATGAGAAACGAGTTATACCAGCAGATCACGTATTCCGAGAGCTTTAACATAAAAAATTTAGAAATTTTTCTGAGATGTTTGAATTATTGACTTTTGATTTGGATTGAACTGGATGTAGGGTTTGCAGCCATTGGAAAGGAGGAGTTGAGGGAAATGAACGCACAGAGAAATGAAGATAGATGGAGGCTAGGGTTTATAATTGGGTTTATATAGGTAGGTTAGAAATAGAGTGGATGGATCCGATAAACAAACGTGTTGAATGATAATAGGCCCAAAAATCCCATTCTGACCCCGGAACGAAATTTATTAAACCCATATATCGAAAAAGATGTTTTAAAATATTCTGAACGCGATGGAAAAAGTTTCACGTCCAAATTCGATCGTATGAAAAAGTTATGCTGAAATCAATATTTCCAAATTGATTTCAATTAAATCGATTTCAAGGCGTTTCATGTTCGTACGATCAAACGATAAGTCCGATCACTACGAAACTTGAAACCCTACAATAATTCACTGTTACGGATCCGATGAAACTGGTTTCGTCGAAATCCGAGCCCGTGACCAAAACGGCTATTTTTATATTAAAATAATTTCAAAATAAATAAATAAAATCCAATTTTATATTTAGATTCTAAAATTGACCCATTTTATCACTTTTAAAAATTCCTAATCATTTACAAAGTTTCAAACACGTTTAGATGTTAAATTACAGAAGGTAAATTTATAAATTTCAATATAGATCCTTAATCTCATTAAATTCACAAATTAAAATTTAACTTTCTAAAAATTTATATTAAATCAAAGAAATCAATGGTTATTCCATTTACATATTTCAAATCGATGGATTTAGTATTAGATTCAAAATTTATTATCCTACTATTCTTCGATTACACTTAAATCCTTATTAACGTAATATTTAGATGTTAAATTTCATTTATTTCGATTAAACCTATTTTCATACATTAATTCAATATACTGACAAACTTACTTTTGCACCCTTTCATTTACCCAAATGCCTTTTTATAAATAAACTTAACAATATATTCATACTCTATTACATAAATGCCTACCCTTTCATCTAAATTAACATTTACGTAACTTCAAACATTTAATCCATTTAATTCTAATTACTCCTTTCATTAAATTTTAGATTCTAATCAATTTATAAAGCTTTACTTCCATTCTTTATATACACTAACCATCATTAAATGAAGAATTTATTACGTTATTTCCCACTATTACCTAAATTTATTTATCTTAACATTTAATTTATAATTATTGCAATGATTTTCGATTTAATTGAAGGAACTAAGTATATAACTCATAATAGTTGTGGTAAAACTCTTAATCCTGCATTAATAAGTATATCCTTATCTGTTATATCTATTAATTAAATAAATTCCATTTTTAAGTCCTTTAATTTATTACTAAATATCCATTTTCCTTTCCCATCAAATTTGAATTCCATCAAATTAATATAACCAAGTAGATTTCCATTCACACTTTATTATAAACCTAAAATTTGCAATTTATTATCTTGTATTGATTTTATACAATTACCATTGACTTTACATTCCATTACTCTTCAATGCATATTTATTCACCAATCAAATTCGATATTTACTTTTCTTTCCTTTTATTTGATAAATAACCTATTATACATTTACATACATTCATTTCATTCCATTCATTTATGGGTATTGCATTGAAATTAAATTTATTAGCTAATACCAACATTATTACCATTAATTACAATTGGATTCCCAATTTTATTCAATACCCTGAATAAATTACATATATATTAATCAAATCCTTACATTTGTTTTTCTCATGTTCCATTAAATATATGCACACATACAAATTAAGATTCTAAATCCAATTAGTTATTCCTTTTACATCAACCATCACTTAGGAATAATTATCGTTTCCTATTTATTTTGTTACATTCACTTATACTTACTTTATGAGTAAATTGGTATTCTCTTTAACCCATTAATTACTAACTTTAGTTATTGCAATTCATTTATCTAACATGAATTTTGAATCTATTTCCAAATTTTCATATTTCAATTAATTAACACCTTACAATAGTTTACAAATAAAAGGGATTGTACTAATTACGTTGTTTATTGTCCTGCATTACTTTATTACTTCCGTTTACATTCAATTTCCATAAATCAATATTTTATTCCATTGATAAATTCAATACTTGCCTTAATTTACTCATTCAAACGTTATATCAAACGCAACAATTTCCACTATTACTATTAATTGCAATATATAATTTAATATGTAAATTTTGATTACCCTTGATACATCCAATTTCAACATTTTCTTTCATATAAATAAATAAGATTTTTATTCCTTTCTAAATTTAAATTAAAATCTTATTAATTTAATCCATTTAAACACCGAATTTACACGGGTCGTTACATGTTGTGTTCAAATTGACGAACATAACATTTTGACATAAATTACTGCTCATTTTGATGTAGGAAAATTTTATGATAAATTAATACTGCCCAGTAATAATTACATTAATTTGGATAATAACGTAGTTTAGTTAATAATACTTCATGGATGTTATCTTTTTGGCCAAATAGACACTATTCTATTAAGTAAATTGAATAAGGAAATTTGAACACCTATTTAGTGGAATAAAACATCGTTCTGTTAACTAAATTATTTGGTTATTTAATAAGCGTAATAAATCTTTGTTCTGCTATATTATAGAATTAGACATCTAATTATATGTCGTTAATTGATATACCGATTTGAGTAAGTGATATGTCAACCAATGGCGGTTAATTGTGAATTTATTTACATAGATGTTAATTATGTAAATGTGGGTTATTAACTCGAAAAGTTAAATTAAATAATATGGTAGCATATTTATGTACCATTGTGATTGTTATGCCTCTTTCTGAATTTAGAAAGCTACGGATTAGAATCTACTTCAATTTTAAACCATTATAAATGTTTTATATAATTATTATTTTAATAAAGTGTTTTACGTATAACTATTCTACTAATAAAGTTTTAAAGTTAACTTATTTATATCCTAAATACTATTTAAAATTATTAAATTACATTCTAAATGTGGTTTAAAGTTATTCAATGCATTAATATTATTTAAAGTTATTTATAATAGTTTGTTTTAAATTAATTATTATTTTAAAATTAATTATTATATTTAAGTTAAATTATTATTTTAAAGGCAAACATTTAAAGTTAATTATTTTATGTTTTAAAATTAATTATATTATTTCAAGTTATTTTTTATATTATTAATATTTTAAAAGTTTGTTTATTATAATAATAATATTTTTTTAAAGTTTATTGCTATAATAATTTGTTTTAAAGTTTATTTATCTTTAATATTATATTAATATTATTTAAAATTTAATTTATTATTACGTTAATATAGTTTTAAAAGTTAATTTATTAATATACAAATATTGGTTTATGTTATTGAATTATATTTTAATAATTGTGTTTTATTATTGCTATACTATATTAAGTGTTCTTATACTATTATTATAATATTATTTTCTTTTAAGTTTATAGTTAATGATTGTTCAAAGTGATTATTTCACTAATGTGGTTTAAAGAGAATTAACTATTGGTTTAATGGTGTTTTTAAGTAATAAATTGTTTTACAAAAGATGTTTAGAAATAATAAACTATTCATTTAAAAGAAATTACTTTTAAAGAAAAGGTTTATATAAAGGGTTTTATTTAATAAAATAATTTGTTAAAGGAATTTATAAATGTGAGAAGTGATTTTGGAAGTTGGAAGGAAGTTAGTTTTTGATGGTTTAGAGATTATAAAATGAGCTTTATAATCGGTTTAGAGATTTATAAAAGAGTTATAAATAAACTTGGGAATTTATGAAAGAAGTTTTTATAAACAGGTTTGGGATATAAATAAAGGAGATTTCATAAATCAAGAAGATTTGTTAAAAGGATGTGTATAAGAAATTTGTAAAAGAAAGTGAGATTAGATTTCCCTTAATTGACCTTCTTATTTTTTTGGTATGGAACATTTGTTCCATACTTAACACCGAAGAAATAATGTTTTGGGTTATCCTCATCTCCAATTTAAATAACAATTGTTTTGATCCTTTTAATATGATTTTGAAATAAGGAATTTTCAAAAGGTTTTGTGAATATATTTATACCGATGAGATAAGTATAAGAATATCTTAACAAATTTTTGAAGGTGATTTAAATTAATGAAAGCTTAATTTTAAGAGGCTTATTGGTTTTCGTGGAAAACGTAATCTTTCAACTAATCTTTCATTTGAATGTTTGTTTATTCTATAGTTAAGTAACCGACCATCAAATCTTGGCCTAAATTTATAATTTTTCTTAGTTTTGGTCATGCCGCTATATTCCTTACTTAATACCGAAGGATTTTAACTATAAAAATATCTAGAGGAAACACAGGGATCGTATGGTACAGTTACCAATAGTGGTGTTATACTATATGTATAAACTCATTTTTTTTCTAGTAGGACAAATGATAAGGAGATCCATCCACTTAAACAACTAGTGGGTAATCCTCACTTTTATGTGTTGTTTGATTATTTCCAAAAGAACCGGTATTGAACATTCTAGAAATCGATCTATTGGTTTCGAAGTGACCAGTACAAGGGAATAGTGACTCGTAAGAGACGACTCAAAACTGCAACCACTCCAAAACCATATATGGGTTCCATGCTTAAAGGAGATTCGAGATCTGTTTTGGATGTTGGAATCCATGCGTGATTCCTAGACCCGTTAGGGTATGGGAATCAATCTGTGTTTCCGAGATCTTTGTTGATGTGTGGGAATCCATGCGTGATTATGAAATACCCTTCTTTTCAAAGGTTTTGATAATATAGTCATTTTAAATTTCGAGTATCTCACGCTGATTTATCAAGCCTAATCCGAGTATTTTCAATACTCGGGTCAGATTCGAGTAGTTTCAGGTTTAGTCGAAGATGATTGGAGTTTCCAGAGAAGAGCTAGTGATATTCATCTACGTATGGACATATTCTATTATCCGCTACATCTATTTCACTTTTTTGTTGTTTGTCAGCATTTGTAAAGGCAGATGTTATAACTGTCTAGGCTGAATCTAGGTTAGAGTCTAATATTGTATTTTAAAATTTTCTAGTGTAAAGATTATTATTGAAATGATATATGTTATTCCATTCGTGTGTGTTTTAGTTCCGCCTTTATTTTTCTTTTTACCCCTAATGATCTGTCTTTTCGTGCAATTTGAGTTGGACATGTGTGGTTTATTGTCGATTCAAAGGGTATAGACAAACTTGTCGTTATAGCAACCATCTCTTTCCTTGAGTTACGTAAAGTTGTTACACATGCATGAAGTGATGCATTCGGCCTTGGGGGCCAACTATGTATTTCCTATTGTACATCACGAGGGATGTATTGTTGCTTCGAAAGGATAACCCTGATCCTTGTGCAAGAGGACATCTCTCATCGAAGTACTGAGGGCACCCCCATGGAATCCTACACAATTAGTTAGCACATCTTATCAGTTTTTCATTATATACCTATTATTGTTGTGATGTACACTCACAAACATCACAACTACTTAATTATTGTTGTTTTCACCCTTAGACGTTATTCTAATATCACTGAATTTTTATAAAAATGTTTTGGTTATCGTAAGGTAAAATTCCATCCGTGTTTATGTGCAGTGTGGTCTTGCGAAATACCTTGTTTTGAAAGGTTTAGATAAAATTAAGTAAATCCATTTGATTGGGTTTCTCACCCTGGTTTTACCAAACTGACCCGGCCGTTGTTTTCCTATTATGCTCGAGTTGGCCCAAGTATATTCAAGGTTTAGCTAGATACTTTGGAGATTTCAAGTGACGAGCTGGGTTCTCCAAGATGTATTCACGTATCACATATTTTTCCATTGTTCTTGATTTATATATGTATTTATCAGCAAATTGTAAGGACGGGTTGTTATTACTGCCCAGGGCTGATGATAGGTTGGCATGCTCTGATTTTTGTTATGTATATATAATAAAGATGATGTTTTCTAAAGATCTTGTATATATTATAGATCTTCTCGTCACGATGTGAGATTATGTTTTGTCTTTTATTTCTTTAACCCCAACAGTCTGTCTTTGTGGCACTATGATTTCCACATGTGAATTCCGTGGGTGTAGTTGTGTTGATTTTTAAGGGTTGAAAAGGCAGATTGTTACATGTATGCAAAAAAGAATATTTATAAATATAAATATAAATATTATAAAAATATAAACAATTTTAAAATTCAAATTCAAATTTCAGATTTTAAAACTGGATTTAGGTATGAAAATATATTTTAATTTTTAAATTCATAATTTATATTTTACAAATGAATTATATTCTGTTTTATTTATAGATATGTATGTATGGAAATTTAAAAAAATTCTTATAAAACACGTATGAGTGTGTGTTATTAAATTTAGTATTTTAAAATCATTTATAACATAAAATGATATTGCATAATTAAGTAAGTGTGTGTATTATATTATATATATAATTTCATTTCGGGCGAATATAAGTTTTGGCAAATTCAAAATTATTATTATTATTATCAATATATATGTTTATGAAATATTTTTTTTTATTTTTTTAAATTCAGAATTTAAAAACTAACATGGGAAAAAACCTCTTTTCAAAAAAAATTGTAATGTTTGAAATTATGTATATGCTAAAATGTACATGTATTTATTTATCGATTATTAAACTCTATTTAATATATTATATTATAAAACAAAATATATATAGACATTTAAATTTATCCAAAATTTACATATATACGGTTTTTTAAAAACAATATGCATAATTTACAAATATTTTATGTATATCTATATAACTTAAATACACAACTTTTTATTTAAACAATTTTAAAATTAGTTTTTAATTCAAAAAAATGTTCTTTTATTTAGGCGATGAATGAAAACACACATAGATGCATATATATTTTTGTGTGCGCACGCATGCATATATAATTTTTTTATAGCAATAATATGTTTATATATATATATATATTCGAGACTGACAAGATACAAATATAAGGACTCGTGATATAAAGCATATCTAACCATATGTAATAACATAATAAATGACAAATATATAAGAGTGTGTGTGTATGTATGTATGTTTGTGTGTGTTTATGAATCAAGTGTATTTATGACTTAGGTGTTACTCCAACCGTAACCTAATAATAATACCTTGAATACTAAATCTACAGAACTCTTAGTATTTGAATCCAATCTCTTCTACGCTACTAGTCAATGAGAGGTACGCGCCTTTCTTTATTTGATTCGAATTTGTTATTTAATTTGAAAATAATGAAGGAGAGGTTTCTATGGTGTATGGGACAGAGTTAAGGGAAGAGAAGTGAGTAAAAATCAAATGTAAAAAGTGAGGGGCAATGGTTTTAGACAAGAGAGAAAAGAGTGAGGAAAATGTAGATCTAAATCTGCCCTTTTCTTTACCAATTCAAAACCAAAAATATCTACATAAATCCTTCTTATACTTAAGCTTTGGCCATCCATCCCATAGGCGCCTTAGGCTTCCAATTTTACTTTAAACATGATCATAATATTTGCATTTAAGTCAAATTCAAATATGCATCGATATCTTGTATTGATACATGTGTATATAACTATTATATAAGCGCTATTTTCAACACTAATCAACACAATTCAAATCAAATTATATAATTAATATTTCATAAATTTTAGTTAATTTATAATTATTATAATTTAATTAAATCAGGTGATAGTCGGAGTATTCGATATTACAGTTGTGTGACTCTTAAGTGTAATTCGGTCAGTAGTTAATATCAAACTATTTGAATATTAACGTTCAGACGCCACCTTAACTAACAGTGTGAGGTTTGGCCAAATTTATCACTTATATAGTTTTGGTGAAATCTAATTTTACTTATTTTAAGCGGTTCAATTAGTGACAATTATATACGACAATTATCTTTGTCGAAACTATATCACATTAGGACTTAGGGAATTTAGTATTAGTCAAAATTCCAATATCATCCACATTCAACTTGTATAGTTTAAAACAAAATCCTTGGTACTTAGTAATAACAATTATAATTAACCAAACTACTCTGAAAAAAGACTTTAACTTTGAGTTGACTTCAGTTAACCATGATACTAACCTCATTTAACTGAGTAGATGAATTCTCTATTGAATAGTGTTTCACATTTAATGCTTCAACTCAACCCAACTTTATTCATTCGACAAATGATGCCCCATGATTTAACTATAATTAAAGTGGAATTTCCTAATGAAGTTCAACAGTATTCTCAAGTCGAGGGAGCTAATATTTTCATATCGATATTTTCTGCTTGATCTCAGCTATATTAACCAATGGAAAACCATTAAGTGAGTTATTCCATAGTTATCCAATAAATATCAGTACCTAATCCCATTGTGCCACAAGTAGCCACGAGTAATATATTGCCCAACATTTAAGGAGTGTTGCATATCTAGTCTCAATGGATGTATCGATATCTAGTCTTGATATATCTTGACTAGGAATATTTAAAACGATATGTTTATTATATTGTCATAAATTTCTCATGATTACAACACACTTTAATTACTGTCACAAACATACCGTTCATTGATTTTCTATTAAACATACTTAAATTGAATAATTAATTGGTTTAACACATTATAGCAAATATATAATAATATGAGAAACACCTTTTATTTTGAATGAGATAATGTTACAAAGTTAAAACTTACAATATATTATAGAACTGTCCTAAGGCATACCCCTAACTTCATCAATATCCCACTTGCACTTGAGACTAATTATCGAATCTCAATCTCATCCCTTCGATCGACATGACAAGAACTGATCGAGATAGTCCCTTTTTGAATGGATCTACTATGTTTTCCATCTATCAACCTATTATATCAGGACTTCTTTCTTCTCAATAAATTCTTTGATTTTGTGGAACTTTCAAAGAATATATCATGATTTCTTGTGCAATCTAGGCTCCTTTGCAATCTGCAACACCACATTGCTGTCACTAAATAATGCCATTGGATTCTCTATGTCGAAAATCACTCTTAGCTCGCTTAAAAACATGCACATCCAGACCGCTTCCTTGGTTGCTTCACTGAGGATAATGCACTCGACCTCCAACATGGAATCGACTATCGTTTCCTATTTGAATCTTTTCCATCTAACAGCCCAACCATTTATAGTAAAGACGTAGCCTAACACTAACTTATTATAGTCGATATCATTCTGAAAGCTATAATCAGTATACCTCTTCATAAGGTGGCCTCCATTCCAATATATTAGGAATAATTCCCGGGTATTCCTTAAATACTTTAGTATACATTTTACAACCGTCCAATGTTTTTCTCCGAGACAGGATTAGTATCGGCTTTGCATCCTAATGCATATGCCACACACGGTCAAGTACATAACATAGTGTACATTATGGAACAAACTGTTGAAGCATACGATATCCTCTTCACATGCTCTTTTCCCTCATTATTTTGACGAGCATCCTTCTTAGAAAGGATAATTCTAGATTGCGTCGAAACATTACAACGCTTGGAATTCTCCTTATCGAACCTTTTCAGTATGGTATATATGTACAGGGACTTTGATAATCCAAACAGCCTCTTAGATCTATGCTTATAGATCTTTATACCTAGTAGATAAGCCGCTCTAACAAATCCTTCATAGAGAAGTTTTTGGAAAGCCAATGTTTCACTAATTGCAATAATAAAACATCATTGCCAATTAACAGAAGATCATCAACATATAAGAATAAGAACACGTTAGCACTTCCTTATTCCTATCGATAGACGCATGCTTCCTTCGTGCCTGAGAAAATCCAAACCATTCGATTACTTTATCAAAACATTTATTCCAACTCCTTGAATATTTTTTAAGTCAATAAATGGACTTTAACACCCTACAAACCATGCCATCATTCCTGTGACGTCAAAACTCTCGAGCTAAGACATATAGGTGGTTATTCTAAATCACCATTTAGAAATGCCATCATTATGTCTGTTTGCTATATTTCATAGTCATAGAATGTAGAAATGGCTAGCATTATCCAAAAGGACTAAAGTGTGGCTACGAGAAAAATGTTCCATCATAATCAACACCTTGAAATTGACGAAATCCTTTTACAACTAGCCATGCTTTGTAAGTCTCCACTTGTCCGTATGCATTTAATTTTTTTGAAAATCCGTTTGTAGCTGATGGTTTAGTCCCTTCTGAAACGTTAGCCATAAACTTTTTTTTCGTACATGGAATCCATCACGGTTTTCATAGCTCCTAGCTAAAGTATAAAGTCTTTACTCTTAAGTGCTTATTGGAATGATAGAGCAGTGTCATCATCCAAGACACGATCCTCTTTCTTGCCTTTCATGAGAAAACCGTAATATCTCTCAGGTGCACAAGATTCTCTACTAGGCCTTCTAATATGTTGCATGTTTTTATATATTGGTAAATTTAATTCTCCCACTGGTTCTGCCTCGATGCTAAGTTCTTTGATCTTATCCAAATCTACAACTTTGCTATAAATTTCCTTTGAAAAAAATTCATTTCCTAAAAAGATAATGTTTCCTTTGTGTTCTAGAAAATATACCTCTAGAATTCTATGGATATCCTATAAATTTACATAAGGCTGATCTTGCCTCTAGTTTGTTGGGGCCGAACGTAAGCTGGACAACCCTAACCTCTAAATAATTGAGTTGGGGTTTCTTCTCATGCCATATCTCATATAGTGTCTTAGGCACAAAATTCAATGGTATCAAATTCAACATATGCACTGTGGTGTTAAGCGCTTATCCTCAAACGGAAAGATGTAAATCAGCTTTACCCATTATAGAACGAACCATATCCAATAGGATTCAATTCCCTTGCTCTGAAACGTTATTGCATTGCATAGTATATGGTGGAGTAACCAAAGAGATAATCACATATCTTTTAAGTATTGTTTGAGCACTTTTCCTACATATTCACATCCTCGATTGGACATGTAATGACCTAAAATTTTATCATTTTGATTTACAAATATTTAATTAATGGTTTCTAATAATAAGATAACCCTTATTTAATTAATAAGTCATGATAGTAAACCCATTTTGAAATTTTTCTACAAAAATAAGTAGTTCGATGAAAAATTGAAAAGGTGATTGTCTTTCAAAAATTGAAAAGGTAACAGAGGTTTAAATTTTATAAAGGAATTTGCTTGGTTTCAAAAGTCAAGTTTTGGTTAAAACCAACCATCTTTGAGGAAATGTTTAAAATACAAGTTTCAAACTTGTATTAATGCGTTTTTTAAAATAACTTTAAAAGCAGAAGCATGGACTTTAACACTATTGTTGTAATAAATGTTTATGAGAATGAAGATGAGATTATGGACTATAACATTCTTGTTATACTAAATGGTTTTGGGAAATTGTAAGGGAAGCTCGGTTATAAGACTATTAAAAAGTTGTTTACTTGATTAAAAGAAAAGATGTTCCATTTGAAATTAAGCTTTAGTTTAATAAATGATTTGGGAAAATGATCCAATAACTAGTTTGTAATTGAAGACTAGAAATAAGTTTATGAAGTTGGTTTTTCGATTGTTTTAAAAGGATTTTGTTTTATGCAAGGGATTTCTTTGTCTACACCATTAAGTAGCATAAAGAAAATATGATAAATAATGCTAAAATGTTTATACGTTCATGGAAAGTATGTCATTTTATATTTAACACTAAATTAATAAGTCGACTTCCCTCTATCTGTGAGATCTAGATCAGAGTGCTTCAACTGAAGTAAGGCCAGGTGCAACCAGTGTCCTAACTTACCTGGCTTTGATTCTGGACGAGGGATAAAGAAGCCAAAATGTCAGGAGTGTGATAAGTATAAGAGAGTTAATTTCTATAAATAGGTCATGTTTAATTAAGTATATGGAAGGTATATATCTTATACTTGTCACTAAATTTTGAGCTATGAAAGCTCATTTCGATCCGTGTGAGTTTAAGAATGTACGTCGAAGCAAGGGTGGTTTTTTAACTTGTCTGGCTTAATTATCAATCGAGGTATATCATGGGGTTGAAATCAAAAAGTGGCGATAAGTATATGATGTCTAGTTTTTCATATACAAATTATATACTTACACCCGACAGTGGTTTGTTCACTATCAATAAATTGGTCTATTTTTACTTGGGAGGTTCGTGAAAGCTTCATGATTTCATACGGTTTGAGATTCCCTTAGCAGAATACATTTAGGTGAAACATCTCTCGCTTTTAGGGCGGATATTCGAGATCTTCTTGGGACCTTTATATCGTCTGCTTACTTCTGAAATAACCGGGATTGAGTCAACAGAAACCACAGATTGTTGGTTCAAAGGGTCTAGGAATGGATAAATTATCCAAAAACCACCTCAAATCGGCATAGGCACTTGAATTAGAGACATCTTAAAGATGATGGAACTGAAGATGGAATTCCTTGAAGTGCAAGAGCTACTTGCTACTAATCCTGACGATATAGTGGAAATAGTACCTTCGATTTTTTCATATCCTGAACAACTTATATGGATGAATGCTAACATTACACTGTATCTTGGAGGGCAGTTTTAACATTCCAAGTGGAATTTGCTAAAAATGTGAAGTGTAGCCTCAAGCCTCACACTCCGTAATGACCAAAACAAGGGATACGCAGTAGGGTTATATGGGTCGTACCCATTAGGGTATGGTCATTACCGTTCCATATAACTATTTATGGATTTAGTATGTGTTAGAGAGATCTCAAGAAAATGGTTGTAAAGCAACCGAGGTTATGACATACTCGGTACTATCTAGGAAAGGGGTAGCTCTGTCCTGTATTGGTAAGGAGTCCCAATGAGACCCTCGGTATTTTCTTCAAGAGATATATAATGATAGGTGATACTCGGGTGTCTTGTCATCATATGGAATCCATTTTCCACTACTTTCCCTTATGGACTTCGTTGTATGCCAAATATGTTGGAACGTGAGATGCAAGTATTTCAACTAAGTTACGCATTTATTTTGAAACCTAGACATGATGATAAAGTCATTCGATTTTTTATTTAAAATGGTTTGTTTATTGTAAGGTAATAACCCGTCATGCTTTATGTGTGGTATATTCTTACAAGGTACTTTTATTTTGGAAGGGTTTTATAAATATAAAAACCTATATGATTTTAGTTTCTCACGTTGGTTTACCAGACTGATCTAAGTGTTATTTTATTATATTACTTAGGTCAGACCCGAGTACTTCTCCTAGATTTAGCGATGGACGCTTGGAGCTTCAAGAGACAAGTCGGATGCTTCCATTACTTGACGTATTTTATTTTCCACTATATTCCTTATTTCTTATTTATTGGTAATTGTAAGGACGGTTGTTATAATTATCTAGACTAATGATACATTAGTTACTATGATTGTTGTACGAATATTAAAGTTTCATTTGTAAAGATCATTTGGATATTATATATTACTGGTCACGATGTGAGATTCTGTTGTCTTTTCTCGACCTTTGAAAATCGGCACCGAATACGACACTCATATTCAAATGTCGCAGATTCAAATGTCAAATCTGGTTCGCCGGAGCTTATAACACCATTAAGTACAACACAACAGAAGAAAAAGAATATATCAATATATATAACATTGATACAATGACAGATACAATATCTGATATAATATGATACAACAGAATGATACAACAGATATCAATACTATCAGAGATACATGACATAGCGGAAAGAAAAAGATAACACCAGCAGCAGATAATATCTTCAATAGAATGCATCCCCAAATCCAATGCTTTAATCCAAAACTAGCTCGAACCAACATCATGTTTCACAATGATAAGCAAGTGCAGTCGTGATCCAAAGATTGGACTAACTCCAGATAATCTACTAAACCTGACTATCTGAAAAACCCAACTCTAGACTGCCCATGTGGAAAAATTGTGGGCATCCAGAATTTAGGAAAGGAACAATAAACTCCGAGTCAGTCATGGGACTTGTGTGAGTAATGAAAACAGATGGTTTTTAAAAACAGAAAACAAGAGAATTTAAAATAAATCCGCAATGCTTTTTGGAAAATGAAACTACCATAAGGCCTTCCGCCACAAACACAATGCAAATGCAGAATTGGAGGAGATTTCTCCTTATGATAGTCAAACATGCTTGATACGAGAAAATTTCTTTTCAATATTATTATTAGTGCATAGTGCAGAAAACCTTTCAAAAGTATAATATTAATGTTAGCCAGCATACAACCATTAATATATGCCTACTATAGCTACCATGTTCAATAGCAGGTTGCCCCACATTCCATGGCAGGTTATACAACTAAAACCGTACAGAGCGTGTATTGTTTCGTTTGGATTTCCAACAAATGGTTGGGTTAACGAACTTCCCACTGTCCATGGGTATGCCTATGGCGGGACGTCCCGAGAACCTAACCGGATCTCTGCCAACACAAGGCCGAGTTACCTCTATAACTAGGTAACTACTACTCGAGCATGCCACCCCCCGATCCTTTGGGACCTTTATCCGAGGCGCCTCTAAACCACAAAGCAATAACCACACAGTAAATGAGATTGAAGCCCACCACATAGGTAAATATCTGGGCTCCATACCATGATACCACCCTTTACCAGAAGGGAACGACACACCCTAAAGGGCGCAACCCTCATAACCTTGCCGCATCTTTCTTGTTTCGACCATTTTCACGGTGCGAGGTCCTGATGCAGTCTCGTCACAAAGCTACGCTTCATACAAAAGCCATGATTTGATCATAATTGATCAACAAATGATCATCAACACACAGCAGCACGTAGCATGTCACACTACCAAATTGGGAGTATATCATAGATAACCTTCAACTACATAACCTCTGAGCTCGTCCGTCTCAGAGAAGGGTGTTAAGCTAAGAGAATAAATTCTCCGCCACCAACAGATATGTATTTGATAGAAATCTGCTTTATATCTCAAAGTGCAGTGTCATACATACAACCATACAAGTCTGTCCCGGGTTCGAACAGAACCGAAGGCACTTCCGAAGATGCCCTTGCAATCCGGGTATCCACAATCCTGATCGGACTTTCCATCACTTAGGGAATCTCTATATCGGGGATCAGCCGATGTAGAGATAATCGATAGGTTATCCTATCGCTCTAACAAATACCCGGTCTTCAACACTGGTCTTCAAATGCTATCTATAACGTCATATCATTATTTGGAATGGGTTATATGACACGAAGGTCCTCTCCCGGCTAAACCGAATAATGAGCGCAATATTTAAAAACATATGGATATGGGATTTCAGTTAAGTCACAACTACAAAGAAAGCCAAAACCTTTCTTCAAATGGTTAAACAAATTACCATTTTAAATCTCTAAACAAAAGATTTATTCCACAAAATTCACCCAGTTTCACAACGATCCATTCATAGATTTCCAAAACAATTTCCATTTCAATTGGATTAACTCATTAAATCAAAGATTTAACTTATAGCTTTCAAACCGTTTCCAAAACTTGGGAATCATTTTCATTTCAAACTTGAAATTCCTTTTAACACAAATTGGACGTTCATTTCTTATGTGAAAGCTTTTATTATTTGAAAACAAACAGTTTTCGTTTCGGAAGAATCCAATTATATTTGCACGAGTTAAAGCCTTTGAATTTAAATTCAAATTCCCAAATCAATACATTTAAAATGGTTTAACCTATATATAACTAATATAATATCTTTAATTCCTAGTTTCAAATCATAGAATTCAATTTCAAATTTTGAATTCAAATTTAAATCAAATTATTTAAATCAAATTATTTAAATTTCAAAACTTTATCAAGTTACTCAAAAATAAATTTTATCTTGAAATTTCATTTCAAAAGCTTTTCACATTTAACCCGATTCCATTTCCAAACCATTTGAATTCAAATTGTCTATTTAAAAATCGTTTCAAAAATCTGTGACTTAATCGATTTCCTCGTGAAATACATATTTGTGTGTGTATGGTGTGGTCCAGGGGTTTAACACAATAGTACAACAACATCATCATCACAGATCGAAACACAGAAATATAGTTGACAAGCGGTATAAACTATAACGCTTATCATTCACTCACAGAGTCACAGATAATAAATAAATGTATCACAAATAAATAAATAAATTACCCACAGCACAATCCACAGAACAAAATATCACAGATCAGATAGGACAACCAATTCAAGGCATCTAATACAATACAATCATTCATAAGTAGGGTCAAGCATTCAATAATCATTTATAAGCAGGATTAATTAATTGTTTAATCCTAATTAATTCAA
This sequence comes from Allium cepa, assembly GCA_030765085.1. Classification (NCBI taxonomy): domain Eukaryota; kingdom Viridiplantae; phylum Streptophyta; class Magnoliopsida; order Asparagales; family Amaryllidaceae; genus Allium; species Allium cepa. The sequence continues at coordinate 209,896,495 of CM060942.1, read as the reverse complement.
TTTATTTTCGATTAAATTAATTACTTATGAATTAATTATCCAATCCTGATTTATTAATTACAAATCATTTGATATAAATTAATTTATCAAACACTTTAATTAATTATTCTTAATAAATAAATTATTCTTAATTAATCACATTAATTAAATTAACCTCTAAACCAATTACATAATTAATTATCCCCTTAATTAATTATTTTAAGAAATTAAACCTTTAATTACTTACCATAAAAATTACACTTACACAAGTTCATAAATGATTATCATTAATTAATTAATCTAATTAATTGTTATAATTAATCACATTAATTAAATATTTAAATAATCTTAGTTAATGACCTTCATTAACTAATAATAATTCTTTAATTACTTTGCTAAAGAAATTACTTACATTAATCATCATTAATTAAAATTAATTAACCATTAATAACCCATTAACTAATCCTAATTAGTTAATTAATTAAGTGTTAATTGTAACATAATTAGTTCTTAATTACAAATTACTTACTTCCTAATCATTAATTAACTTAAACCTTAATCAATAAATTTAAACCTTATATTTACTAATTAAATTGATACAAAACATTAATTATCCATTCTAATTAACTTAATAATTTATGAATTACAAATGATCATTATATCTTCATTAACTTAAGACAAATCTCATTTTTATTAATGATTTTATTATCACCTATAATATGTTGAAACATTTATATTCAATTCACTTTTAAATTCTCATGTTAACGTAATACGTTTGTTATAAAAGAAACTTAAAGAATAAAAATCAAATTCCTTTAAATTTACGTATTTAAAGTATACCTTAACATTTAACTTATTTAAACATTTAAATTTACAAAACTTTGTTTTATTTCAAAATCTAGGATTCAGATTTACGTTTAAATCTAGATTTCAAATGTTTGATTTAACTTTGTTTTAAATCCTTTCTTTACAAATTTCAAATTCCATTTTAAATTTAAATTCCCTATTGTATACACTTAATTACTTAACACCTTTATGTTATTAAACAATTAAATTTAAAAAAAAAATTATTTATTCACAAACTAAGTTTTAAACTAACTTGAGTTCATATTTAAACTTTGATTTTAAAACTTAGTTACAACTTTGTTTTATAAATTTGAAACTTAAATTTTAAAATTTTACAAAAACAGTACAGGTAAACCTGTAACCATATTCTACCCGAGCTTCTCCTATTCCTGCTTCGAGTCCAACATTGGAGGCCTTCGAGTAAAAACACGAGTTACTCGAGACAAACGCGCGAGTTCACCCTGCACACAAACTAAATACTCGGATCACCAGAAATTAGTGCATGGTGCACGTGCACGGTCGCCATGCGATGCTCCGGCTAGCCCCACATCATCGAGCAAGTCGACGTTCATACACACATCAACCCCCGACCATTAAAAACCCCATCATCTTCTCGAATTCGAAAAAGAGAAAAAAAACCCAAACCTGGAAATGTGAACTGGAACTCCTCACCAACCTGGAACTGCGTCACCTCTGCAACCTCGTCCACCAGAGACCTTGAAATTTCGGCCATCACTTCGTCAACATCCCCTCTACCACCTCCCAAAGCCACAAAACACTTGATCCACCCTAGAGAACAAACGAATCAAAAATTCGAACCCATTGCAAAACTAGGTTTACAAATTATAAACGTTCGCCGCCGCCGCCACCACAACCATCTGCAGCCATATCCACTATTTTTCCTTGACACTACGTTCACCTCGCCACCACCCCAGAGGACCACGACCTCCCCCATCGACGAGATCACCAAAATTTTCCAAAAGAGTGAAATTTACTAAAACTCAAACTGCTCTTACACCCATGATCTACAAATTATGATTCTTGCTTTAAAAATCATATTTTAGTATAAGAATTCAGTTTATAATTCTGAATTCGAGAAATAGCAAATTTGAAATTTGACAAGTTTGAAGTTTAGTTCAGATTTCTTGATTTCCAGTGATAATACTAAGTTTTTTAATCTTAAACAATTTTTTTATCTTTAGTACATGTTATAACAAACAGTTTTTGTTTTAACACTAAGTCCAAATATCAGATAGATCAGGAGGAAACGATTCTTTTTAAATCAAAAATCTTGTTTAGAACCTCAGACAGAGGATATATATGCACAGCCTGCATAAAATTCTTCCATCTTTCAGATATACTCAGAGAATTCATACAAACAAACTTATTTGCAAATATACAGGCAACAGATTTATATTTCTAAAATTTAATAAAAATTGTTACTCACTTTGATTCCAAACTGAACAGAGTTGCTTTTATTTGAACAGCCTTGTGCAATTTCAAACTGAAGTCTTCATTTTGATTCTCTGGTTGTAGTTGATTGAATTGTTGTTCAAGTTGAAGTTTTGTTTAGGTATGAAATAGTATTTACTTCAGCTTTACTTAGTTTTAAATGAACGAGACTGAAATGTGAGAAGTTGATATATAGAAAGAAGTTTACATGGGGTTGTTTGTACAACAGGTGACATATTATTTTGTTTGTACAAATATATCGGATATATTTTTCTTTGCTTGATATATATAAAGGAAGATTACAGGGTGTTATAAATTTGTTTGTACAATCATGGCCATAGATTTTTTTTCTTGTGCTAATGACTATGTAGATTTTTTTTCTTTTGTTGGCTGATAATGTTGTTTTGGGGGCTGAGATGATAGGTTATTGTATGCTACATTAATTAAACTTTGTCTTGATTTGCAAGCTAATAGATATTTATATATTTCTTCTTTTCGCAAGCCTACATACTTATACTTGAATATATGTTTATCCTTTCGTTTGTCTATTTGTTTCATACTTATCATCATTTTTGTTTGAATACTTGAATGTATTTTGCTGTCTTCTTTTGCAAGTTCATTTATAAATATATTTTTTTCTTGTTTCATATTTGAATGTATTTTTGTTTCTTGTCTTTAGTCTTGTTGCTTTTTAATATAAATAAAATCCTATAGTTATCATGTAACGATCCAGAATTTTGAACAATTTAATTGAAAATATTTAATTAATTTTAAATATTTGAATGATGGTTTGACTTGAATTTCAAATTATTAGAATTAAATTGGTAATTAAATTTTAAATTAATCTATTGAAAGTTGAATAATAATTTGAATCTTCAGTTTTAAGCTGATTAAAAATATTTCAAAGGCTTGTAAAATATATATTGACAATGCTGGAGATAATGGAAGCTTCAAAATTGAATTTGAAAGTGATTCGATCAGTTTTGAAATTATATCGTTTGAGTCGATATTTAAAAAATAGCCTCCCGAGGCACAGTCTCGGAATTCGACGAAACTAGTTCCATTGGATCCGGAATATTATATTATTATTGGATTTCAAATTTCGTAGCGTTTGGAGTTGTTGTGTGAGCATACGACATATAAACGCATTGAAATTAAATCGAATTCAATTAAAATTTATATTTGAAATTGGTTAACATCAGCTACTTCCCTTCCCATCACGACACAGTAGCCTTGTTCCTCCCATACTGCTGTCATCCTTAAATCACGCAACTCTCCTTTGTTTCAGCCTGGAATCACGCTTCCCCCTTCCTCATAAAATACGCAATTCCCCCTTTTCATTTGCATTCGTTCGAAAGCCCTATAACCCGATCCTCCTTAACCATTCCCATTCGTAACCAACATATGAAAGAGAAAACGAAATAATGGCGGCCTCAAAAATTTTCTTCGTTCGCTCGTCTTCAAAGATAGGGCTTGTGAAAATCTTCGAAGCCGATGCTTGAAGGTTGATCGGTTTTCTCCTCGTTGCTCACTTCGGCTGCTTCTTTTTTTTTGCGTCGAGACTAAGGTGAGTAATTTTTAATTACTCACATCTAATTCAAGTCAATTTCATATATATATGTGTGTGTGTGTGTGTGTGTGTGTGTGTGTGTGATTTTGGGTATTTGCACGGTTTTGATGATTTTTGATTTGAGTTTGGTGATGCTGTTTTGTTCGACTTTAGCCTTGACTTATCGAACCGTATTTATGCTCGGTAGTTTTGGCTTTAACTCAACTAGATACGTGTAGTTGTCTTCACAATACATGTATAGGTTATACCATTGTTATCCATGTTTCATATCTGTACTTAATCTTCTGAGTGCTTGCAGTAGTATTGACTTCATTTGAAGTTTTACTCTTATTTGGTTTGGGGTTCCACCATGGTGCACTTGGTTTTATTTAGTTTCTGGATTGAGATGGTGTTCAGTTTGGACATTCCCTTGACTTGTTTATCTCCTCTTTGACTTGGTTATGATGTTGGTCTCTCGGCTATGAATTTTTGGGATACTTTGTATTGGCCGGTAGCTTTGATTTTGTAATGTTGCATCACTTGATGTTGTCATGTTGCCTGACTTTTGTTTCCTCTATTCATTAAGCTGCACATGTTCACTGGCACGTGTTTTAGGTTTTTCACTTTGATGTTTGACACTGTCAAACTCGGCTCTGACTTGATAATGTTTTCGATTTTGGCATTGTTCGAACTTGAAATTGTTTGGAGCTTCAATGTTGAAGTACTTACAGGCTTGGAGTCTTTGTGTAATTGTCTTTAGTATGTATTCATTTCTATTTGTCTTGGTTTTTTCTTTCACCTCTGTGACACTGGTAGTGTCTCTGCTTTGACTTAGACCTGATGCTTGATCATATCTTCGAATTGGTTGTTGTTCATGCCATGTACTTCAATATACATATTTATCAAAATTTGGCATTACTCTGGTGCCTTTGAGCCTGTTAGCACTATCTGTATATGTATATACGTATGCGTATACATATGTATATATTTATAGGATAGTTATATTGTCGTTTCACTGTTTTTCATGATATTGTTTCGCTGAAGTTTTGAATATGGTAGCTTTGTCTGTAACTTGACTTTGTGAAAATTCTAGTTTACATTTGTTTTGAGAAGGCTTTGACCTGTAACTTGACTTGGTTTCTTTGTAGTCTCTAGTATAATTACTCGAGACTGGTTGCATTTCAATTGCTGGTTTTGGCATTGGTTGAATTCTTTGTATTGATTTCTTGCATTCACACTTCATGTTTTAGCTGAGTCTGGCTCGGTCTCGACCTGAGCTGACCATTGAAGTGTTGCATTGTATTCAGGTTGTAGTTGCAAACTTACTGTGCACTTTTCATATCATTCCCCTGATATTGTGCAGACCCCTTGTCACTGTGTTGCACTTGGTTTCAACATAGTCTTTACTGTGACCTTCCACTTGAGACAGTAAGTAGCAGTCTTGACCACTTGACTACATTTGGATTTATTTTTTTGACACTTGTGTTGAATCCAGCTTAAACGCTTGGGTTTGACCTCGTGCTCGCGTTGCGATTTTATTTGAATTTCATTTTAGTTCAACCTGCCTTTTCCTTAGGTTTGACCCCGTGCTCGTTTGTGAACTTTCGTTGAGCCTGGGCAGTTGTACATTTGGTTACATTATTGGTTGAAACTGGTCATTCACGCTGTAGTTTATGTTTGCAGTTGCCTTGCATACTTGTGGTGGCTGTAGTTTATGTTTGCAGTTGCCCTTGCATACTTATGGTGGCGGTAGTTTATGTTTGCAGTTGCCCTTGCGTACTTGTGGTGGCTGTAGTTTTTGGTTGCAGTTGCCCTTGTTGTTTTGCATTGCATTGATGCAAATGGATTGTTTTCTGACTACACTTGAGTTGAATCCAGCTTAAACGCTCGGGTTTGACCTTGTGCTATTGTTGTGATTTTATTTGTATTTCACAGAGTCAATTCTCATGTGCACTGATGCATTTATTTTTGTTGCACTGCGATTGATCACCTCGGCTGTGACTGGGTCTTTGATGATTTCATTGCATTGTTGAGTATGTCCTTTGTACCTTGTTGTTCCACTGTTGCATTTCAATTGCTTCTGCTGGTTCATGTATATGTATGTGTCATTGCCCTTGTGCACTGATGCTTACTGCCATGTTGAATTTGAAAACTTTTGTGTTGTTTTGGGCTTGCTGTTGCCATTCCACCTGAGTTGGTTCCGTTTACTTCAGATTCATTGATCTTCTGCGTGTTTCATAGGCTGTATTCGCGAGGCAGTGCACGTTAGCGTGTACTGTAGCCAATCAGTATCGATGTTTTTGAGTGACATTTCAATTGTTTGAATTGATTTGGTTTGATTTGATCATTTTGTTGTTGTCTAATTATCTATTTGATAATTAGATTCTGAGTTTCTATTTATTTATTTAAATAAATAGATTTTGTTGTTAATTGCCAATTAGGCAATCCTGATGTTTTCTAAATTATCTTCATTGATATTCTTTTCATTTATCTTGTTGATGATTTGATTCTTCTGATTTGTTGTTTAACACTATTAAGTGTTATATTTACAGTTATCTGATATCTTTATTAAAGGGTCGGATAGATGAGAATTATTGTGACTGTCGTCTATTTGACTTTTATTGCCTCTGTGCACTAATAACTGAGTTTGAATTAGATTGACCCATGTATTATTTTCTTTTGAATGTAATGCTCGGGTCAGACCGAGTGTTTTGCAGCTTGAAGGTTTTCGGGCAGCGAAGTTAGAGAGAGGGGAAAAACGCTCACTTTAGTTCGGGGATTTTGTACTTAAAGAAATATCTCGTTGTATAAATTTAATACACTGTATAAACACTGATATTTGTAAAAGAAAAAAAAATTCATTTTTGCGAAATATTATTATTCTGTGATTCTGTGGCTGATTCTGTTTAAACTCTATAAACTAAATAACAATCCGTCATTTTGAACGTTTCAAGTTGGTTTAATTACCGACTAGGGGTGGTCAAAAGGGCGGGATGTTACTAAAGTGGTATCAAAGCTTTGGTTTATACAAAGCTTAGTTTATGACGTTTAATATGAATAGTCACTAGGATCACTTTAAAGAAAGCGTTTTTCAAATCTAAAGAAGTATAAAATTGTTTTTTTTGAAAAATAAAAGGTATTTTGAAAATTCAAATCCTTTTCGGAAATCCCCCTCTCTAAATTTAGGTTTACGATAGTTTCTCTTCGGTAAGGACTCCTTAGATTTGAGTCCCGATCATTCGAAAACCCATTATCGAATTGCTGAGATTTATGAAAAATAAAATATAAGTTAAGTGAATTAATGAATTGGTTTAAATCAAATATTTTGAATATCTCTTCAAAGTAATAATTGGGAAATAAAATGACATGTCAATTTAGTTATAGCCAAGGGGATCATTGAACTATAACTTGGGAGTTTGATTCTGAATTCTTTTGAAAATTGATTTCAAATGTTTAGAAGAGCAATACTAGTAGTATATACAGGAAAAAAATTTCAAGTAATTTTTCAAAATATTTTCGAATATAATAAAATTAAATAATTTTTGTTTTTATGTTTCAAGCAAGGTTTGATACGCAAGTATGTATATATATGTATATTTCAAATGTTTGAAATAAAATCCGGAGTTGAATCTCAAGTTTGGTTGAATAATAATCCCATATATAAGGATAACGTACATTTGCAAATTGTCTTGAGGAAATGATTGAATAATCCAACCTTTGCTAATAGGGATTGCAAATTTTAATAGGAAACTTCGAAAACATCTAGTTAATGTGGAGATATGGATCTAATGGAACCAAGTCGATGAATGGCTTACTAAAGAACTAGTTGATTATTTTTGGAAATAGAAAGCAAATGCAAGGTTCAAATGGGATTTAGATTTCAAATTTGAAGTTTGTCGACATGACGATCCATAATAGGTTTAATAGATTCAGTGATGAATTTGAATTTAAACGTGCAGAGAATTAAATTAAGTGGAAAACTTAATATTGGAAAGTTTGAAGTCGGTTTAAAACCAATATTGTGAAAAGTATACGGAATTCAAACTATGAATTAAGTCGAAGTTGAAAAAGTTAAATGGGAAATTTAAACAATTAGTTCAACTTGAAATTTTTCAAAAAAATTGAATCTTGAATTTAACTTCGACACCAAAAACAATATAAGTTGAGTTTTGAATTTCGGATGGTCGGTTTGGATTGTATGTCTAACATTGTGAATTGATGACATAGCAATTGATCTCTACTAAGTATATATCTGTTTGGTGGCGGAGAATTTATTCTCTTAGCTATATGCACCCTTCTCTGAGACGTACGAGCTCAGAGGTTATATATCGGTAGACATCAATTATGTGTTAAGAATTGACAATGTAACGTAAAATCCAAATCGAGTGTGAAGTCGATAATAAATTGAATTATGAATATGAATTGGGTTTGAGATAACCTTAAACTTCCAAATCAATTTAAAGGAGAATTTTAAATTGGTAACGAGATGGAAAATTCAAGAATCCTCTATTTGTTATGGGTATGGGGTACAGAGGTTTTCGGAACTTATATATGAGAATGCTGTAAATTCAAAAACCATCAGTTTGGAAAGTAATTATGATGGACATCCTATGTAAGTTTACATAGGTATAATATGTACGAAATGTGAAGTGAATTACTATATATATGACATTATGTTTTCAAAACCGAGGATATGGAAAAGTACCTTCCATTGGAAATTTGTGAAGGTATTGGAACTCGGTATGAGTGTCTATTTGAAATTCGTAGCTACGTAGAATTTCCATAAGTTAGACGGTCCATTTAAATTGGAATCCCTCGTGATGGGATCATGTTGATGGGATCATGTTGATTGATGATGATGTATACTAGCGTAATTCGAGGGGTGTGATGCCTACAGTTACAAGCGATTCCACTGGGATAGTGGCGCAACCGCTGTGTAAACTGCGATCTAGATGCCATAGCGAAATTCGAGGGGCGAGATGCCTATGGTTACAAGCGATTCCACTGGGATAGTGTCGTAACCGCCGTGTGAACTGCGATCAATGGCAACAACCATGGCTAAATTCTAGAGATGTGAAATCTACAGATTACAAGCGATTCTACTGGGATAGTAGCGTAACCGCCGAGTAACTGTGATCCATGGGGGAACGTGCTTACCACATCCATTTTTAAAAGGATTTTTAATTATTTTCACTGGGAGTTGAAGCAAGTATATTTAGTACTTGGAGATTTTTAGTCCTGCGCCTAGCCAGCATATGCCTAATGTCTGTAAGAACGATGATAGACTTGTTAAACTTCGAGTTAGTAAGTATTTTCAAACTATAAATAGCAAATCAATAGTCTGAAATTAAAATTACATAATTCCAACCTAATAAACTAAGGAAGAAGATCTTTAAAATATCTTGAAAGTCCACAGCTTTGGAAAAGATGTAATATGCAAATCTCTAACATGAAGAATTTCAAGTTTAAATATGAGTGGTTATAAACCAAAATAGTGAATTGAAAACAAATTTGAATAGAATGAATTGGAATTTGTAATGAATTAGTAATTGGAACTAATTTAAAATAGTGCAGTAGTAAATGAAAGTTAATCGATAAAATTCAATATTCGAAAGATAAGTTGAAATCAAATAGAATTGAAATTGTGAATTGAATTCAAATGAAATTTGAAATGAAAAATTGAATGAAAATGAACATATAACTTCAACAGGGAAGTAAAAGTGTATAAGAAGCATATATTGAAAATTTTTGTAATGAAATTGGCAAAATGATTTGAATGTTGGAATTGGATACTACTACTAGCAGGATATACAGGTGTATAAAAGGAATTGGAAATTTTTGATTCGAAGATAAAAATTAAATTGCTCGACAAAAAGGTACGTATTTTAATTTCAATATGAGATTTGATGATTTTCTTGTCTAGCTGCTTGGCTTTTTCTTTTCTTTTTGAAATTGGGCGCCCGATGTGGCATTTTGTAGTCGTACCGAGTTAGCCGCGCAAAGGAGACGCAGGCGAAATTTTTCGAAAATTTAAAGTGTTAGAAAATTTTGGAAAATTTTGAAAGTTTAAAATTTGAAATTAAATTTAAATTTGAATTGAGAAGGAAACAATGTTGTTTGAAACTTATAATTGAAGTTGGAAAGTTAATTGAAATGATAATGGATCTTTAATAAAAAGATTTAGGTTAGTAAGTTGATAAAACTATTTGGATTGTGAAAAATAGTAGACGAGTAAAGGACCATTTTTCCTAACTTGTAATTTCAGGACGAAATTCTTTTAAGGGGGAAGGTTGTAACGACCCAGAATTTTGAAAAATTTAATTGAAAATATTTAATTAATTTTAAGTATTTGAATGATGGTTTTACTTGAATTTCACATTATCAGAATGAAATTGGCAATTAAATTTTAAAATTTAATCGACTGAAAGTTGAATAATAATTTGAATCTTCATTTTTAAGCTGATTAAAAATATTTCAAAGGCTTGTAAAATATATATTGACAATGTTGGAGATAATGGAAGCATCAAAATTGAATTTGAAAGTGATTTGATAAGTTTTGAAATTATATCGTTTGAGTCGATATTTAAAAAATAGCCTCCCAAGGCATAGTCTCGGATTTCAAATTTCGTAGCGTTTGGAGTTATTGTGTGAGCATACGACATATAAACGCGTTGAAATTAAATCGAATCCAATTAAAATTTAAATTTGAAAATTGTCAACATCGGCTACTTCCCTTCCCATCACGACACAGTAGCCTTGTTCCTCCCATACCGCTGTCATCCTTAAATCATGCAACTCTCCTTTGTTTCAGCCTAGAATCACGCTTCCCCTTCCTTATAAAATACGCGATTCCCCCCTTTCATTTGCATTCGTTCAAAAACCCTATAACTCGATCCTCCTTAACCATTCCCATTCGTAACCAACATATCAAAGAGAAAACGAAATAATGGCAGCCTCAAAAAAAATTCTTCGTTCGCTCGTCTACAAAGATAGGGCTTGTGAAAATCTTCGAAGCCGATGCTTGAAGGTTGATCGGTTTTCTCCTCGTTGCTCACTTCGGCTGCTTCTTTTTTTTGCGTCGAGACTAAGGTGAGTAATTTTTAATTACTCACATCTAATTCAAGCCAATTTCATATATATATATATATATATATATATATATATATATATATATATATATATATATATATATATATGATTTTGGGGATTTGCACGGTTTTGATGATTTTTGATTTGAGTTTGGTGATGCTGTTTTGTTCGACTTTAGCCTTGACTAATCGAACCGTATTTATGCTTGGTAGTTTTGGCTTTAACTCAACTTGATACGTGTAGTTGTCTTCACAATACATGTATAAGTTGTACCATTGTTATCCATGTTTCATATTTGTACTTAATCTTCTGAGTGCTTGCAGTAGTATTGACTTCATTTGAAGTTTTACTCTTGTTTGGTTTGGGGTTCCACCGTGGTACACTTGGTTTTATTTAGTTTCTGGATTGAGATGGTGTTCAGTTTGGACATTCCCTTGACTTGTTTATCTCGTCTTTGACTTGGTTATGATGTTGGTCTCTCGGCTATGAATTTTTGGGATACTTTGTATTGACCGGTAGCTTTGATTTTGTGATGTTGCATCACTTGACGTTGTCCTGTTGCCTGACTGTTGTTGCCTCTGTTCATTGAGCTGCACATGTTCACTGGCACATGTTTTAGGTTTTTCACTTCAATGTTTGACACTGTCAAGCTCGGCTCTGACTTGATAATGTTTTCGATTTTGGCATTGTTCGAACTTGAAATTGTCTGGAGCTTCAATGTTGAAGTACTTACAGGCTTGGAGTCTTTGTGTAATTGTCTTTAGTATGTACTCATTTTGTAACGACCCAGAATTTTTATTTTGAATATTTAATTAATTTTAAATATTAATAAGTGAATTTATAAGTCAAATAAATTTTTATTTGAATTTTTGGATTTAATTGGATTATTAAATCAATAATTTAATACGTTAAATTATGGAAATAATTGAAAATAGAGTTAAATATGATAGAAAATGATTTGTAAAATTTTATTTAATCATACTGGAGTTATGGAAATATTTTAGAACTTTTAAAATCGAATTAAAAGTAAATTTGCGAAAATTGAATATTTTAATATTTAATAATCGACTGTAAAATAGTCAATTTTTGAACAGTCTCAGAATTGAACGAAACCAGTTTCATTGGATCCGTAATAGTTAGTTATTACCGGATTTCAATTTTCGTGTCAATCGGAGTTATCGTTTGATCGTGGCAGCTCGAAACGCATCGAATTATTTTTAATTTAAATTTGGCGAGTCAAAATAGCCATTTTTCAAAAAGTCTCGGATTTCGACGAAACCAGTTTCATCGGATCCGTAATGTGATATTATAGTAAGGTTTCAAATTTCAAGTCGTTTGGATTTACCGTTTGTCCGGTACAAATTAAAACGCCTAGAAATCGGTTTAAATCGGTTTAATTCAAATTGAACGTTTTCAGCCATAACTCGCACATACTTCCGAATTAGCTTCCGAAACTTGTTCCATTGTGTCCGGAACGCGGGATAAACCCTAGGTACGCTGGTTACGGCGTCTAAATCGGAGTTCGGAAAATCCGGGATGAATAGTGTCGCTCGTTCCTTATAAATAGCCCCCCCCCCCCCACTTAAGAAAAAAAAAATAACAAAATCAAAACCCTAGCCAATATTGCAGCCGCCACTTTAGCAAGGAAGGGCCAGGAATTCACAAGCTTCCTCCCTCAAAATCTCTCAATCCATTCATCGATTCACGAAGCCATCAACTACAAAGTTATAGAGCACATCAAGATCTACAATATCAACGGCTATGATCGTGTTTGGAGCTTCGGATTGGCGGCAAATCGAGCTAGAAACTTGCAACTTGCGCACGCATTTCCAAGCAAACCTGGAGGCCGAGCATCATGGGGTTGGGGCCGAACCTAGAGGGGGAGAGGAGCTTCAAAATGCAAGTGGTTTGATGAATTTTCATCGAGTATTGAGCGAGCAAGATTAAACCCTAGTATTAGTGAATGGGTTCAAGTTGAACGGCCTCAAAACCTGTAGAAGTTGCGTGCGTGTATGTGGAGGGAAGGAGAAGGTTGCGTTCTAGGGTGGAGATCAGGGGGTGCAAGGATCCTATGGCTTAGAATTGAATAGGTTTATAAATTTTATAAATTATGTTATAAAGCTAAGTATAAAATTCGAGTAAACTTCAAATATTGATAACTTTTTCATACGAGGTCGAAAAAATGCAAACTCAGTTGCGTTGGAATCGTATGGACGAGCACTACGCGATGGAGTTGGTTTGGAGTCGTTTGGAGTTAGTGAGAATTTCGGGTAAAATTAAACGCGCGTTTAATTTTATTCGAAATAAAAGCTAAAACGGAAATTAAAACCAAGGTGAGAATTTCTCACTCAATCGAATAGATTTCGATTTTATTTTAAATAGTTAGATTTAAAATATTTGAATGCATGTTTGAATGATGACTGTAAATTATTGATTGTTAAAATAGACATTATGCGCCGTTAGTAAGCGGATGTTATTTATAAAAACATATACCGCGAATATTTCATAAACAGTGAAATTGGTATTATATATAATATCAATATATATATATTGGCATATGTATATATTGCAGTTGTTGATTTCCCGCATTTTTTGTTTAGCGGATGAGACCCTATTACGCCGTTATTAAGCGGATAATATTTATTAAGAACATGTACCGCGATAATTTCGTACTGGAGCGAAATTGGTATTGTGCTAATGTTTTTGGATGTAGGAAAACAGGTTGGAGGGATCCAACTGGATTCCTCAACAGTTTTTATTTGATTATGGATATTTTGATATTCGTTGATTATCATATACGATATATGATGGATCGTTGTAGTCGTGATTGACTATTTGGTGTGTAGCATCATTGGACCCAGATTTTGGGATTTTAAAATGTTTTTAAAGTGATTTTTGAAAAGATAAAATATTTTTTTGGAATTGATCCATTATAAATAAATGAACGTTATAATTTTTAAAGTTATAAAAATTATAATTTTTGTGAAATATAGTTAAAAGCTGATTTTGAGAAATATGGGTTAATGATGTTATAAAATAGGTTAAATTGGATTTTTGAATTTATTATAAAAGTTTGAATTTAGAATTTATAAAATTTGATTTTTTTATAAATCAGAATGATGAAATTATAAAGGAATTTAAAGACGTTTTAAAAGAAAAATATAAATTGATTTATATTAAAGATTTATAAATTGATAATTTATAAATTAGAACGTAGGAATTATAAAACGAGCTTTTATAAGTGTAAGAATAAATTGTGAATGAATTTCATGAATAGAATGAAATTTATAGAATTTTATACGGTGAAGTCATAAATGGAATTTTATAAGCAGTAGGTTTATAAAATTTATTATGTTGTTAAAATAATAGTTTTGGATAAATAAATGAATCTTATAAGTTATAAGATTTATAATTATGAAATTCTAAGGAACGATTTTGTGAAATAATCGTTTATAAGTAGTTAACTTATAATATGAACGTTTAGTTTATAATTTAGTTATAAACTGGAATATGTTAATAAAGGAATTTATAAAAAGGAAGTTTTTATAAATAAATCGAAATGGAATTTATAAACGTTGTTTTATAAATTCACAAACGACTTATTTTGATAAGTTAATTGTTATAACTTAGAAATAGAGTTATATTCACGTTTTTAGACAGTGAATAATCCTTTGAATTAAAATGAATAAAAGGATGGAATTTGTTAAAGAAGTTTATTCACGTTTTTGAACAGTGAATAACACGTTAAAGAAATTGTTTAGAATGTGAATGTTTTAAATAGAATTAAAACGATCTAACGATGTTTTAAAATGTGTTGAGATTCGAAACCATAGATTTCAACATTTATTGTTGAAATAGACGTTTTCGAGAAATAAAAGCAAATGGTGGACTATAACACTGTTGTTATAGTAAATGATTTCCGAAAGGAAATGTTTTGTATAGTATTGGGATTTATATATCTATTTTAATTCCGAATCCCTATACTAGTGATTTTGGGTTGTCGTAACGATGTTTTACGTAACATTCGTTTTGGCCCAAATAAATATGTTTAAATAAATGATTTCCTTAAAGAATGAAATATATACTAAATTCGATTTAAGTATATTGAATATTTTCTAAGTGTTGAAAATAAAAAGATTTGAGAATTACTTATTTTTAATAAGTATGGAAATGTTTTCCAATATGAAGTGAATAATTAGAATTTATCTTTTTGGAGGATAAATTGAAATGAATTATTGAAATCGTATATGCACGAATATTTTGAAATATAAATTCATTATGGAATTTATATGTGAAAAGTGAAATTGGTTAAAAATAAATATTGATTTATTTTTGAAGTGTTGAAACTATATATCTAGTAAAGATATTTTGGAAAATAAATAATTTGGAAAATTATTTGGAATCTGGTGATGTGTGCATATCCATTGATAGTTCAATAACCGACTATCAATATTTCCCTTTGAATGGGTAATTGATGTGATTTGTTTGAATTTGAATGCACACTTATTTTTGAATAAGCGCTCACTATTCGGGTTAACCGGGAAAGGACCATGGGGTCGTATAACCCATTCCGAATATGTGATACGTCGTTATGAATTGCATTTGAAGATCGGTGTTGAAGACCGAGTATTTGTGAAAGCGATAGGATGACCTATCGATTGTCTCTGCACTGGGTAGCTCCTGGTATAGAGATTTCTTAAGTGATGGGAAATTCGATCGGGATTGTGAATACCCGGATTTGCAAGGGCTTCGTAAGAAGTGCCTTCGGTTTTGTTCGAGCCCGGAACAAACTTGTATGGATTGTATGTCTGACATTACAATTTGAGATATAAAGCCGATTTCATTCAAATATATTTCTGTTGGTGGCGGAGAATTTATTCTTTGCTTAACACCCTTCTTTGAGACGTACGAGCTCAAAGGTTATATAGTTGAAGTTATCAGCAATATATCCCATTTTGGTAATGTGACATGCTGAGTGATGCTGAAATGATCATTGTGTTGATTATTTGTGATAGGATCATTTATTTGATCGTCTATCTTAGTGATCATTGTGTTGATCATTTATTGACCCAAAGCATGGCTTTTGTATAAAGTATGTTTTTGTGGACGTGACTTCGTCGAGCCTCACATCCCGGAAATGGTCAAAACAGGAAAGATGCGGCAAGGTTATTAGGGGTTGCTGTAGCTCCCCTTAGGGTATGTGCATTTCCTTCTGGAAAGGGGTGGTATCATGGTATGGAGCCCAGATACTTACTCATGTTGAAAACACTTTATGATTGTGTGAATTGGATATCGAGCGCTCGGTTGAAAAGGTCCTAAAGGACCGGGGAATGGCGTGCTCGTGTCAGTAGTTACCCAGTTAGGGGTAACCCGGCCTTGTGTTGGCAGAGATCCGGTTTGGTTCTCGGGGATGTCTTTCCAGAGGCATTCTCAGTGGCAATGGGAAGTTCCTTGGCCTGACCATTTGTTGGAAATCCAATTCCCAATACGAAACTTGTACGGTATTAGTTGTAGAACCTGCCATTCACTTATGGTGGTCACCACTGTTTGGATGGTAGCTATAGTAGGCATAGTTCGAAATGTCTATGTTGGCTAAGATTTATATTCTACTTTCGAAATAAATTTTTCCTACACTATACACTAATAATAATATCAAATATTATTTTAAATGCGTATCAAGCATCTTTGACTATCATAAGGAGAAATCTCCTCCGATTCTGCGTTTGCATTGTGTGTGTGTGCGGGAGGCCTTATGGTAGTCTCATTTTTTAAAAGCATTGCGAATTGATTTAAAAATATTCCTCTATTTTGATTTTAAAGTTAAATAAACTGTTTTGAGTTCTCACACCAGTCACATGACTGACTTGGAGTTTATTGTTTTCCTTCCTAAACTCTGGGTGCCCACCAATTTTCCACACGGGCAGTTAAGAGTTAGGTTTATCAGGATATTCTGGATATTCTGGAGTTGCTAGAGGCAAGCTGGATGACATGGCGTATTACTTATATAGTATTTCTTTTTCCGCTGCACTGTTTGAT
Source organism: Allium cepa (assembly GCA_030765085.1). Classification (NCBI taxonomy): domain Eukaryota; kingdom Viridiplantae; phylum Streptophyta; class Magnoliopsida; order Asparagales; family Amaryllidaceae; genus Allium; species Allium cepa. The sequence continues at coordinate 209,879,544 of CM060942.1, read as the reverse complement.
GTTGTATGTTGTTGTTGTACACTCTGATGATATGATGTAATGAAATAAAATGTAATGTAATAACAGATATAGTTCTTTGTTTAAAGATTATTCATTTATTATTATATGTTGTTCCGCTGCGAATTGTGAGATTCTGATGTTGTTCTGTTGTTTTCTGTCCCGTCCTATTTTTTTCTGTCTTTTTCCTTTTTCTCTATTCTCTTTTTCTTTCTATCTTTAAAATTCTTCTATCTTCTGTTTTTCTAATTCTCTGTTTTCTAAAAATTGTCTATGTTCTTTTCCCTCTATTTTTCTTTTTCTTTCTTCTTTTTCTCTCTTCTTTCTTTTCTTTTCCTAAATTCTTTTCTTAAAACCCCTAAGGGTTCGTATTTTCGTTCATCTTGAATTAAACAAAGGAGATTAGTGTCTATTCAAGGAGTACGGACTTACGGGTCTTTACACATTTCTATTTGTCTTAGTTTTGTCTTTCGCCTCTATGACACTAGCAGTGTCTCTGCTTTGACTTAGACCTGATGCTTGATCGTATGTTCGAATTGGTTGTTGTTCATGCCATGTACTTCAATATACATATTTATCAAAACTTGGCATTACTCTGGTGCCTCTGAGCCTGTTAGCACTATCTGTATATGTATATACGTATGCGTATACATATGTATATATTTATAAGATAGTTATATTATCGTTTCACTGTTTTTCATGATATTGTTTCGCTGAAGTTTTGAATATGGTAGCTTTGTCTGTAACTTGACTTTGTGAAAATTCAAGTTTACATTTGTTTTGAGAAGGCTTTGACCTGTAACTTGACTTTGTGAAAATTCAAGTTTACATTTGTTTTGAGAAAGCTTTGACCCGTAACTTGACTTTGTGAAAATTCAAGTTTACATTTGTTTTGAGAAGGCTTTGACCTGTAACTTGACTTGGTTTCTTTGTAGTCTCTCGTATAATTACTTGAGACTAGTTGCATTTCAATTCCTGGTTTTGGCATTGGTTGAATTCTTTGTATGGATTTCTTGCATTCACACTTCATGTTTTAGCTGAGTCCGGCTCGGTCTCAACCTGAGCTGACCATTGAAGTGTTGCATTGTATTCAGGTTGTAGTTGCACACTTACTGTGCACTTTTCATATCATTCCCCTGATATTGTGCAGACCCCTTGTCACTGTGTTGCACTTGGTTTCAACATAGTCTTTACTGTGACCTTCCACTTGAGACAGTAAGTAGCTGTCTTGACCACTTGACTACATTTGGATTTGTTTTTTTTGACACTTGTGTTGAATCCAGCTTAAACGCTCGGGTTTGACCTCGTGCTCGCATTGCGATTTTATTTGAATTTCATTTTAGTTCAACCTGCCTTTTCCTTGGGTTTGACCCCGTGCTCTTTTGTGAACTTTCGTTGAGCCTGGGCAGTTTGTACATTTGGTTACATTATTGGTTGAAACTGGTCATTCACGCTGTAGTTTATGTTTGCAGTTGCCTTGCATACTTGTGGTGGCTGTAGTTTATGTTTGCAGTTGTCCTTGCATACTTGTGGTGGCTGTAGTTTATGTTTGCAGTTGCCCTTGCATACTTGTGGTGGCTGTAGTTTTTGGTTGCAGTTGCCCTTGTTGTTTTGCATTGCATTGATGCAAATGGATTGTTTTCTGACTACACTTGAGTTGAATCCAGCTTAAACGCTCGGGTTTGACTTTATGCTATTGTTGTGATTTTATTTGTATTGCACAGAGTCAATTCTCATGTGCACTGATGCATTTATTTTCTTTGCACTACGATTGATCACCTCGGCTGTGACTGGGTCTTTGATGATTTCATTGCATTGCTGAGTATGTCCTTTGTACCTTGTTGTTCCACTGTTGCATTTCAATTGCTTCTGCTGGTTCATGTATATGTATGTGTCATTGCCCTTGTGCACTGATGCTTACTGCCATGTTGAATTTGAAAACTTTTGTGTTGTTTTGAGCTTGCTGTTGCCGTTCCACCTGAGTTTCATTTTGATCTGAGTTGGTTCCGTTTGCTTCTGATTCATTGATCTTCTGCATGTTTCATAGGCTGTATTCGCGAGGCAGTACACGTTAGCGTGTGCTGTAGCCAATCAGTATTGATGTTTCTAAGTGACATTTCAATTGTTTGAATTGATTTGGTTTGATTTGATCAATTTTGTTATTGTCTAATTATCTATTTGATAATTAGATTCTGAGTTTCTAATTATTATTTAAATAATTAGATTTTGTTGTTAATTGCCAATTAGGCAATCCTGATGTTTTCTAAATTATCTTCATTGATATTCTTTTCATTTATCTTGTTGACGATTTGATTCTGCTGATTTGTTGTTTAACACTATTAAGTGTTATATTTACCATTATCTGATTTCTTATTAAAGGGTCGGATAGACGAGAATTATTGTGATTGTCGTCTATTTGATTTTTATTGCCTCTATGCACTAATAACTGAATTTGAATTAGATCGACCTGTGACGACCCAGAATTTTTAACAATGTAGAATGGGTTAATTGAATTGATTTTAAACATTTAAAAGTAAATTTTAACGTGAATTTGAGATATAAGTATTTACTTGAAAATTAAATCATTGAATTATATAGTTTAAATATTGTATTTAATAATTGAAATTGGGTAAATTGTTGAATCTGAAATTTCTAAGCCTGTTTAAAATAATTTGAAGGCTTATAAAATTTATAATGATGATACTGAAGATAATAGAATGGTTGAAATTTAATTTAAAGGTGATTTGTTCGGTTTTGAAAATATACTATCTACACCATCTCTATTTTATTTATATTTATGTATGCTTTTAAATAATACAAAAGGTATAAGTATGTATACATTTATAAGTATAGGATAAGAAGCATGACATGGTGAAGACAAGTGGCATAATATGGACCATACACCTATCTTAAGATGAAATAGAATTTTGACACATATATCACTTTGGTGTACACTTCTAGAACACCTTAAATGATTATTAAATAAGGTATGTGTCATGAAATAAGGCTCGCATAAAAAAATGATGGACATATGTTACAAGATTAAATAAAATAATGACACGTAAGCACATTAGGTGTCCATGTGTAGAAACATCTTAAGACACCTAAGTAGACATGTGTCAACATTCTAAAGCTTGTGCAAAGAGAAGTAGACAAGTGTCCAAAACTAAAATTACCAAACTAGCCTTGAAAATTACTATATAAAGGGTGGAAATGTTTACTTATTTTTCTTTTTTTCACAAAGCAAAAAAAAAGTAGGATAAAGTGAAAAAGCTTGGAGAAAGCTAAGGAAAAAGAGTCAAGTCAAATACGCAAGTGTAAGGTGAGAAAAACTATCTAAATTTCTAGTATTCATGTTATTCTTGAAGAGATTATAGTTGTAAGTAAAAGTGGCTCGGTTCTATCAAAAACGCAGCTTAGTAATTTGACCATAACTTTCTCAATTCTCAATGAAATTTCGATTTCTTGGATGTTCTGGAAAGCTTATTTCATGTGCTACAACTTTGATCTTTTGTGTTTTCTGTAATTTGGATTTTAGCTATGTAAAAATTGAAATTTTCTACTGTAATCTCGAGAGAAAAACCAATATTAGCTCTGTGCTTAAGGCTGAAACTAAATTGGCCATAACTTCTTTGTTCCTCAACCGATTTCGATAAATTTACATGTTCCAGAAATATTAGACTTTTTTCTAAAATTTTTAAGATTTGAGTTTTCCAAAATTTCGATGTTATCTTGGCCAAAATTATTATTGTTTATCGCTGTCCCGAGACAAAATGACAGAAGTTGTGGAATTCAAATCTCAGAATTGTTTTATCCACAACTTTTACAATTCTTATCGGAATTCCGTAATTTTTAATATTCCGGAAATATTAGAAACTAAGCTACAACTTTTGCTTTATTCATTTCGCCTGATTTCGATGTTTTCTATGCTAAAATTGCAATTGTTGGTCGCTGTCCTGAAAATGCATAAGTTCAGGCTAAGCTTAATGTTTTTAGTAAAATGGTCATAACTTTTGAACCATTGATCCAAATTCGATGATCTTTGACATTCTGGAAAGCTAAGGGAAAGATCTATAATTTTCATTTGTATCACTTTTTAAAATTCGGCTATCTATATATATGAATTTGAGGTGCAAGATCGGGTTAAATTTCTGCTCGAAATGAACATGTTTGTTTCTAAGAAAATGCCTTACTTGTTAGAGTTTTATCTTCGATTTGATAAACAATTTGATGGGTTTCTTTTCATGGTGGCTGAGTATACTAAGTAAACTACTTTTAAGAAGTATTTTCACACAGAAGAATTAATCGAGGATGTGGTATATGACCATAGAAAAGATGGGTATTAAGTATAAGTACACCATATTGAATATAATTCAAATCTTGATAGTCAAAATATAAAATACAAATGTAAATAAAAGCAAGAATTAAGTAATTTGGATATGCTTGTAACATAAGCTGAAATTGTACATACAAATGTAAAGTTAAAAAAAATGTCAGAAGAGCCGAGGACACTCGGGTATTGTTGAGTAATGCTTGGTTTTCCTCAGGTATAATTGCTTATGTTTCAGGTGTTAAAGATAACATAAATAATTTTTTTTCTATTATTTCACTTAAATCGATATTTTAAATGAAGGTGTTGTTTTAACAGTTAATGATAATTTAACTTCAAGATAATTTAGTGAGTTTGTTAATGGAAACTAAGAAGTTAATTAAGATGAGTAGTTAATGATTGTGAACAATTAATATAATATAAGCAATTAAAGGTTAATTAATTCTAGAGTAATTAATAATTTGGAATAATTGATTAAGGTAATTAATCAATGTAGTTAATAGAATTTACTAATAAAAGAAATCGAAGAAAAGTTACTTAATATCATAAATCAAAGGGGGTAATTATTGGTAATTACTTAATTGAGGATTAATTACTTGTTTAATTAGTGTAACAAAATTTATGGAGGGTTAGTAAATTTATGAGCATGATTAATTCAAGGATTTTGATCAATGTAAGTGATTATAAGTTAATGAATCTGAAAACTTAGTCAAGGATAGACGTGATTATTGTGAAAAGGGAAGGTAAATTAATAACATTGAATTCGAAGAGACCGGAGTTGGGTATTAGTTAATACCCGAAATCACTTCGATTCTTTACAAATTGATACGTGGAATCAATAGGGTATATTGGAATGATTGTAAGTGAATTGGACCATAAAATCTAAGTTCTGGCACTTAGAAATTGATGTGTGAAATAAATGATGTCTATAACAAATTATGAAGTGGAAATTGATATAAGTTACCCGGGTTTATATGGGTTGTAAACTTTTGCATTCCATGTTAGTTGGGTTTACTCACGCTGGTTTCCAGCATGACCCGGGTGTTACTTTGGTGTAATACTCGAGTCAGACCGATTATTACATATTTTCAGCTAGGGACGTTCTGGAGCTTAGGAGGCAAACTAGATGGCAGTAATGAGTAGAGTATTTCCGCTATATTAATATATTCGTTAATCTGAGACATGATACTTGTATTTAATCAGTGACTGTATATGTGTGGAATCTGATGTATATTAAATGTAATCAACAGATATAGTATTCTTTTGTAGACTTTTATTTATTATATTTTATCCGCTGCGAATGTGAGATGTTTGGTGTTTCTCTTCTTCTTCTTCTATCTCTTTCTTCTTTTTCATAACTATGTGGAATTTTCGGCTTCGAAAATTTCAGGTCGTTACATTTGGTATTAGAGCTGAAGGTTAAGCGAGAACCTTGGCTCTGGTGGGGATTACTCATTGAATAGAGTCCGTAGTACTCTAGAATGAGTTGAGTGTATATATATATATATGAGGGCGTACTTGTTATTTTCTTATGAAGATTTTAAATGAATTTGCATAAGGATATATTTTATATATAAAGCAATATTCCCTTCTAATGAATATTTAGGTGATTGGTTGTTAAGTTATTGGAATTAAGTTAAGAAGTAATATACAATACGACCAAATTGAAACTTATAACCAAAGTTGAAGAATAAACTTATATGACAAAATGGAATTAGAATTATAGATTGTGAATGTAATTTATAAATTGAAATAAACTTCATAATAAATGAGATTATAATTTGAAATAGAATTCTAGAGAATATTTGGAAAATAAAGTATGATGAAAATTCCAGAGTAATGTTTAAATATGAATTGGATGGATTGGGAATTTGGAATTTTTGGGAACATTTAAAATTCCTTTGGATTTGGAAGTGGTTTCCAAAGGTTTTGGAAAAATAATAGTATAATTTCAAAAATATTTTTTTTGTGTTGAAATTGAAATCTGGGTGATTTGAAATTAAAAATATTTGGAAATGTTTTGAAAGAGATAAAAGCATTGAACTCTTTCGGTCACTGGAAAATAACGTCGGTGATGACTGCAGCACCATCGATGTTCATTTTCGAGTTTCTAGAAGAGAAATTGTTACCAAATTGTTTCAAATTGGAGTTGTTTGTGAACTGGGTTTGGTTTTGAAATTCAAAAGGATAATTGAATTTGCCAAAGAATTTTGGATATAGTTGAATTCTAAGGTAATATTGAAATCTTGAAAATTTGTTTAAACTCTGGAATCTTGATTTAAAATGTTAATGGAATAATATATTGGCTAAATAAAATGTATAATTCCGATTTAAAAGCAAAATGTGAATGTAATTGATTATAAATAGAAATTGTAAGATAGAAATTGTAATTAAAGTTGTACAAGTTTAAAGATCAAACGGAATTTGATTTGAAGTTGGAAGGAAATTGAGAATCAATTCAACTTGAATTGGGATTAAATCAGTTTCAATGGAAATTGAAGATTATTCAATTTGGAATTGGGTCAATTTAAATGGGAGTGGAAATTTAAATTGAAATGTTGAGGCAGTGAACAATTTTGACTCTGGATTGTTTTCAATATAAATTGTTTTAATATAAACTTATTTTTCCAATTTAGTAAATATATATAACCCTTCTTTCTTAAAGCCAAATTATTTTATACTTGTTTTACAATTATTTTTGGACCTATTTAACCATTTTTCAACTATTTTCTAAACTAGTTACTATTTTTTTCAACTAAGTTAAGAATTAATTATTATTTTACAACTATTTTGCAATTATCTAAGATTTCAATACCTACTTAGCTATTTTCCAACTATTTTATAGATATTTGTAAACTAATAATTATTTTTCAACTACTTCTCTATTTTTAAAAATTTTAAGCTGTTTTCTAAATATAAACTGGTCGGAGTTCAAACTGTTATTGATTAAATACCCAACTGGGATAAGAATTGAGGTAATAATCTAAATAGGGATTAAGGCAAATGTGAATAAGTGAATGAAATTTTAAGTGAATGTGAATAGAAAGGAAATTGATATTGGAAAGAGTAATCAAATTTGAATACTTGATTTTGGGTAAACAAAGTTATATCTTTGTTATATATTCTCCCCTTGTCGAATCTATTATTGGCAGAAAAAGGATATTGGAAGCGTTTGAAGTATAAAGAAATTTTATACGAGTTTAAAGTGATCCAAAGTTTTAAAAATTATATATATCTGTATATATATAAAGGATCTTATGAGGATTTTGAAAAGGGTTTTGGGAACCTTTGGATTTGGAAAGGCTTTTGATTTTTGGGTAAAATCATTATACGGAATTTGGAAAGCCTATTTTGAGAATCATCAATTTTGGGATAATCGATTTTGTGTAAAGGAGCTTTGATAAAATTCATACTAGGTGTATGATTTGAAAGATACTATATGTGTATAGTATAAAGTGTTTTGATGATGGCTCTGGGGATAAGACGCTCCTTTGGAATGAACTTCTCCGGAGTGCCACCGGGTGGTGCTGCCTTGAGCCCCTAGGGGGGTTCTAAAGTTGATCATGTGAGGAGTCCAGACAAAACTAGTTCCTGAGGATTATGAGTTGAGTATACCATAGTGTAAGTCGTGTGTGCCGCTGAGAGCCAACAGTTACATGGACTTTTGCTGCGATGGCAACGTAACCCAGGATGTAACTGCGACCTATGGTATAACATAGCGAAAATCATGTGTGCCGCTGAGAGCCAACAGTCTGTGTTTGATTTTATATCGGCAGACTGCGACCTATGTAGGAGTGGAGAGGTTTCATTTCGACAGCGAAAATCAGAGACCGCTGAGAGCCTGCAGTTACATGGACTTTTGCTGTGACGGCAACGTAACACTGGATGTAACTGTGATCTATTGTGTGGGTTCCATGGCGTAATCGAGAGGCCGCGGAGAGCCTGCAGTTGCGTGGACTTTTGCTGCGACGGCAACGTAACCCTGGAATGTAACTGTGACCATAGATGGGGGTGATGATTTTCAGAGCATTGTCACCAAAGATATTTCCTCTATTTTCAAAAACTGTTTCCTATATTTTCAATAAAATTATTTTCTAAGTATTTTCACTGGATGTTGCAAACGGGTTTACCAAGTACTTATAGATTTTCAGTCCTACGCCTGATCAACGTATGACTGAATTTCTGTGAGAACAAGAATGGACTAGATGAGACATCAAGTTATAAGAAATATTTTTATAAAAGCTATTTTAATAGTATGAGGTGGGTTTAAAAGTATTTCTAAATTTTTAAAATAGAAGTGTTGAAATTTTGGGTAAATAAAATGGAACCTCCAAACTGGAATTATAAAAATAACTTTGAACTCAGGAAAATTTGATGAAGTAATTTTCTTTATAATAAAAGTTGGAAGTAAGCTAATAAATAATTATTTGATAAAGTATGTTAATAAAATTTAACTCGATTAAACAAATGGATTGTAAATTAATAATGGAGCTTGGAAATGAATTCGAATTTTCAATAGAATTCGACTTGGATTGGATAATGAATTAAATAAGAAGAGATGTTGCAGAAATAAAATAGAGTTGGATTGGAAAAGTGATGGTTTGAATTACCAATAAAATTCAAACGTGATATGAATAATATTTAACGAAAGTTGGAAGTAAATTGAGAATGGCTTTGTATAAATAAAATAAATTCGCAAATGAATTAAGAAAGTGAAATATAAAATGAGTTAATGGAATTAAATAATAAATGGACGAAGTCTGATTGGAAAAAAAAACTAAATCAAGGTTGTGATTGAAATTGGATTGTCAGACTGAACTTAAGTTCGGTGGCATATTGATTTGAAATATAAATGAGTTAAGTATACGCTAGGATATTATTTTGATAAATTATGGAGGTGAATTAAAATGAAATGGTGGGCTAACTGAGTTTAATGGAATTTGATTAAGTGAGAATCAAATAGAAGTAAACTTAACTTTGATGTTGGAATAAATTAAAGTAAAGTAACTTAAGTTTAAATTTAAGGAAGCTTGCCTTCGAATAAGGGTAAAAGCCATTAAATAAAAGCTCGGTTTAAATTAATTTGGGAATGGTTAGTAGTACACAAGCATGGAATGTGTCGAGCTAAATAAAATGATTGTGAATAAATTAAAAAGGAATTGAATTAAATAAAATTGAGTTGGAATCAATTTTAATTGGTTATAAAACTTAAGTAATTATTTATTCACATGGATATTATCAAATTGCATAGAAATGATTGTCGTTTAACGTAAACGAGATTTAATTAAATTCTATGAATTAGTGGAAGCAAATATAATTGCTTTTTGAATCAATTAATATGAATAGGAGTTTGTTTTGCTTACAAATGAATTGAATGTAAGCAATTGCATTGTAAACCATTAAAATTGAATGTAATGGCATATAAATTTGGCTGGAAGCAATTGGATTAACTTTAAATTATATAAATTGCTTATAGTAAGCATTTGGTGTTTGTTGCTTTTGAAATGCTTGTGTTTAGCCTTTAAAAGTAAGTGAAATGCTAATAGAATTTCTATATGTGGCACTTACATATTTAAATTGAGATAGCACAGGTACTTGAAGACTGTTTGGTTGGTTTGGATTGCGCTAATTGCTTAAATTTATAAGCTGCTTGCTCAAAATGCTAAATAAAGGTACGATTACGCAATAAAAATAGAAATATGAACTGTTTTTGCTTTTTCCGACCGTGTGGGTCGATGTATACATATTTATATCTATTGTCAAATTGCAGAAGCTCCTCCGTACAAAGGAGACTCCGCCAAAAAATTTTGAAAATTTTGGGAGTTAGAAAATTTTTGAGATTTTTGAAAAATTTTCGTTAGCGACGAAACGATCACAAATTGGAAATTAAAATAAATTAGTAGATGAAACTAATATGAATCAGTTATAAATGGAAGTTAAAATCCAATATTCAAAATTGAAAATAAATTGAATTCGTATGAAAACGAGAAAAACTAATTTGCATAGAAGTAGATGTGAAAACTTCTGTAAAGAGTTGTATAAAATAATTTGAAAGGTTGCGATTGAATATTGTTGCTAAGTAAGGTATGCAGGTATTAAAGGGAAAAGAAATTGGATTTGATTCCAAAAGATAAATGTGAATTGCCCGACAAAAAGGTATGTATTTAAATTACTGTATGAAATTGGATTGGGTTTTTGATCTAGCCACTTGGCGTTTTGTTTTCTTTTGGAATTTGGAAGCCCGTAGAGGCCTTTTGTAGTTGTACCGAGCTAGCCTCGCAAAGGAGACGCTGGCAAAAATTGTCGAAAATTTAGAGAGTTAGAAAAATTTTGAGAAAATTTTGATAATTCAAAATTTGATTTAAAATTGAAATTTAGATGATTGAGCAAAGGGGTGTTGTTTGAAACTATAGAAGGTTAGTTAAGGTGATAGTGAGCTTTTAATAAAAGATAGTTAGTAGAGTGTTGAATTGTGAATTTTGGAGAAAAGGTAAACGAGTATTAGTCCATTCTTCCTAACTAGTAATTTCAGAGACGAAATTCTTTTAAGGGGGGAGGAATGTGACGACCCAGAATTTTTAACAATGTAGAATGGGTTAATTGAATTGATTTTAAACATTTAAAAGTTAATTTTAACGTGAATTTGAGATATAAGTATTTACTTGAAAATTAAATCATTGAATTATATAGTTTAAATATTGTATTTAATAATTGAAATTGGGTAAATTGTTGAATCTGAAATTTCTAAGCCTGTATAAAATAATTTGAAGGCTTATAAAATTTATATGATGATACTGAAGATAATAGAATGGTTGAAATTTAATTTAAAGGTGATTTGTTTGGTTTTGAAAATATACTATCTACACCATCTCTATTTTATTTATATTTATGTATGCTTTTAAATAATACAAAAGGTATAAGTATGTATACATTTATAAGTATAGGATAAGTGGCATGACATGGTGAAGACAAGTGGCATAATATGGACCATACACCTATCTTAAGATGAAATAGAATTATGACACATATATCACTTTGGTGTACACTTCTAGAACACCTTAAATGATTACTAAATACGGTATGTGTCATGAAATAAGGCTCGCATAAAAAAATGAAGGACATGTGTCACAAGATTAAATAAAATAGTTACACATAAGCCCATTAGGTGTCCATGTGTAGAAACATCTTAAGACACCTAAGTAGACATGTGTCAACATTCTAAAGCTTGTGCAAAGAGAAATAGACAAGTGTCCAAAACTAAAATTACCAAACTAGCCTTGAAAATTACTATATAAAGGGTGGAAATGTTCGCTTATTTTTCTTTTTTTCACAAAGCAAAAACAAAAGTAGGATAAAGTGAAAAAGCTTGGAGAAAGCTAAGGAAAAAGAGTCAAGTCAAATACACAAGTGTAAGGTGAGAAAAACTATCTAAATTTCTAGTATTCATGTTATTCTTGAAGAGATTATAGTTGTAAGTAAAAGTGGCTCGGTTCTATCAAAAACGCAGCTTAGTAATTTGACCATAACTTTCTCAACTCTCAATGAAATTTCGATTTCTTAGATGTTCTAGAAAGATTATTTCATGTGCTACAACTTTGATCTTTTGTGTTTTCTGTAATTTGGATTTTAGCTATGTAAAAATTGAATTTTTCTACTGTAATCTCGAGAGCAAAACCAATATTAGCTCTGTGCTTAAGGCTGAAACTAAATTGGCCATAACTTCTTTGTTCCTCAACCGATTTTGATAAATTTAGATGTTCCAGAAAGCTTAGACTTTGTTCTAAAATTTTTAAGATTTGAGTTTTCCAAAATTTCGATGTTATCTTGGCCAAAATTATAATTGTTTATCGCTGTCCCGAGACAAAATGACAGAAGTTGTGGAATTCAAATCTCAGAATTGTTTTATCCACAACTTTTACAATTCTTATCGGAATTCCGTAATTTTTAATATTCCGGAAATATTAGAAACTAAGCTACAACTTTTGCTTTATTCATTTCGCCTGATTTCGATGTTTTCTATGCTAAAATTGCAATTGTTGGTCGCTGTCCTGAAAATGCATAAGTTCAGGCTAAGCTTAATGTTTTTAGTAAAATGGTCATAACTTTTGAACCGTTGATCCAAATTCGATGATCTTTGACATTCTGGAAAGCTAAGGGAAAGATCTATAATTTTCATTTGTATCACTTTTTAAAATTCGGCTATCTATATATATGAATTTGAGGTGCAAGATCGGGTTAAATTTCTGCTCGAAATGAACATGTTTGTTTCTAAGAAAATGCCTTACTTGTTAGAGTTTTATCTTCGATTTGATAAACAATTTGATGGGTTTCTTTTCATGGTGGCTGAGTATACTAAGTAAACTACTTTTAAGAAGTATTTTCACACAGAAGAATTAATCGAGGATGTGGTATATGACCATAGAAAAGATGGGTATTAAATATAAGTACACCATATTGAATATAATTCAAATCTTGATAGTCAAAATATAAAATACAAATGTAAATAAAAGCAAGAATTAAGTAATTTGGATATGCTTGTAACATAAGCTGAAATTGTACATACAAATGTAAAGTTAAAAAAAATGTCAGAAGAGCCGAGGACACTCGGGTATTGTTGAGTAATGCTTGGTTTTCCTCAGGTATAATTGCTTATGTTTCAGGTGTTAAAGATAACATAAATAATTTTTTTTCTATTATTTCACTTAAATCGATATTTTAAATGAAGGTGTTGTTTTAACAGTTAATGATAATTTAACTTCAAGATAATTTAGTGAGATTATTAATGGAAACTAAGAAGTTAATTAAGATGAGTAGTTAATGATTGTGAACAATTAATATAATATAAGCAATTAAAGGTTAATTAATTCTAGAGTAACTAAAAATTTGGAATAATCAATGATTGATTAAGGTAATTAATCAATGTAGTTAATAGAATTTACTAATAAAAGCAATCGAAGAAAAATTACATAATATCATAAATCAAAGGGGGTAATTATTGGTAATTACTTAATGGAGGATTAATTACTTGTTTAATTAGTGTAACAAAATTTATGGAGGGTTAGTAAATTTATGAGCATGATTAATTCAAGGATTTTGATCAATGTAAGTGATTATAAGTTAATGAATCTGAGAACTTAATCAAGGATAGATGTGATTATTGTGAAAACGGAAGGTAAATTAATAACATTGAATTCGAAGAGAGCGGAGTCGTGTATTAGTTAATACCCGAAATCACTTCGATTCTTTACAAATTGATACGTGGAATCAATAAGGTATATTGGAATGATTGTAAGTGAATTGGACCATAAAATCTAAATTCTGGTACTTAGAAATTGATGTGTGAAATAAATGATGTCTATAACAAATTATGAAGTGGAAATTGATATAAGTTACCCGGGTTTATATGGGTTGTAAACTTTTGCATTCCATGTTAGTTAGGTTTACTCACACTGGTTTCCAACCTGACCCGGGTGTTACTTTGGTGTAATGCTCGGGTCAAAACGAGTATTACATATTTTCAAGTAGGGACGTTCTGGAGCTCAGGAGGCAAACTAGATGGCAGTAACGAGTAGAGTATTTCCGCTATATTTATATATTCGTTAATCTGAGACATGATACTTGTATTTATTCAGTGACTCTATATGTGTGGAACTCTGATGTATATTAAATGTAATCAACAGATATAGTATTCTTTTGTAGACATTTATTTATTATATTTTATCCGCTGCGAATGTGAGATGTTTGGTGTTTCTCTTCTTCTTCTTCTATCTCTTTCTTCTTTTTCATAACTATCTCGAATTTTCGGCTTCGAAAATTTCGGGTCGTTACACGACCCGTGTATTATTTTCTTTTGAATGTAATGCTCGGGTAAGACCGAGTGTTTGCAGCTTGAAGGTTTTCGGGCAGCGAAGTTAGAGAGAGGGGGAAAACGCTCACTTTAGTTCGGGGATTTTTTTCTTAAAGAAATATTCCGTTGTATAAATTTAACACATTGTATAAACTCTGATATTTGTAAAAGAAAAAAAAATTCATTTTTGCGAAATATTATTATTCTGTGATTCTACGGCTGATTCAGTTTAAACTCTATAAACTAAATAACAATCCGTCATTTTGAACGTTTCAAGTTGGTTTAATTACCGACTAGGGGGGTCAAAAGGGCAGGATGTTACATATCATAATATTAGAATTTGTCTAATGTATTTACTTTATATTTTATAATTTATCTTATATGTATATATATTTTTTTATTTCTATTTTTAACGTAAATATAAATTTCCGACCTAAATATTTATTGTCATGTATTAATTTATTATATTTACACAACTTTTCAAATCCATTTCATAAAATTAAATTCAAATATCTCTACATTATTCAATTCGAATACATTTCTCAATTAATTTCCCAATAAATTCATAATTTAACTAAAATTTTATATTAATTACCAATTTTTATTCAAAAATTTAAATTAAATAGCAATTCAAACTTAGTAAAAATCCGGGATCGTTACAATATATTACTGGTCACGATGTGAGATTCTGTTGTCTTTTCTTTTCTTTCACCCTAACGATCTGCCTTTTTGGCACTTGGATGCTCGGAATATGAATACCGTGGATGTATTAGTGTAGACTTTTGAGGGTAAATAAGATGGACCATTACAATTGGTATCAAAGCCGAAGGCTAAGCAAGAACCTTGGTTTTGATGGGGTAAACTCATTAGAGATATGGTAAGTGACACTGTAAGATGAGTTGAGTGTATCATATATAAGGGTGCGCATTTGTCAATGCTATAAAAATATTTTATATTGTGTTACAATTGCAAAACGAAATAATTTTACCTAGATTTAATAATTTATTTATAAAAGAATAATTTAAAAAAGTTGATATAGTTAATTTTGTTATTATTTGTTAGGAAATGATAATATTTATTCATCATCATTTTTTGACTGATTAATTATGCTTTGCTAGTTTATGAGCATTTGTGGTCTGATCGAATTGAATAAGAACACTTTACAAATGCGGTTCCATGATTTAACTTTAAGGCATTCATTAATATTGTAGGTTTAACAAGTTTACATTGTTAAAATGGTTACTATAAAGAAACAATGATTTTATATAAAGAGGATTTTATAAATCAAGTTTATAAAATGTGCTTTATGAATAAGGAGAATTTTTGAGAATTTCAATCCTGGTATCTTTGAAAAAGATTTCAAATGATATTTGGAAAAGGTAATAATAGTATTACTTAGAGGAATTTATATGTTTAAATATTTTTAAAGAGAATTTTAAAGTAAGATAAATTTTCTTTGGATAGTTTGGGGAAAAATTTTAATTAGTTTTGTAGCAGCCTGAATAATCTTCTAAGTGACAATTGGATGTTTTCAGGGTAAACATTGTGTAACGACCCGAAATTTTCGACCTCGAAAATTTGACACTAATACGCTCACTGTAGAAGTGCCGAGCAATCGAACATCGAAAATCCCAGACTGTTAGGGTAAAGAAGAAAAGAGGTAGAAGAAGAAGAAATAGAAAAAAAATACAGAATCTCACATTAGCAGCGGATAAAAATGTAATACACAAATAATATCATTTATAAAAAGAAAAGCTGTAATTGATACTTTACATACAATATTTCAGTACAATCATTCACAATAAATCGGACAGTTATAATAACTTGTCCCTGACTAATATCAATACAATCTCAAATACATAGTGGAATACACTCCATATGTTCCTGCCATCCAGCTCGCCTCCTGAGCTCTAGAACGTTCTAACCTGGAAAGCTGTAATACTCGGTCCGACCCGAGCATTACAATAAAGTAACACCCAAGTTAGGCTGGAAACCAGCGTGAGTAAATTCAAATAATTTGAAATTCTAAGTTATAAAACCTATTTGAATACCAGGGTAACTCATACCTTTCTACGAGTTCTTAACTTGTTAAAGTCCATCACTTACTACAAAACAATATCCAATAAGCATTACTCAGTTAAAAGTCCAAGTTACTTAATTTATTCCATTCCAGACTATTTGGTTCTAAAATCAAATCTATAAGAATTATTGTACATTACTAATCGAAGTGGTTTAGGATATTGCTAATATCCGACTCCGGTCTCTTCGAATCCAGTACCATCTTTAATCCAAGTTGTTTAAGTGAATACAATTCAATTTTGAATACAGGATGTCATATTTACACAACAATTCATCACAGATAGATAACTTACATTATCACAGATCAACCAAGCATTGCATATCACAGAGCGAGGTATCAATCAATTCAAGGCACTCAACATAACTTAATCATCCATAAGCAAGATTAATTTGTTGTACAATTCCTAATTAATTTAATTTAATATCCAAATAAATTAAATCAATTACTTCAATTACTTTTAACCCCTGCTTAATTAACATTAATTAATTACAAACCATTTTAATTAATTATTTTAATTAACTAATGAAATTAATTGATCATCCTTAATTATCCATCTTAATTAATTATCCTTAATTACTTACATAAATTAATTATTCTTAAATTAATTACATTAATTAATTAACACTTAATTAGTTATATCAATTAATTATCCTTTAATTAATTATATTAATTATCCTTAATTAATTAAAGATAAAACATTTATCTTAATTAATCAATTAAATCTTATTTAATAAACCTTTGAAATCAATTCTTCATTAACCTATAAATTAACTTAGACCTTTAAGTTAATTAACAACTGAAAACATCTTTCTCTTCTTAATTATACTATTTAATTTTTATTTAAAATAAACTTAAAAATTAACCAAGATAAAGGATATATGTTAATCACTTTCAAACTTAATTAATTAAAATAATTTATTTTAAAACTTTATCTAATTCCAAACTTAAATAAAACACTTATTATATAAAAGAATTAATTAAGAAATTGATTTGAACTTGATTTGTTTAAAGTTTGAAAACTGAAAATTTCACATACCAGAGTCATTCCTTGTGCCAACCCGAGCCTAAACCCGAGCCATTCTCTTTTTTTCTAAAACCTGTTATATTTTGCTTAAAATTTTAAAACAGTTATACAAGTTAAAATCCACACAAACTACCCGAAGGCATTCTCGAGCCACAACATCCCTTCCCTGAGTACAACCAGAGGCCATCACCTTCTTACCAAATCCAACCTACTGACATAATCAAGAAACATGTGCACGTGCACGGTCGATCAACGATGCTCCGACCATCGCCTCTACCTCACACAGGTCATCGTCGAAATACTCGACCCAAGCCACCACCCAGAACCCTGTATCGATCATGAAATCAAAATCGAGCAACCTAGGTACAACTGGAACAATATTGGATCACCCAAGATCACCTCGTTCCACCACTCAGATCATCAGACCCTCCGAAACTTCGACCAAACCTTCACCTTGCTTCCACGCTTCGATTCCCCCTACTCCGATCAACCCCGATGCATTGACGATGACACAGTAACCTGAATTCCGACCACAACCAAAACTTGGGTTTAAACCCTAAATCGACACCGTTCGGCCACACGATGATTAGGAAATTCCTTGATCATTTTTCTCGAGTTGGTCAAACTCTCAACTACCTTCAACCATGATCACGAAACCCATCTCATCACCAGTCACCAGAAAATGCTAAAAACTCCTTTCCCGTTCAACTCACAATATCCCACGATTTACTACACTAAAAATCTTGATTTAGTTTTTAAAATTCATGGTTTTTGAAAACGATTTAGATGGTGCAAGTGAATCAAGAAATTAAGAAAGTCGAATTTTACACATGTAGTGAGTTTCACCGTGTTTTCTTCTTCCCAGTAAATCCACTTATTATTTATACTTAAAAGCATTTTTAAAATTTAGATCTGGTAAATTTAAACACATTTGGTTTAAACATCAAGGCCTAAAAAGGATTATGGGACGAGATTTTGATTTTTGAATAAATTTAAAAACTGTAGAATATGAACAGAGCAAATACTCTTGTACCCAGACATGCACACATCATTTACATGTATACATATACTTGCAGGCATATTTTACATCCATACTTCAATGATCATCACATGCAGATTAAGATACAAATGGATTTAAGAAGTTAAAGGGTAGTTTACTCACCTGTATATATATGAACATAGGAGCTTTTTGAAAAGAAACTGGAAATTGGTTTTGCTTTGATTTTTGAACTTTGATCTGATCCTTGCTGTTTGATTTTGTTGAATTAGCTTGCTTTAGTTAAGATGAATCTATGCTTGCTTTTGCTCAGGTTAAAATTTGTAAAGATTGTTGTTTGATTTTCTTTTCTCTGGTTTGTTCTTTTCTCAGATTTGTAGCTTTCTTAAGTTTTTTTTTTGAAATATATGAAAGAAAACAAAAGAGAAGGAAAGGAAGTATATATAGCTTGATTTTTGTTTTTTAAAAAATAAAAGAAAATTAAAGATTTGACACTTGTTAATTGCATGCTAAAATTAAGTTAACACTTGTGAAACTTTATGTTATCATACTTACATTTGTAAATTTGCATGCTAATAATAATTTTATTTAATTTATATATTAAATTTTCAATTTAGTTTTATATTAATATGTGTTTTATATTTTATATTTATACTTTTCCCTTTTATTAATATTTATATAACTTTAAAGAAAAAAATGATATAAAACCTAATTATACACTAATTAATACCCATATATATATATATATATATATATATATATATACTAGTTGTAAAATTTATTTTTAAGATATTACTTTGAATTTCAAATCCAAGTTCTATTTACAATTTACATATACATAAACAATTAGAAATTTGAGAACACATATTTTATTTTTGTTTGGAAAGATGAGTTTTTCAAATTTATATAATTATATTAGAAGATTATCAAATAAATATTTATCTAGATATATATATATTATTAGAATTATTTGTTCAACTTATAAATCAGTGTTTCAATAGTTAAAATCAGTTATTTACCAATTAACGGATGTCCAAAAATCTGGGTTATCACATTCCTCCCTCCTTCGAAACTTTTCGTCCTCGAAAAGGAACGAAGTAAGAATTTATTAAATGCTTATTATTAGTTAAAATTACTCTTTGAACATTTTTATCTGTAAACTCTTTTTATTTAAAATTTTAAAACATTTTAAAATCTACATAATATTGCCAAGATAGCTTTATACAAATACTTTTTATAACTCGATGTCTCAACCAGTCCATCCTTGTTCTCACAGAAATTCGGTCATAGTTGATCATGCGTAAGACTGAAAATCAATAAGTACTTGGTAAATCCGTTGTCAACACCCAGTGAAAATACGTAGAAAACATTTTTGAAAATATGGAAAACATTTTTGAAAATGAAGAAAACATTTTTGGTGAGAATGCTCTAGAAATCATCACCCCCTCCATGGTCACAGTACACCCGATGGTTACGTTGCCATCTCGGCAAAATCCACAGAAAACTGTAGTCACTCCGTGCCCCTCGATTACACTATGGAACCGGCCACAGATCGCAGCTACACCCAGGTTTTTCATCGCCGTCATGGCAAAAACCCATGTAACTTTAGGCATCAGCGCCCTCGAATTTCGCTGCCAAATGAAACTTCACCGCTCCTACATAGGTCACAAACTACATCAATCGAGTCCCAATGTAGCATGTAGGCACTCACTGCCACACAACTTTCTCTACGTCTTCATAGATCGCAGTATACTGATGTTAGGTCGCCCTCCCGGCAAAATCAAACATAGACCGTATGCACTCACTGCCCTCGACTTCCTCTATGGTCCGCAGTAGATCGCAGTGACATCGAGTTACACTATCGCCACTGCATAACCCAAATGTCTCTGTAGGCATCAGTGCCCTCGACTTTCTCTACCCACACACAATCCTCAGGAACTTCAGTTTGTCCGGACTTCCTCCCAGGATCAAATTTAGAACCCCCCTTAGTGCTCACGGCAGAACCACCCCATGGATCTCCTACTAGAAGTTCATTTCAATGGGAGTGCCTTTTTCCCCAAAGCTAATCTCAAAACATTTTATACTATACACATATAGTATCTTTCAAATCGTACTCTTTATGATTCACATAAAAATCTCCTTTACACACAATCGATATCTCAAATTGATAGTTCCAAACTTGGCTTTTCAAATTCCCAATATTGATTTTTCCTAAAAATCAAAAGCCCTTTCAAAATCAATAGGTTCCCAAAAAACCTTTTTCCCAAAATCATTCTCATAAAATCCTTTTATATATATAGATATATATAAGTGTATTCTTTTAACTAGAACAAAAATGTTTTCAAAAATATTTTCTTCTGGTTATAGATTCAATAAGGAGAGTTTACCGTCTCTACTATTAATAATAAGAGTTCATTGAACTATAATCAACCGTGTCTTTTGGAAGTTCCTAAAATGCCATTTTCACTTATGCGTTTCTTTTTCATTTCATTTCCCAGTAGCCTAAAAAACCCTAACCGCTCCAAATTGGCCATTATTGTCACCACCTCCCAGCCTAAGCTTCCCTAATTGCCCCAAATTGACCCTCAATATAATTATCGTCTTAGACCTCAACACCCGAATCTCCAGTATCTACTAATAGTTTTAGCCGCATCTTCCTATGCCGACACTGCTAACTTCTCGTACACTGACGCTGATGTTATTAAAATTGACTACCTTTGGCTAAACTTATTATGTGAGTTGAACAGTTTATCAAATTAATTCTTCGATTTGTAATTGATGTTTGGTTTAGGATAGATTTATTTGCTTGAAATTTATCTGCTCACTTAGTATTGTATTCTTCTCTACAATCATCTAATTCAAATTTTTGCCGCATCTTTCTACACTGACGTTGTTGTCTACTCCTTCACTGACACCGAAGTTATTCAAACTGATGCTTACAGTCATTCAAAATTCTTCATTTTCTCATTTCCTTTTATTACTATTATACAGTGTGCCATTTGCCTCTCTCAATTCTTACATTGCTTTAAAGTTTGATAAGATTGGATAAAGAAACCTAAAACAACGAATGAATCTATGTCAATTCAAACTACTGCTAGGCAAAGGTAATGAATATTGTTTATTATCCTTTTCTTCGATTAATCTCAGTATTGTTTTATTCTTTTGTATATAAATAAACTTTATTATTTGGTGACTTAACACCAATAAAAATTGTCATACGTTCTGTTTTATAAAATTAGTTCTTTGATTAATTTATATTTCGAGCTCAAGTTATTATATATGTGTATGTTGCTAATCTGTTTGGTTACTCAGTTAAGCAAATGATTTTCTTTCACGATGCAAATGATTAATCCCATCAAGAATAATTTTATATTTTGGTTCAAATTATGGTACAAAATAGTTTTGTTAATTGTATTTGTATGTTATAGTTTACATAATCTCTAAGATTTTTGCTTAGCATAGAGTCACGTCTGTTGCTCTCCTTATTTGGATTTATTTTTACATAAGTCCGTAATGTTACTACTCTGTATAGTGATTATGTGTACGTATTTGACAAACAAAGACAACTAAAAGAAATTTTGACTATCAGTTAGGCTTTTTTCGTTGCCAATTCTACTTGGACAAAAATATGTTGTTTCACCAAAATTTTAAAGTTCTGTTTGGCTGTGTTGGACACCTTTTACCGGTTAAGGGTCCGTTTGGTTTTATTTTGGATTTTGTGTTTCACGTTTTCAACGTTTATTAAAAAATATAATTCTGATTAGAAGAGGAGACAATGTGATTATTCAAGTAGTGATAACAGCTGGGAATAATAATAGGTATTAGATATGGAATTAGTCAAAATATCTTGCCAATTTATTATCCTACGAATGGATGTCTAACTTATGATTTTGATACAAACAATTGTGTATAACTTACAGTTTTGAATTAAGTACATGCACCATTATTGAGGAAATATGAAACTATCTATTTCCAATGGATACATGTATATGTTTTATCTTTTTATGGTATTAATTTGTCGATTCATTCTATAATTTATAAATGGTGAAGTTAAATGTGAAGTAAAATATGTAAAATTTCATCATGTCAGTGGTATTTAACTTGAAATTTCATCTAAGTCGGTTATTTTGTGCAGCTTACAATTTTCAATTTAGTAGTACATGCATAACTACTAAACTAGCCTGGGTCAACAATGTCCCCTATTATAAGTTTTCTTCTATTCATGTAGAATTTGAATTATTTAATTGTAATGGGCATATGTTTTTATTTTCATTTGTTTACGTTAATAAATTACGTTTTGATTAATGAATGAAAATATAAAGGTGAATGTGGAATGTATGAAATTTCATCAAATCTGTTATTTTCAACGTAAAATATTTCAAATACATGCTTATCCTAGAGCTGTGGTTTTTTTATGTAAATGGGCAATTAGTTCCTCTCTTGATCATTCATTGATTCTAATTAGTATTGTTTTAATAATACTGTATGACCGACATGGATTTATTAGTTAATAGAATTAGCTAACTGGATGTACATAATTAAAACATGTCTTTTCCCTGCTTAGAGCTGCAACGTATGCCATGAAGCACACTGTATCATTACTAAATTATAATGAATACCATTGAACTTTTTGATTTTTTTAAGACTTCGGGGAATATATGGAGTCAATGACCAAGTGATGAATTTCTTATTGGTGCATGCATATCAAGCAGACATGAATTATATTCAAATAAGAAAAACAATATAGGATTCAAATAAGGACATGTCAAATAAATCTCGAAATATGGGCTGTAAATAAAATTGAATTAAAATTAAAAAATAATTTCTTTAAATTTAAAAGTATCAATATTATAATGTACAGTATTAAAATATCACACAAGGCGTTGGTAGACATGTTCATAACAAAGAAATAAATGCTTTCACAAATAAAACATGTAGCTGATTTGTAAAGCTTGATTTAGCTTCAAAATGTATTTTGTAATTGTCTACTATATAAAGGTTTTATGGGAATTGTTATTGAACAAGGATTTAATATACATGCACAAAAACACATAAATATATACCTAGACATCAAACTCAATGCTATGTTTTTCAAGAAGAACACCTGTCTTTGACCGTGCCAACCATCATCAGGCTACTCGATGTGGTTCAACTTGCACTATGCTGCTTCTTTTCAGCTATTCCTAGACCGCCCCTTCAATGGATTAATGTTATAGCTTTCTTCCAACTAATGATCCTCAAAGAAAAGCTATCGTCGGTACTTCATATTTTTATCACTATGAATTATTGTTGTACCAAATGCTGAGTTTATTTAGAATCGGATTAATTAATTGTTGATGAGAAAAATCCACGAAAATGGAAATATATGCTTGGTAATTGGTGCAATGATTTGCTATTTAATTAAATGCTCAATATAGGCCTTAGTGTTGTATATTCTTATGAAAAATATGTAGTTATGTACTATGAGCTTTGTTATTGGCAATCACTAAAGAAACAACTATAATTACACTATGTCAAACCAGTAGGAACAACCTTTTAACAAATTCACTCAAAAAGGTGAGTCTACTTAGCATAATTCTTTGTAATTTTTTAATGATCAGTATTAGGGAATTGGTGCTGAATTTAATTGATCTTTGTGATTCCCAGAGTTTGGTTTGTAGTATTAATATTAATATCATGATGTTCTTTTGTAGTTGCAGAACAATCATTTTGCACTATTGATTATTAATACCAACACAACACAAATTACGGTAGGGATATGATATGAATATATTACTCTATGATAATATGGTTAAGGCTTTACAATAAGAAATTTTGATAAGAAAGTAGTTGTATTGATTAGATGGCCAAAGACCTTATCCAACCAAATTGCATGTAGAACGTTAGCCAATAAAGGAAAAGACACGGTCATGTGAATTTGGGTCCATGAACAGTTTTCAGTTGCACAAATGTAGAGATCGAATCCGTTGATGTTTATATAGGAAGTGTAAAATATATTACAATGAAGATATTATAACGATGTTGTAAAGACCCTTTTATGCTCACTTATTGCTGCCATCTCTTATGCTTTATGAGAATTCCAGAAGATGTTAAGCTTGAGCTTACTATGATGAAACGACAATTTCAGAGATTATGGTACCCAAATATCATATAGGACCTGAAGAACATGGAGTTGTTGTGTGTAGGAGGCCTCCTCGTCTTGAAGATAACGAGCTTTGTTGACCTGACAAAATTGGGGGTTTTAATGTTTGATTGTATTGGATAATGAGCATTTTTCATCTTGCCGACCTTGAATCTCAAAGGAAAATAAGGAAATTATTGTTGTTTTCCTATTTAGCACTTCATATTGATATATAAATTTTATTTTCTAGATCCGTAAGGATATTCGATTTGGTTGTTTGAAATAAATTGGATTAATCTATTGAATTTGTTAGCAACCGTGTACTCTGTTATAATACAATTTTTATGCATGCCTATGTTTTTTGCCTATTTGATCACAACATGTCGTTGACGAGCTGTCAAGTAAGTTTTTTGAATGATGAATCATTTCATTTCAAGTTTTTTATGGTCGGTTATCCTTTGATTGTTTATTTCTTCCATCCATTATTGTATTTTGATCAAAACTCACTTGTACAAAGTGTAAAAGATCTTATGTTTTCTTATATCTTTAATCTGTGATCAGTTTGGTAGTGCCAAATTATATGTATATCGAAGTAAATTAATTAACATAGAATTTCAATATCCATATTTCATTGTTCAAGCATGCTTCACGACAAAGTCGTGCAAGTGATTTCTAGGTTCAGAGAAGCTTTTGGGTCATTTGCTATTTACTCAATATTAATAGAAGAGTAGTGTAGTCAATTTGATTGTAAGAAGTGGAAAAACATAAACATGGTCATATATAAGAATCACTTTCAAATTTGAAATCTCAAAAAACCACGATGAAAATCATATTCATTGAATTTCTTCCCATTAATAGAAGAGACGAAGCCATGTTGTGAAGTGATGATGTATTTAGATATATTCTCACCTTAGCTAAAAGAGCATAGGCATGTATAAGTACAAGTATTATTTCCATTTCCAGTATTATAAAATAAACCAAAAAATAAGAGCCGAATGATAAAATTTTAGCATTATAAAAAAATTGTTCTATGACTTTTCTTCAGTTGTTTTGGTTTTCTCGGACGTTGTTTTAGGTTTGGTTTATACTGGCAATGGTATTGTCAAATCTACTTAAGGAGGTGCAATTATAAATGCATGCATATTGTGATTAAATGCAGGCCAATATGGGCATGCATATATGCTCGTTACATATAACATATATATATATATATATATATATAACTATATTTATGCCAAATCAAATATTCAAGTTTGATTTCTTTTATAAAGTTATTTACTACCTTACTTACTCTTCAAAAAATGAATTTCAATAATAGAGATATCCAACTTCCACTTTTAATCATCAAATATTTCTCAAATATACTTTTCCATTACGAAAATTATTTTTACACTTCTTTATAAAATTCTCAATATCTATTACATTCAAGCACGTACGATGTACATACATCATCCGTATACAATATCAAATCCGATCGCTTACTCGATCACACAATTTCACTTCCGAACTTGTATCGTCCACCCGACTTCCTAGTGCGGACTCAGATCTGGTTTCTTGATCAAAAACTGTCATTCTCCTTGCATAACCATAACTATGATAGAGAATTTCCAGAATCAATCAAAAATCCATATCCAGGGTTCGCCGTCGAAAATCGAGTTAAAAATTCCAACTCGGATCGATATTCTATCTTGAAATTCTGTACTCAAATCTGGATCAAATCATTATGTGAATAGAATAATATAAGTACATCCTACGTATTTATCTCTATTGATTATTAGCTATATCAATTTCCTTTCTATTCCCATTTCTGATTTCTATTCACTTATTCACAATTGCTTCAATTTCAATTTAGGTTATCACCTCAATTCTTATCTCACGTGGTGTTTAATTATAAACAGTTTGCACTCCGACTAGCTTGAGTTTAGAAAATAGCTTGAAAATTTTAAAATAATTAAGTAGTTGCAAAATAGTTATTAGTTGTAAAATAGTTGTAGAATAGTTAAGTAATTATAAAACAATTATAAAATAGTTAAATTGTCGAAGAAGAGTTAGATAGTTGCAAAATAGTTGTAAATTAGTAATTAGTTTATAGAACAGATGTAAAATAGTAATTAGTTCTCAAAATAGTAGTAAAATAAGTATAAAATAGTTTGGGTTTTAGAAAGAAAGGTTGTTTAGTAAATAGCTAGAAAAATCGATTTCAAACAATTTATATTAAAACAATTTATTTGAAAAAAATAGTCTAGAGCCAAACTGTTCAATTTCCCAATCTCTATTTCCAATCAATTTTCAATTTCCACTTCCATTTAAATTGATTCAATTCCAATTCAAGTTGAATTAACCTCGATACCCATTCCAAATTCAAATCAACTCCCATTTGAATTTAAACTTATTCAACTTCAATCACAGTTCCCATTTAATTCAAGTCAAATTCAATTTAAACTAATTTCAATTCCAGTCTCAACTTTAAACCATCTCGAATTATGTAAATTCGAGTTAAATTTTTAACTGTTGATTCAATCCTTCAAATCAAATTAACTTTTACTTTTAATTTAATAACCTAAGTTTTTAAACAATTAATTTCGAGTCCAAAGTTCAAAATTCCATTTTAAATTACCTTTACTTCTACATAAACTTATTTCAAGGTTCGAATAATAGTTCTCCTTTTTAAACAATTTAATCTTCGGACTTTAATTTATTAACCAATTTTGACTTCTAGCTTTGAAACCAATTCTTAAACAATTTCAATTTACAAGTTCCTTTTTAACATTTAAATCTTAATCAAAGTGATTCCATTTCCTTAATTTCAAATTTTATTTCTAATAATCAAAATCATTTAAATAATTTCAAGTAAAGTTTTATTTCCATTTAATTTCAGTAATGGATATATATTATCTCAATCTACTTCTTAATTCAATTAAAATAATCCACAGTTTCATAGGTTATTAATAACAACAGGATGATATAAGGTTAAGTCAAAGTAAATAAGCATCCAAATTATTAAAAACATTCATCCACAGCATCCGACAATAGCATCCATTACCAATTTTCAGAACTCCAACTTGTTTTGATATCACACACAACTTCCATTCACTAACGATTTAACTTCCCTAAGTTAAATCTCAATTTCATCTTGAAATTTCCAATTCAGGTTGCTTGTTCTTAACTTATTAAACTTCCCCTAAGTTAAATTCAACTCATTTAATCCAGTCAACCTAACTCAATTTGAATTTTCCATTTCAAATTTTAATCTTCTTATCAATAACCTTTCTTACTTATAAGTTCAAAAACTTATTTCTCTTTGGTTTTACATCACACTTTAAGGGAAAATTCAAACTCAACACTTAGTGTTTACCTCAAATCACCTTTGATATTATGTATGTCCCACATATATACATACTTATTTCCTTTGCACTTCAAGTCATACTTCAAATTTTAAGCGATCCTTGGTTTTTAGTTCAAACAATTTTCTTAAAACAACTCTTATTTTAAGATATGATTCCTACATTCAAAAATATTATTTATTATATCTTTAACACTTTAAAACAATTTAAACTTTCTGAGCTTAGATTTAAAACCCCACAAATTAAATCCTTTTCAATTTATGAGTCATGCTTATCTAAATTGTTATTTCCTTAAAATTTTCCATTTTTCTTTATCATTAATTATTATTAGGAAACAAACATCACATTATTAGACATAACAACCATTTTATGATAATAACCAAGACTATCATATCTGGAAACCAATTCACTATAAATTATCTCATAATTTATTGGAAACTAAAATCAGGGTAACTTGATTCAACACTCTGAAAACACTTCTACAAATTTTAGGATTTTAATTTCTGGTTTGAATCCATTTCTAGCTTATCTTATCTGTATAGTTCATTTCTTACCCAAATTTCCATTTGGTTGTTTATTAATTACCACTTAATTATTATTATATTTAATTTCAATAGTCAATAACCAATTACCTTTTATATAAAAATTAGAAAAATTATTGCTTTATATATCAAAATATAAGCTTATAAAAAACTACTTTTAAAACCGTTTCAAAATCTTTATATAAGAAAATAACAAATACGCCCTCCTATATAATACGCTCAACTCATTCTAGGGTACTACTGACCCTATCCTTAGTGAGTGACCCACCAGAGCCAAGGTTCTCGCTTAACCTTCGGCTCTGATACCAAATGTAATGACCCGAAATTTTCGACCCCAAAAATTCGACACTAATACGTTCACTGTAGAAGTGCCGAGCAATCGAACGTCGAAAATCCCAGACTATTAGGGTAAAGAAGAAAAGAGGTAGAAGAAGAAGAAATAGAAATAGAAAACAAAACACAGAATCACACATTCGCAGTGGATGAAAATATAATACACAAATAATAGTATTTATACAAAGAAAAGCAATAATTGATACTTTACATGCAATATATCGGAGTACAATCATTCACAATAAATCGTACAGTTATAATCACTTGTCTCTGACTAATATCAATACAATCTCAAATACATAGCGGAATAAACTCCATACGTTCCTGCCATCCAGATCGCCTCCTGAGCTCCAGAACGTCGTAACCTGAAAAGCTGTAATACTCGGTCTGACCCGAGCATTACAAAGTAAAACCCGGGTTAGGCTGAAAACCAGCATCAGTAAACTCAAATAATTTGAAATTCTAAGTTATAAAACTTATTTGAAAACCAGGGTAATTCGTTCCTTTCTACGAGTTCTTAATTTGTTAAAGTCCATCACTTATTACAAAACAATATCCAAGAACTGTTACTCAGTTAAAAGGCTAAGTTACTCAATTTATTCCATTCCATCCTATTTGGTTCTAAAATCAAATCTATAAGAATTATTGTAGATTACTAATCGAAGTGATTTTGGATATTGCTAATATCCGACTCCGGTCTCTTCGAATCCAATACCATCTTTAATCAAAGTTGTTTAAGTGAATACAATTAAATTTTGGATACTGGCTGTCATATTTACATAGCAATTCATCACAGATAGATAACTTACATCATCACAGTTCGACTAAGCATTGCATATCACAGAGCATCACACATCAGAGATATCAATCAATTCAGGGCACTCAACATTACTTAATCATCCATAAGCAAGATTAATTTGTTATACAATTCCTAATTAATTTAATTTAATCTCCAAATAAATTAAATTAATCACTTTAATTACTTTTAAACCCTGTTTAATTAACATTAATTAATTACAAACCATTTTAATTAATTATTTTAATTAATGAATGAAATTAATTAATCATCCTTAATTATCCATCTTAATTAATTATCCTTAATTACTTACATAAATTAATTATTCTTAAATTAATTACATTAATTAATTAACCCTTAATTAGTTATATTAATTAATTATCCTTTAATTAATTACATTAATTATCCTTAATTAATTAAAGATAAACCATTTATCTTAATTAATCAATTAAATCTTATTTAATAAACCATTGAAATCAATTCATCATTCACCTATAAATTAACTAAGACCTTTAAGTTATTTAACAATTGAAAACATCTTTATCTTATTAATTAGCTTCTTAATTATACTATTTAATTTTTATTTAAAATAAACTTAAAAATTAACTAAGATAAAGGATATATGTTAAACACTTTCGAACTAAATTAATCTTTATTAATAGTTGGTTTGGAAGTGCAATCTTTTGGTCCGACTGTGAACTTCCCCAAATACCTCTATATATACATTTTTAAATATTAAATTGTTATTACATATGATCTTCCCAAAAAATTGGGAGATAAACTACAATTACTTTAAACGTATTCAAATGTAATTATAATTAAACATCAGAGAATGAGTCAAATATATATGGCTGCATTTGAATAGGTAATGCAAGATCTTCCTAGATAAATCAACCAATCTATAAATATTTATTAATAGTTGAAATAAAAACATAATTTTTTGGTCCAACCTTGAAATTTCAAAAATATCCTTACATGCAAACAAGATGTTATGAATTCGAATCTCACTGTGAACATATATTGGCATCTATCTTCAAATGGGAATTTTAAACATAAACAATGTTACAAGTTCTAATCCTATTTCAACGAAAAAAATTACATTTTTCTATATGTTTTTCAGTTTATTTTTATCAAACTACACATAACTTTCAAATTTAATAAAGAGCCTATATGCACTGCATGTGCCAAAATACATATACTAACAGGCATACACACACATACACAAATATAATTATTAGATATAATCTTTGTTAATAATTGAAATAGAAGCGCAATCTTTTGGTCGAATCGTTAAGTTTCAAAAATTACACATGATTTCAATGCAAAATATGATTAAATATTTGTGCTTTTTTTTAAATGTGTTAAAACATATGCAATTCGTAAAAAACAACTCACGCACGAAGCGCGTACCGTAACGCTCGTTAAAAAAATTTATTTTAAAACCTCTATCTAATTCCATACTTAAATTAAACACTTATTATATAAAAGAATCAATTAAGAAATTGTTTAAACTTGATTTGTTTAAAGTTTTCAAACTGCAAATTTCACATACCCGAGTCATTCCTTGTGCCAACTCGAGCCCAAATCCTAGCCATTCTCTTTTTTTCTAAAACCTGTTATATTTTGTTTAAAATTTTAAAACTGTTATACAAGTTAAAAACTACACAAACTACCCGAAGGCATACTCAAGCCACAACATCCCTTCCACGAGTAGTACCCCGAGGCCATCACCTTCTTCCCAAATCCGACCTACTGACACAATCCAGAAACATGTGCACGTGCACGGTCGATCAACGACGCTCCGACCATCGCCTCTACCTCCCCAATTCATCGTCGACCTACTCGACTCAAGCAAACATCCAAAACCCCGTATCGATCATGAAATCAAAATCGAGCAACCTGGGTACAACTGGAACAAAACTGGATCACCCAAGATCACCTCGTTCTGTCGCCTCAGGTCATCAGACCTTCCGAAACTTCGACCAAACCTTCGTCTTGCTTCCATGCTTCAATTCTCCTTGCTCCGATCAACCCCGATTCATTGACAATGACAAAGTAACCTGATTTCCGACCTCAACAAAAATTTAGGTTTAAACCCTAAATCAACACCGTCTGGCCACCACGACGACCAGGAAATTCCTTGATCATTTTTCCTAGGTTCGTCAACCTCTCAGCTATCACCAGCCATGATCACGAAACCTATCTCATCGTCGATCACCAGGAAATGCTAAAAACTCCTTTCCCGTTGAACTCGCAAGTTCCCACAATTTACAACACTAAAAGTCACAATTTTATTTTTAAAATTCATGGTTTTTGAAAATGATTTAGGTGGTGCAAGTGAATCAAGAAATTAAGAAAGTTGAATTTTACACATGCATTGAGTTTCACTGTGTTTTCTTCTTCCTAGTAAATCCACTTGTTATTTTTACATAAAAGCATTTTTAAAATTTAGATTTGGTAAATTTAAACACATTTGGTTTAAACATCAAGGCCTAAAACGGATTAGGGGATGAGATTTTGATTTTTGAATAAATTTTAAAATCTGTAGAATAAGAACAGAGCAAATACTCTTGTACCCTGATATGCACACATCATTTACATGTATACATATACATGCAGGCATATTTTGCATCCATACTTCAATGATCATCACATGCAGATTAAGATACAGACAGATTTAAGATGTTAAAGGGTAGTTTACTCACCTGTATATATATGAACGTAGGAGCTTTTTGAAAAGAAACTAGAAATTGGTTTTGCTTTGATTTTTGAACTTTGATCTAATCCTTGCTGTTTGATTTTGTTGAATTAGCTTGCTTTAGGTTGAGATGAATCTATGCTTACTTTTGCTCAGGCTAAAATTGGTAAAGATTGTTGTTTGATTTTCTTTTCTCTGGTTTGTTCTTTTCTCAGATTTGTAGCTTCCTCAAATTTTTGTTTTGAAATATATGAAAGAAAATAAAAGAGTAGGAGAGGAAGTATATATAGCCTGATTTTTTTTAAAAATAAAAGAAAATTTAAGATCTGACACTTGTTAATTGCATGCTAAAATTAAGTTAACACTTGTAAAACCTCATCATACTTACAATTGTAAATTTGCTTGCTGATAGTATTTTTATATAATTTATATATTATATTTTCAATTCAGTTTTATATTAATATGTGTTTTATATTTTATATTTATACTTTTCCCTTTTATTAATATTTATATAACTTTAAACAAAAATATGATATAAAACCTAATTATACACTAACTAATAACCATATATATATATATATATATACGATTTAAAATCCAAGTTCTATATACAATCTACATATACATAAACAATTAGAAATTTGAGAACATATATTTTTCTTTTGTTAGGAAAGATGAGTTTTGCAAATTAATATAATTATATTAGAAGATTATCAAACAAATATTTATCCAGATATATATATATACAGATATTATCAGAATTATTTGTTCAACTTAAAAATTCGTGTTTCAATAGCTAAGATCAGTTAATTACCAATTAACAGATGTCCCAAAATCTGGGTTATCACACATTGTAATGCACTTGGTAAATTTTCCTTTGTCATCATCGAAACTAGTCCGAATACGAACGAACCCAAAGCGAGTTTTAGTACATGAAGAAAGCTATTTTATTTATATGAGAAATATATATATATATATATATAGTATTTTTATTAAAATGGGATTCGAAAAGGAAGAATTATTTTATGTAAACTAGTTCGAGTGGCTCAAATGACTAAACATGGCAAAGAGATATGTTCAGAAGGTAAGCATTTCTCTTAAGTATTACCCTTCTTGGTAAGGGGTTGTGTAATACTATTTTGTAGGACCTAGATCCTTGGTATCATTTTGGTGTTGTTAGGTCTATATGTATATTTCTATGGATTAAATATATTGTTTCATTTCAAAAAGGTTTTCAAATAAGAACAAAATATTTATTTCTTAGGTTTCCTTAAAGAAAATGGATTCAAAGTAAAAATGTTTTTTGATAAAAGAATGTGCTGGTAAATGAAATTTTTAATATGGGATTATATAACTCTAAAATAGAGAAGAAATAATTTTGCATAAATTTTAATGGGTTAATTTTAATAAGAAGGTTTTAATATGCTATGTTTATTAAACCATGTCTTTTGCTTTGACATCTAAGTTGTATAAACTATCTGATGTTGTTGTACCGACTAATAAACCATCTTTACCTTAGAGATGTCTAAGGAAAAGTAGTCTGTAGGATTGAGTTTGGATACTAGCATCCTACTCTTCTTAGCTACTTACTAGACTTGATGGGTAAAAGGTTGAAGAGGCTGACTCGGTTATAAATCTCAGATTATTTCAGGCCCGCGTCTGAATTTAAATCAGATGGTTGTATATACTTATAGGATATAGTAGGGCATTTACAAGTTTAAAATCTAAATTGCAATTTTATGAAATGTTTTCACAAATTTTTTAGAAGAAAACGAAATAGGTGTAAGTAAAACCAATAAAAATAAGTACATAAGTTGTACTTATATCATCTCTTTGCACGATTCTTGGTCAAAGGCTCGAGTATATGACTTTGAGGTAATTCACACTGGTTTGAAAAAGGAATTATCACTCGATTCTTCACGGCAAACACTTGGTGAGGGTTCTTGGTATGGTACCGGAGTTTCTATCATATTATATGGATATGCAGGAAGAACCAAAGTTTCTAATCAAGGAGCCTGAGTGGAGTCCACATTAGGAAAGTCGAGTAAGCGATGCTAGTTTGGAAGAAAAGCTTATGTATTCAAGTAAGTGATCGAATTAGATATTGCGTACGGATGAGCCATATACATTGTATAAGCTTAAGTATATTTTTCTTTAAATATTTATGGCTTATAAGGAGTTGAGCAGACGACTCTTCAATTTGTCATATGGCAATGCGAATAATCGATTGAGTGATAATCTATGGCTATTGAGCACGAGGTATGCTCAGTAGATTATTTATCATCCTTGTGTGGTTAGATGGTTGTAAACATTGACAAACTCTAATTTTGTTTGTTAGTCACTTAACATTTTGGGAAACATTAAGATTAGTCTTGTCTCTGGATTGTTTGTTTGTGATGAAATTTCGAGGTTAAAACTGTTTTAAGGGGGAAGAATATAGCGACCAGAAATTTTACCGCTTTGTTTGTGAATATTTAATTAATTTTAAATATTTTGTCGATGGTTTTTAATAATCAAATAGCTCTCTTTTAATTAATTAGTAATGATAGTAAACTCGTTTTAAAAGTTTGTTTACAAAAGAAAATAACTCCATGAAAAATTGAAAATGTGAATTAAAATAATTTTTCAGAGTTTTGATATTTTATTGTAACAACCCAATATTTCCAGCCATTCGCATCCACACATGCCGTATTTGAATTGCTCAAAATAGCACATTGTAAATAAATTTGGAGCAAATGAAATACAATCACAGAATCACAGACACAGATATATCAGAATAACTCGCGGCGAAAATTAAAATACCATAGTAGTTCATAAAGCTACTATAACAAACTCTCAAAACAAAATACATAATATCAGTCTGAAACATAAACATTAGAAATCTCAAATACATAGAATTTTATAAATACCAGATCTGAAATAGAACAACTGAAACTGAAAGGGAATAGATAACTAGACAAGCAGAATCTCCAGCGATTCCTAGCTCCAGAAAAGAAATCCAAAGCTAAGCTGTAAATACTCAGGCTGACCCGAGCGTAAAGTAAAACACAAAACACTCGAATCAGGACATATATACTTATATAATGTAAACCAACTCAAGTGAACTGTAGCAGTAATGTACAATAACTTAAAGGATGCTTGGGATCGTCCATCCTCTAAGGATCAGTCAAACTACAAATTTAAATACATCCCGTGGTTAAAATTTCAAAATGGTATTATCAAATATCATTTAAAAATTCAGTATCATTTCAAATTCATTTAAATATTAAAATATCATATTCTTCCAAAACCTCATTCATTTTTTTTTAATTTAAATACCATTTCAAATCATTTCAAAATGGTTTATATTTCAAATCAAAATACTCCATTTAAACCAATTAAGTATTCCATTTAAATCATTTAAAAATGAAGTTATTGTATTTAATAATCAAATATCCAATTCTCAAAATTTTACCATTTTCAGAATTCACTTATCCACTTCAATTTATTAAAACAATGAAATTTCAACTTTCACAGCATTTAGAAAATGCTACGGTAAATTTACATTTGAAAACAATTCATTTTAACAAAGATAGCATTTACAAAAATGCTGTAATAGGTTTTAGTTTGAAATAAAACTTTAGTTCAATTCTGCAGCAACAACACTTACGAAGTGCTATAATAGCCCTTAGTTCATTTTTCCTTATAATTCATTGTATCAACTACAGCATTTACAAATGCTGTAATATCCTTTACTTAAGAAATGATAGCATTTTAGAAATGTTGTTAATTAAAATTCAGGGTTTTCAATACAGTTTCATAAACAATTATATTTTAATTTAAATCATTTTTAACTTATAAAAATCATAATTTGTCACTTTAAAATAATAATTTAAATACCCTTATATTCATGATTTTATAAAGTTAAATTTCCATTCAAAAGTCAATATTTAATAATAATTCACATATTAAATTCAAACATTAAATTTCAATTCATAATAATTAAATTTTAACTTAACACTTAAGTTCAAATCTCCAAATATAACTTATTTTCATTTTATTTACTTGCCTTCAAAAATTCACTTTTAAACGAAATTCATAAATTCCAATTTAAGTTATATTTCAAAATTCAACTAAAATATTCATTGATTTCGCAATTTAACTTTATTCAAAAATCATTAATATATTATAAAATCATTTTAAATTCATTTTAATTCAAAATATCATAAATTTATCATATTTCATATTTAATTTAAATTCCATTTATCACCAAATTATAATTTCCAAATTATAATTTCCAAAATAACTTACATTTCAGATTTTCTAACTTTACCATTAATTTATTTCACTTATGAATTTTTAGAAAATCAATAATACTTTACAAAAATCATTTTTAATTAAGTTTAAATCAAAATATTATAATATTTACATTTCTAAAATACTTTAAATTTTTTGGAAAAACATATTTTAACCACGGGTCTGTATATCATTTTCTAGCCTATGTAAAGTGAATAGGATAATATATCATTTCAATCCGTAATTTGCAAAGAAAATCCAGGTTTTATAATTTCAAACCCGCAGTCCCAAGTAAAATTAAATAATTGAAAATCATTCGGACCTATCATTTCAGCCCATAACGATTTTGTAGGATCGATTTCACCCTAGAGGGGAGTGAATAGGGTGATGCTATTAATTATAAAAATTATTGCGGAAGTGTATAAAATTATTTCAACATAGATATATCAAAATAATAGCAGCACAGATAATAGCAGAATAATAAATTCAGAAATAGAACGACACAGAATTTACCCAGCTTCGGCAAAACCCTGCCTACGTGCTGCCCCAAGGTTTCTACTAGAAATTAAGCAGTCAGACGCTTACACACGTAAACTTGCGACACCCGCTATCGACTAGCCTTAACTCTACGCTCAAAGCCATACCACAACTCAGCCACTGAGTTGCGAATTCCCAAACTAAGCCACCTAATTTGTCCCTTAGTCACACGACTAGAAATTACAACGTTTAAAAGAAGAATTTAAATTTAAAAACAAATTTAAACAATCAAAACCCTAATTGAAAAATTAAGCACAAATATAATTGTAAACAATAAAGGCCGGCCCTTTTTCTTTTCTTTATCGGCCTGATTCCTCTTTTATTTACTCCGTTCCTTTTTGTGAAAATGGAGGTCGTTCCTTATGAAAAATATTAGCTTCTTCGTTGCTCGTTCGTTTCTAAAAATTAGGGCTTTTTGAAGTGCCGACTTTAAATTGATCGATTAAGTGGTTATTTGCGTGTAGCTTTGATCGGTCGTTTCCTCGTTGCTCACTTCGGCTGCTTCGACGAGTTCAATTTTTGCTTCGTTATGTAATTTATGCTTTTGTGCTTTAATATTTTTCGTATTTGAACTCGATGATAAAATTTGCAGATGATGTTAATGTTTATATAGGGTTCGAATCCCTATTTTATCATTCATATTATTATTTTTTGAATTCGTCAATTTATCTTGCTTGGCCGGTTGATGTTGCTTGGCTGCTTGAGATTGAATCTGACTTTATCAATTTCGTATATTTATGATTTCTTGATTGACATGGTGTTGATTTCGATTTCTTGGCTACCAAAGTATTGATTTTGATCTGTTCATTCTCGTTCTTATTATCCTCGGCTTTGACTTGATTTTGACGATGTTGATTTTGTTCGACTTTGGCCATTTGATATTGAACTATTGACTTCGGTCACTTGACTTTGTTTATGCGATTACATGACTTAATAATGTCTTCGGCCATCATGTAACGACCCATAAATTTTCGATGTTTAAATTTTGTTAATTTAATAATATTTTATGAGTTAATATTGAAAGAAATAAAATATTGTAATTTAATAATGAAATGATAACTAAATTAAAGTGAAATAATGTTAATATAAGTTAATTATCAACAATCTTAATGAAATTACAATTCATTGTATTTAAACATGCTATGCTTGGTTAAAAATAAAATTAATAGGTAACAAATGTAAACATTTAATTATTGTATAAAATAGATAGTTAAGGGTAATTAAATAAGGTCAGTATTGTATAAGGGATTATAATATGTGTTGTATTAATGTGTGCATTGATTATAGTGGGACGTAAAAGGTAAAGAATAAATTTACAAATGTTATAAAATGTATAGTGGTGACAACTATTGTTCGTTACCAATGTATTTAATCAATAGCAATTAAATGTAATTAAACATTACCTTATGTAAGTTAAGATAATAACTGAAAAATTTTGAATGTAAAATCAATAGAACGCTAATTATATGCCTAAATGGCAATTGATTTAATAAAAAAAAATTGAAACCAATATAAATAAATGAATTGGAATATTAAGTGTGTATAAGGGACTAAATGTCAGCATAATGGAAATAAAATAGTAAACACAAATAAAAGATGAAATTAGAATTATATAGATGATTTGAACATTTGTCGTAATTAATGAACTTTTAAATGTAATTAAAAGTTAAAGGTAACAATGGTTATAAGTTACCTATTTATTTAGTTCATAATATTTGTTTTACTTAATTTGTGCAATTAATGCAGATTAAATTGGTAATCGAAGAATGTTAATTCAATAGGATGTAACTAATGAAAATTTTAATCATAATATGACTATTGATTTGAATAGAAATGGAAATCATGTTTGATCAATTTATTATAGTTTATATTATGATAAATGGATATTGCAATTGAACATAAATAAATTTTACATTAATATGGAATAAGACAATAATTGTAGTGTCAACATAATAAAAGGTATAGAAATGTAAACTTTATTTACAAGGAAATGATTTATGAAATAAAAAGATAGAAACCTATGTTAATAATTTCATAAGGTATTGTTGATTTAATAGTAGGAGTGTAAATCAAGAATAAAAATGAATAAGTTTAGTAAAGGAGTGAACATATGTTTATTAGCTGAAAGATTGATTGTAGAGATGAGTAACTATTATTTAGTGAGAAATGTGTAATTACTATTTGTATCCAATAATGTAAATATGTTTAAGTTACTATTAGATAGGAAAAATTGTTTAATTCTCATTACATTCATTTAGTCCATTTTGAAACTTAATCAACTGAAATGAATGTAATTGAAAATTTTCTAATTAATAGAAGAGAGAATACTAATTGTAAATTAATAGGTGTAATTAAAAGCAGCTTATGCTTTGTGAAAATAAGGAAAGTTTGATTTAATAAAAATAGCATTTACATCAAATAAATGAATGTTTCATTTATGAATGTAGGTCTAATTTCATTAAAATATAGAATAGAATGATTGATTTTAAAAAAAGAAATATATGTTTATTTGAACTGTGTTTTAGCTTACATATTGATTACAAGAATAGGAAAATAATATATTTCAGTAAGTTATTTATTACTCTTGTGTATAAACAATTTTTCAATTTTTTTTCATGCATTTTTGTTGTCTGTTTTAAAATTTAACTTTGTAAGTGATTGCAATTAATGTAGTTCAAATGTTTCAATTAAAAGGAAAGAAACGGTGATTGCAATTAATAGATTTAACAAAAAAATGGACATTTTGTGTTAAACAAAATTTAATGCTAGATTATTACATATATGTTTATACCTAAATTCAAACTTATGTTTTAGATCAAAATTTAATGCTAGTTTATATTGAAATCTCATACGTTGTTAAATTAAATATTAATAGGAGATGATAAAGGGGGTAAAAAGATTTACACTTGACTATTTCCTTTCCAATTAGACTTTATTAGATTTTATTGCAACATAACTTACCTTTCCATCTTCACTTTTCTAATTTACTCTTACATTCATCGCCTCCTTATGTGGATTAGTTTCATACTTTTATTTATGAATGTAAACTATAAGTGGCGATAAAGACGTACATATATATTAAACACCTGTTTATATTACCTTGTTTATGCTATCATATTTTGGAATGTATGTTAATGCATTCCTTGTAAAACATTCAATCGAAATGTTAACATGTTGTTTAATTTCCAATCTAATCACAAAGAGGGAGAAACGAATATTTCTTAATGCTGCATATTCCTTTAATTTATGACACAAATTTGGGTGGAGAATTTATTTTCATTTATTGTGTGTTAATTAAATCTTTAAAAGATGTTAATTTCGGTATGTTAAGGGTTAACAAAATTTATTAAGTAAACGATTGTTTTGAAATTTGAATTCTAAAAGTTTGTTCATATTTACTTTATTTCTTTCCATTCATTTTCCAACTTCATTTTCTGAAACGTCATTTCATTTATTTCTAATTAATAGCGGTCTCTCTTTTCAAATCTCTTTGACCCTAAACCTAACTCCAACCTTACAAATAAGATATGACGCAAATGAAACCACAGCCTCCATTCTGATCTTCTTCTTCTTTTTCCTTTTTTTTCTTCAAATCTCCTTATTATCTCTTATTTTAATTTTTCCTTCCTCTTCAAATATTCTTCTTCTTCAAATTTTTTTCTATTTCAAACTTTCTTCTTTCTTTTCAAATCTTGATCTTCTCTTCCATTTTCAGTTCTTATTTTAATCCTTTTCTTTTTCAATTCTTCTTTTTCAAATCTTTTTTTTTCCAAACCTTTTAAAAATACATACATTCATATAATAAGGAGGAAAATTAAAGTAAATTGAAATGAAAGAAAAATTATGGAACAAAGCTAGCAATCAAGAAGAAGCATACGTGTTTTTCACGTGGGAAGAGTGGATGTGGCACGGTATTTTATTTTTGTTTAATTTATTTTTGTAAATCTCGATTTCAATTATTTCTAATAATCATAACTCATACATTAGAACTTCGTTTCACGCGCGGTTTTCTCTGCTAGGTTCGTACTGAGATCCCGGACACTTTGACACTGGTTTGGGCAAATTTAGAGACGGTCAAATTTTTCGGTTTAAATTGGATTTAAATTCAATTTAAATTCAAAAGGTGAGTGTTTTAACCCACTCACAACTTCTAAAATTTCTTATGTTTGTTAAATTGGTTTATGATATGAGTAGAAATTCATTTATGATTGTTTGGCATATTTTATTCATCATCTCAGTTAGATTGCATTTATTTAAATTAAATTGTTATTTAGTTTTATTATTGCATATAAATTGACAGTTAAATTTATTTATTTTTGCATATAAACTGCTAGTTAAACAGTTATTAATTTTTTATTTTAATATAAACTGTTCGTTGATACAGTTATATTTTATATGCTCTATTGATGTTTGTTTAAATTGATGATGATTTCAATAAATTGGTTGATGATTGATATTGGGTGAATGGATGATGTGTTCTATATTATATAAACTGCAAGTTATTATGCATTTTCATTTCATTCGGTATTGCGGTTTGAAATGATATACAACCGTATTTTTATTTTTAAATTACGGATTGAAATGATAAATACCCGTATCACTTGACCATAGGATAGAAAATTTTATACAGACACCGTCGGTATATATATAATTATTTTGAAAATGATTTCTATGGTTTGGATAGGATACAGTTTATTAAATTTTGATATTTTATAAATATTATTTTATATATATATATATATAGTTAAATTTTGAATTTAAGCTACGTATAAATCCGTTGAATATAAATAAATAAGTTGAATAATGAAGTTTGATAATTTGTATTATATGATTAAGTACAGGTTTAAGATATTATATATATAGAGAGTTCTAATGATTCAAATCAATTAAGATCGGAAGATAAATTGGAAATTTATTTGGAATTGGGCTTATTTAAAAATTAAACTCCGTAAGTTGATGTAAACTTATTAAAATTGGAAATTTTAAAGGTATGATATTTATAACTGGAATTTTATTCAAGATAAATTAAATGAATATTTCTAGTATAAATAAAGCGAAGGAAATATTTAATTGTTAGAAATTTGAGTTTTATTTATGGATTTATTTTGTGAATGTTTCAAACTAAATAATAGGACCATAAATTGTTAAATAGGATTTCCAACCTTAGTTTGAAAATTTTAAATACTCGAAGTTTGAATACATTGAAATCGAAGTGTTTTACTGAAACTAAAAGTGAATCTAAATTTAATGGGTTTAGACCTAAAATTTTAAATGAATAAAATTGTGAAGTCGCGGAAATTATTTTATAAAGTAATTTTAAATTCAAACTATTTTATTCTATATATTGTTTGAATATCCAAACCATTCAAGTTTTAGAAGTATGGTTTTAAAGCTATGAATTTCGAAGTATTATGTTTTGAAATTTATAATTCAAATGTTTGGTTTCCAGATATTATAAATTTTAAAGCGGTATGATTTTGGAAAAGAAATATATTTGAAAGAAATGATATTATTGATTTGGGTTTTATAGAAATAATATCAAATGAGTTGTTTTGGAAATGGAAATGCTATCGTATTTATGGGTTTTGAAATGGACAATTATATTCTGGTTTTATAGTAT
Source organism: Allium cepa (assembly GCA_030765085.1). Taxonomy (NCBI): domain Eukaryota; kingdom Viridiplantae; phylum Streptophyta; class Magnoliopsida; order Asparagales; family Amaryllidaceae; genus Allium; species Allium cepa. The sequence goes on along the minus strand of CM060942.1, from coordinate 209,837,003 downwards.
AAACTATTTTAAAGGCCGTAGTGTTATAATAACGTTTGGTTGTTGAAGAGACCGGGATCGGAAGTTGTCATACTCTCTGCCAACTCCGAAAACCACTTTAACAACCGTGTACGCGGTGAAGATTCCAGAATGAAGTAGGTTGGTGGCGGCGTTTCCTTTAAGGTAAATACGTGGACCTAATTCCCGTGAGTTGGCATAAGGTGGCTAAAATAGGAGCGATCGACGGGTTAATAAGGTAGCACCTTTGATCGGACACTTCCATTCCTCTGACTTTGGATTGATTCGGTGGCCACCTTCACTTTTGATTTCTTTGATTTGGGGGAGTTTGTCCGAGGTGGGCGGTAGCTGCGCGCTACGCGTTACCACCGACCCGAAAGCGTAATTGGTATATCTACCCTGGCATTGCCTTGTTGTGTCGTGTCACCTACCCTATCGCGCCTTGTACGAGTTTAGATTTCTCCCGTAGCCCGTGTGGTATCCTCTGGTGGCTTCCCGATCAGGAGGAACTATGATATTGGATGGACTACTGGGACTATTACGTGTTAAGGGCTATATGGGTAACCCCTTAATGCTAAGAAAAAAGTAAGTTTATTTTACAATTAGACACTATTATAATAGCGCAATATACTACATAGTAAATAGTTTAACGGATCCTTAGGAGATGTAAATCCCGAGCATCCCTTGAGTTACTGCACTCATATTTATTTGTGTTAATTTAACTTAATAAGATCTTTTAGTTCTGACTCGAGTGTTTTGTCTTTTCAATTCGCTCGGGTCAGTCCGAGCGTTTAAGGATTTGAAGATTTAGCTATGGAGGACGAAGACGAAGATTTGTATTACTATTATCTACTATATTATTCCACTACACCATTTAATTCCACTGCATTGATATTTATTGGTATGTGAACTCTGATATTTATTGTATAAAGAAGAAGAAAATGTTTAGTAAACGGTTTTATGAACTATATATTGATTATTATATTTTATCCTTCTGCTGTGAGATTCTGTTTTATTTTATTTCTTCTCTGTTTTTCTTATTTACCCCATAATAATCCGCCCTTCCGTACGGTTTGAATTGGCACGTGTGTCGATTTAAAGTGTGCAAAAAGGTGGGACGTTACACTGATATTGTTTCTGGTCATTTTATATTGTTTTTGTTTTTGTTTGTGGTCATCCAGCTTTGCCTAGATTGTGCTTTTGTGCCATAGTTTGTATTCTCTGGTTTGAATACTTTGGTTTTGATTTGGCCTGACATTGTCACTTGTAGTTGTAGTGTTGCAGTCTTTAACTTGTACTCTATATAGTTGCATTGTTGGTTTTGTATCACTTGTTGTTCATTAGTCTTCGACCTAATTCATGTATATAGTCTGGTTGATGTAGCATTGACACAGTTGACATATGCATTAAGTTAGCTCTGAATCGAGTGCACTTGCTCATCTCTGTTGCATTGTTTCTAGCTAGTTCACATTGTACTGTTGGCACTGACTTCATCATGTCTGCACTGCACTATTCTTTGTTATATATATTTGCTCCTTCGAGTCAATGAAACTTGTATATGAATGTTTTGTAGTCTCGAGTTTGTATTCTACTGTCGCCATGTCACTGCATACGTTGTTTGCATATCAACTTGTTGAAGTCACTTTTTCTTGTATCCACCCATCTTTGGTCTTTGCTTCATGTATGCACTGCCTGTGTGCAGTTTACACTGTGTATTCGAACTCGAATATGTAACCTTCATCATGTATACACTTTGATAATCATGTTGCCAGCCTTGTGTATATACGCACATGTTCTATTTTACTTTGGCATTGAATCAGATCTTTTGGGTCTGGTCTTTGATGATGCTTGACTACTTGTATATTGATATTGAGCAAATGTTTCACCGTTTTATGTACTTTGTCCATGTTATACTGTTCTTTGATCAAAAATGCCACTTGATGCTTGGTGCTTGGTCTTTGATGTATCGAGTTGCATCACTGATCTTTGCATTTGTTTTCATTCACTTCGAGACAATTTCAGTTGCAAGTGCATTTGTAGTTTAGCTCTTGTTTGGTTTTTGGTACACATGCTTGCTTCCTTGACCTGTTGCACTATAAGATTCATGTGTACTTCTGGTTAGCATATTTAGCTTGGTTGTCTTGAGCACATTTGTATATATGATGCTTTGACTATTGAGGCAGTGGCACTGATATTTGAATCTTCATTTTCTCTTCATTATTGAGGTATACTTTTGTTGGATATTGAACTTGGTTGATGCACTTGAAACTGTAACTCTGGTTCCATATCCGACCAGTTACATTTTATTCTTGTGTCCGTCACCTTTCATTTTTGTTTTCACTTGAACTTCATCTTGATTTTTGGAATTACACCTGTGTTGAGTCCAGATTTAAAGCTCCGGTTTGACCTTGTGCTCGTTTGTGATTTCACTTGAGTTGAACCCGACTTTGATTTGGGTTTGACCTTGTGCTCACCTGTCCCTGTAATTTTATCAAGTGTATATATCGACGTGCATGGCTTTGTGGCATATCCAGTGATACACTGTGTATGTCACAAGCTGTTCGTGTATGATGAATTCAAAATTAAATGATGACGAACAACCCAAATAACTGAGGCAAATATTATTTTCAAAATCACATTTTATTTTATACTGCAAAAATATTTTATTTTCAATTTTACTGCGTCAATGTATATTTTTGCAGATTGCTCAGATGCTGGATTCACATTGGAATGAAGTTGAAGATAAATATGAGTGTGAGTGATATGTAGTGAGGTGCAAATGTAAATGCGAATTGTGATGTAATCAAATTTGTATTGTAATTGAAATTGTATATATATAGTGAGAGCTTGAATTTGTATTATTCAAAATTTTAATAAATATTTGTTTGACTAAAATATCCGTTTGAATTCAAATTCTGCGTTATTTATTTTATTCAGCAAATATTTATTTAATCCGTGAAAATAAATAGTACATTAACAAATACATTTAAATGAATATATGTATGTTTATTATCATCAAACAAAAATCATATAGTCGCATATTTAACAATCTCCCCCTTTTGATGATAACAAACATAAATTTAAGATTTTTAATTTTTTTAAATGTATTTGATCATTCAATTTTCTCCCCATATTTGAATGCTTCCTCTCTATACAAAGCTTCCCCTTCATATATGCGTACAATTAAAAATATGCGAATGAGTCTAGATGCAAATAGAAAATATTTGACCTTTATTTATCAAAATCTTAACTTTTCTCTCCCCCTTTTGTTATCGGCAAAAGATTAATAGTGATAGAAAAATAGGGATAAAGTGATAGATATTAATACAAAATTAAAACTCAGATGAATATAAGTACTAAATTTCAATAAAAAATCAAACAAAAATCATAAATACCCTGTTAGGCGCATATTCCACGTTTAGAATGATGGGAATGATGTCATCATATAAAACCATACAGTTTTGTCTATTTGTGGTATATTTATATCAGGAATTTGAATATCTACCAACCATGCATAACCATTAGGACTTTTAAATGAGATTAGTAGTATTCCAATTTTATTTTTAAAAAATGAATTCAAGTATCTTCTAACCACGCATAACCGTGAGGACTTTTAAATGGAATTAGAATCAACTAGTTTATTTAATAAATCAATTTTGATATGCGTTCCATACATGCATAACCGTGGGGACTTTTAAATGAGCATGGAAGCACATAACAAATTCCAAGTAATTCACCCATGCATAACCATGAGGACTTTTAAATGAGAGTGAATGCTTTGGATTTTATTTTAGTTATTTTATTATTATTATTATTATTATTTATTAAAAAATATAAAATGAAAGACGAATGATTCCTGTTTAAAGTACCACATATTAACAAACTATATTGAATTTTGATGAGTGATGGTCGTTAGAAATATGATAGAAATAGAGATGGTTATGGAATTTTTACCAACAAAAGGTTTTATAACTCTTGTTTAAATTTCTAAAGAAATTTACTAGTTATACCGTCTCGAGTCATAATATATGATAAATATCAACACATCATTTCTTTCAATCACAATTTATCTTTTTGATAATTAGTAGGGAGTCAGATTAGTCAGCTTAAAAAGCACGATTCACGACACTTTTCTATAACCTTTGAAATATAGTTCTAAACGCAACAAATCTTTTCCAATTCTTCTGTAAATTTTATTAAATGAATAATAAATTATTTTAAAGGTGCTTTGATGGATTTAAAAATTATTTTAAAGTGGTTAAATAAATAATTAAAAGTTAATTAAGTATGTTAAAAGATTTAGAGTCGATCAAATAACTTGACCACCTTATGTGTGACAAAGAGATAATGTCTAGGCTTGACTTTTAAAAACCAGTTTTCTACTCTCCCTGGCTATCTGGACTGCCCCGACGGAGGGGATAGTAAATTTGATTCCCTCGAATCAAAATTTCCTAAGGCATAAAGGATATAATTTTCCAAATATAAATAACTTTGATTTTATCGAAATAATCTTCTTATACTTAGTATTAAATTCCGAGGAGGGAACACATACTGTCCGTGTGAATTTAAAAGGTGTTTTAACCGTTAATCGATAGATAGTGAAGGTTGAATATGGAAATTGATGTTGAGTAGAATTAGTATAATTTCTATCGACCATTTTTAACAAAATAATGTTTTCCAATATGACTTATGAAAATGATTTGGAATTGATTCAGTTCCTGTACTTAAAAATTAATTAATTTGGGTTTATATTAAACGGTGTCGTAAATAATATTATTTTGACCCATTTTTAAGATTATGATTTGGGAATCTTCGTTTAAGTAAATAATTAAGAAATATTTTCCTAAGTAAAGAATGAAATGATTTGGAATTTAAAAGGGTTTTAAGTAATCAAAGGATATGACAAGAGAGGTTTAATGATTCTGTATATACCAGAAAAATATGTCTTAAAGATATGTATCTTCAGAAGATATTTTTGATAAAAAGAAATTAATCAATTAAATAATAATTCCCTATTTACCTAACATCTTTTTATCGATGATTGGTTCAAAGGAACCAAGGTCGGATTTGAGTAATTCTTATCCAGAAATGACTTTGAACCAATTTACGCATTCAAAGTGAAGACATTGAAAATGATTTGGAAGATGGAATATAGGGCTACTTGTCACTGACCCTCATAGGAAATTTCCCATACTATATCTGTGTTGTTAAAGCACTCGAGAGATTCAATGTGGCGAATGTGCAAAAAGTCATAGCGGGAATACATCGAAGATATAGCGAGATATAGCGGATGACTCTAAAATAGCATATAAAACTCGTACTTAACTTTTTTACAAATATATAAATGGTAACTAAAGGAAAAATTAACATTCAGTTGAATTATAATTAATGCATAAATAATTTTAAATAAAAACATGTGCCAATAGACTGTAAATAAACGTAAAACTATTATATAGCATAGTTGAATTTAGTAAAATATTATAGTATTTGGATTTCTAATAATATACTAAAAATTCAATGAAATAAATTAATTTCATAATTTTTATAATGTATAAATGTCATTTTTCAATTCATTTCTTTTGAAGAAGATATGGTGAATATATCGAAATAGTGGGATATAGCGGGAATAGCAAGGCTTAAAGCGAAAAGGCTATATTTGGGGCTATATGGAAAAATCGTAGTGGTAGAAATTTGGTATGAAATATAGCAGGATTATAGTGGGGTAATAGATGGGCATTAACTGTATAGTACCTTATTATGTGGCAGTAGTTCTTAATTTGAGATCTTTGATGCAAGGACTTCTCGCTATTAATCCTAGAGGTAGTCCTCGATAGGATGTGGTAGGAGAGTGCCTTTGGATTCTCCTTTTTCTAGACAACTTGTATAGACGAATGTCAAACGTTTCTAATTACATTGATTGATCTCTGTGAACGTATCATCTATTTGGTGGCGGAGAAGGCGACTTCTCTTAGCTTAACACCCTTTCCTGAGACATACGAGCTCAGGAGTTATACGTTTGTAGAAATCAGTTGTGTGATCATGGAGTGGTAGTGTGGCGTTCAAAGTGGAATTTTGTCATGTGATAGGTAATCATTACCTCAGGCCTCATTACCCGAAAATGGCTAAAGAGGGTAGATGCGGCAGAGCTTTGTGGGTCGTGCCCATTAGGAGATAGTAACCATCTTTCTAGATTACTCTCTATATATCAACTATGTGGTGTGTGCTTCGGGATCCCGTTAAAGGTCGATAACGACTGGGGTGATGTCATATTCAGTGCTCTCTAGAAAAAACGTAGGCTGATTATGTTTTGGTATAGGTTTTGGATATCTGGGCCCTAAGTATATCCCTCTAGAGGTACACTATACAAAAGGTAGTCCCTCACCTTGTAATTATGTGGAATCCATTTTCTAAGCGATCCCTGTAAGATTTTGATTATAGAACCTACTTTGTAGGTAGTATGCTGGAATTTAATAATGTAACAATTTCGGCTAAGATTCTTAAGTTTATTTGCAAATGTTTTTGAAAAAATTCATTAAAATTAATATTAAATGATTTTGCGTAGCAAATGTTTTGGTTATCATAAGATAAAACATGTTCCCTGTTTATGTATGACATGGTCTTATGAGATACCTTTTGTTTTCAAAACATCCGTATTTTGAGTTTCTCACGCCAGTCCCATGACCGACCCGGAGTTTATTTTTCGTTTCCCTTAAACTCTAGGTGCCTTTATTTCCCTAGGTAGCCAAGTAGTTAGGAAGCTTGGAGAATTTTGGAATGAAGTATGGAGAAATTTGGGTCTTCTGAAGAAGTTATCTATATTCCACTGTATCTGCATTCTGTCTACCGGCACTTGTAAGGATATACCATTATAACTAGTATGGATGGGTTAGTACATGCCATAACTCCGGTAAATCACTTGAACTGATTGTATGCATCTTCCATATGTAAAATTATAAGTTATTTTAATGCGGCGCGAGATTCTGTTTGTTCTATCTTTATTTTCTTTTACCCCGTGATTATGTGCGTCTCTGACACTTGAATTTGCGACACATGAATACCGAGAATGTATTAGTTTCGATTTTCGAGGGTCGAGGAGGTGGGTCGTCACATAACTTGATGCAACTAATAATTTCTATATGGCATGCTCCCATTATTTCCGCCAGTACCATAACAGCGTACGAAATACGAAGCTCCATTCAACAACTTAATAAAGGCTATTTATTCCACCTACTATAACCAGTTTACAATCGAGAGTTTTTAGATCAAATATCTTGAACTCAAAGAAATAAATCATATATAAAATAGTTTTCTATATAAAAATACATTTTGAAATATAAATTATATTTCTCATTCCAATGTAAAGTATATATTATTATTTAATGATTCTTGTTCCTGAATTTAATTATGAAACCGAAGTGACCATTCCCTCTCTTCACCCCAACTGTGTCATAAGTTACATCCACCCTAACACATTCAAGTTCCTTTCTAAATGGCCGAACTACTCAATAGAATCCCTTATTGCAATATTAGAATGAAGTCTTTACAAAAGTGCATTTGATCATCCTTAAACTTTCAAGGATATCAAATAAATTACACTTTATGTAAACTGATCAAACTGACATTTTAGTGATCATATTCTTAGATCTATCATATAGACTTTGGTCCAACGTTGCATTTAACATAATAAGGTCATTGTTCCAATCGATTATATTGAATATATGATCTCATACTATGGTTCACTTGCTTATTTCGAATGAACTAATTTCATTAAGGTTTCGTACATTATGAATTATGGTCATTAACCATATAACATTCAAAGTGATCATATATGGATCAAATATCCATATTCTTGCATTACTTTTAGGATTCAAAACTCATAGAAGGTAATACACGGTGTTAGGAAAATAAGTTATAAGCGACGAAGTTATGAATGTATATGGTAGTTGTATAATTAGGCACTTACATGGGTCTTGAAACAACATGACAAATATTTATTGGTAAGTACACTTTATGTTTCTATTTGTCAATCTTAATTTATTTCATTTGTATATTTTGATTGATAAGCATTTTAACAGTTATACTAATTGCATAAATTTATTAAAGTATATTAGTATAACTTTGTATTGCATATGTTTATACAATATTAGAATGGCTAAATGTTACCATTTCATTTTTCTAATAAGGCTCTTGCTAGTTTTTAATATCCTAAGACGAAACATAGAAATCATTCGACTTCTCTAATGGTGTTAGAACTCCCTTGCATTGGGATTTTGACTTTGAGTAATATCAATAATTCATACTCCCATTATTGATGGATAAATCATTGTCTGTTGTATTATATGCAGCTCCTTGCTTGTGGTTCTTTGTCCTGATCTCTTTTCGACCATGAGGAATATCAACAAATCGAAAGAGATTATTCACTTATACCTACCTTTTTGAGACAGCCCAAGTATAAATGTGCGTACCTTGAGGAATATCAGCAATTATGTACATATATATTATCCCATCTATTCAATATATTAATAGTGCTACACATAACATCTGTACCTTGAGGAATATCAATAACTATTTTAATTAATTATAATTAATTTTGGAATATGTGTGTGTGTTATCTTTACATTTTAAGATAATGTCACATATATCAAAATAATATTTTTAATTTAATTAATTATTCATTTAATTAATTTAATTAAGTATTAATAGTTTTAGAAAATAATTATCTTATTTTCAAAACAATTTTGAAAATTATTTTGTTACATTTATGAAATCATTACTTATTTTAAATTAAGCTATTAAATTTGAAATATTAATTTTACTCGTTTTAAATTTGACCTTTTAAATTTAAAATCTTAATTTAATTTCAAAACAGATTTTGTGTAACAACCTTGTATTTTGTGATTATTTTAATTGTATATTTTGATTATTTTAATTGAAAATCCTAATTTAAAAAAATTATTTTATTTATTGATAAAACTTTATTTTATTTAATAAAATGAATAATTTTGTTATTTTAAATATTAATTTTGATTTGTATGTGGATTATAATTTCAAACCTGAATATATTGAATATTTCTAGAAAATGTGAATTTTGGTCAATCTGGTCAAACTTTGACTTTTAAATTTAAAATTTAAATATTTTAAAATTTGAATTTTATCTTTTATTATGAAAGTAAATTAAATTCAAGAATGCTGCTTTTCGTTTTGTTAAAATCTGATTTATATTGTGAAAGCTATGCTTTTTACGATATTGTATGTAAAATTGGTTTATTTATCAAAATTGTTTATTTTAGTTTTTATAAATAATATTTTTATTTGTCAAAACATGTTCTAATGTGTGTAATATGACATGTTATGTATTATTTTATTTTTAAAACATTTTTAAAAGTGTAGTTATAATTTTCAAATGTTAATGTATGTTTACAAATTTTAAATGCTAGTTCCAATATATTAGCTATTTTCTTAATTATTTTCTATTTTTCCTTAAATTATATTTTTATTTTCTTTTCACTTTATTTGTTCAGATTTTTATTTATTTTATTTATTGAAATTTTTGTTTGTTTAAAATGAATAAAAGAAAAAGGAAATATAAAGAATTTAAAACCTTTCATATGCCATAACCTTTCATATGTCATTTGTCTTTTCATTTCAAGTGCCATTTGAATTTAATTTTGCTGACCCTATTGTCTTTCTTCAGCCGTGTATCCCCTTTGTTTTTCATGTGAATTTGTTCCTCTCATCACTCAACTCACGGCTATGACAAGAGAAAACAAAAATATGGCTTCCATCTTCTTTTTCTTATTCCTTTCTATTGATTTTTGCTTGATATCTTCACATTCTTCATAGCCTCAACACCACCATCTCCTCCGACCACTAACATCATCTCCACCTCCTCATACACATCCTACAACCATCCCTCTCCTCTATCCATAGCAGGCCGTGCACCCTCCTTGATTAAAACTCCATAAAAATGTGTGCAAACCTCTCCAAAATTGCCTTGGCCGAACTATATCATCACCTACCCTCCATATCTTGCTTTGTCCACCCCCTTAGCCACCACCACCACTTGCTACATGACCTTTTGCCACTGCTACACCATCACTCTCCACTGTCCAGACCTACACAAGCTTGAGCCGAGCCCAAGCAATGACATAGGCCGAGCCTAGATGGTGAACCAAACTCCCTTATGCCTTGATCTTTGACATTGCATGCCTTGTAACTCCAACCACTTCACATTTTTGTGCTTGCTATGCCTTTGTGATGCCAAACCAGATCCTTTTCCACCTGAAAACATGTGTGGCTGAGCCCTAAGCATGTATGGCCGAGCATACATGGAGTTGTGGTCAAGAAAAAATGGTTGAAAAGCTTGGCAATGTCATTTGTTGCTTCTACTTTCCTATTGTTTCAGTTAATCTTTGTATTGTATATATATGTTTATATTGCTTTGTTTAATTGTTATGTTCAAGACCATATCTTAGCTCTCTCTCTCATTTGAATCAAAGTCGGGGCAAATCGTGTTTGCCGTGCCCTTGGAATCGTGCTTGTGTGTTGTTTTGGTTTCTAGCTTCGTAAAAGGTGAGTTTTTCTCACTCCGACATATTTACTTTTGAAATCGTAAATTGATGACAAGTGTTTAGTAATTAAAATGTTTATGCAAGTTAATGATGATTATATGATATGTTTTTTCTGTTATTACCATGTTAAAACTGTTAATTATCACCTGACATCTGATATATGACTGTATATTATGACATTGACATGTTAGTATAATTGTTTATGCATTTATTCACACTGCAAGTTTCCTATTAGAATAGAATCACAATGGGTTGAAATGATACACACCCGAACGGACATTAGAATAGGGAGAAATCATTATGGGCTGAAATGATAGGCCTGAGTGATTTTTATTGTATTTTATTTTACTTGGAATTGCGGTTTTGAAATGATAGAACCCGGGTTTCTATTTAAACCTAGGTTTGAAAATTATATACTAACCCCATGGTATATTTTAAATGATTTTTATTAAAATATGTATTTTTAAAAGTATGAATTTTGATTTAAAAATATATATTTCATGGTATTAAGAAAGTTAAATATTAAGTTTTGAATTTGTTAATTTAAGTATGTAAATTTGAAGTAAATGTGATTTTTGACTATAAATTTTGTAACAACCCGCATATTTATCGATTTTATATTTAAATATTTTATTTAAATATTTTATCGTTAGTCGGATTTTAGTCTGAAAAGCTACTTTTTGCATACGGTCGAATTAGGGCTCGGGACCACTCCCATTGAGTTTAAAATGCCGTTTGCGACCTTTTTGAGTATAAGCTTCGATATGTTTGGAGAAAGTTGATTTCTGCTACTTTTTACTTTGGGTTTGGTTTTTGGGCTCAACCCTATGTTAACTTATGCTCAAATCTGAGCCACTCTTCCCCACTTACCCTCATTCTCTTCTCATTTCAGTTTTTAGAGTGTTAATGGTGGGAGAGATTGGAAATTAAAATTCCAAAACCCTAGTTTCCCTTGAAAATCAAATTCCTTGCTCCAAACTCAAGAAGAACCCATTGGTAAGCTTCTCTTCTTCTTCTCCAACTTATTCTCTTACCAATTTCAGAAATTCCTAAACCTAATCTTGGGAATGTTCTTGTTTTTGAGCTTAGATTCAAGCTCATTTGGGTTGTGTTGAAGAGAGGTTGATTCTCCATTTGCTTTCAAGCTTCTTCTTGTTCGATTTTGTGAAAAGGTGAGATTTTTATCTCACATCTATGACTATAATTATCTTTGGTTGTTGGGTATGAATTCCTAACACTTCTTCATGTGCATTTGCTCTTGATTTGGATTGGTTTTGTGAATACTCCAAATTTTGAGTTTTTAAGTCAAATTTGTGTGAAATCCTTTTATGGATGTTTGATCATGCTTTTGGTGATGCATCGAGGAGCATATAGGGCCGGGTTGCCGATTGGCATAAATCCTTAGAGCCAATGTTCGTTCGGTTGCATTTTGGAAGAGTTTGCTCTTCATTTGAATAAGGTTGAAAAACAGCCCAGGCATGATTTAGTCGACTGAAAACTCTGTTCAGTCGACTGAACCTGAAACCCGAGAGTTTCCAAGCATGATTCAGTCGACTGAAAATCTCTGCACAGTCGACTGAAACTGGAAACAGAAAGTTTCCTGAACCTGGAAAATTTCCATGTACAGGGTCAGTCGACTGAAAATCTCTGTTCAGTCGACTGAACCTGCTGTTTGAGTCCAATTTGCCTTTTTGGATTGAACTTCCAATTTAAATCGATTCGTGATAATCCTATTTGTTGTTATCATCTATTATGACTTTGATGACTCTTTTTAGGGATTTTTGAATATCCATTTCGATGGATCCTTTATCGATTTCGTTGGATTTTATTCACGTCTTCGTATGTGAATTTTTGTGATTGATTGTTCTTACAATCTTCTTCGTGATTTGTCACTTTAAAAATATAAAGGTTTTCTATACTAGTAGTAAATTTCAAAACTCTTTCCTCAAACGATTTCAATACTATTTTAATACCAAATTCGTTTATAAAACCGTTTTCCAATCTATTAGTATATACAAACCTTTACCTCACTCGTATGAGAAATCTAATTAAACGGCTTAGTAAAACAAGTGGTATGAAACGCTTGTGTTTACTTTGTCAGTTAATTCTTGGACTTGTTCGATTGAACCTCTTGTGACAATTTTCTAGTGGAGATTTACAGTTTGTTCGTAAATATTTAAGTTAAGCAAGTGGTTATGGGACATGAGGCTAAACTTTTATATTTACTAGCTTAGTGTAATTGACACTTCTCGATGATCATGACGATCATTTTTTGTGATTTAGACTAGCAATGTGCGATGTCTCTTTGTCTGCGTGGGAGACTAAACCCCGTTCATGTGTCAAATTTGTGGGGTAGCTACCCACGGTCTTCGGACCATTCGTGTGTCAGGTCTTCGGACCATTCGTGTGTCAAATTAATGGTTAGATACCATGAGATAGCTTCTCGTTCATGTGTTACAGCTGTTGGTGAGTTTTCATGCTCCCGTTCATGTGATAGGCCTCCCCCCTTTATGATTTCTGGATTTCTTGTGTAGATTCCTAGAATTTGTGTTTCACCAATTTTCGTGATTTTCATTGATAAGTTTTATCAATATTTGTGCATTGGTGAATTTGTGTGTCATTGACCTTTGTGATTTCTGGATTTCTTGTGTAGTCTTCTGGAATTTGTGTGTCATTGACTTTTGTGATTGACATTGATATTATCGTCAATATTTATGGTATGGTGAACGAAATAAGGAGTATGACGTTTCTTTGATTCTTGTGTAGATTTGGTGACATTGATTAATCTCTTGATGATTATCAACTAAGTGTGTGTGTGTGTGTGTGTATATATATATATATCACAGCTTGGCATTGTGATTATTATGTGTTTAGTCATATCTCTTATTCTATATCGTTTCATCTTATATTTATAGTTAGACTGATCCGTTTATTATTTTCTTATTAAATAATACTCGGGTCAGACCGAGATGTTACAGGTGCTTCTGCTTGACTTCTCATCCGGGATTAACTCCTTGACCTTTTGGGTTAACTACTTAGATTAGTAGTTATTTTGTTGTATACATTTGAGATATAGACTCCTTAATGTATACTTATTCTTTTGTGTAGTTCATGTAACTATTCTTTTGTGATATTGTGGATCTTTTTAGACCACTACTCTGATGTACACTTTCTAGTGTAATATTCATATCTTATTCCGCCTTTGTGATATGAATTGTCTGTGACTGATTTGTGTTATGCTTATTTCTATATTTGTTTTCCGAAGGATTTATATAGCCACCGTGTAGTAGCTTTGAGTTTGTGTCGGTATGTCGGATTTCCTCTTGAAATAGAATGCATGTTATATTATCTGACATATCGGTGCTCGCGCAAAGAAATTACATGGATGGTCGCTCCTCAACAGCCTTATTCTCCGTGCTAGTCGACAACATTCACCGTAATGTTCTTGGTTAGCGTGGGTATAGAGGTGGGGCGTCACAAATTTTATTTTCAAAAATGTAAGTAAATAATGGAAATTAAATTTAAAGTTTTGAAATGATATTTGAAGAAAATGTTAAGTTTTGTTGAAATTTATAAGTTAAGAAATAGTGAAATTTTGACTTAACGAATGAAAGTGAGTTTTAATTGGATATTTAATTATAAATTTTTGTTGTGATAAATCATATGTTAAGTTTATTTAAATGTGAAATTTTGAAGTCTAGAAATATGATTTAAATTAAAATGTAATTTTTTTTAAGTTTAATGTTTCTGAAGTTATAACAAAATCTGGAATTTTATTAATAGCATTTCTAAAATGCTATAGTTTTATGATAGCACTTTAAAATGTTATTATTTTGAATTTAACTATGTTTGAGGTAACTAAATATATATTACGGCATTTTATAAATGCCACTGTTCCTAAACTAAACTATTTTGGAAATTTTAAGCTACGATGGCACTTTATAAATGCTGTCGTTGCTATATTTTGACAATGTTTGAAATATTATAGATTTAACACTATTTGAGTCGTATTTTAAAGTGTTAAATGATTTAACTTTTGGAATTGATTATTTGTGAAATTTAAGAAGTTTGAATATGTATTTAATATTTAAATTTGAATTTTTAAGGAATTTATATTGAATTTGAAATTAAATAAGGTTTACTTGGTTATGTGTTAATTTGAATGAAATGAGATAAATGAATTTTTGAATGGAATTTTGAAATGTATTTTGTAATGATATTTGAAATAATAAATAAATGAAATTTATGATTTTTAAAATGATATTTAAATTTGAATATTTGAAATTGAATTCAAATAATGATTTGATAATGAGGTTTTGAAAGGATATGAATTTTGATGATTTAAATGGTTTGGAAATGATTTGATCTTTATTTTGAGAAAGAATATGAATTTGGAATTATCTTTGATTTTGATAAATGAATATTTGAAGCTTATATTTGTATGAAAAGATATTTGGTTTAATTGTAATTTAAGTTTATTTAAACAATATTGGATTTATGAAATGAATATTTTCAAAACTAAATAATAATGAAATTAGATTTGAGATATGAATATATGAAATTATAAAGTTTAGTTTTGAAATGTGGGATATTAAAGTTTGGAAATATATTAAAAATTGGATGGTTTATTTTGTAGATCAAATCAATATTTGAAATTTATAAGATTTGAAAAGTTTTGTTGGAAAACTGAATTGAATTGAAAACGATGGTTTGATTTGAGTTAAATTGGAAATTTGAAATTTTGGTTTAATTGCATAAATTTGTAAAATGTAAAGAACTAAAGGAATGTTCCATGATTTCAAATGTATGATTTCAAAATGTTATGATTTTCAAAGTGTAATGATTTCAAGTATTTTGGTTTCGGAAAAGTTATAACTTTGAAAGTATTATAACTTTTCAAAGGTGAATATATGTTTGAAATGGAAATGATAAACTATTTTGATTTGAATATAGTTTTGAAATAAAAATGATTTTGGTTTCGAAGTATGAACTGTTTTGATTTGAATATAGTTTTGAAATAAAAATGATTTTGGTTTCGAAGTATAAACTATTTTGATTGAATAAATAGTTTTGAAATAAAAATGGTTTTGGTTTCGAAGTATAAACTATTTTGGAAGGAATATAATTTTGAAATTAAATGATTTGATCTTTTTGAAGTATAAGCTATTTTGAAATGACCACGGAGTTATAATAACGTTTGGTTGTAAAGAGACCGGGATCAGAAGTTGTCATACTCTTTGCCAACTCTGAAAACCACTTTAACAAACGTGTACGCGGTGGAGATTCCAGAATGAAGTAGGATGGTGGCGACGTTCTTGAGTTATATTACGAGGACCCAACTCCCGTGAGTTGGCATAAGGTGGCTAAAACAGAAGCGATCTCGGGCCAAGTGAGGTCATTCCTCCGATCGGACACATTCCTTCGATACTATACTCTTACTTGTGATTGATTAGACGGTTATCCTCCGATTTTGATATGGGAGTGTGTTCCGATATGGGCGGATGTGGCTGCTGCGTTACCACCGGCCTGTGTGCATAATTGGTATATCTACCCTAGCATTGCCTTGTGTGCCATATCACCTACCATACCGAGCCTTTACTACAAGTTTGTTTTTCTCCCGTAGCCCGTGTGGTATCCTCTGATAGTCTCCCGGTCTGGAGATATTGTAACAACCTTGATTTTAGCATTATGTGAGAATATTAAATTATAACGGCGATTATAATTTAATAGTGTAAATTAATAATTAATATGGAAATTAAATTGTTTATTGGGAATAAACAATATATTTGAGGATAAAATGAGAAAATAGAATTTTGAAAACTTTAGTAAGATGGTTTGAGATAATAAACCGAAGAAAATGTGTTTTATTTAGAGTTAATGCAATAATTTTGTAAATTATTGCTATTTACTTCTTTTAATGATTTTTAAAAAGAAGTAATTAATTTTAAGATGAGATATATCTAAAATAATGATGGAATTGAATTTAAAAATATAATTTAGTGTAAAATTATATTTGAAACGAGTTATAAAATTTATTACACAAAAATATTACTTTTGTGTAATTTATAATGTTAAGTACAATGGGATTTGTAATTAAAGATGTAAATTTGTTATTTATTAAAAAAAGAGAAATATGATGATAAAATGTTTTAAAAATATAAATAATCTTTTATTTTGAGTATCTAACATTTTATCATCATGAATATGAAGTTTTATAAATTTTTGATATGAAATAAAGTTGAATAGATGATTGAATTTGAAGGTGTGTCTTGTTATGATTAACTTATAACCTAAGCTAATTTTCCTAAACATTTGGACTCTAGCCCATTAACATACTTCACTTAGCCTGTTAGAAAAGAAATGAGAAACATCTTTCTCTTCCTCACGTTCATTCTCTATTCACAGTAAAACAAACCCGAAACCATTTGTGACGCCCCACCTCTATGCTCACAATAACAAAGAGTATTAAAAGAAATACTATCCGTTATTACGAAGAATAAGGCTGGATAAGAGCGGCCATCCGTAGTTAGGCCTTACACTGGTATTGGTTATCTCGATAGGAGTGGTATATATTTTCAATTTTCATCTCTTATTTATTTACTCCCATCAACATATCCAATTCCAGTATAAAACGAACTACAACGGTTCATAATAGTTTAGGACAATAGATATAATAATAACCCAGATAATATAAATGCGGAACACAGATAAAACAAAAATGTATCATATATACAATAATTGATGTCAGTTACAATACATTTGACACAATACATATGATACAACTACAACATTTGACTCTGGAAGTTATATATACAAGTACATTATCGACTAATATACATGAATACATCTCAACCTATACTATGACACGACAACTCCAAAAGATATGAAAAGTCTTCATAGCTCAAACGGCAACCCAAAGCAAGATATCTACAACCTGAAATAACTCGGGTCTGACCCGAGTATTAAATTCAAAAGAAAATAATACACGGGTCAGTCTAATTCAAACTCGGTTATTAATGCACAGAAGCAATAATAATCAAATATCAAATAGACAACAGTCACAGAAATCTCGTATATCCAATTCTCCAATAAGAGAATCGGATAACGGTAAATATAATACAAAATAGTGTTAAACAACAAATCAGCAATTGAAATATCAATTCAAAATGTTAATACTGTGCGGCTGCAGTGCACGCTCGCGTGCATTGCCTCGCCACACAACATATGATAACAGCACAACTCCAAATATTAACAGCAAATGATAAGCCAGAAATCAAAATATCCAACCCAGATTGGTCAGAGAAACCACTGTACAAAGTGGTGAAAGCAAACCGAGATGGCAACATGAAACTACACCAAAGGGATGTCTTCCAGAGATAATAAATATGTGTAACCAAATAAGGCAACACAGCAACAACTAAATCGTTTAAGCATATGAACGCAAGTAAATGTCACTGAGAAGCAATGTTTAGCGTACATATGAATCAATTTCATATGTACAACAAACACAAAGGACAACTCAGCAATGCAAGTGAATCTCAACCCAAAGGAGAGATATAAACAAAGATATAACACGTATGCAACTGTAAAACTTGACAATAATAACAAAGTCAAGTATATCAAGCCATAATTTCACAGAACAAAAAAAATCAAAATACAATTTCAAAATATTGAATTGGACAAAACAATTCAAGTAATAGAAATATCACTTAAAAACATCAATTCTGGTAGGGCTGCAGTACACGCACGCGTGTACTGCCTCGCCACTACAGCCTGAAATTCACAAAAGGTCAACGATAAGGCAACACACTGTGGTACAACAACTAAAAGAAAACTGCATGTACAACCAAGCAGTGTACAGTGAAACCCTAGTGTGCAAGTGCTAGTATCAGTGTCCAACAAGCACATGAATGAAGCTAACCACCAACCAATGATACAATGAACCACATAATGAATATGGCACACAGCAACAGAGGTATGGCAACAATGAAATCTATGAACCAGCATAAGCAAGTGAATGCAAGGGTCGACCAAATGACACAGTGCCATCCCAATGAAACGAAAATAATGAAATGGTTGTAAACAAAATATATGAAACTGCTCCAAAGAGATGACAACATATATGCTACAGATTTGAAACTCAAAGGTAATCACGAATCTCAACTACAGCTCCGAGCAGATAGCAAAATGACATAACAAGTTATACATGTGAAACAGGCTGCAAGCAATACATGAACACATGTATGAATTGAATAAACAAACTTCATTACCCATAATGACAATGCATACTACAGGTTTGGGTAACATGAATGTACAATCATACCTGTATAAACTTGACATGCAGGGATATAAAACTAAACCTTGTACACAGTGGCTAGTATATCTACCCAGACTTTGATGCATTTACATTAAGGCAATGCCGAAGTTAGGTAATGGTAATCAATGCCTAAATTGAACAATGCAAATAGATCAAACCAATGGCCAATGCCAACTTTAAAACCAATTATAAAGCAGTGTCAATGAATAATGCAAGCAAATTAACAACTACATATACTGTGGTGCAGCATATAACAAGTGAAGGCTAGCACATCAAAGAGCAACAAAATGATGAAATTCCAAGTCACAAAAATTCTGTGCTTCCGAGGTCAAAATAATACCTAAGGCATGTTCGAACTATTACAAATAAAAGCCATGGTTGCCCAAGAATTCGAACAGGTCAAAATGCTCAAAAATCAAACTCAAGAACAAAGGCTACAACAGCAGGTGAAAGTCATGCATACTACAGAGATGACCAGAAGTGACAATGTTACAAATGAACGAAGTCAAAAAGGAAACCACTGTGATGAACAAGTCATCAACAAATTAAAGTATACGACAACTACAAAATGAAGAAAACAGCAAAAACAGAATCAACTATATGGGGACGGTGACCAAAATCATCAACATCGAACAAAATCAAGTTTGCAGTCGAAGGCACTACAAGTCCAATTAAACCCGAGGTCCACAACATCAAGTCAAGACTGTGGCAACTAAGGCTACAATCGAGCAAGTTCACATTTTACTAAAACAAATTGCCCAAAGTCAAAGAGAAAAGAACCAGCAATTTCCAACCGTGACCAAGAGATCAAAAATCAGGAATCAAAACCAAGGATATAAATCAATCAAACAACGAAATTCACAGATTTGAACAAGCCAAAAATCACTAGAAACTTGAATTAGATGTGAGTAATCAAAATTACTCACCTTTGATTCGAAGTCAAACTCCATCAAAATAGAAGCAGCCGAAGAAGCAACAAGGAAGCAATCGATCGAAGCTACTCGCGATTATTCACGCGATCGAACAACATAAAGTCGACGCTTCGCAAAAACCCTGATTGTCGAAGAGGAAGAAAAGGAACGACCACCATTTTTATTCTTTTCGTATGTTTTAGTTTTAGGGTTTCGAAAATGAAAAAAAATCAATTGAAGGGGAACGGTATTTGTTTCAAAATTTATCACAGCCCCAAGCCAAAGAAACTTTGCCCAAAATTAAATTTTAAAGCCCATAAAACAATTTAACCAATTTCAAACAAATTTCAACCGATTCCAAAAATTCAAATAGCCGTTAGCTATCCACGTTAACCGTTTAACGACGATAATCAATTGATGCAAAATACTGGGTTGTTACAGACTCCCCTCCTTATAAAAATTGCATCCCCGCAATTTTCATAATTAAAGGCGTCAATAACAATTATTTTTCTAACATAAACTGGTTAAGCTAGAAAAATAAAGGTTAAGAACACAAATGCTAAAGAAATCTTTTAATTTCATAAAAGAAATTCACAATTTTCAACAAAATCTAGCTATCAAATAGATAATCAGAAAACAACAAAGCTGAATAAATGCAATTATCACCAATATTCAATTATCAATTAGATAGCCAGAATATAGAAATCACAAACAACAATATCTAATTATCGATACGATAATTGATCAACAAAGATAATTAGAAAACATGAACTTCATAATCAGCAAACTCTAACTATCAACAGAGATAGATAGAAAACAGCAATTCAATATAACCAACATAATCTAGAATCAATTAGAGACTAGAAAATCTTATAATCAGCAAAATTAGCAATTATCTAATTATCAAAAACAATAATCAGAAATCTCAAATCACAAATATCCGGTTACCAAAAACGATAATCAAATCAACAAATATTTAACTATCACAATCGATAATCAAATCTCAAATCAACAAATATTTAATTATCAAAACGATAATCAAAATCAACAAATATCCGATTATCAAAAATGATAATCAAAATCAACAAATATCCAATTATCAAAAACGCTAATCAGAAACAACAAATATCCGATTATCAAAAATGATAATCAGAAACAACAAATATTCGATAATCAAAAACGATAATCAAAATCAACAAATATCCGATTACCAAAAACGATAATCAGAAACAACAAATATTCGAGTATCAAAAACGATAATCAAAATCAAAAAATATCCGATTATCAAAAACGATAATCAGAAACAACAAATATTCGATTATCAAAAACGATAATCAAAATCAACAAATATTCAATTATCAAAAACGATAATCAGAACTCATATCAACAAATATCCAATTACCTGCAGATAATTGGAAATAACAAATATCTAGAATCAATTAAGATAACTAGAAAATCATCATAAAAGGTGGATCGATCCCAACAAATGACGAGTTTTTAAGCTCGCCGCACGTGTATCAACAAATGGCCGAAGCCTACCAAGTACCCAACATAATTTTGGCGCCCAACAAATGACCCGGAGGTCCAACAAATGACCCGAAGGTCTGGTACTGGTATTGAACCGAAGGTCCAACAAATGACCCGAAGGTCCAACATAGTGGCTCGAAAGCACACGAAAATCATCAAATATTTCAATTAACGAGTCCGAAATTAACCAAAATAGCAAACGCACATGTCCCATACCACGTGTTTTACTAAATCGTTTAAATCTCTTCATCGTTTCCTTTGAAGTGCAAAATTGTGTATTCAAAATAACATTTCACATTCTCAAACGGACAAGTGCAGAATTAAGCGAATCAGTAAAAGAAAGGGGTCATAATCCTCGATTTTGCTGAAATATTTAAGTCACTTTCTCATTTTTTTGAAAACGCAAACTGCAAAACTTCTGGAAACAATTTCATTTATTTTATAAAAGTAATAATTTACATTCTCATATGGACAAGTCCGGAATTAAACGAATCAGTAAAAGAAAGGGGTCATAGTCCTCGATTTTGTTGAAACGTTTAAGTCACTTTCTCATTCTTCTGAAAGCGTAAACTAAAAAATAGAAAACAATTTTATTTTTAAAACGATTTGCAAATCCGTGATAAAAAAAAGCAGCATTAATGACAATTTCGATAAGAAAATTGTACTTCTCAAAACACCGTAGAAACGGATCTCAAAATCAGCGTTGCGGGATAACCGCTTGAAAACCCACTTTAAAATATGACGGATACTGAAGTCAAAGAGACAGTAATTTTTAAACGCCAAAATCTCATCAAAATAATTTGCATCAAAATATAACAACAGAGAATTTTCATTCATCAAAATGTCAACAAAACACCGTGCTTCGAAAATTTAGCATCGATGTAAAAATCCCGTTATAAAAAAAATAACGGCAACAAAATACGTTTAGAACCAAACATCGGTTCAACGTAAAAATAATGCGGTAACGTGCAACTTAAATTTGCACGTATGCTACAAAATGAACAAAGAAATCAGTCGAATATATCTTCAATGAAGATAATTCAAAACAACAAAAATCTCAACAAATTCACATAACCGTAATCGCTTAGAATCCTCAAATCGGATTCGAAATTTTCAAAGAAAACAAAATAAACACAGCTATGTAAACAACAATTGAAATTTATTTCAATTTCATATTTTGATTTTCAAATCAAAAAGGTTATTAGCCGTACTCAACGAAGACAGTCTCACTGTTTCCGCTGCGCATTCTGATAAACAGAACACAAATCAATCAATCATCAAAACACAACTTCACTTTTATTTTCAAATAAGGAAATTTAAAATTTTCATCATAATTTTAAAACTTTAGTTTTGACTCAAAGCACAATTATAATATCGACTAATAGTTGTAACACATGTTCCATCTAAGTTATGTTTTATATTATGTCCATAAACCCCAAGCTCTGATACCAACTGTGACGCCCCACCTCTATGCTCACAATAACAAAGAGTATTAAAAGAAATACTGTCCGTTATTACGAAGAATAAGGCTGGATAAGAGCAGCCATCCGTAGTTAGGCCTTACACTAGTATTGGTTATCTCGATAGGAGTGGTATATATTTCTAATTTTCATCTCTTATTTATTTACTCCCATCAACATATCCAATTCCAGTATAAAACGAACTGCGATGGTTCATAATAGTTTAGGACAATAGATATAATAACAACCCAGATAATATAAATGCGGAACACAGATAAAACAAAAATGTCTCATATATATAATAACCGATGTCAGTTATAATACATTTGACACAATACATATGATACAACTGCAACATTTGACTCTGGAAGTTATATATACAAGTACATTATCGATTAATATACATGAATACATATCAACCTATATTATGTCACGACAACTCCAAAAGATATGAAAAGTCTTCATAGCTCAAACGGCAACCCAAAGCAAGATATCTACAACCTGAAATAACTTGGGTCTGACCCGAGTATTAAATTCAAAATAAAATAATACACGGGTCAGTCTAATTCAAACTCAGTTATTAATGCACAGAAGCAATAATAATCAAATATCAAATAGACAACAGTCACAGAAATCTCGTATATCCAATTCTCCAGTAAGAGAATCGGATAACGGTAAATATAATACAAAATGGTGTTAAACAACAAATCAGCAATTGAAATATCAATTCAAAATGTTAATACTGTGCGGCTGCAGTGCACGCTCGCGTGCACTGCCTCGCCACACAGCATATGATAACAACACAACTCCAAATATTAACATCAAATGATAAGCCAGAAATCAAAATATGCAACCCAGATTGGTCAAAGAAACCACTAAACAAAGTGGTGAAAGCAAACCGAGATGGAAACATGAAACTACACTAAAGGGATGTCTTCCAGAGATAACAAATATGTATACCCAAATAAGGCGACATAGGAACAACTGAATCATTTAAGCATATGAATGCAAGTAAATGTCACTGAGAAGCAATGTTTAGCATACATATGAATTAATTTCATATGTACAACAAACATAAAGGACAACTCAGCAATGCAAGTGAATCACAACCCAAAGGAGAGACATAAACAAAGATATAACACGTATGCAACTGTAAAACTTGACAGTAATAACAAAGTCAAGTATATCAAGCCAGAATTTCGCAAAACAAAATAAATCAAAATACAATTTCGAAACATTGAATTGGACAAAATAATTCAAGTAATAGAAATATCACTTAAAAACATCAATTCTGGTAGGGCTGCAGTACACGCACGCGTGTACTGCCTCGCCACTACAGCCTGAAATTCACAAAAGGTCAACAATAAGGCAACACACTGTGGTACAGCAACTAAAAGAAAACTGCATGTACAACCAAGCAGTGTACAGTGAAGCCCTAGTGTGCAAGTGCTACTATCAGTTTCCAACAAGCACAATGAATGAAGATAACCACCAACCAATGATACAGTGAACCACATAATGAATATGGCACACAGCAAAAGAGGTATGGCAACAATGAAATCTATGAACCAGCATAAGCAAGTGAATGCAAGGG
Source organism: Allium cepa (assembly GCA_030765085.1). Classification (NCBI taxonomy): domain Eukaryota; kingdom Viridiplantae; phylum Streptophyta; class Magnoliopsida; order Asparagales; family Amaryllidaceae; genus Allium; species Allium cepa. The sequence goes on along the minus strand of CM060942.1, from coordinate 209,812,626 downwards.
TCGACCAAACGACACAGTGTTATCCCAATGAAACAGCAATAATGAAATGGCTGTAAACAAAATATATGAAACTCCTCCAAAGAGATGACAACATATATGCTACAGATTTGAAACTCAAAGGTAATCACGAATCTCAACTAAAGCTCCGAGCAGATAGCAAAATGACATAACAAGTTATACATGTGAAACAGGCTGCAAGCAATACATGAACACATGTATGAATTGAATAAACAAACTTCATTACCCATAATGACAATGCATACTACAGGTTTGGGTAACATGAATGTACAATCCTGTATAAACTTGACATGCAGGGATATAAAACTAAACCCTGTACACAGTGGCTAGTATATCTACCCAGACTTCGATGCATTTACATTAAGGTAATGCCGAAGTTAGGCAATGGTAATCAAAGCCCAAAGTGAACAATGCAAATAGATCAAACCAATGGCCAATGCCAACTTTAAAACCAAGTATAAAGCAGTGTCAATGAATAATGCAAGCAAATTAACAACTACATATACTGTAGTGCAGCATATAACAAGTGAAGGCTAACACATCAAAGAAAAACAAAATGATGAAATTCCAAATCACAAAAGTTCTGTGCTTCCGAGGTCAAAATAATACCCAAGGCATGTTCGAACTATTACAAATAAAAGCCATGGTTGCCCAAGAATTCGAACAGGTCAAAATGCTCAAAAATCAAACTCAAGAACAAAGGCTACAACAGCAGGCGAAAGTCACGCATACTACAAAGATGATCAGAAGTGACAATGTTACAAATGACCGAAGTCAAAAAGGAAACCACTGTGATGAACAAGTCATCAACAAATTAGAGTATACGACAACTACAAAATGAAGACAACAGCAAAAACAGAATCAACTATATGGGGACGGTGACCAAAATCATCAACATCGAACAAAATCAAGTTTGCAGTCGAAGGCACTACAAGTCCAATTAAACCCGAGGTCCATAGCATCAAGTCAAGACTGTGGCAACTAAGGCTACAATCGAGCAAGTTCACATTTTTACTAAAACGAATTGCCCAAAGTCAAAGAGAAAAGAACCAGCAATTTCCAACCGTGACCAAGAGATCAAAAATCAGGAATCAAAACCAAGGATATAAATCAATCAAACAACGAAATTCACAGATTTGAACAAGCCAAAAATCACTAGAAACTTGAATTAGATGTGAGTAATCAAAATTACTCACCTTTGATTCGAAGTCAAACTCCATCAAAATAGAAGCAGCCGAAGAAGCAACAAGGAAGCAATCGATCGAAGCTACTCGCGTTTATTCACGCGATCGAACAACATAAAGTCGGCGCTTCGCAAAAACCCTGATTGTCGAAGAGGAAGAAAAGGAACGGCCACCATTTTTATTCTTTTCGTATGTTTTAGTTTTAGGGTTTCGAAAATGAAAAAAAATCAATTGAAGGGGAACAGTATTTGTTTTGAAATTTATCACGGCCCCAAGCCAAAGAAACTTGTCCCAAAATTAAATTTTAAAGCCCATAAAACAATTTAACCAATTTCAAACAAATTTCAACCGATTCCAAAAATTCAAATAGCCGTTAGCTATCCACGTTAACCGTTTAACGACGATAATCGATTGATGCAAAATACTAGGTTGTTACACCATTCCTCTTTCTAAACCCTAGAGCTCTAAATCTTCAATTCCTACATTAATTTGCTAATTTTAATCAATCTAAAGGTATATTTCTCAGGTAATCAACTCCAAAACCTATTCTATTTCATCAAATTTGGATTTTTGCAATAGGTAGATTGTTAGTAATAGGGTTTTCTTGCTTGCATGTTGTTGTAGTGTTGTTTATAGGTTCTAGAAGCTAAAATTCAAGCAAAAGCTCCAACCTTTCTACATTAATTCGAGTTCTTGCATTCCTACAATAAGGTCAGTTAATCACTCACACCACTAGCTTTAATCTATGAAAATAATTGTTAGTTTCCATTTGAATTAATTGGATGAGATGTTGATTGAATTGCTTTCAAGTTGTGCTTTGCTGAAAATTGTTTGTGGAAAGAATTGCTGCTGTAAAAAAGCAATATCTTAGCGCAAGTTTACCCGAATTAGCTCAATCATTTTGTAGTTGAAAGAACATTCCATTAGCTACAACTTCACTTTTAATTACTTTCTGAAATTTTCTTGTTTATAGGGTCAAAATTTAGTTTGGATCTGATGTACACAGTTCTGCTCTGTGCAATTTGTTTTGTTGAAACCTGATCTTTAAATCACCATTACTTTTGAAAGATAAATCCAAATTGAGTGAGGTTTTTTTCAGTTGGAAGGTATAATAATAAGGAACAATTTTCATATTGAGTTTTCTGTAATTTAGAGGTTTGCTGTGTCAAAATCCAATTTTTCTACTGTTGTCCCGAGAACAAGAGCAATATTTGCTCTGTGCTTAAGGATGAAACTAAATTGGCCATAACTTCTTCGTTTTTGATCCAATTTTGATAATTTTAAATGTTTCGGAAAGCATAAATGATGTACTACAACTTTAATGTTTTGTGTTCTCTGTAATTTTGATGTTATCTATGTCAAAATCTGTAACGACCTGGTATTTTCAACCATTCGCATCCATTGTAAGTGTATAGATAGACACTCATGTCGGAATTGAATTGCTCAAAATACCGCGTTGTAAATAAAATTTTGGTAAACCTCAGAATATACAGTAAATAAAATCACAGATCACAGACACAGAGTATATAATAATGCAGCGGAAGTAAAAGAGATAGTAGTTCATGAAGCTACTAAAAAAAATATAAGATACATCAGAGTTAAATGAGATACAACAGAAGAGTAACAAGATACATCACTGAAACACTGGATACTGAAACAAAACAGAAGGCTGGATCTTCAAGGAAAGCTCCAACTCCGAAGGTGAATCTTGAATGCTAACTCAATCAATCTGACCCGAGCGTAAAGCAATACACAAAACCCTCGAGTCAGGACAATACTTATAAACTGTAAATCAACTCAAGTGAACAGTAACAAAATGCATCAATAACTTAAAGGATGCTTGGGACCGCCCATCCTCTAAGGATTCGTTAAACTATTTACTATATAATAATATACGCTATATATGGTAGTGTCTAATCAGTAAAGCATAATCATATAGAAAATAGCGTTAAGGGGATGGTGAACCTTAACGCGGTCGGATCTTTAAAACCAAAATCGTAGTGGGCTCGATATAAGGATATGACATGGCACGCAAGGAAATGCCAGGGTGGATACACCGTTTGCACTCCCGGACCGGTGGTGACGGCAAGCCAGCAGCTTCCGCCCACCTCGAACAATACCCCCGAATCAAAGTGGCGCCACCGAATCGAATCACAAAAGTAATAGAATAGTTTCCGATGGAGCATGCTCGATGAAAGGGTGCGACCCTTTGTGTAGCCCGGTATAGCTCATGTTTTAGTCATATATGCCAACTCACGGGAGATGGGTCCACGTAACATAACTCGAGAACGTCGCCACCATCCTACTTCATTCTGGAATCTCCACCGCGTACACAGTTGTTAAAGTGGTTTTCAGTATTGGCCGCCTATAAGACAATATCCGATCCCGGTCTCTTTAACAACCAATCGTTATTATAACCCATGGATATTTATTTCAAATAATTTATACTTTCAAGACTAAAATATCATACTCATTTCAAAACAATATCACAATTGTATCATTTCCATTTCAAAAATAATTCAATATTATATCACTCAAATAAAACCCAAATTTTCAAATCACTGAATATTTCTTTAAATTTATTAAACTTGAAATATTCCTTTAAATTATCATAGCATTTTGGAAATGTTACCTTAAGGAATCATAGCATTTTTGGAATGTACTACTTTCCACTTTACATTGTATATAATCAAAGTATTGATAAGCTTAAAATTTTAACATGTCAATTTATCATAGCCTTATAGTTAAATAAACTTTCTTACTGTAATATACAATTTAAACCGAAATTCTTATGTTAAGTTAAAAGCAGCTTATTAACTTACATTATTATTACAATAAAGAAACTTTATTATTTTAATCATTTAAAGTATGTCATTCACATAAATTAAAACTTGCTTATCAAATGTACGTTATCAACTTACATTTTATTATTACGGTAAGTAACATTTATCATTTTAATCAATTTAAAATACACCATTACATTGATTAAAATCTACGTGTCAAATGTACGTTTTAAATTTTATATTCCTATTACAATAATGAACATTTATTAATTAAATCAATACCACACTACTTAAACTTTACATGTTTCTTTTTTAATTAAAACTTTACATGTTCTTGCATTAATTAAAACTTGCATGTTCTCTCATTAATTAGGACTTTACACGTTTCTTTCATTAATTAAAGACTTATACGTTTCTTTCATTAATTAAAACTTATACCTTTCTTTCATTAATTAGGAATTTACATGTTCCTATCATTAATTAGAACACCATACGTTCTTTCATTAATTAAAACCTATACGTTTCTTTCATTAATTAAAACCTATACGTTTTTTTCATAAATTAAAACCTATACGTTTCTTTCATAAATTAAAACCTATACGTTTCTTTCATAAATTGAAACCTATACGTTTCAACCAATACGTTTCTTTCATTAATTAAAACTTAACATTTCAGATTTATATTACCATTTCACAAATTTAACTAAACTTCCAGTTTATTTAATTAATTTAACATCTTTAGTTAAAACTCAAATTTCACATTTTCAAGACAAGTTATATTTTAAAATTTCATTTTCAACAGTCATTTATTCAACCACTTAAATTTATAGAAAATCAATAATTCTTTGATAAATCACTTAAATTCAAATATAAATCAATTTATCGTATTTACCATTTTCCAAATAAAATTAAAGTCCATTTTATTCATGTAACTTAAATATCATTTTTAGTCAAAATTCCAAATTTCAAACATAAGTTATATTTCAAAATCCAGTTAATTCATTCATAAATTACCTTTTTAACACATAGAAAAATCATAGTTTATTTATTTTAAAACCTTTCAAAATCTATTTAAATCAAATTTCATAATTTTATATTTTTAAAATACTTAAAATATTCAAAGCACTTTATAGAATAACCACGGGTCTGTATATAGTTTTCTAACCTAGGTCAAGTGATACAGATATGTATCATTTCAATCCCCAGTTTAAAAGGTAAAATCCGGGTTGTATCATTTCAAACCCGCAATCCCAAGTTTAAATAAATAAATAAAATAACTCAGGCCTATCATTTCAGCCCATAATGATTTTTATCCTAACAGGGAACTTGCAGTGTGATCATATACAGAAATAATATAAACAATGTCGATATCACAATATACAGTCATGTATCAGATGTCAGGTGAAAATTAACAATTTTAACATGGTAATAACATGGCATAGCATATCATATGATCATCATTAACTTGCATAAACATTTTACATTACTAAACACTTGTCATCAATCCACTTTTCATAAGTATATATGTCAGAGTGAGAAAGACTCACCATTTTCAAAGCTAGGGACCAAAACAACATACCAGCACGACTCCAAAGGCACGACAAGCACAATTTCACGACTTTTGATTTGAGTTGAAAGATAGCCAAGATATGATTTTGTATCAATAACCCAAAGCAAAACAATGAAAGGAGAACAAATGAAATAAAACAAGAGTGAAAAGAAGAAAGAAAGAAAAAAAAGTGAAAAAAAAGAGAAAAAAAAATGAAAGGAAAAGCATGCGCCGGTTCATACCTTCAGGAGATGCTTACGCAAAGTTTGATGGAAGCAAAATGGATAATTTATGGTATGGAACTTTTGAATGTGAAATATATATTAACATTTGCTCACTAATTTATGTAGAGGGCAGGCAAGAGAAAAATGCTTAAACGGTAGAGGCAATTAAGGCATTCAATTCTATCCAATAGGTGGAAACGTATGGGAGGCAAGAGGGAAAGAAATAATTCAGACACGGAAATGATTTAAGGCAAGATTTGAGCAAGATTTTGGATTCTCAAAAGAGAATATACGGCTGAAAACTTTGCATTGTTAACGCAAGAAAAAAAAATCAAATAGATAACGAAAAGGCAAGAGCAACAATTAAATATATGCCCAAAGTAACGTACAAATTATTTTGTTTCTCTTATTAAATAAATTTAAAATACTAACGTTTCTATTAGGAAAATAAACCATCACTTTAAACCAAAATTTAATAGCTATTGTACCATAATTAATAACATTTGATTTAGCTTCATCCAATTGATTGTTAAATATAAAGTTAAGAAACAGATGTAAACATATGTAAAAGAAATGTAAAGTTTATTTCCCGTTTCACACTAATTATTACTAACTTTTTCTAAAAAAAAAAGTATACAACAAATCTGACCAAAACAAAAGTGAAACAAATGTTACACAATTGTATACAGTTCAAGATGAAAATTTTGCCTTTAGAATTATAAAATTTAGAATTTCTATTAAAGTTACACTTTTTATCCAAATCAAATTTTCAGACATTGTTTATTTTTATTTGGACAAATGATCAGAAATCATTTCAAGAAAATTTCCAAAATTAGATTTTTAAGAAAACAAAAGCCAAAGTCTTTAAATAAATGAAAAAATTTAAAATTTAGGGAAAACAAGTAGAAAAGTAAGAAAAAGAAAGGGAAGCCATTACCAAATCTTTGAAGCCGTGAGAAACAAATGAAAATGATCTTTTTTTTTCACGTGAAAACCTAATGAGATGACGGCTACATTAGGGTTTTACACGGCTAAGGCAATTAATTGAGGAGTTTAAGGAAATGGAGGGTTTGGGCAAATAAAAGGGCTTACGTTTCAAAGTGATTTACAATCTTCCATATTCTTTTCCTTTTAAAACTTTACATAAACAAAATTTCAGGAGAAAATACTTTACAAACCGAAATCAATTAGAAATATGAGGTAACAAATAGTATAATTTGAAAAGAATATAAAATAATGAAGAAAATGCCTTAAAAATACCAAATAGTGTTCTAAAATTATGCATAAATCACTGTTAGTCTTGGAAAATTATACATTTCATTATAAAATTATTATGAAGTGGAAAGGAATGTTTTCATGTGAAAATGAGGTAAGAAATGCACAGCTACAATAAAGAAAAGAATGGTCAAAGGAAATTAAATCTATTAATTGGAAAATAAACGGAAGAAGAAACGTTAAAACGGTTTTACGTTTCTTTGCTTTCAAACTTTTTAAACTTCCTATATATATATTCATATACATCTAAATAACTGAAAATAATTAAAATCTCAGTTAAAATTCAAAAATATAACAGATAAACAAAATATTAATAATTAAATATTAAGTAGATATGATTAAAATAAGGAAAATAGCACAGAAAATGAAAACTTGACTTAAGAATTAGAAATAACTTCAATGCACTTTGGAAAATTTTACTTTAATTTAAATATATGTAAAATGAATAAAATAAAGTAAAACACAGCAAATAAAAGTGAGTGCATAAAATAAATAAATAAATTTTAATTATATATAATTAAATTAAGAAAATGGCTTAAAATTGTAGACTAGGCTTTTAAAATTAGAAATAAATTCAAATGAACTTTAGAAAAATTATATTATCATTTTAAAAATACTTAAAAGTCAAAATATACATTATATAACATATTATCACATATTAAAATAAAATAAAACAAAGAAGAAGTAATTTATAAAATTTAAAATAGTCATTGTTAAATAACCCTATATACGCACAATATTGTAAAGGGTATAACTTTCACAATTTACATCCAATTTCAACGAAACGAAAAGTGGTGTTCTTATAATTTTGTGTACTTTCATAATAAAATAAAAAATTTAAATTTTTAAACTTTTAAAATTTTAAGTTGAAAGTCACAGTTTGACTATTTTGACCAAAATCAGCATTTCAGGCAAATATTCAACTTACACAAGCTTGGAATTATAACTCATATAAAAATCAAGATTATATTTAAATAATAAATTTAATCATTTCAAATAAGTAAAATAAGTTTTTAAATCAAAATCTTACATTAAAAATAATTAAAATATACAAAAAAATAATTACAAAATACAGGGTTGTTACACTCTCCCCCACTCAAAACTTTTCGTCCCCGAAAAGGAATGAGGTATGGAAGGGCACAGAAAAGATAGAGTGAAATATGATTAAGATAAGATGACAAGAAGATTGAAGTTATAGCTGATAACTGTTGTTATAGGTAAGTTTTACAAGATGGAGCTGATCTTTCCAAGATTCTCCAAAATTAAGAACACAAGCACGAAAAAAGTAGATTCAAAATGATTACCAAAGATCTATCAAGATTATAGAAAGATTTCTAAACAGAAAGATTATAGAAAGATGCCTATACTGGTCTATAGCAAGATAAGGATAATAAGGACAACCAAAAGATAGTTTGAAAAACAAAATAAGGAAATAAATTTGAAGGCATGGAAATTTCAACTTAAATAGAGAATAAATCTTTACACATGTTAAATAAATCTTAACTACCCCAAATTTCATTATCTTATTATCCAATCATCTTAAATTAACAATTTTTAAAACCATGGGTTTGAAAAATAATCATTTATTACACTCACATTGTACTTAATAAATTTAATTCTTCTTTATTCCTAAATAAAACTAAATTTATTCCTCTCACTATATTTATCACTTATGTTAAATATACTTACACTTAATATAACTGTTTTCTTTTATTCTTAGTTCTTTTAATATTATTTTGTTATAAGTTATTCAATTACCCTTTATTATATTTACCTCTGTTAATCATTTTATAATTAAAACTTAAGTGTATAACATTTATTATAACCACTCAAATTTTATTTATAAAATCTTTTTATATTGTATATTACCCAATTACATTGTTAACTTCTGAAATTAAGGTAAGTTATATTGGAATGAAATTGTGTCATACAAATAAAACTTTTCAATTCAATTATCCCAAGTTTAATCATTTATCCAAAGTTTTTGATTTTCTTTTTATAATTGAAATTATTGTTAAAAATAAAATTTAAGAATTAAATTTCCGATTTCTTCAAACCATTTAGAGATAAGTAATAATATATAATATGTCAAATCGAATTTCAATCATATATCTATATATATTATAAATTAAGTCATATTTTAGAAATTCAAATCAATTTAATTTCCCAAAACAAAGCTGTAGCAAGACTACAGAACAGTCTCTTCACTTCGAAACTCGAAAATGAACGTCGATGATGCTGCAGTCATCACCGAAGTTATTTTCCAGCGACAAGGAGAAAAGTACTAATTTTAAACTTAAAATTCTTTGGAAACAAATTTCTATTTGAAAATATTTTAAATATTATATCCCTTTAAACTTTTAAACAAAAGGTTTGGAACCATCGGAAATTAAATTCTCAAATTTCTTTTTCTAAATTCATTTAAGTTCCCATATAAATTTATAAACAATTATTTATAAATTCATTTATAGAACAATAAATGATAAATCCAGTATTATCATTTCAAATTATCAATTTGAATCATTTTATTAAGTTCCATAAATATATATATCAAAATTTTATTTCATTAACCAAAACAAAATTTAAAATAATATCGTGTCAGTTTGTTCTGTCAAAGTGTTTTAGAAATCCTATCGATAGCGTTGATCAGACGAATCGATCGGAAACCCAAATCAACATCAACAACTCCAACAACACAATATAAAAAAAATATAGATTGACAAATACAATTCAAAATGTTTGAAAATATGTTGGAAACAAAAGACAAGATGATTAAATACAGAGTAGGGAGGTGAATAAGCTAAAATAAATCACGGGCAACCTTAATCGGGTCAACCGTGACTTAAAGTATAAGATCGAAGTGGATTTTCTGGGGTAAATCTACGTTTGATCTCAAGAGTTAGAGTTTGGGATAATAGGAGATACTAGCATCTAAACCGAGGATATAAAATCTTTGGTGAATCGATGCTGTTGTAATGGAGTTTCACCCCTCTTACAAGAAAATTTTTGAGATTGGCGGGACCGCCAATTCACTATAAAGATCATTCGAAGTGGAGTTGTGGGATACTCCAGAATCAAATGAAGATGAATAGCGGGGAATAAGAATGGACTTTGGAACCGCAGGGAACGTTCCAAAATTCAAAGGAATCGAGTCAAAAGGGAAGAGATTCAAACTCGAATGAAAGTGATTCTGTAAATACATTCACTCTATATGCTGAGTTTTGCCTAGAGCTGCCAAAGCTCTGATACCAACTGTAACGACCTGGTATTTTCAACCATTCGCATCCATTGTAAGTGTGTAGATAGACGCTCATGCCGGAATTGAATTGCTCAAAATACCGCGTTGTAAATAATATTTTGGCAAACCTCAGAATATACAGTAAATAAAATCACAGATCACAGACACAGAGTATATAATAATGCAGCGGAAGTAAAAGAGATAGTAGTTCATGAAGCTACTATAAAAAATATAAGATACATCAGAGTTAAATGAGATACAACAGAAGAGTAACAAGATACATCGCTGAAACACTGGATACTGAAACAAAATAGAAGGCTGGATCTTCAAGGAAAGCTCCAACTCCGAAGGTGAATCTTGAATGCTAACTCAATCAATCTGACCCGAGCGTAAAGCAATACACAAAACCCTCGAGTCAGGACATAAATACTTATAAACTGTAAATCAACTCAAGTGAACAGTAACAAAATGCATCAATAACTTAAAGGATGTATGGGACCGCCCATCCTCTAAGGATCCGTTAAACTATTTACTATATAGTAATATACGCTATATACGGTAGTGTCTAATCAGTAAAGTATAATCATATAGAAAATAGCGTTAAGGGGATGGTGAACCTTAACGCGTTCGGATCTTTAAAACCAAAATCGCAGTGGGCTCGATATAAGGATATGACACGGCACGCAAGGAAATGCCAGGGTGGATACACCGTTTGCACTCCCGGAACGGTGGTGACGGCAAGCCAGCAGCTTCCGCCCACCTCGAACAATACCCCCGAATCAAAGTGGCGCCACCGAATCGAATCACAAAAGTAATAGAATAGTCTCCGATGGAGCATGCTCGATGAAAGGGTGTGACCCTTTGTGTAGCCCGGTATAGCTCCTGTTTTAGTCATATATGCCAACTCACGGGAGTTGGGTCCACGTAACATACCTCGAGAACGTCGCCACCATCCTACTTCATTCTGGAATCTCCACCGCGTACACAGTTGTTAAAGTGGTTTTCGGTATTGGCCGGCTATAAGACAATATCCGATCCCGGTCTCTTTAACAACCAATCGTTATTATAACCCATGGATATTTATTTCAAATAATTTATACTTTCAAGACCAAAATATCATACTCATTTCAAAACAATATCACAATTGTATCATTTCCATTTCAAAAATAATTCAATATTATATCACTCAAATAAAACCCAAATTTTCAAATCATTGAATATTTCTTTAAATTTATTAAACTTGAAATATTCCTTTAAATTATCATAGCATTTTGGAAATGTTACCTTAAGGAATCATAGCATTTTTGGAATGTACTACTTTCCACTTTACATTGTATATAATCAAAGTATTGATAAGCTTAAAATTTTAACATGTCAATTTATCATAGCCTTATAGTTAAATAAACTTTCTTACTGTAATATACAATTTAAACCGAAATTCTTATGTTAAGTTAAAAGCAGCTTATTAACTTACATTATTATTACAATAAAGAAACTTTATTATTTTAATCATTTAAAGTATGTCATTCACATAAATTAAAACTTGCTTATCAAATGTACGTTATCAACTTACATTTTATTATTACGGTAAGTAACATTTATCATTTTAATCAATTTAAAATACACCATTACATTGATTAAAATCTACGTGTCAAATGTACGTTTTAAATTTTATATTCCTATTACAATAATGAACATTTATTAATTAAATCAATACCACACTACTTAAACTTTACATGTTTCTTTCTTAATTAAAACTTTACATGTTCTTGCATTAATTAAAACTTTCATGTTCTCTCATTAATTAGGACTTTACACGTTTCTTTCATTAATTAAAAACTTATACGTTTCTTTCATTAATTAAAACTTATACCTTTCTTTCATTAATTAGGAATTTACATGTTCCTATCATTAATTAGAACACCATACGTTCTTTCATTAATTAAAACCTATACGTTTCTTTCATTAATTAAAACCTATACGTTTCTTTCATAAATTAAAATCTATACGTTTCTTTCATAAATTAAAACCTATACGTTTCTTTCATAAATTGAAACCTATAGGTTTCAACCTATACGTTTCTTTCATTCATTAAAACTTAACATTTCAGATTTATATTACCATTTCACAAATTTAACTAAACTTCCAGTTTATTTAATTAATTTAACATCTTTAGTTAAAACTCAAATTTCACATTTTCAAGACAAGTTATATTTTAAAATTTCATTTTCAACAGTCATTTATTCAACCACTTAAATTTATAGAAAATTAATAATTCTTTGATAAATCACTTAAATTCAAATATAAATCAATTTATCACATTTACCATTTTCCAAATAAAATTAAAGTCCATTTTCTTCATGTAACTTAAATATCATTTTTAGTCAAAATTCCAAATTTCAAACATAAGTTATATTTCAAAATCCAGTTAATCCATTCATAAATTACCTTTTTAACACATAGAAAAATCATAGTTTATTTATTTTAAAACCTTTCAAAATCTATTTAAATCAAATTTCATAATTTTATATTTTTAAAATACTTAAAATATTCAAAGCACTTTATAGAATAACCACGGGTCTGTATATAGTTTTCTAACCTAGGTCAAGTGATACGGATATGTATCATTTCAATCCCCAGTTTAAAAGGTAAAAATCCGGGTTGTATCATTTCAAACCCGCAATCCCAAGTTTAAATAAATAAATAAAATAACTCAGGCCTATCATTTCAGCCCATAATGATTTTTATCCTAACAGGGAACTTGCAGTGTGATCATATACAGAAATAATATAAACAATGTCAATATCACAATATACAGTCATGTATCAGATGTCAGGTGAAAATTAACAATTTTAACATGGTAATAACACGGCATAGCATATCATATGATCATCATTAACTTGCATAAACATTTTACATTACTAAACACTTGTCATCAATCCACTTTGCATAAGTATATATGTCAGAGTGAGAAAGACTCACCATTTTCAAAGCTAGAGACCAAAACAACATACCAGCACGACTCCAAAGGCACGACAAGCACAATTTCACGACTTTTGATTTGAGTTGAAAGATAGCCAAGATATGATTTTGTATCAATAACCCAAAGCAAAACAATGAAAGGAGAACAAATGAAATAAAACAAGAGTGAAAAGAAGAAAGAAAGAAAAAAAAGTGAAAAAAAAGAGAAAAAAAAATGAAAGGAAAAGCATGCGCCGGTTCATACCTTCAGGAGATGCTTACGCAAAGTTTGATGGAAGCAAAATGGATAATTTATGGTATGGAACTTTTGAACGTGAAATATATATTAACATTTGCTCACTAATTTATGTAGAGGGCAGGCAAGAGAAAAATGCTTAAACGGTAGAGGCAATTAAGGCATTCAATTCTATCCAATAGGTGGAAACGTATGGGAGGCAAGAGGGAAAGAAATAATTCACACACGAAAATGATTTAAGGCAAGATTTGAGCAAGATTTTGGATTCTCAAAAGAGAATATACGGCTGAAAACTTTGCATTGTTAACGCAAGAAAAAAAAATCAAATAGATAACGAAAAGGCAAGAGCAACAATTAAATATATGCCCAAAGTAACGTACAAATTATTTTGTTTCTCTTATTAAATAAATTTAAAATACTAACGTTTCTATTAGGAAAATAAACCATCACTTTAAACCAAAATTTAATAGCTATTGTACCATAATTAATAACATTTGATTTAGCTTCATCCAATTGATTGTTAAATATAAAGTTAAGAAACAGATGTAAACATATGTAAAAGAAATGTAAAGTTTATTTCCCGTTTCACACTAATTATTACTAACTTTTTTTTAAAAAAAAAAGTATACAACAAATCTGACCAAAACAAAAGTGAAACAAATGTTACACAATTGTATACAGTTCAAGATGAAAAATTTGCCTTTAGAATTATAAAATTTAGAATTTCTATTAAAGTTACACTTTTTATCCAAATCAAATTTTCAGACATTGTTTATTTTTATTTGGACAAATGATCAGAAATCATTTCAAGAAAATTTCCAAAATTAGATTTTTAAGAAAACAAAAGCCAAAGTCTTTAAATAAATGAAAAAATTTAAAATTTAGGGAAAACAAGTAGAAAAGTAAGAAAAAGAAAGGGAAGCCATTACCAGATCTTTGAAGCCGTGAGAAACAAATGAAAATGATCTTTTTTTTTCACGTGAAAACCTAATGAGATGACGGCTACATTAGGGTTTACACGGCTAAGGCAATTAATTGAGGAGTTTAAGGAAATGAAGGGTTTGGGCAAATAAATGGGCTTACGTTTCAAAGTGATTTACAATCTTTCATATTCTTTTCCTTTTAAAACTTTACATAAACAAAATTTCAGGAGAAAATTCTTTACAAACCGAAATCAATTAGAAATATGAGGTAACAAATAGTATAATTTGAAAAAAATATAAAATAATGAAGAAAATGCCTTAAAAATACCAAACAGTGTTCTAAAATTGTGCATAAATCACTGTTAGTCTTGGAAAATTATACATTTCATTATAAAATTATTATGAAGTGGAAAGGAATGTTTTCATGTGAAAATGAGGTAAGAAATGCACAGCTACAATAAAGAAAAGAATGGTCAAAGAAAATTAAATCTATTAATTGGAAATGAAACGGAAGAAGAAACGTTAAAACGGTTTTACGTTTCTTTGCTTTCAAACCTTTTAAACTACCTATATATATATTCATATACATCTAAATAACTGAAAATAATTAAAATCTCAGTTAAAATTCGAAAATATAATAGATAAACAAAATATTAATAATTAAATATTAAGTATATATGATTAAAATAAGAAAAATAGCACGGAAAATGAAAACTTGACTTAAGAATTAGAAATAACTTCAATGCACTTTGGAAAAATTTACTTTAATTTAAATATATGTAAAATGAATAAAATAAAGTAAAACACAGCAAATAAAAGTGAGTGCATAAAATAAGTAAATAAATTTTAATTATATATAATTAAATTAAGAAAATGGCTTAAAATTGTAGACTAGGCTTTTAAAATTAGAAATAAATTCAAATGAACTTTAGAAAAATTATATTATCATTTTAAAAATAATTAAAAGTCAAAATATACATTATATAACATATTATCACATATTAAAATAAAATAAAACAAAGAAGAAGTAATTTATAAAATTTAAAATAGTCATTGTTAAATAACCCTATATACGCACAATATTGTAAAGGGCATAACTTTCACAATTTACATCCAGTTTCAACGAAACGAAAAGTGGTGTTCTTACAATTTTATGTACTTTCATAATAAAAGAAAAAATTTAAATTTTTAAACTTTTAAAATTTTAAGTTGAAAGTCACAGTTTGATTATTTTGACCAAAATCAGCATTTCAGGCAAATATTCAACTTACACAAGTTTGGAATTATAACTCATATAAAAATCAAGATTATATTTAAATAATAAATTTAATCATTTGAAATAAGTAAAATAAGTTTTTAAATCAAAATCTTACATTAAAAATAATTAAAATATACAAAAAAATAATTACAAAATACAGGGTTGTTACAAAATCCAATTTTTGTACTACTAACCTAAGAGCAAATCCAATATTTGCTCTGTCATTGAAGCTGAAACGAATTTGATCATAACTTCTTTGTTTCTTAACCGATTTTGATAATTATGGATGTTTCAGAAAGCTTAGATTATGTGCTTCAAGTTTTTTTCATTGTATTTTCTGAAATTTTGATGTTTTTATGGTCAAAATTATCGTTATATGTTGCTGTCCTGAGAGCAAGATGATAGCAACAAGAAATATTGACCTTAGAATGATATTAGCCCGTTTTTTCTCTTATTCTCTTTTTGTTTTGATGATGTTTTTGACAGCTATGATGCCTATCAATAGGCTAGCTATATTAGTAGAATTTGAAATTCAAATTTAAATAGGATTTGAATTGATTTCGGGTTAAATTTGAATTGAATTCATATTGAACTCAAGTTATCGATCTTGAGTTATCTTTCTTGTTTTTCATTGTTTTCGCGTACGGTTTTTACTAAACCATTTTTTGAAGTGATTTTTTAAATAAATGGATATTTCATATTATTATTATATAGTATTTTAAAAATATTTTTCTAATAAAAAAATATATTTATTCCCTATAATAAAGGAATTTCAAATATTGGTTTTATTAATCTTTTCGGGAAAATGTTTTGGAAGCCTATTTTCTCTAGTATACTATTTTAGATATAAAACATGCATTTTACACTATTCGAACGTATGAGAAAGAGAATTAAACGATTTAGTAAAACACGTGGTATGGGACATGTGCGTTTACTATTTCGGTTAATTCCGGACTTGTACGATCGAAACTATTTGAGATTATTGATTCTGAGATGTTTTGCCATTTTATGGCATATTTTGATTTTTATAATTCCTATTTATTGGAATTATTTAAGATGGCCAATATTTGGCAAACGTTATGGTTTGAGATCTCTTATTTCGGAGTATGGTCGATGAGATCCATCACAATGTTTTATTTACTTGCCAATGATATAAGGCAAGTCTTGAGTTTATGATTTCATATTTTGAGATTTTCGGTTTATGAGGAACCATCATGATGTTTTCACTTGTCGATGAGATGCGACAAGTTACGATGCCATTTAATACTTGTCGATGAGATGCGACAAGTATGATGTCTCTTTATCACTTGCCAATGAGACTAGGCGAGATATAATTTTTTGAGTTTTATGATGTTTCTAGTGTGGCATCGACTAACGAGTAGTAAACCGCTAAGTGCGAATGTGTGGTATGGGACATACGTTAACATTTTTCGGGTTCCTATCCGTGAGTTTGTGACACATTCACGATGTTTACCTAACATAACAGCTTGGAGAGGTGTTAGCGACCTTGTCATGAGGATGGACTGCTTATGGAGGTGTTAGCGACCTTGTTAGAGCTGACAAAATAGCTTGGAGAGGTGTCAGCGACCTTGTCATGAGGACGAACTGCTTTGGGAGGTGTTAGCGACCTTGTTGGGACTGACAAAATGGCTTGAAGAGGTGTCAGCGACCTTGTCATGAGGACAAACTGCTTTGGGAGGTATTAGCGACCTTGTCTGAGGCTTCGGCCGTCTGAGTTTTGCACGTGCAGCATTGCTTCGGCATTACAATTAGGGATTTGGCCAATCCGAATTTTTGAGTTTTCTTTTTTATTGTGGTTCCACCTTTTTAAGATGTTTTATTACATCGATAGCCTAGTGCTATATGTGATGTTATATATATGGTGATTTCAATTGTGATGTTTTGAACTCTTATCGAGTTCCTTGAGTTATGAGTTTTGATAATTTCAGGATTTTGTAAGATATTCTGGGTTTTTCCATTTTGGCGAGTTGAGATTGAGATTTATATATATTTATACCGATGAGATGAGGTATAATTAAATTTGGAGATTCATCTATAGTTGAGTTTTGGATCATCCTATTTGAGAATGTTTTATGTTTTCCATTTTGGCGAGAGTTTGTATTGATATTTCCCCTTTTAAGGAGATATGGTTCATTGAAACCATGTAGACATTTTGGGATGTCGCCGATGATATGAGGCACTTGTGTTTGATTTGAGTATTGCGTTTTAGTTGCCTCCTTCGAGGTATTTGTTCACTTAAGTAGCGTTTGTTACTTAAGTGTTGAGCTTATGATTTTATCGATTCATTCTTCTCTTTCGAGAAGAAGTATCTTCATGTCTATTCTGTTTCATATTACCGATACTGACTGATTCATGTAGCTAGACTGACCCGTGTATTTATACTCGGGTCAGACCGAGTTGTTTCAGGTATCATCTATTGGACTTAGCTTGAAGTTGATGCTGGATATCAACTCTCCTTTCTCTTGAGCAATTTCTGTTCTTCCGCATACTCTGATGTATTTATATTTGATTCAATGTTTATTGTATGGTCGTGCACCACCTTTGTTGTATTCGTACTATATTGTAATAAACATGTATCAGTGTATATGTATATACATGATGTTGATTACTGTTCTGTGATGTGCTTTACATTTAGTTATTGTATCTTGTTCTGATAGATCCGTTAACTACCTATAGTTTTGGATTAAGCATTTACTGGGTATATCGATCCACTTGAGTAGAAAAAAAGTTTATATTGCATTTATCGACGTATTCAGTAGATGTCTAAGGAAAAATTAAAGATAGTCGCCCTTAACCAGCCCTATTCTCCGCTTTACTAGACGGAATTACTTGTTAATTCTCTTTACTAAGGTGGGTCTCGGGGTGGGGCGTTACAGATACATGATATTGGATGGACTACTGGGACTATTATGTGTGAAGGGTGATATGGGTAAGCCCGGAATGCTATTTTAAAGTAAGTTTATTTTACTATAGACATTATTATAATAGCGCAATATTACTACATAGTAAATAGTTTAACGGATCCTTCAAGTATGGGCGATCCCAAGCATCCTTCAAGTTACTGATGCATTTTGTTACTATTCACTTGAGTTGATTTACAGTTCATAAGTATTTATGTCCTGACTCGAGTGTTTTGTGTTTTGCTTCACGCTCGAGTTAGATTGAGTGATTTAGCATTCAAGACTCACCTTCGGAGTTGGAGCTTTTCTTAAAGATCCATCCATATATTCTGCTTTCAGTATTTAGTTATTTCAATGATTTATTCTGATTTGTACCTGATGTATCTTGTTACTCTTCTGCTGTATTTTGTTTAACTCTGATGTATCTTATTTTTATATAGTAGCTTCATGAACTACTATCCCTTTTACTTCCGCTGCATTACTATTTACTCTGTGTCTGTGATCTGTGACTATTTATTTACTATATATTCTGAAATTTTCCAAATTTTATTTACAATGCGGTACTTTGAGAAATTCAAGTCCGACATGTGCGGATGCGAATGGTTGAAAATATCGGGTTGTTAAATTTGGTATCAGAGCTTTGGTAGCTCTAGGCAAAACTCAGTATATAGGGTAGATGTATTTACAGAATCACTTTCATTCGAGTTAAATCTCTTCCTTTTTGACTCAATCCCTTTGAATTTTGGAATGTTCCATGCGGTTCCAAAATTCATTTCATGCCCCTCACTATTCATTTTCTTTTAATTCTGGAGTATCCCATAACTCCACTTCGAAGGATCTTTATGATGAGTTGGCGGTCTCGTCAATCTCAAATTATTTGTAAAAAGGTGAAACTCCTTTACAATAGCATCGATTCACCAAGGATTTTATATCCCCGGTTTAGATGCTAGTATCTCTTATTATCCCAAACTCTATCTCTTGAGACCGAATGTTGATTTTTCCCTAGAAAATCCACATCGATCTTATTCTTTAAGTCACGGTTGACCCAGTTAAGGTTGCCCGCGATTTATACAAGCTCATCCATCTTCCTATTCTATTGTTTAATCATCTTATCGTTGTGTCGAACTTATCTTCAATCATTCTTGAAGTGTATTTGTAAACTAATATTTAAATTGTTTTATATATTGTGTTGTTTGAGTTGTTGATGTTGATTTGGGTTTCGGATCGGTTCGTCTGATCAACCATATCGATAAGATTTCCAAAACACATGAACAGAGAAAACTGACACAATATGTTTTTCAAATTCAGTAATGAAATAAATTTTGTAACTATACTATACATTTTTTTTATTTTTATTGAATTGGTTGTTAAGAAATAATATTTGATTTATATATCATTATCTCTTGTTTCATATATAAATAATGGAACTATAAAGATGGTTATAAATTTATTTGGAAATTTAAAATGAATTTAAAACAAGAATTTGAGAATTTAATTTTCTATGGATTTCGAACCTTGTGGCTAAAGTTTTAAAGGATATATTATTTATTGTGTTTTTTAATAGAAATTTGTTTCCAAAGAATTTTAAAGTTTAAAATTAGTGCTCTACTCTTTGTCGCTGGAAAATAACTTCAATGATGACTGCAGCATCATCGATATTCATTTTTGACTTTTGAAGTGAAGAGACCGTTCTGTAGTCTTGCTACAGTTTTGTTTTGGGGAATTTAATTGATTTGAATTTCTAAAATAGGACTGATTTTTATTGTTTTGGTAAATTTAATTGATTTATGTTTCTAAAATAAGACTGGATTTATAACATATGCTGATATATGATGTAAATTTGAATGGACATACATATATATAGTATATGCACATTTATTTATCTCTAAATAGTTTGGAATTTATCAGAAATTTAATTCCTAAATTTTATCTTGAAAGATAATTACAAGTACAATTTCAAGGTTGGGATGAATATTCAAGTTTAAAATGATTGAATTAGCGGTTTTATTTGTATAATACACAATTTCATTCCAATATAACTTACCTTAATTTTCAGAAGTTGAATACGTAATTAGAAAATATAAAATATAAAAAGGATTTTTATTAAATAAAACTTGAGTGGTTATAATAAATATTATACAGTTAAATTTTAGTTATAAAAAGATTTACAGAGTTAAATAAAGAAAAAGGGCAATGGAATAATTTACGATATAAAATGATGTTAAAGGAACTAATTAAGAATAAATTAAAGCAGTTATAATAAGTGTAAATATATTTAACATAGGTGATAAAATATATTGAGAGGTATAAATTTAATTATAATTAGGAATAAAGAATAATTATTTTATTGTGTACATTTTGAGTATATTAAATGATTTTTCTTTCAAATCCATGATTTTAAAGATTGTTTATAATTGGATGATAAGATAATGAAATTAGAGATGATTAAGATTTATTTAACTTATGAAAAATTTATTTTCAATTTAAGTTGAAATTTTCATAGTTTTAAATTTATTATCCTATTTGTTTTTCAAACTATCTTTTGGTTGTCCTTATTTCTCTTATCTTATAACAGAATGGGGAGGCTATTGCTTATACCAGTCTCTTTAGAAATCTTTCTATAATCTTTGATAATCTTTGGTACTCATTTTTTAATCTGAACACTGCTTACCATCCACAGACCGTCAGTTAAGCAGAAAGGGTGAATCAGATTCTAGAAGATCTTTTTTCGTGCTTGTGTTCTGGATTTTAGAGGATCATGAGAGGATCATCTCCACCTTGTTAAACTTACCTATAACAACAGTTATCAGGTAAAATTTCAATCTTTCTGTCATCCCGGCTTAATCCTATTTCATTCTGCCTTTTTCTATGTATTCCCGTACCTCATTCCTTTTCGGGGATGGAAAGTTTTGAGTGGGGGAGAGTGTAACAACCTTGTATTTTCTGATTATTTTAATTGTATATTTTGAATATTTTAATTGAAATTCCTGATTTAAAAACTTTATTTTATATGGATAAAACTTTATTTATTTATTAAAACGAATAATTTTGTTATTTTAAATATTAATTTTGATTTGTATGTGGATTATAATTTCAAACCTGAATATATTGAATATTTCCAGAAAATGTGAATTTTGGTCAATCTGGTCAAACTTTGACTTTTAAATTTAAAATTTAAATATTTTAAAGTTTGAATTTTATCTTTTATTATGAAAATAAATTAAATTTCAAGAATACTTCTTTTCGTTTCGTTAAAATCTGATTTATATTGTGAAAGTTATGCTTTTTACAATATTGTGTGTAAAATTGGTTTATTTATCAAAATTGTTTATTTTAATTTTTATAAATAAACTTTTATTTGTCAAAACATGTTCTATTATGTGTAATATGACATGTTATGTATTATTTTATTTTTAAAACATTTTTAAAAGTGTAGTTATAATTTTCAAATGCTAATTGTATGTTGTTTACAAATTTTAAATGCTAGTTTCAATATATTAGCTATTTTCTTAATTATTTTCTATTTTTCCTTAAATTATATTTTTATTTTCTTTTCACTTTATTTTTTTATCTTTTTATTTTTTTTATTTACTGAAAATTTTGTTTGTTTAAAATGAATAAAAGAAAAAGGAAATATAAAGAGTTTAAAACCTTTCATATGCCATAACCTTTCATATGTCATTTGTCTTTTCATTTCAAGTGCCATTTGAATTTAATGTTGCTGACCCTATTCTCTTTCTTCAACCATGTGTCCCCTTTGTTTTTCACATGAATTTGTTCCTCTCATCACTCAACTCACGGCTATGACAAGAGAAAACAAAAATATGGCTTCCGTATCTTCCTTTTCTTATTCATTTCCATTGATTTTTGCTTGATATCTTCACATACTTTGCTTGGCCTCAACAACACCAACTCCTTTGACCACCACCATCATCTCCACCGCCTCATCCATAGCCTACAACCATCCCTCTCCTCTTCCCATAGCAGGCCGTGCACCTTCCTTGATCAAAACTCCACAAAAATGTGTGCAAACCTCTCCAAAATTGCCTGAGCCGAACTATATCATCACCTAAGCTCCATATCTTGCTTTGGCCACCCCCATAGCCACCGCCACCACTTGCTACATGACCTTTGGCCACTGCTACACCATCACTCTCCACTATCCAGACCTGCACAAGCTTGAGCTGAGCCCAAGCAATGGCATAGGCCGAGCCTAGATGGTGAACCAAACTCCCGTATGCCTTGATCTTTGACATTTCATGCCTTGTAACTCCAACCACTTCACATTTTTGTGCTTGCCATGCCTTTGTGATGCCAAAACAGATCCTTTTCCACCTGAAAACATGTGTGGCTGAGCCCTAAGCATGTATGACCGAGCATACATGGAGTTGTGGTCAAGCAAAAATGGTTGAAAAGCTTGGCAATGTCATTTGTTGCTTCTACTTTCCTATTGTTTTAATTAATCTTTGTATTGTATATATATGTTTATATTACTTTGTTTAATTTTTATGTGCAAGATCATATCTTACCTCTCTCTCATTTGAATCAAAGTCGTGGCAAATCGTGCTTGTCGTGCCCTTGGAATCGTGCTTGTGTGTTGTTTTGGTCTCTAGCTTCGTAAAAGGTGAGTTTTTCTCACTCCGACATATTTACTTATGAAATCGTAAATTGATGATAAGTGTTTAGTAATTAAAATGTTTATGCAAGTTAATGATGATTATATGATATGTTATTTCATGTTATTACCATGTTAAAACTGTTAATTATCATCAGACATCTGATATATGACCGTATATTGTGACATTGACATGTTGGTATAATTGTTTATATTGTTTATGCATTTGTTCACACTGCAAGTTCCCTGTTAGAATAGAATCACTATGGGTTGAAATGATACATACCCAAACGAAGATTAGAATAGGGAAAAATCATTATGGGCTGAAATGATAGGCCTGAGTGATTTTTATTGTATTTTATTTTACTTGGGATTGCGGGTTTGAAATGATAGAACCCAGGTTTCTTTCTAAACCTTAGTTAGAAAATTATATACAGACCCCGTGGTATATTTTAAATTATTTTTATTAAAATATGTATTTTTAAAAGTATGAATTTTGATTTAAAAATATATATTTTATGGTTTTAAGAAAGTTAAATATTAAGTTTTGAATTTGTGAATTTAAGCATGTAAATTTGAAGTAAATGTGATTTTTGACTTTAAATTTTATTTTCAAAAATGTAAGTAAATAATGGAAATTAAATTTAAAGTTTTGAAATGATATTTGAAGAAAATGTTAAGTTTCGTTGAAATTTATAAGTTAAGAAACAGTGAAATTTTGACTTAACGAATGAAAGTGAGTTTTAGTTGGATATTTAATTATAAAATTTTGCTGTGATAAATCATATGTTAAGTTGATTTAAATGTGAATTTTTGAAGTCTAGAAATATAATTTAAAATTTTAAAATATAATTTTTTTTTTGAAGTTTAATGTTTCTGAAGTTACAATATAGCATTTCTAAAATGCTGTAATTTTATGACAGCACTTTAAAATGTTGTTGTTTTGAATTTAACTATGTTTGGGGTAAATAAATATCTATTATGGCATTTTATAAATGCCTTTGTTCCTAAACTAAACTATTTTGGAAATTTTAAGATACGATAGCACTTTATAAATGCTTTCATTGCTATATTTTGACAATGTTTGAAATATTATAGATTTTAACACTATCTGAGTTGTATTTTAAAGTGTTAAATGATTTAACTTTTGGAATTGATTATTTATGAAATTTAAGAAGTTTGAATATATATTTAATATTTAAATTTGAATTTTTAAGGAATTTAAATTGAATTTGAATTTAAATAAGGTTTACTTGGTTATGTGTTAATTTGAATGAAATGAGATAAATGAATTTTTGAATGGAATTTTGAAATGTATTTCGTAATGATATTTGAAATAATAAATAAATGACATTTTTGATTTTTAAAATGATATTTAAATTTGAATATTTGAAATTGAATTCAAATAATGATTTGATAATGAGGTTTTGAAAGGATATGACATTTTGATGATTTAAATGGTTCGGAAATGATTTGATCTTTATTTTGAGAAAGAATATGAATTTGGAATGATATTTGATTTTGATAAATGAATATTTGAAGTCTATATTTGTATGAAAAGATATTTGGTTTAATTGTAATTTAAGTTTATTTAAACAATATTGGATTTATGAAATGAATATTTCAAAACTAAATAATAATGAAATTAGATTTGAGACATGAATTTATGAAATTATAAAATTAGTTTTGAAATGAAATATATTAAAAATTAGATGGTTTATTTTTTAGATCAAATCTATATTTGAAATTTATAAGATTTGAAAAGTTTTGTTGGAAAAATGAATAGAATTGAAATCAATGGTTTGATTTGAATTAAATTGGAAATTTGAAATTTTGGTTTAATTCAATAAATTTGTAAAATGTAACGAATTAAAGGAATGTTCCATGATTTCAAATATAATTTCAAAATGTTATGATTTTCAAAGTGTAACGATTTTAAGTATTTTGGTTTCGAAAAAGTTATAACGTTGAAAGTATTATAATTTTTGAAAGGTGAATATATGTTTGAAATGGAAATGATAAACTATTTTGATTTGAATGTAGTTTGGAAATAAAAATGATTTTGGTTTTGAAGTACAAACTATTTTGATTTGAATATAATTTTGAAATAAAAATGATTTTGGTTTCGAAGTATAAACTATTTTGATTGAATAAATAGTTTTGAAATAAAAATGGTTTTGGTTTCGAAGTATAAACTATTTTGGAAGGAATATAGTTTTGAAATGAAGTGATTTGAACTTTCTGAAGTATAAACTATTTTGAAATGACCACGGTGTTATAATACCATTTGCTTGTTAAAGAGACCGGGATCGAAAGTTGTCATACTCTCTGCCAACTCCGAAAACCACTTTAACAACCGTGTACGCGGTGGAGATTCCAGAATGAAGTAGGATGGTGGCGACGTTCTTGATGTATATTACGTGGACCCAACTCCCATGAGTTGGCATAAGGTGGCTAAAACAGGAGCGATCTCGGGCCAAGTGAGGTCATTCCTCTGATCGGACACATTCTTTTGATACTATATTCTTACTTGTGATTTATTAGATGGTCGTCCTCCGATTTTGATATGGAAGTGTGTTCCGAGGTGGACGTATGTGGCTCCTGCGTTACCACCAGCCCGTGTGCGTAATTGGTATATCTACCCTGGCATTGCCTTGCGTGCCGTGTCACCTACCATACCGAGCCTTTACTACGAGCTTGTTTTTTCTCGTAGCCCGTGTGGTATCCTCTTATAGTCTCCTGATCTGGAGATATCATGATATTGGATGGACTACTGGGACAATTATGTGTGAAGGGTGATATGGGTAAGCCCGGAACGCTATCTTCAAGAAAGTTTATTTTACTGTAGGCATTATTATAATAGCGCAATATTACTACATAGTAAATAATTTAACGGATCCTTAAAGGATGGGCGATCTCAAGCATCCTTTAAGTTACTGATGCATTTTGTTACTGTTCACTTGAGTTGATTTACAGTTCATAAGTATTTATATCCTGACTCGAGTGCTTTGTGTTTTGCTTCACGCTCGAGTCAGATTGAGTGATTCAGCATTCAAGACTCACCTTCGGAGTTGGAGCTTTTCTTGGAGATCCAGCCATATATTCTGCTTTCAGTATTTAGTGATTTCAGTGATTTGTTATGATTTGTACCTTATGTATCTTCTTACTCTTCTGCTGTATTTTATTTAACACTGATGTATCTTATTTTTATATAGTGGCTTCATGAACTACTATCCCTTTTACTTCTGCTGCATTATTATTTACTCTGTGTCTGTGATCTGTGACTATTTATTCACTCTATATTCTGAGATTTGCCAAATTTTATTTACGACGCGGTATTTTGAGCAATTCAAGTATGACATGTGCGAGCGTGAATGGTTGAAAATATCGGGTTGTTACATTTTAAAAATTAGCCGAAAACCCAAATAAATTTAGGACATTATATCGAGGATAGCCTTTGGGCTTACCTCATCCTTTCGGGCAGGACAGGCGGAAGGTAGGGCAGAGTAGTTGATTATCCAAAACCAACCACAGACACTACTTTTTAGACACCCTAATGTATGGATAGGCTTTTATAAATTAGCCTTAATACTTCTAATTTAGACCGCATTGGTTATGGCTCTAAAATCATCGTTGGAACTAGGCCTGCAAACAATGCGTTAAATTGGTAAATTTTAAAATAATTATTCCATTTTGGACCTTATTGGTCCGATGAAGTCTATATTTATTTAGATCTAATCTAAGTTAATTTTAAATTAAGTTAATATTTTATTTAAGTTATAAGTAATGCTTTATTTTAATGTTATATTTGTATTATATAATATAACAATCATACTATATACGTATGTGTGTACGTACACGTGTAACACATACAATTTACATGGTTTTACATCCCATGTATAAGTATTAGGATTTACACCACAATGAGTACATTAGCCCCTCTATATACATATGTGATATATAATATATATGTGTTGTGTATGGTAATATAATATAAAAATATATTTACAGAATATAAATTTTTGTGTGTATATATATATATATAATTTAATACAATATGAAATTATATCTATAAAAGCACAAATTTAAAAGTGTGTGTGTGTGTGTATAGTAGTTGTAAATTCAAATATAAATAATTAAAATTTAAGTTCAAAATTCAAACCTTAGACAAGATCTAGAATTCAAAATATCTTATAATTTCAATTTAAAAACTATATAATAATAGATTGTAATTTAATAATTATAAGTATATACATATGCATATATATATATATATATATATGAAAATACACACACACATCAACATATGTATGGTGTACATATATAATTGTATTTTTATGTATATATTAAAATTAATCTTTAGAATTAATATAAAATGTTATAGGTATAAACAAATACATATACATACATACATACACACATACATATATATGTATGTGTGTATGTGTATATATTTATAATTTCAACCTAAAACAATATTTTTGAACATACTATTTTATATTTTATTTATTGTAAAAACCTTTTTTTAATTTAACAATTTTCGTATGTAAATTGTTAAAATGTGTGTAAATAATTTTTCCTTCGAAAGTATACTTTTGTAACATTCAAAATTTATGCTTATTTACATATATTATAGAATATGTATATGCATGTATTACATTACATAAAGCACAATTTTAAATACATATTAATATTTATATGTTTACTTGGTTATATAAATAAAATAAATCTGTCTTTAATTTCGAATATTATTATATATGTATTTTAACTAAATTTTATATGTAATTTATATATTTATTTATACATTAAAAAATAAAATTTTGTTTTAAAAACCTCTTGAAGTAATATTTAATTTGATTTTTTTTAATTTATGGCTGTGAGTTATGTACGTTTGTGTGTGTGTGTATTATTGATACATGTATGTGTATGTATTCATCCAATTTTAACAATATGGACATATATGTATTCATGACTATATTCTTATAATCTAAGATAAAAGAATGATATCACAAACAATTATATATACATATATATAATTAGTACCTTACTATGGCCTGGAGTTGACAGCTTGAACGTTGGACCGCTTGACTACGCTTGAATCTAAATTCAATTCCTTCAATGAGAGCTACCAGACTTAAAGCACCATACATAACAGCCCTGCTTCATTTAATTTTGTGACTCAATTGCTAAAAATAACGGAGGAGGTGAGGGGCTAGGGCCGGCAAGAAATGAAAGTTGAAGGAGAAAATACCAATCATTGCAACAGTGGGAGCTTAAAGAATTTAAATAGCGGAGGGATAGAGGAGCTAAAAGTGGATCTGGACCCATTATTTCCTCTTTCTATTTCAAACCTATTTTTAATCAACATCCAACCTCTTTTTCAATCCCTTATGATCGACTATGTCTGACCATATTTGGGCCTATAAATTTCTTCAAGTGCAATCGGACAAATATGCATTTAAATCTAATTTAAACGCATATTGATATCTACATCAAAACGTGTGCATATAATTTTTATACACCCACTATTTTCCAAAATAAATTAAACAAAAAATTATAATTAAAATTTCATAAATATTAATTACTTTAATTAATTTATAAAAATTAGAATTGATTAAATTAGGTGGTAATCGGAGTACTCAACATTTCGGTTATGCGAATCTTAGGCGTAAATTAGGTCGACGATTAATATCGAACAATTCAAATATTAACGTTCATATATCACTTTTGCTAGTGGTGTGATAATATAGCCAAATTTATCTCTTACATAGCTTCGATAAATCTAATTTTACTTATTTCAATTGTTAGTGCGCTGATAATTATTCACAACAATTATCTTCGTCAAAACTATATCAGATTAGGACTTACCGAATTTAGTTATGGTCAAAATCCTAATATCGTCCATATTTATATTTATAGTTCAAACACAAAGTTCTTGGTTCAATAATAATTATTATTATTATTAACTAAACTACTCTGGTCAGAGACATTTACTTTTATTTGACTTCAGCTGAGCGTGATATTAATCTTATATAACCGAGAAGATGAATTCTCTCTTGGATAGTGTTTCACTTTTAATGTTTCCACTCGATTCTTGTAACGACCCAGAAATTTCAATTCCAAAATTTCCAGAAAGTCAGGAAAAAGAAGAAAAGAGGTAGAAGAAGAAGAAGAAATAGAAACACCAAAATAGTGATTCTCACATTCGCAGCGGATCAAAATATAATATCAAATGAAATAGCAGTTATACAAAGGAAAAACTGTATCGGTTAATTTACATCAATACATCGAAGTTACAATATTTTCATAAACATTGGACAGTTAAATATAACTTGTCCTAGATAAATAATAATATAACACATTGAAAACACTTCATACGTCCCTGCCATCCAGCTCGCCTCCTGAGCTCCATAACATCCTTACTTGGAAATCTGTAATACTCGATCTGACCTGAGCATTACATCAAAGTAACACCCAGGTCAGGCTAGAAACCAGCGTGAGTAAACCCATCTAACATGGAACACAAAAGCATACAACTTATATAAACCCGAGGTAACTTATATCAATTTACAACTTCACAAGTCTTTATAGACATCACTTACATCACACATCAATTTATGTGTACCAAAACTTAGATTAAATGGTCCAATTCACTTAAATCATTCCATTCTAGCCTATTGATTTCACATATCAATCTATAAAGAATTGAAGTGGTTTCGGGTATTAAATAATACCCGACTCCAGTTTCTTCGAATCCAATGTCATCTTATCCCAAGTTATTCAAGTGATTAAATTTTAAATACTGGATGTCATTTTTACATAGAAATTCATCATAGATAACCACATTGTCTTTGTTCAACCCGACGTATCATATTACAAAAACATTTCATTTCATAAAGCATCACAATCACATATCAGGGATAACAAATAATCCAAGGCATTTAAATATCATTCAATCGTTCATAAACAAGGTAATCATTTCCAAAATTAATTTAATTCATCTCTTATTAAATTAATTACTAATATTCTAATCACTTTGATTACCTTTACTAAATCATTATAAATCAATCAATTAACCAATTTTTAATCATCCATCTTAATTGATCATCCTTGATTAATTATCTTCAATTACATAAAGTAATTATCCTTTAATTAATTACACAAATTAATTATTCTTAACCATTTACAGCAATTGATCTTTAATTACTTTCATTAATTACATTAATTAATGATCCTTAATTAATTACTTCCATTAATCAGCCTTAGTCAATCATAAACAGTAATTAACCATCCTGTAATTACTTATCTTAATTAATTAACTCCTTAATTAATTATATTAATCCTTTAGTTAATCATCACCATGTAATTTAATCCTTAATCACTTCTCCTAAGTAATTAACCCTTGATTATTTCCATCAAGTAATTTCCTTAATTAATTACATCCAGTAATTATCTACTAATTACTTCACTAAGTAATTATACCTTATTAATTACTTTAAGTAATTATACTTAACCCAACATCAAATGATTACCTTTAATTAATTAAACTTAATTAATTAACTAGAATTAACCACTTTAACTTAATTAATTACACAAATTAATTAACCTTACCCATACACATTGATTACATTGATCCATAATTAGTTACTCGAATTAATTATTCTATAATTACTTACATTGATTAATTATCCTCTAATTAATCATCTTCATTAATTAAGTAACCCTTTATTAATTTCCTTAATTATAAGTCAAAACCTATTAAACATTTAAATTTTAACTTTTAAATCTTGGGAAAACTTTAATTAGCTTGTTTAAATAAAATTAAACAAAACTAACCATTTTGAATACTTAATTATTCCAACTCTCATTACAATTTGGTATCCAAATTGTTTTATATGTTTAAATATGATAAAATTCATAATTAAAAACTTAATTAAAGTTATTACTTTTATATTTTCTTTTTTTTTTAAAGTAAAACTTGCTAAATCCTTCTTTACATAATAAAAATCCTGGTCACCATTGTATTTTAAATTTACAGTTTCATTTAAGTTCTTGCAAATTTAAGATTTGGAAATCTTATCAACATCAAACCCGAGCAAAACACTGGTAAAACCCGAGCCACATCAACTAGATGCTCGAGTCACCCCTGACTTCGAGTCGAATGGCGAAAAACACGAGAATCAACCCGAGCCCCAAACTCCTTCTTCTTCACCTTCACATTCCAGATAAGCTTATCATCTCCGTGCACATGCACGACTGGCAATCTCAACGCCGATCGTTTCTCTGGCCATCACCAACCCACAATCGACCACGACATTCGACATGAATTAAGCCAAACTATGAAATCGAAGTCCAACAGAAATCAAGCAACTCGACCAAAACTGAACCCAATAGACGATCAGAAAAACACCCTCCACGACGAATATGACCTCGATGTCCCTTACCGCCTTCATCCAAGCTTCGTCTCGAACCCCCGCATCCATCACCCCCACTGCGTTCGATTCCGGAGCATCCTCGCCGCCGCGTCATGCATAGCCATCATCTCGACCAATATAAAACACCGAACCCTAATCGCCTCCTGCCGGCCACCACGATCATCGGTAACGCCTTCCACCATTTTTTCAGGGATCTATGATACTGCGACCACCCCTCGGCAAAAACCCAAGCTCCAAATCGACATTGATCGCCGTCGATTTCAAAAATACTCATTTTCGTTCAAACTCGAATATCTCCACCATTCCCAAACTAAGAACCTAAACCTTTATACCTAAATTCATAATTTTCTATCATGAATCCACTCATGCAATCAAATCATTAAATTCTTTCCATATAATTTTTGACCAGTTACTGATCATCATAGTATTTTCATAATTCTGAAATATTTATTGAATTTAAAACCTTAAAAACATTTTTAGAATTTCTATTATGTTGTTATCATCAACTTTCATTTAGAGATCCAGGCTTAAACCGATTGTTTTTTTTGGAGACTTGGATTTTTAAAGGAAATTCCAAGAACAGAAAACAACAGAGAACCCAAAATACAACATATGTACAGGCATATTCAAAATTTAAATATAAATTCCAGGCATATTCACATGCATTCCATAACTATCACCCATATTCACAAATATTTAAGTTTCATCTTCAAATTTTAAACTGTTTCTAAAAGAAACCGATTTATTCACCTGTGTTTTGAAGACAGGGAACATGCCTTTGAAACTTTGGAAACTGAAAGCTATGATTCCCTTGAAAGTTGAATTGCTTGCTGAAATTTTGATTTGTTATCTGATTAAATCTTGCTTTGATTACTGTTGAAACTGAGAGCACAGATTCCAGGTTGAAGATTTGAATTTGTTTCGATGTTGAGATGAGTTTTACTTTGATTTGGTTTTCCAATTTGGAAATTTTGAACGAGGTTCTTTCTTTGTTCCAGGTTTTGAAAATTTTGCTGATTTTTTTCTTGAATATAATCTGGTTTCTAAATTTTCTACAATAATAAATTAAAAGAAAAATTATTTTATTGCCACTTGTGAGTTTATATCAACACTTGTTTTACAAATGTCACTTTTGATTAAATTGTGTTAAACCCCTTTTTGTAAATTTATTTATAATTTGAGTTCTAAACCCTTGTTTAATAATTTATAACATATGTATTAAATTACAAATCTTATACTTATTATGGTTTAAATGCTATATACTTTTAAATTTTATGCTTATATTTTCAAAAGATATATACATTATCAAAGCTTAATATTTAACTTTTTTTTTTAAATTTGTTTCTTGTATTTAGATTATGTATAAACTATATTTAGCACATGTATAAATTAGAAAGAAGGAATGTTAGTTTTTTCTATTAAATCTTGTTTATATTTTGTACTCCAAGTTGTCATTATTTGTAAATTGATACATACAAGTACTAGTGTTGAAATTTAGAATTCAACTTTTAAATAACTCTTGAAAATTATCATTTTAACTTTAAAACATAACTTCCTATTCAATATATATATATGGAGATTATTAAACTAAATTTTCAAACTTCAATAATTAAATATCTATCCAGATATTTATAATTTAGCATTTATTATAGTTCTAATTCATCTGTAAACATATCCAAATATATATATATATATATATAACTAGTATTTTTAATAGAGAAAATCAGTTAGTTATCCAATTACCGGATGTCCAAAACTCCGGGTTATTACATTCCTCCCCTCTTTGAATCTTTTCGTCCTCGAAAAGAAACGAAACTAGAATTTATGAAAATTCTTAAAATCAGATAAATATTCTTTGATCGTTTTTAAAACACTTTCAAAAAATCTATATAATATTACTAAAGAAGTTTTTATAAAAATATTTTTATAACTCGATGTTTCAACAAGTCCATCCTCGTTCTCATAGAAATTCGGTCATACGTTGATCAGGCATAGGACTGAAAATCAATAAGTACTTGGTAAACTCATTTTTCACACCCAGTGAAAATACTTAGAAAACAATTTATTGAAAATATAGAAAACGGTTTTGAAAATAGAGGAAACATTTTTGGTGAGAATGCTTTGGAAATCATTACCCCCATCCATGGTCGTAGTTAACCCGATGGTTACGTGGTCGTCCCGGCAAAATCCATTGATAACTGTAGGCCTTTACGCCCC
Source organism: Allium cepa (assembly GCA_030765085.1). NCBI lineage: Eukaryota > Viridiplantae > Streptophyta > Magnoliopsida > Asparagales > Amaryllidaceae > Allium > Allium cepa. The sequence goes on along the minus strand of CM060942.1, from coordinate 209,778,770 downwards.
TCGATTACGCCATAGAACCCGCTATAGATCGCAGTTACATCCAGGGTTACGTTGCCATCACAGCAAAAGTCCATGTAACTGTAGGCCTCAGCGCCCACGAATTTCGCTGCCAAAAGAATGAAACTTCTCCACTCCCACATAGGTCGTAGTCTACCGATGGAAAATCAAACGCAGACTGTTGGCTCTCAGTGGCACACATGACTTTTTCTTGTTACCATAGGTCGCAGTCTACCGATATAAAATCAAACATAGACTGTTGGCTCTCAGCGGCACACATGACTTTCGCTATGGTCTGCAGTAGATCCCAGTGACATCGAGTTACACTATCGTCACAGCATAACCCAAATTCCTGTGTAGGCATCAGCGCCCTCGACTTCTGATACACACTACACATAATCCTCAGGAACTAGTTTTCTCTGGACTCCTCACAGGATCAACTTTAGAACCTCCCCCTTTGAAGCTCAAGGCAGTACCAACCTATGGTACTCTTGAGAAGTTCACTCAAGGGAGCACCTTTTTCACCAAAGCCATTTTCAAAACACTTTATACTATACATATATAGTATCTTCCAAATCATACACCTTGTATGAATTTCATATAAATCTCCTTTCTCAAAATCGATTATCCCAAAATCGATAATTCTCAAACTAGGCTTTCCAAATTCCAATATTGATTTTACCCAAAAATCAAAAAGCCTTTCCAAATCCAAAGGTTCCAAAACCTTTCCTCAAAAATCATTCTCAAAAGATCCTTTATATATATATATATATAGATATATATACAGGCTTTAAAAATCTTTGGATCATTTCAAACTTGTATAAAAACCCCTTTCATACTTCAAATCTTTTCAAAAATCTTTTCCTTCTGGCAATAGATTCAACAAGGGAAGATTTATCTTATACAACAAAGATATATAACTTTGTTTATTCCAAATCAAATATTCAAATCTGATTACTCATTACTTTTCTTCATAAGTGAACCTTTAATCATAGAAATTTCCAATTTCCATTTTACTTTATTTTTATTTCACAAAATATACTTTTCATTTCAAAAGCATTTTACAGTTCTTATCCACAAATTTCCAATATCAATTTCATTCAAACCCGTACGATGTACACATATCATCCGTACGCTATATCAATCGGATCGCTCATTCGATCACACAATTTCATTTCCGAACTAGTATCGTCCATCTGACTTCCGAGTGCGGACTCAGATCTGGTTTCTTGATCAAAAACCGTCATTCTCCTTGCATAGCCATAACTATGATAGAGAATATACAGAACCAATCAACAATCCATAACCAGGTTCGCCATCGAGAATCGAGTGAAAAATCCCAACTCGGATCGATAAAACTATCTCCAAATTCTGTGCTCGAATCTGGATCAAATCACTATGCGAATAGAATAATATACGTATATCCTACGTATCTTCTTCATTGATTATTAACCAAATCAATTCCCTTTTCTATTCACCTTTACTAAATTTCTATTCACATTCCCTTTAATTTTTATTCACTTACTCACAGATGCTTCAATCCCATTTGGATTATTACCCCAATTCTTATCTCAAATGGATATTTAATCATAAACAGTTTGAACTCTTTCCAGCTTAAATTTAGAAAACGACTTAAAAACTTTAAAATAGATAAGTAGTTGAAAATTAATTACTAATTTGTAAAATAGCTGTAAAATAGTTAAGTAATTGTAAAATAGTTGGAAAATAATCAAATAGTTATAAAATAGTTAGATAATTGCAAAATAGTTATAAAATGGTAATTAGTTATAAAGTAGTTGAAAATGGTAATTAGTTTATAAAACAATTGAAAATTTGTTAAATAGTTCCAAAACAATTGTAAAATAGATAGTTTAGCTTTACAAAGAGATATTGTATAGTAAGTAGCCTGGAAAAATAGATTTGTATTAAAACAATTTATTTTGAAAATAATCCAGAGTCAAACTGTTCAATTCCCAACCTCCAATCCCATTAATTCAATTAAAATTTCCACTTCCATTTAAATTGACTCAATTCCAATTTAAATAACTTCAATTTCCACTGAAATTGATTTAATCCCAATTCAAGTTGAACTAACCTCAATTTCTTTCCAAATTCAAATCAAATTCCATTCGAATTTTAAACCTATTCAACTTTAATCACAATTCCAAATTGTTCAAACAATTTGGAAAAATTTCATATTGAACCAGCTTCAATTTCGAATCATTTCAATTCTAGTTTGAATTAATCTCAATTCCCATTTGAATTTGAACTCATTCATCTTCAATTTCATTTCAAAATAATCCAATTCAAATTTTCCATTTGAATTCTTCAAGCACAATTCCAATTAATTCAAATCAAATTCAATTTGAACTAATTCAATTCAAATTTCAAATTTAAACCATCCCGAATTATATAAATTCGAGTTAAAATTTCAAATGTTGATTTAATTCCCTTAAATCAATTTAACCTTTACTTCTTCATAAACCTATTTCTTGGTTCAAATAGTAGTTCAAATCCAATTCACATTTTAAAGATTATTAATAGGATAATATTATCCAAATTATTTTAAAACACCCATACATTTCCAATTTACAGATCTCAAACCCATTTTGAGATCACACAAACTCCCAATCCAAATTAACCTTTTAACTTTCCAAGTTAAATCCTAATTTCATATTGAAATTTCCAAATCAGGTTGTCCATTCAAACTTATTTAACTTCCGCTAAGTTAAATTCAATTTAAATCCCGTTAACCCTGCTCAAATTTGAATTTCCATTTCAAATTTAAACTTTACATTAATAATCTTTCCACTTATTAAGTTCAAAAACTTATCACTTTAGGTATCACATCTCCTTCCAAATTTAAAACTCAACATTTAGAGTTTATCTCAAACCAACTTTGATATTATGTATATTCCTCAGATATACATATTATTTCCTTTACACACCAAGTTATCTTTAAATTTTAAACCACCATTTGTTTTTAATTTAGAACAAATTCCTTTAAATTTTTAAACAACTCTTGTTTGAAACAGGACCCTTCATTCAAATACATAAAATAACATTATTTATTATTTCTTTATTACTTTGAAACAATTCTCAAATTCTGAACTCAGATTTAAAACTTCACAATCTAGATCATCTTCAATTCCAATTTATAAGTCATACTTACCCAAATGTTCTACTTCTTAAAACATTTCATTTTGCTTACTTATTAACACACATTTCATTATTAAACACAACGATCATTTATGATAATAACTAAGATTATTGCAACTGGAATCCAATTCACTATTATCTTTATTCTAAAAATTCTTCTCCAAACTCACGATTTTAGTTTCAGTTTGAATCCATTTCAAACTTGTTCTTTATTCCATTTAAATTTGGTTGTATTTCTATTACCACTTAATTCTTACTATCACTTTTAATTTAATCAATACAAGAACCAATTTCCTTAATATAATAGATAATCTATTTCTTAATAAGCTTATATAAGATTCATTTCTTTTGAAACCATTTTAAAACTTTTGTATAAGAAAATAACAAGTACGCTCTCTTATATTTATACACTCAACTCATTATAGGGTACTGTTGACCCTATCCTTAATGAGTAATCCCACCATAGCCAAGGTTCTCGCTTAACCTTCTGCTCTGATACCAAATGTAATGACCCAGAGATTTCGATCCCGAAAATTCCAGAAAGTTAGGAAAAAGAAGAAAAGAGTTAGAAGAGGAAGAAACAGAAACACCAAAACACAAATTCTCACATTCTCAACGGATCAAAATATAATATCAAATAAAATAGCAGTTATACAAAGGAAAAACGGTATCAGTTAATTTACATCAATACATCAGAGTTACAATATTCACACAAACACTGGACAGTTAAATATAACTTGTCCCAAATAAATAATGTAACGACCCGGTATTTTCAACCATTCGCATCCGCACATGTCAGACTTGAATTGTTCAAAATACCGTGTTGTAAATAAAATTTGGCAAATCTCAGAATATACAGTAAATAAATAATCACAGGTCACAGATGTAGAGTAAGAAATGCAGTGGAAGTAGAGAAACTAGTAGTTCATGAAGCCACTATCATATAGTCTCAAAATAAGTACGAATTACATAGTCTTAAAACCAATACAGTTTGAAATATCCACAGAAAATCCCAAATTCATTTGTCTCAATTACATAGGCTAAGATAAAAGATTGAATAGAAAAATAGACAGCAGCTTGATAAAGATGATCTCCAGCAGTCCTAGCTCCAGGAAATAAAGTCCGAACTGATACTCAGGTTGACCCGAGCATAAGAAATAAACACGAACACTCGAGTCAAGGCAAGTGACTTAAAGGATGCTTGGGACCGCCTATCCTCTAAGGATCCGTTAAACTATTTATTATGTAGTAATATTTCGCTATTATAATAGTGTCTATATTAAAATAAACTTACTTTTAAATAGCGTTAAGGATTTACCCAATCTTCCCCCTAACACAGTAATAGTCCCAGGAGTCCATCCAGTATCATAGTCCTTCCTGATCAGGAAGCCACCAGAGGATACCACACAGGCTACGGGAGAAAACCAAACTCGTACAAGGCTCGCTAGGGTAGGTGATATGGCACAACTAGGCAATGTCAGGGTAGATATACCAATTGCTATCCGGACTGGTGGTAGAACTTAGCAGCTACTACCACCCACCTTGAACAACACTCCCAAAACCAAAGGTGCACACCAAACAATCACAAAGTAATAGAATGGTATACGAAGAAGTGCGTCCGATAAGAGGTGCTACCTCCTTGGCCCGAGAATCGCTCCTGTTTTAGCTACCTTATGCCAACTCACAGGAGTCGGGTCCACGTACATACCTTAATAGAATGTCACCACCATCCTACTTCATTCTGGAATCTCCACCGCGTACACGGTTGTCAAAGTGTTTTTGGTATCGACAGAGAGTATGCCCATATCTGATCCCGGTCTCTTTAACAACCAACGTTATTTTACCCGTTGTTATAAATTCCAAAAATAGTTTATATTTCAATCAAAATACTTCATTTTAAACTATTTTAATGTGAAGTTATTATTCTTACAAAATCCAAAATAAATCCCAAAGGTTTAGCCTTTATTCACCTGCATCAACTGCAGCACTTGTAAAGTGCGGTAATATCCTTTACAACAGATTTAAGTAAATTAAATTTCAGACTTCAATATAATTTCAGCAATAATTAAATCTTATTTTAAACCAATACAACTTATAAAATCATATTTTCCACTTTGAAATAGTCATTTAAATTACTCAATAATTTATGATTTTTATAATGTAAATTTCGCAAATAAATATCAAACATCTCTAGGCTTTACGTGATAAAATCAAGTGCACGGTTTTCAGTAAAATTTTACTAAACAATTAAGTTTAATTACTATTTCAAAAAAATAAACTTAATTTCCAATTTATTTCTTAACTTACCTTTTATTCTAAAGCCCACTTCACATTTCTAAATTAAGTTATATTTCAACTTCCATTTTTAAATATTCACTTATTTAACCATTTAATTCATAGAGAACTTAACCCTTTATTAATTCACTTTATATTCAAATTTATGCCAAATTATCATGTCATTTCTTAACTTGAATTCCATTTTATTTTACCAAATCAAAATTTACAAAATAAATTTATGCTTCAAATTCTAACTTAACCATTCATTTATTTACATAATTAACTTGTACAAAATCACTATACTTTATAAAAATCATTTTTAATCCAACTTCAAACAAAATATTATAATATGCTAATTCAATGATATTTAATATTTCCAGAAAATATATATATATAATAACCATGGTCTGTATAATATTTTCTAACCTTGGTCAAGTGATACAGATAATATATCATTTCAATCCGTAATTTACAAAGAAAATCCAGGTTCTATCATTTCAAACCCGCAAACCCAAGTTAAATAAATAAATAATAAATAAATATCATTCAGGCCTATCATTTCAACCCAAAATGATTCTACTCTACATGGGACTTGTAGTGATAACAGTAATAATTAACAATATAACATCATAAAATATAGCAGCATATAACGGATGATGTGTAAATTTTATAACAGGGTTTTAACATCATAAATTTATATCATAGGCAAGTAAATAATTATTCTACAATTTCATTTGTTATTAATTTACGATTCCATAAGTATGTTTGTCAAACGTGAATACCCACCTCTACGACGTTGAAGGTTAGATTCAGAACGATATCCACACCGGAACAAACGTACAGAATGCACGATCAAATTTTAGCGAAGGCGACGATCAGATTCAAATCTTGAAACAAAACGAATAAAACTAGTTACGTGAATTCAATTATGGTCATATCAAATTTAATAAAGCAAAACTGAAAAGCCAGATTGAATAAAATGATATGATTAACCAATAACTCGGTCCCTTCACCACACGATTTAACCCACACCTCAAGTCACGGCTATTTATCATATTCATGGCTAGAGAAGCACGTACGCAGAGGGATGTTGAGGTATATAGGCTGAGATTTAATTATGCACAGGTGGCGCATGCATTAATATATAAATTTTTTATTTATAGCTTAAAAGACGCAAGCAGTGGGAGATTGGAAAATTTAGGCTGGGGTTAAAACTCAAAGGTGGTGTAGGGCCGAGTACTTGGTGTAGCAAAACAATAGACAAAAGAACACAAGAAAAAGAAAAGGAAAGAAAATAAATAAAAGAAGGAAGAAAATTTTTGCAGCCATTACCTGAAGCAGAGAGCTCACGCAAGAGAAGGATGAAAACAATTTGATGTGGTGATGGAATTTTATACGTGACTAGTATTTAAGAGGGAGGCATTTACGATGATTAGGTGAAAAAAAGGCAAGAAAATACAATTTGATGTTTGAAACAGCTATGGAAATTTATTACTATCAATTACAAAAAGAAAAAGGGAAAGAGGATATCCACGCACGCGAATGACAAGGCAAGTAATCTTTGTTTGAAACGGCAAGATGAAATAAGGCATTTATTCCTATTAAATATAAGGAAGCAATGGAAAGCGAATATTTTTTACAGCGAATGGTAAGGCACGGTTTGAATTGACTTTTATTAGCTGCGGTAAGAAATTAATGAGCGTGTATTATAGATGCAATAATTAATCAAAACATACGCCCAAATTTGTAACAAAAGTAATGTATTTAAATTTTATTCGTTTCTTATTTATTTGCTTCTTATATATTTAGTAAAATATACGATAAAGAATATTTAATCAAATAACGCCCCATTTAACGCCAACTAAATAAAACGAGAACGGATATAAACGTAAAAATTTAAAACGTGTAATTAAATAGCTTATTTATACACTGTTTATTACTAAATTTAAATTTTATTTGTTTCATTCATTTGATTTATTTATCATTTAACTAAGAAACTGATGTATATACGTATAAAAGAACGTAAAATTTTATTTCTTTTTACATAATATTTATTACTTAATTTAAAAAGTTATAACCAATTTAAAAAAACAAAAGCGGAACAGATGTTGTACATGTTGTTTAAATAAAAGTTTGGAAGAAGAAAAAAGTAGAAAAAAAGAGGAGGCCATTACAATATTCCTAGCCGTGAGAAATAAAAATGAGAGGAGATGTTTTTACGTGAGAAATGAAGTGAGAAAACTCACGGAAATCAAGTGGAAGAAACAGTCAAGCAATCAATGTTTAAAACGGCAAGAGAAAATGAAGGGATTTGATTCCTATTTAATAAAAAGAATAAGTGGAAACTGAGAACTCTACCTATCTTCACGTGAATTGATAGGCTACATGTAAGGAACGGCTACGGATTTTGAGGAATAAGTTAAGGTAGGAAATAAATAAATGATTTCAAGAAAAATGGAAAAGAATTAAAGAAATAGTTTATTAAATTGAAACAAGGCTTAAAAATTTACATACAATACCACTAGCTTTGGGAAAAAATTCTACCACACTTTAAAACAAATAAAAATCGATGAATAAAATAAAAAAAAATGAAATAAAGTGAAAAATAAAATAAATAATTATATTTTAGGAAAATAGAAAGATAAATAAAGAAAATAGCTTAATTTATTGAAACTAGTTTAAGAAAATTGCAAACATAATCCACTAAATTTTGGGAAATTACAACTCTTCTTAAAAGTGGTTTAAAATAAACCTTTGAGAAACAAAATAAAGTGAGGAAGAGAATACAATAAGTTCTTAAGAAAAATATAAAAATAAATAAAGAACTTCTTAAATTAATTGAAGCTGGAAATTAGAAATTGTAAACAAAATACAACTGACACTGGAAAATGTCAATTGCACTTTTAAAAATGTTTTAAAACCAAAATATATACAAAAAAAGTTATTTTACCCCAGAAAACATAAATTAGAACATTACATGACCAAATAAAATATTATTTACTTAATTTCAAGTAAACAATTTTGTTAAATACATCAAATTACACACAATAGTTAAAAAGGCATAACTTTCACATTATAAATCAGATTTCAACAAAACGAAAAGCAGTATTCCTAAAATTTTATTTACTTTCAAAATAAAAGATAAAATTCAAAATTTTAAACTTTTAAAATTTTAAATATAAAAGTCAAAGTTTGACCATATTGACAAAATTTACATTTCCGGAAAATATACTATTAATTCATGTATGGAATTCTAGTCCACACCAAAATTTATATTTTAAATAACAAAATTATTGAAATTAAATAAATAAAACGTTTATTAAAAATTTTGGGTTGATACATAGATGGTTTGGATGGCAAGCAAAGTGAGAGTAAATGCTAAGAAAAAGAAAAGGCATAAGTTAAGGAGAAAGAAACGTATATATGTTTTATTCTTAAATGCAAATGAAAATGCGGAGTTTTGAAATGAGAAATAAATCTTCTTGTACATGATTTGCAAATGAGAAATACACGGCTAGGAAAGAGTTTGTATGACTAAAGCAAGGAATAAAGAGGCCGTGTAGAAAAAGGCAAGAAATCAAGCATTGACCTGATGGATTTAATTAATTTCTTTCCTTTGTATTAACAGTTGTTCTTAATTATATTGAATTTGTTAAATGTGTACATTTATTATGATTGAATCCTTAAACAAATTCATTCAGATAAGTTTCATTCTTTCATATTACCTTATAAATAAAATATGCATTTCCACTTTAACATTCCTTCCTTATTTTATTACAAAGTTTATTTTTCTTCATATTAAATTTCCAAAATTTTGTCAATTTAACAATTTTATTTATAAAAAATTTATGGATCATTACACTCTCCCCCACTCAAAACTTTTCGTCCTCAAAAAGGAAGAAGGTTGGGGAATAGAAACGACCTGAAAGAAAACTAAATTGAAACTCAAAATAGAATCATTAATCTAAACCATACAACTTCAATTTTAAATTAATAATTGATTTCATCTCTTTAATTTCACTTAAGTTAAATTTAACTATTTCAAATTTCATTACTTCATCTTCCAATTATCTTAAAATAAAAATTTCTAAAATCATAAGTTTGAAAATCATTTGTTATACTCAAAAATGTGTTCAATAAATTAATTTCTTCTTTATTCCTAATTATAATTAAATTTATTTCTCTAAATATATTTTTATCATCTATGTTAAATATGTTTTCACTTATTACAACTGCTTAAATCTATTCTTAGTTCCTTTAACATCATTTTATATTGGAAATTATTCCATTACCCTTTTATTCTATTTACCTCTGTTAATCTTTTTATAACTAGAATTTAAGTGTATAACATTTATTATAACCACTCAAATTTTATTTATAAATTCTTTTTATATTGTATATTATCCAATTACATTGTTAACTTCTGAAAATCAAGGTAAGTTATATTGAAATGCAATTGAGTATTATATAAATAAAACTTTCAAATTCAATTATCTCAAGTTTGAATCATTATTGAAAATTTTGCTTTTCTTTTTATAATTGAAATTATTCTTTAAGATAAAATTTAAGAATTAAATTTCTGATTCCCTTCAAACCATTTAGAGATAAATAAATATATGTACATAATACGTCAAATCAAATTTAAATCGTATATCAATATATTATAAATCAAGTCATATTTTAGAGATTCAAATCAATTAAATTCTCAAGGTAACACTATAGCCAGACTACAGAATGGTCTCTTCACTTCGAAACTCGAAAATGAATGTCGATGATGCTGCAGTCATCACCAAATTATTTCCCAGCGACAAAGAGAAGAGCACTAATTTTTAAACCTTTAGAATTCTTTGGAAACAAATTTCTATTCGAAAATAATTTAAATAATATATCCTTTTAAAACTTTAAACATAAGGTTTGAAACCATCGGAAATTGAATTCTCAAATTCTTGTTTTAAATTCATTTCTCTTTCCAAATTAATTTATAACCATTGTTTATAGTTCATTTATTTATATGAGACAAAACCCATGGTTTACAAGACCATAAATAAAATCAAAGATTATTACCTCTTGACAACTAGTTAAATTAATTATAAAAATTTTGAAAATTATACTTATATATATAATATTAGATTTTTTTTCAAATATAGGAATAAATTTTTCAAAACAAGGATAGAGATTCAAATTTGATGGACTCAAATCAAAAAGAATTTTGATTTAAAGAAAAGTTGGAATCAGAAGATCCGATGATTTAACAGAATCAGGAACTGGATAAGTTTATATAAATCGCGGGCAACCTTAACCGAGTCAACCTGGCTTAAAGAATAAGATCGATGTGAATTTTTTGGAGGAAATCTACATTCGATCTGAAGAGATAGAGTTCGGAATAACCAAAGATACTAGCATCTAAACCAAGGATAAATATAAATCTCTGGTGAATCAATGCTAATTGTAAAGGAGTTTCACCCCTTTATTAGAATATTGGCGAGACCGCCAATTCACTGTAAAGATCATCCGACGTGGAGTTATGGGATACTCCAGAATCGAAAGAAGATGAATAGTGAGGGACACGAATAAACTTTGGAACCGCAGGGAACGTTCCAAAATTCAAAGGAAATCGAATCAAAAGGAAGAGACTCAAGCTCGAATGAAAGTGATTCTGTAAATCAAATTTACCATACATGCTAAGTTTTGCCTAGAGCCAAAGCTCCGATACCAAATGTAACGATCCGATATTTTCAACCATTCGCATCCGAACATGTCAGACTTGAATTGTTCAAAATACCACATTATAAATAAAATTTGGCAAATCTTATAATATAAAGTAAATAAATAATCACAGGTCACAGACACAGAGTAAGTGTAACAACCCGCGTATTTTACGATTGAATATTTAAATATTTTTATTTTAATATTTTATCGTTAGTTGGATTTTTGTCCGAAAAGCTACTTTTTGCAAACAGTCGAATTAGGACTCGAGACCACCCTCATTGAGTTCAAAATGACGTTTTCGATCTTTTTGAGTATAAACTTTGATATGTTTGGAGTTAGTGGAATTTTGCTACTTTTCCACTTTGGGCTTTGGGTTTGGTTTAGCCCATTAGCCTAAGCTATTAACTCTAGCTCAACCCCCTTCTCTTCATAATTTTTCTTTCATTTCCTAGCACTCAAGCTTCATCAAAAATGGAGGAAGGAATGGGAAATTAAAACTCCAAGCTCAAGTTCATTTGCAAATCCAACATCCAACTCCAAAGTCAAAGAGAAACCATTGATTCTTCATTGATTTCAGCTTCTTCTTCATAAATTTTGTGTAAATGTGAGATTTTTATCTCACGTCTTTGTCTATAACTATCTTTAATTGTTAGGTATGAATTCCTAACACTTATTCATGTGCATTTGCTTTTGGTTTGGATTGAATTGGTGAAAATCCCAATTTTTAGTGTTTTGGGTTCAAATCTTTAAAAATCCAATCTTTGATGTTTAAACAAGTTTTTGGTGATGCACCGAGGAGCCAATACGACCGGGTAGCCTATGGGCATAATCCCCTAGCGTCCGTGCTCGATCGGTTGCAAATTGAGCGAGTTTTGAGCTCCAAAACCCTTAGGTCGCTCTGCCTACACATGCAAGACTCTCGGCCTGCATTTAGGTCACCTCCCTTTAGGTGCGTAGCGCTAGGTCGTTGATCAGCCTTGTTTACCCCTTTAAGTCTTTAGGTCGCTCGGACTTAGGTCGTAACCTATAGGTCGTTAGGTCGCTCGGCTTGGTCGACCTCAAGTCGTTCGGCTTGCACCATTCCTTCGGCCTGTAGTTAGGTCGTTCGTGTTAGGTCGCTTGGCCTTCTCATAAGCCATAGGTCGTTAGGTCACATGCACTTAGGTCGCTCGGCCTATTCTCCACTCCTTAAGTTGTTCGGCTTACCTCTTTAGGTCGCATATCCTTAGGTCGCACCACCTAGGCTGTATGCTCGCCCCCTTAAGCCGTTACTTCCTTAAGTCGCAACCCCCCCCCCCCCCAATTTAGGTCGCTCGGCCTGTTATGCCGCTTGCATCACTTAGGTCGCACTACACCTTAAGTCGCTCGGCCTGTTAGGTCGTTCCAACCTTTAAGTCGCTCGGCTTATCTCTTAGGTCGTTGCATCACTTAGGTCGTTCCAACCTTTTGAGGCACTCTATGGAAGGCCATGCTGATCTCCTTCTTATTGGCTTGAGGTCGGTGAGAAGCTGGTTTTAGGTCCAGATTTTATTCGTGATTCCACAGAAAAGATTGACCTTATTCGTCATAGGATGAAAGAAGCCCAGAGTAGACAAAAATCCTATGTCGATAACCGAAGAAGGAAATTAGAATTTTCTGTGGGAGATCTTATGTTTATTCGTGTTTCACCTGTGAAGGGTGTTATATGTTTCAGTCGATCGGGAAAATTAGCGCCTTGATATATTGGGACATTTCCCATCACCGAACGTATTGGTTCCGTGGCTTATTGCCTTTTGTTACCGGCTCAGTTTTCTGCTATTCATGACGTGTTTCACGTTTCTCAATTACGGAAATGCCATCGAGATTCTGATTCTATTCTTGAGCCCGATGTTGTGGAAGAAATTGAAGTTTCACCTAATTTAACTTATGAGCAACATCCTATACGTATTATTGCTTCGGAGGTCAAGCACCTTCGAAATAAAGATGTTCCGCTTGTTAAAGTCTAATGGTCCTCAAATCCTAAGGACTACTCTTGGGAATCTAGAGAATTCATCGAGCGAACACATCCGGATTTACTTTCCCATGCTCTTTGAGGTGAACTTCTTATTTCAAATTCTTTTGTGTCGATATACTTTCATGGTTGTTACCTTATATTTTCTTCTTAAATATTACGAGGACGCAATTTCTTTAAGGAGGGGAGTCTACAACAACCCGCATATTTTATGATTGAATATTTAAATATTTTTATTTTAATATTTTATCGTTAGTCGTATTTTTGTCTGAAAAGCTACTTTTTGCAAAGATGTTTTGGTGATGCACCGAGGAGCCAATACGACCGGGTAGCCTATGGGCATAATCCCCTAGCGTCCGTGCTCGATCGATTGCAAATTGAGCGAGTTTTGAGCTCCAAAACCCTTTGGTCGCTCTGCCTGCACATGCAAGACTCTCAGCCTGCATTTAGGTCGCGTAGCGCTAGGTCGTTGATCGGCCTTGTTAACCCCTTTAAGTCTTTAGGTCGCTCAGACTTAGGTCGTAACCCATAGGTCGTTAGGTCGCTCGTCTTGGTCGACCTTAAGTCGTTCGGCTTGCACCATTCCCTCGGCCTGTAGTTAGGTCGTTCGTGTTAGGTCGCTCGGCCTTCTCATATGCCATAGGTCGTAAGGTCGCATGCACTTAGGTCGCTCGGCCTATTCTCCACTCCTTAAGTCGTTCGTCTTACCTCTTTAGGTCGCGTATCCTTAGGTCGCACCACCTAGGCCGTATTCTCGCCCCCTTAAGCCGCTACTTCCTTAAGTCGCAACCCCCCCCCCCCCAATTTAGGTCGCTCGGCCTGTTATGCCGCTTACATCACTTAGGTCGCACTACACTTTAAGTCGCTCGGCCTGTTAGGTCGTTCCAACCTTTAAGTCGCTCGACCTATCTCTTAGGTCGTTGCATCACTTAGGTCATTCCAACCTTTTGAGGCACTCTATGGAAGGCCATGCCGATCTCCTTCTTGTTGGCTTGAGGCTGGTGAGAAGCTGGTTTTAGGTCCAGATTTTATTCGTGATTCCACAGAAAAGATTGACCTTATTCGTCATAGGATGAAAGAAGCCCAGAGTAGACAAAAATCCTATGCCGATAACCGAAGAAGGAAATTAGAATTTTCTGTGGGAGATCTTGTGTTTATTCGTGTTTCACCTATGAAGGGTGTTGTATGTTTCAGTCGATCGAGAAAATTAGCGCCTCGATATATTGGGACATTTCCCATCACCGAACGTATTGGTTCCGTGGCTTATCGCCTTTTGTTACCGGCTCAGTTTTCTGCTATTCATGACGTGTTTCACGTTTCTCAATTACGGAAATGCCTTCGAGATTTCGATTCTATTCTCGAGCCCGGTGTTGTGGAAGAAATTGAAGTTTCACCTAATTTAACTTACGAGCAACATCCTATTCGTATTATTGCTTCGGAGGTCAAGCATCTTCGAAATAAAGATGTTCCGCTTGTTAAAGTCCAATGGTCCTCAAATCCTAAGGATTGCTCTTGGGAATCTAGAGAATTCATCGAGCGAACACATCCGGATTTACTTTCCCATGCTCTTTGAGGTGAACTTCTTATTTTAAATTTCTTTTGTGTCGATATGCTTTCATGGTTGTTACCTTATATTTTCTTCTTAAATATTGCGAGGACGCAATTTCTTTAAGGAGGGGAGTCTGTAACAACCTGCATATTTTACGATTGAATATTTAAATATTTTTATTTTAATATTTTATCGTTAGTCGGATTTTTGTCTAAAAAGCTACTTTTTGCAAACATTCGAATTAGGACTCGAGACCACCCTCATTGAGTTCAAAATGACGTTTTCGATCTTTTTGAGTATAAACTTTGATATGTTTGGAGTTAGTGGAATTTTGCTACTTTTCCACTTTGGGCTTTGGGTTTGGTTTAGCCCATTAGCCTAAGCTATTAACTCTAGCTCAACCCCCTTCTCTTCATAATTTTTCTTTCATTTCCTAGCACTCAAGCTTCATCAAAAATGGAGGAAGGAATGGGAAATTAAAACTCCAAGCTCAAGTTCATTTGCAAATCCAACATCCAACTCCAAATTCAAAGAGAAACCATTGATTCTTCATTGATTTCAGCTTCTTCTTCATAAATTTTGTGTAAATGTGAGATTTTTATCTCACGTCTTTGTCTATAACTATCTTTAATTGTTAGGTATGAATTCCTAACACTTATTCATGTGCATTTGCTTTTGGTTTGGATTGAATTGGTGAAAATCCCAATTTTTAGTGTTTTGGGTTCAAATCTTTAAAAATCCAATCTTTGATGTTTAAACAAGTTTTTGGTGATGCACCGAGGAGCCAATACGACCAGGTAGCCTATGCGCATAATCCTCTAGCGTCCGTGCTCGATCGGTTGCAAATTGAGCGAGTTTTGAGCTCCAAAACCCTTAGGTCGCTCTGCCTGCACATGCAAGACTCTCGGCCTGCATTTAGGTCGCCTCCCTTTAGGTCACGTACCGCTAGGTCGTCGCTCGGTCTTGTTTACCCCCTTAAGTCTTTAGGTCGCTTGGACTTAGATCGTAACCCATAGGTCGTTAGGTCGCTCGGCTTGGTCGACCTTAAGTCGTTCGGCTTGCACCATTCCCTCGGCCTGTAGTTAGGTCGTTCATGTTAGGTCGCTCGGCCTTCTCATACGCCATAGGTCGTTAGGTCGCATGCACTTAGGTCGCTCGGCCTATTTTCCACTCCTTAAGTCGTTCGGCTTACCTCTTTAGGTCGCGTATCCTTAGATCGCACCACCTAGGCCGTATGCTCGCCCCCTTAAGCCGCTATTTCCTTAAGTCGCAAAACCCCCTCCCTTTAGGTCACTCGGCCTGTTATGCCGCTTGCATCACTTAGGTCGCGTTACACCTTAAGTCGCTCGGCCTGTTAGGTCGTTCCAACCTTTAAGTCGCTCGGCCTATCTCTTAGGTCATTGCATCACTTAGGTCGTTCGGCTTGTTGTGCCGCTAGCTCCTTAGGTTGCGCACCACCTTAAGTCGCTCTGCATCGTTAGGTCGCGCCACACCTTAGGTCGTGCCATTCCTTAGGTCGCATACACTTGGGTCGCGCCACTTTTTAGGTCGCACTGCATGTATGTCGCTGCCACTTAGGTCGTTTGCACTGTTGAGTAGCACCATTCCTTAGGTCGCGCCGTGCCGTGTAGCAAGTGTATTTCCACTTTGATGAATTTGGAATCGAATTCTTTGGATTTCATTCACGTCTTCGTATGTGAATTTTTGTGATTGATCGTTTCCACGATCATTTTTGTGATTTGTCATTTTAAAAATATCTTCACCTCACTCGTACGGGAAATCTAATTAAACGGCTTAGTAAAACAGGTGGTATGAAACGCTTGCGTTTACTTCATCAGTTAATTCTTGGACTTGTTCGATTGAATCTCTTGTGACAATTTTCGAGTGGAGATCTACAATTTGTTCGTAAATATTTAAGTTAAGCTAGTGGTTATGGGACATGAGGCTAAGCTCAAATATTTACTAGCTTATTGTAATTGACACTTCTTGATGATCGATGATGATCATTTTTGTGATTATGACTAGCGATATGCTATGTTTCTTTGTCCACGTAAGGGACTGTACCTTATCTTATTGAGTTTCGTCTCATTTCTTTTTAGGTTAACGACCTATGTATTATTTGGAGTTTTGACTCAACTTTTGTGGGCTAGCTACCCATGTTCTTTTATGGAGTTCGGTCCATCAGGCGTACCGTTGTACTACGTCGTTGTTCCGAACTATTCGAGTTCCTGGCTCCTCGGGCATACCGTTGTACTATGTCGTTGCACCGGCTCTATGGTTAGCGACCATGGGATAGCGTCCCATTTGTGATACACGTTTTGGTGAGCTTTCATGCTCTCGTTTTGTGATAGGCCTCCCCCTTTATGTGATTTCTGGATTTCCATTGATGATTTCTAGAATTTGTGTTTCACCAATTTTCATGATTTACATTGATAAGTTTTATCAATATTTGTGCATTGATGAATTTTTTGTGTCGTTGACTTTTGTGATTGGCATTGATATTATTGTCAATACTTATGGTTTTGGTGAATAATAATATAATGTATGACATTTCCTTTTGATCTTTGAGAAGATTCTTGTGATATTGATTAATCCCTTGTTGATTTTCAATTACCTACTTATCACAATATGGATTTAGGGATTGTCATGTATTTATGTCATATCTCTTATTCTATATCATTTTATCTGATTTTTATAGCTAGACCGATCCCTTTATTATTTTCTTATTAAATAATACTCGGGTCAGACCGAGATGTTACAGGTGCTTCTGCTTGACTTCACTTCTGGGATTATCATCCTGACTTTTGGCTAACTACTTAGATTAGTATTTTTTGTTGTATACCTTTGAGGTATAGACTCCTTGACGTATACACATTCTTTTGTCTAGCCCTTGTAACCATTCTTTTGTGACATTGTGGATCTTGTCTGACCACTACTCTGATGTACACTTTCATGTGTTATATATTCATATATTTTTCCGCCTTTGTGATATGGATATTTGTGACTGATTTGTGTTATGTTTATTTCTATATTTGTTTCCGAAGACTTTATATAGCCACTGTGTAATAGTTTTGAGTTTGTATCGATGTGTCGGACTTCTTATACTATCTGACATATCGGTGCTCGCACAAAGAAATCACACGGATAGTCGCTCCTCAACAGCCTTATTCTCTGTGCTAGTTGACGGCATTACCTCATAGTGTCCTTGGCTAGAGTGGGTATAGAGGTGGGGCGCCATGGTAAGAATGCAGCGGAAGTAGAGAAAATAGTAGTTCATAAAGCCACTATCACATAGTCTCAAAATAAGTACGAATTACATAGTCTTAAAACCAATACAGTTTGCAATAACCACAGAAAATCCCAAATTCATTTGTCTCAATTACATAGGCTAAGATAAAAGACTGAATAGAAAAATAGACAGCAGTTTGATAAAGATGATCTCCAGCAGTCCTAGCTCCAGGAAATGAAGTCTGAACTGATACTCAGGCTGGCCCGAGCGTAAGAAATAAACACTAACACTCGAGTCAGGACATACATACTTATACAGTGTAAGCTAATTCAAGTGAACTGTAGTATAAAGGCAAGTAACTTAAAGGATGCTTGGGACCCCCCATCCTCTAAGGATCCATTAAACTATTTACTATGTAGTAATATTTCGCTATTATAATAGTGTCTATATCAAAATAAACTTACTTTTAAATAGCGTTAAGGAGTTACTCAATCTTCCCCTTAACACGGTAATAGTCCCAGGAGTCCATCCAGTATCATAGTCCCTCCTGATCGGGAAGCCACCAGAGGGTACCACACGGGCTACGGGAGAAAACCAAACTCGTACAAGACTCGCTAGGGTAGGTGACACGGCACAACTAGGCAATGCCAGGGTAGATATACCAATTGCCATCTGGATTGGTAGTAGCACGTAGCAGCTACTACCGCCCACCTCGAACAACACTCCCAAAATCAAAGGTGCGCACCAAACAATCACAAAGTAATAGAATGGCATACGAAGAAGTGCATCCGATAAGAGGTGCTACTTCCTTGGCCCAAGAATCGCTCCTGTTTTAGCCACCTTATGCCAATTCACGGGAGTCGGGTCCACGTACATACCTCAATTGAACGTCACCACCGTCCTACTTCATTCCAGGATCTCCATCGTGTACACGGTTGTCAAAGTGGTTTTCGGTATCGACAGAGAGTATGCCCATATCCGATCTCGGTCTCTTTAACAACCAACGTTATTATTACCCGTGGTTATAAATTCCAAAAATAGTTTATATTTCAATCAAAATACTTCATTTGAAACTATTTAAATGTGAAGTTATTATTATTACAAAATCTAACATAAATCCCAAAGGTTTAGCCTTAATTCACTTACATCAACTACACCACTTGCAAAGTGCGGTAGTGTCCTTTACAACAGATTTAAGTGAATTAAATTTCAGACTTCAATATAATTTCAGCAATATTTAAACCTTAATTTAAACCAATTTAACTTATAAAATCATATTTTCCATTTTGAAATAGTTATTTAAATTACTCAATAGTTTATGATTTTTATAAAGTAAATTTCGTAAATAAATATCAAATTTCTCTAAGCGTTACATAATAAAATCAAGTGCACGGTTTTCTATAAAAATTTACTTAACAATTAAGTTTAATTACTATTTCAAAAAAATAAACTTAATTTCCAATTTATTTCTTAACTTACCTTTTATTCTAAAACCCACTTCACATTTCTAAATTAAGTTATATTTCAACTTCCATTTTTAAATATTCACTTATTTAACCATTTAATTCATAGAAAACTTAACCCTTTATATTCAAATTTATGCCAAATTATCATATTTATTTCTTAACTTGAATTCCATTTTATTTTACCAAATCAAAATTTACAAAATAAATTTATGCTTCAAATTCTACCTTAACCATTCATTTATTTACATAATTAACTTGTACAAAATCACTATACTTTATAAAAATCATTTTTAATCCAATTTTAAACAAAATATTATAATATGCTAATTTAATGATATTTAATCCAGAAAATATATATATAATAACCATGGTCTGTGTAATATTTTCTAACCTTGGTCAAGTGATACGGATAATATATCATTGCAATCCGTAATTTACAAAGAAAATCTGGGTTCTATCATTTCAAACCCGCAATCCCAAGTTAAATAAATAATAAATAAATATTATTCGGGCCTATCAATTCAGCCTAAAATGATTCTACTCTATAAGGGACTTGCAGTGATAACAGTAATAACTAAACATTATAACATCATTAAGTATAACAGCATATAACGGATGATGTGTGAATTTTATAACAGGGTTTTAACATCATAAATTTATACCACAGGAAAGTAAAATATACTGTAATTATTCTACAATTTCACTTGTTATTAATTTACGATTCTATAAGTATGTTTGTCAAACGTGAATACTCACCTCTACGACGTTGAAGGTTAGATTCAAAATGATATCCACACCGGAACAAATGCACAGAAGGCACGATTAAATTTTAGCGGAGGCGATGATCAGATTCAAATCTTGAAACAAAACGAATAAAACTAATTACGCGAATTCGATTACGATCATATCAAAATTAATAAAGCAAAACCGAAAAGCTAGATTGAATAAAATGATATGATTAACCAATAACTCGGTCCGTTCACCACATGATTTGACCCACATCTCAAGTCTCGGCTATTTACCATATTCAAGGCTAGAGAAGCACGTACGCAGAGGGATGCTAAGGTATATAGGATGAGATTTAATTATACACAGGTGGCGCATGCATTAATATATAATTGTTTTTTTATATATAGCCCGAAACACGCAAGCAGTGGTAGATTGGAAAATTTAGGCTGGGGTTAAAACTCAAAGGTGGTGGAGGGTCGAGTACTTGGTGTAGCAAAACAATGGACAAAAGAACACAAGAAAAAGCAAAAGAAAGAAAATAAATAAAAGAAGGAAGAAATTTTTGGCAGCCATTACCTGAAGCAGAGAGCTCAGGCAAGAAAAGGATGAAAACAATTTGATGTGGTGATGGAATTTTGTACGTGACTAGTATTTAAGAGGGAGGTATTTGCATTGATTAGGTGAAAAAAAAGGCAAGAAAATACAATTTGATTTTTGAAACAGCTATGGGAATTTATTACTATCAATTACAAAGAAGAAAAAGGGAAAGAGGATATCCACACACGCGAATGACAAGGCAAGTAATCTTTATTTGAAATGGCAAGATGAAATAAGGCATTTATTCCTATTAAATATAAGGAAGCAACGGAAAGGGAATATTTTTTACATGCGAATGGTAAGGCACGGTTTGAATTGATTTTATTAGCTGCGGTAAGAAATTAATGAGCCCGTATTATAGATGCAATAATTAATCTGAAACATACGCCCAAATTTGTAACAAAAGTAATGTATTTAAATTTTATTCGTTTCTTATTTATTCGCTTCTTATATATTTAGTAAAATAGACGCTAAAGAATATTCCATCAAATAATGCCCCATTTAACGCTAACTAAATAAAATGAGAACGGATATGAATGTACCAATTTAAAACGTGTAATTGAATAGCTTATTTATACACTATTTATTACTAAATTTAAAATTTGATTTGTTTACATTCATTTGATTTATTTAACATTTAACTAAGAAACTGATGTATATATGTATAAAAGAATGTAAAATTTTATTTCTTTTTACACAATATTTATTACTTAATTTAAAAAGTTTATAACCAATTTTAAAAAAACAAAAGCGGAACAGATGTTGTACATATAGTTTAAATAAAAGTTTGAAAGAAGAAAAAAGTAGAAAAAAAGAGGAGGCCGTTATAATATTCCTAGCCGTGAGAAATAAAAATGAGAGGATATGTTTTTGCATGAGAAATAGAGTGAGAAAACTCACGTCAATCAAGTGGAAGAAACGGTCAAGCAATCAATGTTTAAAACGGCAAGAGAAAATGAAGGGATTTGATTCCTATTTAATAAAAAGAATAAGTGGAAAATGAGAACTCTTCCTATCTTCACGTTAATTGATAGGCTACATGTAAGGAACGACTATGGATTTTGAGGAATAAGTTAAGGTAGGAAATAAATAAATGATTGCAAAAAAAAATGGAAAAAAAATTAAAGAAATAGTTTATTAAATTGAAACAAGGCTTAAAAATTTACACACAATACCACTAGCTTTGGAAAAAAATTCTACCACACTTAATAACAAATAAAAAACAGTGAATAAAATAAAAAAAATTGAAATAAAGTGAAAAAGAAAATAAATAATTATATTTTAGGAAAATAGAAAGATAAATAAAGAAAACAGCTTAATTTATTGAAACTAGTTTAAGAAAATTGCAAACATAATCCACTTAACTCTGGGAAATTACTACTCTTCTTAAAAATGGTTTAAAATAAATCTTTGAGAAACAAAATAAAGTAAGAATGAGAATAGAATAATTTCTTAAGAAAAATATAAAAATAAATAAAGAATTTCTTAAATTAATTGAAGTTGGAAATAAGAAATTGTAAACAAAATACAACTGACACTGGAAAATGTCAATTACACTTTTAAAAATGTTTTAAAACCAAAATAAACACCAAAGAAGTTATTTTACCACTAAAAACATAAATTAGAACATTACATAACTAAATAAAATATTATTTATATAATTTTAAGTAAACAATTTTGTTAAATACATCAAATTACACACAATAGTTAAAAAGGCTTAACTTTCATATTATAAATCAGATTTCAACGAAATGAAAAGCAGTATTCTTAAAATTTTATTTACTTTCAAAATAAAAGATAAAATTCAAAATTTTAAACTTTTAAATTTTTAAATTTAAAAGTCAAAGTTTGACCATATTGACAAAATTCACATTTTTGGAAAATATTCTATTAATTCATGTGTGGAATTCTACTCCACACCAAAATTTATATTTTAAATAACAAAATTATCTAAATTAAATAAATAAAACATTTATTAAAAATTTTAGGTTGATACATAGATGATTTGGATGGCAAGCAAAGTGAGAATAAATGCTAAGAAAAAGAAAAGACATAAGTTAAGGAGAAAGAAACGTATATATGTTTTATTCTTAAATGCAAATGAAAATGAGGCGTTTTGAAATAAGAAATAAATCTTCTTGTACATGATTTGCAAATGAGAAATACATGGCTAGGAAAAGAGTTTGTATGGCTAAAGCAAGAAATAAAGAGACCATGTAAAAAAAGGCAAGAAATCAAGCAACGACCTGATGGATTTAATTAATTTCTTTCCTTTATATTAACAGTTGTTCTTAATTATATTGAATTTGTTAAATGTGTATATTTGTTATGATTGAATCCTCAAACAAATTCATTCATATAAGTTTCATTCTTTTATATTACCTTATGAATAAAATATGCATTTCCACTTTAACATTCCTTCCTTATTTTATTACAAATTTTGTTTTTCTTCATATTAAATTACCAAAATTTTATCAATTTAACGATTTTAATTATTAAAATTTATTGGCATTACAAATAATAATATAACACAGCGGAAACACTCCATACGTCCCTGCCATCCAGTTCGCCTCCTGAGCTCTAGAACATCCTTACCTAGAAATCTATAATACTCGGTCTGACCCGAACATTACGTCAAAGTAACACTCGGGTCAGGCTGGAAACCAGCGTGAGTAAACCCATCTAACATGTAACACAAAAGCATACAACTTGTATAAACCCGAGGTAACTTATATCAATTTACAACTTCACAAGTCGTTATAGACATCACTTGCATCACACATCAATTTCTAAGTACCAAAACTTAGATTAAATGGTCCAATTCACTTAAAATTTTCCATTCCAGCCTATTGATTTCACATATCAATCTATAAAGAATCAAAGTGGTTTCGGGTATTAACTAATACCCTACTCCAGTTTCTTCGAATCCAATGTCATCTTAACCCAAGTTATTCAAGTGATTAAATTTTAAATAATGGATGTCACTTTTACATAGAAATTCATCATAGGTAACCGCGTCGTCTCTGTTTAACCCAGCATATCATATTACAAACATTTCATTTCACAAAGCATCACAATCACATATCAGGGAAAACAAATAATCCAAGGCATTTAAATATCATTCAATCATTCATAAACAAGGTGGATCATTTCCAAAATTAATTTAGTTTATCTCGAATTAAATTAATTACTAATCTTTTAATCACTAAGATTACCTTTACTAAATCATTACAAATCAATTAATTAACCAATATTTAATCATCCATCTTAATTAATCATCCTTGATTAATTATCTTCAATTACACAAAGTAACTATCCATTAATTAATTACACAAATTAATTATTCTTAACCATTTAGAGTGATTGATCTTTAATTACTTTCATTAATTACATTAATTAATGATCCTTAATTAATTACTTCCATTAGTCAGCCTTAATCAATCATAAACAGTAATTAACCATCCTGTAATTACTTATCTAAATTAATTAACTCCTTGGTTAATTATATTAATCCTTTGATTAATCATCACCAAGTAATTTAATCCTTAATTACTTCTTCTAAGTAATTAACCCTTGATTACTTCCCATCAAGTAATTTCCTTAATTAATTACATCCAACAATTATCTACTAATTACTTCACTAAGTAATTATACCTCATTAATTACCTTAAGTAATTATACTTAACCCAACATCAAATGATTACCTTTAATTAATTAAACTTAATTAACTAACTAAAATTAACCACTTTAACTTAATTAATTACACAAATTAATTAACCTTACCCATACACATTGATTACATTGATCATAATTAATTACTTGGATTAATTATTCTAGAATTACTTACATTGATTAATTATCCTCTAATTAATCATCTTCATTAATTAACTAACCCTTTTATTAATTTCCTTAATTATAAGTCAAAACCTATTAAACGTTTAAATTTTAACTTTTAAATCTTGGGAAAACTTTAATTAGCTTGTTTAAAAAAATTAAACAAAACTCACCATTTTGAAAACTTAATTATTCCAACATCTCATTACAATTTGGTATCCAAATTGTTCTATATATTTAAATATGATAAAATTCATAATTAAAAACTCAATTAAAGTTATTACTTTTATATTTTCTTTTTTAAAGTAAAACTTGCTTAATCCTTCTTAACATAATAAAAATCCTGGTCACCACTGTTTTTTAAATTTACAATTTCATTCAAGTACTTGCAAATTTAAGATCTGGAAATCTTATCAACATCAAACCCGAGCAAAGCATTGGTAACACCCGAGCCACATCAACCAAATGCTTGAGTCACCCCTGACTTCGAGTCGAACAGCCAAAAACACGATAACCAACCCGATCCCCAAACTCCTTCTTCTTCACCTTCACATTCCAGATACGCTTATCATCTCCGTGCAAGTGCACGACTAGCAATCTCAACGCCGATCGTTTATCTGGCAATCACCAACCCACAATCGACCACGACGTTCGACACGAACAAGCCAAATTATGAAATCGAAGTACAACAGAAATCAAGCAACTCGACCAAAACTGAACCCAATAGACGATCGGAAAAACACCCTCCACGACGAACTTGACCTCGATGTCCCTCACCGTCTTCATCCAAGCTTCGTCTCGAACCCCCGCATCCATCACCCCCACTGCGATCGATCCTAGAGCATCCTCACCCCCGCGCCACGCACAGCCATAATCTCGACCAATATGAAACACCGAACCCTAATACGCCTCCTACCGGCCACCACGATATCAGTAACGCCTTCCACCGTTCTTCCAGGGATCTATGATACTCCGACCACCCCTTGGCAAAAACCCGAGCTCCAAATCGACATTCACCGTCAATTTCAAAAATACTTAATTTCGTTCAAACTCGAATACCTCCACCATTCCCAAACTAAAAATCTAAATCTTTATACCTAAATTCATGATTTTCTACCATGAATCCACTCATGCAATCAAATCATTATATTGTTTCCATATAATTTTTGACAAATTACTGATCATCATAGTATTTTCTTAATTCTGAAATATTTATTGAATTTAAAACCTTAAAACATTTTTAGAATTTCTTTCATGTCGTTATCATCAACTTTCATTTAGAGATCCAGGCTTAAACTGATTTTTTTTTTGGAGATTTGGATTTTTAAAGGAAATTGCAAGAACTGAAAACAACAGAGAACCCAAAATACAACATATGTACAGGCATATTCAAATTTCAAATATCAGTTGCAGACATATTCAAGCTAAAACATCCATGCATTCCATAACTATCACCCATGTTCACAAATATTTAAGTTTCATCTTCAAATTTTAAACTATTTCTAAAAGAAACGGTTTACTCACATGCGTTTTGAAGACTGGGAACATGCTTTGAAACTTTGGAAACTGAAAGTTATGATTCCCTTGAAATTTGAATTGCTTATTGAAATTTTGATTTGTTATCTGATTAAATCTTACTTTGATTGCTGTTGAGAGAGCACAGATTCCAGATTGAAGATTTGAATTTGTTTAGATGTTAAGATGGGTTTTACTTTGATTTGGTTTTCCAATTTGGAAATTTTGAACGAGATTCTTTCTTTGTTCCAGGTTTTGAAAATTTTGCTGATTTTTTTTCTGAATATAACATGGTTTCTAAATTTTCTACAATACTAAATTAAAAGAAAAATTATTTTATTGCCGCTTGTGAGTTTATATCAACACTTGTTTTACAAATGTCACTTTTGATTAAATTGTGTTAAACCCACTTTTGTAAATTTGTTTATAATTTGAGTTTTAAACCCTTGTTTAATAATTTATAACATATGTATTAAATTTCAAACCTTATACTTATTATGGTTTAAATTCTGTTTACTTTTAAATTTTATGCTTATATTTTCAAAAGATATATACATTATCAAAGCTTAATATTTAACTTTTTTTTTAAATTTGTTTCCTGTATTTAGATTATATATAAACTATATTTAGCACATGTATAAATTAGAAAAAAGGAATGTTAGTTTTTTATTAAATCTTGTTTATATTTTATACTCTATGTTGCCATTACTTGTAAATTATACATACAAGTACTAGTGTTAAAATGTTGAATTCAACTTTTAAATAACTCTTGAAAATTATCATTTTAACTTTCAAAACATAACTTCCAATTCAATATATATAGAGAGATTATTAAACTAATATTGTCAAACTTCAATAATTAAATATCTATCCAGATATTTATAATTTAGCATTTATTATAGTTCTAATTCATCTGTAAACATATCCAAATATATATATATATATATATCAGAATTTTGTTTGTTCAATTCACAAACTAGTATTTTTAATAGAGAAAATCAGTTAGTTATCCAATTACCTGATGTCTAAAAATCCGAGTTATTACAATCCTACTATAGTTGTTTGATGGACATTGTATCATGATTTAACTACAATTAGTTTGGAGTTTCCATATTGAAGCTTGATAGAATTCTTAAGTTGACGGAATTGTGTAATATAGTCACATTAATATTTTCTATTTGACCTTAGTTATATTAACAAATAGAAAACTATTGAATGGGTCATTCTATAGTTATCCAATAACTATCAGTATGTAACCCATTGGTGCACCCGGCAGTGATAAGCAATACACTACCCAACATTTAGACAGCGTTACATACTCTAGTCTCAACGGATGTATCGATATCTAGTCTCTATACATCTTGACTCAAAATATATGAATGATATGTTTATTTTATTATGACGAGTATATATGCACGTCCATATTGATCCGCAATCATTCATTTGAATATTTATGCTTTATATGTCGTAATCTTTATACTATCATCTTCAATGAGCATATTGCTTTATACCCTTTATTGCATATTGCTCTATACCCTTTATTACAACTCATTACTCATTCTTTATCCAAAATTTCATTGTTTAATGCATAATTAAAAATTTAGCACTAATTCCTATTTAAATACCGCATGTATCGCATTTCAAATTCCAATTGGCACAACAAAAGGCAATGGTTCCAAGTAGGCCCATCAACAGATACTTTTAGATGCGGATAGTGTCATATTCGTATCCGCATCCGCATCCGAAATCATTTTCGGATATCAGATATTCCCATCCGCGAATAGGGATCGCATGTCGGAAATTATCCTATCCGCTAACAATCGGTAAATCAAGAAACATAAATGAATTCTTTTAATTTAACATATACTCCTTTCGATCTTATTGAGTATTAAAGTGTAATAAATAAATGAATATGATAATACTAAACAGTTTTGTATAGTTAATATCCATTTAACGCGTATAATATAAACTTATATCTTAATAGAACAACAAATAAATATCTTCCATTGTACTAAAATACAGATTTAAACTATGATCTTGAAAAATAACGAGCGGATAATTTTCGAATGCGGATATCTTTGTATCCGCATGCCCGTCCTTTTTTACGAATATCATATATTTATTCGCTTTTTGGATATAAAAGCGGATGAATTTTAGATTTTTTGGGTATCCATTGATAGTCCTAATTCCAAGTTAGTGCATGACTTTCATTTCCTTGCTTTTGTATAATTTCAAAATAGTGATTGGTTTACATGCCCTTGATTAAGATTATAAATTTATACAGATATACTAATTGCTAGATTTATTATATCCTTACAACAAAAACAATACCACAAGGCTATTTAACATAACATAAATAACATCTCTCTATATTTTTTCTTTACCACTATGATATTGCACTATTTATTAAGTGTGGTTGATTACGTCCTCGTTGAACAATTTTGAAATAAAAGCTATGGGAACTCTGTTTCACCCACTCTATAACCTAAACATTTAAGTTCTATGTCTATATAGACTGCAAAAATGCAATCATTTTATGGCTTGTACGAACCATGAGCATACATATGCCAACTCTCCTTCTACTGGTAGTTGTTTTTGCACTACTTTTGAAGCTTCTTCTGTCAAATATTTATACCACGAAATAAGGATAAATATTATAGTTTAATCTACAAAATAATATTTGTAATCATGGTAAAAGACAATCCTAAGCTATTTTACACACCATGAAATGCACTACTTTTCCCAACGTTTGGCAGTTCAACTCTGTTATTAAAGAGAGGAAAAATATGTAAAGTGTTAGAAATATGCATTGGTATTCTTTGTTATTCCTTAAGATGTTGGACTTTATTAACTATATATTAGCTTCTTATGTTTATTTCAAGTCGTTCAAGAATCTTTAGTAAATGATTTTGAGGCATAAATATACAGAAAAGTAAACCCCGTAGAAGAAAAGGAAAATGGCTTTAGTAAATGATTTTCATAACTCATGTAGGAATGTAGCTATCATAATTCTTTACTATTTTCATTTACTTAGACCAATCGGCTTTTAACTAAAGTTTGTTTGTTTAGCATCTTATTAACTCCAGGGTCTTCTGATAATATAACCTTATAAAACATAACTACAATTTACAATTTTGAGTGGATCACCTTTCAAAAAAGGTACCAATAGTTCGACGTTGGGAAACAATTAAATAATTTAAAAAATATCATTGTTATTTAGCATCAAAATAGGAGTAAATATGAGGATTATCCATACATATGTCAATACCATCATCATCTTGACTAAAAAATCTCAGTTGAGAATAAGCACAAATATCTTAACTTCATTATCACTATTTGGGTAGAATTTTGGTATAGATTATAATAACTAAAAAATTACCAAAAATAAACTGAATACCACCTGAGTCCTATAGGTTACTAACAATATTCAAAGTAAACAATACTCCCTAATTTGGCAACTAACAACTTCAAAGCATATGGAATAAATCAACATAGAGTTAAGTACAATCATACCTAAATGCAATATGGCAGGCGGTGGTGCCAACATCAAATGGTTTAGTAGTGACTTCAACATTTGATTTAGTAATGGAAGCAGTTTTGATAGCTTTTGTTAGGATAGCGATATCGGTTGGTTTGGTGATAACATCGTGTCGCTTAATTAGGTGATGAAAGGCATCGATTAATTTGGCGATTGCAGGTTACATCGATTGATTTGGTGATGCGAGTCATTGATTGATTTGGTGCTAGCAGGTGTGCATTCATCTATATGGGGATGAATAGATTCGGTGTTGATAGTGGTGGTATGTTCGATTGTATTCACTACAGTGGTGATGATTTGATTTGTTGTTATCTAATTTGGAGATTGGTGGCCTTGAGAGCATATGTACATGCCAAATTGGTTATTCTTCTTATTATTTGAAAGAGAAGAGAGAGATAGATGGATAGGGTTGTTGAAGAATCAGCCATAATAGCAACAGATTTGGTACGGTGATGGTGTTGAATCGCCATGGCGATGGATTTAGTCTGAAAGCAAAATGAGACAGAAGATACATGAAATGAAAAGGGTAATTTAGGTATTTCAAAAAGACACGGTTGATTTCTATTCAATGAATTCTCATTATTAGTAGTAAAGATAAATCACACATGATTACAACACATTATAACTGTTATGACAACAATCATGGATTTACCATTAACTATACTTTAATTGATTAATTAATATAACAGATTATATGAAGTATATAATAAAAAGAAAATACCTTTTATTTCAAACAATGTTATCGAGCTAGATATATGTAACTATTTGCATAATTTCTCCTAGGGCATACCCTTAATTCTATCACTCAATAGTTTTTTGTTCTTTAACATAATTAAGGTGAAATAGAAAATATCGATGAGATAATATTATACAATTCCCTCGACTTGAGAATACCATTGAGCTTCTATGTGGAAACTCCACTTCGAGTAAAGTTAAATCATCGTACAACGTCCATCAAATGACTAAAATTCGTTCGAGTGGAAGCATTGGAAGTGAGACATTGTTCAAGAGAAAATTCGTCTCTTCTATTATGTGGGGTTAGTATCACGATCAACTAAAGTCAACTCAAAGTCAAAGTCTCTTGCTAGAGCATCTCAATTAAATAATAATTACTATTAAACCAAGAACTTTGTTCTTGAACTATAAAGTTGAATAGGAATGATATTGGAATTTTGACCGTTATAAAACTCCATAAGTCCTAATATGATATAGTTTTTATGATATGGATCGGTGTAGGTAAATATCACAACCGGGTAACGCTTAACCAGAGTGAAATTGGATCTTACCAAAGTTATGTTAGTGATAAATTTGGCCATAATGTTACTCTACTTGCTAAGTGACATGTGAACGTTAATATTCGAATTGTTCGATATTAATCGCTGATCGAGTTTACACCTAAGAGTCATGCAAACGAAACATTGAATACTCATATTACCACCAGAGTTAATTAACTATAATTGTTATAAATTAATTAAAATGATTAATATTTATGAAATAATAATTATAAAATTTTATTTAGTTTACCTTGATCAATATTAAATAGTGTGTATATAATAGTTATAAACACACGTACCGATATACGATATCGATGTGCATTTGAATTAGATTTATTTGATCTAGCTTGAAGCAGTTATGAGGCCTAGATAGGGGCATATTATGGTCGGCCACTATGGGTGGTTTGGAACTGAATATTGGTTCAAATCGAGATGAAATCGTAGGAGAAAAAGGTGGATATGGATTCCCTTTTTGCTCCTTAAATCTATATTATTTATGCCTCTCAAACTCTACTCTCTATCTTTCTAATTTTTGGCTCCCTTCTACCTTAATACGCAGGCCATAACCCTTGTCTCCCTTCTCCGGTTCAAGCTTCCAAAACACAAAATTGAATACAAACCGAAGATCAATGGTTGCTGCTTTTAATTTGGTAGATCCTTTTGAATTCTAGATACTGATTCAAGGATTATTGTAACGACCCGCCATTTTGACCATCAAAAGTCAACATCGAACACTACCACTGTGTTCCAACATCATGCATCCAATCGACAAAAGGGCAGATTGTTAGGGTAAATAAAAAGAAAATAACAGAGAATAGAGAAAAACATAATCTCACAACGGAATCAACAACATATAATATAACAAAGACAGCAGAAACTATCTCTTCTAAAATACAAAGTATATCAGAGTTAAAGCAAATCTTATCTGCTGGACAGGTATAAAATTCTTACCTTACAAATGCCGATTGATATACTATATAATACAATGGATAATAAAATACTACGATAGATGAATCTTCATCTCCCCTCTATGATCTCCAAAACACCATGGTCAACCAGGAAAAATACTCAGTCTGATCCGAGCATTATAAATAAATAACACCTGGATCAGTCTAGAAATACCAGTGTGAGATAACTCGAATAATAAAGATCATATAAAAGATCTATGAGACCACGCCGCTAACGTGGAACGGGTTTTTATCTCATAAGAATAACATTCATACAAGCAAGAGCAGAAATAAATATCAGGAAAACAAATCCAAATATGAATGAGTATAAATAATATTAAACCAGACTTGAAAGATGGAAATAAACTAAGTTAAATCCAAACTGGACAGAATGGATAGAACAAGGGAAACAATCCAACTTTATAGAATGGGCTAAATAAGGTAACTATCCAAACTTGATAGAATGAGCAAAATAAACACTTAAATGCCGTGATGAGGAGTTAGCTCTACTCGTGGCAGTTTAAAGCTAAAACAGATTCAGGGATACGAATCAAATAAGTAAAGGAAAATTTCCTACAAATGACAAGGAAGGTGCACCCCCTTGGAATATACCTTTAGTAATATACTCCTGAGAAGCTCGTTTACTCTGTGACACTTCTAGGGACCGTCTGAGCCAGACCCTGCCAGACATAACCAAGAATCCGAATATTTCTAAATCTAAGTGCACAATCAAATCCAAACTAGATAAGATGTGAAAATACCCTAATGGGAGCAAACCCCACATAACTTGACCCCCTCTCGCGCTTTGGGTTTAGTCATTTCTGACAAAGGATAGCAAAGCTTGATTGAGCAACAAATCGTCTTAGAATGGCGTTCATAAAGTAGCTGAAATAACCTATAGCTAAGAGACCAACTATCGAGGATATAAAACAATCGTATATGGAAATTAAGTTTTGTATACCTATCACCACTCATTGAATTTAGATTTGTACGTTTTCTTGGTTAAGAGTAATACCGTACAAGTCAAGGTAGTGTTACCTCAATGTTATGTCCAATGAATACTTTTAACTTTTGAAAGAGCGACAAGTTTACTTCTTCGATGTTTAGTGATAATTATACAATTAAATTGTTTCCGTATAAGTGATTCGTTTACGGAAATAATTTATTTTCATGAATGAAAACTTTCACTTTTAAAACAAACTAAACTTTTGCTTGATTTTCATATTGGTTAAACACTTTTAGAATTAGTTCCTGATTCTTAAAACGTTGAGAGAATAATTTTCCAAGTGCGCGACCCCGAAGGCCTAAACCAACATCAGACCGAACACTAGAAAGTTATCCAACTTAACATCTCAATAATCGAGTTCCAATTCCTTTTTATAACATTAAAATGATATCAATTATCCCGAAAGATAATAAATCACATTTAAAATCTCTTTTAAATAAAAAAATCCATTATTCATGATAAAATAGATAATTATTTCCAAATACTTTTATAACGTTGGCAAATCAACTTTAAAAAAACTTTATTAAATCAGTTTGTTAATTTTAATTCAATTTATTAAAGCAAATTTTTATTATATTAGTTAATTTACTTTAATCACCTTTATTAAATCAATTAATTGACTTTAAATATCATTAATTAAGAAGATTTATTAAATTCAAATAATCATAAATTAAATGAATAATTAATCTTAAACATCATTAATTAAAATGATAAGTAATTTTAAATTCCATTAATTAAAGCTATTAATTAAGTTCAAATAATCATAAATTAATTGGATTAATCAAATTCGAAATTCATTAGCTAAAACAATTAATTAAAACATCATTGTTAAAATGATTTATTTAATTATAAAACATCATTAATTAAGATGATTTAACTAAATTCTAAAATCATCAGTTAAAACAATTAATTAAATTTTAAAACAATCATTAATTAAAATGATTAATTAAATCAAATATCATTATTCAAATGATTAATTATTTTTAAACATCATTAATTAAAATGATTATTAATTTCAATTATCATAAATTGAAATAATTAATTTAATTCCATCTTCATTAATTCAAATAATTAATTAAGTTAAATGAATTAATTAAAAACCATTATCCTCAATTAAAAGAATTAATTAAACTCAAATAATCATTAGTTAAATCAATTAATTAAGTATAAAACGTCATTAGCAAAAATAATTAATTAAATCTAAAGACAGATGAAATAAATATTGGAATCAAAATTATGATTTTAACATTCTCAATTTTCACCTAAATCCTTACTTATGAAATATTTTAATATTATATTCCACTTAATTGCAATAAATCCACTTATTAGATTTCAAATTAATAAATCTTGGTTTTCACTTCTTAAATCAACCAGTCCTCATATTATAAATAAAACTAACATTTATTGCATCTTATAGAATTTACCATCTTTAATGACAAATCAAATCTACCCTAACTGCACAAATTAAGGCAATCAATTGCAATTGATTTCCCATTAAACTACATAAATTATCAAATTCAAACCTAAATAAAACGTTTATTTATTTAAAATATTGCTGTTTAAATGAATTGACCCTTCACGGGTATAATTAACATTGATTTCCAATTATTACTTAAATTTACACCCACAAACGTTAAATTTAGATTTATTACAAATTTTTACCATTCAATCTATCGAAGCCTCGGATTACATCTTTACTATTCATTTATTCGACTCAATTTAGCATTACTTACCTTGCATTAACATTGTTACTTTAAAACTCTATCCAATTGCAATTTATACTCTAAATAAATACATTTACTCTTTTCGTTATTCTATTAATTTTCGTTAACGTAATATAAAATGAAAATTATTGTAACTAATTTTCAAATTTTAAATTAACAAGATACCTCAATAGGCAACATATAGTTACTATTTAATTAGGTAATTTAAAAATAGTCGCGATTCTACTCTTAAATTTATTTCCAAATACCGTACTAACTGATTACCTAAATTTACGATCAAATACCATTACAGTGGTTATCGCATTAATCAATTAAATCCTTTCCTTTATTTCAATTAATTGGGTTTGCGCAAATTAAATTTTCATGAACTTACATTTACATAATTTCATTTGTAAATTAAATGCTTACCTTTATAAGCTTTCATTCCAAACAATATTTCAATTTCTATCGACATTGATTTAATTGAATTTACTATTTAATATTATTAATGCATTAACTAAATTCACTACTTACCTTTGTTCTCTTATATGTAATTCTTAGCCTAGTATAAAAATTTACATCACTTCAATTTATTCGTCATTTTGTTTCAACTGTAAATACTTAGACTCAAATTCCCATGGTTTCATTTCATTTTCAGCATTTGCTTCGTTATTAACTATAAAATCTTTATTTCTTCTAAATTAAATTTACATAAATCTTATTAAAATGACAAATTTAATTAACGAAAATTATGGGTCGTTACACTCTCCCCCACTCAAAACTTTTCGTCCCCAAAAAGGAAAAAAAAGAAGGGAAAAGAAGAATTAAGAAATCAATATCATATTAAATTTTAAATTTATAAACAAATAAATTTACCAAATTAATTAATTTAGATAAAATATACTAATTTATAATCATTAAATTTTTTTTATACTCAAACTAATAAAGTTTGGAAAGCATTTTCAAAATATTTTCTAAGTCCAAAATTTACGAAAATTTTTTTGGCAGAGTCTCCTTGGTACGGGGAGGCTCGGAAGAAATATAATATCAAATATATCAAAATATCACATATAATATCCAAAATATAATATCCCAACACGGGAAAATATATAAAATAGTGCTATAAAATCGTAATCCGAGACGTACCTATTTGTCGGGCAATTTACGCTTATTTATGGAACCAAAAGCAGTAGCAATTGCTTCCATAACCTGTATTTCACTTATATAATCCAAAAGAGTTAATAGTTTTATAAAATGAAATATTTAGCGTTGTTTCAATCAATAACAACCAAATCCATACAAACATCAATCACTAGCAACAAAGCATTCATTCAAACAAAACAAACAGTTGTTTGGGTTCAAAACTTAATATTGTATAGAATGAAAAATAAACTATCAAGTGCATCATTTACTCAACAGTCTTAGATGAAACTAAATAGATTATTTATTCATTCCAACAACTTTAAGGTATCCTTGCCCAAACAACCATAAACCAGAACAAAAATCAACCAATTCAGAAAATAGATTAGATTCATTCTTAACATTTCTTTCATACATTTATGGTTTGATTCCCCTTGTATTCAATTTTTTTTTCTATTTAATTTGCCGTTTATTTCTTATAGTTTCATCTACTTTCATTCATTTCTATCAAAGTCTCATTTTCACTTAAGTTTATAATTGCTTACTTACAATACCTATTTTCCATTATATTCTGATGCGGCACGATCTATGGAAGCACAAGGATTAGGTCGTGCACGGGTTAAGTTAGGTCGGCCCCGACCCAAGGAGGAGGAGACACGAGTTAATGAAGAGGGGTTGAGTCGTCTCCGAGCTAACTGGAGGCCAGAGGGAAAGTGGTACCGAGTTAACAATCTGACTCTAATGGGTCACGACCTAAGGAAAGATCTTGAGTCATTCATGAGTCAACGACCTAAGAAGGCGGTCTTAAGTCGTCTACGGCTTAACAGAACTCGGAGGAGGAAACTACGACCCAACAAAGACGTTGAAAAGGGGGTTACGACTTAAGGGAGGGCTTAAGTCATTCGGTCACTATGAGTCGTTTGAGGAGATACTGCAGGGAGCTTGGGAGCTTAAGTCGCGTGTGTTTTAAGTCGTGTCCATAGCTGCATGTGTTGAGTCGGCTTTGTGTTGTAAATTGTTAAGTCGTAGGTCGGCGAGTATTTAGGTCGGCATGAATATAAGTCGGTCGAATGTGTTTTGTATTTCTTAAGTCGGTAAGTTGATGAGTCGACCGAAGATGTGGGGTGCTGTATGCTTGAGTCGTAAGTCGTAAGACTTCTTGTATTGAGTCGCTGTGTATATATATGTGTTGTGTTGTGTTGTAATTTGTTTCTTTTAAGCTTTGAGTCCTGAGTCGTCGAATGTAAGCCGATCATGTATATGAGGGGGATGTAATAAGGTGAGTCGGCGTGTGTATAAAGTCGTTGCCGACTTAGTTAAGTCGTAAGTCGTATACGACTTAAGGTCTGGGTCGGAAACACTATAAATAGGGAGTGTGTTGTACATTTGAGGGTGGTTGATTTTTGAATAAAATTCTTGTTTGATTGCTGTGTGCTTTCATCCTAAATTGGTAGTTGAGTGTAATCTCCTATCTCCACTTTCGGTTATTCGAGTGTGCTCGAATCAACGATTGTTGAAGCCGATTCGCGGAATCAAGTGCGCTTGATCAACGCTTGAAGAATTGAAGATCTTCTCTCACGGTATCGTGTGCGATCAACGTGTCGAAGATAACTAGAATTCGGTATCTTTGTGATCAACGAATTTGGGCATTTCAGTATCTTCAATCCACCGATTGCTACTTTCATCGATTCATATCGTGTTGTTAATTATCCGTTGCGTCAGTTTGGTATCAGAGCTTGACTTAGCCAATCATAGCTAAGACGAGTCTTGGAGCCAAGGAGTTCGAAGTTTGGTGTTCATCGTGTTCATCGCGAGGTTGCAACAAGTTTGGAGTTTTCGATCCATTTCATTTTGGATCAAAGTGTGGAAGTTGTTTTGAGTTGAAGCTTTGTTGAAGAATTTTGAAATATTTGTTGAAGTGTTGTGAAATCTAACCATGCCGCCGAGAAGTGCTAATCGTCATCAGAATGTTGAAGCGTTGTATAGAAGAGAAGAAGCCGAACTAATGGAACAATGTATTAATGAGAAATTTGATGAAGGCATTGGAAAGTTAGAGAAGTTGATGAATGATTTGAATCAAAATCAAAGGAGGAGATCACCAATCTCGAACCATGAAGGAAACCGAGTTTCGCCATCGGTTACGGAAGCGAGGAGGGTATCACCACAATCTTTTAGAGAAAGAAGAGAAACATCAATTTCATCAAGGAGAGATCAGCATGACTATGGACATGAAGAGAGGAGAACTCCACGAGAGTTTGAAAATGAGCCATATAGAGATGAAGAGAGACATAGTAGAAGAGACATGCGTGATCGAAGGGATATCGATGGTCGAGATCGATATAGACGTACATTTGATTTTGATGAAGAGGGTGATAGAGCTAGTATTCATTATCGAGATCGAGACCAAGTTCGAAATTCTTATCGGGAGGTTGAAGATGATCGTCGATGGGAATCGGGTATGAAAACAGAAATTCCAGAATTCAAGGGTGGAATGGTAGCTGAAGAATTTCTTGATTGGTTGTCTAATGTTGAAGAGATCTTTGATTTCAAGGAGGTTCCTGAGCATAGAAGAGTAAAGTTGGTTGCTACTAGGTTGAGGGGAAGAGCTTTGCATTGGTGGCAGCAAACTAAACTTACAAGGGAGAGAAGGGAAAGTCAAAGATTGAATCGTGGGATAAGATGAAGAAGTTGATGAGAGCTACATTTTTACCTTATAACTATCAATCACTTATGTACCAGAGATTGCAAAATCTGAGGCAAGGGACGAAATCAGTTAATGATTATGCAGATGAATTTTACCAACTCATTGCCAGAAATGATATTGTGGAGACGGAAGAACAGCTGACTGCTAGATTTGTTGGAGGGTTGCGAATGCAGATCTAGGATATGGTTAATATGTTTGATCCAAGATCTGTTGCAGAAGCACATCAGAAAGCGTTGGCTTGGGAGAAGCAGGGAAGGCGTGGAGGTGGTGTGTTTACTAATTCCAATAATCAGGTAAAGGGTGCTAGTGGAAGTTCTAATGTTCCTAAACCTGTCAGTAAGCCAGTAGTGAAGGAGAGTGAGAAGGCAAAGGTTAATAGCAGTTTCAAATGTTACAATTGTCAGGAGTTGGGTCATAAAAGCAATGAATGTCCAAAGCCTAAGAAGCGAGTGATGGTTGCAGAGATTGAGGATGAGGAAATAGAAGCTGAATATTCCAATTCACCACTTGTTGAGGAGGAAGAAGAGTTGTGCGGGGATGAAGGTTGTAATTTGATGATGAGGAGATCTTGTCTTACACCAAAGCAAGAGGATGATTCTAGTTGGTTGAGAAGCAATATT
Source organism: Allium cepa (assembly GCA_030765085.1). Taxonomy (NCBI): domain Eukaryota; kingdom Viridiplantae; phylum Streptophyta; class Magnoliopsida; order Asparagales; family Amaryllidaceae; genus Allium; species Allium cepa. The sequence continues at coordinate 209,739,787 of CM060942.1, read as the reverse complement.
TTTCAGTCAACATGCACTATCCTGGGGAAGGTTTGCAAGTTCGTTATTGATGCTGGGAGTTGTGACAATATTATCTCTACAGAAGCAGTAAAGAAGTTGAACTTGAAAACTGAGAAACATCCTAAACCGTACAAGTTAGCATGGTTAAGGAAGGGTGGTGAAGTGAAGGTGTGTCGAAGGGCTTGTGTTAATTTTTCTATTGGGAAGAGATACAAAGACGAAATTTGGTGTGATGTTGTAGACATGGATGTGTGTCATCTGTTGTTGGGCAGACCATGGCAATTTGATAGAGCAGTGCAACATGATGGTCGTGCTAATAGCTATAGTTTCATGTTTGAAGGTACTAAAATCACTTTAGTTCCCAAGAAGCAACAACAGAAGGAAAGCAAGCTAGAGGAGATTAAAGAGTTAAAAACTTTATTATCTTTGAAGGAGTTTGTTAAATAAGTTGAAGAAGAGCCTGAAGTCTTTTTGTTGATTGGGCGAGAGTGTAATGAAGTGGTTGAAGTTCCTGAAGAAGTGAAGCCAGTTCTGAGAGAATTTGAGGATGTCTTTCCAAAAGAGTTGCCTAAGGAGTTACCGCCACTGAGAGACATTCAACATCAAATTGATCTTGTTCCAGGAGCAGTATTACCGCATCGACCACATTACCGAATGAGTCCGAAGGAACATGAGGAGTTGCGAAGGCAAGTGGAAGAGTTGCTTGAGCAGGGACATGTTCAGGAAAGCTTGAGTCCTTGTGCAGTACCAGCTTTATTGGTGCCGAAGAAGGATGGAACATGGAGAATGTGTATCGATAGTAGAGCTTTGAACAAGATTACTGTTCGTTACAGGTTTCCTATGCCTAGACTGGATGATTTGCTAGATCAGTTGAGTGGGGCTACTATTTTTTCGAAGATTGATTTGAAGAGTGGTTATCATCAGATTCGAATTAGACCAGGAGACGAATGGAAGACCGCATTCAAGACGAGAGAAGGTTTATATGAATGGTTGGTTATGCCGTTTGGTCTATCGAATGCACCAAGTACATTTATGAGGGTGATGAATCAAATTTTCAGACCGTACATTGGGAAGTTTGTCGTTGTTTACTTTGATGATATTCTGATTTATAGTGCGAGTACAGAGGAACATGTAGAGCATTTGAGAAAGGTGTTAATTATTTTTTGTGAGGAACAATTTTATGCAGCTACGAAGAAATGTGTGTTCATGACTCAAAGTGTCTTATTCTTGGGATATGTTGTATCTGAAAAGGGTATTCAGGTGGATCAGAGTAAAGTTGAAGCAGTCAGAAATTGGCCACAACCAAGGACTATCACTGAAGTTAGAAGTTTTCATGGATTGGCATCATTCCACCGAAGATTCATTCCACACTTCAGTAGCGTGATGGCACCAGTTACTGATTGTATGAAAGGGAAGCAGTTTTCTTGGTCGGAGGAAGCAGGGTTTGCTTTTGAACGAATCAAAGGGATTTTGACGACAGCACCAATTCTTGTATTACCGGATTTTCAGTTGTTGTTTGAACTACACACTGATGCATCTAAGGTTGGAATTGGAGGGGTGTTGAGTCAGAAGGGACGTCCTATTGCATATTTCAGTGAGAAGTTATCAGGGGCAAAGATGAGATATAGCACATACGATGTTGAATTTTATGCAGTTGTGCAAGCCGTGAAGCACTGGAGACATTATTTGTTTCAGAAGGAATTTGTTCTTTATACGGATCATGAAGCTTTGAAGCATTTGCAAGGACAGGATAAGATTTCAGCGAGACATGCATCATGGATTGCCTATTTACAGCAGTTTACTTTTGTTGTGAAGCACAAATCTGGGATAACAAATCGTGTAGCTGATGCTTTGAGTAGGAGGATTCATTTGTTGACTACAATGAAAGTTGAGGTAACAGGGTTTGAATTATTGCCAGAATTGATTGACGAAGATCCTTACTTTCTGAAATTTGTTGAGAAAGTTAAGGATGGGAGTACTAATGAATTTATATTGGTTGATGGATTCTTGTTTAAAGGAAATCGATTATGTATTCCAGATAGCAGTTTGAGAATGAAGATTATAAAGGAGCTACACGAAGAAGGCCATGTGGGTAGAGACCGAACATTGCAGTTAATCTCTCAATCCTACTATTGGCCATCGATGAGGAAGGAAGTTGAAAGGTTTGTTCAGAGATGTCATATCTGTCAGGTTTCTAAGGGAACAGCGACAAATGCAGGATTATATATACCGTTACCAGTACCTAACAAACCATGGGTTGATATCAGCATGGATTTTGTTTTGGGTTTGCCTAGAACTCAAAGGGGGAATGATTCTATATTTGTTGTGGTGGACAGGTTTTCGAAAATGGCACATTTTATTGCTTGTAAGAAGACAGCAGATGCTGTTCGTGTTGCTCAGTTGTTCTTTAAGGAAATCTATCGTTTACATGGGTTGCCGGAGTCTATTGTTTCAGACAGAGATACCAGATTTTTGAGTCATTTTTGGCTAAGTTTGTGGAAAATGGTGGGACGAAGCTGAAATTTAGTAGCGCTTATCATCCGCAGACAGATGGACAGACAGAAGTTGTTAACAGATCATTGGGAAATTTGTTGCGATGTCTTATACAGGAGAATCTGAAGAGTTGGGACATGAAGTTATGCCAAGCAGAGTTTGCTCATAATCGTGCAGTGAATCGTAGTACGGGATTCAGTCCATTTCAGATTGTATATTCAAATTTACCCAGAGGACCGTTGGATTTAGCAGTAGTACCACAACCGAAGGGGACGGTTAAACGAGCTGTAGATTTTGTTGATGGATTGACTGAATGTCATAAAATCGTTCAGGAGCGATTGGTGAAAGCAAATGAGAAGTATAAGCGAACTGCAGATTTGGGGCGACGAAATGTTAAATTTAACGAAGGTGATTTAGTGTATGCTGTGTTAACAAAGGATCGTTTTCCAGTGGGCGCTTATAACAAGTTGAAAGCCAGAAAAATTGGTCCTATAGAAGTTGTGAAACGGATTAATGAAAATGCTTATAAGTTGAAGCTGCCGAAGGATATGTACACTTCTGACGTATTCAATGTTAAACATCTTATACCATATCGTGGTATGGACAATCTGATGAGAAAGAATTTACGAATTCGAGGACGAATTTTTCTCAACCAGGGGAGGATGATGCAGCATGATCTATGGAAGCACAAGGCTTAGGTCGTGCACGGGTTAAGTTAGGTCGGCCCCGACCTAAGGAGGAGGAGATACGAGTTAATGAAGAGGGGTTGAGTCGTCCCCGAGCTAACTGGAGGCCAGAGGGAAAGTGGTACCGAGTTAACAATCTGACTCTAATGGGTCACGACCTAAGGAAAGATCTTGAGTCATTCACGAGTCAACGACCTAAGAAGGCGGTCTTAAGTCGTCTACGGCTTAACAGAACTCGGAGGAGGAAACTACGACCCAACAAAGACGTTGAAAAGGGGGTTACGACTTAAGGGAGGGCTTAAGTCATTCGGTCACTATGAGTCGTTTGAGGAGATACTGCAGGGAGCTTGGGAGCTTAAGTCGCGTGTGTTTTAAGTCGTGTCCATAGCTGCATGTGTTGTGTTGAGTCGGCTTTGTGTTGTAAATTGTTAAGTCGTAGGTCAGCGAGTATTTAGGTCAGCATGAATATAAGTCGGTCGAATGTGTTTTGTATTTCTTAAGTCGGTAAGTTGATGAGTCGACCGAAGGTGTGGGGTGCTGTATGCTTAAGTCGTAAGTCGTAAGACTTCTTGTATTGAGTCGCTGTGTATATATATGTGTTGTGTTGTGTTGTAATTTGTTTCTTTTAAGCTTTGAGTCGTGAGTCGTCGAATGTAAGCCGATCATGTATATGAGGGGGATGTAATAAGTTGAGTCGGCGTGTGTATAAAGTCGTTGCCGACTTAGTTAAGTCGTAAGTCGTATACGACTTAAGGTCTGGGTCGAAAACACTATAAATAGGGAGTGTATTGTACATTTGAGGGTGGTTGATTTTTGAATAAAATTCTTGTTTGATTGCTGTGTGCTTTCATCCTAAATTGGTAGTTGAGTGTAATCTCCTATCTCCACTTTCGGTTATTCGAGTGCGCTCGAATCAACGATTGTTGAAGCCGATTCGCGGAATCAAGTGCGCTTGATCAACGCTTGAAGAATTGAAGATCTTCTCTCACGGTATCGTGCGCGATCAACGTGTCGAAGATAGCTAGAATTCGGTATCTTTGTGATCAACGAATTTGGGCATTTCAGTATCTTCAATCCACCGATTGCTACTTTCATCGATTCATATCGTGTTGTTAATTATCCGCTGCGTCATATTCAATTGGTAGCATTCAATTATTGTTAAATCTATACAACTACACATCGATTCTTATTTATTAAAGAATTCCATCAATTATCTTCATTACCTCAAGTTAATTACTTGTATAATATCTATTACATTTTCTTATTAACATTTTCAACTTTTATATCCTTTGGTAAGTTATATATATGCCTTTAAGAATGTAATTGAAAATTATACGAGTTTTTCTCAATTCTTTTAATTAATTAATGGTTCAATAATTTCATCTTTGTTTTATAAGTTACAATTTCAAATTACCTTTAATTTCATTCATTTATTTAATGCTTATATTTCTATTATATTTAATTATAGTAATGTTTTAATTGCACTTAAATTTATAACTTTACATCAATCCTTATAAATAAAGAATTTCATTAATTCATTACTAAGGTTTACAATCTTTTTTTTCATTACTTATCTTCCCACTATATTAAATTTCTACTTTAATTAAAGGTTCCAATTTTTTAATTAGTCATATTCCAATTTACTACACTTAATTGAACTATTAATTTACTGGAACTTAAGAACCAAATACTGGGTTTAATTTTTAAATTATTCAAAATAATAGATAGATGTATACACTTAATATATATATATATATATATATATATATCCAATTATAATTAAAACGATAAAATTTTCTCAAATGAATCTGCAATAAACTAGTATTGTGGTCTTCCCACTTCGAAACCCGAAAATGAATGTCGATGATGCGTGCACTCATCACCGAAATTATTTTCCAGCGACAGAGAGAGTAGTACAACCTTATCTTTCCAAAATTCCTTTTAAAACATTTCTTTCAAATTATATTGAAATATTTATATCATAAAATACTTCTAAATAATATTATTATTATATTCCAAAATTATTCGAAAGAAATTTTCAATAGCCCGAAACTTAAGTTCTAAATTTCCAATTTCATTTATTTTATTTTCATTCATATTTCACCTATTATTTATAAATTTCATTTCCTAACAACCAATATATTGCAACCAAATATATATGTCATTTATAAAATTTATTTTATATATAGAAAATATAACAGGCAAAATTAGTTCATTCACCTATATTAAAACCAAGTATTATGTCGGTCTGTCCTATTAAGTGTTTAGAAATCCCTATTGATGTCATAGCGTCCCATGCATCAACCAAAAATTATAAATACAAAACGGACAGATTAACACAATATTAAAACCTTTTTATAACACTAACAAATACGCTCTCTCATAAATACACTCTGCGACTCATCATAGGGTATTACTACCCTATTAATAAAGAGTCAAACCCCACAAAGCTAAGGTTTATCGCTAAACCAAAGCTCTGATACCACGTTTTAACGTCCCGCCTTTTCACACACTTTAAATCGATACGCATGCCAATTCAAAGAATACGGAAGGGCGGATTGTTATGGGGTAAATAAGAAAACAAGGAAGAAATAAAAAGAAGACAGAATCTCACAGCGAATGATAAAATATAATAATAATTATACAGTTCATAGAACTGTTTACAAGACATTTGATTCTTCGTTATACAATAAATATCAGAGTTCACATACCAATAAATATCAATGCGGCGGAATAAAATAGTGTAGTGCAATGGTATAAATAATAATAATACAAATCTTCGTCTTCATCCTCCAGAGCTAAATCTTCAAATTCTGAAACGCTCGGACTGGCCTGAGCGAATTGAAAAGACAAAACACTTGAGTCAAAACTAAAAGATCTTATGTAAGTTAAATCAACAGGAATAAATATAGTGCAGTAACTTAAAAGATGCTCGGGATTTACATCTCTTAAGGATCCGTTAAACTATTTACTATGTAGTATATTGCGCTATTATAATAGTGTCTAAAGTAAAATAAACATACTTCTAAATAGCATTAAGGCTTTACATTTTCCACCTTAACACGTAATAGTCCCAGTAGTCCATCCAATATCATAGTCCCTCCTGATCGGAAAGCCACCAGAGGATACCACACGGGCTACGGGAGAAATCCAAAATCGTACAGGGCTACGTATGGTAGGTGACATGGCACAACTAGGCAATGCCACGGTAGATATACCAATTATGCTTCTGGGCCGATGGAAACACGCAGCGCGCAGCTGCCGCCCACCTCGAACAAACTTCCCACATCAAAGAAATCAAAAATGAAGGTGGCCACCGAATCAATCCAAAGTCAGAGTATAGTATCGAAGGGAAGTGTTCGATCAGAGGTGCTACCTCATTAACCCGTCAATCGCTCCTGTTTTAGCCACCTTATGCCAACTCACGGGAGTTAGGTCCATGCATTTACCTTACAGGAAACGCCGCCACCAACCTACTTCATTCTGGAATCTCCACCGCGTACACGGTTGTTAAAGTGGTTTTCGGAGTTGGCAGAGAGTATGACAACTTCCGATCCCGGTCTCTTTAACAACCAAACGTTATTATAACACCGCGGTCATTTAAAATAATTTATACTTTAAAACCAGAATAAAATATCCATTTAAACCCATATAAATACGATATCATTTATATTTTTAAAACCCCAAATCAATACGATATCATTTAGACCCAAACCAATACAATGTCATTTTATTTTCCAATATATTCTTTTCCAAAAATCATAGTGTTTTCAAAGTAAAATATTTAGAAATCAAAACTCTTGAATATAATATTTCCAAATTATACTACCTTGAAAATCATAACTTTGAAACAAATTTCCATCTCTTAAATGGTTAAATATTAAATTACTTTTATAAAACAAAATAGCTTCTTTAGATTTCACAAATCAATTCCAAATATCGATTTAAACTTCCAAATACCATTTCAATTCTTATGTTTCAAAGCTTTAAATATTTCACCATTTCAAAAACAAACTCATTTGGCAATCCCATACATATTAAATTCAGTTACTTATTATTTAGACTTGAAATGTTTACTTAATGAATTCAATATAATTTTAAAAAAACCTTTAACGTCACATAACTGGAAAATCTTTCAATTTATTATATATTCATTTAAATCCACCTGATATTCATTTAAATCACTCTACACAAAAAATCAAGTTATAAAAATCATATCCGTTAAAAAGTTCTAACTTTATATTAAATTCCAATTTAACTTAATATTCATCTTCCAACCTTATTCTCATTTAAGTCATCAAAACTCCAGAAATTAAATTTTAAATAAATGCTTAATCGTATTTGATCAAACTTATTTTATACTTCACATCAATTTTATACAAAGCTTAAAACCCGAAAATTACTATATATAAATAACCTTTATCAATAACCAAATCAATATCCCATAAACCATATATATAGCTTTACAAAACCTTAGAAATCACTTTAAAATATTTATATATATACAGACCGTAGTGTCTGTATAAAGTTTTCTATCCTATGGTCAAGTGATACGGATGTTTATCATTTGAATCCGCAATTTAAAAAAAAAAATTGTGGTTGTATACCATTTCAAAACGCAATCCCGACTAAAATGAAATGCATGATAACTTGCAGATTTTTAAAATATAGTACACATCATTCATTCAACAAACATCAATCAACAACCATTAATTATAATCATCATCCAATTTTAAACAAACATTAATATAGAGCAAATAAATATAACAGGGAATAAATAACAGGTATTAACTAACAGTTATATTCAATAATAAATTTAAAAACGGTTTAACTAGTAGTTTATATGCAAATAAATAAATTTTAACTATCAAATTTTTATGCAATAATAAAATTAATTCACAGTTAATTTAAATAAATGCGATTTAACTGAGATAATGAATAAAACATGCCAAACAGTCATAAATAAATTTCTACTCATATCAAAAATCAATTTAACAAACTTAATAAATTTTAGAAGTTGTGAGTGGGTTAAAACACTCACCTTTTGAATTTAAATTGAATTTAAATTCAATTTAAACTCAAAAATTTGACCATCTCAGAATTCGTCCAAACCAGCGTCATCAAGTCCGGAATTTCAATACGATCCTAACAAAAGAAACCGCGCGTGAAACGGAGGTCGTATGCGAGAGTTATAGCGAAATTTGCGATTGAAAACAAAAAAATAAAATGAATAAAAAGAACACAATTTAACCTTCATGCCACATCATCAACTCCTATCCCAAACGCAAGCTACAGCACACATGCACCCTCTTCTCCCAGGTAGTTGAAACCGAACCCGACTGTGACGACCCGGAATTTTCGAGCATTTAAAATTTAAATATTTAATTTATTGTGAATATTCAAAGGAGTAATTTTAACTTGTATTACGAATATCACAATTTATTCGATAATTAAATTATTGAATTAAATAATTTGAAGTTGGGTGAAATGTTGAATCTGGAGTTTTAAGCCGGTTAAAAATAATTTGAAGGCTCATAAAATTTATATTGATAATACTAAAGATAATAGAAGTTGTGAAATTGAAATTTACAGTGGTTTGTTCGGTTTTAAAATTTTATAGTTTAAATTGAATTTAAAAATAGCCTTCTGAGGCACTGTCTCGGATTTCGACGAAACTAGTTATGTTGGGTCCGTTATATTGAATTATTGCCGGATTTCAAATTTCGTAATTTTTGGAATTATAGTGTGATCGTATGAGGTAAAAACACTTCGTAAATAATTTATCGTTCTAATATAAAATATCCTACATCTTATCATCGGTCAATATCTTTCCTATCAGCCGACCTGTACTGCCTATACCTTCTTTAATACGCTCTCCTCTTTTTATTCTTGCTCTCTTCCATTTCGCAGAAGCTCGTTCAAAATTATAAAAGAAATATAATTTTTTGTAATTGCAGAACGCAAAATCTTTCCTCCCTCATTTCACAGTTTGTAATTCACGAGCCTCCTTTCCCCTTCGTTTCCGAATAAAAAAAAAGAACCTAAATCAAATCGGCCGAGCACCTTCCCTTTGGAAATCGAATCGCTCGTCCTCGTCCATCTCAATCGATGGAGCGGGGCCTCGTGAGTTAAAGGGCTGAGGTGAGTCGCGAGGGGGGAAGTCGATAGTGGAGTTGTATCGGGGTGTATGGGTGTGATTGGAAAGGGCGGGTGGTTCGCGCGAGTGGTTAGCACGAAGGAAGGAAGGTTTGGCAACGTCGAGATGCTCGACGTTCGGTTTGGGGGACCAGTGGGTTGCTGCGGTTTGTCGTAGTAGGGAGGCATGAGGGTCTTGCGATTAGGGTTTGGATCATCGGCCGCGTGCGCGAATTGGGAATGGTTGGCGCCAGCGAGGTAGTCGCTTGGGTTCGTTTTCCGTGAGGTATTTGTTTTATTGTTAATTTAATTAAATAAATGTTTATATATATGGAAGTATGAAAAAAATAAATGAATGAAAGCAGTTCTGTTTTAACATCTGCATATATAGTGATTAATTTGTTTAATAAGTATATTTAATTTTTAGTTGGTAAAAATATTTTATTAAAGGGCAAATCATTCGTTTAAAATTAAATCTCTAGTTAAATGAATTTATAAAAGGGGAATTTGTTCAATTAGTTCAAAAATTAATAAAATCCTATAATGCTTATTCAAGGTCAAATCGGGTAAACCAAGGCAAAGGTTGAAGTGGACTGGAAAACAAAAATGAAAGGTGAGTTAATCTCACTCAGTCTAAATTTAAATTTAAATGATTAAATTTAAATAATTGATTGAATGCTTGAGCTGATTGATGTGATATATTATGATATAATTTGAATTTGGCATTTTATGTGATGCTAACATCTGTGGATGCAGGGAAAACAGGTTGGAGGGATCCAACTGGACCCCTCAACTTTTATTTAAATTATTTAATATTCTCTGTTCTGAATATTTAATATCCTGTAATGAATTATGTGGAAATATTGAATGTTATGACTTGATTGCTATAATCGGGCAATAATGAATTACCAAGTATATATAAATTTGAGTTTGGGAATGAAAATAAAAGAAGTGAAATTGTAAGTAAAATAATTATGGAAACTTGAATAAATTTAAGAATGAATTGGATAAGAAATAAAGTGCTTTTAAAATTCTAATAAATAAAGCTTAAGTTTAGTAAGGGAAATTTGAAAAACCAGAAGATTTATGAGTTGTAAATTTCAGTGTTATTATCTTAAAAAGAATAAACATTTATTTAAAATCAAGATTCAATATATTGAAAAGAACACAGAAGAATTTGGAAGAAGCTGAAATTGGTATATTTCAGTTAAATGGTATAAAATAGAACGGAAAATAATAATAATAAATATAAAGTCATAATTAATGAATTTTGAGAGAAACTAATAAGTAGAGAAATTTATTTCAAATGGAATAAATTGGGAATCAATTTGGAAAATTGATTTAAGTGATTGAAGTTGGAATTCTCCCTGGATAACCGAGTATGTTTTTTTAAAATGAATTTTAAAATATAAATTAAAGTTTTTAAGTTGTTTAAAAAGGTATGTTTTGGAAAATCTATTATTTCTAATATTGAAATTCAAAAGTAAGTATTTTCTCAAATCGATTATAGTAGTAATTACGTAAAAAGTGACTTAGTATTTTATTTTCAAAGTGAAAAATCTAGTTTATATTTTATTAAGTAACCTTATTTTCAAATATTCATATGGTATGTATTTTAACAAATTATTAAAATAATTTTAACTTGAATGTTTTAAAGTATATTTCAGTAATGTGTTTTTAAATTATTTTAAAAATCTAAAGTTTGTGCTTGGTGATTCTAGTGGAGAATAGAAATACTTGGAATTTGTTCTGAGAAAGGCAAATAGTTTTGAAAACTGTTTTCAAAGGAATTTGAAAAGTGAAATATGTCTTGTAAAGATATTTGAGGTTAATAAATAATTTGGAAAATTATTTATTATGTGATGGATGTTGTGAATATTAATTGATAGTTAAATAACCGACTATCAATATTGGACAATACGTTGATCGTTTTGAAGAGACCGGGATCGAGATTTATCTCTCGAAAACCACTTCGATCCGGTTTGTACGTTTCGTGAAAACGATTTTGGATTCGAAGATGGAGCGGTGAAGTGCAAGGGCTAGTCGCTACTAATCCTGAGGATATTTCCAAAATGGATGTAGTAGGAATAGTGACTTCGGTTCCGTTCGAACCCGGGACGGACTTGTATGGATGAATGCTTGCGAAACATCGTCAGGTGGACGGTGGGCATTCTAAGGGATATGTTCTAAAAAGGTAACGCTTAGCCTCAAGCCTCATCAAATGGGAATGACTGAAAATCAGGGGATATGCAGCAAGTCTAGGTGGGTAGCACCCAAGCAGGGTGAGGTCATTCCTGTCTAGATGTCCCTTTTTATTTCGGCTTAGTGGGCGGTTGCTGATCCCAACCGCAGGGTGATCTCACTCGGGATTATCCAGTAAGGGGTAGTCTCGGCCTTGTGTTGCAGGGGAGCGGGCGTACTCCTCGGCACGGTGATCTAGGCCCCGTACTGTGACAGGTGGTACCCCAGTGCCTAGTCATTGGTTGGAAATCCATTCTCCCTACGAGCCTTGTACGAGTTTTATTTGTATTGCCCACTCTGTGGCTAGTAGCTGGAATTTAATGAATGTAACAATTTCGGCTATTTTATAAGTATTTGTATATAGACCCTATTATAATATCAGAGGATTTCTATAAAAATTGTTTTAGCTATCGTAAGGTAAAAACCCGACATGTTTATTTGTGGCGTGGTCTTACGAGATGCTTTTATTTTTAAAGGATTTTTGAAACTTTAATAATGAAATTGGGTGTGATTTTCTCACGCTGGTATTCCAGGCTGACTCGGGTATTATTTAACTGTAATGCTCGGGTCAGACCGAGTATTATAGGATACAGGAGGTGCTGTGGAGCTCAGGTGACGAGCAGGATGGCGATACGTACTCCCGTACTTGTATATATATACATATTCCGCTGTGTTGAGTTGTTGTGTACCCATTGTATGATATTGATGTTGAGCTATGATTGATGTACTCTGATTGATGTAATATATAAACAGAGATATATTTGATTGAGTAAAGATTATTTATTATCTATTATATTTTATTCCGCTGCGATGGTTAGATTCTGATGTTGATTTTGTTTTCTCTTCTTCTACCTCTTCTTCTTAAACCCAAATGGTTCGTATTTCTGTACAACTTGAGTTGATTTTTTGTAGAATAGTGTTGACTCAAGGGGTACGGATTTGCGGGTCGTTACACCAACATCGTGCTCAAAACCCTACGCGCGCGCCATAACCGAGGCGACCGGACTTCGATCAGGAACCACCCATGTGCGCGCCTCCCTCCAGCATGCCACCGCCCCGAGTTTTGTCGAACGCGTTGCCTCCGTTCTGCCAAACAATGCCCAAAAACGTCATGACTTCTAGGTCAAATTCTGGCGATTCCGTGAGCATCCAAGCCAATTCAACCGTTGGATGCGTAGAGGACAAAGAGATCTACAACTTTCTTTTAGGAGTTGAAACGAATCGTTGATCGGATGGAGAGATCTAAGGGAAGGAAGAAACATGATTTTCTGCCATTGAAGTAAGGGCCGGCGGCTGCATAATTTTTTTAGGGTTTTGGGGAATAAACAAATAATATTTTCGATTAGCGTGCCGTATTTATAACGCTGGGTCCGAAAATACTCCAAACTCTGATTTAAGCATGCTAACAGGCTATTTTAACATAAAAAGGCCTTCTGAACGCAATGGTACTAGTTTCGAATCTCAATTCCCTCATTTTCATAGGTTACCGTTAAAGTCAAATTTTTTTGAAATGACAATAATGCCCCCAAAAAGCCCGTTTCGGCTCCGGAACCAAATTGGATCATTCCATATATCAAAATAGGTGTTTTAAAATATTTTAAACACAATGGAAAAGATTTCAAGTTCAAATTCCATCGTATGAAGAAGTTATGCTAAAATCAATATTTTTCAAATTGATTTCAATTGCATAAATTTCAAGGCGTTTCGAGTCCGTACGATCAAACAACAAATCCGATCGCTACGAAACTTGAAACACTATTATAATTCACCGTTACGAATCCGATGAAACTAGTTTCATCAAAATCCGAGTCAGTGGCCAAAATGGCTATTTTTCCCTTAATTAAATAATTAAATAAATAAAATCCAATTCTTGGTTTCAATTGTAAAATTGACCAATTTTATTACCTTTATATTTCCCAAATATTTACAATGCTTTAAACAAATTTATATGTCGCTTAAATGTTGATTCAATCATCAATTTTAGCGTTAAATTCCAATTTCGTTAAATTTAGAAATTATAAATTAAAATTTCATTAATTCCTTTGAATTAAATTTTCATTCATATTATTCAAATTCATTATTACAAACAGATGAAATAAATATTGGAATCAAAATATATTATTTTAACATTCTCAATTTTCACCTAAATCCTCACTTATGAAATATTTTAATATTATATTCCACTTAATTGCAATAAATCCACTTATTAGATTTCAAATTAATAAATCTTGGTTTTCACTTCTTAAATCAACCAGTCCCCATATTATAGATAAAACTAACATTTATTGCATCTTATAGAATTTACCATCTTTAATGACAAATCAAATCTACCCTAACTGCACAAATTAAGGCAATCAATTGCAATTGATTTCCCATTAAACTACATAAATTATCAAATTGAAACCTAAATAAAACGTTTATTTATTTAAAATATTGATGTTTAAATGAATTGACCCTTCACGGGTATAATTAACATTGATTTCCAATTATTACTTAAATTTACACCCACAAACGTTAAATTTAGATTTATTAAAATTTTTACCATTCAGTCTATTGAAGCCTCGGATTACATCTTTACTATTCATTTATTCGACTCAATTTAGCATTACTTACCTTGCATTAACATTGTTACTTTAAAACTCTATCCAATTGTAATTTGTACTCTAAATAAATACATTTACTCTTTTCGTTATTCTATTAATTTTCGTTAACGTAATATAAAATGAAAATTATTGTAACTGATTTTCAAATTTTAAATTAACAAGCTATCTAAATAGGCAACATACAGTTACTATTTAATTAGGTAATTTAAAAATAGTCGCGATTCTACTCTTAAATTTATTTTCAAATACCGTACTAACTGATTATCTAAATTTACGATCAAATACCGTTATAGTGGTTATCACATTAATCAATTAAATCCTTTCCTTTATTTCAATTAATTGGCTTTGCGCAAATTAAATTCTCATTAACTTACATTTACATAATTTCATTTGTAAATTAAATGCTTACATTTATAAGCTTTCATTCCAAACAATATTTCAATTTCTACCGGACATTGATTTAATTGAATTTACTATTTAATATTATTAATGCATTAACTAAATTCACTACTACCTTTGTTCTCTTATATGTAATTCTTAGCCTAGTATAAAAAATTACATCACTTCAATTTATTCGTCATTTTGTTTCAACTGTAAATACTTAGACTCAAATTCCCATGGTTTCATTTCATTTTCAGCATTTGCTTCGTTATTAATTATAAAATCTTTATTCCTTCTAAACTAAATTTACATAAATCTTATTAAAATGACAAATTTAATTAACGAAAATTACGGGTCGTTACATATATTATACCTATATGTTTCAAAATGAAAAAAAAAATAGATTTCAAATTATTTTTTAATATGTGTGTGTATATATATATTCAATGTTAATATATTAATTTTAATTTGTGACTTTGCACATCTATATCTAAAATTTAAAATTTGAATTTAAAATTTGATTTTGAAATCATAGTTACTTAGTCAAAATTTATAGATATTTTATGTTGTAATATGTGTGTTTTATATGTATGTATATAAAATTTCACATTTTGCATATATATATATATATAGGTATATATATATTTTAGACAGCTCACATGTATATAAAGGGGCTAATGTATTGGTTGCGATGTAAACCCCAATATTTATACGTGGGCATGTTAAACAATGTACACCATTTATATTGCACATGCACATACACACATATGTGTGTATGATATATGTATTATATTATATATTATGTATATAACATTAATATAAAACCTTGTTATAAATTAAATAAAATACTGAAGTTATTTAAAATAGATTCAGATAAGATGTAAATATATTTAGATTGCATAGGCCCAATAAGATCCAAAATGGAATATCTTTTTTTTAAATCTACCAATTTACGTCGTTGTGGGCTACCCTAGTTTTAACAAGTTTAATATGAATAATTTTGATTTTAACTGCGAATACTACTGGAATGTCCTTAGACCTCAATACACCAAATATCATAGAATATTACTTGATACCATCTTCATAATCTCCTGTTGGTACTTGGTTTGAATGAAATCAAAGAATGTTTAATAGTACTAACACTCCTTTTAAAAAAAACTTATGCTATTACGTTTTCTAGCTATAACAAGATTGCCAATCCAAGCTACAAATTGCCCACAAGTGTATTTTTCAATGAATTTCTTAAGGGGTAAAAAGTCACATTCATAACTTAAAGCTAAAAGTAGATTGTAACAACGGGGACATAATATGGCCTTGAGCATTATCTTAGTCATTTTTTTGATAAGGATAACTACTATGCCACTTCTTAGCAACTAGATAACCGACTTTAAGTGCATGTCCATCTAGTGTTACTTCTTCCACATATATATGCTATATACCAACCACTTTTGTTGAACTCTTCCAGGCATAATATGTCGTATGATTTGGATAGTCTAGGCTATGGAGCTATTGCGAGTGGGATGTGGATGCATAACCGATGTCTTAGGTTGGAACGTCTCACTCACGGTTTGTTCGACTATTGTTAATTTCGGCTCTAAAATTGACCTTGGTATTTTTATTCTCTATTCTTTACTTTTATTTTTATTATATATGCGAGGGTTTTCTGTTTTTTATTTTTGTACGAGGAATTTTTTTTCCACCTGCCAAGCCAAAATTACATGAATGCCTTCCTCCTTGAGAGGATCAGTCATTTTACTCAAAGAACCCACGTGATTCATATGATAGAGCGGTTTAAGGATGTAGAAAAGGATAAAGATGGTCTATCTTGAATTTAGGACATTTTTAAATTTCCAAGATTTTATTTGAATTTGATTATATAAGTTAGGGCTAGTGAAGAAGATGAGATAGTAGTTCTTTATTTCCATTGAGAATGAGAGAAAGAAAGATATTGAGAGCAAATGGGCTTGATTGGGTTTAGGCTTAGTAAATACATTCTTGTTTTATTTATTTTTCCCATTTAATCAATTTATTTACTCATATAATTTCATATTATCAAAATAATTTTTTTCAAAATCGATGCTTTCCCAAAGTCTTCATTTGTCCACATTTTTCATAACTTATAAGAAATATTTTCCTTATCAAAAAGAGTAAAATAAATTTCTTTTTTAATAAAAATCAACGTTTAATACATTTGTAAAAAGCTTATTCTTATAAAATATATTATCTATAATTTCTCAAATTTCCCGTTAATCCATCAAATTATGTAACCTTTATAAAACCGTATTTACCCAAATATATTTACCAAAAATCATGTTTGCCCATTTACTTCATTTATTAAATATTTCCCTATTTTATAAACTATATTTCCCTTTTTCAAAGAAAATAGAATAGCTTAATTGTTATTGTGTATATTTGTGTGTATTGATAAAGCACTTCATCTTTATAATACATTTATATCCATAAATCCTAAACACTACCAAACATCACCTATTCAATCATTTTAATTATTTTCCCAACCCACATTAAATTTTGACATCATAAAATCATTATATTTAACATACAAATCATTTTATTAATATATATACATTTTCTTATTTCATTTAACAATATACATTATTTCTCGCAGATAAAATAACCATAACTGATTTATAAGTATTCAGCTAAGTTACTAACATAAAATTTTCTCCTCATAAAACATTTCCAAATTAACTAAATCACTAATAATACTTTTCCCATTTAAACCCATATCATACAAAATATTCCTTATTACCAAATCCTTGCTTCTCGGGTCTCACAGAATGTGTTTACCATTATTTGAGAAGATCAATTCCGTTCATACATCAAAAACTACCAAATGTACGGCATTCATTGTATTGAAATAATGTATGACGCAATTGCCGTCCTTTAACATAATTACGTACGGTGCTAACGTATTTTTCATAAATTATCAAGCTAATAAAGCATTAAACACCAAAATCAAAAAATCAAATCACTACATTTTTTAGTAGGTTAATTAGCTTCTTGATTAAGAATTGTATATACAAATTTCACCTTTGATCCTTTCAGTTTCAAACCAATTCAGTCTCTTTAAGAAAATTTTGAATCATTTTGTTAAACGAATAAGTATAACATAAAGAATAAAGTATTTTAATTTTTATGGTAATTCTAGGGAAGTAAAGATTTTTCATAAGAACATATTGAAAATTAGAAAATGAGAAAATAATGGAGGACGAAGATAGGGATAAAATGGTAAAAACAGGGATGCATGTTCAATAATTTACGGTGTACACTAATTTGCTTATTTTTTGGTGTATGTTAACAGAATTTTGATGTATGAATAGAATTTACCATTCGAGTAACTAATAAAATAGGATAATTCAATACGAAAAAAAATCATAAAAATCCATAAACATTAGAAGTCAGTTTTTATTTTTGGTAACAATTATTTTTCTCCTTGTTAAAAAAAATTAGTCCAAATTTGGGAAAAAAATAAACTCTAATGTAGGAAAAAGGTGTTTTAAAAAATTATCAAGAAAGAAGTTTGTAAATTTACGCATAGTAGAAATATATGTTAAGATCGATTATTTATTAATATACTCCTTTAAAGTCCATTTATAGAGTTCTAAATTCAATGGCATTTTAATATATTTTTTTCGTTTATTTTTTCATGTTTTCTTCAAAACAATTAATGTGACCCGTAGGATCGGCCCAATGATCTTTGATGCCCTAGTCGGACGATAAATTTTTTTGTTTATTGTTGCCTCTTTGAATAAGAAACAGTAAATTTTGTATATACTAAACAAAATGCAGTAAACTTGTTTACCACTAATTTATTTGTCAACCAATATAAAAAAAGAAAAGAAAGAACCAGTGATTCAGTACCTCTTACACGATTTATTAGCAACAGCTGAGCAGATTGAGCTGAGAAATTAAGGTCGACCTTCTATTTGAGGGGCTGGAGTATGCTGGGGGTAGCATGATGTGAGGCAGTGAAAATGTAGAATGCAGCAGTGTTCAAGTGACGACAGGCGAGAGGCGGCAGGCTGCTGGTTGCGGATCTTGCAGTTCGGTGGCGAGATGTGGAAAATAAGAACAGAGCGTTGATCGAAATGCAATTTCCGTTTATTTTTTATTTATTTTTTGTTGCCCCCTTCCGGGTCGATGCCCTAGTCGAATGTCTCTCTCGACTATACCTTGGGCCGGGCCTGGTGACCTGCCCTAGCTACATATGCTATTGATTCGCACACATCGAAATCGTAAACAACAAGCTAAGCAAACGTTACAAACCCTCCGCGTCATCAATCTTCGCCACTATCTTTCATCCAATGAAACTCCACCCCCGTAACATTATAAAAACCTCTCTCTCCTTTGCCCTCATTCCAGTTATTCCCAAAGAGAACCATATTCCAAACCTCAAATCCCTAAATTCAAAATGGCGCCCAAAGTTGCAAAGAAGCTTGTTGAGAAATCACTGGCTGCTGACAAACCCGATGAAGAGAAAATCACCACCACGGCTGAGAAAATCCCAGCTGGGAAGAAGCCAATAGCTGAAAAGAAGCTTCCTGGAAAAGAGTATTCGGTAAAAGCCGAGAAGAAGAAGAAGAAGGCCAAGTCTACCGAAACGTACAAGATTTACCTGTTTAAGGTGTTGAAGCAAGTCCATCCTGACATGGGTATCTCGACCAAAGCCATGGGAATCATGAATTCGTTCATCAATGACATTTTTGAGAAGCTCGCTCAGGAATCTTCCAAATTGGCCAAGTACAATAAGAAGCCGACCATCACTTCCAGGGAGATTCAAACATCTGTGCGTCTTGTTCTTCCAGGTGAACTTGCAAAGCACGCTGTGTCTGAAGGGACTAAGGCCGTGACTAAGTTCACCAACGCTTGATTGAACTTGTGAGTTTGATGTGTTTTGGTATGTTGGTGGTTTCTTTTCTATCTTGGTTCTGGTGATTAAACTATTGATTTTGTGAGTTTGATGTGTTTTGGTATCTTTTGATTTTATGGTTTCTTTTCTGTCTTGGGTCTGGATAATTAAACATTTGTTTTTGTGGGTTTGATGTGTTTTGGTATCTTCTGATTGTGGTTTTGGCTTCTGTCATGGGTCTGGATTAAACAATGGATATATATTATGAATAATAATGTCAATTTGCCTTTTCATTTTGTTCCTAAATTTCTGGACATGGCAATCTAGTTTGTTATGTTACCTTATGTTTCTTATTATATAGATATTCTGGTTTTTTGGGCGACCTTCATCTATCCTTTGGCTGTCTTTTGACATGTGAAGTTTTGTTGCATATGAATTTTAACAAAGAGGATTAACAACCAAATATATTAAATGTGACCAAAATACAATTACACAATTAAATTTATTTAAGAGATGCATCAAAAGATCAAGTTTTACTATATAAAAATGGTACACATTTACTTATTTGTTTTTACCTTACTTATATTACCAAAATGTTAATTTTTTTCCTTTTTTATAAATGATGCACATTTCTTTATTTGTTTTTACCAAATTTATTCTTTCTTCCCTATCATTTAGTATTTTCCATGTTTATCATGTTTTTTTTTAAAAAACATTTTGCTAATGAACTTTTAAATTTTTATTCAATGTTTCAGTTTTAACTTTCATCAAGAAATTCTTAACTGTTTATCATGATAGGTGTGGATTCTAAAGCTACAAATTTTGATTTTTGCATTTTAAATATAGAGTTAATCAATCTAGAAGGTAGACATGATTTTGGAGAAAATGGTGGAAGGAAGAAATTTATGGGGTAGCCTATCAATAATGTTAGGATTTAAATAAGAGAATTATCAATAATGTTAGGATTCGGTTAGGGGTCTTTTTTAAGACTATTTTATGCTAGTTAAAAAATACAGGCATAACCTTTAGTTTACACTTTTTACCAGGATGATTTATTCCAATTTTCCTTTAAATGTTACTCTATTTTTGATTTGCTTCTTTCTAAGATTAAATTAGCATGTGTTTAATGCACTAAAAAGATACATCATTACATATATGTGAGCAATCTGGTTGTGATATTGTTCACTTCCTTTCTTCCTTTTTTATGTTACCTTTTTTTTTAACCTTAATTGGTGATGAAAGACAATTTTCTTTTGTTATGAAAAAAAATTATTCAATAAATGTATGATTATGTTGGCTAATTAAAGTTGGGTTTGTTTGACTTGTTGAATATATATTGAATAATGATTGTTTAGGAAAAAATGATTTATTCAGTTTTTTGGTTTACCTTAATTAGTATTTTGTTTTTTTGGTATTCATAATTCGTGTGCATGTAGATTTGAATATTAATCTCCCATAATAAATGGTTAGTCCTCTTAGCATTTGATCAATATATTATATAATTTTAACATCTGTTGATAATAAATTTTCTAATATGTTAGAGATTAATTTTAATTAATAATTTATGTTGTGTACATTGTAAACTAAACATGATTATTAGTTTTATACTATAGATAAATTATTATTTTACTGCTTTGTCTCTTCAAATGAATAAAGCAAATAACAGTGGATTGTACAAATACAATTTCTTGTTAAGAAAAAAATCATCATTTTCACTAAAACAAACTTATTAAATTCAAGGAGTGATTCTCCTTTATGATCAAATGGCTTACAAACTTCTCCACATATTTTCATACTACCAAATTTATTCTACATTGTTATTGCATATTATTATTTCTCCATGCAAAGATATAGTTTATGAGGTAAATTCATGGTTCCTAGAATGTAGTCTCTAAAGACAATATGTATGATTTAAATCGTAGGAACAAAATTGCATTATTATCAATTAAATAATTAGTAAATTATAATAATTTTTATTTGCTCATTATTCTATGAACTTTCCCCAATCTCCTTAATTCTTTTCACATATTTTATTTTTAAATATCAATCATTACTGTGATTATTATAATCTTCTGCTAATTTACTGCCTTACCATTTTATGTTTAAATAACAATATTTTATAATTTCTACAATCATTTACAAAATTCTTCTTCATTTTCTTTTATTGTTTTACATTTAACTTGATGTATTTGAATTAATTAAGCGATCTATAATCTAAACTTGTAAAATAAATTAAATGGTATTTGTTAAATTAACCATTAAATTCTTAAAAAATTACATATCTATTTGTATACCATATTTATATTGACGAAAATGGTAAAGTTAATTTCCATTCAAGTCCATGCAGTTTAAAATTTCTGCTTTTATCTTGCAAGTTTATCTTGGATTCTCTTACAATATTGTACATCAAAAGTAGCATTTTATCACATGCAAACATACACAAAATACTCTCCCTCTATTAGTATTATTTAATTACAAACAAACATATAAATAATTTTTTGTTTGTAAAATTGGTATATCATTATAACCACATACGTAGATTTTTCTATCTAAGACTAGCGAGTCAAGGTGATGAACCACTAGCCCAGGTGGTAAGATTTCTAGATCGTTGTTTTAGAGATCAGGTTCGATCTTCTAAGACACAAAAATGAGTACTGTGCCTGAATTAAGTATCGCTCTTGTTATTGAAATAAAATCAAGCGGATGTTGTTGACTTTAAACTTGTTGATAAGTGATAAGCATATATATTTAGAAATTATTATTTAAATAATAATAATTTCTCATTTGTAAAATTAACATGTTTCTGTAAAAATGTTAAATTTCAGTTATTTATAATCGTAAATTTATGTTAATCAGTGGGTAAATGATTAGAAATAACTTGCTTTGTATTTGTTATCTTTTTTAGGAAAATAGTAATTATATTCTGTAACGTTCAGTTATAAATGAAAATTATTGAGGTATGGAACAATAATTGAAAGTCAAATTACTTTTTAAATGGTAAAATTAATAATATGATTTGTGACGCTTTTTGGTATTATATTCACTTAGCATTTCTTATAGTCGCTAGATGAATATTTTGTTTGCCACTTTGATAACTTATTTCTAATAAATTTTTTTAATTTTTCTACAATAGCTTTAATTTTTTATTAATATACTGATTCATTAATGTTACACTTTTATTATTGGGTATTTTCCCTATCTCTCAACTATTGTATGAAATTATATATATGTGTGTGTGTGTGTGTGTGTGTGTGTGTGTGTATGTATATATCTGTGTGTGTGTCATTTACCTTATAATAAAATGTAATGAGCTAAATGTCAAATTCAAAATTTGTGTGCCAAAACTTTGTCTAACTATGTTAAATTTTAAACATACTAAAAATAATATTTTCATGTATTTTACAAAATATTAAATTCAGAAAATATAAATCAACATAAAGCTCTTTCTTACCAACAAAAATAGCAAGTTTAACATAATAAAAATTTTGTACCTACCTACAAAATAATAAGTTCAATTTATAACTCATTTATTTAAACCAATTCACCATATTTTACACAATGAATTCTATTCTTTGGAAGAAAAATTATTTTCTACAACATATCTGATGCAATGGATGAGTTACACGATAGTTAATATGAAAACCAAATTCTACAAAAAAATATATATTACATTTTGTATTTAATGAAAAAGCCTATAATTGAGGATGTATTAAAGTTATTTTTCGTCTCTCTATAGGATGGCATTGATGGAAAATATATACTGGACATTTCAAAATTTCAGAAAATAGAAAGACATTGTTTTCTAAATTTCATTATGTAATTAAAGTGAGTTTTGAATGCATTTAAAAAAATATGATGTGAATTTTTAAGTTTTGTTTAACCCCTATTAAGTTTTATTTATTTATTACGTTCAAACCATGTTAAAGGGTTTTTACATTAATGTATAGTTTAGGTGGGAAATAAACAAAAAAGCCTTTCGATGGAAAAACTAATAAACTTACAATAATATATTAGTTCAAACGTCATAACTAAATGGGCTATCATTAATTAAAATAAAAAAATGTCGCCACCTAAAAATTTATTAAATTAGGTCCATGCGCATGCATTTCTTTACCATGGCTGTTATTCTCACACGCTTATTTAAGATACGCGTCCATTAGTTATCAATTTTAAAAACGAAGTAAGTTTTTCTAGAAACATCGGATTAACAAACCATTTTCACCGTTAAATCAAAAATTCTATTATCTTTCTAATAGTATGCGTCATGAATATATAAAAATCAAAATTTCAAAACTCATTTGTTTCAAATTTGAATTTTAGAAAATTTGCATTATTACAATGCAATTAAAAACTACATTAGCGAAATGCAGTTAAAAAGTGGTATGACCTTTTCCTATATTATTCTTGTTTGATAATATTATCACCATCGAAATTGAAAAGTCAAGTGGCTTTGTTTCATCACTTCTTTATTAGATGTTGTTGGTTCTAGGCCAATACGCAGTGGGTTAAATCGATGAAATTAAAAAAAAACATTTTGGAACTTACTGGCCTTATGATGTTCAAATTTATTTAGATCTAATCTAATTTCCTCATATAAAATCATTATTTTATTTAGTTTGTTAATAAATATTATTTATTTGATACCGTACATATAGTATGTAGTACGTACATACATTTCATATACACATGTTCATTACGTGTCCGTGCAATATATACAGTGTACATGATTTAACGTGTTCATATCGAAGTGCCGAGATTTATGCCGCAATGGGAATGTTAGGCCCTCCATATACATATATATTGTCTAATATATATACGTATATATAATATGTTATGCTATAAAATTATATTTATGTTTGACTAAATCTACACATACATAATAATGTAGAAACAATTAGACACACACACACATAATAATATTTGTACATATAAATATTAAAAAAAATTAAATTTCAGATTTTAAACTAGATCTAGATATGAAAATATCATTTAGTTTTCAAATTCAAAATTTAAAATTTTCATATGAGCTACAATATATATATATATATATATATATATATATATATATATATATATATATATTATTGTATATATGTACTTAAATTTAAAAAAGAATACTTATTAAACTGATATATATATATATATATATATATATATATATTTACAAATATATTAAAGTAAATATTTTAAAGTCGTTTATGCTATAAAATGATATTGTATAATTAAAAGTGTGTGTGTATTATAGTATGTGTGTGTGTATGTATATATGTATGTACGTATGTATGTGTGTGTATATATATGTATATATTATAGTGTGTGTTTAAAATTTCATTTTTAGTTAATATAGATTTTGAAAAATTGAAAATTATTATTATTTTTATAGATAAATCTGTGAAAATCAAGTTTAAAAGTCCGCATAGAAAATATCCTTTTTTTAATAAAATATTTTGTAATGTTTAAAATTACCTATATACTAAATTGTACGTGTACATTTATATATTACTAAAATATATTATGTTATAAAACTAAATATATGCAAACTTATAACATATTTATGTATATACGATTTTTTTAAAAACAATATATATAAAATTTCATAAAATAAGCTACAAATGTTTTATGTATATTTATATAATCTAAAAATTTAAAATTTTATTTAAAATTCTTTCAAAATTAGCTCTAAATTTGAAAAAAAATCGGTTTTTATTTAGGTAGAGAATGAAAACGCACACATGCATGTATATATCTTTATCTTTATTAATAGTTGGCTTAGAAGTGCAAACGTGGCCCAACCGCAAACTTTCAAAATTGCCCTTTTTATGTAATTCTTTATCAATAGTTGTAATATTTAGTTGTCACACTCTTTTGGTATCAGCATGAAATACCAATTTGTCTCTGTATAGATATTATTAAATTTTAGCATCGCTTAAAATTAGAATCAAACAATTAAGCTTCTTTTACAAATTCAAAATTTCCTCTACAAATATTTACCAAGTCTTAATATTACTTAAAAATAAAATTTAGCAAATAAAATACTTTACAAATTTGTTTTTTATTAATTAATAATGTAAATAATAATTTAAACTTGCAATAAGTTAGTTATTGCAACTTAGAAATAAAATTTCAAATTAACTACGTATGATTTAACAAAAAAATGATTAAATATATGTGGTTTGAACGTATAAAGTAAATACAATATGTAGAAAAACAATTCAGCCTTCTTCATCACGCGTGAAGCGCCTGCCGTAATGCTCGTATGTATACATACATATATATATATACACATACATATATATAATTTTATTATAACAATAATATGTTTATATATATATATATTCTAGATTGGCAACATACGTATATCAAGATTAGTGATATAAAGATAATCCAACCATATATAATAACCTAATGAATGACAAATATGTATGTGTGTGTATGTCAATATAATATATAATCTACACATATATATATACATATATACATATATACATATATACATATATACATATATATATACACACACACACACACGCACACACACATATACACACATATATATAAGAATTAAGTGTTACCTCAACCGTAGCCTAATAATAAAACCTTGAATGTTGAATCTAATCTCTTTTACAAAACGCTACCAGATAGAGAGATCTACGCACATTTCTTTATTTGCTTCGAATTTGTGTTTTGATTTGAAAATATTGGAGGAGAGAGACATTTCTTTATTTGTTTCAAATTTGTATTTTGATTTGAAAATAATGGAGGAGAGGGGGCTATGGTATTTCGGCTAGGGATAAGGGGAGATGAGTGAGCGAAAATCAAATGTAAAAAGTGAGGGGCAATGCTTTCAAATAAGAGAGAAAAGAGAGAGAGAAAAATATGGATCTAGATCCACATTTTTCTCTTTCGATTCAAAACCAAAAATGTCAAACATAAAACCCTCCTCTCCTTAAGCTTTGGCCGACCATCCCTTAGTTCCCTTGGGCCTCCATTTTACATTAAATCAGATTAGACTATTTACATTTAAGTAAAATTCAAATATGCGTCCACATTGTATATCGATATGTGTGTATATAAATTTATATACATACTATTTTCAATAATAATCAACACAAGTCAAATAAAATTTTATAATTAATTTTTCATAAATATTACTTAATTTAATTAAAGTATAATCTATTCTATTCTTTAATAATAGTTGTAATAGCTTTGGTGTCACACTTTTTTGGTATCAACGTGAACTACCAAAAACATCCCTCTATATATTATCAAATCTAATCATTTAAAAATAGGATCTAATATTAAACTTCTTTTACAAATTCAAACGCACCTAAAAGTAGGATCTATCCATTAAACATGCTTTACAAATTCAAAATGCTTCTAGAAATAGTATTTAAAATTAAATTTCCTTTATAAATTCAGAATACCTCTTTACAAGTGTATAAAATTAGTATAAGTTGAAAATAAAAAACATTTATTTGACCGATTTAAACGTAGACAATTTATAAGGAAAATAATCCATGTGCGCGCGAAGCGCGTGTTGTGACACTCGTAATAATAGTTGTAATACCTTTGGTGTCTCTTTTTTTTGGTGTTAGCGTGAACTACCAAAAATGCCCACAATACCAAATCTTAATATCACTTGAAAATATGATGTAACAGTTAAATTTCTTTTACAAATTCAAAACATTTGTCTACAAATATATTATAATGATCTAAATATCACTAAAAAAATAGTATCTAACAAATAAAATTCTTTTGATTTTGAAATAGCCATTAATAAATATCATCAAATCTTAATATCAGTTACAAATAAGGCCTAACAAATAAATTATTACCTAATAACATAAATAAAATTTCATACTTAAAAAAATTGTTATTGCAACTTAGAAATAAATTTTAAACTAACAGCAATGATTTCATCATAAACATATACAATTCGCAGAAAATAATTCATGCGCGAAGCGCGTGACGTAACGCTTGTAATTATAATTTAATTAAATTAAGTAGTAATCGGAGTATTCAACATTGCGGTTATGTGACTCTTAGATGTAAATTTAATTAGTGATTAGTAAGAATTATTCGAATACTAACGTCCACATGTCACGTTAGCCTGTGATGTGACAGTTTGGCCAAGTTTATTACTTACACGGTTTCAAAAAATCCAATTTTACTTTATATGGTTTCTGGTTGTGACAATTATTTACACTAATTTTCTTCGTCAAAACTATATCACATTACGACTTATGAAATTTGATATTGCTCAAAATCCAATATCATACACATTAACTTGTATTGTCCAAAAAATAGTGCTTGCTTTAGTAATAACAATTATTATCAACAAAACTACTCTGACCATAGACTTTGACTTCAATTAAAACCTTATATAACCAAGAAGACGAATTCCCTATTGAATGGTGTTTCACTTCTAATGCATCAACTCGACCCAACTATAGTCTGTCGATAGATGTCGTGCCACAATTTAAGTTTAATCAAAGTGTAGTTTCCATATTGAAGTTCAACAGTATTCTCAAGTCGAGAGAACAGTGTAATATCGTGATATAGATATTATTTGTTTGATATTAGTTATATTAACCAACAGAAAACTATCAAGTGGATAATTCCACAGTTATTTAATAACTATCAATGTGTAACCCTTTTTTACTTCCAACCGCCATGAGTAGTATATTGCCCAGCATTTGGAAAGCGTTGCGTACTTTAGTCTCAACAGGTATACCGATATCCAGTCTCGATACATCTTGACTAGAAATATTTAAAACGATATGTTTATTATATTATGATAAATCGCTCATGATTATAACACATAATTACCATCAAAAACATACCATTCATGGATCTTCAATTGAATATACATAAATTAAATAATTAATTGACATAACACATTATAACAGGTATATAATTAAAAGGAAAAACATCTTTTATTTTGAACGATATTTTATTACAGAGTTGAAAATTTACAATAAATTACAAAATTGCTCCTATGACACTTCCGTAACTCTATCGATCTCCCACTTACACTTGTGACCAATTATAGAATCTCAATCTCATCCCTTTGATCAGCTTGACAAGAATCGACTAAGTTAGTATCTTCATGGATGGATTTGCTATATTATGCTTTGTATTTACCGTTTTATCATGACCTCTTTCTTCTTAATTAATTCTTTGATTAGGTAGACTTTTAAAAAATATGTCGTGATTTCTTGTGTGCTCTTGGCCCCTTTGCCGTCTGCGATGCCACATTCTTGTCACAAAACAATGCCATTGGATTCTTCAGATTGAAATCACTACCAGCTCACTTGAAAACTTGCACACCAAGACCACTTCCTTGGCTGCTGCATTTAAGACGATGTACTTGGACTTGAGGAATCAGCTATAATTTCCTATTTGGAGCCTTTTCAATTAACAGCCCCACTGTTTATAGTAAAGTCATAGCTTGACACCGACTTACTATTGTCGGTATCAGTTTGAAAGCTAGAGTCGGTATACCTCTTTATATGGAGGTCTTCATTTCAATATATTAAGAAAGTATTCCTTAAATATTTTAGTATATATTTACAGTGGTTCAATGTTTTTCTTCGAGTTAGACTGGTACCGGCTTATGTATCCTAATGCGTATGCCATGTATGATCTAGTACGTAGCATAGCGTAAATTTTTAAACCGATTACTGAAGCATATTGTATCCTATTCATATGCTCTCTCTCCTTATCACTTTGAGGAGTGTCCCACTAC
This sequence comes from Allium cepa, assembly GCA_030765085.1. Taxonomy (NCBI): domain Eukaryota; kingdom Viridiplantae; phylum Streptophyta; class Magnoliopsida; order Asparagales; family Amaryllidaceae; genus Allium; species Allium cepa. Next base: position 209,710,630 of record CM060942.1, on the reverse strand, counting down.
AACAAAAATATCCTTTCGCAACTGTCAAAAACAGTTGTAATAGATCTATTACAACGGGCGCCCACCCGTCGTTATAGCCGAAGTTGTAATAGAGTTTGATATTTTTACAACTGTCGGTAGCAGTTGTAAAAAGTTTTTTACAGCCGCTTTTGGCAGTTGTAATAAAGTCTATTGCAACTTCATTTGGCTTTTGTGGTGAAGTCTATCGCAAGTGCTAATGGCAATTGCAATGGTATCTTTTGTAATAGATTTTGAAAGTTGTAATAGATTTATTTACATATTCTAGTAGCGTTTTAATTTTAGCTATCATTTACTTACAATATAAACAAAGTGTCGAGTTGCATACAAAATTACACCATTAGAGATTTGCACGCCTTATTATATTGATACATATATAATTACATTTAAAAAAACAGAACCATACAATTCTTGAATTCATGACCAATATTCAAGACTTCAACAGAAACAAGACTAAAAGCAGAACTACATCATGAATCAATTCTTGAATTAACAAAATCAAGAATAACAAAAAAAGAACCTCAATCTATGAAGGGAATCTTAGTGCACTGTTTTGATCAAGAACATAATTAACAAACTCGCGTCTGACAAGCGAACAATTCTTATAAGCTCAAATGAGATTATGTGCAAGTGTTTTAATCCGACAAGAAGCTAAACAAACATCCATATAAACTTAGTTCCAAAGATCCATGATTTTGATTTTTGAACTATCTGCAATTGCTGCATGCAGGCATTCAGTCAAAGGAAAAGCAAATTTCTTGAGATTTAGAACAGCATTATGTACCACTTCAGTTGCATCCTCTATAAATTATATGCCAGAAAGCACTATATGATACAAAAACACTCACTAGAATTCAACATGACCATTACAAAACAAATCCAGAAATTCAAAATAGGAAAACTGAACAAACTGATTCACGTCACCGACCTTTTCATTCATGTTCAACTGCTACTTTTGCTTTTAAAGGATATAATTTCTATGCTTCAGCTCACAATAGTAAACAACAATGGCATAGTTACAAACTACATTTCAAAAAAAAGGTATCCACTGAGCACAAACTAAATTCTCAACCATGAACATCCAAATACAAAAAAGCAACCTAACCTAACAATCTAATTCAAAAGAAAAGACTCACTACATACTCCCTCAGTATTTAAGAGTATAAGGAGCATCGTTGAAAATAAAGCTCAACTCGAACAAAGCTCTCATGTTATTTTCTTCCCCAACCAATGCTATAAACAACAACACGTAACTTGCATTAACCTATGCACTTTTTCCATCGGGATAAAAGTAGATCGCCCCATTGAATCCTCTAATGGTGAAAACGTCAAATGAGATGTATTTCCCGATGCCTATGCCTTTGGTCAAAGAGTAGCCGTTTACTTTGAAATTAATGTAGTTTTTAACTATTGTCGTTACCGAAGTTGAGGTCGACGTCGATTCCATTTGATCTGGGTGTGGGGCAGGAATTTATTGTTTGCGAATTAGGGTTTTGAGATTTGGGAATTTTGAGTTTTCCCATTTTTTCTTTGTTTGTGGTGGTTGGAAGAAGAGAGAAGCAAACCGAGAAAATTTAATTTGCGGTAGAACTTGTACTCTGGTAATCAAAGGAAATCTGGTAGAAGAAGATTTGAGTGGGAAGAAATATAACACATTAATCTTGGAGCCAATTTTACACTCGTTCTCGCTTAAATTTCATCTTTGCCATCAACGTTTCGTTAGTTGGCGTTCATTTTTCTGCAAATATTATATTACAAGTTAGAATTAATAAGTGAAAATTTATATTAAATATGATACGAATTTCTTGAAAATTAATTTTTAATAAAATATTAAATATTACTTCTTAATCATTACTTATTACTTCTTAGATATAATTTAATGCACAGTAATTAAAAGTTAATTATTACATATATGCTACCAACTATTAATTATTAAATATTTAATAGTAATTATTAAAAACTAATTACTAATTATTAGTTATTAAGTATTAGTTATTTAATAGTAATTATTAGTTATTATTAAATATTAATATTATTAAAAATTAACTGTTAAATATTAATTATAAAGTATTTATTATTACTAATATCTAATAGGCCCCTCTGCAACTAGTAAAAAAAGAGCTATTGAAAACAAGTTTATACAACTTTCTAAAAAAACTTTGTAATTATTAATGTCTAATCATTAATTATTAATTATTAATATTAATTATTAGTTATTAATATTAATCATTGATTATTAAAAATTAATTCTTATTTATTAATTATTAATTATTAAATAGTAATTATTAATAGTAATTATTAATAGTAATTATTTCATATTTCAAATTAATTATTAATTATGGTTATTTAATAGTAATTATTATTTATTATTAATTGTTAAGTATTATTATTTAATTATAATCATTAATTAATTATTACAATGGGAAAATGGAAAAGATTGTAATAGATATCTATTATAACTAGCAAAAAAGAAGAGTTGTTAAAAATAAACAATTATTACAACTGCCAAAAAGAAGGTTGTAATAGGCATCTATTACAACTGGCAAAAAAGAGAGTTATTAAAAATAGACATCCATTACAACTAACAAAAAAGAAAGGTTGTAATAGACTGCTATTACAACTAGCAAAATAAAAGAGTTGTTGAAAATGGGTTTATTACAACTTTCCGAAATAAAGTTGTGAAAAACCTTTAATTCAACTAGCTTTTTGTGACGGTTGTAAAAATAAAGTTGTAATAAGGTATTTTTGTTGTAGTGGTCCTTCTTAGAAAGGACGATTCCAGATCGTGTTGGAACATTTTCGTGCTTGAAATTCTCAATACTAAATCCTTTTAGTATGGTATATATGTGTAGGGATTGGGACAATCTTAACAACCACTTATATCTATCTCTATAAATCTTTATACCTAGTACATAGGCTAATTCTCCCAAATCCTTCATGGAGAAGTTCTTAGAAGGCTAAGCTTTCATTGATTGCAGTAAAGAAGCCATTGCCGATTAACATAAGATCATCAACGTATAAGACTATGAACACGTTAGCACATCCTTATTCCTTTCAGTGTACGCATGCTTCCTTCATGTTCTTAAAAAAACCAAACTATTTGGTTACGTTATCAAAACACTTTTCCAACTCCTTAAAGCTTGTTTAAGTCCACTGATGGATTTTAACAACTTAAAGCCATGCCCTCACTCCCACTGGCCTCGAAACCCTTAGGCTGCGACATATAGGATGCCTACCCTAAATCATAATTTATAAATGCTATCTTTATGTCCATTTCTCATATTCCATAATCATAGAATGAAGTGAAGGCTAGCATTATCCAAAAGGATTTAAGGATGGCTACGAGCAAAGTTGTTTCATCATAATCAACACTGCAACGGCCCACAAATTTATCACTTTGATAAATTATATTTATATTTGAAATATCCAAACACAAGATTTTATAACACAAATTATAATGTTTCGAGCCATAAATAATGAAGATAAGCTTTTTTTAAATGTATGTTAACAAATATGGATATTTGTGGGTTTTCATCAAAAAAACGACGAAAATTAGTTTTTGGAAAAATTGAGATATTTCTCAATATTAAAGCGAATGGGACTGGATACATAAAATTATTTAACCATTTAAGCAAGAATAGGAAATAAAAATTATTTATTTTATTTTTGAAAATTAAATATATTTACGACATCATTAGGGATATCATCACATTTATATATTTTCTAGAATTTTAAATTAAGTTTAAATTATCAAATAATTGTTTTAAAATAATAATAATTCATTTTAATAAGTTATATAGTGATGTAAATCATTTATAATAGTTTTATGAAAATATATACTTGTTTTAAAAATATAAGAAAATTCATAATGTTTTGTCGATACGACAATACATTTTGTAAACACCTGTTTAATATTGATTTATATGGTTTTATAATTCAAATGTGGTCATTTTAATTAATTATAATGACAAGAAATTGGTTTTCAATTTTTTTTGCATTTATATGTCATCTAATTAATAAGAGAAAATGTGACTAGGAATCGGCTTTTAGATTTTCAACGGTTTAATAAATAGAAGTTGTATCAAAATGTTGCAACCTTTTTTGTCGAAAGTAAACATATAAAAACATATGCACATGCACATGAATACATATGCATTTACATATATAATTACCATTTGCATCTCATTTTTACTAATGGTAAACTAAACAAAATATTATGATATTTATTTACAAAGTCTAGACATTTTCCTAACCAAAGTAAAAAAACCATCACTTGGTAGCACATGGGAGGGGGTGTGGGTGAGGGGATGGACAATTGTGAGTGATGGGAGGGGAGGGCATTCGGTTGGAATATGGTGAGTGGAGATGTGATGGAAGATATTTTTCATGTTTTTCCAATAAATACATGCCCCCTCTTCTCACAAATCCTCTCACCAAAACCATCTTCTTCTCTCTTCTTCCTAAGCTTTCTAATGGCCACTATAATGGATTCTCTAGTCTCTTCCATCATAGCGAAGCTCCACTAAAATAAAAACTACCATACATGAATAAATACCTGTAACAACTAGGTATTTTAAACCATTCGCATCCGCACATGTCGGACTTGGATTGCTCAAAATACCACGTTGTAAATAAAATTTGGCAAATCTCAGAACATTCAATAAATAATAATCATAGAACACAGACACGGAGTAAGAAATGCAGCGGAAGTAAAAGAGATAGTAGTTCATGAAGCTACTATGTAAATATACCAGAGTTAAATAAAATACAACAGAATAAATAAAGTACAACAGAAGTCTCAAGATGATGACCAAGTACAAGTTGAATAGAACAACAGAACTTGAATAGATAAAACTAGATAAGCAGATAATCTCCGGCGATTCCAACCTCCAGAAAGTGAAATCCAAATCTGTGAATGACTCAGGCTGACCCGAGAATAAATAAAAATACAAACACTCGAGTCAGGACAATATATACTTATATAATGCAAACCAACTCAAGTGAACTGTAATAAGGTACAAGTAACTTAAATGATGCCTGGGACCGCCCATCCTCTAAGGATCCGTCAAACTATTTACTATATAGTAATATTGCGCTATTATAATAATGTCTACAGTAAAATAAACTTACTTTAAAATAGCGTTCCGGGCTTACCCATATCACCCTTCAAACATAATAGTCCCAATAGTCCATCCAATATCATGATATCTCCAGATCGGGAAACTATCAGAGGATACCACACGGGCTGCGGGAGAAAAACAAACTCGTAGTAAAGGCTCGGTATGGTAGGTGACACGACACACAAGGCAATGCCAGGGTAGATATAACAATTACGCACACAGGCTGGTGGTAACGCAGCAGCCACATACGCCCACCTCGGAGCACACTCCCATATCAAAAACGGAGGATGGCCATCTATTCAATCACAAATAAGAGTATAGTATCGAAGGAATGTGTCCGACCAGAGGAGCTATCCCTTTTAGCCCGAGATCGCTCCTGTTTTAGCCACCTTAAGCCAACTCACGGGAGTCGGGTCCACGTAAATATACCTCAAGAACGTCGCCACCATCCTACTTCATTCTGGAATCTCCACCGCGTATACGGTTGTCAAAGTGGTTTTCGGTATCGACAGAGAGTATGCTAGATATCCGATCCCGGTCTCTTTGCCAACCAATCCTTATTATAACCCACGGTTATAACTTTTAAAAATAATATTTATACTTCAAAATAGAATATCATTTCAAATCCACATCTTTATCAAAATAAAGATTAAATTAATTCTAAACCATTTCAAAAAACATCATATCTTTCCAAAACTTCCTGTCAAATCATTTCAATATATCAAAATATCATATCTTTACAAAACTTCATTTTCAATCATTTTAATATATCAAAATATCATATCTTTACAAAACTTCATTTCCAATCATTTCAATATATCAAAATATCATATCTTTACAAAACTTCATTGCCAATCATTTTAATATATCAAAATATCATATCTTTACAAAACTTCATTTCTAATCATCAAAATATCATATCTTTGCAAAACTTCATTTCCAATCATTTTAATATATCAAAATATGATATCTTTACAAAACTTCATTTCCAATCATTCAATATATCAAAATATCATATCTTTACAAAACTTCATTTCCAATCATTTTAATATATCAAAATATCGTATCTTTACAAAACTTCATTTCCAATCATTTTAATACATAAAAATATCATATCTTTCCAAAACTTCATTTCAAATCATTATTCATTTCGTTCAATTTAAAATACCATTTCAATTCACATTTCAAAACAGTTTATATTTCAAAAATCATTTTAAATCATTAGAAATGAAGTTATTATATTTAATAATTAAATTATTAAATTTTAAAAGTTTCCAACTTTCAAAGTTCATTTATTCACTTAAGTTTATCAAAACAGTGAAAATTCACTTTTCGCAGCATTTAGAAAACGCTACGGAAAGTTACATTCAAAACAGTTCAAGTTAACAAAAGACAACTTTTAAAAAATGTTGTAATAGGGTTAACTTAAATTTCAAATAAACTTAGTTAAATTCGACAATTATAGCACTTACAAAAATGATATAATAGCCTTAAATTCAATTTAGTTTTTTAGTTCATTATCATCAACTACAGCATTTACAAATGTTGTAATATTATTTACATTACAATTAATAGCATTTCAAAAATGCAGTTAATTAACTTCAAATATTCAATATAATTTCACAACCAATTATATTTTTATTTAAAACATTTTTAAATTATAAAATCATACATTTTCACATTTATAAACATTATAATTTTCCTTAAGTTCATGATTTTATAAAGTTAAATTTCCATTCAAAAATCAAGATTTAATAATAATTCACTTACTAAATTTCAACATTAAATTTTAAATTCATTGAATTAAGTTTCAACTTAACACTTAAGTTTAAAATTTAAAAATATAACTTAATTTATATTTTATTTATTTAACTTAAAATTCACTTTTAAGCCAAATTCACAAATTCCCATTTTGGTTATATTTCAAAATTTCAACTTAAATAATCATTCATTCCACATTTTAACTTTATTCAAAAATCATTAATATTTTATAAAATCACTTTAAATTCATTTTAAATTCAAATTATCATAATTTCATATTTAATTTAATTTCCAATTATAATTAAATCAAAATTTTCAAAATAACTTACATTCAAATTTCTAACTTTTCCATAATTTATTTAACTTATAAATTTCCAAAAAATGAATAATACTTTACAAAAATTATTTTTAATTAAGTTTAAATCAAAATAGAGTAATATTTATATTTCTAAAATATTTTTAAAAATTTTAGAAAACATATTTTAACTACGGGTCTGTATAATTTTCTAGCCTAGGTAAAGTGATACGGGTAATATATCATTTCAACCCGTAATTTATAAAGAAAATCCAGGTTTTATCATTTCAAACCCGTAGTCCCAAGTAAATGAAAATAATTGAAAATCATTTAGACCTATCATTTCAGCCCATAACAATTTTCCCTTATTCTAAAGTCCGTTCGGGTATGTATCATTTCAACCCATAGTGATTCTAATCTAAAGGGAACTTGTAGTGTGATAAACTGATAAAAATAACATAACAGCACAATATAACAGTAACAGATGTTATAACAGGTATTTAAGCATGGATGAACATCATATAATCATAATATAGTAGGTGTAACATGATAATGCATTTTACAGATTCAAAAGGGGTCAATTCACTAGTTATATATGTACATATTGCCCGGTGAGAATAACTCACTTCTATTAGCTGGGGATGACAGACAACTACACACAACAAGGTCTTCGAAGGCACGAAAGCATGAGTATGATTTGAAATTTGAGAGCCAAAGATTAATAGCCTTGGATACATTCAAACAAAACAAATATATATAACATAAGTTTCAAACTCAAATATACATAAACAATGCTAGGAATGAATGCATAAATCATCTCCAAAGACCTTGCACTTGCTTTCAACATCATATGCTTCAGCTATGGATCAGGTTTGCACGGCCAAAGCATGTATTTGGATCAGGTTATGGATTGAAATGGGTCGTCCTAACATAGAGAAAGTGGTGAACAAGTTTGTGAAGCAAGATCTAGTATTACAAGGCAATAGTATGGATTTTTGGCAACTACAAGGCTCGGCCAAGACCAAGGAGGGCAAGGCCATGGCTCAGGGGGTCATGTAGTGATGTGGAAGGGCATGTCAGATTGGAATTTGCTGGTGGTGGTGGAATAGGTGGTGGCCAAGGGGTGGAAGATGATGGTGGAAGCAATAGGTGTTAGGCTAGACTGCATATAGATGATGTTGGTTCATTTTAAGGTGGTTCTTCATCACATAGTTGCATGGCAAGGACCTGGGAAGGGGCTGGAGGTGATGTTGGTCAGAGGGAATAGTGGTGGAGGTGGCCAAGGTGGTGGATGTGGTGCTGGTCGATCCAATGGAGATGAAGAAGCAAGCGCAAATCACCTGGAAACAAAGAAGAAAACAAAGAAAAAGAAGAAGTTTTTACCCAAAAATTTTCTCTAGCAAATGGCCGGCTATTATTTTGAGATGAGAAAGTTTTTGATACGTGAATGAAGTGGAAAATAATCATCTGAAAGAAGAAATGAAGTCGGCCAAGCAAAATGAATGCAAGAGGTTGGAAAACAAAGAGGTGGAAAACCAAAAGCCTTAAGCAAATCAAGAGTCACAACCTTTCAAATTACCTTTAATTTATTTATATAATTTTATATTACTGAAAATAATAATAATTTCTGTCACAAATTAGAAAATATAAAAAATATAAAATATATATAAATATTTATTAATTATATAAGGTAAAAAAATAAGAAAATAGCACAAAATTGCAAACTAGTCTAGAAAAATGGAAAATAAACAGAATGAACTTTAGAAAATTTATACAGACTTGTAAAAATATTTATAACAAATATAATAACATAAAGATAAAATGCATTCACAAATAAATATATAAATTGTAATTTGAATATAATTTAAATAAAGAAAATAGCAAAAAAAGGGAAACTAGGCTTTAAAATTTGGAAATAAATTCAATAAGCTTTGGTAAAATTCAAACATCACTTTAAAAATATTTAAAAGTCAAAATATACATAATATAACATAAATATACAAATTAGAATAAGATATATCAAGTAAAAATATCATTTATATAAATTAAAACAAAGAATATTGTTAAATAACCCTATATACACACAATATTGCAAAGGGTACAACTTTCACAATTTAAATCCAATACCAACGAAACGAAAAGCAGTATTCATGATATTAAATCTATTTTCATAATAAAAGATAAAATTCGAGAATTCAAATATTAAATTTAAAATTTAAAAGTCAAAGTTTGACCAGTTTTGCCACAAATCCATTTTTTAGGAAAATATTCAATTTATACCAGTTTGAAATTATAATTCATATAATAATCAAAATTTATATTTAAAATGAAATGTTTGAAATAAAACAAGTTTAAAATAATTTCAAAATAAAATAAAGTCAAATTTAAATTATATGCAAAAAATCTAGGGTTATTACACTCTCCCCACTCAAAACTTTTCGTCCCCGAAAAGGAATGAGGTACGGGAAAGCACGGAAAAAGATAAAGTGAAATAAGATTAAGACAATATGACAAGGAGATTAAAATTATACCTGATAACTATTGTTATAGGTAAGTTTAACAAGGTGGAGATTATCAAAGATTATAGAAAGATTTCTAAACAGAAAAATTAAAATGCCTACACCAGCCTGAAGCAAGATAAGGAAAAATAAGGACAACCAAAAGATAGTTTGAAAAACAAAATAAGATAATAAGTTAGAAACCATGGAAATTTCAACTTAAATAGATAATTAATTTTTTTACACAATTTAAATAAATCTTAACTATCTCAAATTTTATTGTCTTATCTTCTAATCATCTTAAATTAACAATTTCTAAGATCATGGACTTGAAAAATAATCATTCATTATACTCATAATATACTTAATAAATTTAATTCTTCTTTATTCCTACTTAAAGTTAAATTTATTCCTCTCAATATATTTTATCATCTATGCCCACTTACTCTTATTATAACTGCTTTAATTTATTGTTAGTTCCATTAACATCATTTTATATTGTAAATTGTTCAATTAATCTTTTATTCTATTTACTCCTGTTAATCATTTTATAACTAAAATTTAAGTGTATAACATTTATTTTAACCATTCAAATTTTATTTATAAAATATTTTTTTGTATTGCATATTATCCAATTACATTATTAACTTATGTATAATTTGGGTAAGTTATATTTAAATGCAATTGAGTATTATACAAATAAAACTTTCTAATTCCCTCATCTCAAGTTTGAATCATTTATCTAAAATTTTGATTTTCTTTTTATAATTGAAATGATTCTTTAAAATAAAGTTTAATAATAAAATTTCTGATTCCTTCAAACCATTTAGAGATAATTAAATATATATATATACACATAATATGTCAAATCAAATTTAAATCACATATATTTTAGAAATTCAAATCAACTAAATTTCCCAAAACAAAGCTGTAGCAAGACTACAGAATGGTCTCTACACTTCGAAACTCGAAAATGAACGTCGATGATGTCGCGGTCATCACCGCAGTTATTTTCCAACGATAAAGAGAAGAGCACTAATTTTAAAATTTTGAATTTCTTGGAAACAAATTGCTATTAGAAAATACTTTAAATAATATACCCTTTTTAAAACTTTAAACACAAGGTTTGAAACCATTGAAATTAAATTCTCAAATTTCTTGTTTTAAACGCATTTCAGTTCCCAAATCAATTTATAAACAGCTATTTATAAATTCATTTATAGAACAATAGGTGATAAATCAAGTATTATCATTTCAAATGATTAATTTAAGTCAATTTGTTAAGTTCCATAAATTTACTTATATCAAAATTTATTTCCTTAACCAAATTTTAAAATAATATTGTGTCAGTTTATTCTGTCAAAGTGTTTTAGAAATCCTATCGATAGCATTGATCAGACGAATCAATCGGAAACCCAAATCAACATCAACAACTCAAACAACATAATATAAAACAAAACATTAATATTGATTTACATGTACAATTCAAAATGTTTGGAAGATATATTGGAAACAAAAGACAACATGATTGAATAACAAAATAGGGAGGTGGATAAGCTTAAATAAATCGTGGGAAACCTTAACCGGGTCAACCGTGACTTAAAGAATAAGATCGATGTGGATTTTCTAGGGTAAATCTACATTCGATCTCAATAGATAGAGTTTAGAATAACAAAAGATGTTAGCATCTAACCAAGTATAGATATAAATCTCTGGTGAATCGATGCTTATTGTAAAGGAGTTTCCCCCCTTTACAAATGAATTCTTGAGATTGGCGGGACCGCCAATTCACTATAAAGCTCATTTGAAGTGGAGTTATGGAATACTCCAGAATAAAAAGGAGATGAATAGTGAGGGACATGAAGGAATTTTGGAACCGTAGGGAACGTTCCAAAAATTCAAATGAAATTTGAATCAAAGAAGAAGAGATTCAAGTTTGGATGAAAGTGATTCTGTAACTAAATTTACCATACATTCTAAGTTTTGCCTCAAAGCCAAAGCTCTGATACCAACTGTAACAACCAGGTATTTTCAACCATTCGCATCCGCACATGTTGGACTTGGATTGCTCAAAATACCGCGTTGTAAATAAAATTTGGCAAATCTCAGAACATATAGTAAATAATAATCACAGAACACAGACACAGAGTAAGAAATGCAGCGGAAGTAAAAGAGGTAGTAGTTCATAAAGCTACTATGTAAATATATCAGAGTTAAATAAAATACAACAGAATAAATAAAGTACAATAGAAGTCTCAAGATGATAACCAAGTACAAGCTGAATAGAACAACAGAACAGGAATAGATAAAACTAGATAAGCAGATAATCTCCAGCGATTCCAATCTCCAGAAAGTGGAATCCAAATCTATGAATGACTCAGGCTGACCCGAGCGTAAATAAAAATACAAACACTCGAGTCAGGATAATATATACTTATATAATGCAAACCAACTCAAGTGAACTGTAATAAGGTACAAGTAACTAAAAGGATGCCTGGGACCGCTCATCCTCTAAGGATCCGTCAAACTATTTACTATATAGTAATATTGCGCTATTATAATAATGTCTACAGTAAAATAAATTTACTTTAAAATAGCGTTTCGGGCTTACCCATATCACCCTTCAAACATAATAGTCCCAATAGTCCATCCAATATCATGATATCTCCAGATTGGAAAACTATCAGAAGATACCACACGAGCTACGGAAGGAAAACAAACTCGTAGTAAAGGCTTGGTATGGTAGGTGACACGGCACACAAGGCAATGCCAGGGTAGATATACCAATTACGCATACGGGCTGGTGGTAACGCAGAAGCCACATACGCCCACCTCGGAACACACTCCCATATCAAAAACGGAGGAGGCCATCTATTCAATCACAAATAAGAGTATAGTATCGAAGGAATGTGTCCGACCAGAGGAGCTACCCCTTTTGGCCCGAGATCGCTCCTGTTTTAGCCACCTTAAGCCAACTCATGGGAGTCGGGTCCACGTAAATATACCTCAAGAACGTCGCCACTATCCTACTTCATTCTGGAATCTCCACCGTGTACACGGTTGTCAAAGTGGTTTTCGGTATCGACAGAGAGTATGCTAGATATGCGATCCCGGTCTCTTTGCCAACCAATCGTTATTATAACCCGCAGTTATAACTTTTAAAAATAATATTTATACTTCAAAATAGAATATCATTTCAAATCCAAATATTTATCAAAATAAAGATTAAATTAATTCCAAACCATTTCAAAAAGCATCATATCTTTCCAAAACTTCCTGTCAAAACATTTCAATATATCAAAATATCATATCTTTCCAAAATTCATTTCCAATCATTTTAATATATCAAAATATCATATCTTTACAAAACTTCATTTCCAATCATTTCAATATATCAAAATATCATATCTTTACAAAACTTCATTGCCAATCATTTTAATATATCAAAATATCATATCTTTACAAAACTTCATTTCCAATCATCAAAATATCATATCTTTACAAAACTTCATTTCCAATCATTTTAATATATCAAAATATCATATCTTTACAAAAATTCATTTCCAATCATTTTAATATATAAAATATCATATCTTTCCAAAACTTCATTTCAAATCATTATTCATTTCGTTCAATTTAAAATACCATTTCAATTCACATGTCAGAACAGTTTATATTTCAAAAATCATTTTAAATTATTAAAAATGAAGTTATTATATTTAATAATTAAATTATTAAATTTCCAAAATTTCCAACTTTCAAAGTTCATTTATGCACTTAAGTTTATCAAAACAATGAAAATTCACTTTTTGCAGCATTTAAAAAATGCTACGTAAATTTACATTCAAAACAGTCCAATTTAACAAAAGACAGTATTTTAAAAATGCTGTAATAGGGTTTACTTAAATTTCAAATAAACTTAGTTAAATTCAACTATTATAGCACTTACGAAAATGCTATAATAGCCTTAAATTCAATTTAGCTTTTTAGTTCATTATCATCAACTACAGCATTTACAAATGCTGTAATATCATTTACATTACAATTAATAGCATTTCAAAAATGCAGTTAATTAACTTCAAATATTCAATATAATTTCACAACCAATTATATTTTTATTTAAAACAATTTTAACTTATAAAATGATACATTTTCATATTTATAAACATCATTTAATTTTCCTTAAGTTCATGATTTTATAAAGTTAAATTTCCATTCAAAAATCAAGATTTAATAATAATTCACTTATTAAATTTCAACATTAAATTTTAAATTCATTGAATTAAGTTTCAAATTAACACTTAAGTTTAAAATTTCAAAATATAACTTAATTTCAATTTTATTTATTTAATTTAAAATTCACTTTTAAGCCAAATTCACTTTTAAGCCAAATTCACAAATTCCCATTTTGGTTATATTTCAAAATTTCAACTTAAATAATCATTCATTCCACATTTTAACTTTATTCAAAAATCATTAATATATTACAAAGTCACTTTAAATTCAAATTATCATAAATTTATCATAATTTCATATTTAATTTAATTTCCAATTATAATTAAATCAAAATTTCCAAAATAATTTACATTCAAATTTCTAACTTTTCCATAATTTATTTAACTTATAAATTTCCAGAAAATCAATAATACTTTACAAAAAATATTTTTGGTTAAGTTTAAATCAAAATATAGTAATATTTACATTTCTAAAATACTTTTAAAAATTTTAGAAAACATATTTTAACTACGTGTCTGTATATAATTTTCTAGCCTAGGTAAAGTGATACGGGTAATATATCATTTCAACCCGTAATTTACAAAGAAAATCCAGGTTTTATCATTTCAAACCCGTAGCCCCAAGTAAATGAAAATAATTTAAAATCATTCAGGCCTATCATTTCAGCCCATAATGATTTTCCCTTATTCTAAAGTCCGTTCGGGTATGTATCATTTCAACCCATAGTGATTCTAATCTAAAGGGAACTTGTAGTGTGATAAACTGATAAAAATAACAGAACAACATAATATAACAGTAATAGATGTTATAACAGGTGTTTAAGCATGGGTTAACATCATATAATCATAATATAGCAGGTCTAACATAATAATGCATTTTACAGATTCAAAAGGGGTCAATTCACTAGTTATATATGTACATATTGTCTGCTGAGAATAACTCACTTGTATTAGCTGGAGATGACAAACAACTACACACAACAAGGTCTTCAAAGGCATGAAATCATGAATATGATTTGAAAGTGGAGAGCCAAAATTAATAGCTTTGGATACATTCAAACAAAACAAATATATATAACATAAGTTTCAAACTCAAATATACACAAACAATGCTACAAATGAATGCATAAATCATCTCCAAAGACCTTGCACTTGCTTTCAACATCATATGCTTCAGCTATGGATCAGGTTTGCATGGCCAAAGCATGTATTTGGATCAGGTTATGGATTGAAATGGGTCGGCCTAACCTAGAGAAAGTGGTGGACAAGTTTGTGAAGCAAGATCTAGTATTACAAGGCAATAGTATGGATTCTAGGCAACTACAAGGCTCGGCCGAGACCAAGGAGGGCACGGCCATGGCTCAAGGGGTCAGGTGGTGATGTGGCAGGGCATGTCAGGTCGGAATTTTCTGGTGGTGGTGGAATAGGTGGCGGCCAAGGGGTGGAAGATGATGGTGGAAGTAATAGGTGTTAGGCTAGACTGCATATAGATAATGTTGGTTCATTTTAAGGTGGTTCTTCATCACATAGGTGCACGGCAAGGACCTAGGGAGGGGCTGGATGTGATGTTGGTCAGAGGGAATGGTGGTGGAGGCGGCCAAGGTGGTGGATGTGGTGCTGGTCGATCCAATGGAGATGAAGAAGCAAGCGCAAATCACCTGGAAACAAAGAAGATAACAAAGAAAAAGAAGAAGTTTTTATCCAAAAATTTTCTCAAGAAAATGGCCGGCTGTTCTTCTGGTGAATGAAGTGGAAAATAATCAGCTGATAGAAGAAATGAAGTCGGCCAATCAAAATGAATACAAGAGGTTAGAAAACAAAGAGGTGGAAAACCAAAAGCCTTAAGCAAATCAAGAGTCACAACCTTTCAAATTACCTTTTATTTATTTATATAAGTATATATTACTGAAAATAATAATAATTTCAGTCACAAATTCGAAAATATAACAAAATATAAAATATATATAAATATTTATTAATTATATAAGGTAAAAAAATAAGAAAATAGCACAAAATTGCAAACTAGTCTAGAAAAATGGAAAATAAACAGAATGAACTTTGGAAAATTTATATGGACTTGTAAAAATATTTATAACAAATATAATAACCTAAAAATTAAATGCATTCACAAATAAATATATAAATTTTAATTTAAATATAATTTAAATAAAGAAAATAGCAGAAAAATGGAAACTACGCTTTAAAATTTGGAAATAAATTCAATAAGCTTTGGTAAAATTCAAACATCACTTTAAAAATATTTAAAATTCAAAATATACATAACATAACATAAATATACAAATTATAATAAGATATATCAAGTAAAAATATCATTTATATAAATTAAAACAAAGAATATTGTTAAATAACCCAATATACACACAATATTGGAAAGGATATAACTTTCACCATTTAAATCCAATTTCAACGGAATGAAAAGCAGCATTCATGATATTAAATCTATTTTCATAATAAAAGATAAAATTCAAGAATTCAAATATAAATTTAAAAGTCAAAGTTTGACCAGTTTTGACCATAAATCCATTTTTCAGGAAAATATTCAATTTATACCAGTTTGAAATTATAATTCATATAATAATTAAAATTTATATTTAAAATGAAAATTTTGAAATAAAACAAGTTTAAAATAATTTCAAAATAAAATAAAGTCAAATTTAAATTATATGCCAAAAAAAATCTAGGGTTGTTACAATACCACCTTAAAATCGAAATACGAGTTCGTATCCACCTCTTCTCCTCTTATCCATTCGACCACCCTTCATCACCATCTAGGCCAAGCTCAACCCTCCATACAATCCTAGGCCAAGGTCAGCCTAGTATCCCCAGATAGAATTCATAAGCTTCGATGTAGTGATAGTGGAGCTATAGTCAAATTTAGTGCATCTAGAAACCAATGAAGGTGAGAATTACTCCGCTAATTCATTATGAATTAGGTGACGATTAATTTATTTGCAATGATTGTTTTCTATGTTTTATTATCATGTTTTGGATGTGATAATATGTTTGTTTGGTTGTGGTAATAATTCACATTAAATACACGTCGAATTTACACAAAAGAAATCACTTACCTAAATAAATTATAAACGTGTTACGGAATAGTTAAACCTCTTTAAACATGAATAAAATAGTTTAAAATGGTTTACTAATGTTTTATAAATATTAAAAATTATTTTGGTAAAGTTTGGAAAAGAATTGAAAATGGAGTCAGAATGAGCACATCGTGTAATGGTCGTTCGTGATTTCATACCGTAAAAGTTAAATCACTGTGTAGAATGAAATATAGCTCGAAATTATTGAAAAGAAGAATTTTTCAAACTCTTACAATTATAATTTTCAAATGAAAAAGAAAATCAATATTTCATTAAATAGAATATGATCCATGTCCAAAACCAGGTCCTAAAAATATTATGGTTTACATTGTCGGTCGTGTAGGAGGCAACCTCTCCTATAGTTAACACTCTTCTCCGAGACGTACGAGCTCAAAGGTTGGACTTTTGTGGAAACCAATTAGCATGTTGTTGTAAATGTCAATGTGGCATTCAAAGTGGGATTTTTCATGTGAAAGATAAAACGTTACCTTAAGCCTCACACATCGGTAATGGCAAAAACATGGTAGATGCAGTGGGGCTAGGTGGGTTGCTCCCATTGGGAGATGTTCATCATCTTTCTAGATTACCCTCTATATTTCGGGTTTGTTGTATATGCCGTGGTCACGGATAGGTGGAAACCATATTTATATATAAGTAATCAATTTATTTTATAAAACCACATTTATTACTTTTAATCCAAGTCCCAAACTAGTATTTATACATTAGTTTAAAACAAATTATGTTTATACTTCCAAAACCATGTTTCCAAATCTCATGACCATTTTATTTAGAAATAAATTAAGTTTATTTTCCCAAAACCACATTTCCGAATTCCATAATCATTTCAAATAGTAATACTATATATGTATATATATATATATATATATATATAGCTCTGTATTAAAATCATTTACAAAAAGAAACTAGATTTGTTTTCAAAACAAGTTTGATATTTGTAATTTAAATAAACACTCTTTTATAAAATTACTTATATACAATTTGACGATTTTCATATTTAAAAAATAAATGAAAATAAGTTTATTAAATTTCTAAAGCTTAGTATCAAAGCGATTCAAAGTCCATGGAGCACAAGAGAATTCACTATTACACATCACAAGATCATATCAACAAATTAGTCCATAAGGTTCAACTTCTATATTATCTCCTAACGTGTTTTATAGACTAACAAATCAATGGAAATGGGCATCAAAATAACCACAATGAAATATGCAAAGAAAACAACTACAACAAATAAAACAAGAAACAAGGCAAGTGACAGGCGAGTTGAGGTGGTACTTGAAACTGAAACAGCTCTAAGTTGTAGGCCACTGTTGCACTGGTGGTGATGCAACCTTGAGATGTATCAGCTCCAGGTTGCCTCGCCAATAATCCGTCGATGATGGATTCTTCGACAGTGATTACTTTGACCTCTAGAGCATTGATTCCAATAACACACAAGAATATAATCAACTACAAATTGGTGCTAAAGATGATCACTAATAGATGGTTTTGACAAACTATGAATTTGATAACCTAACTTATGATTAACACAAGAACTAGAGACTAAGTCAATCCTATATTTCCATCAATTACCAATCAGCAACCCATAATCATTTGCACATAAGTTTAGAGATAGTTAGTGAGGTAAACTCACCTTTATTCCTCAATTCAATAGCCAAGACAATAATAGCAGCCCCGATTCTTTAATTAGCAAACCCTAGCCATAACTTTAATCCAAACAAATAATAAACAGAAATCAACCATTGTGAAACTAAAATTGAATTGCCTAAAAGCTAAGATAGGTTTTTGATACATTACCTTAATTTTATCTTATTTTTCCAGAAATTGTTTGCAATTTAAAATCACCAATTTTGATTTAGTTTGAAAGGAGGATGAAGAACCCTAGTTTTTTCCTGTAGTTGAACGTACAAAACTTCAAAAATGAGAAAGATGTGAACTTTCTTTTCTCTAGTTTCATTAAGAATTAGTTTGGGTTTGGGCTTTAACTTGCGACCCAATAAGAATAAGTGTGCTAATCTAAGAATTGTTGCTATTTTCTATCTTGATTTACTTTTTATAAAACACTATTTCACTCTAAATAATAATTTACAAATTCACAAATTGATTTCTCAAATTTACTAAAACCACTTAACAACCATTTCTATTAATATTGTGATATAATATAAAATTAAATATAACTTTTTAACTAAAAGGTATTCTCATTATTTTTATTAAAAATTAACCATTAATTGTAAAATCCCATTTTAAACAATAAATCTAAATTTTAACAATTTATCCAAAAAGCCAAAATTTAAATAATTGATTCAATAATATTTCAAATTAAAATTAAAATCCTCTTTAAGAATTAAAAATTATACCTTAAATGTGAATTAGATCTCACAAATCACTAATTAGAATTAATTATCCATAATTAAGTTTAATTAATTAAGTAATTAACAACAAGTTTGTTACAATAAAGCAGTATAACTAAACATTATTCTTCAGATACAGGGGAACAAATTCAATTCAACTGAGACCTCTTCCACTAGCTTATTATTGTAGAACTTTCTGTAGAAATAAAGTACCATAAAGATATGTAACTTAATATAGAAGCTAAATCATATTTGAATCCTTTTGAGAAAGCGCTACATGTAAGAACCATGGAAATATAAACCCAACCTCTCTTCCTGTATGTTCTTAACCCTATTCTTTACCGACCAAAACGTCGGTAAAGCTACTATAATGTTTATGCTTAGATTTTATAACACCCCTAATTTTTGTTTAACATTATTCAGGATATTTAATTATATAAAATTAAATAGAATAATGTGGTTGATTAAGTAGTTGACATTTAATTGCTAATTAACTTGGCCACGGCTAAACCAATGAATGTATAATTGCAGGTTATAATTTGTGAGTTAGGAAAATAAGAGGAGGGCAATATGGGAATAGCCACGCCCATATACCCTAAAAACCTCCCTTATTCTCCTCTACCATTTCATAAATCAAAATAACATAAAAGAGAAGATATAGTCAGCCATCAAAACACCTTAGAAGATCGAAAAACTTGGAAGACCCAAGAGAGAAAGTTAGAAGATTATAGTTAAAGCAAATCTCAAACTCCAACAACTAAATCAAGGTGAATAATAGTGTAATCATCTCATTTTTACTTGTTTTGGTTCGGTTATAGATTGTAACTGAATGCATGTTGCTGTTATGATCATGTTTGGATCTAATAATCATTGTTTAGATAGAATAATGATTTATGGTGATTTATTGGGAATTTTATGGAATTAAAATGATGGGTTTTAGAGTAAAAAAATCTTAGTAAACGAGCTCCAAACGACTTGATTTTTGGATATGTTATGTAAAGCGTAATTTTGGCGATTATTTTTTAATTTCGTAATTTTTGGAATTAAAAGGAATATTTTATGAATTTCCTAAGGTGATAAAGGCATTTATTTTGGGCTTTAATTATTAAAAATAATAAAAAAATTAATTCTTCCCCAAAAATTTTATATGATGAAGAAAATTTTATTTTAGTTTTTTGATGAATTTTTGAGATTTTTCTCAAGTAATTTCTGTTTATTATAAATTTTCTAAGCTAAAAAGGCTTAATAATTATATTAAAATATTAATATAATTAATTATTTTGAAAATAAATTTCTTTATTATTAATTCTGGTATGTAGCAAATTTTCTGCAAAGATAAGTTTTTAACCAATAGAAATATGACAAAGTATGCTATTAACAGTAGGAATTCAACAAAGATTATGTGTTGTAGTTTTCGAGATATTTACCACTGTGCCACTGAACCTTCCACCTTAAAACCTTTCGCCTAAGAAATCCTTCATCATAGAACCTTGCATAGCATTTCTGCAATTTTCTGCAGTGTTTTTGACGAACCTTTCATCATAGAACCTAAGGTATTGTTTGGTTTAAAAATGATTTTGTATTTTCGGTTTTCAATATGCATGTCAAATATGAGAAAAATGGAGAGAGGACGAAGGGATGAAAGAAAGATGGATGGAAGGACGAAGAGGACAGAGGAACGATGGAAGAATGGATCGTTTCACGTACTTGTGTTATTTCCCAAAACACGGAAATAAAAAATGTTGTTTTCGATCTTGTATGTTAACTTCGTTTTCTAAATTGGTCGTTTTCGTCAATATACATACGTCATGTGCATTTTTGTATGGACTAAAATCCAAAATTAAAAATAACAAACCAAACACTAACTAAATCTTTTGTCATAGAACCTAGCATTTCTGCAGCTTTGTACAGCGTTTTTGATGAACCTTTCGTCATAGAACCTAAACTTTTCGTCATAGAATGCGCAACAATTCTGCACCTTTCTATTGCATTTTTAGTGAACCCTTCGGCCTGGTTGAAAGCAACCCTTCGGCCTTGCCGAAAGCAACATTTCGCCAGCAGTTGTAAAAGCTGCGGAAGGTCTTTTGTAGCAGTTTTCTTCAACTTTGTTTTAAAAACTTCAAATAGGCATAACTTTTTAATCGTAAGCCCATATTTCCAACCACTCTACGGAAAGGCAAACCATCATTTGGACATGATAGAATAGGTAAAGAACCTTAATTCTACACCTATAAAAAGTTATGGCTAAAACAATGTTTTTTCGAAGGAGGTTGTTTTCTTTGCTTTCGAATATGTTTGCTTGGTTTTCTTTGTCTTTGAATGAGGTACTTCCGAAGGGGTTGTAAAATTGTTTTATTTCGATCAAGTTTTATATTTTCGAAAGGTTGAATTTAAAGTATTATAAGGCAGGAATCTAATGTTTTTAAGATCTTTCGAAGGAGGTTACCTTATGATGTTGGAAGCTAGGTTTCAATGTTATCAAAAGGTTTTATGACTGAAACTCTATATTCTTAAAGGAAAAACCATAGCTATATTAAAGGAGTTTTTACAATGGTTAAAGAAGAGTCTATCTTTGATAAATTAAACCACAGGATTGGTATTTCTATGTTGTTATATTGCGTCTTCTAATATGAACATGTTCACTTTTTAAAGGACCCATAACTGTAATTGGGGAAAAAGGGTAGGAGAACCAGTTGGATTAACCCAGTAGTGAATATAAATCGAATAAACTCCTGAATGAGTAAAATATAAACGAAAGATATTGGCAGAGGCCAATATCTTTCGGTAAGCCCATGAAAACTGTATGATATTGGCAGGGGCCAACAGGTTCATAGTTAGCCCATGAATACTATGTGTAAATGAAGATGTTAGATAAACAGCTTCATATTTAGCCCATGAAAACTATGTGTAAGTGAAGATGTCAGATAGACAGGTTCATAGTAAGCCCATGAAAACTATGTAATTGGATAGGGAGTTCTTAAATGTTTAACTGTTTATTAGTTAACCCATAAAAACTATTAGGTTAATAATAATCCTAGAAACTATAATTAAGACAGATAGTCCGAATGAATGGGTAGGAGTAATCCATGTTAACCGAATTTATGGTCAACATTCTAAAAGATGCAACATCCATTCAGGAAGAATAACCTTAGATAAAAGGAATAACATCCTCAAGATTTGCTTTTGTACTTAGCTTCAACGACTGCTGATTTCGATCTAAACCTTTCGACATGGTTGGTTGAGGCGTACTTTTAAATAAGAATTACTAACTTCGAAAGATCTTTTAAGACATCATGCAAGGCTTTCTTTTGTGTTACGAATGATTACTTATCAGTTTATTCCTTTTAAGTTGATCTTCGGTGCTTTCGGAAGGTTTGAGATGATTGGCCTGACTGGAGGTAGTATAAACAATAGTCCTCGGGCAGAATTCAGGGGCTCTCGACCTCATCGAATGGTTTGGTTGCTTATTCGAAGCTAGGTTGAGATTAATAGAAAGGTGTGTGAATTCCACTTCCAGGTTAAACTCTATTCTCTTATCTTCGGACTTCACTGAAAGGTTTGATCATTTAGATAATAACAACGGAAGGTTGCGCTACTATGAATTTAGAAGGATCCATCGGCTTAACAGGAGAATCTGATTTCAATAACCAATGACTTTTAGGGTTACTACTCTCGTTAATTTGGTGTGGCTATCGTCGTCATCGAAAGGTTGGAATGAAGGATCCAATGACTTCGAAGGGTTGAAGTTGCAACCCGATCAATCGAACTTTTGGCCTTGTCGGACAGAACCTATTAATTAAATTAATCATGGTAGCATGAATCAATATTATAAAGAATTAAATTAGATATTAAGAGATTTAACAAGATATGAAACTTCCCTTCTTATTATTTACTATCAGTTTTTACAAATTCCCCAAATCCATTCTGATTTAGGGTTACAACACATTTCTTTGGATATAATAAGAATGAGGTGGGAAAGAAAAAAATATCTCCCAAAATTGGGGCCTATGGGTCCTATTTATAGACAAAGGCGGCCCTCCTTTTGGCCTTATACCTTCGGCTGAGCCAAAAGGTTACTCCTTGCATGTGGTGCAAACCGTTCGATACAGCCGAAGGGTTTTCCCTGTGTGTGTTGCTATGAGCCTTTCGGCTTCATCGAAATGTTGCTTCTTTGCTCAATGCTAATTAATGGTCTCTGTCTCCCTTGTAAACCTTTCGGTATTGCCGAAAGGGTGTCTTGTATGTTTCTCAATCTGTTCAGAAGATTTGGTATAACAGTTCCGCGCTAAGAAATTCTTTTTTTTAAACCATACAAAATTTCAGTGGCTATAACTTTTATGTTGATTACTTTTTCCAGTTTTGAGATTTGCCATACATGAAACTCAATTCTTTGAAGTGCATTTTCGGGCTTTATTTTTGTGAATCCAAGAATAGCTCTTTTTCTTTTGACCATATCTTCCTTAAAATTAACCAAAATCAAGTGATTCTTTTCTTAAATTCAAGAGAAAAGAATTTACAACAACTTTTCTGTTAACAAGTTTTATAAATTTTGGGAGTAAAAGAGTCAAAAACAAGAGAGAATATGACCTATATTTTGGTCTAATTTTGAGAATTCAAGTTCAAAGCTCCACCACTTCTTCTTTATACTTCCGGCCAACTTCCATCTCAAGCCTTGGACAAGCACTAGGAATGAGGAATTTGAGCTTATATTCATTTGGTTCTGAAGCATGGTAGGAAGTATGCGTTAGATCTTAAGTTCCTTGCCTTAAAGTTTGACGGAGTGGAATCCAAAGTAAGTTATTTCTTATTTTATGTTCATTAAAACCATTGCTATGTTGAAAGAACTTTAAGTGCTAAGTTGTTTGAAAACCCTTGTTAAATGCTTGTTTACTTTGTTTCCTAGAACAATGGTTTGATTTCCTTGCTTGATATTATGTTTGGATGATTAATTAAGTAATTTAAAATTAAGAAGTTATATATTGAATGGGGTATGCGGAAATGACTAGTACATGTGTTTCGTCTGTGAGATCCAAGAAGACTTGGGCGAGGGACGAAACATGTCGAAGGGAAAGCCCGGCTGCTCCAAAATAAATATCAAACCATTAAAGTGTTATAAATATTTAATAGAATGAAGCATTGTTTATCATTTATTATTGCCTTGATTTCATTTATTGATTGTTTGAATTAGGCTCGACCAGTTTATGAGCACTGATTATTATTTATTGACTATTGACTTTGCTTGACCAGTTTATGAGCACTGATTATTATTATCGATTGTTGACTTTGCTCAATCAATTTATGAGCAATTTATTATCCATATGCATGGGCTGGGTAGAAAATAATTGTAGGCTAACACCTTGTGATTTATTTCACAATTTGACTATAAGGTGTTTAGCGGTAATATTTGGTTCACTTCAATTTAATGAATTGTTTTGAAAATTGGTTTTCAAATGGAATTGTTATGAAAAGATTTCCCTTTAAAAAAAATAGAAATGTTTGATAATGAATATTTTGAAGTTATATTATATAAAAGTGGTTTATATAATGAATGGTTTTATAAAAGTGTTCTATAAAACGGAAAGAATTTCGAGGACTAAACCCGATGGTTTTAAGATTTTTTTTAACAGATTTGGGAAATGAAAATTATTATAGATTTGAAAGTACTTGCGAATATTAGTGTGAAATGATTTATCGCTTCGGGATATAAAATGATTTGTTATGTTACCAATGATTATGGCAACCCGTAACTAAAAAGGCGGGCAAGTGTTTTTGGACGGTTGTAACACCTGCCCTTACAAATGTTGACAAACAACAAATCAAATGCACTAGATGTAGCGAATAATAGAATACGTCCATACAATGATGTAGATCTCCAGCTCTCCTCTGGAAACTCCAACCGTCTTCAACTAAACCTGAAACTACTCAGAACTAAACCCGAGTATGGAAAATACCCGGATCAAGCTTGGTAAACCAGCGTGAGATACTTAAAATTCAAAATGTATAGATCATGATGATGTTATCAAAACCTTTGAAAAGAAGGGTATCTCATAAGACCACACCCACACATAAACACGGGCGGCTTTTTACCTTATGATAACCAAAACACTTAATACCAAAATACACTTGATATTATTTTTAGTGACATTCTTTTGAAAACACTTTTCAAATAAACTTATTCAAATAAGGTATCAATATCTGGACTAAGTCTAAGGTAATATCCATGACTAGGTTAACGGAATATATGATACAAAAAGGGGTAGCTGAAATGTTTGCAAGTCATCACAGCTATTTTGGGAATACAATCAAAATCATAAATCTCGTAGGGATTGGATTTCCAACATGATAAGGAACTCGTGACCTTTTTCTCCGATCCACGCATAACAAACATAGATCCCACGGTGCCTTAATCGCTTTTCTCAAACTAGTCACTTGGAACTATACTTGCTATACTATAACTGATAACAGGTAGTTCCCAGCTTTTCTCAAGCTAACCACTTTATCCAAATGGGGAAATAAATGCCTTGAGGGACGTATCCCCCAAAGGACCAAACGTATTTGACACCACCATACATACTCACTTGTTCCGAATTTGCGTCTGTTAGACCACATAGTATCCCATCATAACCGTGGTGCGAGGCTCAAGAGGCTACGCTCAATTTCTTCATAGCCACGCTTTTCATACAAAACCACGCTTTGATCATAACAGGTTCCACTTTGAAAGCCACACTGCCATTCCACGTCATACGACTGATTTCTAGAAAGGTATAACTTCCTGAGCTCGTACGTCTCGAAAAAGGGTATTAAGCTAAGAGAAGTTGCCTTCTACGCCACCAACTGATATATGTTAATAGAAACCACCCAAATGTGATTTAGAATACAATGTCAGACAAACATCCATACAAGTTCGTTCTGGAACTGAACGAAACCGAAGGCACTCTCCTACTACCACTAGTTGCGAGTAGTCCTTGCAATCCGAAAAATCTCCACAACGGGGAGACCACTACTATAAATAACTCTATAATGGGAGCGATCCAGAGCATGTTCAACAAGCAGTCCTCACGCTATGAAGATCCACGGTCTTCAATAATCATCATCTTCAACATGTCTTCACTTTCGAACGTATACATTGGTTCGAAGTGGTTTGGGGATAGGAATTACCCAAACCTGACCCCGGTTCCTTTGAAGCCAATCATCGCTTTAAAAGGTGTTAAGTTCATACGTGGATATCAATGATCAATCAATTACTTCATCTTTTATCTTAATCAAATATCTTCCTTAGATATATTCTTTTCAATTTATTACATTTTCTTTTCAAATGTATATGGAATCATTAAGCCTCATTTATCAAATCATTTGATTTATTAAACTTTTCTTAAATCCTAGAACAATACCAAATCATTTTCTCTTTAACTTAGGAAAACCTTTTCAAATCGTTCATTTAATCTTAATCAAAGATTTTCTTTCTTAACTTTTAACTTAGGGAAAATATTCCCCTTTTATAATATCACTTTACAAAACATCCATTTAATTTAAAGGATTATTCACTGTCCAAAATCGCGAATATAATTCCTTTAATAAACTTTCACATTTAACTTACCAAATTAAATTGATTTCAGATTTACAAAACGGTGTTTATAAATTCCATTTTTATTTTATAAACTTCCATATACAAAATTTCTTTACTAACAAATTCCCTTTATATCTCACTTATAAGTCAGAATCCAATTATAATTTAATTACTCATAAAACTCTTATTTACAAATTCATTCCTTTCAAATATCGCTATTTATAAAATCCATTATAAATTCTTTTCTAAATTTCAATTGCAAACCCATATATAAATTTGATTACAATCCCATTTAATATTTATAAATAACTTTTATAATTACATAACTTTCATTTATAAAATATCAATTTTATAAATCTTATATATAGAGCATTTATGATAAATTCAAAGAATTTATTTCTTTCCTTTTATCTTAGAAAAACTTAATTATGATCTTTTAGAGCATCCAGGCTTTCCTTTCGATATGTTCCACCCCTCGCCTAAGAAGAGAAAACATAGGCCAGGTAAGTTCATGGACTGGTTGCTCCATCCCTAACCTTAGTTAAACATCTTGTTTTATCCTCCCAGATCTCATAGGCGGGACAAATGTACTAGTCGTTTCTGCATACTCAGATTTTCCACTTTATTTTGGAATTGCTTATAAATATTCCAAATTATCTTTTTCAAAATGCTTGATTGTCCTTTTTAAAACATTCACACTTGATTCTGGAAAAACCGTTATTACATTTAAACTCATTTCCAAATGTTTATAGAATTCGTAGCATAAAAGTGCTATGGAAAGTGCCATATAAGCTTAATTGATTAAATCAACTTTAAAACATTCGATAATTCATATTTTCCAATTCAAATCTCTTTTAAAATATTTAAATAGATTTGTCAAATTTATTTCATATTTTACCAAAATTAGAAACGTTCATTTAAATAGATTTCCTGTTATGGTCACTTAACTGCACTAGCGTGATTTTTCTGAAAAATTGTTTTGGACTTATTTCAAGATCTACTTATCGGAACTTTAATTTTCTTTCTTCGTTTAGAAGATATGGATATAATAGCCCGGAATTTTCTTATCTCGAAGAATTCCGAGCTATATTTCACTCTATATATTCATTTGAACTTTTCGGTGTGAAATCGCGAACGACCGTTGCGCGACGCACCTAGTTTTAACTACTTTTTTCTATACTTGAAATAATCTATTCAAATTGAATTCTATTACTTATAAAATCGTTGAAAATCATTTTAAATTAATATTCTCACTTTAAAGTATTTAATTTATATTTTCATTATTACCACATTATAATATTATTATATTCTCATTATTTTAATATTAACTTTTAAATTCCAATTTCAACTCAATTTCAATTCTAGTCTCAAATTAAACACATTTAAAACTTAGGTTTCAAATCTAATTTCAATTTAAACTTCAATTCAATCTCAAGCTAAACTTTACTTTTTCAAAATCAATTTCACTATCCTTTTCAAATCCGTTTCACTTCGAATTTCAAATTCTCTTTTATTTTAACTATAATTTCACTTCTAAATGAAAAGAGACTTATTTAAAATCATTAAGAGGCTAGATAATTTCCATACACATATTTGTGTGGATTTAATTCTTATTTAATTAATTATGGTTAATTACTAATCATTTCTCTTAACATTTATCAAACAAGTTTTCAACTAAATAAACAATCACATATTCAACTAATTTGCAACCAATTTGCAACCAAGTTATCAAACACTTGATCATTCAACATATTAATTTCTAATTTAACATGTGTATTATCAATTTAAGTTTTATAATTATAAAACTAAGATATGAGCACTCACGATTAGTTCCACTCCACCAATCTTTTGCGTAGATTCCCGAATCAATTCCAGCAACACTTCCTTCTCTTTTTCTCGCTCTGAAGCATCCCGATCTCCTTCCTTCTTCTAGATGTGCTCGGCCTAGGCTAGGGGGAGGTGGTTGGCTCGGGTTTTGAGGTGGAAGAGGGTGGCCGTTGGTAGAAAGGAGGAAGAGAGGGGTTTTGAAGTGGAATACTTGATTTTCTCTTTACTTTTTATTTTTCTAATATTTTTATTTTATTTTCCTAAGGCATGGAAGCCATTAGAGAGGCTTTTAAAAAGCTTGAGAAAGGAAGAAGAAGATGTAGAAATGTGTAAAAAAAAGGTGGAAGGATGGTGGTTTATTTATAGTTGAAGTTTGCTACACAAATTACCTTATTACCCTTAACCAAAAAGATCAAAATACCCTCCATATCAAATCAATTTTTGTCTCCTTTAAGTACACTAAAACATTCTTTCCAATGCATGATTTTGATTTGTTATTAATGTTGAAATGAAGTGTGTTAATACGGAATTGATGTATTGATTAGATTTTGTACTTATGACATGATTTCTACTCTTTTTCTTACACTTTTAAAAGTGTTAATTAATCATTTTGCTCCTTTTCCATGCATACACATAATATCTCATTAATGAGACATGATATATATGTAATAATTATGTTTAAAGTAAGCATGGATTTGACATTCACTAATGGTGATTAAATGTTTAAGAAAATATAATTCTAAGTTTACATCTTTTATTAGTCAAATCAAATCTTACTTAATTACACATCAAATCAAAGGATTTCTAATTTTATTTTACAAAAGTAAACCATTTTGTCTTTTTGTGCTTAATTTTTTTTAATTGTTTTCTTGAAGTTTCTAACCTTATTTAGTAAAAGTAAACTTGTTTAGTGAATTAATTAATACTTACACTATTTGAATATATATTCCTTTATAAGTAAATAAAGGTGCAACGACATTGCAACAACTTTTAATCGACAAAGCGTCGTTTTGCGACAAAATATTTTACGGTCACATTTTGACGTTTTAGTTAAACTATTTATTTATGTAAACCAAATTTAAAAATAAACCTTTTACTTCTCTAAATAAGTTAAAACATGTATCTTTCTATTTTAAAATAATATTTAAATAGTATCAAAATCTATAATTTTACGGTGTATGTAAAACTGATAAAATGCGACAAAATTTGGTTATTTTTGTAAAACGGTTATTAACATATTTTTAAATATATAAATATACTTTTATTATTTTTATTAGATGTTTTCAATAAGATTTATCTTTTTAAATAAATATTTAAACCTATTTATTTAAGCATTTATTTATTTTTAACAAAACTTAACTTTTGTTGATTTGTTCTAAATTACAAATTTATACTTTTTAAATTATCAACTATAAGAATAAATAATTTCTCTACTATTATCTATTACATTTAAATTATTTATTTAAGTTTTAAACCTTTTTAAATTTAAAACAAACGAAATCTCTCATTTTCGAAGTAGCGAAATTATGGGTCGTTACATTCTCCCCTACTTAAAAGAATTTCGTCCTCGAAATTTCCCAAAATAAAAGTTTGTCCAAAACCTTTATCTTCAAACTTAATTCCGTATAATATACACAGATCATTCATGTGAAATGTCTTATTCGATCTCCTATTCGAATACACAACTTTATTTCCGAACTAGTATTGATCCCCTGATCCTCTAATGCGGACTTTAATCAGGCTCTTTGCTCAGAAACCTTTACTTTCCTTGCATAGTGCTCAACTATGATAGAAAACTCAAGTACCCAACCAAAAATCCCCATCAATATTCGTCATCAAGAATCGAGTGATAAATCCTTTTTCGAATCGGTGTAAACACTTCAAAGTTCCATACTCAAATATTAGATCAACATTTGTGTGACGAAATAATCTACGTATAATATATGTATTTATTAACTTTTAAAAAAAACTTTCGTAAAAACTTTATCTTAAATTTGAATAACTTACCTTTATTTCTATAACTTTTTCAAAATACTATGGTAAAATTTCCATAGTTTCATCCTTTTCATTTTAAATAATTTTCTAAACTTTAAACACTTTTTTTTATAAAGCTATTTGTTTATAATATTCCTTTGAACTTTTTATTTCTAAATATCTTATTAGATTTGATCGGATATAAGATTGAAGTAGTGCATCGAGAGGATAATCAAAAGGAAGTTTATTAACTAACATCATATTCATACATCCATTTCTAACCTTAACTGGTATTACAAAGTTTCTGAGATAACTTTCCAAGGAAATACAACCCATCCCATACTACTGCTATATAGATACTTAGACTACTATGTAATATTCTTGAATTTCTTTTGAGGTAGATAGTGCTTTAACTTAGGGGCCTAAGTTAACCACTTTCATTCTTGGACAGTCCTTCATTAAGTGTTTCCCTTGAAAGCACCAAATACGAGTTCGTTGGGGGCAATCTTTGACCTCATCTCTTAGGTTCTTGCATCGGTAGCAGCCTATTTTCTTCTTTTTAATTCTTGATTTCTTCGTTGTTTTAGGACATTTATGTAGAAAATGTCCATTCTCTTTACACTTGAAACAGACTATATTATCCCGTTCAGAATTTTATTTTCCCTCATCTGCTTCTTACTTCTCTTTGTTTCACACATAACTGCATAATATCCTTTCTTACCGCAATAATAACAGTCGATGTCAGCAAAGGGTCTTAGTTTTTCTTTTTCTTCTACTTCTTTCTATGCACTTGCTCTTCGAGCTTGCTTTGGATCCAAAACTCATGACTCGGCATATAATAAGCCATTCTGCCCCTAAGTGATATTCCAAGATTATAATTGTTTATACCATTTCCATTTCATTATTCAAACATCTTCTATCCAAATACTTAATTCAACTTTTTTTTTTGGATTTGAACTTGCCTTCATCCTCCAATGATAAGAGGAATAATTTACCAAGTGGTCAATACCGTTTGCCCAAGCCAACATATGATTGATACTTAGAAGATTATTTTATTCATCACTAGACGGATCAAGACCTTATCCATGGGACTTAACTTAGGGAATGTATCTTATAAATTTCCCTAACCACACAAAATTTTATATCTTTTGAAAGACATTCCTTTATATGCAAAATATAATCTTTTCAAAACAATGTGTCGATATACCTTGTTAAGAGTTTAGAAATACCTATCGATATAGTTGTACTTCCCATATCGACCAGAATTTATAAACCACTCAACCGATAAATCAACACAAAACATTTTTATACCCAATAACAAATACGCACTCATATACATATAATACACTCAAACTCATTCTAGGGTATTACTAACCCTATCTCTAATGAGTCACTCATCCTAGGGTATTAGTAACCCTATCTCTGATGAGACTTACCCCAACAAAGCCTAGGTGTTCGCTCAACCTAAGCTCTGATACCAAATGTAATGACCCATTTTTCCATACCCTTTGAATCGACAATAAACCACACATGTCCAACTCAAATTGCATGAAAATACGGAATATGAAGGGTAATAAAGAAAAATAGAAAGAGCAGAATCTCACACGAATGGACTAACATATAATATTGAACAAATATCTTTACAACGGAAAACTTTTAAATACATATATCAGAGTCTAACCTAAATTCAGCTTGGACAGTTATAACACCTGCCCTTACAAATGCTGACAAACAACAAAACTAATGCACTAGATGTAGCAAATAATAGAATTCGTCCATACGATGATGAAGATCTCCAGCTCTCCTCTGGAAACTCCAACCATCTTCAACTAAACCTGAAACTACTCGAAACTGACCCGAGTATTGAAAATACCCGGATTAGGCTTGATAAACTAGCGTGAGATACTCGAAATTTACAATGTATAGATCATGATGATGTTATTAAAACCTTTGAAAAGAAGGGTATCTCATAAGATCACGCCCACACATAAACAGGACGGGTTTTTACCTCATGATAACCAAAACACTTCATACCAAAATACACTTGATATTATTTTTAATGACGATCTTTTGAGAAAAAAATTCAAATAAACTTATTCAAATAAGGTATCAATATCTGGACTAAGTCTAAGGTGATATCCCAGATTAAGTCAATGGAATATCCCAATGGAATATATGATACCAAAAGGGGTAGCTGAAATATTTGCAAGTCATTGCAGTTATTTTGGGAATACAATCAAAATGGTAAATCTCGTAGGGATTAGATTTCCAACATGATAGGAAACTTGTGACCTTTTTCTCTGATCCACGCATAATAAACATAGTTCCTACGGTGCCTTAATCGCTTTTCTCAAACTAGTCACTTGGAACTATACTTGCTATACTACAACTGATAACCGATAGTTCCCTGCTTTTCTCAAGCTAACCACTTTATCCAAATGGGGCAATAAATGCCTTGAGGGACGTATCCCCCAAAGGGCCAAACGTATTTGACACCACCATACATACTCACTTATTCCGAATTTGTGTCTGTTAGACCACACAGTATCCCATCATAACTGGGGTGTGAGGCTCATGAGGCTACGCTTAATTTCTGCAAAACCACGCTTTTCATACAAAACCATGCTTTGATCATAACAGGTTCCACTTTGAATGCCACACTGCCATTCTACGTCACACGACTAATTTCTATAAAGGTATAACTTCATGAGCTGGTATGTCTCGAAAAAGGGTGTTAAGCTAAGAGAAGTTTCCTTCTACGCCACCAACTGATATACGTTTATAGAAACCACTCAAATGTGATTTAGAATACAATGTCAGACAAACATCCATACAAGTTCGTTCTGGGACTGAACGAAACCGAAGGCACTCTCCTACTACACTAGTAGCGAGTAGTCCTTGCAATCCAAAAAATATCCACAACGGGAAGACCACTGCTATAAATAACTCTATAATGGGACCGACCCAGAGCATGTTCAACAAGCAGTCCTCACGCTACGAAGATCCACGGTCTTCAACAATCATCATCTTCAACATGTCTTCACTTTCGAACGTATACATTGGTTCGAAGTGGTTTTCGGATAGCAATTACCCAAATCCGAAGCCAATCAACGCTTTAAAAGCTGTTAAGTTCATACGTGGATATCAATCATCAATCAATTGCTTCATCTTTTATCTTAATCAAATATCTTTCTTAGATATATTCTTTTCAATTTATTCCATTTTCTTTTCAAATGTATATGGAATCATTAAGCCTCATTTATCGAATCATTTGATTTATTAAACTTTTCTTAAATCCTGGAACAATAAATAATCATTTTCTCTTTTACTTAGGAAAACGTTTCCAAATCATTCATTTAATCTTAATCAAAGATTTTCTTTCTTAACTTTTAACTTAGGGAAAATATTCCCCTTTTATAATATCACTTTCCGAAACATCCATTTAATTTAAAGGATTATTCACTGTTCAAAATCGCGAATATAATTCCTTTAATAAACTTTCACATTTAACTTATCAAATTAAATTGATTTCAGATTTACAAAACGGTGTTTATAAATTCCATTTATATTTTATAAACTTCCATATACAAAATTTCTTTACTAACAAATTCCCTTTACATCTCACTTATAAGTCAGAATCCAATTATAATTTAATTACTCATAAAACTCTTATTTACATATTCATTCCTTTCAAATATTACTATTTATAAAATCCATTATAAATTCTTTTCTAAATTTCAATTGCAAACCCATATATAAATTTGATTACAATCCCATTTAATATTTATAAAACATTTTTATAATTCCATAACTTTTATTTATAAAATATCAATTTTATAAATCTTATATATAGACCATTTATAATAAATTCAAAGAATTTATTTTTTTTCTTTTATCGTAGAAAAACTTAATTATGATCATTTACAGCATCCGGGATTTCCTTTCGATATGTTCCACCCCTCGCCAAAGAAGAGAAAACATAGGCCAGGTAAGTTTAGGGAACTGGTTGCTCCATCCCTAACCTTAGTTAAACACCTTGTTTTATCCTCCCAGATCTCACAGGCAGGACAAATGTACTACTCGTTTCCGCATACTCAAATTTTCCACTTTATTTTGGAATTGCTTATAAATATTCCAAATTATCTTTTTCAAAACGCTTGACTATCCTTTTTAAAACATTCACACTTGATTCTAGAAAAATTGTTATTACATTTAAATTCATTTCCAAAAGTTTATAGAATTCGCAACATAAAAGTGCTATGGGAAGTGCCATATAAGCTTAATTGATTAAATCAACTTTAAAACATTCGACAATTCATATTTTCCAATTCAAATATCTTTTAAAATATTTAAATAGATTTATCAAATTTATTTCATATTTTTTCAAAATTAAAAACGTACATTTAAAAAAATTTCTGTTATGGTCACTTAACTGCACTAGCGCGATTTTTTTGGAAAATTGTTTTGGACTTATTTCAATATCTACTTATCGAAACTTTGATTTTCTTTCTTCGTTTAGAAGATATGGATACAATAGTCCGGAATTTTCTTATCTCGAAGAATTCCAAGCCATATTTCGCTCTATACATTCATTTGAACCTTTCAGCGTGAAATCGCGAACTACCGTTGCGTGACGCACTTAGTTTTAACTATTTTTTTCAACACTTGAAATAATCTATTCAAATTGAATTCTATTACTTATAAAATCGTTATAAATCATTTTAAATCAATATTCTCACTTTTTAAAGTATTTAATATATGTTTTCACTATTACCACATTATAATATTATTATATTCCCATTATTTTAATATTAAATTTTAAATTCCAATTTCAACTCAATTTCGATTCTAATCTCAAATTAAACACATTTAAAATTTGGATTTCAAATCTAATTTCAATTTAAACTTCAATTCAATCTCAAACTAAACTTCACTTTTTCAAAACCGATTTCAGTTTCAATTTCGCTATCCTTTTCAAATCCATTTCACTTCAAATTTCAAATTCTCTTTTATTTTAAC
Organism: Allium cepa; assembly: GCA_030765085.1. NCBI lineage: Eukaryota > Viridiplantae > Streptophyta > Magnoliopsida > Asparagales > Amaryllidaceae > Allium > Allium cepa. The sequence continues at coordinate 209,674,834 of CM060942.1, read as the reverse complement.
TTTAATTTCACTTCTAAATGAAAAGAGACTTACTTAAAATAATTAAGAGGCTAGATAATTTCCTTACACATATTTGTATGGATTTAATTCTTATTTAATTAACTATCATTAATTACTAATCATTTCTCTTATCATTTATCAAACAAGTTATCAACCAAATAAACAATCACATATTCAACTAATTTGCAACCAAGTTATCAAACACTTAATCATTCAACATATTAATTTCTAATTTAACATATGCATTATCAACTTAAGTTTTATAAATATAAAACTAAGATTTGAGTACTCACGATTAGTTCCACTCCACCAATCTTTTGTGTAGATTCCCGAATCAATTTCGACAGCACTTCCTTCTCTTTTTCTCACTCCGAAGCTTCTCGATCTCCTTCCTTCTTCTTGATGTACTCGGCCTAGGCAAGGGGGAGGTGGTTGGCTAGGGTTTTGAGGTGGAAGAGGGTGGCCGTGGGTAGAAAGGAGGAAGAGAGGGGTTTTGAAGTGGAATACTTGATTTTCTCTTTACTTTTTATTTTTCTAATATTTTTATTTTATTTTCCTATGGCATGAAAGCCATTAGCCAGGCTTGTAGAAAGCTTGAGAAAGGAAGAAGAAGATGTAGAAATGTGTAAAAGAAGGTGGAAGGTTGGTGGTTTATTTATAGTTGAAGTTTGCTACACAAATTACCTTATTAGCCTTAACCAAAAAGACCAAAATACTCTCCATATCAAATCAATTTTTGTCTCCTTTAAGCACACTAAAACACTCTTTCCAATGCATGATTTTGATTTGTCATTAATGTTGAAATAAAGTCTATTAATGTGGAATTGATGTATTGATTAGATTTTGTACTTATGACATGATTTCTTCTCTTTTTCTTACACTTTTAAAAGTGTTAATTAATCATTTTGCTCATTTTCCATGCATACACATAACATCTCATTAATGAGACATGATATATATATATATATATATATATATGTAATAATTATGTTTAAAGTAAGCGTGGATTTGACATTCATTAATGGTGATTAGATGTTTAAGAAAATATAATTCTTAGTTTAAATATTTTATTAGTCAAATCAAATCTTACTTAATTACACATCAAATCAAAGGATTTCTAACTTTATTTTACAAAAGTAAACCATTTTTGTCTTTTTATGCTTACTTTTTCTTAATTATTTTCTAGAAGTTTCTAACCTTGTTTAGTAAAGTAAACCTGATTAGTAAATTAATTAATACTTACACTATTTGAATATATGTTTCTATATAAGAAAATAAAGGTGTGACGACGTTGCGACAACTTTTAATCGACAAAACGTCATTTTTCGATAAAATGTTTTACAGTCACATTTTGACGTTTTAGTTAAACTATTTAAAATGTAAACCAAATTTAAAAATTAACTTTTTACTTCTTTAAATAAATTAAAACATGTCTCTTTATATTTTAAAATCATATTTAAATAAAATCAAAATCTTTTATTTTACGGTGTATGTAAAACTGACAAAATTCGACAAAATTTGGTTATCTTTGTAAAACGATTATTAACATATTTTTAAAATATATAAATATACTTTTATTATCTTAATTAGATGTTTTCAATAAGATTTGTCTTTTTAAATAAATATTTAAACCTATTTATTTAAGCATTTATTTATTTTTAACAAAACTTAACTTTTGTTGATTTGTTCTAAATTACAAATTTATACTTTTTAAATTATCAACTATAAGAATAAATAATTTCTTTACTATTATCTATTATATTTGAATTATTTATTTAAGTTTTAAACCTTTTTAAATTTAAAACAAAAGAAATCTCTCATTTTCGAAGTAGGAAAATTTTGGGTCGTTACAGGTATGCTTTCGAAAAAGGCCATCATATAATAGCATTTACTTGCTTTGATTCTTCCTTCTCCTTTAAATTCTTTAGAGACTGGAAGCTGATCCTTTTGGGCTTTCGTAAGGTTTTAGGTTAATGAAATTCAATGGTTGCATCCCTACAGAAGTTTCCAGAGGTATGGGCCATGCTCTTCTTTTCCTTGCCTGCCCAGGAGTCTTTGGTCCTAGCTGGAAGGTTGATTGATTTTTTTAGCATAACATTTTCCCCCTCCCCCTTCGAAGGGATGCTCTTGACTTTCCAAGTCATCATTGCCAAAAGCTTTAGAATTCTTTGCCTTTTGATCTTCCCACGTTGATCTGGAGCATCCATATAAGTCTAATCTAATGGCTAAGAATTTGAGCGGCTTCCCTCTATTTAATCTTTTTCCTCCCTCTCTTTCATTTGCTACTGGAAACAAAAAAATTACCACAAGCAAGTAAAGGGATTCCCAAAATTTCTAGATTTCATCTCACTGCAGTAAGAAATTTTTGAATCTAATTTGTAAATTTCATATTCACTCTCTCCACTACTATTTTCTTATCAAACTTTCAATTTTTTGAATTTAAAATCGAATTGGGATTTTTCCTAAAAAATCTTTTCTTTCCAAGCCAATTTTCGTTTAAACTTAGTTCATTGTTTTAGATTCTATATCTAAGGTGTTTTCCTTAGAAGAGCTCTCTCTTTTTTAAAAATAATATGAAACTTTAGTTTTACGACCAAATTTTTTTTAAATCCAACCCCCGAATCCCTGATACTGATTTTTGCTGATTTGTCCATTCATTTTAGAAAAAACTGATTCGATTTTAGGGAAAGTTATTTTGGCTAACAGGTTCATCTTACTTGTTTTCCAAGAAAGAATTTAAAATGTTATTTATTACTGGGTACAGGCTTTCATAAACCCGTTACGGAAATCTATGCTTTGTTATCTCACAGCTAGGTGATGTAAAATGTCTTTCCTACCTCCTTGAAAGAGTCCGAAGTGGTATAACTTAGTTTTACCTTTCCAATACCTTTCGACGGTGTCGGAAGGTATTTTACATCACCCGACTACTGTAGCCAGATGGTTAGGTACGATCAAGATCGGTCCTTTCGGGAAAGAGCTTTTTGACCAACTAAGATGTTTTAAACCTTCCACTCGCATGTCTCCGCCAAGCTGAAATCTTTTAGTCCTCCAAGTTGTATTTCAACATTTTAGGGCAAGCCTTCTTATAATATTAGTGATATTCGTTTTTCCTACCTAGGAAACTTTAAATTCCCAAACTTGCGCATGTTATTAGGCATTGCTACCTACTTTGGGCTTTGCCTGCAATGAGCTCAATCTTCCATAAAACCTTTCGAATTGTTGAAAGGTAGCGACTTAGGTGGATATCTCGCCCTTTTAATTTCGACACCGTCGAAAGGTTACACCAATGTTTCCTTACACATATATGTATTTCGTTTACACGGGATTTCTTACTTTTAGCCTCCTTAATAGATGTCTAAATCTATAATTCTTAAAGGTTCCTAATTGGGATGTTTTTATCTGACATGTCAATAAGTTCCCCAAAGGTTGAAGTCGCCGCTAAACATTTCCATATCGAAACTCAAGATGTGGTTAATGACATTTTGAAAGAGTTTGGAATTATTGGAGTTGAAGCCATTGCTCCTAGTCCTACTGATACTATTAATAACCCACCAACAAGGTATTTTGGGTTCACCACTATCCATATATGGCATGGTGTCTTCCTTCCCTTTCCTACATTCTTGAATTCCTTTCTGTCTTATATTGAGGTCACTCTAATACAGTTTTCGCCACTCCTAGTCCTATTGATACTATTAATAACCCAACTGCGGGGTATTTTGGGTTCATCGCTATCCATATATGGCATAGTGGCTTCCTTTCCTTTCCTGCATTCTTGAATTCCTTCCTGTCTTATATTGAGGTCGCTCTAATACAACTTTCGCCCAACATATATACTTTCCTCTTGTCCCTCGAGATGTTAGCACTAGACCGGGTCTTCCATCGCTCATCCCTGAATTCTTAACTTCCTTAACTAAATTAGCAAGGTTAAGCAAGTCCAATAATCTAATTTACATAATTAACGGGCATAAGAAATTGATGTTGGATGGCATTAATAAGTACAAGGATTGGGAGAACCAGTTCTTTTTAGTTAAATGCTTTTCTGATGTTCATGGGGCATTTGCTTCACTTCGTAAGTTCATCCTATTACCGCTTTTTTTCCTGTCTCTGGTTGACTAACCTTCAATCTTTCACAGGTGAGCTTCCTAAACTACTCAGCAGTGTGGATCAAGGAATCGTCAACTCGTTGACTGCTGCTCCAAAGCATCTTAGGAGTAGGTTAACACATTTAACCCTTCCAAATTTAAGAAAACACTCCTTATTGCCTACTGCTCAGAAGATTCTTGGTATTCCATCCTCCATTATGTTCACTCACCGACGGGTTCGTTTCTATTCTTCGGGCACCCCCGATCAATTTTCTTCGTTGTCGCCAACTGGTCTGGGTGTTTCAGGTATCTAATCAACTTAATGCAGTTTCCTACTGACTTTTCAAACTCAATTTGTTTGATTCATGTTTTCTGTTATTTTTTCAGCTCCTCCCAAGGTCGTAGTGCCTTTAAGGGAAGCTATTCCATTTCCCTCATCCACGGTTGCTTTGCAAGTTATGGAGTTTTTTGATAATTCTAGGAAATCCTTGAAAAGAAAGCAAGTAACACCCCTAAAGAGGCCCATCCATCCAAATCAACAAAAATCATTGACCTTGATAAGGTTGTAGAAGATACTCCTCTAAAGAATGCTCCAACAAGTCCAGCTGTTGAAGCCTCAGAAGATAATAGGGAGTCGATTCCTCCTTCTTCTGCTTCTACTCCGCCTATTTCAATCCCTGATTCACAGTCTAAATTAGTACAGATGCAGGTTGAGCCTTTTGGGACTCCTTCCATGTCTCACACCTTCCCAAGATCATCTCCTTCTACTTCTTTACCAACTGGCTTTGAGATCTTGCGAAGTCTATCCTTCGGCCAGAACCTTTAGCTTCTTCTTCCCCGCCATCTTTTACCATAGATTTGGCGGGTAACCGTCGCTCTCTTGTGGAACAATTGCTTTTGGTAGGTTTCTATCCATCCAACTCAATTATCAATGGGTCCTCCTTATCGCTAACTTACACTTTTTCTTTTGTTGCAGATCACTAGGAACTGGGTTTCCTTTAATGAATATATTTCTAAACTTTCCTCTTGGTCCCTCGAGATTCAAGAGGAAAGCGCTGAGTTGAAGAACCAAGTCTCTTCACTCATAGCCGCCCGAAAAGATTCCTTTTTCGAATTAGAACGAATCCAGGCTTCCCTTCTTAGAGTTGATTCTAATCTTGAAGTGGAGAAGCAAGCTCATCATCTTATCACCGAGCGGATTCAAGCTTCCGTATCTAAAGCTGAGGTCGATTTTGAGGCCGAGAGGCAAGCTCACCAGATTACTCGTGACAAAAATGTTGCGAGAGAGCTCTCCCTAAAAGATTTTAAAGACGAAAAAACTCGTTTAGCTTCCAAGAACACATTACTAGAAGATAAACTAAAAGGGTCAATAGCTTCGCTCAAACTTGTTGTTTAAACCCTTACCAACTTTCAAAAGCGTGTTTCTAATTTTGTTGATTTCACCCTGGGACCCGTGATGATGAATTACTATTCGGAGGCCTTCCCGATTGCCTATATTGATAATCGTGAAAAGTGTCTTGATCTTAGCTTTCCTACACTCCACCCTACTATAGCAAAAGAAGTTATGGATAAAATTTCACGATTTGAACAGGGTTCTAAGAGGGAAAGGGAGAAGGTTAATTTCAAGGTAGCCCTCTCCTTTGACATTCCATCATTCGACGTAGAATCTAATTTTGAGGAGGAGGAGGGTGATCAAAACAAAGATTTTAACGAGAAAGAGGATGATGATCATACGAGCTGGAACACTAACGATGACGACGACGGCGATAACAGTCCCCTTGGAGGTCAGAGCCATGATGGTGACAAGGGAGGCTACCTCGGTACTCAAGAAGATGAAATAGTTCAACCAATTCCCCTGAAAAGAGGTCATCACCTTAGAATGATATACCTCCATCGTCTTCTGGACCAGACGTTCCTATGGAGGGGGAAAATGCTTCCACCCATTTCGGGGACCTTTCAGAGAAAGAAACAATCCTCAAGTTTTTGTTCCAGTTTCTCAGGTATGGGCTTCCTTGTTTAAATGTTTGCACTTAGTAGATAACAATTAATACGTCATTGGTTTTAGATAAAAAAGAAATCAAAATTCCCCTATATTACAAAACTTGAAAGAAAACAAGCTGAAATTAAATGGCTTTATTAGGAAATAGATAAGTTAGTAATGAGCATAACATCCTGTCTGAAAAATATCACAATCTCGACAGAAATGCATCCGCACTTTCATCTTTTAAATTCCAGAGAGTGACTCCTTTATTAAAAAAGGTGCATCTTCATTCTAATGTTTTATAGAGGGAAAACAAAGAGCTAATTACCTTTTTTGGATGATGGTCGAGGAAAGAGACATCTTGGTTAATTTCTTGTAAAAGTTTATTGCCGACATTCGATCATAGATTCCTCGTACTTAGGTGAATTTCGTGGAGGTCCACTTAGACGTTTTCACAAGAGATACTTAGACAAGTTTGGGTCTGACCCTCATCCTGGGGCATGCTGCAACTTACCGCGGGTCGAATCGATTCCCCGAGACCTCCTTGCTGGAAAGCTTAAATATTACAAAGACAAATTCATTTTCTAGTTTTTCTCTAAGTCTATTTTGTATGAATCTATTGAACAATTGTAAACATGTAACAAGCAACTATTTTATGAACACCTGCCCTTCGTAATGTTGCTTATGCTCGATTTTCTTTTTCCTTCACTATGTTATTTCAGAATATTAGTTCATTAGGACGTGTTGTCCCAAGAAACATTCTAAGTCAATATGTTAACCTGAGAAAGTTCTACTTTGAAAAAGCTTCTCTCCCAAAGACCTCGAAGCTAGTGAGATATAGCTTTCTTTGAGACTTTAAAAAACCATACTTGGAATTCCCTCATCTTCGTTTTGACTTTCTGGGTGAAGAGAACGAAACTTTTTTGAAGGAAATTAGAATATTCCAATTGAAATTGATTTGTGGTCGTGATAGTCCTCCAGTTGGGGATTGGGATTACAGTAAATGTCCTTCGGCTATCACCCCAGAAGGAGTCACTATTTCATTTGACTCATCTGTTGTGCTTTCTGCCAATATTTTAGGAAAAGTTAGGAATGTAGTCCCTCAACTCTAAATATGAATGAATTGATTGTTGCATCTTTTATCTTTTCCTCTGTATGGGTTTTAACCCAATATTACTATAATAAAATTTCTTCTTGTTTCTATTCTGATTTCATTTTGTTTCTTCCTGTTTAAATAGGAGCCCCAACTATCCCCAACTTCTCCAACCCAAAATCTGATATATCAAGTTAATATTATAAGAGAAAGGCTATTAAGAGAGTGCGGTGCCTTTTTGGCTCCAGATGAGATGTTATTAAAGCGCTTCAATGGTAACATGAGGGCTGTGCAATGTTATAAAAGATACCTTACCTAAAAAGTCATGGTTAGAAACAATCAAGACCGCATTGAACATTTTGAGGCTGAAATAAAAAAGAAAGATTAAGTAATTATTTTTCTTAAGCGCCAGGTAAAGTCGAATCCCACAATCGACTTTGATGAGAAAACGTCCGAGATTAACCAGTAGATAAATGACCTGGAAATAAAATTGGAAGATAGTCAGGCACAACGTGCCTCCCTAGAATTTATTTTGAGTGACAAAATCCCAAAAATGAAATGTCTGGTCGCACAAGCATCTTCATCAACTGTGAAGACCACTATATCAAAACATCTCGCAGCTTAGAAATTTCACACTATGACCAATCCTCCTCTAGGCTTGGACGACAATGTGGTGGGAAGCTGGTGTTGAAGGGTGATATTTGAAATCAAACAGTATTTTGACGAGCAACAAAAAGTTAAGTACTCCAAGACAATTAATGACTATGCCGTCAAGAATTAAAAATTGGAACACAAAATTTATCTGCTTGAGAAATGTATTACAGAGTTGGAAAGGGAGAATAAAACCCTTAGGGCTATAAATAGGGCCTTTAATCGTGCCTTAAAAGCTAACATCGAAGTGATCAATGATGAAAGCATGATTAGGAAAAAGGAGAAGAAACTAAAGGAACTTCTTAGCACCACAATTAACCATCTTGTTAACCCTTCGGTAGTAGAGAACCTAAATAAAGCCTCTCAAGACTTATGATCGATACATTTGAATCATGTAAATATATACAAAGTATGATTGTGTTGTTTATGGTTTGTTCTGTAAACTATGATAATTTTGTAAATATCACCTGACATGCGATCTCCTGTAGTGTAACCTTTGATGCATGTATGAATTGCTTATTTGGCAACTTATATTCTTTTGGTGTCTTTTGTCATCCCCTACCACCTTATCTTCCTTTTGAGGCAGGTGGTGAGCAACGTTCCCATCTTGTGATAATGATGAGAAACAGTTAAGGGCTTTATTCTTTTCATCTGTTTTGGATGTATAATGCTTGTCATAAGTGAGTTTCTATCATTTCAATAATACACTCTGGCCCAGATTTAGGCTTTCAAGATAGATAACTATTTGAAGTCTTCATATGTAGATTACGGTTTGAAGGGGCAGTAATCTTTGATACCCAGATTCGAGTATAATATGTTAGCATTTAATAATAGTCTAAAACTCAAGTTCGGGTTCTTGATAGATGGTGTGTCAATACCGAAACCTTGAAACCCAAATTCGGGTATTAAACATCGAGGCCTTTAGATCATAGTGTTAGAAAACCAGAAAACCAATTTGGCAATAGAAGACCAGAATATTCTCTCTATTAACAAGTGATAGGAGATTGGGATAATATCTTTTATGATTGAAGTGCAGAATTCTTATCTGGCGAGAAGAAGTCATTGACTTCCCTCTAATTTTCTCGTTGAATATGCCATCTTTAGGCCTTGGAGTAGTTCCGCATGTTCTTTCTTTCTCGAGCCCGAGTTTTCTTTGTTTATTTGTTATTTGTTTTGTCCTATTTCGAGCGAGGACTCTTTTGTGCGGTTTTACGCTTATTTAAGTGGAGCCTATTTCAGGCTGTTTTTCAATTTTGACATTACCGACCTTTTGGTGGTTGCTATTTTAAGTGGTGCCAATTTCTGGCGATGCCTATTTCAGGCATGGACCTTTCTTAGTCCACCAGACATTTCATCCACGTTTCTAGTGCGTTCGACTAGCTTATTCTGAGCAGGGCCCGAGGACTTACGCGACCTCCTCTTAGGAGGCGCCTTAACCTGGCCATAGCGTGAGTGGCTAAGGGCTTGTTCGGTACCTTGGTTAGGCCATAGCATGGCGGGACCAAGGGACTACCCATCCTCCCTCTAGAAGGTGCCTTATGCTGGCCATAGCGTGACGCGGATAAGGGCTGGTGCTACTTTATCCTGGCCATTTTTGATTTTCGCACGGTTAAAGGTTTACCCCCTCCCTTCAGGAGGTGCCTTGACTTGGCCATCTTTGCGGCTTTTTAGCATTATTGGTAGCCTACCATTTTAGGTAGTCCAAGTTTGAGGAGAATCTATCTCCCAACCTTGTTGGTTTCCTTCTTAAGAGTATAGTTTCCCATTCCTCGATTAATTGAATCCTCTACAAACTGCTTAGGTTTTCTTCATTCTAAGTAGTGCGAGTATGTCTTTTTTCAATGTCTCACATTGATTTTTTTCATGTCCCTTTATTAGATAAATGTCGCAACACAATTCTTTAAGTTTCTTTTCGAATTTCGATTTCTCTCCCAATCCGAAAGTGGGTATTTCTGTCCGCGATGGTTGGGTTGTATTCTTTAAAGAATTTTGATTCTAGAGCCATTTTTGGCGAGCATCCATCCTTCTTTTGGTATGATTCGAATATTTCTTCTTGAGGGGCAGGTTTTCCCTTCTTTATTTAATGGTCCTTTGACAGAGACTTTCTTTTCACCCTTAAGATTTCATTTGGAAGTCTAATAGTACTCTTTATATTCCCATTCGAAGATTCTTCTACTACCCTTAACCTTTGATTGTGATTTTACATGTCCATGGCTTTTCGTTGAATAGTAGACTTCATCTACAATCTTATTTGATTTATGCACAAAGTCACCACAATCCTTCTCCATTTCCTTTCCAAAGACAATCTTACGATAATACAAATGGATGACCCTTCTCATTTATTGAAATACATTCTCTCTGCTTGAATTTTTCTTTTTTTGGAGTAAAGATTGAGATTAATTTCGAATTGCCCTGGGTGATATTCCATTTCCATAATTTACAAGGTATATTGCTTCTTTTTCTCTTAATAATTCTTAAAATTCAAAAGCGATAGGTTAACCACGATCCATTGTTAATCTGAACCTATATCTAATAGTTCCGTTGATCCTTAAATCAACTTTTTACTATAAAACCTTTCTCTTGTTTTGAATATCAGATCAATACTTTGTCTATCATTGGTGTTCAAATGGATTATAAATCTTACATTCGAAGTTAACTCCTTCTTGTCCTCAAAAGGAAGAATCAAAACCTTATAAGAGTGTCCAACCACAAGGTCGGAGGTTCGAGCCCTTTAGTGCCAAAATGTTAAAACAAATTTATGGTCAACACCCCAAAAGATGCCACATCCATTCAGGAAGGATAACCTTAGACAAAAGGAATAACATCCTCAAGATTTACTTTTGTACTTAGCTTCAATGACTACTGATTTTTGATCTAAACCTTTCAGCATGGTTGGCTGAGCCGTACTTCTAAATAAGAATTCTTGACTCCAAAAGAACTTTTAAGACATCACACAAAGCTTTATTTTGTGTTACAAATGATTGCTTATCTCCTTTTAAGTTGATCTTAGGTGCTTCTGGAAGGTTTGGGATGATTGACCTTATTGGCGGTAGTATAAACAGTAGTCCTTGGGCGAAATTTAGGGGCTCTGGACCTCACCGAATGGTTTAGCGGCTTATTCGAAGCTAGGTTGAGATTAACCAAAAGGTATGTGAATGTCCACTGTCAGGTTAAACTCTATTCTCTTATCTTCGAACTTCACCAAAAGGTTCGATCATTTAGATAACAACAGTAGAAGGTTTTTGTGCTATGAATTTAAAAGGATCCATCGGCTTAGCAAGAAAATCAGATTTCAATAACCAATGAATTTGTTGGGTTATTACTCTCGTTAATTTGGTGCGGCTGTCGTCTTCATCGGAAGGTCGGAATGAAGTATCCAATGACTTCGGAGGGTTGAAGTTGCAGCCTTATCAATTGAACTTCTAGCCCTATCAGATAGAATCTATTAATTGAATTAATCTTGGAAGTATAAATCAATATAATGAAGAATTAAATTAGATAATAAGAGATTTAGCAAGATATGAAACTTCTATTTTTATTATTTACTATCGATTTTTACAATTCCCCAAATCCATTCTGGTTTAGGGTTACAACACGTTTCTTTGGATGTTATAAGAATGAGGCGGGAAAGAAAAAACGGTCCCCTAAAATTGGGGAGCTTGGGTCCTATTTATAGACATAGGCGGCCCTCCATTTAGCCTTATGCCTTTGGCTGATCTGGAAGGTTACTCCTCGTACGCCGTGCAAACCTTTCGATATAGCCGAATGGTTTTCCCTCTATGTGTTGCTATGAACCTTTCGACTTCATTGAAAGGTTACTTCTTTTCTCAATGCTGATTAATGGTCCTTGTTAACCTTTCGGTATTGCCAAAAGGGTTAACTGTATGTTTCTCAATCTGTTCGGAAGGTTTGGTATGCTTTCGAAAAAGGCCATCAAATAGTAGCATTCACTTGCTTTGATTCTTCCTTATCCTTTAAATTCTTTAGGTACTGGAAGCGGATCCTTTTGGGCTTTCGTAAGGTTTTAGGTTAGTGAATTTCAATGGTTGCATCCCTTCAGAAGTTTTGAGAGGTATGGGCTACGCTCTTCTTTTCCTTGCCTGCCCAGGAGTCTTTGGTCCTAGCCGGAAGGTTGATTTTTTTAGTGTAATAATCAGAATTTGATTTGCTTGTTTTGTTGTCATCATAATGTTTTGTTTTTAACCATTATGGATGCAGGTGCCCAACATATGGTTTTATACAGATTTTAGGATACTAGTGAGGGGAAAACCCATTCCGCTAAGCAGTGTGGTTTCATTGGATATCCATTTGGTTTGGGATGATAGACTATTATTCACACCAGGCTTTATGTTTGACCCAAAGTTTTTGTTTTCTCCTTAAACTTTCGAGTACTCAATTGATTTTGAATAGTTTGAGGTTTAGGGTTTTCAGGTTATTTCTTAGACGAATAAAGCTTCAGGAGGCTTGCAGATAGTTTTTTAGAGTTTTCTTTTCTGCATGTATTTAAATGTAAAGGAAAATTTATTAGCCTTACTATACACTCTGGTCAAGCAAAGGGGCATCTTCTTATGTCGCTCTTGGCGTATGTGTAATAAGTATATTTTGCTGAATGTGGTTAACGTTTTGGGATTATGTAATGAACATGAAATATTTTGATTTGAATGTCGAAATATGTTTTGAATTGTTAAAATTTTCCATATTCTTGTGACCTGTTTATGAATGTACCTAGCACCGCCGTATTTGGTTGTCGAAAATTAATAACTATGGATGACTACAACATCCGTAGCCATTAGTTTTGGGCCTCCAAGTTGGGGAATGTTACAAATTTCCACATTCTAATGGCCACAATGTCTTTTATTTACTTGCAAATGATATGCTCACTATGTACTTTATGATGAAATATTCCATTGTTGCGCTCACCCTATACACACCAAACTATAGTAGACAGAATCAAATTTGCAATATCACTGCTACGATTAGAAAACAACTTACTGATTATAGTCTATCTCTTATAGTAACAATAATATGTTGTTATGTTATTGGGAAACCCTAATTTAGTCCAACACTAGTTCCAAACATTAATCAAAAATTCACACTTGGAAAAAGATTTTCGTCATTGTCGTTCTTCCCTTGATAGAGTACCTAAGTTAGACTGATTGTAATGTATCTTTGAATAAGTTTAATCTTGGTAGGTAGAAAGTTATTAATGGCTCTGTATAAACACATCGCCATTTTTGGGATATGTATTTTTTATTCCAAATGCACTTAGCCCAAATTTGATGGTTATACTTCATTCTGATCTCTTCCCATATTTGTTTGAACACATACTGGCCATTTTTAGTACACAGCCGAACCCCGTAGTCATTATCTCTACTATTGCAAATATTTCTCTTTCCACTTCCTATTGAAGCCCAGCTAGAAAACTGAATTTATCACATTTCCGTATGCCATTTTCGATAATCTCCTCGGCTAGTAATTTCTCTGATCGAGTTCACACAATAGTATCAGCCACCAATATGTCAACAAGCCTCCCTCCTTGAAGCCATGGATAAAACCAGACCTCCCATCAACAATACGTTTCTTCATCCAAGTTATAGCACGAGGTCGAGGATTAAGCAAAAATTTCCGAGTCCCTGGAGCTTCATTCCTTAGTTTAATTTCTCAAAAAGAATCTTCTTTAATGTATTTCAAATGCACAAGTTTCTCCCAAACACCTTCTTTGCTGATGACCTTCAAAACAAGTTTGATACCTATGGTATTATTCAATTTGGCGAGACTCTATAATCCTAATCCACGTTCTACCTTCATCTTACACATTGTATCCCAAGGAACTTTGCAAGCCTTCCTTTTCTAAATAAAATTCAAAATTATAATTTTAACCAAATTCAAAGTTTCCACTGGTTTTCGAAAGCATTGCATCCAATAGTTTAAAATAGGATATATCATTCCTCTAACAAGGTAAATTCTACCTGCTAAGCCAAGCAATTTTTCTTCCCACTCTTCAATTTTGAGTTTTACTTTATCAATAAATGGAGAAAAATATTTGTTTCTCAGATTAACATTAGACAAAGGGATTCCCAAATACCTGACTGGCATACTACCTTTTCTAATATTAAGAATCCTTAGGATATCATCTTTAATACCTTTTTCAAAGAAAATACTGGACTTATCATAGTTGAAATGTAATCTCGTACATTGGAACATTTTTAAAAAAAATTCTTTGATTGCTTAAGTATCGGACATAGCTGCTTTCACAAAAATGAGAATATCATCCACAAAAATTAAATGTGATAATTTATTGACCCCGGCCTAAACCAGTTTATCCTGACCTTCCTCCACCGTCCTATCCATCTGAAGAGTGAAAAAAATCCATAACAATAGTAAGTAATAACGAAGAGGTTGTATCTCCTTGTCTCAACCCATTGGAACAACCAAAAAACCCCTCAGCTCAATGTTGGTTAAAAATAGAGAAAGTAGGCGAGCTAACGAGTTCACCAAATTTTTTTAGCCATTTCTCAGAGAACTTCATACTTCCCATCATCTGTATAACAAATTGTTTATTCACCATTTCATATGCTTTTCGAATATCAACTTTGATGCACATATTTTTGTTGTCCTTTTTCCCAAATCCACTAACCATTTCATGTGCAAACAAAATACCATCTCCAATAGCTTTATTAAGAATAAAAGCACACTGGTTTTCAGAAATCAAAGATTCTAAGAACAACTTCAGCCTATCATATAATTCTTTGGCTATCACTTTGTAAATCATGTTACAGCATGCAATAGGCCTAAAGTGTTGAACATCTTAATACCCTTTAAATTTGGAATCAAATGAATGAAAGTATGGTTTATTTCTTTTACAATTTTCCCACGACTAACGAAGTCATTAGTAACCTCAACCAACAGATCCTTTAAGACATCCCAAAGCAAGAAGTAAAACTTGAAATTGAATATCTGGTCCAGGAGTAGTGTCATGCTTTACACTGAAAACCACCTTTTTGATATCACAAATTTCAAATTTATCATCTAGAAAATCTCTTTCATATTCTAAAATAATATATTTAAAAACCACTATTGGGAGTTCTTTTTTGGACAGGGAATTGTACATCTCTTCATTGAATTTGATCGCACTTTAAGAAAAGGCTTTAGGATCATGAATAATTGACATATCAACCACAATCCTACCACCAAAGTTGTTGAGACATCTCTTATTGGACATTTCGCATAGAAAAAAGAACGAGCCTCGTCACCAAGGAGTAGAGAATCACATTTTTCTTTTTGTCCTGTATTTATCAACTCTTGATGGATAGCTCTTTCCAAAGACAATTTTGCTTCTTAGAACTCAGTTTTAACCTTATCTGAATTGTTCCATTCTAATCTACTTTGAAGGAAAGAACATTTGATTCTAGTTTTCTCAACCTCCTTTCTAGTATCGTTCTTATTTTTATCCCATCCCATATGCATAGTTTTGAAAAACTTCAACTTATGAACAAACTATAATAAAGGTCTTCCCTTTATTTCATGTTTCCACAAATTCTCAAAAATGGCTTTATAATCTTCAAAAAGAGTCCAATGATTCTTGAATTTAGCCTGGGAATTTTCAAAGACTTCTAATAATTTAGGTAACTCGGACATGATCATTTACTCGTGAGGGTAGATTATTAGCTATCGAGTTTGAAAAAAATTGCAACCATGGGAAATTAACAAAGCACCTACCAATTCTAGTTTGCACATTCCTTTTTGAGCTAGTTCACTAAGAGAATTGGTATTCATGGATCAAAAGTTCAGACACACCCAAACTAATCATCCAAATATCCATCTTTAGAAGTTTGGAAAGTTGCGGTAGGTTGCCACCTTTCTTGTCTTTTGAAATCCTAATGCAATTAAAGTCCCCTAGGAGAATCCAAGGTCTAAAGATAGAAAAAGTATCTTCCACCAAGTTTTTCCAAAGACTCTCTTAAAAAGTCAAAATTATGAACATAAAGTAAAGAGCAATTACAAGCAACACCACTATTCCTAAGCTCCAAATAAATATGTTGGTCGCTCTTACTTAGTAAATCAAAAGAGTAAGACCCAGAATCAATCATGACAAATATGTGTCATTTATAATAACAAGACACATTACTAATTATCTCCCATTACTTCCCATCTTCTTACTCAACTCCATATTTTCATTTAGTTCAATTTATTCTCCAAAATCCCAAAACAACTAACTTTATACTTTTTTGATATTTTGAGGATTTCACTAAATCTACTGGCTTTATAAAATCCCCTGACATTCCAACATGCTAAAATCATCGTTTTTTGGATGTGCTTCGAAGCACCCTACTGTGCTTTGTATCATTGCTTGCTTCCTCCTTACCTTTCTCTTTATTTACTAATTACGGGTTCTGGATGACCAGGCGATCTTTGTCCAACCTTACTACTTTTAACTCCAACCTATCAGGGCTCCTTGATGTATTGCTTCTATCTAACTTTCCATCACCATGTAATCATATTTTTGATTTTTGGGAGGTTGGGTTTGAAGTGGGTTTATATAATATTGCTCGTCGAAGCAGTTGTCCCCTCCTATAGAAGTTCAGTACTATTTGGCTTAACCTGCAATTCAAAAACAACTCAGAGATACAATTGTCTCATTTGGAAAATAAGCAACGTTCTAATGGAATATCAAAGAAAGGGATAAATTAATGTGTATAAATCTACTAATGAATGTCTACATTTCAGAATAAATTTAGGAGCAATTGGTGACTTTTCTTTATATTGTGTTGGCTATATGGCTCCTAACTTGGCAGAAGTGACATAATTTAGAATAGTAGAAAGACTGGTTGTCCCCTCCAAATGCTTGATTGCAGACAACATATTGCTCTCCAAAGCTTGTGTTTTATTATGATCTTGGATATCATTTTCTGCCTTGTCCCACTTCTCTGGTACAGACTTATCTTCCACATCAACAGACATTAAATTCTGGTCCTCTTCCAAAAGTGCCTTCTTGATCTTTAAGAATTCTTTGATTGATTCCTCTACCTTCTTCAGAGAACTATCAACGCCTTTCTTTCCTTTGGAGATCTTGCCTTAGTGTAAACCTGCTCCACTCTACTCTTCCCTCCCCACTTTAAGTTATCTCCCTTCATCGCTTTCTCCTTCTTACTAGAAACCACCTCCTCTTCCAACTCCATCTCATTTTGCTTTAGAAGCCAAGTTTTAGTCATTGGACATTGATTATTATAGTGTCTAGAGCAGCAGCAATTCTCACATCTTGGAGGGGCATTCTCATAAACCACTTCTTGAGAAAATACATTTCCTTCCTCGTCCTCTGCCTCAATCGTGCTACGAAATCCCACCTCTGCTTTCATGTCGACCAATACACATTACAACTAAGATTCTAGATTTGTTTTTCATCGCTCCATCCATTTTAATCAGGACACCAATGATACTTGCTAATGCGCTAATAGCTAGACTACCCCATAATTTAAGACACGACACTGGAAGTCTGATGCAAATAGGCATTGTGGATAGTAAGTCCCATTCAGATTTCATGGATGGATTTAACTTCGTCAGCATGATTAGATTTTTATCAAAAAAACCAAGGTCTTGATTCTAAAATCTTAAGACAACCCTTCTCACTACCAAACCTAATAAAAAGAACCCATTCTCCCTCGATTGCACCTCAAAATTGGTTTCATTTTCCAAACTCTCTTAGCATATGCCTCTATGGTTTTGAAAAAAGGGCTTAATCCAACCAAATAAAGAAGAATAAAATTTTCCTAACCTCTTTGAGCTTCTCTAATAGCCTCTATAGAAAGTCTGCCTCTGCTCTTACACTTGACAGTTGTTTCTATAAATTGAAGGTCGGTTGATAACCCTATACCACTTGAATCGGATTTCACTACATCACAATAAGAAGATCGCTTAGCACCCGATGGCACTGCAAATTTTATATTAGAATTTCTATGCACAGCCGTAGTTTTAGATCTTCTTGAACCCCCTACGCCCCATGGATATAGTCAGATTTAAACCTCCAGCACCCGAACCTTGATTTGAGCCATCTTTGAATGATACTCCAGATCTTCCCTCACCAACCGATCCACTCTTCATAACTTACAAACCCTAA
The DNA here is from genome assembly GCA_030765085.1 of Allium cepa. Taxonomy (NCBI): domain Eukaryota; kingdom Viridiplantae; phylum Streptophyta; class Magnoliopsida; order Asparagales; family Amaryllidaceae; genus Allium; species Allium cepa. The sequence continues at coordinate 209,656,913 of CM060942.1, read as the reverse complement.
TCTGACGTCCTCCTACCCTGAGAACCATGACAACCTATTACCCCTTCACCCACAGAAACCTTCCCTCTTTGCTTCCTGACCTCCTCCCACCCTTCGTCATCCAACAACATAAATGAAATCAAATAGCTAATGGAGAATTAATTGAAGAGAAAACAAAGATTGAAGAAAGACACCTTAGAACTAGGTTTTTCCAATGTCATTCAATATGGAATCCGTCTCAGATTTCATAGCTCCAAACCAAAGGGTGGAGGCTTGTTGGACTGTTAGAGTAGCGGCATCATCTAAGGCATAGACTTCTTTCTAACCGTTTATGATGAAATCATAGCATCGATCAACTGCACAAGATTCTCTACTAGAACTTCTAACATGTTGCGTGTTTTCCTAAATAGATGAATTTAGTTCTCCCACTAGTTTTGACTTCATGTTAATTTCTTAGTTCTCATCCAACTCTACAACTTTGCGATTAATTTCTTTTAACAAATATTCCTTATCCATAGAGATAAGGTGAGTGGAAATAATAACTTTTATTCCTTTGCGTTATAGAAAATATATCCCTAGAGTTCTTGGGATATCCTATAAACTTAAAAAATGCCGATCTAGCCTCAAGTTTGACAACCCCACACCTTCAAATAATTAAGGTATGGTTTCTTCCCATGCCTTGTCTCATATGGAGTCTTGGCACAAACTTCATGGGTTTCAAATTCAAATATGTGATGTGGTTTCTAGTGCATATCCCCAACAAGACAGAGGTAATCAACTTTACTCATCATGGAACAAACAGTATCTAATAAGGTTCTACTCCTTTGCTCCAAAACACCATTTCGTTCCGATGTATATAGTGGAGTAATCTACGGGATTATCTCATTATATTTTAAGTATTGTTGGAGCTCTTGTTCAATATATTCACCTACTTACTTAGATCGAAGTATTTTAATCTTATAGTTCATCTAACTTTTACTCTCATTTTTATATTCTATGAATTTTTAACAGACATTAGATTTTTTTTTCTTCATAAGATACACATAACGTAGTCTCAACGTATCATCTATAAAGGTTATATAGCAAGAAGAATTATCTTTGGTAACAGTAGGCATCAAGCAACATACATTAGTATGTATGAGGCCCATGGTTACAGAATTAAATGACGGTAAAAAAATCTTTAGTTTTCAATTTGTGTAGTCATTCTCATTTTTATTACCTAGCCTATAATGCCAAAGATATTCAATTTATGTCAATATTAGAAGAATAATTCACGGCAAAGACATAATTGGTATTAATTACATAAATTCCATCATCCAAAATGCCATCACATACTTTATTACCATCTAACATAAATTTCTAACATTATTAATGTGGTGAAAAATATATCTGGTCTTAAATAATCTAGATACTGAAAAACTGCCACAAAAAGTCTTTTATATAATAGCGATTATATTAAAACTAATTTGTTTGGTAAAGAGAAATTATAATTCCCAACTATCATTGCATCTAGCAGTGATCCATCAACAACTTATAGCCTCATTTCTCCCTTTGTCACATGACATCTATCCTTAAGTCCCTATAACGAATTACAAATGTGTGTTCCAAATCTAGTACGTAAAACCCAAGATAATTTATTGACTATAAAATAATTTTGAATAATAAACATACTTATAGGGGCAATAGAACTATTCTACTTCTTCTCTTTGGCTATCTTTAAGTACTCTGGATAGTTCAATTTCTAGTGAACCTTGTTATGACAATTATAACATTCACCCTTGTCAAACAATGCAGTCTTCTTGTTCTTCTCGTTAACCCTTTTTCGCTTCTTTGAACCTTTCGAAGATGATGCATTCCCTATGACATGTGTACTATGCCTTGATCCTTAGATGAAGACTCGGCTAACCTCAACATATTAAGGACCTACATGTGAATTACGTTCAATTAGTTCATATTACAGTTTAATATAAATGGCTCAAACTAAGGAGGAAGAGACTATAGGATCATATCCACTCACTACTCATTGCCTATCATCACGTCCAAATGAGAAAATATACCAATAAAGCCTTTCATTATATGAATGTAATCATCCACCTTCATGCCATTCATCATTTCGTAATGTACAATTTTTTCATAAGTTCATACTGTATGGAACAAGGTTGTTCCCAAACAAAGCTTTGAGGCTACCAAAAATTTGATTGATATTCATGTTCTCGCGTTGTCTATGCAATTGTTTTCTAACGTAGACAACATGTAAAATTGGGCGATTTCAAGGTCTATTACCCACTGTGTTATAGGCCATGGGTAATTCAAGGTCGACATTATCATCAGGTTTTTGCCTTCGAGGTTTGATTATTGATGACCATGGATGTTTGCATGTTAGTGCTATCTTTATTGCCCTTAACCAATATATGCAGTTAGGTCCGGTGAGTTTGTCGTTTTTAGAAAAAGAATTTGGGTATAGAAATTTTCTTCAAATTTTAACTTAGTAGATTAGGAGATTATTCATAACATACGTTCTTATAATATTAATGAGGTTAAACATTATATATTATTTTATTAATAAGCTCCCACTAGCCTCTTAGGTTTCTCAAAACCCTAGGATGAAAAATATAAGTCTTTCGACTTCATTATTGTGTGTTATGACTCGTGCGCCAAGGACCGTAACCTTGAGAAAAGCTTAACAAATTATAGTCCCGTATACAATTGATAACTCCTTGTTAATTGTATCATATACAACTCCTAACCTTGTGATTTTTACCCTAATCGCATCTTTACCTTGAGGAAAACTCAAAAAATAAAGAGAGATTATTCAATCGTACCTACCATTTTGCGATGACTTAGGTATAATGCACTTACCTTGAGAAAAACTCAACAAATATATGTGGTTATCTTACCTCATCAATTCTATATATTAATAGTACTATACATAACATTTCTAGCTCGAGGAAAGCTCAACAACTAAGGAGTATGCAAATAATCTATTTATATATAAATGGTAGATGACAACTTTATATTAAAGATTTGTAACCTTTAATATATTATTTGAGTGATATCGACTTATGAAATAATGCACTTCTTATAAAATACCATTGTGAACAAGTGTCAAACACATAGAAAATCATAATATATATACTATATATATATATATATATATATGTTTTTATTCTTTAAATCTAACTAGAGTTTCTTGTTGTTCTACCATTTATTATAAATTCATATTATATAATTTTTGACTATTATATGACTTTTGTAGTATAATTAACTTATATAATGATCTTATGTATAATCTTATATTAATATTATTAGTTAAATCTTATTTTATTAATTTAATTAATTAAAATTTTAATTAATTTTATATTATTCAATTATACATTTTATATTGAACATGTATAATATAAGACTTAAAGTTATTGTTATTAACTTTTTAACCAAGAAGCATTCAAATGAATCTGAATGTCAAGATGAAAGCGAAACAACTCAAGGACTTAGGAACATGCTTGGAAAACTAATAAAAATGGTCTTAAGAGATTGGAGAATCATTTGGAATAAAGGAAAGAGGTCAGTATATACCTCTTTCTATTTGGTACCAAGTAATTTTTAAGCCCTAATTAGCTTTAGAAGTCAAGGCTTTTAGAATAATGGCTTAATTGATCATCTTAAGAGGCATTTTTAAAGGAGTAGGTGAACAACTCTAAGGAAGTTTTGTAGGAAAGAAGACAAGTACTAGAAATATCATAACCTCTGAAAAAACATAATTTCCAAGGAAAAGTGCTCGTAGCAAGATGGATCAAAGATAGTAGAACAAAGGAAAAAAAAATGGAGCAACCTTCCCCCATAAATTCAGGTCAGTACCCACTACTTTTGTTCAGCACCGAGATGAATTTTCAGCTTTGGGGACTTCATCTTTCTCTCTTACATTTTCGGATCTAAAATTAGACCTTGGCATATTGAGATATGGAATTTCCATCTTACTTTCCTTATAAATACAACACTATAGCATTTGGAAAAGACTTTTCAGTACTTGCTTTCTTCATCTTCTCTCACGCAACACTAATCATTAAGGAAGATACTTTTCACTATTTTAGGCTATTAGATCAGTGAAACCTTTGTGCTTGTGACTAAAATTAATAATAAATAACATTACAGTGGATGTAGGCCTTAGATTTGTCGAATCACTATAAAAAATTCTCTATATTCTTGCCTTTATTTGCTAAATATATACATTTCAATTCACTTGTGGGTGTTGTGGCGGTATCAAACTCAATATTTTAGTGCCTTTACTAAGAAAGGAATTTCTGAGGTATAGATCAAGCCATCTCTTATGGATTGGAATGTCCAAAGGTTAGATCCAAAAGGTTTTCATCAAAGGATTTGAAGGATTTGAACATTGGAATCAATGGCACTATTAAGGAAATCTGGTAAATTTAGAGCGGTAGTTAGTGCAGATGAAGGAGCTTTTCATCATATAAAAGTTAGCAACCTACCGACAACAACATTGATAGGACCATGTTCTCCTTAGGAGATGGTCACGAGAGTGGAGTTTGATAAAACGACGGTAGAATGAATCAGAAAATAGCTAATAGTTAGAAGGCTCCATTAGAAAAGATAGATGCTAGCATAGTTTTGCTGACCCATAAGTCATAGAGAACCAAGAGGAGTATGAAGGAGACTTCACCTACTGGATGTGAAGAGGGAACTCATTTGCTTGTCTTCAAAAGAGATGGAAAACAAAAGCAGAAGGAAACAACTATTGGAGCAACAGGGATAGTTGCTAGAGGAAGTTGGAGAGCTCCCTCTAAAGGGATTCAGATCAGTAAAAATCACATTCAGGTCAGTACCAAGATTATGTTGTGGCCCTCAGAGGGGCAGGGAACTAGGCAGTTGACCCATTTGATTCCAAGGATGATCTACAACATGATGGTGATGATTATGAATTGGATGTTAGAGTTAATGATGTAGGTGTACAAACAATTGCTACGGAGCAAATTAGATGTCAGAAAAGAGCTACAGAAGTGGTTCTACTAGAGACTGGAGAGCCTAGATGTTGACGACCAAACCGAGACCGTTTGTAGAACCAAACATTCTACATAGCTCTTGACATTCGACTTTTGGAGTACTAAGTTAGGGAGGAGCAGATATGATCAAGCGGTTGATGGAGGAAAATAAATGGTGAAAGAATGAGGATTAAGGTTCTGCATCAAGAAGAACTCCATTAACAAAGAATACGCTTAGGGTGGAGTATCATAGGAAGTTTACCATGTCATCGGTATAATAGGACAAACGATCCCTTGCATCACTTTTTTAAGTACATATGGCATGTGGATGTTGTTAGAGCTACTGATGTGCTTAAGCAGCAAAAGATGGTAACAAATGATACCGTGTTTAGGAAAAGGGATTTTGATGGGGTAAAAGAACCAACTTTCGATCCCATTGTGAGTAGGTGGTTGTTGGCCCAGCCATGGTACATCAGGTCTTAGTGAATAGTGAAAGTTTGGTAAATATTTTATTTAAAAGAACATTCGATTAGATAAAAATTAGTATAAAGGATGTTAAGACTTGTAAATCCAGGATTCAAGGATTTACTAGTAAGGCAAAACAACCGATTGGGACAGTTGATTTAACCTGGAGTTGGGTGATCAAAATCGCAAGGCAATGCAGATTCAGAAATTTGTAATAATGGATGAGTACTCTACGTATAACACATTTTTGGGCCATCCGACCCTTGCTGTTTTTAGGATAGCACTAGCTCCTTGGTGCTTAATGATCAAGTTCCCCACTTAGAATACAGTCGGATCAGTTATAAGAGAACAAAGCACTAGACGAGAATGTTATATCGCTGAGCTAAGAGAAACAAAGCGACAGGAGAAAGGCAAGTATATAAATAGGGCATTCCGCTTCAAGAATTATGAAGTATACCAATTAAAGTCCAAGTCCTAGATCGAGAACCATAGTAGGTTCAATAAGTCTGTGGATCCCAAGAAGATGTTAAAGTAAGTGTGTGTGGCGCCAACTGAGCTGATAGTTAATGTTTTGATCGATATAATGATCCTACTCTAGCTCTTATGATAGGATCTCAACTTAGTGCAAGATTAAGGAAGGAGTTTGTGACGCCCCACCTCTATACCCACGCTAGCCAAGAACATTACTGTGAATGCTGTCAACTAGCACGGAGAATAAGGCTGTTGAGGAGCGACCATCTGTATAATTGCTTTGTGCGAGTACCGATATACCGGATAAAAATATAACTTTTCATCTCAAGAGGAAATCCGACATACCGATACAAACTCAAAGCTACTACACAGTGGCTATAATATCTTCGGAAACAAATATAGAAATAAACATAACATAAATTAGTCACAGACAATTCATATCACAAAGGCGGAAATAGATATGAATATTACACATAAAAGTGTATATCAGAGTAGTGGTCAAAAAGAACCACAATAATACAAAAGAATAGCAACACGTGCTATACAAAAGAATACATCTATGAGTCTAAATCTCAAGTGTATACAACAAAATAAACTACTAATCTAAGTAGTTTGCCAAAAGTCGGGATGATAGTCCGATAAGGAGTCAAGCAGAAGCACCTGTAAAATCTCAGTCTGACCCGAGTATTATTTAAGAAGAAAATAATAAACGGATCAGTCTAGCTATAAATATCAGAAGAAGTGATATATAATAAGAGATATGACATAAACATATAATAATCACAATGCCAAGCTGTGATAAATAAGTAATTGAAAATCAACGAGAGATTAATCAATATCACAAAGATCTACCCAAGATAAAAAGGAATGTCATACTCCTAATTTCATTCACTAAGCCACAATATATAACATATATATCAATGCCCATCGTAAAAGTTGATGAAACATAAATTCCAGAATTCAACACACGAAATCCAGAAATCACAAGGAAAGGATCAACGACGTCGTACAACGGGACATCCGATGAACCAAATCACAATCAAAGGGAACAACGACGTCGTACAGCGGGACGTCCGATGAACCAAACCACAAAGACATAGCACGATGCTAGTCTAAAACCTAAAATGATCGTCATGATCAAAGAGAAGTGTCGATTACAGTAAGCTAGTAAATATATGAGCTTAGCTTCATGTCCCATAACCACTAGCTTAACTTAAATATTTACGAACAAATTGTAGATCTCCACTAGAAAATTGTCACAAGAGATTCAATCGAATAAGTCCAAGAATTAACCGACGAAGTAAACGCAAGCGTTTCATACCACTCGTTTTACTAAGTCGTTTAACTAAATTTCTCATACGAGTGAGTTAAAGGTTTGTATATACTAATAGATTAGAAATTGGTTTGAGAAAATGAGCTTTGTAATAAAGTAGTGTTGAAATCATTTAAAGAAAGAGTTTTGATATTTACTACTAGTATAGAAAACCTTTATATTTTTAAAGTGACAAATCACAAAGAAGATTGTAGGAACAATCAATCACAAAGATTCACATTCGAGAACGTGAATAAAATCCAATGAAATCGATATAAAATCCATCGAAGTGGATATATCTAAAAATCCCAAAGAAAAAGTCATCAAAGTCGATAATAAATGACAACAACAAAAGGGAGACAACACGAATCGATTAAAGTTGGATATTCAATCCAAAAAGGCAAATTGGACTAAAACAGCAGGTTCAGTCGACTGAACAGAAGTTTCAGTCGACTGACCATGTACCTGGAAATTTTCCAGGTTTAGGAAACTTTCTGTTTCCAGGTTCAGTCGACTGTGCAGAGTTTTTCAGTCGACTGAATCATGCCTGGAAACTTTCGGGTTCCAGGTTCAGTCGACTGAATAGACTTTTTAGTCGACTGAATAATGCATGGGCTGTTTTTCAGCCTATTCAAATGAAGAGCAAATTCTTCCAAAATGCAACCGGACGAACATTGGCTCTAAGGGTTTATGCCAATCGGCAACCCGGCCCTATATGCTCCTCGGTGCATCACTAAAAGCATGATCAAACATCCATAAAAGGATTTTCACACAAATTGACTTAAAAACTCAAAAATTGGAATATTCACAAAACCAATCCAAATCAACATCAAATGCACATGAATAAGTGTTAGGAATTCATACCTAACAATAGAAGAGAATTATAAGCATAGATGTGAGATTAAAAATCTCACCTTTGAACTAAAATTTATGAAGATGAAGCTTGAAAGCAATGGCAAGAACAAGCACTCTTCAATTCCAACTCACAAGCTTGAATCTAAGCTTAAAGGAGAAACATTTCCTAAATTAGGTTTAGGAAATTTCTGAAATTGAATGGAGAAAGAGTTAGAGAAGATGAAGAGAAGCTTACCAATGGGTTCTTCTTGAGTTTGAAGCTTGGAATTTGATTTGCAAGAGAAACTAGGGTTTTGGAGTTTTAATTTCCTATTCCACCCTCCATTAACATAAAAGCTTGAGTATTAGAAAAATAGAAGAGAAGTGAATGAAGAGGAGAGTGTTGGAACTGAGTTAAGTGGCTAATTGGCTCAGCCCAACAAAAGCCCTAAGCGGGAAAAAGTAGCAAAAATCAACTTTCTCCAAACATATCGAAGCTTATACTCAAAAAGGTCGCAAACAGCATTTTGAACTCAATGGAGGTGGTCTCGAGTCCTAATTCGACCGTATGCAGAAAGTAGGTTTTCGGATCAAAATCCGACGAACGGTGAAATATTTAAATAAAATTTTTAGATATAAAATCGATAAATATGCGGGTTGTTACAGACTCCCCTCCTTAAAGAAATTGCATCCTCGCAATAAGTAAGAAGGGAATATAAGAAGTAACAACCATAGAAGCATATTAACACAAAAGAAAATTTGAAATAGGAAGTTCACCATAAAGTGCACAAAAGAGTTAGCAAGAAATCTGGTGAAACTTCAATTTCCACAATAACTCCGGGCTCAAGAATGAAAACCGGAATCCCTAAGGCATTCCCGTAGATAAAAGACGTGGGGAACGTCAAGAATAGCAGAAAATTGAGCCGGTGCAACGGCGCAGTACAAAAATTCTGCACCTTTCTATTGCATTTTTAGTGAACCCTTCGGCCTGGTTGAAAGCAACCCTTCGGCCTTGCCGAAAGCAACATTTCGCTAGCAGTTGTAAAAGCTGCGGAAGGTCTTTTGTAGCAGTTTTCTTCAACTTTGTTTTAAAAACTTCAAATAGGCATAACTTTTTAATCGTAAGCCCATATTTCCAACCACTCTATGGAAAGGCAAACCATCATTTGAACATGATAGAATAGGTAAAGAACCTTAATTCTACACCTATAAAAAGTTATGGCTAAAACAATGTTTTTTCGAAGGAGGTTGTTTTCTTTGCTTTCGAATATGTTTGCTTGGTTTTCTTTGTCTTTGAATGAGGTACTTACGAAGGGGTTGTAAAATTGTTTTATTTCGATCAAGTTTTATATTTTCGAAAGGTTGAATTTAAAGTATTATAAGGCAGGAATCTAATGATTTTAAGATCTTTCGAAGGAGAAACCTTATGATGTTGGAAGCTAGGTTTCAATGTTATCAAAAGGTTTTATGACTGAAACTCTATATTCTTAAAGGAAAAACCATAGCTATATTAAAGGAGTTTTTACAATGGTTAAAGAAGAGTCTATCTTTGATAAATTAAACCACAGGATTGGTATTTCTATGTTGTTATATTGCGTCTTCTAATATGAACATGTTCACTTTTTAAAGGACCCATAACTGTAATTAGGGAAAAAGGGTAGGAGAACCAGTTGGATTAACCTAGTAGTGAATATAAATCGAATAAACTCCTGAATGAGTAAAATATAAACGAAAGATATTGGCAGAGGCCAATAAGTTTTCGGTAAGCCCATGAAAACCGTATGATATTGGCAGGGGCCAACAGGTTCATAGTTATCCCATGAATACTATGTGTAAATGAAGATGTTAGATAAACAGCTTCATATTTAGCCCATGAAAACTATGTGTAAGTGAAGATGTCAGATAGACAGGTTCATAGTAAGCCCATGAAAACTATGTAATTGGATAGAGAGTTCTTAAATGTTTAACTGTTTATTAGTTAACCCATAAAAACTATTAGGTTAATAATAATCCTAGAAACTATAATTAAGACAGATAGTCCGAATGAATGGGTAGGAGTAATCCATGTTAACCGAATTTATGGTCAACATTCTAAAAGATGCAACATCCATTCAGGAAGAATAACCTTAGATAAAAGGAATAACATCCACAAGATTTGCTTTTGTACTTAGCTTCAACGACTGCTGATTTCGATCTAAACCTTTCGACATGGTTGGTTGAGGCGTACTTTTAAATAAGAATTACTAACTTCGAAAGATCTTTTAAGACATCATGCAAGGCTTTCTTTTGTGTTACGAATGATTACTTATCAGTTTATTCCTTTTAAGTTGATCTTCGGTGCTTTCGGAAGGTTTGAGATGATTGGCCTGACTTGAGGTAGTATAAACAATAGTCCTCGGGCAGAATTCAAGGGATCTCGACCTCATCGAATGGTTTGGTTGCTTATTCGAAGCTAGGTTGAGATTAATAGAAAGGTGTGTGAATTCCACTTCCAGGTTGAACTCTATTCTCTTATCTTCGGACTTCACTGAAAGGTTCGATCATTTAGATAATAACAACGGAAGGTTGCGCTACTATGAATTTAGAAGGATCCATCGGCTTAACAGGAGAATCTGATTTCAATAACCAATGACTTTTAGGGTTACTACTCTCGTTAATTTGGTATGGCTATCGTCTTCATCGAAAGGTTGGAATGAAGGATCCAATGACTTCGAAGGGTTGAAGTTGCAACCCGATCAATCGAACTTTTGGCCTTGTCGCACAGAACCTATTAATTAAATTAATCATGGTAGCATGAATCAATATTATAAAGAATTAAATTAGATATTAAGAGATTTAACAAGATATGAAACTTCCCTTCTTATTATTTACTATCAGTTTTTACAAATTCCCCAAATCCATTCTGATTTAGGGTTACAACACATTTCTTTGGATATAATAAGAATGAGGTGGGAAAGAAAAAAATATCTCCCAAAATTGGGGCCTTTGGGTCCTATTTATAGACAAAGGCGGCCCTCCTTTTGGCCTTATACCTTCGGGTGAGCCAAAAGGTTACTCCTTGCATGTGGTGCAAACCGTTCGATACAGCCGAAGGGTTTTCCCTGTGTATGTTGCTATGAGCCGAAAGGCTTCATCGAAATGTTGCTTCTTTGCTCAATGCTAATTAATGGTCTCTGTCTCCCTTGTAAACTTTTCGGTATTGCCGAAAGGGTGTCTTGTATGTTTCTCAATCTGTTCAGAAGATTTGGTATAACAGTTCCGCGCTAAGAAATTCTTTTTTTTAAACCATACAAAATTTCAGTGGCTATAACTTTTATGTTGATTACTTTTTCCAGTTTTGAGGTTTGCCATACATGAAACTCAATTCTTTGAAGTGCATTTTCGAGCTTTATTTTTGTGAATCCAAGAATAGCTCTTTTTCTTTTGACCATATCTTCCTTAAAATTAACAAAAATCAAGTGATTCTTTTTTTAAATTCAAGAGAAAAGAATTTACAACAACTTTTATGTTAACAAGTTTTATAAATTTTGGGAGTAAAAGAGTCAAAAACAAGAGAGAATATGACCTATTTTTGGGTCTAATTTTGAGAATTCAAGTTCAAAGCTCCACCACTTCTTCTTTATACTTCCGGCCAACTTCCATCTCAAGCCTTGGACAAGCACTAGGAATGAGGAATTTGAGCTTATATTCATTTGGTTCCGAAGCATGGTAGGAAGTATGCGTTAGATCTTAAGTTCCTTGCCTTAAAGTTTGACGGAGTGGAATCCAAAGTAAGTTATTTCTTATTTTATGTTCATTAAAACCATTGCTATGTTGAAAGAACTTTAAGTGCTAAGTTGTTTGAAAACCCTTGTTAAATGCTTGTTTACTTTGTTTCCTAGAACAATGGTTTGATTTCCTTGCTTGATATTATGTTTGGATGATTAATTAAGTAATTTAAAATTAAGAAGTTATATATTGAATGGGGTATGCGGAAACGACTAGTACATGTGTTTCGTCTGTGAGATCCAAGAAGACTTGGGCGAGGGACGAAACATGTCGAAGGGAAAGCCTGGCTGCTCCAAAATAAATATCAAACCATTAAAGTGTTATAAATATTTAATAGAATGAAGCATTGTTTATAATTTATTATTGCCTTGATTTTATTTATTGATTGTTTGAATTAGGCTCGACTAGTTTATGAGCACTGATTATTATTTATTGACTATTGACTTTGCTTGACCAGTTTATGAGCACTGATTATTATTATCGATTGTTGACTTTGCTCAATCAATTTATGAGCAATTTATTATCCATATGCATGGGCTGGGTAGAAAATAATTGTAGGCTAACACCTTGTGATTTATTTCACAATTTGACTATAAGGTGTTTAGCGGTAATATTTGGTTCACTTCAATTTAATGAATGGTTTTGAAAATTGGTTTTCAAATGGAATTGTTATGAAAAGATTTCCCTTTAAAAAAATAGAAATGTTTGATAACGAATATTTTGAAGTTATATTATATAAAAGTGGTTTATATAATGAATGGTTTTATAAAAGTGTTCTATAAAACGGAAAGAATTTCGAGGACTAAACCCGATGGTTTTAAGATTTTTTTTAACAGATTTGGGAAATGAAAATTATTATAGATTTGAAAGTACTTGCGAATATTAGTGTGAAATGATTTATCGCTTCGGGATATAAAATGATTTGTTATGTTACCAATGATTAGGGCAACCCGTAACTAAAAAGGCGGGCATGTGTTTTTGGACGGTTGTAACACCTGCCCTTACAAATGCTGACAAACAACAAATCAAATGCACTAGATGTAGCGAATAATAGAATACGTCCATACAATGATGTAGATCTCCAGCTCTCCTCTGGAAACTCCAACCGTCTTCAACTAAACCTGAAACTACTCAGAACTGACCCGAGTATGGAAAATACCCGGATCAGGCTTGGTAAACCAGCGTGAGATACTCAAAATTCAAAATGTATAGATCATGATGATGTTATCAAAACCTTTGAAAAGAAGGGTATCTCATAAGACCACACCCACACATAAACACGGGCGGCTTTTTACCTTATGATAACCAAAACACTTAATACCAAAATACACTTGATATTATTTTTAGTGACATTCTTTTGAAAACACTTTTCAAATAAACTTATTCAAATAAGGTATCAATATCTGGACTAAGTCTAAGGTAATATCCATGACTAGGTCAACGGAATATATGATACAAAAAGGGGTAGCTGAAATGTTTGCAAGTCATTACAGCTATTTTGGGAATACAATCAAAATCATAAATCTCGTAGGGATTGGATTTCCAACATGATAAGGAACTCGTGACCTTTTTCTCCGATCCACGCATAACAAACATAGATCCCACGGTGCCTTAATCGCTTTTCTCAAACTAGTCACTTGGAACTATACTTGCTATACTACAACTGATAACAGGTAGTTCCCAGCTTTTCTCAAGCTAACCACTTTATCCAAATGGGGAAATAAATGCCTTGAGGGACGTATCCCCCAAAGGACCAAACGTATTTGACACCACCATACATACTCACTTGTTCCGAATTTGCGTCTGTTAGACCACATAGTATCCCATCATAACCGTGGTGTGAGGCTCAAGAGGCTACGCTCAATTTCTTCATAGCCACGCTTTTCATACAAAACCACGCTTTGATCATAACAGGTTCCACTTTGAAAGCCACACTGCCATTCCACGTCATACGACTGATTTCTAGAAAGGTATAACTTCCTGAGCTCGTACGTCTCGAAAAAGGGTATTAAGCTAAGAGAAGTTGCCTTCTACGCCACCAATGATATACGTTTATAGAAACCACTCAAATGTGATTTAGAATACAATGTCAGACAAACATCCATACAAGTTCGTTCTGGAACCGAACGAAACCGAAGGCACTCTCCTACTACCACTAGTTGCAAGTAGTCCTTGCAATCCGAAAAATCTCCACAACGGGGAGACCACTACTATAAATAACTCTATAATGGGAGCGATCCAGAGCATGTTCAACAAGCAGTCCTCACGCTATGAAGATCCACGGTCTTCAGTAATCATCATCTTCAACATGTCTTCACTTTCGAACGTATACATTGGTTCGAAGTGGTTTGGGGATAGAAATTACCCAAACCCGACCCCGGTTCCTTTGAAGCCAATCATCGCTTTAAAAGGTGTTAAGTTCATACGTGGATATCAATGATCAATCAATTACTTCATCTTTTATCTTTATCAAATATATTCCTTAGATATATTCTTTTCAATTTATTACATTTTCTTTTCAAATGTATATGGAATCATTAAGCCTCATTTATCAAATCATTTGATTTATTAAACTTTTCTTAAATCCTAGAACAATACCAAATCATTTTCTCTTTAACTTAGGAAAACCTTTTCAAATCGTTCATTTAATCTTAATTAAAGATTTTCTTTCTTAACTTTTAACTTAGGGAAAATATTCCCTTTTTATAATATCACTTTCCAAAACATCCATTTAATTTAAAGGATTATTCACTGTCCAAAATCGCGAATATAATTCCTTTAATAAACTTTCACATTTAACTTACCAAATTAAATTGATTTTAGATTTACAAAACGGTGTTTATAAATTCCATTTTTATTTTATAAACTTCCATATACAAAATTTCTTTACTAACAAATTCCCTTTATATCTCACTTATAAGTCAGAATCCAATTATAATTTAATTACTCATAAAACTCTTATTTACAAATTCATTCCTTTCAAATATCGCTATTTATAAAATCCATTATAAATTCTTTTCTAAATTTCAATTGCAAACCCATACATAAATTTGATTACAATCCCATTTAATATTTATAAATAACTTTTATAATTACATAACTTTCATTTATAAAATATCAATTTTATAAATCTTATATATAGAGCATTTATGATAAATTCAAAGAATTTATTTCTTTCCTTTTATCTTAGAAAAACTTAATTATGATCTTTTAGAGCATCCAGGCTTTCCTTTCGATATGTTCCACCCCTCGCCTAAGAAGAGAAAACATAGGCCAGGTAAGTTCATGGACTGGTTGCTCCATCCCTAACCTTAGTTAAACATCTTGTTTTATCCTCCCAGATCTCACAGGCGGGACAAATGTACTAGTCGTTTCTGCATACTCAGATTTTCCACTTTATTTTGGAATTGCTTATAAATATTCCAAATTATCTTTTTCAAAATGCTTGATTGTCCTTTTTAAAACATTCACACTTGATTCTGGAAAAACCGTTATTACATTTAAACTCATTTCCAAATGTTTATAGAATTCGTAGCATACAAGTGCTATGGAAAGTGCCATATAAGCTTAATTGATTAAATCAACTTTAAAACATTCGATAATTCATATTTTCCAATTCAAATCTCTTTTAAAATATTTAAATAGATTTGTCAAATTTATTTCATATTTTACCAAAATTAGAAACGTTCATTTAAATAGATTTCCTGTTATGGTCACTTAACTGCACTAGCGTGATTTTTCTGAAAAATTGTTTTGGACTTATTTCAAGATCTACTTATCGGAACTTTTCTTTCTTCGTTTAGAAGATATGGATATAATAGCCCGGAATTTTCTTATCTCGAAGAATTCCGAGCTATATTTCACTCTATACATTCATTTGAACTTTTCGGTGTGAAATCGCGAACGACCGTTGCGCGACGCACCTAGTTTTAACTACTTTTTTCTATACTTGAAATAATCTATTCAAATTGAATTCTGTTACTTATAAAATCATTGAAAATCATTTTAAATTAATATTCTCACTTTAAAGTATTTAATTTATATTTTCATTATTACCACATTATAATATTATTATATTCTCATTATTTTAATATTAACTTTTAAATTCCATTTTCAACTCAATTTCAATTCTAGTCTCAAATTAAACACATTTAAAACTTAGGTTTCAAATCTAATTTCAATTTAAACTTCAATTCAATCTCAAGCTAAACTTTACTTTTTCAAAATCAATTTCACTATCCTTTTCAAATCCGTTTCACTTCGAATTTCAAATTCTCTTTTATTTTAACTATAATTTCACTTCTAAATGAAAAGAGACTTATTTAAAATCATTAAGAGGCTAGATAATTTCCATACACATATTTGTATGGATTTAATTCTTATTTAATTAATTATGGTTAATTACTAATCATTTCTCTTAACATTTATCAAACAAGTTTTCAACCAAATAAACAATCACATATTCAACTAATTTGCAACCAATTTGCAACCAAGTTATCAAACACTTGATCATTCAACATATTAATTTCTAATTTAACATGTGTATTATCAATTTAAGTTTTATAATTATAAAACTAAGATATGAGCACTCACGATTAGTTCCACTCCACCAATCTTTTGCGTAGATTCCCGAATCAATTCCGACAACACTTCCTTCTCTTTTTCTCGCTCTGAAGCTTCCCGATCTCCTTCCTTCTTCTAGATGTGCTCCGCCTTGGCTAGGGGGAGGTGGTTGGCTCGGGTTTTGAGGTGGAAGAGGGTGGCCGTTGGTAGAAAGGAGGAAGAGAGGGGTTTTGAAGTGGAATACTTGATTTTCTCTTTACTTTTTATTTTTCTAATATTTTTATTTTATTTTCCTAAGGCATGGAAGCCATTAGAGAGGCTTTTAAAAAACTTGAGAAAGGAAGAAGAAGATGTAGAAATGTGTAAAAAAAAGGTGGAAGGATGGTGGTTTATTTATAGTTGAAGTTTGCTACACAAATTACCTTATTACCCTTAACCAAAAAGATCAAAATACCCTCCATATCAAATCAATTTTTGTCTCCTTTAAGTACACTAAAACATTCTTTCCAATGCATGATTTTGATTTGTTATTAATGTTAAAATGAAGTGTGTTAATATGGAATTGATGTATTGATTAGATTTTGTACTTATGACATGATTTCCACTATTTTTCTTACACTTTTAAAAGTGTTAATTAATCATTTTGCTCCTTTTCCATGCATACACATAACATCTCATTAATGAGACATGATATATATGTAATAATTATGTTTAAAGTAAGCATGGATTTGACATTCGCTAATGGTGATTAAATGTTTAAGAAAATATAATTCTAAGTTTACATCTTTTATTAGTCAAATCAAATCTTACTTAATTACACATCAAATCAAAGGATTTCTAACTTTATTTTACAAAAGTAAACCATTTTGTCTTTTTGTGCTTAATTTTTTTTAATTGTTTTCTTGAAGTTTCTAACCTTGTTTAGTAAAAGTAAACTTGTTTAGTGAATTAATTAACACTTACACTATTTGAATATATATTCCTTTATAAGTAAATAAAGGTGCAACGACATTGCAACAACTTTTAATCGACAAAACGTCGTTTTGCGACAAAATGTTTTACGGTCACATTTTGACGTTTTAGTTAAACTATTTATTTATGTAAACCAAATTTAAAAATAAACCTTTTACTTCTTTAAATAAATTAAAACATGTATCTTTCTATTTTAAAATCATATTTAAATAATATCAAAATCTATAATTTTACGGTGTATGTAAAACTGATAAAATGCGACAAAATTTGGTTATTTTTGTAAAACGGTTATTAACATATTTTTAAATATATAAATATACTTTTATTATTTTTATTAGATGTTTTCAATAAGATTTATCTTTTTAAATAAATATTTAAACCTATTTATTTAAGCATTTATTTATTTTTAACAAAACTTAACTTTTGTTGATTTGTTCTAAATTACAAATTTATACTTTTTAAATTATCAACTATAAGAATAAATAATTTCTCTACTATTATCTATTACATTTTAATTATTTATTTAAGTTTTAAACCTTTTTAAATTTAAAACAAACGAAATCTCTCATTTTCGAAGTAGCGAAATTATGGGTCGTTACATTCTCCCCTACTTAAAAGAATTTCGTCCTCGAAATTTCCCAAAATAAAAGTTTGTCCAAAACCTTTATCTTCAAACTTAATTCCGTATAATATACACAGATCATTCATGTGAAATGTCTTATTCGATCTCCTATTCGAATACACAACTTTATTTCCGAACTAGTATCGATCCCCTGATCCTCTAATGCGGACTTTAATCAGGCTCTTTGCTCAGAAACCCTTGCTTTCCTTGCATAGTGCTCAACTATGATAGAAAACTCAAGTACCCAACCAAAAATCCCCATCAATGTTCGTCATCAAGAATCGAGTGATAAATCCTTTTTCGAATCGGTGTAAACACTTCAAAGTTCCATACTCAAATATTAGATCAACATTTGTGTGACGAAGTAATCTACGTATAATATATGTATTTATTAACTTTTAAAAAAAACTTTCGTAAAAACTTTATCTTAAATTTGAATAACTTACCTTTATTTCTTTAACTTCTTCAAAATACTATGGTAGAATTTCCATAGTTTCATCCTTTTCATTTTAAATAATTTTCTAAACTTTAAACACTTTTTTTATAAAGCTATTTGTTTATAATATTCCTTTGAACTTTTTATTTCTAAATATCTTATTAGATTTGATCGGATATAAGATTGAAGTAGTGCATCGAGAGGATAATCAAAAGGAAGTTTATTAACTAACATCATATTCATACATCCATTTCTAACCTTAACTGGTATTACAAAGTTTCTGAGATAACTTTCCAAGGAAATACAACCCATCCCATACTACTGCTATATAGATACTTAGACTACTATGTACTATTCTTGAATTTCTTTTGAGGCAGATGGTGCTTTAACTTGGGGGCCTAAGTTAACCACTTTCATTCTTGGACAGTCCTTCATTAAGTGTTTCCCTTGAAAGCACCAAATACGAGTTCGTTGGGGGCAATCTTTGACCTCATCTCTTAGGTTCTTGCATCGGTAGCAGCCTATTTTCTTCTTTTTAATTCTTGATTTCTTCTTTGTTTTAGGACATTTATGTAGAAAATGTCCATTCTCTTTACACTTGAAACAGACTATATTATCCCGTTCAGAATTTTATTTTCCCTCATCTGCTTCTTACTTCTCTTTGTTTCACACATAACTGCATAATATCCTTTCTTACCGCAATAATAACAGTCGATGTCAGCAAAGGGTCTTAGTTTTTCTTTTTCTTCTGCTTCTTTCTATGCACTTGCTCTTCGAGCTTGCTTTGGAGTCATCCAAAACTCATGACTCGGCATATAATAAGCCATTCTGCCCCTAAGTGATATTCCAAGATTATAATTGTTTATACCATTTCCATTTCATTATTCAAACATCTTCTATCCAAATACTTAATTCAACTTTTTTTTTGGATTTGAACTTGCCTTCATCCTCCAATGATAAGAGGAATAATTTACCAAGTGGTCAATACCGTTTGCCCAAGCCAACATATGATTGATACTTAGAAGATTATTTTATTCATCACTAGACGGATCAAGACCTTATCCATGGGACTTAACTTAGGGAATGTACCTTATAAATTTCCCTAACCACACAAAATTTTATATCTTTTGAAAGACATTCCTTTATATGCAAAATATAATCTTTCCAAAACAATGTGTCGATATACCTTGTTAAGAGTTTAGAAATACCTATCGATATAGTTGTACTTCCCATATCGACCAGAATTTATAAACCACTCAACCGATAAATCAACACAAAACATTTTTATACCCAATAACAAATACGCACTCATATACATATAATACACTCAAACTCATTCTAGGGTATTACTAACCCTATCTCTAATAAGTCACTCATCCTAGGGTATTAGTAACCCTATCTCTGATGAGACTTACCCCAACAAAGCCTAGGTGTTCGCTCAACCTAAGCTCTGATACCAAATGTAATGACCCATTTTTCCGTACCCTTTGAATCGACAATAAACCACACATGTCCAACTCAAATTGCATGAAAATACGGAATACGAAGGGTAATAAAGAAAAATAGAAAGAGCAGAATCTCACACGAATGGACTAACATATAATATTGAACAAATATCTTTACAACGGAAAACTTTTAAATACATATATCAGAGTCTAAACTAAATTCAGCTTGGACAGTTATAACATCTGCCCTTACAAATGCTGACAAACAACAAAACTAATGCACTAGATGTAGCAAATAATAGAATTCGTCCATACGATGATGAAGATCTCCAGCTCTCCTCTGGAAACTCCAACCATCTTCAACTAAACCTGAAACCACTCGAAACTGACCCGAGTATTGAAAATACCCGGATTAGGCTTGATAAACTAGCGTGAGATACTCGAAATTTACAATGTATAGATCATGATGATGTTATCAAAACCTTTGAAAAGAAGGGTATCTCATAAGATCACGCCCACACATAAACAGGACGGGTTTTTACCTCATGATAACCAAAACACTTCATACCAAAATACACTTGATATTATTTTTAATGACATTCTTTTGAGAAAAAAATTCAAATAAACTTATTCAAATAAGGTATCAATATCTGGACTAAGTCTAAGGTGATATCCCAGACTAAGTCAATGGAATATCCCAATGGAATATATGATACCAAAAGGGGTAGCTGAAATATTTGCAAGTCATTGCAGTTATTTTGGGAATACAATCAAAATCGTAAATCTCGTAGGGAATAGATTTCCAACATGATAGGAAACTTGTGACCTTTTTCTCCGATCCACGCATAACAAACATAGTTCCTACGGTGCCTTAATCGCTTTTCTCAAACTAGTCACTTGGAACTATACTTGCTATACTACAACTGATAACCGATAGTTCCCTGCTTTTCACAAGCTAACCACTTTATCCAAATGGGGCAATAAATGCCTTGAGGGACGTATCCCCCAAAGGGCCAAACGTATTTGACACCACCATACATACTCACTTATTTCGAATTTGCGTCTGTTAGACCACACAGTATCCCATCATAACTGGGGTGTGAGGCTCATGAGGCTACGCTTAATTTCTTCAAAACCACGCTTTTCATACAAAACCATGCTTTGATCATAACAGGTTCCACTTTGAATGCCACACTGCCATTCTACGTCACACGACTAATTTCTATAAAGGTATAACTTCCTGAGCTGGTATGTCTCGGAAAAGGGTGTTAAGCTAAGAGAAGTTTCCTTCTATGCCACCAACTGATATACGTTTATAGAAACCACTCAAATGTGATTTAGAATACAATGTCAGACAAACATCCATACAAGTTCGTTCTGGGACTGAACGAAACGAAGGCACTCTCCTACTACACTAGTAGAGAGTAGTCCTTGCAATCCAAAAAATATCCACAACGGGAAGACCACTGCTATAAATAACTCTATAATGGGAGCGACCCAGAGCATGTTCAACAAGCAGTCCTCACGCTACGAAGATCCACGGTCTTCAACAATCATCATCTTCAACATGTCTTCACTTTCGAACGTATACATTGGTTCGAAGTGGTTTTCGGATAGCAATTACCCAAATCCGACTCCGGCTCCTTCGAAGCCAATCAACGCTTTAAAAGCTGTTAAGTTCATACGTGGATATCAATCATCAATCAATTGCTTCATCTTTTATCTTAATCAAATATCTTTCTTAGATATATTCTTTTCAATTTATTCCATTTTCTTTTCAAATGTATATGGAATCATTAAGCCTCATTTATCGAATCATTTGATTTATTAAACTTTTCTTAAATCCTGGAACAATAAATAATCATTTTCTCTTTTACTTAGGAAAACGTTTCCAAATCATTCATTTAATCTTAATCAAAGATTTTCTTTCTTAACTTTTAACTTAGGGAAAATATTCCCCTTTTATAATATCACTTTCCGAAACATCCATTTAATTTAAAGGATTATTCACTGTTCAAAATCGCGAATATAATTCCTTTAATAAACTTTCACATTTAACTTATCAAATTAAATTGATTTCAGATTTACAAAATGGTGTTTATAAATTCCATTTATATTTTATAAACTTCCATATACAAAATTTCTTTACTAACAAATTCCCTTTACATCTCACTTATAAGTCAGAATCCAATTATAATTTAATTACTCATAAAACTCTTATTTACATATTCATTCCTTTCAAATATTACTATTTATAAAATCCATTATAAATTCTTTTCTAAATTTCAATTGCAAACCCATATATAAATTTGATTACAATCCCATTTAATATTTATAAAACATTTTTATAATTCCATAACTTTTATTTATAAAATATCAATTTTATAAATCTTATATATAGACCATTTATAATTAATTTAAAGAATTTATTTTTTTCTTTTATCTTAGAAAAACTTAATTATGATCATTTAGAGCATCCGGGATTTCCTTTCGATATGTTCCACCCCTCGCCAAAGAAGAGAAAACATAGGCCAGGTAAGTTTAGGAAAATGGTTGCTCCATCTCTAACCTTAGTTAAACACCTTGTTTTGTCCTCCCAGATCTCACAGACAGGACAAATGTACTACTCGTTTTCGCATACTCAAATTTTCCACTTTATTTTGGAATTGCTTATAAATATTCCAAATTATCTTTTTCAAAACGCTTGACTATCCTTTTTAAAACATTCACACTTGATTCTAGAAAAATTGTTATTACATTTAAATTCATTTCCAAAAGTTTATAGAATTCGCAACATAAAAGTGCTATGGAAAGTGCCATATAAGCTTAATTGATTAAATCAACTTTAAAACATTCGACAATTCATATTTTCCAATTCAAATATCTTTTAAAAATTTTAAATAGATTTATCAAATTTATTTCATATTTTTTCAAAATTAAAAACGTTCATTTAAAAAAATTCCTGTTATGGTCACTTAACTGCACTAGCGTGATTTTTCTGGAAAATTATTTTGGACTTATTTCAATATCTACTTATCGGAACTTTGATTTTCTTTCTTCGTTTAGAAGATATGGATACAATAGTCCGGAATTTTATTATCTCGAAGAATTCCGAGCCATATTTCGCTCTATACATTCATTTGAACTTTTCAGCGTGAAATCGCGAACTACCGTTGCGCGACGCACTTAGTTTTAACTATTTTTTTCAATACTTGAAATAATCTATTCAAATTGAATTCTATTACTTATAAAATTGTTATAAATCATTTTAAATCAATATTCTCACTTTTTAAAGTATTTAATATATGTTTTCACTATTACCACATTATAATATTATTATATTCCCATTATTTTAACATTAAATTTTAAATTCCAATTTCAAATCAATTTCAATTCTAATCTCAAATTAAACACATTTAAAATTTAGATTTCAAATCTAATTTCAATTTAAACTTCAATTCAATCTCAAACTAAACTTCACTTTTTCAAAATCGATTTCAGTTTCAATTTCGCTATCCTTTTCAAATCCATTTCACTTCAAATTTCAAATTCTCTTTTACTTTAACTTTAATTTCACTTCTAAATGAAAAGAGACTTACTTAAAATAATTAAGAGGCTAGATAATTTCCATACACATATTTGTATGGATTTAATTCTTATTTAATTAACTATCGTTAATTACTAATCATTTCTCTTATCATTTATCACACAAGTTATCAACCAAATAAACAATCACATATTCAACCAATTTGCAACCAATTTGCAACCAAGTTATCAAACACTTAATCATTCAACATATTAATTTCTAATTTAACATATGCATTATCAACTTAAGTTTTATAAATATAAAACTAAGATTTGAGTACTCACGATTAGTTCCACTCCACCAATCTTTTGTGTAGATTCCCGAATCAATTTCGACAGCACTTCCTTCTCTTTTTCTCACTCCGAAGCTTCTCGATCTCCTTCCTTCTTCTTGATGTACTCGGCCTAGGCTAGGGGGAGGTGGTTGGCTCGGGTTTTGAGGTGGAAGAGGGTGGCCGTGGGTAGAAAGGAGGAAGAGAGGGGTTTTGAAGTGGAATACTTGATTTTCTCTTTACTTTATATTTTTCTAATATTTTTATTTTATTTTCCTATGGCATGGAAGCCATTAGCCAGGCTTGTAGAAAGCTTGAGAAAGGAAGAAGAAGATGTAGAAATGTGTAAAAGAAGGTGGAAGGATGGTGGTTTATTTATAGTTAAAGTTTGCTACACAAATTGCCTTATTACCCTTAACCAAAAAGACCAAAATACTCTCCATATCAAATCAATTTTTGTCTCCTTTAAGCACACTAAAACACTCTTTCCAATGCATGATTTTGATTTGTCATTAATGTTGAAATAAAGTCTATTAATGTGGAATTGATGTATTGATTAGATTTTGTACTTATGACATGATTTCTTCTCTTTTTCTTACACTTTTAAAAGTGTTAATTAATCATTTTGCTCATTTTCCATGCATACACATAACATCTCATTAATGAGACATGATATATATATGTAATAATTATGTTTAAAGTAAGCGTGGATTTGACATTCATTAATGGTGATTAGATGTTTAAGAAAATATAATTCTTAGTTTAAATATTTTATTAGTCAAATCAAATCTTACTTAATTACACATCAAATCAAAGGATTTCTAACTTTATTTTACAAAAGTAAATCATTTTTGTCTTTTTATGCTTACTTTTTCTTAATTATTTTCTAGAAGTTTGTAACCTTGTTTAGTAAAGTAAACCTGATTAGTAAATTAACTAATACTTACACTATTTGAATATATGTTTCTATATAAGAAAATAAAGGTGCGACGACGTTGCGACAACTTTTAATCGACAAAACGTCATTTTTCGACAAAATGTTTTACAGTCACATTTTGACGTTTTAGTTAAACTATTTAAAATGTAAACCAAATTTAAAAATTAACTTTTTACTTCTTTAAATAAATTAAAACATGTCTCTTTATATTTTAAAATCATATTTAAATAAAATCAAAATCTCTAATTTTACGGTGTATGTAAAACTGACAAAATTCGACAAAATTTGGTTATTTTTGTAAAACGATTATTAACATATTTTTAAAATATATAAATATACTTTTATTATCTTAATTAGATGTTTTCAATAAGATTTGTCTTTTTAAATAAATATTTAAACCTATTTATTTAAGCATTTATTTATTTTTAACAAAACTTAACTTTTGTTGATTTGTTCTAAATTACAAATTTATACTTTTTAAATTATCAACTATAAGAATAAATAATTTCTTTACTATTATCTATTATATTTGAATTATTTATTTAAGTTTTAAACCTTTTTAAATTTAAAACAAAAGAAATCTCTCATTTTCGAAGTAGGGAAATTTTGGGTCGTTACAGGTATGCTTTCGAAAAAGGCCATCATATAATAGCATTCACTTGCTTTGATTCTTCCTTCTCCTTTAAATTCTTTAGAGACTGGAAGCTGATCCTTTTGGGCTTTTGTAAGGTTTTAGGTTAATGAAATTCAATGGTTGCATCCCTACAGAAGTTTCCAGAGGTATGGGCCATGCTCTTCTTCTCTTTGCCTGCCCAGGAGTCTTTAGTCCTAGCTGGAAGGTTGATTGATTTTTTTAGCATAACATTTTCCCCCTCCCCCTTCGAAGGGATGCTCTTGACTTTCCAAGTCATCATTGCCAAAAGCTTTAGAATTCTTTGCCTTTTGATCTTCCCACGTTGATCTGGAGCATCCATATAAGTCTAATCTAATGGCTAAGAATTTGAGCGGCTTCCCTCTATTTAATCTTTTTCCTCCCTCTCTTTCATTTGCTACTGGAAACAAAAAAAACTACCACAAGCAAGTAAAGGGATTCCCAAAATTTCTAGATTTCATCTCACTGCAGTAAGAAATTTTTGAATCTAATTTGTAAATTTCATATTCACTCTCTCCACTACTATTTTCTTATCAAACTTTCAATTTTTTGAATTTAAAATCGAATTGGGATTTTTCCTAAAAAATCTTTTCTTTCCAAGCCAATTTTCGTTTAAACTTAGTTCATTGTTTTAGATTCTATATCTAAGGTGTTTTCCTTAGAAGAGCTCTCTCTTTTCTAAAAATAATATGAAACTTTAGTTTTACGACCAAATTTTTTTTAAATCCAACCCCCGAATCCCTGATATTGTTTTTTGCTGATTTGTCCATTCATTTTAGAAAAAACTGATTCGATTTTAGGGAAAGTTATTTTGGCTAACAGGTTCATCTTACTTGTTTCCCAAGAAAGAATTTAAAATGTTATTTATTACTGGGTACAGGCTTTCATAAACCCGTTACGGAAATCTATGCTTTGTTATCTCACAGCTAGGTGATGTAAAATGTCTTTCCTACCTCCTTGAAAGAGTCCGAGGTGGTATAACTTAGTTTTACCTTTCCAATACCTTTCGACAGTGTCGGAAGGTATTTTACATCACCCGACTACTGTAGCCAGATGGTTAGGTACGATCAAGATCGGTCCTTTCGGGAAAGAGCTTTTTGACCAACTAAGATGTTTTAAACCTTCCACTCGCATGTCTCCGCCAAGCTGAAATCTTTTAGTCCTCCAAGTTGTATTTCAACATTTTAGGGCGAGCCTTCTTATAATATTAGTGATATTCGTTTTTCCTACCTAGGAAACTTTAAATTCCTAAACTTGCGCATGTTATTAGGCATTGCTACCTACTTTGGGCTTTGCCTGTAATGAGCTCAATCTTCCATACAACCTTTCGAATTGTTGAAAAGTAGCGACTTAGGTGGATATCTCGCCCTTTTAATTTCGACACCGTCGAAAGGTTACGCCAATGTTTCCTTACACATATATGTATTTCGTTTACACGGGATTTCTTACTTTTAGCCTCCTTAATAGATGTCTAAATCTATAATTCTTAAAGGTTCCTAATTGGGATGTTTTTATCTGACATGTCAATAAGTTCCCCAAAGGTTGAAGTCGCCGCTAAACATTTCCATATCGAAACTCAAGATGTGGTTAATGACATTTTGAAAGAGTTTGGAATTATTGGAGTTGAAGCCATTGCTCCTAGTCCTACTGATACTATTAATAACCCACCAGCGAGGTATTTTGGGTTCACCGCTATCCATATATGGCATGGTGTCTTCCTTCCCTTTCCTACATTCTTGAATTCCTTTCTGTCTTATATTGAGGTCACTCTAATACAGTTTTCGCCACTCCTAGTCCTATTGATACTATTAATAACCCAACTGCGGGGTATTTTGGGTTCACCGCTATCCATATATGGCATAGTGGCTTCCTTTCCTTTCCTGTATTCTTGAATTCCTTCATGTCTTATATTGAGGTCGCTCTAATACAACTTTCGCCCAACATATATACTTTCCTCTTGTCCCTCGAGATGTTAGCACTGGACCGGGTCTTCCGTCGCTCATCCCTGAATTCTTAACTTCCTTAACTAAATTAGCAAGGTTAAGCAAGTCCAATAATCCGACTTACATAATTAACGGGCATAAGAAATTGATGTTGGATGGCATTAATAAGTCCAAGGATTGGGAGAACCAGTTCTTTTTAGTTAAATGCTTTTCTGATGTTCATGGGGCATTTGCTTCACTTCGTAAGTTCATCCTATTACCGCTTTTTTTCCTGTCTCTGGTTGACTAACCTTCAATCTTTCACAGGTGAGCTTCCTAAACTACTCAGCAGTGTGGATCAAGGAATCGTCAACTCGTTGACTGCTGCTCCAAAGCATCTTAGGAGTAGGTTAACACATTTAACCCTTCCAAATTTAAGAAAACACTCCTTATTGCCTACTGCTCAAAAGATTCTTGGTATTCCATCCTCCATTATGTTCACTCACCGACGGGTTCGTTTCTATTCTTCGGGCACCCCTGATCAATTTTCTTCGTTGTCGCCAACTGGTCTGGGTGTTTCAGGTATCTAATCAACTTAATGCAGTTTCCTACTGACTTTTCAAACTCAATTTGTTTGATTCATGTTTTCTGTTATTTTTTCAGCTCCTCCCAAGGTCGTAGTGCCTTTAAGTGAAGCTATTCCATTTCCCTCATCCACAGTTGCTTTGCAAGTTATGGAGTTTTTTGATAATTCTAGGAAATCCTTGAAAAGAAAGCAAGTAACACCCCTAAAGAGGCCCTTCCATCCAAATCAACAAAAATCATTGACCTTGATAAGGTTGTAGAAGATACTCCTCTAAAGAATGCTCCAACAAGTCCAGCTGTTGAAGCCTCAGAAGATATTAGGGAGTCGATTCCTCCTTCTTCTGCTTCTACTCTGCCTATTTCAATCCCTGATTCACAGTCTAAATTAGTACAGATGCAGGTTGAGCCTTTTGGGACTCCTTCCATGTCTCACACCTTCCCAAGATCATCTCCTTCTACTTCTTTACCAACTGGCTTTGAGATCTTGCAAAGTCTATCCTTCGGCCAGAACCTTTAGCTTCTTCTTCCCCGCCATCTTTTACCATAGATTTGGCGGGTAACCGTCGCTCTCTTGTGGAACAATTGCTTTTGGTAGGTTTCTATCCATCCAACTCAATTATCAATGGGTCCTCCTTATCGCTAACTTACACTTTTTCTTTTGTTGCAGATCACTAGGAGCTGGGTTTCCTTTAATGAATATATTTCTAAACTTTCCTCTTGGTCCCTCGAGATTCAAGAGGAAGGCGCTGAGTTGAAGAACCAAGTCTCTTCACTCATAGCCGCCCGAAAAGATTCCTTTTTCGAATTAGAACGAATCCAGGCTTCCCTTCTTAGAGTTGATGCTAATCTTGAAGTGGAGAAGCAAGCTCATCATCTTATCACCGAGCGGATTCAAGCTTCCGTATCTGAAGCTGAGGTCGATTTTGAGGCCGAGAGGCGAGCTCACCAGATTACTCGTGACAAAAAAGTTGCAAGAGAGCTCTCCCTAAAAGATTTTAAAGACGAAAAAATTCGTTTAGCTTCCAAGAACACATTACTAGAAGATAAACTAAAAGGGTCAATAGCTTCGCTCAAACTTGTTGTTTAAACCCTTACCAACTTTCAAAAGCGTGTTTCTAATTTTGTTGATTTCACCCTGGGACCCGTGATGATGAATTACTATTCGGAGGCCTTCCCGATTGCCTATATTGATAATCGTGAAAAGTGTCTTGATCTTAGCTTTCCTACACTCCACCCTACTATAGCAAAAGAAGTTATGGATAAAATTTCACGATTTGAGCAGGGTTCTAAGAGGGAAAGGGAGAAGGTTAATTTCAAGGTAGCCCTCTCCTTTGACATTCCATCATTCGACGTAGAATCTAATTTTGAGGAGGAGGAGGGTGATCAAAACAAAGATTTTAACGAGAAAGAGGATGATGATCATACGAGCTGGAACACTAACGACGACGACGGCGATAACAGTCCCCTTGGAGGTCAGAGCCATGATGGTGACAAGGGAGGCTACCTCGGTACTCAAGAAGATGAAATGGTTCAACCAATTCCCCTGAAAAGAGGTCATCACCTTAGAATGATATACCTCCATCGTCTTCTGGACTAGACGTTCCTATGGAGGGGGAAAATGCTTCCACCCATTTCGGGGACCTTTCAGAGAAAGAAACAATCCTCAAGTTTTTGTTCCAGTTTCTCAGGTATGGGCTTCCATGTTTAAATGTTTGCACTTAGTAGATAACAATTAATACGTCATTGGTTTCAGATAAAAAAGAAATCAAAATTCCCCTATATTACAAAACTTGAAAGAAAACAAGCTGAAATTAAATGGCTTTATTAGGAAATAGATAAGTTAGTAATGAGCATAACATCCTGTCTGAAAAATATCACAATCTCGACAGAAATGCATCCGCACTTTCATCTTTTAAATTCCAGAGAGTGACTCCTTTATTAAAAAAGGTGCATCTTCATTCTAATGTTTTATAGAGGGAAAACAAAGAGCTAATTACCTTTTTTGGATGATGGTCGAGGAAAGAGACATCTTGGTTAATTTCTTGTAAAAGTTTATTGCCGACATTCGATCATAGATTCCTCGTACTTAGGTGAATTTCGTGGAGCTCCACTTAGACGTTTTCACAAGAGATACTTAGACAAGTTTGGGTCTGACCCTCATCCTGGGGCATGCTGCAACTTACCGCGGGTCGAATCGATTCCCTGAGACCTCCTTGCTGGAAAGCTTAAATATTACAAAGACAAATTCATTTTCTAGTTTTTCTCTAAGTCTATTTTGTATGAATCTATTGAACAATTGTAAACATGTAACAAGCAACTATTTTATGAACACCTGCCCTTCGTAATGTTGCTTATGCTCGGTTTTCTTTTTCCTTCACTATGTTATTTCAGAATATTAGTTCATTAGGACGTGTTGTCCCAAGACACATTCTAAGTCAATATGTTAACCTGAGAAAGTTCTACTTTGAAAAAGCTTCTCTCCCAAAGACCTCGAAGCTAGTGAGATATAGCTTTCTTTGAGACTTTCAAAAACCATACTTGGAATTCCCTCATCTTCGTTTTGACTTTCTGGGTGAAGAGAACGAAACTTTTTTGTAGGAAATTAGAATATTCCAATTGAAATTGATTTTTGGTCGTGATAGTCCTCCAGTTGGGGATTGGGATTACAGTAAATGTCCTTCGGCTATCACCCCAGAAGGAGTCACTATTTCATTTGACTCATCTGTTGTGCTTTATGCCAATATTTTAGGAAAAGTTAGGAATGTAGTCCCTCAACTCTAAATATGAATGAATTGATTGTTGCATCTTTTATCTTTTCCTCTGTATGGGTTTTAACCCAATATTACTATAATAAAATTTCTTCTTGTTTCTATTTTGATTTCATTTTGTTTCTTCCTGTTTAAATAGGAGCCCCAACTATCCCCAACTTCTCCAACCCAAAATCTGATATATCAAGTGAATATTATAAGAGAAAGGCTATTAAGAGAGTGCGGTGCCTTTTTGGCTCCAGATGAGATGTTATTAAGCGCTTCAATGGTAACACGAGGGCTGTGCAATGTTATAAAAGATACCTTACCTAAAAAGTCATGGTTAGAAACAATCAAGACCGCATTGAACATTTTGAGGCTGAAATAAAAAAGAAGGATTAAGTAATTATTTTTCTTAAGCGCCAGGTAAAGTCGAATCCCACAATCGACTTTGATGAGAAAACGTCCGAGATTAACCAGTAGATAAATGACCTGGAAATAAAATTGAAAGATAGTCAGGCACAACGTGCCTCACTAGAATTTATTTTGAGTGACAAAATCCCGAAAATGAAATGTCTGGTCGCACAAGCATCTTCATCAACTGTGAAGACCACTATATCAAAACATCTCGTAGCTTAGAAATTTCACACTATGACCAATCCTCCTCTAGGCTTGGACGACAATGTGGTGGGAAGCTGGTGTTGAAGGGTGATATTTGAAATCAAACAGTATTTTGACGAGCAACAAAAAGTTAAGTACTCCAAGACAATTAATGACTATGCCGTCAAGAATTAAAAATTGGAACACAAAATTTATCTGCTTGAGAAATGTATTACAGAGTTGGAAAGGGAGAATAAAACCCTTAGGGCTAAATAGGGCCTTTAATCGTGCCTTAAAAGCTAACATCGAAGTGATCGATGATGAAAGCATGAATAGGAAAAAGGAGAAGAAGCTAAAGGAACTTCTTAGCACCACAATTAACCATCTTGTTAACCCTTCGGTAGTAGAGAACCTAAATAAAGCCTCTCAAGACTTATGATCGATACATTTGAATCATGTAAATATATACAAAGTATGATTGTGTTGTTTATGGTTTGTTCTGTAAACTATGATAATTTTGTAAATATCACCTGACATGCGATCTCCTGTAGTGTAACCTTTGATGCATGTATGAATTGCTTATTTGGCAACTTATATTCTTTTGGTGTCTTTTGTCATCCCCTACCACCTTATCTTCCTTTTGAGGCAGGTGGTGAGCAATGCTCCCGTCTTGTGAAACAGTTAAGGGCTTTATTCTTTTCATCTGTTTTGGATGTATAATGCTTGTCATAAGTGAGTTTCTATCATTTCAATAATACACTCTGGCCCAGATTTAGGCTTTCAAGATAGATAACTATTTGAAGTCTTCATATGTAGATTACGGTTTGAAGGGGCAGTAATCTTTGATACCCAGATTCGAGTATAATATGTTAGCATTTAATAATAGTCTAAAACTCAAGTTCGGGTTCTTGATAGATGGTGTGTCAATACCGAAACCTTGAAACCCAAATTCGCGTATTAAACATCGAGGCCTTTAGATCATAGTGTTAGAAAACCAGAAAACCAATTTGGCAATAGAAGACCAGAATATTCTCTCTATTAACAAGTGATAGGAGATTGGGATAATATCTTTTATGATTGAAGTGCAGAATTCTTATCTGGCGAGAAGAAGTCATTGACTTCCCTCTAATTTTCTCGTTGAATATGCCATCTTTAGGCCTTGGAGTAGTTCCGCATGTTCTTTCTTTCTCGAGCCCGAGTTTTCTTTGTTTATTTGTTATTTGTTTTGGCCTATTTTGAGCGAGGACTCTTTTGTGCGGTTTTACGCTTATTTAAGTGGAGCCTATTTCAGGCTGTTTTTCAATTTTGACATTACTGACCTTTTGGTGGCTGTTATTTTAAGTGGTGCCAATTTCTGGCGATGCCTATTTCAGGCATGGACCTTTCTTAGTCCACCAGACATTTCATCCACGTTTCCAGTGCGTTCGACTAGCTTATTCTGAGCAGGGCCCGAGGACTTACGCGACCTCCTCTTAGGAGGCGCCTTAACCTGGCCATAGCGTGAGTGGCTAAGGGCTTGTTCGGTACCTTGGTTAGGCCATAGCATGGCGGGACCAAGGGACTACCCATCCTCCCTCTAGAAGGTGCCTTATGCTGGCCATAGCGTGACGCGGATAAGGGCTGGTGCTACTTTATCCTGGCCATTTTTGATTTTCGCACGGATAAAGGTTTACCCCCTCCCTTCAGGAGGTGCCTTGACTTGGCCATCTTTGCGGCTTTTTAGCATTATTGGTAGCCTACCATTTTAGGTAGTCCAAGTTTGAGGAGAAACTATCTCCCGACCATGTTGGTTTCCTTCTTAAGAGTATAGTTTCCCATTCCTCGATTAATTGAATCCTCTACAAACTGCTTAGGTTTTCTTCATTCTAAGT
This sequence comes from Allium cepa, assembly GCA_030765085.1. Classification (NCBI taxonomy): domain Eukaryota; kingdom Viridiplantae; phylum Streptophyta; class Magnoliopsida; order Asparagales; family Amaryllidaceae; genus Allium; species Allium cepa. Next base: position 209,623,878 of record CM060942.1, on the reverse strand, counting down.
AGTGCGAGTATGTCTTTTTTCAATGTCTCACATTGATTTTTTTCATGTCCCTTTATTAAATAAATGTTGCAACACAATTCTTTAAGTTTCTTTCCGAATTTCGATTTCTCTCTCAATCCGAAAGTGGGTATTTCTGTCCGCAATGGTTGGGTTGTATTCTTTAAAGAATTTTGATTCTAGAGCCATTTTTGGCGAGCATCCATCCTTCTTTTGGTATGATTCGAATATTTCCCTTCTCTATTTAATGGTCCTTTGGCAGAGACTTTCTTTTCACCCTTAAGATTTCATTTGGAAGTCTAATAGTACTCTTTATATTCCCATTCGAAGATTCTTCTACTACCCTTAACCTTTGATTGTGATTTTTCATGTCCATGGCTTTTCGTTGAATAGTAGACTTCATCTACAATCTTATTTGATTTATGCACAAAGTCACCACAATCCTTCTCCATTTCCTTTCCAAAGACAATCTTACGATAATACAAATGGACAACCCTTCTCATTTATTGAAATACATTCTCTCTGCTTGAATTTTTCTTTTTTTGGAGTAAAGATTGAGATTAATTTCCAACTGCCCTGGGTGATATTCCATTTCCATAATTTACAAGGTATATTGCTTCTTTTTCTCTTAATAATTCTTAAAATTCAAAAGCGATAGGTTAACCACGATCCATTCGTTAATCTGAACCTATATCTAATAGTTCCGTTGATCCTTAAATCAACTTTTTACTATAAAACCTTTCTCTTGTTTTGAATATCAGATCAATACTTTGTCTATCATTGGTGTTCAAATGGATTATAAATCTTACATTCGAAGTTAACTCCTTCTTGTCCTCAAAAGGAAGAATCAAAACCTTATAAGAGTGTCCAACCACAAGGTCGGAGGTTCGACCCCTTTAGTGCCAAAATGTTAAAACAAATTTATGGTCAACACCCTAAAAGATGCCACATCCATTCAGGAAGGATAACCTTAGACAAAAGGAATAACATCCTCAAGATTTACTTTTGTACTTAGCTTCAATGACTACTGATTTTTGATCTAAACCTTTCAGCATGGTTGGCTGAGCCGTACTTCTAAATAAGAATTCTTGACTCCAAAAGAACTTTTAAGACATCACACAAAGCTTTATTTTGTGTTACAAATGATTGCTTATCTCCTTTTAAGTTGATCTTAGGTGCTTCTGGAAGGTTTGGGATGATTGACCTTATTGGCGGTAGTATAAACAGTAGTCCTTGGGCGAAATTTAGGGGCTCTCGACCTCACCGAATGGTTTAGCGGCTTATTCGAAGCTAGGTTGAGATTAACCAAAAGGTATGTGAATGTCCACTGTCAGGTTAAACTCTATTCTCTTATCTTCGAACTTCACCAAAAGGTTCGATCATTTAGATAATAACAGTAGAATGTTTTGGAGCTATGAATTTAAAAGGATCCATCGGCTTAGCAAGAAAATCAGATTTCAATAACCAATGAATTTGTTGGGTTATTACTCTCGTTAATTTGGTGCGGCTGTCGTCTTCATCGGAAGGTTGGAATGAAGTATCCAATGACTTCGGAGGGTTGAAGTTGCAGCCTGATCAATTGAACTTCTAGCCCTATCAGATAGAATCTATTAATTGAATTAATCTTGGAAGTATAAATCAATATAATGAAGAATTAAATTAGATAATAAGAGATTTAGCAAGATATGAAACTTCTATTTTTATTATTTACTATCGATTTTTACAATTCCCCAAATCCATTCTGGTTTAGGGTTATAACACGTTTCTTTGGATGTTATAAGAATGAGGTGGGAAAGAAAAAACGGTCCCCTAAAATTAGGGAGCTTGGGTCCTATTTATAGACATAGGCGACCCTCCATTTAGCCTTATGCCTTTGGCTGATCTGGAAGGTTACTCCTCGTACGCCGTGCAAACCTTTCGATATAGCCGAATGGTTTTCCCTTTGTGTGTTGCTATGAACCTTTCGACTTCATTGAAAGGTTACTTCTTTGCTCAATGCTGATTAATGGTCCTTGTTAACCTTTCGGTATTGCCAAAAGGGTTAACTGTATGTTTCTCAATCTGTTCGGAAGGTTTGGTATGCTTTCGAAAAAGGCCATCAAATAGTAGCATTCACTTGCTTTGATTCTTCCTTATCCTTTAAATTCTTTAGGTACTGGAAGCGGATCCTTTTGGGCTTTCGTAAGGTTTTAGGTTAGTGAATTTCAATGGTTGCATCCCTTCAGAAGTTTTGAGAGGTATGGGCTACACTCTTCTTTTCCTTGCCTGCCCAGGAGTCTTTGGTCCTAGCCGGAAGGTTGATTTTTTTAGTGTAATAATCAGAATTTGATTTGCTTGTTTTGCTGTCATCATAATGTTTTGTTTTTAACCATTATGGATGCAGGTGCCCAGCATATGGTTTTATAAAGATTTTAGGATACTAGTGAGGGGAAAACCCATTCCGCAAAGCGGTGTGGTTTCATTGGATATCCATTCGGTTTGGGATGATAGACTATTATTCACACCAGGCTTTATGTTTGACCCGAAGTTTTTGTTTTCTCCTTAAACTTTCGAGTACTCAATTGATTTTGAAGAGTTTGAGGTTTAGGGTTTTCAGGTTATTTCTTAGACGAATAAAGCTTCAGGAGGCTTGCAGATATTTTTTTAGAGTTTTCTTTTCTGCATGTATTTAAATGTAAAGGCAAATTTATTAGCCTTACTATACACTCTGTTCAACCAAAGGGGCATCTTCTTATGTCGCTCTTGGCGTATGTGTAATAAGTATATTTTGCTGAATGTAGTTAACGTTTTGGGATTATGTAATGAACATGAAATATTTTGATTTGAATGTCGAAATATGTTTTGAATTGTTAAAATTTTCCATATTCTTGTGACCTGTTTATGAATGTACCTAGCACCGCCGTATTTGGTTGTCGAAAATTAATAACTACGGATGACTACAACATCCGTAGCCATTAGTTTTGGGCCTCCAAGTAGGGGAATGTTACAAATTTCCACATTCTAATGGCCACAATGTCTTTTATTTGCTTGCAAATGATATGCTCACTATGTACTTTATGATGAAATATTCCATTGTTGCGCTCACCCTATACACACCAAACTATAGTAGACAGAATCACATTTGCAATATCACTGCTACGATTAGAAAACAACTTACTGATTATAGTCTATCTCTTATAGTAACAATAATATGTTGTTATGTTATTGGGAAACCCTAATTTAGTCCAACACTAGTTCCAAACATTAATCAAAAATTTACACTTGGAAAAAGATTTTCGTCATTGTCGTTCTTCCCTTGATAGAGTACCCAAGTTAGACTGATTGTAATGTATCTTTGAATAAGTTTAATCTTGGTAGGTAGAAAGTTATTAATGGCTCTGTATAAACACATCGCCATTTTGGGATATGTATTTTTTATTCCAAATGCACTTAGCCCAAATTTGATGGTTATACTTCATTCTGATCTCTTCCCATATTTGTTTGAACACATACTGGCCATTTTTAGTACACAGCCGAACCCCGTAGTCATTATCTCTACTATTGCAAATATTTCTCTTTCCACTTCTTGTTGAAGCCCAGCTAGAAAACTGAATTTATCACATTTTCGTATGCCATTTTCGATAATCTCCTCGGCTTGTAATTTCTCTGATCGAGTTCACACAATAGTATCAGCCACCAATATGTCAACAAGCCTCCCTCCTTGAAGCCATGGATAAAACCAGACCTCCCATCAACAATACGTTTCTTCATCCAAGTTATAGCACGAGGTCGAGGATTAAGCAAAAATTTCCGAGTTCCTGAAGCTTCATTCCTTAGTTTAATTTCTCAAAAAGAATCTTCTTTAATGTGTTTCAAATGCACAAGTTTCCCCCAACACCTTCTTTGCTGATGACCTTCAACACAAGTTTGATACCTATGGTATTATTCAATTTGGCGGGACTCTATAATCCTAATCCACGTTCTACCTTCATCTTACACATTGTATCCCAAGGAACTTTGCAAGCCTTCCTTTTCTAAATAAAATTCAAAATTATAATTTTAACCAAATTCAAAGTTTCCACTGGTTTTCGAAAGCATTGCATCCAATAGTTTAAAATAGGATATATCGTTCCTCTAACAAGGTAAATTCTACCTGCTAAGCCAAGCAATTTTTCTTCCCACTCTTCAATTTTGAGTTTTACTTTATCAATAAATGGAGAAAAATATTTGTTTCTCAGATTAACATTAGACAAAGGGATTCCCAAATACTTGACTGGCATACTACCTTTTTTAATATTAAGAATCGTTAGGATATCATCTTTAATACCTTTTTCAAAGAAAATACTGGACTTATCATAGTTGAAATGTAATCTCGTACATTGGAACATTTTTTTTAAAAATTCTTTGATTTCTTAAGTATCGGACATAGCAGCTTTCACAAAAATGAGAATATCATCCACAAAAATTAAATGTGATAATTTATTGACCCCAGCCTAAACCAGTTTATCCTGACCTTCCTCCACCGTCCTATCCATCTGAAGAGTGAAAAAAATCCATAACAATAGTAAGTAATAACGAAGAGGTTGTATCTCCTTGTCTCAACCCATTGGAACAACCAAAAAACCCCTCAGCTCAATGTTGGTTAAAAATAGAGAAAGTAGGCGAGCTAACAAGTTCACCAAATTTTTTTAGCCATTTCTCAGAGAACTTCATACTTCCCATCATCTGTATAACAAATTGTCTATTCACCATTTCATATGCTTTTCGAGTATCAACTTTGATGCATATATTTTTGTTGTCCTTTTTCCCAAATCCACTAACCATTTCATGTGCAAACAAAATACCATCTCCAATAGCTTTATTAAGAATAAAAGCACACTGGTTTTCAGAAATCAAAGATTCTAAGAACAACTTCAGCCTATCATATAATTCTTTGGCTATCACTTTGTAAATCATGTTACAGCATGCAATAGGCCTAAAGTGTTGAACATCTTAATACCCTTTAAATTTGGAATCAAATGAATGAAAGTATGGTTTATTTCTTTTACAATTTTCCCACGACTAACGAAGTCATTAGTAACCTCAACCAACAGATCCTTTAAGACATCCCAAAGCAAGAAGTAAAACTTGAAATTGAATATCTGGTCCAGGAGTAGTGTCATGCTTTACACTGAAAACCACCTTTTTGATATCATAGATTTCAAATTTATCATCTAGAAAATCTCTTTCATATTCTAAAATAATATATTTAAAAACCAGTATTGGGAGTTCTTTTTTGGACAGGGAATTGTACATCTCTTCATTGAATTTGATCGCACTTTAAGAAAAGGCTTTAGGATCATGAATAATTGACATATCAACCACAATCCTACCACCAAAGTTGTTGAGACATCTCTTATAGGACATTTCGCATAGAAAAAAGAACTAGCCTCGTCGCCAAGGAGTAGCGAATCACATTTTTCTTTTTGTCCTGTATTTATCAACTCTTGATGGATAGCTCTTTCCAAAGACAATTTTGCTTCTTAGAACTCAATTTTAACCTTATCTGAACTGTTCCATTCTAATCTACTTTGAAGGAAAGAACATTTGATTCTAGTTTTCTCAACCTCCTTTCTAGTATCGTTCTTATTTTTATCCCATCCCATATGCATAGTTTTGAAAAACTTCAACTTATGAACAAACTATAATAAAGGTCTTCCCTTTATTTCACGTTTCCACAAATTCTCAAAAATGGCTTTATAATCTTCAAAAAGAGTCCAATGATTCTTGAATTAAGCCTGGGAATTTTCAAAGACTTCTAATAATTTAGGTAACTCGGACATGATCATTTACTCGTGAGGGTAGATAATTAGCTATCGAGTTTGAAAAAAATTGCAACCATGGGAAATTAACAAAGCACCTACCAATTCTAGTTTGCACATTCCTTTTTGAGCTAGTTCACTAAGAGAATTGGTATTCATGGATCGAAAGTTCAGACACACCCAAACTAATCATCCAAATATCCATCTTTAGAAGTTTGGAAAGTTGCGGTAGGTTGCCACCTTTCTTGTCTTTTGAAATCCTAATGCAATTAAAGTCCCCTAGGAGAATCCAAGGTCTAAAGATAGAAAAAGTATCTTCCACCAAGTTTTTCCAAAGACTCTCTTAAAAAGTCAAAATTATGAACATAAAGTAAAGAGCAGTTACAAGCAACACCACTATTCCTAAGCTCCAAATAAATATGTTGGTCGCTCTTACTTAGTAAATCAAAAGAGTAAGACCCAGAATCAATCATGACAAATATGTGTCATTTATAATAACAAGGCACATTACTAATTATCTCCCATTACTTCCCATCTTCTTACTCAACTCCATATTTTCATTTAGTTCAATTTATTCTCCAAAATCCCAAAACAACTAACTTTATACTTTTTTGATATTTTGAGGATTTCACTAAATCTACTGGCTTTATAAAATCCCCTGACATTCCAACATGCTAAAATCATCGTTTATTTTTGGATGTGCTTCGAAGCACCCTACTGTGCTTTGTATCATTGCTTGCTTCCTCCTTACCTTTCTCTTTATTTACCAATTACGGGTTCTGGATGACCAGACGATCTTTGTCCAACCTTACTACTTTTAACTCCAACCTATCAGGGCTCCTTGATGTATTGCTTCTATCTAACTTTCCATCACCATGTAATCATATTTTTGGTTTTTGGGAGGTTGGGTTTGAAGTGGGTTTATATAATATTGCTCGTCGAAGCAGCTGTCCCCTCCTATAGAAGTTCAGTACTATTTGGCTTAACCTGCAATTCAAAAACAACTCAGAGATACAATTGTCTCATTTAGAAAATAAGCAACGTTCTAATGGAATATCAAAGTAAGGGATAAATTAATGAGTATAAATCTACTAACGAATGTCTACATTTCAGAATAAATTTAGGAGCAACTGGTGACTTTTCTTTATATTGTGTTGGCTATATGGCTCCTAACTTGGCAGAAGTGACATAATTTAGAATAGTAGAAAGACTGGTTGTCCCCTCCAAATGCTTGATTGCAGACAACATATTGCTCTCCAAAGCCTGTGTTTTATTATGATCTTGGAAATCATTTTCTGCCTTGTCCCACTTCTCTGGTACATACTTATCTTCCACATCAACAGACATTAAATTCTGGTCCTCTTCCAAAAGTGCCTTCTTGATCTTTAAGAATTCTTTGATTGCTTCCTCTACCTTTTTCAGAGAACTATCAATGCCTTTCTTTCCTTTGGAGATCTTGCCTTAGTGTAAACCTGCTCCACTCTACTCTTCCCTCCCCACTTTAAGTTATCTCCCTTCATTGCCTTCTCCTTCTTACTAGAAACCACCTCTTCTTCCAACTCCATCTCATTTTGCTTTAGAAGCCAAGTTTTAGTCATTGGACATTGATTATTATAGTGTCTAGAGCAGCAGCAATTCTCACATCTTGAGGGGCATTCTCATAAACCACTTCTTGAGAAAATACATTTCCTTCCTCGTCCTCTGCCTCAATCGTGCTACGAAATCCCACCTCTGCTTTCATGTCAACCAATACACATTACAACTAAGATTCTAGATTTGTTTTTCATTGCTCCATCCATTTTAATCAGGACACCAATGATACTTGCTAATGCGCTAATAGCTAGACAACCCCATAATTTAAGACACGACACTAGAAGTCTGATGCAAATGGGCATTGTGGATAGTAAGTCCCGTTCAGATTTCATGGATGGATTTAACTTCTTCAGCATGATTAGATTTTTATCAAAAAAACCAAGGTCTTGATTCCAAAATCTTAAGACAACCCTTCTCACTACCAAACCTAATAAAAAAAACCTTTGTCCCTCGATTGCACTTCAAAATTGGTTTCATTTTTCAAACTCTCTTAGCATATGCCTCAATGCTTTTGAAAAAAGGGCTTAATCCAACCAAATAAAGAAGAATAAAATTTTCCTAACCTCTTTGAGCTTCTCTAATAGCCTCTATAGAAAGTCTGCCTCTGCTCTTACACTTAACAGTTTTTGTTTCTATAAATTGAAGGTCGGTTGATAACCCTATACCACTTGAATTGGATTTCACTACATCATAATAGAAGATCTCTTAGCACCCGATGGCACTGCAAATTTTATATTAGAATTTCTATGCACAGCCGTAGTTTTAGATCTTCTTGAACTCCCTACTCCCCATGGATATAGTCAGATTTAAACCTCCAGCACCCAAACCTCGATTTGAGCCATCTTTGAATGTTACTCCAGATCTTCCCTCACCAACCGATCCACTCTTCATAACTTACAAACCCTAATCTGACGTCCTCTTACCCTGAGAACCATGACAACCTATTACCCCTTCACCCACAGAAACCTTCCCTCTTTGCTTCCTGACCTCCTTCCACCCTTCATCATCCAACAACATAAATGAAATCAAATAGCTAATGGAGAATTAATTGAAGAGAAAACAAAGATTGAAGAAAGACACCTTAGAACAGGGTTTTTCAGATGTCATTCAATATGGAATCCATCTCAGATTTCATAGCTCCAAACCAAAGGGTGGAGGCTTGTTGGAATGTTAGAGGAGCGTTATCATCTAAGGCATAGAGTTCTTTCTCACCGTTTATGATGAAATCATAGCATCGATCAACTGCACAAGATTCTCTACTAGAACTTCTAATATGTTGCCTGTTTTCCTAAATAGGTGAATTTAGTTCTCCCACTAGTTTTGACTTCATGTTAATTTCTTAGTTCTCATCCAACTCTACAACTTTGCGATTAATTTCTTTTAGCAAATATTCCTTATCTATAGAGATAACGTGAGTGGAAATAATAACTTTTGTTCCTTTGCGTTATAGAAAATATATCCCTAGAGTTCTTGGGATATCCTATAAACTTAAATAATGCCGATCTAGCCTCAGGTTTGACAATCCCACACCTTCAAATAATTAAGGTATGGTTTCTTCCCATGCCTTGTCACATGTGGAGTCTTGGCACAAACTTCGTGGGTTTCAAATTCAAATATGTGATGTGGTTTCTAGTGCATATCCCCAACAAGACAAAGGTAATCAACTTTACTCATCATGGAACAAACAGTATCTAATAAGGTTCTACTCCTTTACTCCAAAACACAATTTCGTTCCGGTGTATATAGTGGAGTAATCTACGGGATTATCTCATTATATTTTAAGTATTGTTGGAGCTCTTGTTCAATATATTCACCTCCTTGCTCAGATCGAAGTATTTTAATCTTATAGTTCATCTAACTTTTACTCTCATTTTTATATTCTATGAATTTTTAACAGACATTAGATTTTTTTTCTTCATAAGATACACATAACGTAGTCTCAGCGTATCATCTATAAAGGTTATAGAGCAAGAAGAATTATCTTTGGTAACAATAGGCATCGAGCAACATACATTAGTATGTATGAGGCCCATGGTTACAGAATTAAATGACGGTAAAAAAATCTTTAGTTTTCAATTTGTGTAGTCATTCTCATTTTTTTTACCTAGCCTATAATGCCAAAGATATTCAATTTATGTCAATATTTGAAGAATAATTCACGGCAAAGACATAGTTGGTATTAATTACATAAATTCCATCATCCAAAATGCCATCACATACTTTATTACCATCTAACATAAATTTCTAACATTATTAATGTGGTGAAACATATATCTGGTCTTAAATAATCTAGATACTGAAAAAATGCCACAAAAAGTCTTTTATATAATAGCGATTATATTAAAACTAATTTGTTTGGTAAAGAGAAATTATAATTTCCAACTATCATTGCATCTAGCAGTGATCCATCAACAACTTATAGCCTCATTTCTCCCTTTGTCACATGACATCTATCCTTAAGTCCCTATAACGAATTACAAATGTGTGTTCCAAATCTAGTACGTAAAACCCAAGATAATTTATTGACTATAAAATAATTTTGAATAATAAACTTACCTATAGGGGCAATAGAACTATTCTACTTCTTCTCTTTGGCTATCTTTAAGTACTCCGGATAGTTCAATTTCTAGTGAACCTTGTTATGACAATTATAACATTCACCCTTGTCAATTGGTGCAGTCTTCTTGTTCTTCTCGTTAACCCTTTTTTGCTTCTTTGAACCTTTCGAAGATGATGCATTCCCCATGACATGTGTACTATGCCTTGATCCTTAGATGAAGACTCGGCTAACCTCAACATATTAAGGACCTACATGTGAATTATGTTCAACTAATTCATATTACAGTTTAATATAAATGGCTCAAACTAAGTAGGAAGAGACTATAGGATCATATCCACTCACTACTCATTGCCTATCATCACGTCCAAATGAGAAAATATACCAATAAAGCCTTACATTATATGAATGTAATCATCCCCCTTCATGTCGTTCATCATTTCGTAATGTACAGTTTTTTCATAAGTTCATACTGTATGGAACAAGGTTGTTCCCAAACAAAGCTTTGAGGCTACCAAAAATTTGATTGATATTCATGTTCTCGCGTTGTCTATGCAATTATTTTCTAACATAGACAACATGTAAAATTGGGCGATTTCAAGGTCTATGACCCACTGCGTTATAGGCCATGTGTAATTCAGGGTCGACATTATCATCAGGTTTTTGCCTTCGAGGTTTGATTATTAATGACCATGGATGTTTGTATGTTAGTGCTATCTTTATTGCCCTTAACCAATATATGCAGTTAGGTCCGGTAAGTTTGTCGTTTTTAGAAAAAGAATTTGGGTATAGAAATTTTCTTCAAATTTTAACTTAGTAGATTAGGAGATTATTCATAATATACGTTCTTATAATATTAATGAGGTTAAACATTATATTTTATTTTATTAATAAGCTCCCACTAGCCTATTATGTTTCTCAAAACCCTAGGATGAAAAATATAAATCTTTCGACTTCATTATTGTGTGTTATGACTCGTGCGCCAAGGACCGTAACCTTGAGAAAAGCTTAACAAATTATAGTCTCGTATACAATTGATAACTCCTTGTTAATTGTATCATATACAACTCCTAACCTTGTGATTTTTACCCTAATCGCATCTTTACCTTGAGGAAAACTCAAAAAATAAAGAGAGATTATTCAATCGTACCTACCATTTTGCGATGACTTAGGTATAATGCACTTACCTTGAGAAAAACTCAACAAATGTATGTGGTTATCTTACCTCATCAATTCTATATATTAATAGTACTATACATAACATTTCTAGCTCGAGGAAAGCTCAACAACTAAGGAGTATGCAAATAATCTATTTATATATAAATGGTAGATGACAACTTTGTATTAAAGATTTGTAACCTTTAATATATTGTTTGAGTGATATCGACTTATGAAATAATGCACTTCTTATAAAATACCAATGTGAAAAAGTGTCAAACACATAGAAAATCATAATATATGTACAATATATATATATATATATATATATGCTTTTATTCTTTAAATCTTACTAGAGTTTCTTGTTGTTCTACCATTTATTATAAATTCTTATTATATAATTTTTGACTATTATATGACTTTTGTAGTATAACTAACTTATATAATGATCTTATGTATAATCTTATTGTTTGCGCCAAAATTGGTCACAAACCCCAAGTATTGTGAAAGCACCAGTGTATGAATATCAATCAGCAATATTCAAACATAAATCACAGATCTAAGCAAGCAACACGCAGCAAAACAGAAATTATGAACAAGAACACACGATTTATAGTGGTTCGGCTATCTCCGGCCTACGTCCACTTCAAAGTTTTATCTTTTTCATTAATTATCATTGCTGGTTACAAGTGATTACAACTGTTACAAAGTCCAAATTCGAAATCAGTGGTAGAAATGATGATATGGAATGATTCTGGCAGCGTCCGGGTGTGCTTGTTCTCTCTCAATTCTCCGACCCCTTTTCTGAATGACCAGGGTCTCTATTTATAGGCGTAGGAGGCTGATATTTCTCCTAAAAGTCCGGTAGACCGCTTCAGGCACGTGAGGGGGCCCACACGGCCGAAACCTGGAGATCCGGGCCCACATTGGGATCGATTCGACCCTTAGTTCGAATCGATCAAGAAATTGTCCAATCGCGATGAAACTTGGCGTGGACATTCTTCAATACGTAGGCAAGCTCCTGTAAAAGTTTCATGGCATTTGGATCAAGGGATTGAGAGATATGATCGATTCAAGATGGTGTTCCTTGGCATGCTGGTTGCTTCGACTCGATCCTATGGATTTGTTCGAATCGATATGGTTCGAACCCATTGGGTCGAATCCATGCTCCTGATGACGTGGCGCGCGTTCTTCGTGTCGATCCACTTACTTCTCCGAGTTGAATGGGTCGATTCTGGGGTTTTTGCCGCGTTTACTTGGTGGTTTCGAGTGTTGGATTTCGAAGGTTCGCTTCGAATCGATGGAGCTGGTTCCCGAAGAATCGATCGAAATACGTTGCTCCAGATCGATTCGAAGTTGCCTTTAATATGGGGATTCGAAGGCAAGTAGGAAATGGAGTCGGAGCTCCCGTGGTTGCATGGATTCGAGGGACTCTTCTTTGATGGATTCGAAGGTGGGAACGCTCCGATGGTTTCGAGCTTTAGGCACGCATGGATGGATTCGAAGCATGGCTACTGAGGGTTTGCTCGATGGAGTCGAAGTAAAGGTGCTCCTCATGGATTCGAACATGGTGCCTGCTCTAATGGGTTCGAACTTAATGGATTCGAACTAATGAAGGGGTGATGGATTCGAACCGAGCAAGGGTCATCAAATCGAATCCATCATAACTCGAGCATACGAACTCGGATTGACTTGAAATTTGAGGTGCGGACTTCTATGAACTTTCTGGTCATGTCCTATCAATTGTAGCTCAATCCGGACTCGGACAAAATTCATCGATATCCATGGTTATCCTGCAGTACATAATTGATACTCAAGAATAATAATCATTGATTCTTAGCAACTTTTGGATATCTTAACTTTGCCAAAAGTTGGGATAACACTTTGCCCCCCAAAACATGCCTTTTGGTAAAAGGTATGTTTTGAACGGTCTTAAATCGAATGTAGTAAATTCACGATTCATTCATATCTGCAGTATTATCAATCAAGTTTATGGCTGTTCGAAGAAGAATCAGCATTCGTTCTTTTTGTAGAAGTTGAGAATGAGGTTCCGTAGTCTCTCCAGACTATTAATGGCTACTCTGAACCCTTACTAAGTCCATTCTAGACTTAGTGGTTGAATAGAAAGATCCTATTGCACTCTGGCGTTGCCTTCTATCCCTTGCACTCTGGTCCTGGTTAGGACGTATAGCGATGTCATGGTCGTTCTAGACCGATCATAGCCTCTCCGGGCTCTTGCTGGATCCCACCCTGTCACTCTCCGGTGAAGGGGAAACAGCACTTAAGTGAGTTGTTCCTGTCGCTCTCCGGCAAAGCAACTCACTTCTTGCACTCCGGTTCAGTGTATCTGAACATTAAGCGATGTCTTGGTCGTTCGTGATCGATCATAGCCTCTCCGGGCTCTTGCTGGATCACATCCTGTCACTCTCCGGTGAAGGGGAAATAGCGCTTAAGTGAGTTGATCCTGTCGCTCTCCGGCGAAGCAACTCACTTCTTGCACTCCGGACCCCACCTCTCCGGGTAGGGTCATAAAGCGATCATTTTTATATTGGCATTTAATGTTCATCTTCTGACTCTTTGGTCAAAAGGTTTATTGCGAGAGATTCTAATTTATTTATTAAAATTCGAGTTCTAGATGTTCAATCTCAAACATCAGAAAAAGCTAAACATTGCCTCTCCGGGCATATCGGTTTATCTCCATCTCAGAGCATGCCTAGGGATCTCTCCGGTTCTCGTACATGTGTAAGTGGAGTGACCGTTTATTCTGAAAACAAATCTAAATAGAATTATTCGACCGAAGTCCAAATCCTGGACTTAGCCCTTGCCATCTTTAATCAGTTGATGATGAGTCGTGATCCCGATCCAGGATTGTTCTTGTTAGGTGGAGGCGGTAGTTGTTCAGGCCTTACCGCCGCTGTCCGTTCTCTGACATATTGTGGCAATCTACCACCCCTGGCATGTTCTTCCACCTCATCCTTTAGGTGGTGGCATTCATCTGTGGTGTGCCCATCCAGCTCATGGAATAGGCAGGATTTTCCAGTCCTGCGCTCCCGCTCAGTGGGATCCCTTATAGGTGGCTTTCGATAGGGGAGTTGCCCCCGAGTTTCAGTGTAAATCCTTTCTAGGCCTGCAGTCAGATCTGTGTACTGCCTAAATCTTGGTTCTCGGAATTTCTTCCGTTTATCAGGACCATCATGTCTGTCATCCTGTTTCCTTTTTCCCTTGTCCGCTCCGAACTGTTCTCTGGAGGTTCCTTCGCTCTGCGCAACATTTGTTTCCAGCCTCTCGGCTCGTGATTCTTCTAATCGGATGAACTTTTCAGCTTTATGAAAGAACTCTCCAAGGTCTTGTGGTGGATCTTTAGTCAAAAAATCTTTACATTTGGTGCCTTCCGCGACTCTTGCCACTGCCGCCATTAAAATCATCGATGGATCCGGGCAATCTACAGAAGTCACTGTTACATTGAATCTTAGTAGGAAATCTTTTATGGACTCTCCGGCCCTTTGCTTGATTGAAGCTAAAGTCATCACGCTCTTGGGTCGTGTCACATGGACCCTAAACTGTCTCATGAAGCAGTCTACAAGCTGGCTCCATGTTCTAATTGATCCAGTCTCTAGTTGTCTGAACCAAAGCGCAGCTAAATTTGACAAATATAGTGGGAAGCATCGTGCCATCACTTCCTCGGATGCCCCCAGCACTTCCATGTGCCTAATATATCTGGTAATATGCATGGTCGGGTCTGACCTCCCGTCATAAGGTTCTAGCGTTGGTAGTTTGAATTTTGGAGGGTTCCTTGCGTTTCGGATGTTCAGAGTGAACGGACTTCGACTGACTTCTTCCAGCCCTCCACTAGGCAGTCCTCCTCTCATGATTCGTCGCATTAAGCCAATCATTCTCTCATCTCCATCTAGAGGTTGGCCCCTTGTCAAGTTCCTATCCTGCCCCCCGAGCCTTGAAAGGAATTCTGGTACGTATTCTTCTGGTGGCTCATTAGCATATGTATTGACTCCAGCTTGTTGAGCTCCGTCTGTCGGTCTTCCAGCATCGGACCCTGAGGGTCTGCCCCCAAGTCCTTGTTGATCACCTTCAACTCCTACATTCTGGTCTTGAACCTGACCTTCATTAGCTTCTGTAATCTTGATTCCTTGTCCCGCACTTGCAGTTGTAGTAGTTGGTCTAAGGTTTTGCATATTCGCCACCCTCATTTGTTCGAGGAAATTCTGCAGCATCTCTTGTTGGGTCTTCATCATGCTTTCGCGTATTGAATTAGCCATAGCCTCCATCTCGTCTCTAGTGATGTAGACGGAAGCTTGTCCTTCTCCTACTCCGAAGGATGCTTCTTGGCTTCCTCCTTGTTGGCTCCGATCAACTCTTTGTCTTGTTTGTCGAGTCATTGTCTCTGAATCGGAATTCTTCAAACTCTTAAATATGAACTCTGAATCTGATGTAGCAGGTGCTGGTTCTTCTCGGTGAAAGCACCAAAGTATTTGCGCCAAAATTGGTCACAAACCCCAAGTATTGTGAAAGCACCAGTGTATGAATATCAATCAGCAATATTCAAACACAAATCACAGATCTAAGCAAGCAACACGCAGCAAAACAGAAATTATGAACAAGAACACACGATTTATAGTGGTTCGGCTATCTCCGGCCTACGTCCACTTCAAAGTTTTATCCTTTTCATTAATTATCCTTGCTGATTACAAGTGATTACATCAGTTACAAAGTCCAAATTCAAAATCAGTGGTAGAAATGATGATATGGAATGATTCTGGCAGCGTCCGGGTGTGCTTGTTCTCTCTCAATTCTCCGACCCCTTTTCTGAATGACCAGGGGCTCTATTTATAGGCGTAGGAGGCTGATATTTCTCCTAAAAGTCCGGTAGACCGCTTCAGGCACGTGAGGGGGCCCACACGGCCGAAACCTGGAGACCCGGGCCCACATTGGGATCGATTCGACCCTTGGTTCGAATCGATCAAGAAATTGTCCAATCGCGATGAAACTTGGCGTGGACATTCTTCAATATGTAGGAAAGCTCCTGTAAAAACTTCATGGCATTTGGATCAAGGGATTGAGAGATATGATCGATTCAAGATGGTGTTCCTCGGCATGCTGGTTGCTTCGACTCGATCCTATGGATTCGTTCGAATCGATATGGTTCGAACCCATAGGGTCGAATCCATGCTCCTGATGACGTGGCGCGCGTTCTTCGTGTCGATCCACTTACTTCTCCGAGTTGAATGGGTCGATTCTGGGGTTTTTGCCGCGTTTACTTGGTGGTTTCGAGTGTTGGATTTCGAAGGTTCGCTTCGAATCGATGGAGCTGGTTCCACAAGAATCGATGGAAATACGTTGCTCGGGATCGATTCGAAGTTGCCTTTAATATGGGGATTCGAATGCAAGTAGGAAATGGAGTCGGAGCTCCCATGGTTGCATGGATTCGAGGGACTCTTCTTTGATGGATTCGAAGGTGGGAACGCTCCGATGGTTTCGAGCTTTAGGCACGCATGGATGGATTCGAAGCATGGCTACTGAGGGTTTGCTCGATGGAGTCGAAGTAAAGGTGCTCCTCATGGATTCGAACATGGTGCCTGCTCTGATGGGTTCGAACTTAATGGATTCGAACTAATGAAGGGGTGATGGATTCGAACGGAGCAAGGGTCATCAAATCGAATCCATCATAACTCGAGCATACGAACTCGGATTGACTTGAAATTTGAGGTGCGGACTTCTATGAACTTTCTGGTCATGTCCTATCAATTGTAGCTCAATCCGGACTCGGACAAAATTCATCGATGTCCATGGTTATCCTGCGGTACATAATTGATACTCAAAAATAATAATCATTGATTCTTAGCAAATTTTGGATATCTTAACTTTGCCAAAAGTTGGGATAACACTTATATTAATATTATTAGTTAAATCTTATTTTATTAATTTAATTAATTAACATTTTAATTAATTTTATATTATTCAATTATACATTTTATATTGAACATGTATAATATAAGACTTAAAGTTATTGTTATTAACTTTTTAACCAAGAAGCATTCAAATGAATCTGAATGTCAAGATGAAAGCGAAACAACTCAAGGACTTAGGATCATGCTTAGAAAACTAATAAAAATGGTCTTAAGAGATTGGAGAATCATTTGGAATAAAGGAAAGAGGTCAGTATATACCTCTTTCTATTTGGTACCAAGTAATTTTTAAGCCCTAATTAGCTTTAGAAGTCAAGGCTTTTAGAATAATGGCTTAATTGATCATCTTAAGAGGCATTTTTAAAGGAGTAGGTGAACAACACTAAGGAAGTTTTGAGGGAAAGAAGACAAGTACTAGAAATATCATAACCTCTGAAAAAACATAATTTCCAAGGAAAAGTGCTCGGAGCAAGATGGATCAAAGATAGTAGAACAAAGGAAAAAAAGATGGAGCAACCTTCCCCATAAATTCAGGTCAGTACCCACTACTTTTGTTCAGCACCGAGATGAATTTTCAGCTTTGGGGACTTCAACTTTCTCTTCTACATTTTCGGATCTAAAATTAGACCTTGGCATATTGAGATATGGAAATTCCATCTTACTTTCCTTATAAATACAACACTATAGCATTTGGAAAAGACTTTTCAGTACTTGCTTTCTTCATCTTCTCTCACGCAACACTAATCATTAAGGAAGATACTTTTCACTATTTTAGGCTATTAGATCAGTGAAACCTTTGTGTTTGTGGCTAAAATTCATAATAAATAACATTACAGTGGATATGGGCCTAAGATTTGTCGAATCACTATAAAAAATTCTCTATATTCTTTCCTTTATTTGCTAAATATATACATTTCAATTCACTTGTGGGTGTTGTGGCAGTACCAAACTCAATATTTTAGTGCCTTTACTAAGAAAGGAATTTCTGAGGTATAGATCAAGCCATCTCTTATGGATTGGAATGTCCAAAGGTTAGATCCAAAAGGTTTTCATCAAAGGATTTGAAGGATTTGAACATTGGAATCAATGGCACTATTAAGGAAATCTGGTAAATTTGGAGCGGTAGTTAGTGCAGATGAAGGAGCTTTTCATCATATAAAAGTTAGCAACCTACCGACAATAACATTGGTAGGACCATGTTCTCCTTAGGAGATGGTCACGAGAGTGGAGTTTGATAAAACGAAGGTAGAATGAATCAGAAAATAGCTAATAGTTAGAAGGCTCCATTAGAAAAGATAGATGCTAGCATAGTTTTGCTGACCCATAATTCATAGAGAACCAAGAGGAGTATGAAGGAGACTTCACCTACTGGATCTGAAGAGGGAACTCATTTGCTTGTCTTCAAAAGAGATGGAAAACAAAAGCAGAAGGAAACAACTATTGGAGCAGCAGGGATAGTTGCTAGAGGAAGTTGGAGAGCTCCCTCTAAGGGGATTCAGATCAGTAAAAATCACATTCAGGTCAGTACCAAGATTATGTCGTGGCCCTCAGAGGGGCAGGGAACTAGGCAGTTGACCCATTTAATTCCAAGGATGATCTACAACATGATGGTGATGATTATGAATTGGATGTTGGAGTTAATGATGTAGGTGTACAAACAACTGCTACGGAGCCAATTAGATGTCAGAAAAGAGCCACAGAAGTGGTTCTACTAGAGACTGGAGAGCCTAGATGTTGACGACCAAACCGAGACCGTTTGTAGAACCAAACATTCTACATAGCTCTTGACATTCGACTTTTGGAGTACTAAGTTAGGGAGGAGTAGATATGATCAAGCAGTTGATGGAGGAAAATAAATGGTGAAAGAATGAGGATTAGGGTTATGCATCAAGAAGAACTCCATTAACAAAGAATATGCTTAGGGTGGAGTATCATAGGAAGTTTACCATGTCATCGGTATAATAGGACAAACGATCCCTTGCATCACTTGTTTAAGTACATATGGCATATGGATGTTGTTAGAGCTACTGATGTGCTTAAGCAGCAAAAGATGGTAACAAATGATACCGTGTTTAGGAAAAGGGATTTTGATGGGGTAAAAGAACCAACTTTCGATCCCATTGTGAGTATGTGGTTGTTGGCCCAGCTATGGTACATTAGGTCTTAGTGAATAGTGAAAGTTTGGTAAATATTTTATTTACAAGAACATTCGATCAGATAAAAATTAGTATAAAGGATGTTAAGCCTTGTAAATCCAGGATTCAAGGATTTACTAGTAAGGCAAAACAACCGATTGGGACAGTTGATTTAATATGGAGTTTGGTGATCAAAATCGTAAGGCAATGCATATTCAGAAGTTTGTAATAATGGATGAGTACTCTACGTATAACACGTTTTTAGGCCATCCGACCCTTGCTATTTTTAGGATAGCACTAGCTCCTTGGTGCTTAATGATCAAGTTCCCCACTTAGAATACAGTCGAATCAGTTATAAGAGAACAAAGCACTAGACGAGAATGTTATATCGCTGAGCTAAGAGAAACAAAGCGACAGGAGAAAGGCAAGTATATAAATAGGGCATTCTGCTTCAATAATTATGAAGTATACCAATTAAAGTCCAAATCCTAGATCGAGAACCATAGTAGGTTCAATAAGTCTGTGGATCCCAAGAAGATGTTAAAGTAAGTGCGGGTGGCGCCAACTGAGCTGATAGTTAATGTTTTGATCGATATAATGATCATGCTCTAGCTCTTATGATAGGATCTCAACTTAGTGCGAGATTAAGGAAGGAGTTGGTTAGATTTCTACGAGCAAAGTTGAATGTGTTTTCTTGAATACAATCGGATATGTGTGGGATATCATCGAAGATAGCATGCCACACACTGATAGTGGGTTCGAAGTTTCCACCTGTGAAGTAGAAGAGAAGCAGTTAGAGTCTAGAGTGATATGCTGCAACGAAGGAGGAAGTAGATAAATTGAAAGCAATTAGTTTTATTTGCGATGCTTTGTGTCCTTAAAAGGTTTTAAACCCCATGTTGGTTAAGAAGGAAAATGGAAAGTAGCGACCGTGCATTGATTATTTAGACTAGAATAAGGCATACTCGACGGACCATTTCTATTTTCCTAGGATCGACCAGTTGGTATATGAGATCACAAGACATGAGTTTCTCTTTTTTATAGATGGTTATTTTGGTCATAACCAGATACCAATGCACGTTCTGGATTAGGAGCACCCAAACCTTATAATAGATTAGGGATTGTATTGTTATCGGGTGATGTCATTTGGTCTGAAGAGTAGGAGCTACTTACCAAAGGTTGGTGAATTCTATGTTCAGGAATCAAATCGGGTGAACTATTGAGGTATATGTGGATGATATGCTCATAACGTCATGACTATCAGGGAACCACTTAGATGACCTTTTAGAGATGCTCGAGATACTATGAAAATATGGAATAAAGCTAAATCCATTGAAATGTTCCTTTGGAGTTGCTTCAAGAAAGTTTCTAGGGTTTATTTTCAACTCAAGGGGTAATGAGGCCAATCCAGTGCAGACTAACACCTTAAGTAACATAACTGCCCTGACCATGAAGAAGGAGTTACAAAGCTTGAAAGGGAAGATTGTAGCTTTGAGTTAGTTTATCTCAAAGGCAACGGGCAAATGTCTACCATTCTTTGATGCCCTCAAAAAGGGTTAGTAGTATTTTGAATGGAATAAGGAATATCAAGATGCCTTCAAGAATTGCTAAAGCATAAGGAAACACCACCGGTTCTATCCAACCCGCTGGATGGGGAGGAATTGTTTTATATTTGACAGTGTCTGTTCATGCACTAAATGTTGCATTAGTAAGTGAGGTGGTGAGGATTCAAAGGCCGGTTTATTATATCTACAAGTGGTTTATTAGAGCTGAAAAGAATTACCCAAAGTTGGAAAAACTTTCCTATTGCTTACTTATTACAAGGAAGCTGTGACCATATTTTCAGGCTTATTTGATTAAGGTGCTAATGGTTCAACCTTTGAAGTGGGCACTATACCAACCCGAGACTTCGGTAGGATTTCTGAAACGGAATATTGAACTAAGTAAGTATGATATTACTCAACATATGAGGAGGGAAATAACGGGAAAGCATTTGCGGACTTCATCATTGAGTTTACTACACGAGATGGTAAAGAGGAAAACGATATGGTCACATTTTCCCATTGGATATTGTTTGTAGATGGAGCTTTGAATGAGCGTAGTTTGGGTGCAGGAGTGGTCCTCGTACTTTGGAAGGACGGTCAATTTTTATGTATTAAAGTTGGAATATCCAGCGACTAGCAACAAAGTTGAGGATGAAGCATTGCTAACCGGGCTCGAGATAACAAAAGATAAAGGAATAAGAACGCTACATATATTTAGTTGTCAACCCATTTTAGATTGTTCCCTTAGAGTCATTTTGCATGTAGGCATCGAGGGGCAATGTTTGCAAGCTCGGTGCCAAGGGATGAGATAATCCGTCTTGTCATGTTAATGGGGAAGCCGACTTTGTGTAGCAGAGGGGCGGATTCATCTGTAACCATCAGGTATATTTTTTGGAGATGTATCATCAAAAGATAGTCCTTTACCTAGTCATAGTTGGAATCCATTTTCCAATATGAGCCTTCGCACTTGACTGTATATCGAGTATGTCTTAATTTAACTAATGTAACAATTTCGGCTATGATTCAATATTTACTTTAACCTTAGACATTATTATAATATCGCTAGATTTTCTATAGAAAATGTTTTGGTTATCATAAGTTAAATCCTATAACACCCCTTGTTTGGAGTCCCAAAACTAACGGCTACGGATGCTGCAACCATCCATAGTTATTAATCCTCGGTGGCCAAACACGGCGATCTTATATACATTGATACCTAGAAACACAAGAATATAGAAAAAAATTAAATAACAATAAAATTTCTTATTCCATTTCAAAATATTCCAAATTGATTACATAATCCTAATTCGCAAAGTACTTTCAGATAACATATAATTATTACAAAATACGCCAAGAGCAGAAAGATGCCCCCTTGGTTGATCAGAGTATGTAGATAGGCAAGGAAACAATTTTCCTTACAAACAAACATACAAAGGAAATAACAGAACTCTAACAAGAAGCTTTCCTCATGCACGTCCTCGAAAGCTTTATTCATTCAAAGGAACACCTAAAAATCTTAACTCTCAAACTACTCAAAATCAGTTGAGTACCCGAGGGTTTAAGGGGAAACAAAAACTTCGAGTAAGACATAAACTTGGTATGAATAATAATTAACCATCTATTATCCTAAAACATTTATAAAACCATACACTATGCTCTTGCATCTACAATGGTTAAAACATAGTATTTCAAAATATTATGGTCATATGCAATAAAAATAAATCAATTCTAGATTACCCATCCCCATTCTTTCTGACTATCTGTCTTAACTATAGTTTCTAGGATTACTATTAACCTGATAAATGTTAAGGACTATCTGTCCAATTACTTAGTTTTCATGGGATCACTAAGAACCTATTGGTAACTCAATGTCTTATTTCTTATCTTAGTTTTCATGGGCTAACGAGGAACCTATTGGCTGACTGCCAATATCTTAATTCAGATATAGTTTTTATGGGCTAACTACAAACCTACTGGCCCCTACCAGTATCAAATCATAGTTTTCATGGGATGATTATGAACCTATTGGCCCATGCCAATATCATATGGTTTTTATAGCTTACTCTAAAACTATTGGCCCCTGCTAATATCATTAATTAAGAATTTAACATCTGTTAAGTTTTATTCACTACTGGATCAACCTAATTGGTTATTTAGCTTTTCCTAAAATACAGTTATGGGTTAATAACAATGTGAATATCATATCCAAAATCTTCATTTATGCCATGGTTATTACTTTAAACTGAAATTAGGTTTATGTTTTAAAACCATAAAAACATTACATTTAAAACCTCTGGATAGCCTCCTTCGAAAGCAAAGAATTCTTTTCAAAATATTGTATACATACCTTTCGAAGCCATTATTAAACATTTCTTTTGAAACCTACTATACCTTTCGATGGTATCAAATCATCATGTAAAATATAGAGCTTCAAGAAAAATGAAAGTATCCCTTTCAAAAGCATTGTGTTTACTCTTTAAAAACATCATTTGGGTCAATATGGTTATACACTAAAGTATCTCTTTCGAAACCAACAAAAATTTGTTTGGGGAAAAATTGATGATGTCGGAACCATCTTAGCCGAAAGTAAAACCTTTAAGACAAAAACTTTGATGGACAGAGTCGAAACCCCTTTCGAATCCACCACCTTAGAAACCATCAACCCTTTCGAAAGCAATTAGAAAAAAAGCTTAGTTTAATGTAAAATAAGGGTAACCATTCGAAAGCATTACCGGTCAATATAGTCAAATGGTAGAGTAGCGGCTAAGTTCCAATAAGGTCGCAACCTACCCTTTCGAAAACAATTATTTAAAGGAAAAAGGTACTCCTTCGAAAGCAAATACTTTAACACAACATGACAACCTTCTTCGCAAGCAAGTTATAAAACCTTTCCAAAAGCATATGTCTCAACTATGTCGAAAGCTTTAGGTAAAACTAGGCAACAATGGTAACTTATGAAAACAAGCGGGGTTTCGACCCTATTGAAAGCTAACCTTTCGAAACCAAGGCTTCTGCCCTCCTTCCAATCCACTGCATACTATTTAAGTGATATCTTGTGTATTAGTTTCGACTATGGTGGTTTCGACTGGGACGAGGTGGAATCGAAGGAGTGAAATGTGACGACCCGCCTTCCTAACCCCAGAAAGACGTTTCATCATTAAGAAAGAAAGGGATAGAAATAGAAAAGAATAGAAAGAAAGAATAACAATATTAGAATCTCACAGCGAAATGGAACAAAATGTAATACATCAACATAACTATTACATAGTTATGCATACATCAGAGTTGTACAATATCATATAACAGGACTGTCATATACATATATGTCCATACATACATCCAAAATACAGCATACACTAACTACACAGCGGAACTACATATATAGGTACATACGTATGGTCTTCTTTCCCAAAAGCTTCTCCAGAAAATCAACACTCCCAAATACCTATCACTTGGCTACTCATAAAAATTTGAGTACCCAAGAGTTTATGAAAAGCAAAATATAAACTCTGTGTCAGACATGGGTCTGGTATGAGTAAACGGGTTAAATTGTTTAACTTTGAAAATCATTTGAAAATAAAGGTATCACGTAAGACTCCCCACAAATAAATACGGGTAAGTTTTACCTTACGCTAACCAAAACATTTTATAGGAACTTCAGTGATATTATAATAGTGTCTAGGGTTTTCAAGTAAATAGGAAATAGCCGAAATTGTTACATTCATTAAATTCCAGCTGCTAGCCACGAAAGTGGGTAATACAAAAAAAACCGTAGGGTCTCGTAGGGAAAATGGGTTTCCAACAATGGCAGGGCTACTGGGGTACCGCTCGTCACAGTACGGGGCCTAGATCACCGCACCGAGGATCACTCCCGACCCCTACAACACAAGGCCGAAACCATTCCTTACTGAACAGTCCCGAACAAGATAACTCTGTAGTTGTGGCCAACAACTGCTCACACAGCCGAAATAAAAAGAGACATCTAGACAGGGGAATATTTTGTCCTGCTTGGGCATGACCCACCTAACCTTGCTGCATCTCCCCTGTTTTAGTCATTCCCGATTGATGAGGCCTGAGGCTGCGATTACCTTTATCGAACATATCTTAGAATGCTCATCGTCCGCCTGACGATGTGCTGAAAGCATTCAATCCATACAAGTTCATTCCGAGTTTGAACGAAACAGAAGGCATTATCTCGTTACACTCATTTTGGAATCACCCTCAGAGTTAACGACGACAACCCTTGCATTCTGAAATACCATCTCGATCACCATTTGATAAGTCATGACCTATCGTTTAATTTGGATCGATGTGGTTTTCGGAGAATCAAAATTGATTCTTCCGATCCCGGTCTCATCGGAATCCAAACGCCATTTTAAGGGACAAGTTTTCTATTTAACTTAACAGTTCAATTTAATATTAGAATTCACATAATAGATATAAGAGATAGATCATACACAGTTATCACAGATATACATAATATATCACAACATATCACAGGAAATCATCAACATATATCAAAGTCAATCAAATAGAATTATCAATTCATATTAAAACAGTTTGGTTTCACTTAACTAAATTATTTGCTTAAGAATAACTATTTTTATTCTGCTTACTTAATTACTGATTAATTAACTTATTAATGATCAGTTAGTTACTTAGTTAATCATTAATTATTAATTTATTAGTCATCTAATCTTTAATTAATTATTTAATTACTAAACTTTTATTCATTAATTATTACTTAATTTCTCAGTTAATTAGTTGATTTTTAACTTACTTATTAAAAATTAATTACTTATTTAATTATTACAAATTACTTAATTAATCAATTATTATCAATTTAATTTATCCTATAATCCTTAATTACATCAAACTTTACCTTTTATCCACTTCTTTTGCAAGCCTTCCTTTAAATAAATTTTCATCAAATATTAACTTATAACAACTAACGTTATCTACTTAATTAAATGTTAATCTTGGTAATCCTATATTTAAAGTACTTAGGCAAAACATTAGTGAGTCGACCCGATACAGGCACTAATTTCACTCGAATAAGTCTCGAGCCATCTCTCCCTTTTCCCGCGTCTCTCTCTCTCACTCTAACTCCTTCTTCTCCCTGATTCCCCCTTTCATCTTCTTTTTTTTAACAAGCTTCAGTTATAAATTTTAAAACTGTATCATACGAATACCTTTACGCGCGCACCAGGAAGTACCCGAAACCATAACCCTTTCGACTCGAGCAAATTCACGCGACGGCCTAGGCAGTTTAACCGGACATCCTATCGCCACCGTGCACATGCAAGTGGCTCGCCTCACTTCCGGCGACCCACTCTATCACCCACAAACCCCAAATTGACCGCTTATACGAGTACATCACACAAATCATCACGATTTGGTCAAAGGCAAAAAGTTTCCTGCAACTCGAACACGCGTCACAAACACCCACCGAAAATTCCCCACGTACGGCCATCATCCATCACCGGTGGCCAAACCCTTTTTCCCACGCCATGGCCAAACCTTCCTCGGCCTTCACCCCGAACCACAAACAACTCGATCAAGGCACGGCGACGCGAGACCAGAATTTACAGAGCACCAAAAATATGTAAATGAAACCCTACAATTGCTCCATTCCCCAAATTCTTACATTAAAAAAAATATTTAACATTTTTCCTATGTTACTACATCTTCAAACTTGCTTCATATGAAATTTCAACAATTAAAGTTAATTGAATCTACCGTAATTGAAAAAAAAGTAATTTTTGTTCATATTCAAACTGCACCATAAATATTGAACTAAAAATCATCATCTACATTTTAAAAATCCAAATTTTGTGTGTTTACTTAATATATGAGTTCAAATTAACAAATTAAAATCTTTGAGTTTACACATATTAATTGTTTCCACTGTAAACTTTGAATATACCGAGTTTGAACTTCACTGTCACCCTCAAAATTTAACTCCAGGTCATGATTTTCAGTTTTCTACGAGTATATTTATCTTAAATTCCTAAGTATAAAGTATTTGCAAAAAGAAATATTACAAATTCCCTACTGTTTATTGTTCTGTAATCAAAAGATATGGAAAACAGTTCCCAAACTATTTGCAGTGCACTGGAACATACAAATTCTTATTCAAATTATATAACAAACTCAGAATTTCTTAGATCAATCAAAGTAATAGGTTTACTCACTATATGATTTAATAGAGGGTGGTTCAGTTTCCAGATGAACACAGTTTCCCAGCCTTCAAGCTTTGAATTTCAAACTCCAACCTTTGGTGTTGTAGATGTTAAACAAATTTGTTTGTATTAAATTCAAGTTGCAGTTTTGTTTTATTCTTTTTTTTCACGGTTCCCTTTTTTAATGAACGAACTGAAAATATAAGATGATATAAATAGGGAGAATATACAGGCCGAAAACATGTTGTATGAGATTTTATGTACTTGAAATATTTTTTATATTTGTACCACAGATTTTATTTCCAAATAGTAGGCTGATAAGATTAGTTTGTGTGCCCCATTAATTAGTTTTGTCTTGTATATATTATCACACTTATCTTTATATAAAATAAATTCCAGGATTGTTCAACTTGATTTTCAAAAGCATATTTAGCTTTATATTACCCTGCCTTATGGTTGAAGCTTATTCATTCATATATATTTTTATAAGAGTGCAGCCTGACTTGATTTTGGGTGAGCATAACTATACATAAAACTTTGCCTTGTTTCACAAGTCTTATACTAGTACAATGCTTACCCTGTTTTTAAGGCAGAGATGTTTTAAACCTGAAATGATATTTGAATTTTGGCTGAAAGATCTCTTCTTGACAAATAGTTGTGCTAATAAATGCACGTGTTCAGATTTGTTTACATATATTAAATGTTTGCTGATTCTTGTATTTTGAATCAAAGATATTTGTATATGAATTTGAAGTGAAATTTTTTGTTTTCTTATGCATATAAACTTCAGCAGTATATATGACAAATCTTTTTATACTGGGCAAAGACATTTGAACATTTTGATTGTTGTACATATGTGTATACAGATTATGCATAAAGATGCTTATTTAAACTTTTATTATCCAATACTTCATTTATTTGTTCATTTATACTTATATTAATATTATAGTGTTCTTATGTTTATATACTTGTATTTATATATTTAAAGTTATAATTTATATTTGTATATTTATATCTTTAGTTACATCTTATAATTTATGATTATATTTTATACTTGTTTTGTATGTGTATGTTTATAATCATTTATATTGTTTTATACTTATGTTTTAGATTTCCATGTCTATGTTTAATATTAGTATGTTTGTTTATTTTTAAGCTTTCTTATTTAAAACTACAATTGTATTTTATCAAATAATAAAATATAGAATCTTAGATTTTATTGAATAAGATAGATTTTGTTATAGATAATTTTAAAAGATTCCATTTTAAATTTTCAAATCCAAAATTCCTTTACAGACCATATATAATTGATAAATAATTAAGATCTCATCAGTTTATACAATTGAAAGGCTTGTATTTAATTTAAATTAAATTAAACATTTATTAAAATATGCTGTCGAAATTCTGGGTTGTTATATTCCCCCCTTAAAAGAATTTCATCCCCGAAATTTAAACAACAGTTAATTCAAAAGCTTTTATATTAACAACCCAAACATACATATCATTCATACGATAGAAAACAATCAAACAGTTAACTCCAACAAACATCACCAGTTATCCGAACATAAATCCGGATAAGCTTTCCTAAAACTTTCGAGAGTTTCCCAGGTACAATCTTTGGGATCCTCACTCCATTGCACCTTGACGAGTTTCACCACCTTGTTCACCACCTTGACGAGTTTCACCACCTTGACGAGTTTCACCACCTTGTTCTACTTCCAGACCTTGGCTTCTGCCCTCCTTCCAATCCACTGCATACTATTTAAGTGATATCTTGTGTATTAGTTTCGACTATGGTGGTTTCGACTGGGACGAGGCGGAATCGAAGGAGTGAAATGTGACGACCCGCCTTCCTAACCCCAGAAATACGTTTCATCATTAAGAAAGAAAGGGATAGAAATAGAAAAGAATAGAAAGAAAGAATAACAACATCAGAATCTCACAGTGGAATGGAAAAAAATATAATACATCAACATAACTATTACATGGTTATACATATATCAGAGTTATACAATATTATATAACAGGACTGTCATATACATATATGTCCATACATACATCCAAAATAAAGCATACACTAACTACACAGCGGAACTACATATATAGGTACATACATCTGGTCTTCTTTCCCAAAAGCTTCTCCAGAAAATCAACACTCCCAAATACCTATCACTTGGCTACTCATAAAAATTTGAGTACCCAAGAGTTTATGAAAAACAAAATATAAACTACGGGTCAGACATGGGTTGGTATGAGTAAACAGGTTAAATTGTTTAACTTTGAAAATCATTTGAAAATAAAGGTATCACGTAAGACTCCCCACAAATAAATACGGGTGAGTTTTTACCTTACACTAACCAAAACATTTTATAGGAACTTCAATGATATTATAATAGTGTCTAGGGTTTTCAAGTAAATAGAAAATAGCCGAAATTGTTACATTCATTAAATTCCAGCTACTAGCCACGAAAGTGGGTAATACAAAACAAAACCGTAGGGTCTCGTAGGGAAAATGGGTTTCCAACAATGGTAGGACTACTAGGGTACCGCCCGTCACAGTACGGGGACTAGATCACTGTACCGAGGATCACTCCCGACCCCCTATAACACAAGGCCGGAACCATTCCTTACTGAACAGTCTCGAACAATATAACCCCGCAGTTGTGGCCAACAACTGCTCACACATCCGAAATAAAAAGGGACATCTAGACAGGGGAATATCTTGTCCTGCTTGGGCATGGCCTACCTAACCTTGCTGCATCTCCCCTGTTTTAGCCATTCCCAGTTGATGAGGCCTGAGGCTGCGATTACCTTTATTGATCATATCTTAGAATGCTCATCGTCCGCCTGACGATGTGCTAAAAGCATTCAATCCATACAAGTTCGTTCCGGGTTCGAACGAAACCGAAGGCATTATCTCGTTACACTCATTTTGGAATCACCCTCAGAGTTAACGACGATAACCCTTGCATTCTAAAATACCATCTCGATCACCATTTGATAAGTCACGACCTATCGTTTAATTTGGATCGATGTGGTTTTCGGAGAATCAAAATTGATTCTTCCGATCCCGGTCTCATCGGAATCCAAACGCCATTTTAAGGGCCAAGTTGTCTATTTAACTTAACAATTCAATTTAATATTAGAATTCACATAACAGATATAATAGATAGATCAAACACAGTTATCATAGATATCCATAATAAATCACAACATATCACAGAAAAATCATCAACAGATATAAAAGTCAATCAAACAGAATTATCAATTCATATTAAAACAGTTTGGTTTTACTTAACTAAATTATTTGCTTAAGAATTACTATTTTTATTCTGCTAAATTAAACTGATTAATTAACTTATTAATGATCAATTAGTTACTTAGTTAATCATTAATTATTAATTATTAATTTATTAGTCATCTAATCTTTAATTAATTATTTAATTACTAAACTTTTATTCATTAATTATTACTTAATTTCTCAGTTAATTAGTTGATTTTTAACTTACTTATTAAAAATTAATTACTTATTTAATTATTACAAATTACTTAATTAATCAATTATTATCAATTTAATTTATCCTATAATCCTTAATTACATCAAACTTTTACCATTTATCCTCTTCTTTTGCAAGCCTTCCTTCAAATAAATTTTCATCAAATATTAACTTATAACAACTAACGTTATCTACTTAATTAAATGTTAATCTTCGTAATCCTATATTTAAAGTACTTAGGCAAAACATTAGTGAGTGGACCCGAGACAGGCACTAATTTCACTCGAGTAAGTCTCGAGCCATCTCTCCCTTTTCCCGCGTCTCTCTCTCACTCTAACTCCTTCTTCTCCCTGATTCCCCCTTTCATCTTCTTTTTTTTAACAAGCTTCAGTTATAAATTTTAAAACTGTATCATACGAATACCTTTACGCGCGCACCAGGAAGTACCCGAAACCATAACCCTTTCGACTCGAGCAAATTCACGCGACGGCCTAGGCAGTTTAACCGGACATCCTATCGCCACCGTGCACATGCAAGTGGCTCGCCTCACTTCCGGCGACCCACTCTATCACCCACAAACCCCAAATTGACCGCTTATACGAGTACATCACACAAATCATCACGATTTGGTCAAAGGCAAAAAGTTTCCTGCAACTCGAACACGCGTCACAAACACCCACCGAAAATTCCCCACGTACGGCCATCATCCATCACCGGTGGCCAAACCCTTTTTCCCACGCCATGGCCAAACCTTCCTCGGCCTTCACCCCGAACCACAAACAACTCGATCAAGGCACGGCGACGCGAGACCAGAATTTACAGAGCACCAAAAATATGTAAATGAAACCCTACAATTGCTCCATTCCCCAAATTCTTACATTAAAAAAAATATTTAACATTTTTCCTATGTTACTACATCTTCAAACTTGCTTCATATGAAATTTCAACAATTAAAGTTAATTGAATCTACCGTAATTGAAAAAAAAGTAATTTTTGTTCATATTCAAACTGCACCATAAATATTGAACTAAAAATCATCATCTACATTTTAAAAATCCAAATTTTGTGTGTTTACTTAATATATGAGTTCAAATTAACAAATTAAAATCTTTGAGTTTACACATATTAATTGTTTCCACTGTAAACTTTGAATATACCGAGTTTGAACTTCACTGTCACCCTCAAAATTTAACTCCAGGTCATGATTTTCAGTTTTCTACGAGTATATTTATCTTAAATTCCTAAGTATAAAGTATTTGCAAAAAGAAATATTACAAATTCCCTACTGTTTATTGTTCTGTAATCAAAAGATATGGAAAACAGTTCCCAAACTATTTGCAGTGCACTGGAACATACAAATTCTTATTCAAATTATATAACAAACTCAGAATTTCTTAGATCAATCAAAGTAATAGGTTTACTCACTATATGATTTAATAGAGGGTGGTTCAGTTTCCAGATGAACACGGTTTCCCAGCCTTCAAGCTTTGAATTTCAAACTCCAACCTTTGGTGTTGTAGATGTTAAACAAATTTGTTTGTATTAAATTCAAGTTGCAGTTTTGTTTTATTCTTTTTTTTCACGGTTCCCTTTTTTAATGAACGAACTGAAAATATAAGATGATATAAATAGGGAGAATATACAGGCCGAAAACATGTTGTATGAGATTTTATGTACTTGAAATATTTTTTATATTTGTACCACAGATTTTATTTCCAAATAGTAGGCTGATAAGATTAGTTTGTGTGCCCCATTAATTAGTTTTGTCTTGTATATATTATCACACTTATCTTTATATAAAATAAATTCCAGGATTGTTCAACTTGATTTTCAAAAGCATATTTAGCTTTATATTACCCTGCCTTATGGTTGAAGCTTATTCATTCATATATATTTTTATAAGAGTGCAGCCTGACTTGATTTTGGGTGAGCATAACTATACATAAAACTTTGCCTTGTTTCACAAGTCTTATACTAGTACAATGCTTACCCTGTTTTTAAGGCAGAGATGTTTTAAACCTGAAATGATATTTGAATTTTGGCTGAAAGATCTCTTCTTGACAAATAGTTGTGCTAATAAATGCACGTGTTCAGATTTGTTTACATATATTAAATGTTTGCTGATTCTTGTATTTTGAATCAAAGATATTTGTATATGAATTTGAAGTGAAATTTTTTGTTTTCTTATGCATATAAACTTCAGCAGTATATATGACAAATCTTTTTATACTGGGCAAAGACATTTGAACATTTTGATTGTTGTACATATGTGTATACAGATTATGCATAAAGATGCTTATTTAAACTTTTATTATCCAATACTTCATTTATTTGTTCATTTATACTTATATTAATATTATAGTGTTCTTATGTTTATATACTTGTATTTATATATTTAAAGTTATAATTTATATTTGTATATTTATATCTTTAGTTACATCTTATAATTTATGATTATATTTTATACTTGTTTTGTATGTGTATGTTTATAATCATTTATATTGTTTTATACTTATGTTTTAGATTTCCATGTCTATGTTTAATATTAGTATGTTTGTTTATTTTTAAGCTTTCTTATTTAAAACTACAATTGTATTTTATCAAATAATAAAATATAGAATCTTAGATTTTATTGAATAAGATAGATTTTGTTATAGATAATTTTAAAAGATTCCATTTTAAATTTTCAAATCCAAAATTCCTTTACAGACCATATATAATTGATAAATAATTAAGATCTCATCAGTTTATACAATTGAAAGGCTTGTATTTAATTTAAATTAAATTAAACATTTATTAAAATATGCTGTCGAAATTCTGGGTTGTTATATTCCCCCCTTAAAAGAATTTCATCCCCGAAATTTAAACAACAGTTAATTCAAAAGCTTTTATATTAACAACCCAAACATACATATCATTCATACGATAGAAAACAATCAAACAGTTAACTCCAACAAACATCACCAGTTATCCGAACATAAATCCGGATAAGCTTTCCTAAAACTTTCGAGAGTTTCCCAGGTACAATCTTTGGGATCCTCACTCCATTGCACCTTGACGAGTTTCACCACCTTGTTCACCACCTTGACGAGTTTCACCACCTTGACGAGTTTCACCACCTTGTTCTACTTCCAGACCTTGGCTTCTGCCCTCCTTCCAATCCACTGCATACTATTTAAGTGATATCTTGTGTATTAGTTTCGACTATGGTGGTTTCGACTGGGACGAGGCGGAATCGAAGGAGTGAAATGTGACGACCCGCCTTCCTAACCCCAGAAATACGTTTCATCATTAAGAAAGAAAGGGATAGAAATAGAAAAGAATAGAAAGAAAGAATAACAACATCAGAATCTCACAGTGGAATGGAAAAAAATATAATACATCAACATAACTATTACATGGTTATACATATATCAGAGTTATACAATATTATATAACAGGACTGTCATATACATATATGTCCATACATACATCCAAAATAAAGCATACACTAACTACACAGCGGAACTACATATATAGGTACATACATATGGTCTTCTTTCCCAAAAGCTTCTCCAGAAAATCAACACTCCCAAATACCTATCACTTGGCTACTCATAAAAATTTGAGTACCCAAGAGTTTATGAAAAACAAAATATAAACTACGGGTCAGACATGGGTTGGTATGAGTAAACGGGTTAAATTGTTTAACTTTGAAAATCATTTGAAAATAAAGGTATCACGTAAGACTCCCCACAAATAAATACGGGTGAGTTTTTACCTTACACTAACCAAAACATTTTATAGGAACTTCAATGATATTATAATAGTGTCTAGGGTTTTCAAGTAAATAGAAAATAGCCGAAATTGTTACATTCATTAAATTCCAGCTACTAGCCACGAAAGTGGGTAATACAAAACAAAACCGTAGGGTCTCGTAGGGAAAATGGGTTTCCAACAATGGTAGGACTACTAGGGTACCGCCCGTCACAGTACGGGGACTAGATCACTGTACCGAGGATCACTCCCGACCCCCTATAACACAAGGCCGGAACCATTCCTTACTGAACAGTCTCGAACAATATAACCCCGCAGTTGTGGCCAACAACTGCTCACACATCCGAAATAAAAAGGGACATCTAGACAGGGGAATATCTTGTCCTGCTTGGGCATGGCCTACCTAACCTTGCTGCATCTCCCCTGTTTTAGCCATTCCCAGTTGATGAGGCCTGAGGCTGCGATTACCTTTATTGATCATATCTTAGAATGCTCATCGTCCGCCTGACGATGTGCTAAAAGCATTCAATCCATACAAGTTCGTTCCGGGTTCGAACGAAACCGAAGGCATTATCTCGTTACACTCATTTTGGAATCACCCTCAGAGTTAACGACGATAACCCTTGCATTCTAAAATACCATCTCGATCACCATTTGATAAGTCACGACCTATCGTTTAATTTGGATCGATGTGGTTTTCGGAGAATCAAAATTGATTCTTCCGATCCCGGTCTCATCGGAATCCAAACGCCATTTTAAGGGCCAAGTTGTCTATTTAACTTAACAATTCAATTTAATATTAGAATTCACATAACAGATATAATAGATAGATCAAACACAGTTATCATAGATATCCATAATAAATCACAACATATCACAGAAAAATCATCAACAGATATAAAAGTCAATCAAACAGAATTATCAATTCATATTAAAACAGTTTGGTTTTACTTAACTAAATTATTTGCTTAAGAATTACTATTTTTATTCTGCTAAATTAATTACTGATTAATTAACTTATTAATGATCAATTAGTTACTTAGTTAATCATTAATTATTAATTATTAATTTATTAGTCATCTAATCTTTAATTAATTATTTAATTACTAAACTTTTATTCATTAATTATTACTTAATTTCTCAGTTAATTAGTTGATTTTTAACTTACTTATTAAAAATTAATTACTTATTTAATTATTACAAATTACTTAATTAATCAATTATTATCAATTTAATTTATCCTATAATCCTTAATTACATCAAACTTTTACCATTTATCCTCTTCTTTTGCAAGCCTTCCTTCAAATAAATTTTCATCAAATATTAACTTATAACAACTAACGTTATCTACTTAATTAAATGTTAATCTTCGTAATCCTATATTTAAAGTACTTAGGCAAAACATTAGTGAGTGGACCCGAGACAGGCACTAATTTCACTCGAGTAAGTCTCGAGCCATCTCTCCCTTTTCCCGCGTCTCTCTCTCTCTCTCTCACTCTAACTCCTTCTTCTCCCTGATTCCCCCTTTCATCTTTTTTTTTAACAAGCTTCAGTTATAAATTTTAAAACCGTATCATACGAATACCTTTACGCGCGCACCAGGAAGTACCCGAAGCCATAACCCTTTCGACTCGAGCAAATTCACGCGACGGCCACGGCAATTTAACCGGACATCCTATCGCCACCGTGCATGTGCACGGTGGCTCGCCTCACTTCCGACGGCCCACTTTATCACCCACAAACCCCAAATTGACCGCTCATACGAATACATCACATAAATCATCACGATTTGGTCGAAGGCAAAAGGTTGCCTGTAACTCGAACACGCATCACAAACACCCACCGAAAATTACCCACGTACGGCCACCATCCATCACCGGAGGCTAAACCCTTTTTCCCACGCCATGGCCAGACCTTCCTCGCCTTCACCCCGAACCACAAACAACTCGATCAAGGCACGGCGACGCGAGACCAGAATTTACAGAGCACCAAAAACATGTAAATGAAACCCTACAATTTCTCCATTCCCCAAATTCTTACATTAAAAAAAATATTTAACATTTTTCCTATGTTACTACATCTTCAAACTTGCTTCATATGAAATTTCAACAATTAAAGTTAATTGAATCTACCATAATCGAAAAAAAAGTATTTTTTGTTCATATTCAAACTTCACCATAAATATTGAACTAAAAATCATCATCTTCATTTTAAAAATCCTAATTTTGTGTGTTTACTTAATATATGAGTTCAAATTAACAAATTAAAATCTTTGATTCTACACATATTAATTGTTTCCACTGTAAACTTTGAATATACCGAGTTTGAACTTCATTGTCACCTTCAAAACTTAACTCCCGGTCATGATTTTCAGTTTTCTACAAGTATATTTATCTTAAATTCCTAAGTATAAAGTATTTGCAAAAAGAAATATTACAAATTCCCTACCGTTTATTGTTCTGTAATCAAAAGATATAGAAAACAGTTCCCAAACTATTTGTAGTGCACTGGAACATACAAATTCTTATTCAAACTATATAACAAACTCAGAATTTCTTAGATCAATCAAAGTAATAGGTTTACTCACTATACGATTTAACAGAGGGTAGTTCAGTTTCCGGATGAACACAGTTTCCCAGCCTTCAAGCTTTGAATTTCAAATTCCAACCTTTGATGTTGTAGATGTTAAACAAATTTGTTTGTATTAAATTCAAGTTGCAGTTTTGTTTTACTCTTTTTTTTTCACGGTTCCCTTTTTTAATGAAAGAACTGAAAATATAAGATGATATAAATAGGGAGAATATACATGCCGAAAACATGTTGTATGAGATTTTTATGTACTTGAAATATTTTTTATATTTGTACCAGAGATTTTATTTCCAAATAGTAGGCTGATAAGATTAGTTTGTGTGCCCCATTAATTAGTTTTGTCTTGTATATATTATCACACTTATCTTTATATAAAAAATTCTAGGATTGTTCAACTTGATTTTCAAAAGCATATTTAGCTTTATATTACCCTGCCTTATGGTTGAAGCTTATTCATTCATATATATTTTTAAAAGAGTGCTGCCTGACTTGATTTTGGGTGAGCATAACTATACATAAAACTTTGTCTTGTTTCACAAGTCTTATACTAGTATAATGCTTACCCTGTTTTTAAGGAAGAGATGTTTTAAACCTGAAATGATATTTGAATTTCGGCTGAAAGATCTCTTCTTGACAAATAGTTGTGCTAATAAATGCATGTGTTCAGATTTGTTTACATATATTAAATGTTTGCTGATTCTTGTATTTTGAATCAAAGATATTTGTATATGAATTTGAAGTGAAATTTTTTGTTTTCTTATGCATATAAACTTCAGCAGTATATATGACAAATCTTTTTGTACTGGGCAAAGACATTTGAACATTTTGATTGTTGTACATATGTGTATACAGATTATGCATAAAGATATTTATTTAAACTTTTATTATCCAATACTTCATTTATTTGTTCATTTATACTTATATTAATATTATAGTGTTCTTATGTTTATATACTTGTATTTATATATTTAAAGTTGTAATTTATATTTGTATATTCATATCTTTAGTTACATCTTATAATTTATGATTATGTTTTATACTTGTTTTGTATGTGTATGTTTATAACCATTTATATTGTTTTGTACTTATGTTTTAGATTTCCATGTCTATGTTTAATATTACTATGTTTGTTTATTTTTAAGCTTTCTTATTTTAGAACTACAATTGTATTCATATGTATATTATCAAATAATAAAATATAGAATCTTAGATTTTATTGAATAAGAGAGATTTTGTTATAGATAATTTTAAAAGATTCCATTTTAAATTTTCAAATCCAAAATTCCTTTACAGACCATATATAACTGATAAATAATTAAGATCTCATCAGTTTATACAATTGAAAAGCTTGCATTTAATTTAAATTAAATTAAACATTTATTAAAATATGCTATCAAAATTCCGGGTTGTTGCACGAAAGGTCCTTAATAATAGAGGCAGAATGCCTTTTTTTGATTTAAAGGCTGAATTATAGAAACTTTTAGTAATTACTTTCTAACTTGCCTATTTGTAAACTACTGATTGGTTGTCATAAAAACTTTTCAAATACTTTCTATAAAATTGTCACATTTATATCAGATTAAACTTTTAAAAATGCAACGTTTCGGCCCTTCCACATACTAAAGCCAATTATTTTAGAAAAGTCCTTTTCAAATAATTTACTTTCCTCAGTAAATTAATTAGAAAAAATTCCCAAAAATAACAGAAATTCAATTTCATCATGTAGTCAAACATATTAAAAATTTAGATCCACTTTCTCCTTGAAATATTAGAAATAAGTTTAAAACCCAATCATATCATATTTTCCATTAAAAATTCATAATAAAATTCCATAGCTTGGAAAATTCTGAAAATTATAACCCATCTCTAAATCATGTTTTACTTAACATAAAAATTTCCATAGCAATCTGAAGTCATATATTCTCAGTTTTACATCAAAACCGTATTAATTCTTATGTGTACGACTTAAAATAAATCCACATAATATAACCCAAACATATCATCATCTATTTTATCATAAAAATAAATTTAAATCATAAATCCGAAACCAATCAATCATAGAATAAAAATGCGGATGGTATGAGATTATTATTCAACTTAAACTTGATAAGGAATTTGAGATTTGTTGTTGGTTAATCCTCCCCAACTTTTGATCCTTAGCTTTAGATTATAATTCCTCTTTCCCTTCTTGATAATAGTCAG
This sequence comes from Allium cepa, assembly GCA_030765085.1. Classification (NCBI taxonomy): domain Eukaryota; kingdom Viridiplantae; phylum Streptophyta; class Magnoliopsida; order Asparagales; family Amaryllidaceae; genus Allium; species Allium cepa. The sequence goes on along the minus strand of CM060942.1, from coordinate 209,584,967 downwards.
TTATCTTAGGGTTATTTGCGCTTGTTTTGATTTGAGAAATAAAATGAACGTGAATGGACAAAGAGGTGGAGTGTATAGCCGTGTAATATAAAATGGATTTTTACTAATATTCCCATATGTAAGTTAATTTACCTTTAAACCAATTTAAAGACCATTTACTTTGTTAATAATCACGGCCCTATTATGTGATTTATTCAAATATCAATCTCCTTATCCTCATTATTCTATTTAACTTATCTAATTAAATCTTCTAAATAATTTTATCAAAAATTAGGGATGTTGCAGGCACCCACCTTAAAGAATTCCATCCTTAAAATTCGAAAAGGACTAAATACTAGACATAGCAATCATCTGTAACAACACCTAACAACCATACTAGTCTAGCTGACTAGCAACTATCTATATGAATCTAATATAGACATACCCTCAAAGAAGATCATGATAAGTATCTCTAATCCTGTCCTCTGTCTTCCAAGTACAGTCCTTCTTGTTGTCGCTCTATTGAACTTTCACCAACCTGATTGTCTTGTTCTTTAATCTTTTCTCATCTCTAGCTACAATTGAACTGGTTGTCTCACGAAAGTCCAATTAGAATCTACCACCAAGTCATCCAACCCTGTCGGTGCCATAGTAGTCTCTGGATAATGCACATACTTACGAAGATGTGATACATGAAATATATTATGGACACTTGCCATTTTGCTTGGCAACTCAACTCTGTATGCGAGCTTTCCAATCCTCTCTATAATCTGTAATGGACCTGCATATCTTGGGGTTAATTTCCCTGACTTTCCAAATCGTATCAAACCCATCATAGGTGTTACCTCAACGAAAACCTTTTCTCCAACTAAGAACTCTAGGTCCTTACGCCTCTCTCCTTGATTAACTCAATCTTCTCTGATGCCTCTCTAACCAAATCTAGATCTTAGACTAATCTGTCTCCAGTCTCCAACCAACATGCTAGTGATTTGCATGGTCTTATATAAAAAGCTTCAAACAGCGTCATTCCTATACTAGTCTAGTAACCATTATTATAGGAAAACTCAAACAAATGTATGTGATCCTCCCAAGATCCACCAACGTCTAATACACAAGTTCTAAATAAATCTTCGAGTAACATATTGACTCTCTCTGTTTGCCCATCTGTTTGAGGATGACACGCAGTACTCATATTAAGCTCGGTACAAATCACTTCCTTTAGACTCTTCCAGAATTCAGTAGTGAACAAAGCACCTCTGTCACCGATTATACTACCTTGAACTCCATGCAGTCTAACTATGTTTTTCAAGAACAAATTAGCTAAAACATGTGCCATTTTGGTTCTCTTGATCAATCTATCAACTATAATCCATATACTTTCATTACCTCTATTTGATCTTAGCAACCCATCTATAAAATCCATATATATTGAATCCTATTTTCAAAATGGAATATTTAAATGCTATAGCAACCCACTTGGTTTCTGATGTTCAGCTTTTACTTGTTGACATTTTGCACACTGTCTAACCCACAAGCCAACATCCCTCTTCATGCCTTCCCAATAGAAGCTCATCTTCATATCCTGATACATCTTGGTTCCTCCAGGACGAATTATAAACATGGATCGATGGCATTCTCCAAGATTTTCTTTCCTTAAGTCCACCACATTCGAAAAACACAACCGTCCCTCCTTTCTTAGACATCCTCTATGGTCAAGGCTAAAATCCTTTGAATTATTAATCTCTGTTCCAACCTCAATTCTTCTGATCTTTTCAGCTAATACTAGATCCTCCTTTTGCTTAGAAGCAATTTTTTCAATCAATACTAGTCGAATTTCTAAACAAGACAACCTAGCGGTACTCTGGCTAGACCCGACAGTTGATCTTAACTACACACCGCAACTGACTAAAGCTTCGAAATCTTTCCACTTCACCAACATAGCTAACACCATATTCTGATATTTCCTGCTAAGAGCTTCAACCACTTTGTTACCTTTCCTGGTGTATATTCTATACCAAAATCATATGCAGCCAAAAACTCCAGCCACCTCCGTTGTCTCATATTCTACTCCTTCTAAGAGAATAAATACCATAAAGACTTATGATTGATATATAACTCAAATCTCTCCCCTAAGAGATAATGTCTCCAAATCTTCAACGTGAAGATCATAGCTGCCAACTCCAAATCATGAGAAGGACATCTAACTTCATGCGATCTAAGATGCCTAGACGCGTAGGCAATGAGTTTAACACTCTACATCAACACTGCTCCTAATCCAGTTCCATGCATCAATATACACCACCAATCCTTAGGTGCCGTCTGGAACCACTAACAAAGGTGCATTGGTCAAAAAATGCTTCAACTTAAGGAACGCCTCCTTATATTTGTCAGACTAAAAAAATCTCACTTCCTTCTTGGTTAGCTTAGTTAAGGGTGCTGCTATTCGCGAGAAATCCTTAACGAATCTCCGGTAGTAGCCAGCAAGTCCAAGAAAACTCATGATCTTAGTCATTGTCTCTGGTCTCTTCCAATTATTCATGGCTTTGATCTTATCTGGATCGACTGATGATCCTTTCTGTGAAACCATGTGACCAAGAAACTTTACCTCTTTCGTCCAGAAATTACACTTTGTAAACTTTGCCTTAAGCTGATTCTGCCTCAGCGTCTCAAGTATGACTCTAAGATGAGCTTCTTGCTCTCTCTCTCTCCTTAGAGTATACTAGAATGTCATCTATAAACACTAGTACAAACATATCTAAGTACTCTCAGAAATTCATCGAATCTACAAAGAAAGCAGGTGCATTTGTCAATCCAAATGACATCACCAACCACTCATATGAATCATATCTAGTCCGAAATGCTGTCAAAGGAATACTGTCCTCTGCCACTCTTAATTGATGAAAACCTGTCGCCAAGTCCAATTGGGAAAACACTCCGGCTACACTCAACTAATCAAATAAATCATCTATTCATGGCAATGGATACTTATTCTTAATCGTCCTTTCGTTTAACTTATGATAGTCGATGCACATTCTCAACAACCCATCTGGTTTCTTTACGAACACCGTGGCTGCTCCTCAAGGTGAACTGCTTGGTCTAATAAAATTTCTTCCTTCTAGATCCACTAGCCCTGCCTTCAATTCCTTCATTTCAGTTGGTTTCATCTTGCTAAGTAGACTACTTACAGGTTCAACTCTTGGCACAAGATCTATTCTGAACTCAACAGCACTTTTTAGGGGTAGTCCAGTGATTGGCTCAAAGACATCTGCAAACTCTTTTGCTACTTGAGCCTGACTTAACTCATTTCTTACCTCCATAGCATTAAATATATCACTAATACTCCAGTCGGTATTCTTTATTGAGAATATCACTCAGTTATGATTGTCAGGGTGTCTCAGTGATATTCCTCTATCCTGACAAAATATTCCATCCTCATACCTACCTAACCAATCCATACCCAAAATGATCCCAAAATCTACGAAATCAATAACATATAAACTACATGCAAACTTATGACCTAACAAGTCAAGTTCTAACTATCCACATCTTAAACCTAGAGTTGCATACCCTTCTATTGGATTCGCAACCTGTAAGGAAGTAACAAGGTAGGTGGGATCTAAGCACAATCTATCAACCAAACACTGAGAAATAAATGAATGTGATGCACTAGTATCAAAAAGTACTCTAACTGAAATATTCTGAATCAAAAGCGTACCTTCCATCACAATCTTTCCTCTATCTGTTGCAATAGGCCTAGCTAGACCTGTAGCAAAAAAAAATTCCTTTGTCTTCTCTCACTTGTTTTGGACACTGATTCTTGTAATGCCTAACTTAATCATAGTTGAAGTATTACACATTCTTCTTAACTGCAGCTTTATTTCCATTTCCTGATCGGCTTCATTATCAAAGCGACCTTTTTTGTCACACTCATAGCAGACTACCTTAGCCTTTGACTTCTTGGTGGTATCTCTCTTCTGGGTTCCCTTCTTCATAAAGAATTTCTTCTTCTTCCCCTGGGAACTCTGAGTTTCCACTGACTTCTTTTTAACTAAATCAACAGGTAACTCCTCATGGCGAATGGCCATCTCCACCACTATATTACAAGGATCATAGACATGGGTCACGGTCATTCTAGCAAGCTCGGGCCTCGGTCCTCGAATGAACTTCTATTTCCTTTTGATGTTAGTATCTATAATTGCATATCCATGTCTAAACAGCTCTTCGACTCAGTAGCATACTCGACTACTAACATCTCTCCTTGCACTAAATCCATAAACTTCCTCATCAGCTCAGACATGTCAAACTCAGATACAAACTTCAGCTCAAATGTCACTTAAAATCAATCCAAGTTAACTGCTCTTCCGGCACTCCGATATTAAAACTATTCCACCAATGTAGTGCTGACCCCTGTAACTGCCTAGCGGCCAACCTTCTCTTTTGTCCATCATTCAGGCCTAAATCAACAAATATAAGCTTATAATTCAACAGCCAATTCTGAACTTCTACTACACTCTCCATTCCTAAGAATGGTTTCCCACCCAAAATGGTGTTATCTCTACTTAGCAAAGCAATATTCCCAACTAGAACTAGAGGATTTTCTCCTCCTGCATTTCTAGAAACTCCAATAGCAGCTCCTTCTTGCATCAACCTGGCTAAGAACTGATACATCACCCCTATATCTACTAGTGGATTTCCAGCACCTGCATTGGTTTTAGCATTTTGGTTACTAGCATTATCTGATCAACTCGGGTTTCTCCTGGTAGTGGGTCAAGAATTTCCATTAGTTGTGGTGCTTCTCCATCGAGATTTTCTCATCCGTTTCCTGCTTCCATATCTCCTTTCTCGTAAATCTACATACAAGCTTTAGTAAGATACAGAAGAACTGTCTAAGAGAGTGGGGAATATGTACTTATATATATATATATATAACTATATATAGAAAATATAAGTACATTACTATATCATTAACCCAAACTCCAATTTTATTATCTGATTCATTGGATTATGTTTGTAAAAATCATTTAGGTTTAAGTTTCTTTTAAAGTTTCACAAACCTATGCTCTAATACCAACTTGTAACATACCCCTATCTGGAGGCCCAAAACTAACAATTACAGATATTGCGGTCATCCATAGATATTAATCCTCAGAGGCCAAATATGATGATATTAGATACATTGATACCCTAAAACACAAGGATATGGAAAAAAATTAAACAACAAAACAAATTCCATATTGCATTTCAAAATATTCCAAATTGATTACATAGTCCTACTTCGCAGAGTATGTTCGGATAACATATAATTATTATAAAATATGCCAAGAGCAGCATATGAATATGCCTCCTTGGTAGATCAGAGTATATAGATAGGCAAGAAAACAATTTGCCTTTACAAATGCACATCATAAATAATAGAACTCGAATAACATGCTTGCCTCCTACACGTCCTTGGAAACTTTATTCGTCTAAATGAACACCTAAAAACCTTAACTCTCAACCTACTCAAAATTAATTGAGTACCTGAGAGTTTAAGGGAAAAATGAGAACTTCGAGTCAGACATAAAGTTAATAATAATTTAACATCTCAAACCATTTAGTTATCTTGTGAGATCATGCCACTTAGCGGAATGGGTTTTCCCCTCACTAGTATCTTAAAACATTTATAAAACCATAAAATGTGCCTGTGCATCCATAATGTTTAAAACATAGTATTTCAAAACATTATGATGATATGCAAAACAAATAAATCAATTCTGGATTACCCATCTCCATCTTTCGAAAATTATAGTTTTTAGGTGTACAATTAACCTGTTAAACGTTAAGGACTATCTGTCCAATTACTTAGTTTTCATAGGATCATTAAGAATCTATTGGTTACTCCAATATATTATTTCTTATCCTGGTTTTCATGGGCTAATTAGGAACCTATTGGATGACTACCAATATCTTAATCTGGCTATAGTTTTCATGGGCTAACTACAAACCTACTGGCCCCTACTAGTATCAAATCATAGTTTTCATGGGCTGACTATGAACCTGTTGTCCCCCGCCAATACCATATAGCTTTCATGGACTTACTGTAAACCTATTGGACCCAACCAATATAATTAACTAGGAATTTAACATCTGTTAAGTTTTATTCATTACTTGGTGAACCTAACTGGTTATTCTGCCCTTTTCCCAAAATACAGTTATGGGTTAATAATAATGTAAATATAATTTTCAAAATCTTTATTTATGTCATGGTTATTATTTTAAATTGAAATTGGGTTTATGTTTTGAAACCATATAAACATCTCCTTCGAAACCTTTGAATAGTCTCCTTCGAAAGCAAAGACTTCTTTTCAAAACATTGTATGCATACCTTTCGAAGCCCTTATTAAACATTCTCTTTCAAAACCTATTATACCTTTCGATGGAATCAAATCATATTTTAAAATATAGAGCATCGAGATAAATAAAAGTACCCCTTTTGAAAGCATTGGGTTTACTCGTTAAAAACATCATTTGAGTCGAAATGGTTATATGCAAAAATATCTCTTTCGAAACCAACAAAAATTTGTTTGGGGAAAAATTGATGGTGTCGGAACCATCTTATCCGAAAGAATTAAAATAAATACTTTCAAGGACAGAGTCGAAACCCCTTTCGATTCCATCGCCTTCATAACCTTGAACCCTTTCGAAAGCAATTAGGAAAAAGGCTTAGTTTAAGGTAAAATAAGGGTAACCTTTCGAAAGCATTACTGGTCAATATAATCGAAAGGTAGAGCTGCGGCAATGTTTCGACAAGGTTGGAACCTACCCTTTTGAAAACAATTTAAAGGAAAAAGGTACTCCTTCGAAAGAAAATACTTTAACACAACATGACAACCTTTTCTGAAAGCTAATTATAAAACCTTTTCGAAAGCATATGTTTCGACTGTGTCGAAAGATTTAGGTAAAACTAAGTAATAATGTTAACATACGATAACAAAGCGGGGTTTCGACTCCATCGAAAGCTAACCTTTCGACACCAAGGCTTCCTCCTTCCTTCCAATCCACTACATACCATCTAAGTGATATCTTGTGTATTGGTTTCGACTATGGTAGTTTCGACTGTGCTGGTTTCGACTGGGACAAAGTGAAATCAAAGGAGTCGAAAAGTCCTTACTAATAGAGACGGAATGCCTTTTTTGATTTAAAGGCTGAATTACATCAACTTTTAGCAATTACTTTCTAACAAATTGCCTTTTTGTAAACTATCGATTGGTTGTCATAAAAAAATTTCAAAAATATTACCTTTAAAACTGTCGCATTCATATCAGATTAAAACCATTAAAAGTGCAACGTTTTAGTCCTTACATATACTTAAGCCAGTTATTTCGGAAAGGTCCTTCTTTTAAAATAATTTTACTTTCCCTAGTAAATCAATTTGGAAAAATCCCCAAAAATCATAGAAATTCAATTTCATCATGTAGTCAAACATACTAAAAATTTAGACCCAATTTCTGCCTGAAAGATTATAAATAAATTTTAAACTCGGTCATATCATATTTTCCATTAAAAATCCATAATAAAATTTACATAGCTTGGAAAATTCTCAAAATCAAAAATCATCTCTAAAATCATGTTTTACTTAACATAAAAATTTTCCATGGAAAATCTATAATAATATATTCTCGTCTTTACATCAAAATCGTGTTAATTCATATGCGTATGAATTCCAATAAATCAACATAATATATCCCATGCATATCATCATCTATTTTACCAAAAAATGAATTTAAATCATAAATCTGAAACCATACAATTATAGAATAAAAATAAAGATGGTATGAGATAATTATTCATCTTAACTTAATAAGGAACTTGAGATTTGTTGTTGATAAATCCTCCCTAGCTTTTGATCCTTAACTTTAGATTAAAATTCCTCTTTTCCTTATTGATAATGGCCGGCTCTCTTAGGGTTATTTGCATTTGTTTTAATTTAAGAAATAAAATGAACGTGAATGGAAAAAGATATAAAGTGTATTGCCATGTAATATAAAATGGCTTTTTACTAATTTTCCTATGTGTAAGTTAATTAACCTTTAAACCAATTTAAAGCCCATTTACTTTGTTACTAAGCATGGCCCTATTATGTAATTTATTCAAATCTCAATTTCTTTATCCTCATTATTCTATTTAATTTATCTAATTAAATCTTTTGAATAATGTTATCAAAAATTACGGATATTACAAAACCTTTCAGTGGTTGTGTGCGGCGTGATCTTACAAGATACCTTTGATTTTAAAGGATTTACAAGTTATAATAAATAAAATTCCATGTGATTTGAGTTTCTCACACTGGTTTTACTTGGCTTACCCAGGCATTGTTTTTTTATAATGCTTGGGTCAGACCGAGCATGTTTTTTAGGTTAGCTTTGGATGCATTGGAGCTCAGCAGATGAGCTAGATTCCAAGATGTATCTACGTATTTCTCTATGTTCTACTGCATGGCTTTGTGGTACTTATTATAAATTGTAAGGACACATGTTAACTATCTAGGTAGATGATAAACTAAAACTATGATGGGTGTGTATATATAAAAGATTTTTTGTAAATATCATTGTTATATTATACATTAGTCGTTGCGATGTGAGATTCTATGTTGTTAGTTTCTTCTTGTCTTCTTTCTTTTTCTTTCCCCTAACCATCTGTCTTTCTGATACTTGGTTGTCTGGCATGTGAATACCATGGATGTATTAGAGTCAAATTCTGAGGGTCGAAAAAGCAGGTTGTAACATAGTGATTCCTAGTTGGTAGTTCGTCAAGTGAAGGAACATCAGGCTAAGGGCGTGAGACTTGCTCCTTACTTAACAGAGGTACTGAAACTATTAGATGATATAGAGCATTACACAATTACGCATATCCCTAGAGTAAAGAATGCAAAGGCTGATTCGTTGGCTAAGCTGGCAGGTTCTGGGGAAGCAAAATGATAGGTTTGGTTTTAGAGGAAATTTTGATAGCTTCGAGTAGCGACTAGATGGATGCCGGACGGAATTAAGAGACCGTGGATGAAGAGGGGTCATGGATGACTCCAATCAAAGATTATTCTCTCAAGGGGATTCTATTGAGAAAGAAAAATGAATGGCACAAACTTCTTCGAAAAGCACCATGGTTCGTGATGCAAGAAGGAATACTTTATAAAAGAGGATTCTAAACCCTATGATTCGGTGTGCAAGCAAGGATGAGGCTAGGAAAATCCTCATGGAAAGCCATGGGGGTAGTTGTGGTGACCACACTATAAGGAAGACATTAATGAAGAAGGTAATTCACTAAAGATATTTCTGTCCAACAATAAATCGATATGCAGTTGATTATACTAAGCGGTCTGACTATTGCTAGAAGTTAGCGAAGGTACCTAGAGGCCGATCAACAGAGCTTACGTAAATAGTTAGCCTGTAGTCATTTGCAGTTTTGGAAATTGATGTAATCAGTATGCCACCGATAGCAAAGGAGGGGTTAAGTATGCGAAAGTTGCAGTGGATTACTTCACAAAGTGAGCTGAAGCAGAATTTCTAACCGCAATCACAACAAAAAAAGCGATCAACTTTGTGATGAAAATCATCATCTATAGGTCCGGAGTACCTTAAAAAATTATGAAAGATAATGGAGCTCTTTTCAAATGTAATGAGTTCAAAGATTTCTAAAACCGGTAAAAGATTGAGAAAAGTTTTTCGACGGTAGCACACCCACTTTGGGAAAAAGGTTATCTATAACACAATGCAAAATAGATTTTAAGGCTATGTATACATTAGAGAGGGTCAAGTGTGTATTTTAGTTATTTAAAACTTACTTATGAATTTAAATCCCTGTCTACTCAAATTACAAACAAAAATAAGTAACCATAGAATAAGTAAGTGGTAAAGTAAAATGAAGTGAAGTAAATAACACCAGAAATTTTTATACTGGTTTAGATTTGCAATACTACATTCTGTCGTACACTGCATCATATGCTTACTTTCCATGAGTGGCAAGAATACCTTTACAATCTTGATTTCATGGGTTAAAAGTTGCACCCACTAGATTTCACACGCTATAAGAACACCATCTTCTCTTTACAACCAACCGTAGAGTATGGCAACTAACTGTATCTTCAATATAGATTCTCATAGATATAGTACAATGATCCTATAGATCTCTAACATCAATATATCTTTGAGTTCTTTGACGAATATGATGAAATCAGAGAGAGAATGATATGGTCTCAAGTGCAAATTCTTTGATATTTTGTGGTTCCACTACACAAAAAAGCTTGCCACGGCTATGGGCCGTGGCGAAATGATTTTGCCATGGCCCGAAGTCATGGTAAAATTGGCGGCAGCTAATATATAGCCAGGCTCTAAGCCATGGCTAATTTATATTAAGCCATAGCTTAGAGCCATTGTAACGACCCGGAATTTTAGGTCGCTGGATTTGAACATTTTATTCATTTTAAATGTTGAATATGGATTATAATTTGAATTTTTAAATAAAAGAATTTGGTTAAATTAGTAAAATTTGTTTAATTTCAAATATGGCAATTAAATTAAAATTTGAATAATATTAATTTTATATTAGGATTGGGATAATTGGTAATTCGGAGTGTAAATAGATATAAAATTTGATTTTAAATTTTATTTTGAGTCTAATTGGATTTGAATTATAATATAGGATTGTTGGATGGAATTAAAAGTCGATAGACTAAATTTGTAATTTTATATTAATCTAATAATGGATTTCGTATTATAAAAATGCAAATAATCAGATTTTGGGTCCGGAATGAGTCAAAATAATTTCTAATGTGATTTATAAATTTTATATGATTTATTATTAAGGTAATACAATTTTAAAGGTGAAATTTTAAGCGGTTTCGACAATTCTGAAAATCGCTCGATTTAATAGACAAGTTAAAATAGCCTTCTGGGGCACAGTCTCGGAATTAGACGAAACCAGTTCCATTGGATCCATAATAGTTAGTTGTTATCGGGTTTCAATTTTTGTAGCAATCAGAGTTGTCGTTTGACCGTGGCAGCTCGAAACGCTTAGAAATCGATTTAACCGATTTAATTTTAAATTGATCGTTTAATTTTGTAACTCGCACGTATGATCGAATTAGCTTACGAAACCTGTTCCATTGTGTCCGAGACGCAGAAAAACCCTAGATTTTTCTAAACCCTAGATTTTTTTCGTTCAGGCCATCGTTTCTTTTTCTTTAATGGCCGATAATCATTTCATTTCCCCTCCAAAAATCTCTCAATCCATGCTTTGATTTAAAAAACTTTCTAAACGAAAGTTGTAGATCGTGAAGGGATCTACAGATCCAACGGTAGTGATGTGGTTTCGTGGGTTGGATAAGGGGCTACGGCGATTTGAATGTTGCTCGTTCATGGGTGGATCTCGAGGCGTAGGGGCCGCCGCGTTCATCCAGGCTCTGGCCGATGCTAGAGGGGGCGATGGGCTTTCATTTGGGGGTAATGGATTGTGGTGTAGTGGAGTATAGGGGAAGCGACACGCAACCCTAAGAAGCGACGTTGGGTTCGAAATTTTTGGAGCAGCGTACGAGAGAGAGGGAGAAGAAGATGCTTAGGGATGGCCTTAATTTCTTTTGCTAAACAAACGGCCTGATGTGGTTTGGGTAAAAGTATATTAAAATAAAAAGAAAACTTGTTTTCAAATTGATATTCAAACTTTAAAATTTAATATCTCACGCGTTTGTAATCAGATTTCAACGAAATTCACGGCGCCGGGATCGCAGTGACGAGTACTACGCAATGGTGCAGTTCTGGAATCATTCCGGGCAAGTAAAAATTTGAGTTAAATCGAACGTCGTTCGGTTTAATTTAAATTTCGAACGCTCGCTGAAACTCAAGGTGAGTTTAAGTCACTCACATCTGGATGCTAGCTAATTTAAATAGTTAATATTTAAATATATGTGTGATTGGTTGAATATAAATGTTGTTATCAGTCTGGATTGATATATATAATTTTTGTGCTAATATTTGTGGATGCAGGGAAAAACAGGTTGGAGGGATCCAACTGATTCCTCACAATGTAGGAATTATTATGTATCTTGTTTATATTCTAAGATAACTAAATTTTTGAATTCAGTTATTTAGTGAGATAATTTGATGAATAAAACCTATAATATTAAAAATAAATAAAATGAATTGAGTTTTAAAGGAAATAAAATGAATTGTTGAATAAAGAATTTAAAGGAATAAAATTTGTAATTTGGTTTGGATGAAGATTGAAAAATTTTAAATTTGGAAATATAAATAAAGTGGGAAATTTATCAGTTGATAAATGTGGAAGTATAAATTTCTGGTGAGATATCCTATAAGGAGTTATAAATTGTTAAAAATAACGATGGGTTATTTATTTGATAATGAATAGCGTTTGCCTGGGAATTTAATATGTTTTCAATGAAGCTTTCCAAAATATAAGTTAGCAGTTTAAATGTATATAAAATATTTTGAAATACTATTTTAACCCATTGGAATTTAAGTAGGTATTCATTTAAGTGATTTCTTAAGCTCAATTTTAAATAAATAAATCTATAAAAGTTTATTTAAAAATATTCTAAACCTATATTTTGGAAGTAAATTTCCGGGAATGGAAAAGGTGTTAAACTTCAAAAGGAGTTTATTTTTAAGCATGGAAAGGAAATTTACGTTATTTAAACATAAATTTAGGGTTAAAATTAATTGGGCAGGATTTATAAGAAAAGTTCTTTGGGGTGTTTGAATGGAAGTGTGTTTTCCCTGGGAAACCAAGTTTGTGTTTTAACAGATTTTATTTAAGAACAAGTTAAAGTTTAAACTTGATTAAAAGAGTATTTTTGAAATTATTATTTTTAAGTAACTAATTAGTAAATTTGCAATAGTAATTTTTTACGAATACATTAGAAATTCTTTTTACAAATGGATTTATTTAAAGCCTAGTTTTGAATAAAGTTATTTGAAATTATTATTAGTCCCTTTAAAATCTACTTTTAAATTTAATTTAACTAAACCTTTATGTAAAATCAAGTTTATGTCTTAATAAATAGTTTTACTTCACATATTTTAAATTTGTATATTGAGTAAATAACCAGAAGTAAATTTACATATTTTAAATTATTTCAGTATAAAATGTTTTAACTGTTTTAAATCTAAATGTTTTGAACTTGGTTATTTCCAATGGGATTAAATGGTAAAGGATTTACCTTGTAAAGGAAGAACTTTGGGAAATTGTTTTCAAATGAGTTTTGAAAATTTGGAAATATATCTTTTAAAGATATTAGAGGAAAATAAATAATGTGGAAATTATTTATTGTGTGATGCATGTTGTGAATATTAATTGATAGTTAAATCACCGACTATCAATATTGGACAAATGCGTTGATCGTTTCGAAGAGACCGAGATTTATTTCTCGAAAACCACTTCGATCCGGTTTGTACGTTTCGTCGAAAAATGTGTTCGGAGTCGAAGATGGAGCAGTGAAGTGCAAGGGCTAGTCGCTACTAATCCTGAGGATATTTCCAAAATGGATGTAGTAGGAGTAGTGCCTTCGGTTCCGTTCGAACCCGGGACTGATTTGTATGGATGAATGCTTTCGGAACATCGTCAGGTGGGCGATGGAAATTCTAAGTGAAACGTTCTAAAAGGTAACGCTTAGCCTCATGCCTCATCAAATGGGAATGACTGAAAATTAGGGGATATGCAGCAAGGCTTCGTGGGTAGCCCCCACTTGAGAGTAAGGTCATCCCTGTTTCGATGTCCCTTTTTATTTCGGCTTAGTGGGCGGTTGCTGATCCCAACCGCGGGGTGATCTTATTCGAAACTGTCCAGTAAGGGATGGGTCCGGCCTTATGTTATAGGGGATCGGGCGTGGTCCTCGGTACGGTAATCTAGGCCCCATACTGTGACAGGTGGTACCCCGGTGCCTAGTCATTGATGGAAATCCATTCTCCCTACGAGCCTTGTACGAGATTTGTTTGTATTACCTACTATGTGGCTAGTAGCTGGAATTTAATTGATGTAACAATTTCGGCTATTTTATAAGTATTTGGTATAGACCCTATTATAATATCAGAGGATTTCTATAAAAAGCACTTTAGCTATCGTAAGGGAAAAAACCGACATTTTTATTTGTGGAGTGGTCTTACTATATGCTTTTGTTTTCAAAGAATTTTTGAAATTTTAATAATCAATTTGGATGTATTATTATCAGCTGGTATTCCAGACTGACTCGGGTGTTATTTCATTATAATGCTCGGGTCAGACCGAGTATTATTTGTGCAGGACAGGATGCTATGGAGCAGGAGAGGAGCTGGAGTCCGAGACGTATTACCCGTATTTATATATATATATATATATATATATATATATATATATATATATATATATATATATATCCGCTGCTATGATTGTATGGTAATGTCTCATTGGTAAATATTGTTGTTTGAGATACTCTGATGATATGATGTATAAAACAGATATAGTTTCATTTTGTGTAAAAATTTATTATTTACTATCATATTTTACTCTGCCGCGACTGTGAGATTCTGAAATTGTTTAGTTTCTTCTTCTATCTCTTCTTCTTTAAACCCAATGGTTCATATTTCTGTTCCACTTAAGTAAATTGATGTAGAATAGTGTTGACTCAAGGGGGACGGATTTGCGGGCTGTTACACTTGGTATTAGAGCTTAGGTTGGCGACAACCTAGGCTTTGGTGGGGAAATTACTCATTAAATAGAGTCAGAAGTACTCTATAATGAGCTGAGAGTAATAATAGCTATGAGAGCGTAATTATTAGTGAATATAAAATTGTTTTTGTACTGTGTTGGCTTATCGGTTGAGTGTTTATGAATTCTGGTCGGTGCGGGAAGTACAACCATATCAATAGGGGTTTCCAAGCTCTTAAACAAGATAAACCGACATAGTATTTTTTTTAAAGTGGGTAAATGAAATAATTTTGCCCAAAATTATATTTTGATATAAAAGGAATAATTTTTCTAAAATCATTATCATATATTTGGATGATTGGTTGTTGATACTATAATTAAATAGAATCTAAAATTTGAAATGGTTATAATCTAATAAAATTCTATGAGTATAAGGTATACAAAAGAAGAATAACTAAATTTAAATTAAACCAGAATTTAAATTCCGAGGATTTGGGAAAAAAGATTTTAAATGTATTGAAAACAAAGGTTTGGGAAATTTAAAATCTTGGAAATGTTTGAAATGTTTGCTAAGGTGATTAGAGGTAATAATGGAATATTATTTTGGAAAGAATTTTTGAATGAAAACTGTTTTGAAATGAATTTGGAAAAGTAAGAAAGCACTGAACTCACTTCAGTCGCTGGAAAATAGTCCTGATGATGCTGGCCACATCATTAGAATTCATTTTCGAGTTTCTAAAGTGATGGATTGCTACCAAGGTGGTTGGTTATGATATTGTTTGGACTTGTTAGGCGTAATAATTGTTTTGAAAATTTCAAAATGAGCTATTGTCTTGGTACAACCAAGTTGTTTTGGAAATTCGGAGATTTGACTTGGTAAATCAAATAGGTATGAGTAGATTATTATTATTTCAAAATGGTTTTGAAATAAAACCAGGTAATCAAATTCTGGGAAATTCTGTTTAAATAATGTGTAAAATTAAAATGAATCAACTATTGAACTTATTAAGTGAAGTTGATATTAATAAGGAAGAAATGAAAGTTTTAATCTTGGAATTAAAAATTGACTTTAGTAAATTGGAAGTGAATGAAGTATGATGAAGTGAATAGAAAATTTGAATTTAACTTGGATAAGTTAAATTAATTGGACTTAGAATTAAATTGATTTGGATTAAATTAAAATGTAAAATGACTTTGCATTTGTGGGTCATTGTGTAAGGAATTGTATCCATGAGCTATTAAGTGTTATGCTTATGGTTAGGAATTGTAGATTTAAAATTTGCAAAGGATTAAGGTGAGGAAAAATTTGTATCCTTAAGAATTCAGTGATACACATATATATAAATTTGGAATTGTGATTATAAGGTGTAAATGGATTAAAATGAGCAATATAAACCTTGAAGTAAATAATTTGGTGAACTTATAAATAGAAAATGAAATTATAATCACAATTGGGAAATAGTTGAATGGTATGGTGAATTCAAACCTAATCTCAAATGAAATGTGAATCAAAATAAGGTGAAGAAATTATAAAATATAAAAGATGTAAATGAACTTAAGATAGTAAATAAGTTTTGAACTTGTATATAGAGAATTAAACTGAATTGAATTGGATTTAACTTCGATTAAATGAAATGGAGTTGAATTTGGATTGAATAAAAATCAAAATTCAGTTGTGTTACAAATAATTGTGAATAGAATTAAATTCTTATTTAAGATAGTAAAGGAAATGGTATGAATTCAAGATGGCTAAATAAATTTGGTCGAACTTGAATTAGAATTGGGAAAGAATTAAATTGAAAGGAAATTTAATTTAAAGAAGTAAGAATGATATTGTGTGAATAAAATTTTAACTCAACTAAATTCAAATGAATTATTTGAGAATGAATTTAGCGTAAGCTAAATTAAATAAAGAGAAGCTTGAAAATGAATTTTGAAAATTAAATGGAATGTGTATGGAAATGAATAGAATTTTGATATTTGGTCAAAATTTGAAAGATAAAAAAAAATCCAGTTTTGGAATGGGATTTAAATTTGGTAATAAGTATCGGAAGTGTGGAAGAATACTGGTATGGGATTTTAATAGTGATGGTTGATGGTTGAACCGTAAATAAAATCCCAGTGTGTGAAATGATTTATAGTGGCCTTATTATTAATAAAAGATTTAATTATTGAATATGAACTAGAATTTGGTGAATATACTAATTGAAATTAACATTTGATAGAATGTATAAGCTAGTTGAAATTAAAATTTGTAAATGGTTTGATTGGGTAAGAATCAATTAAAATGAAAATAAATTGACATATTATGGAATTGAAATCATTTAATAAAATGGTGAGATGGTTATAGTTAAGCTTATGAAATAGCTTTAAATGAAATTTGTTTAGATAATAAAATTGAAATGCAAGTGAAGGAATTTTAATTGATTATTGTGAAGGGACATGAATATAAGAGTTGTAAATAACTCAGAATGGAATGATAATAATATAAACTTCAGGTAGGTAATGAACCTAAAGTAAAGGTTCGGTTTTGACTTAATAATAATAATGATATGATAAATTTGTTTGGATTGTGATAAATATGAATAAAATTCCGAATGAAATAAATTGATATAAACTGAGTTGGAATAAATTTTAAAGGGATGAAAGCTTAAGGAATGGTTATTTGATTTAGGTAACATCAATTTACATTGAAATTGGTTGTTTGTTGTAAACAGAGTAAATGATTTAAATGAAACAATGAAGTTTTTTTTTTGGATAAATTGGAATAGGTTAAAATCTTGGTAAGTGGATTTGTGTATAAATATAAGTGAGTTATAATAGATATGAAAATGTATCAAATTGAAATGAAACTTTCTTGGTGAATCAATTCGAAAATTGGGTAGAGTATGAATTGAAATAGCGAAACTTGTATGTAAATCCTTTGTGTGAAATAAAATGGAATTTGGCATTAGAAAAGGAACTTTGTGCATGTTATAAAATATGGTTTGCTTATGAAACCATGCAAATTGTTGATTGGATTGTGAAATGGATATGTTTGGCTTACATTTATATTGAAAATGTAATTAAAATCTTCATATCTTTGAAAACTAATGAGTTTGTTGAGTAAGTATAAGTACGGAAGGCGTTCGATAGAGTTGGAGCGCGTATATGCGTTATATTAGCCGCTTGCTTTAAAAATTTCCTAAAAAGGTACGCCCATGCAAATATAATTAGGAAATGATATATATATATATATATATATATATATATATATATATATATATATATTGGTTTCCGACCGTGTGGGTCGATGTATATATATTTATTTGTATCATGGTATCGCGAAAGCTCCTCCGTACAAGGGAGACTCTGCCAAAATTTTCTGAAAATTTTGGGAGTTAGAAAATTTTTGGAAATTTGAAAATTTGTAATTGTCTTGGAAAGTTGTTTTTAAGATAATGTTGAAACAAAAGCTTTAGAGTATAAATAAAGCAAATGAGTTTGGATTTGGGCTAAAGGATTTTGGGAAGTGTATATAAGCTTTTAACTAAGTAAGTTTTACTATTGAGTTGGGAACACTCTTTCTACCTTAGCAAATTTCGGGGACGAAATTTTTATAAGGGAAGAGGAATGTAACGACCCGGAATTTGGGTCGCCAGATTTAAACATTTAATTCATTTTAAATGTTGAATATGGATTATAATTTGAATTTTTAAATAAAAGAATTTGGTTAAATTAGTAAAAAAAATTAATTTCAAATATGGCAATTAAATTGAAATTTGAATAATAATAATTTAATATTAGGATTAGGATAATTGGTAGTTCGGAGTGTAAATAGATATAAAATTTGGTTCTAAAATTTATTTTGAGTCTAACTGGATTTGAATCATAATATAGGATTGTTGGATGGAATTAAAAGTCGATAGACTAAATTTGGAATTTTATATTAATTTAATAATCGATTTCATATTATAAAAATGCAAATAATCAGATTTTGGGTCCAGAATGAGTCAAAATAATTTTTAATGTGATTTATAAATTTTATATGATTTACTATTAAGGTAATAAAATTTTAAAGGTGAAATTATAAGCGGTTTCGACAATTTTGAAAATCACTCGATTTAATAGACGAGTTAAAATAGCTTTCCAGGGCACAGTCTCGGAATTAGACGAAACTAGTTCCATTGGATCCGTAATAGTTAGTTATTATCGGATTTCAATTTTCGTAGCAATCAGAGTTGTTGTTTGACTGTGGCAGCTCGAAACGCTTAGAAATCGATTTAATCGATTTAATTTTAAATTGATCGTTTAATTCCGTAACTCGCACGTATGACCGAATTAGCTTACGAAACCCATTCCATTGTGTCCGGGACGTGGAAAAACCCTAGGAACGCTTGTTGGTACGTGAGAATTGGAGATCGTTTGCATTGGTCGCTAAAATTTGAAGAATAAGATTAAAATAATATTAAACAATTATATATATTCATATTTATTCTTGAACACTAGATTTTTTTTCGTTCAGGCCGTCGTTACTTTTTCTTTAATGGCTGATAATCAATTCGTTTCCCCTCCAAAAATATCTCAATCCATGCTTTGATTTAAAAAACTTTCTAAAATAAAGTTGTAGATCGTAACGGGATCTACAGATCCAACGGTGGTGATGTGGTTTCGTGGGTTGGATAAGGGGCTACGGCGATTTGAATGTTGCTCCTTCGTGGGTGGATCTCGAGGCGTAGGGGCCGCCGCGTTCAACTAGGCTCTGGCCGATGCTAGAGGGGGCGATGGGCTTTCATTTGGGGGTAATGGATCGTGGTGTAGTGGAGTATAGGGGAAGCGGCACGCAACCCTAAGAAGCAACGTTGGGTTCGAAATTTTTGGAGCAGTGTAACAACCCGAAATTTTCGAACCCGAAAATTCCAGATAGTTATGAAAAAGAAGAAAGAGATAGAAGAAGAAGAACAGAAACACCAAACATCTCATATTCGCAGCGGATAAAATATAATAATAAATAATAATAGTTTACAGAAGAATACTATATCTGCCAATTACATTTGAATACATCACAGTCACATATATACAGACATTGCATGTGACGCCCCACTCCGAGAGCCTCGTTAACAAAGAGTATTACATAGATAATACTGTCGGCTAACGCGGACAATAGAGTATAATGGAAGCGACCATGTGCAATCTTACCTTAACTATTCACTAAATACGTCGAAAAGTAGAAACACATTAAAATTCGACCTATTCAATAAATATTTAAAGCAAAACTACAATGGCTATAGGATCTATCAGAAGAAAATATAACAACTCAAATGTAATATACATCACAGAACAGTCGATCATAATATACACATACACAGATACATAACAGAGTATACAAAATAATACATGTCAAGTGGTACAGGAGACCACAATATACATACGAGACGAAAGAGTATAAATCAGAGTTACAACAGATAAGGACTACAAAAGACGCTATAACAAAAAGAAGCTAGCGAATAGTCCATGCGGAAGCAAAATAGGCTAAGTCCAAAAGCACCTAACCTAAAACATCTCGGTCTGACCCGAGTATAAAATACACGGATCAGTCTAGATAACAAATCAGTTAGATAAACTGAACAACAATAAACCTGCAAGGTTACAAAGCATAATAGATATCTCTAAAAGAGATAACACAATCATCTAACGAAAGATGAATCATATAGATCAAGCCTCATATCATCGGTAACATATAGAAACAAAGGATAAGAATATCCCAAGGCAAGCCATAAAGGCAAACAACAAATACCAATAAATACGAGTTCCACAAGGTAAACGCTATATTTCGTGTGGCTCTAAAGAACCATTACAGAAAAGCAATACCTAGGGAATATACATATAAATGAAGCATCATGAGCGGTGGTGAAGAAACCACTCCGTTATCTCTTGAGCGGTGGTAAAGAAACCACTCCAATATCTCTTGAGCGGTGGTGAAGAAACCACTCCAATATCTCTTGAGCGGTGGTGAAGAAACCACTCCGAAAGCAATACTAAAGGCAACCGACAACCCCAAATATCTTTCGAGTCGGGGCAAAGGACCAACTCCAAAAGCGATATTTAAAGGAAACAAGCCAAAGGAGACAGTCCGAAGACACTATCCCAAAGGCAGCATGTGTCACAAACTCCCAGAGAGGAATCCGAAAAGTGGTAACGTGAGTCCCATAACCACCCGTTCGCACTAAACGGTTTACTATCCGTTAGTTTATTTCACACTCAAAGCAGTACAAATTTATCTCATATCATCGATAAACCAAACCCGAAGGTCAAAACGATCAATCGAATAGGTCGAGGATTAATCAGAAGGATAAACGCACAGATTCGTGGTCCGTGTTTTGCCCAACCATTTAATCACCCTTCCACTTCGTTCGAAGTGCGAAAGTGTGTGTTTTAAATAGAATTTATAAATTAGAGAAACGAGCTTTTAAATGCGATTTGAGAAATTATTTATAAAAACCCGTGGATTAAAATTAAAAAGGAACCATCAAAGTCAAAACAATTGATAATCATACATGGGATCATCATGAATCGATTCAAATTGGAAATTCATTCCCAAAAGGCAAAGTGGGCTGAAACAGCAGGTTCAGTCGACTGAACAGAGTTTTCAGTCGACTGACCCTATACCTGGAAATTTTCCAGGTTTAGGAAACTTTCTGTTTCCAGGTTCAGTCGACTGAACAGAGTTTTCAGTCGACTGAATCATGCCTGGAGACTTTCGGGTTCCAAGTTCAGTCGACTGAACAGAGTTTTTAGTCGACTGAATCACGCCTGGGCTGTTTTTCAGCCTTATTAAAATGAAGAGCAAACTCTTCCAAAATGCAATCGGACGAACATTGGCTCTAAGGGGTTATGCCAATCGACAACCCGGCCCTATATGTTCCTCGATGCATCACCAAAACATGATCAAAACATCAAAGTTAGGATTTCAAAGATTTGAACCCAAAACACTAAAAATTGGAATATCCCCCAATTCAACCCAAACCAAATGCAAGTGCATATGAACAAGGTGTTAGGAATTCACACCCAACATCAATGAAATCAAAAGAAGTAGATGTGAGTTCAAAACTCACCTTTGTACACAAAACAAAGAAGATGAAGAAGCACAATTGCAAGGAATCAACCAACTACACTCCACTTCAACACTACAAGCTTCAATGTAGAATCAAAGCAAGTATTTCCTAAGTTAGGGTTAGGAAATTACTGAAATTGAAGAGGAGTAAAGATGGAGAAGGTGGAGATGAACTTACCAATGGGTTCTCTATGAATTTGGAGCAAGAAATCAAGATACAAAGGAGAACTAGGGCTTGCTAATTTCTAATTCCTCTTCCTTTCCCCCATTTCAGTTTTTAGCTTAAGAAATAAAATAAAATGAAGAGAGATGAGGGGAAGGGGCTGAAGTAGAAGGTTAAGTGAGTTAGCTAGCCAATGGGCTGAACCCAAACTCAAGCCCAAGTAGAAAAAGGGTCAAATTTCAACTTACTCCAAATATATCAAAGATTATACTCAAAAAGATCGCAAACGCCCTTTTGGAACCAATGGAGGTAGTTTCGAGCTCCAATTCGGCCATTTGCAAAAAGTAACATTTCAGACCAAAATCCGACTAACGACGCTATATTTAAATTAAACATCTAAATATAAAATCGTTAAATATGCGGGTTGTTACAGATCTCCCCTCCTTACAAAACTGCATCCCCGCAATTTCTAGAGACAATATTTGTAACAACTACATACATACAACATCAAAAGAAAAGGGAAATAAGCTGGAGATGAAAAGACATACTCACCGGTTTCAAGCTAAGAAAGAAACCCCGGATAAGATCGCTCGATATACTCTCTGGTTTCCCAAGTACAGTCATTGGGATTAGCGGACCATTGAACTTTAACGAGCGGCACGTCCTTGTTCCGAAGGTGTCGCACCTCCGTTTCAAGCATGCGAATAAGTTGCTGTACAATAGATAAGTCCGGTGAGACCTCAAGCTCTTGCAAATCAGGAGAAGTAATAACAGAATCCGACTCCCGAAGACACTTCCGAAGTTGCGAGACGTGAAACACGTCATGAATGCCAGATAGATGAGCTGGAAGTGAAACTCTATAAGCCACAGGGCCAATACGTTCAGTAATAGAAAATGGTCCTATAAAGCGAGGATCCAGTTTCCCAGTCGTACTGAAACGCATAACCCCCTTCAAAGGAGAAACACGAATAAAAACAAGATCGCCGATCGAGAACTCGAGAGGCTTCCTACGGTTGTCCGCATAGGATTTCTGGCGACTCTGTGCCTCTTTCATTCTTAACCGAATAAGATCAATCCTCTCGGAAGAATCACGAACAAAATCTGGACCAAGAATAAGCTTCTCTCCAGATTCCAACCAACATGACGGTGATCGACATGGCCTTCCGTATAAGGCTTCGAAAGGAGCCATACCGATACTAGACTGAAAACTATTATTGTAGGAGAATTCTACAAGAGGTAGGTGATCCTCCCAACTACCACCGAAATCAAAGATACAAATACGGAGAAGATCTTCCAAGATACGATTCACCCGTTCAGTCTGTCCGTCAGACTGCGGATGATAAGCTTAGAAAAATTAAGCTTTGCTCCCAAAGCTTGCTGAAGATTCTTCCAAAAATGACTCGGGAATAAAGGATCATGATCACTCACAATAGAACTAGGAACACCGTGAAGTCTCACGATTTCCTTGACATACAACTTAGCCAAATGCGAAGCTGTCCTATTAGACTTAATTGGGACAAAATGAGCAGACTTAGTGAGACGATCAACAATAACCCAAATACTAGAATGACCTGATCTCGAACGAGGTAGGCCGTCAATAAAATCCATAGAAATTTGATCCCACTTCCACAATGGAATCTCAAGAGGTTGAAGAAGACCAGAAGGACGCTGATGCTCGGCTTTAAAACGCTGACAAGTTATGCAATTGCTCACATAACTCGCCACATCGCGCTTCATGTCTTCCCAATAATAAAGACGATGCATATCGGCATACATCTTGCTACTACCGGGATGAATAGTATACTTAGAACGATGGCAATCATCAAGAATGTCATGCCTAAGTGCAAAATCAGAAGGCACAAAAAGACGGTTCTTCTTACGAAGACACCCATGAGAATCAATGCTAAAATCTTGCAACGCCTCATCACAAGATCCAGACTCACAAAGCTGAATAAGATGCAACAATTCAGGATCACGCCGCTGAGCATCGGCAATACGATCCAATAAAATAGGTCGAGCTCCCAAACTAAATAATAGAATAGGAGAATCAGAAGATGAACCTCGATCACGAATTTCACAAAAAGATAGAGTCTCAAGAACATTCCATTCGGCAAGCATCATAGAAATAACAGCCGAATGTTTGCAACTAAGCGCATCTGCAACATGATTACCCTTACCAGGGGTATATTGGATATCAAATTCATAAGAAGCAAGAAACTCGAGCCAACGTTGTTGCCTTATATTGAGTTCCTTCTGAGTAAACAAATACTTCAAGGATTTATGATCGGTATAGAGAATGAAGCGCTCGCCCAATAAATAATGTCGCCAAATCTTCAAGGCAAAGACAATGGCGGCAAGCTCAAGATCATGAGTGGCATAGCGAACTTCATTCGGACACAGTTGCCTAGAAGCATAAGCAACCACCCGATCTCTCTGCATAAGCACAGCACCGAGACCACTACCACAAGCATCGGTGTAGACAACAAGATCATGATTCCCTTCGGGAACCACAAGAATAGGAGCATTAGTGAGAAGTTCTTTCAATGCCTGAAAGGAAGCTTCACACTGGTCGGACCAAATAAAACGAATGCCTTTCCGGGTAAGGCAAGTGAGAGGAAGCACAACACGGGAAAAATCCTTAATGAACCGACGGTAATAACCCGTCAATCCAAGGAAACTACGAATCTCATAAACATTCTCAGGCCTCTTCCAATTCTGAATGGCTTCGATCTTTGAGGGATCGACAGAAATGCCATCGGAAGATACAACATGGCCTAAGAACTTAACCTTATTCTCCCAAAAGTGGCACTTGGAGAATTTGGCTTTAAGCTGATGATGACGGAGAGTACTCAAGACTATTCTCAAGTGATTTGCATGCTCAGCTTCAGACTTAGAATAAATAAGGATATCATCAATGAAGACAAGGACAAACTTATCGAGATATTCCCGAAATACCCGATTCATGAGATCAACAAAGAAAGCAGGAGCGTTCGTCAAACCGAACGGCATAACAAGCCACTCAAAAGAACCATATCGAGTGCGGAAAGCGGTAAGAGGTATGCTATCCTCTGTGATTCGTAACTGATGAAAACCTGTGGCAAGGTCAAGCTGAGAAAAGACCTTAGCACCACTCAATAGATCGAACATATCATCGATCCTAGGTAATGGATACCTATTCCTAATGGTCAACTCGTTAAGCTTGCGATAATCAATGCAAAGCCTAAGAGTTCCATCAGACTTCTTTTTCTTAGAAGGAAAAGGCTTCTTCTGAATTGGAAACGGCCTCTTGTTGGGGTTCTTAGAAGTCTCAACATCTACATCACTATCACACTCCTTCCCGACGGTCTCGAGATGAAGCGCCGAATCAACCAATTCCTCGAAAGAAAGTTTAAGCTGGAGCAACAAAGACTTCCTAAGATATTTCTTAAGGCCAGAAACAAACTTCAAATTCTTCTTGTAAGAAGTGCTGATAAATTCAAGACCATACTGAGATAAAGCTTCAAACGATGCGACATACTCAGAAACAGAAGATTTCCCTTGCTTTAACTCAAGGAAGCGACGGGTCAATAAAACTTTTTCAGATTCAGGAACGAACTTGAGTTCAAATCGTCCCCAAAACTGAGTCCAAGAAAGAGTAGACTCATCAATCTCGGCTACAAGAAGCTCATACCAATCAAGAGCACGCTCTTGTAATAAACTAGAAGTCACAAGAACTCTATCATGGTCAGAAAGATCCATGCGAGAAAAGATTCGTTCGCACGTGCGAAGCCAAGCTTGAACTTCAAGAACGGATTCAGAGCCTTTAAACGGTTTTCCTCCAAGATGAGCAAAATCACTACACTGACGTGCAAAAGCAGATTTGCGAGGTGGAGACACTCGAGGAGGAATGGGAGGCTGAGTGCTCCTAAACAACTCCAAAAACTGATCGGCAGACATATATACGCCATCCGGATGTGAGCCACTAGATTGCCCAGCATCCGAACGACGATCTCTGCCTCTTCCAGACATAAGCTGAAAGTCAAGATAAGGAAAAGATTATTCACAAGGTAGATATTTCAATATGGGATACTACGGAATAATCCTAGACGTATTCCCAAACTCTATCTAACCTTGATGGAATAAAGAGACACTATGATTCAAGGATCTGTATCACTTGTACACTTTGATGTACTATAATATGTGCATCTATTCTGTGTTTATCATATTTTGTTCTGAACCTCGCTCTGATACCACGCTGTGACGCCCCACTCCGAGAGCCTCGTTAACAAAGAGTATTACATAGATAATACTGTCGGCTAACACGGACAATAGAGTATAATGGAAGCGACCATGTGCAATCTTACCTTAACTATTCACTAAATACGTCGAAAAGTAGAAACACATTAAAATTCGACCTATTCAATAAATATTTAAAGCAAAACTACAATGGCTATAGGATCTATCAGAAGAAAATATAACAACTCAAATGTAATATACATCACAGAACAGTCGATCATAATATACACATACACAGATACACAACAGAGTATACAAAATAATACATGTCAAGTGGTACAGGAGACCACAATATACAGACGAGACGAAAGAGTATAAATCAGAGTTACAACAGATAAGGACTACAAAAGACGCTATAACAAAAAGAAGCTAGTGAATAGTCCATGCGGAAGCAAAATAGGCTAAGTCCAAAAGCACCTAACCTGAAACATCTCGGTCTGACCCAAGTATAAAATACACGGATCGGTCTAGATAACAAATCAGTTAGATAAACTGAACAACAATAAACCTGCAAGGTTACAAAGCATAATAGATATCTCTAAAAGAGATAACACAATCATCTAACGAAAGATGAATCATATAGATCAAGCCTCATATCATCGGTAACATATAGAAACAAAGGATAAGAATATCCCAAGGCAAGCCATAAAGGCAAACAACAAATACCAATAAATACGAGTTCCACAAGGTAAACGCTATATTTCGTGTGGCTCTAAAGAACCATTACAGAAAAGCAATACCTAGGGAATATACATATAAATGAAGCATCATGAGCGGTGGTGAAGAAACCACTCCGTTATCTCTTGAGCGGTGGTGAAGAAACCACTCCAATATCTCTTGAGCGGTGGTGAAGAAACCACTCCAATATCTCTTGAGCGGTGGTGAAGAAACCACTCCTAAAGCAATACTAAAGGCAACCGACAACCCCAAATATCTTTCGAGTTGGGGCAAAGGACCAACTCCAAAAGCGATATTTAAAGGAAACAAGCCAGAGGAGACAGTCCGAAGACACTATCCCGAAGGCAGCATGTGTCACAAACTGATGCAGTCATGAGTCGTATACGACTCAAGTTGTTACGAGATAAGGAGCAGCGCTTAAAGTTGAGTGGAAGGATTGAGTCGTCCACGACTCAACATGGAGGAGTTGAACCATACACGACTCAACTGGAGACCAGAGGGGACACGGAGAAAGAGACGCGAGTTAAAGAAAGAGATTTGAGTCGTATCCGAGTTAACAAGAAAGAGGAGAAGGAGTTACGACTTAGCAGAAGTTTGAGGTGTGTGAGTGTGATGAGTCGTACACGACTCAACAACTCATCCATAAGTCGTGTACGAGTTAACAATAGCAGAGAAGTGGAAGTAGATGAGTCGTTCGGAGTTGACTCGGTTGAAGGGATATGCCGCAAGTAAGCTCGG
The DNA here is from genome assembly GCA_030765085.1 of Allium cepa. NCBI lineage: Eukaryota > Viridiplantae > Streptophyta > Magnoliopsida > Asparagales > Amaryllidaceae > Allium > Allium cepa. The sequence goes on along the minus strand of CM060942.1, from coordinate 209,557,371 downwards.
GAGCTTGAGTCATTGGAAGTATGTTGAGTCGTGACCTATGTTGAGTCGGGTGGTATGCATATGTTGTTGAGTCGTATGTCGTACACATTGTGTGGCATTTTTAAGTCGTAAGTGTTGTACTGTTTGTATTTTTCCTAAGTCATGAGTCGTATGGACTGTGAAGTGATGAGTCGTTCACGAGACATGTTGAGCCGCTGTATTGTATGAATGGTAGTGAATCTGTTGAGTCGTGAGTCATTGAGCCGGCATGGTGTTGTAAGTGTTAAACCGTGTACATTGAGTCGCCGCCGACTTATAGTGAGTCGTAAGTCGTGTGCGACTTAAGGGTCAGGGTCAAAACTCTATAAATAGGGGGGTGCGTTGTACATTGTGATAGTTGATTTTGGAAATAAAATTTCTTGTTGATTGATTTGTGCTTTCTTCTCTAATTGGTAGTTGAGTGTAATCTCCTATCTCCACTTACGTCATTCGAGTGCGCTCGAATCCGCGTTTGTTGAAGCCGATTCACGGAATCTAGGGCGCTAGATCAACGTACGAAGAATCGTAGATCTTTGAACACGGTATAGTGCGCTATCAACGTGTTTGAGTTAGCTAGAATTCGGTATCTTCGGATCAACGTATTTGGGCATTTTGGTATCTTCATTCCATCGATCGCTACTTTCACTGATTGAAGTTTATTTTCGATTTATCCGCTGCGTCAGTTTTGGTATCGGAGCCATACTTAGCCAATCATAGCTAAGTTGATTCTTGGAGCCAAGTATTTGAAGGTGTGTTCGTTGTGTTCATCTTGAAGTTGCAACAAGTTTGGAGTATTTGATCTATAGCATTTTGAATCAAGGTGTTGGAGAGTGTTTGAATTTGTGAGGAGATTTTTGCGCGCCAAGTATAGAAGAGTGTGAGCCGTGCCTTATGTTTGAATTGAAGCCGACTTAACCTTGAGCCGAGCCAAGTTAAGTCGTGAAGATCAAGCCGAGATAAGATTGAGCCGAGCATTGTTGTTTGAAGTTGAAGGTTGAGCCGTGACTTATTGTTGTTTTGTGAAGTGTTGTGTTGATTCAATCATGCCGCCAAGGAGAGCTAATCGCCATCAAAATGTTGAAGCATTATATAAACGAGAAGAGGCCGATCAAATGGAACAACGTATGCATGAGAAGATTGATGAGGGCATTGGTAGGTTGGAGAAGCTTATGATTGATATGAATCAAAGTAGAAGAAGAAATTCACCCGAGTCCATTCGTGGAGGAAGTAGAGTTTCACATCATTCAGATCGGGAGAGGAGAGAGAGTCAGGATCAACGGAGTGTTGATAATCGAAGTAGGAGGAATGATGATGGTCGTGATCGAAGAGATATGGGTAGTAGGAGTGGTGGTAGAGATGCTGGAGGGCGTGAAAGACAACGATATGCATCAGACTTTGATGAGGAGTTTGATGGTGAGAGGGGAAGTATTCATTTCAGAGACCGAGATCAGGGACAACGTCAGTATCGGGTTATTGATGAAGATCGACGTTGGGAATCGGGAATGAAGATGGAGATTCCGGAGTTTAAAGGAGGAATGGTAGCTGAAGAATTCTTAGATTGGATATCTAATGTGGAGGAAATCTTTGATTTCAAGGAGGTTCCGGAGAATCGAAGGGTGAAGTTAGTTGCTACAAGGCTGAGGGGAAGAGCTTTGGCATGGTGGCAGCAAACTAAACTTACTCGTGAACGAATGGGGAAGTCAAAGATAGAATCTTGGGAGAAGATGAAGAAGTTGATGCGGGCTACATTCTTACCATACAACTATCAATCACTTATGTACCAGAGATTGCAGAATCTGAGGCAAGGGACGAAGTCTGTTAATGATTATGCTGACGAATTTTACCAACTCATTGCCAGGAATGATATTATGGAAACGGAAGAACAGCTAACTGCTCGATTCATTGGGGGGTTGAGAATGCAGATCCAGGATATGGTTAATATGTTTGATCCTAGATCAGTGGCAGAGGCACATCAGAAAGCGTTGGCTTGGGAGAAGCAAGGAAGGCGTGGAGGTGGCGTGTTTACTAATTCCAATAATCAAGCGAGGGGTGTTAGTGGAAGTTCTAATGTTCCTAAACCTGTCAATAAGCCAGTGGTGAAAGAGGCTGAGAAGGCGAAGGTTAACAGTGTTTTCAAATGTTATAATTGTCAGGAGTTGGGTCACAAAAGCAATGAATGTCCGAAGCCGAAGAAGAGAGCAATGGTTGCTGAGATTGAGGATGATAATGAGGAGGCAGAATGTTCAAATGCACCCTATGTTGAGGAGGAAGAAGAATTATCTGGAGATGAAGGTTGTAATCTTATGATAAGGAGGTCATGTCTTACACCAAAGCAAGAGGAGGATTGTAGTTGGTTGAGGAGTAACATATTTCAGTCGACATGCACTATTCTGGGAAAAGTTTGCAAGTTCGTTATTGATGCTGGAAGTTGCGATAATATTATTTCTACCGAGGCTGTGAAGAAGTTGAACTTGAAAACTGAGAAACATCCTAAACCGTACAAGCTAGCATGGTTAAGGAAGGGTGGGGAAGTGAAGGTGTGTCGAAGGGCTTGTGTGAATTTTTCTATTGGGAAGAAGTACAAAGATGAAATTTGGTGTGACGTTGTAGATATGGACGTATGTCATCTGTTGTTGGGCAGACCATGGCAGTTTGATAGAGCAGTGCAACATGATGGTCGTGCTAATAGCTATAGTTTCATGTTCGAGGGTACTAAAATCACTTTGGTTCCCAAGAAGCAACAACAGAAGGAGAGCAAGTTAGAGGAGATTGAGGAATTGAAAACTCTGTTGACTTTGAAGGAGTTTGTTAAAGAAGTTGAAGAGGAGCCTGAAGTCTATTTGTTGATTGGGAGAGAGAGCAGTGAAGAGGTTGAAATTCCTGAAGAAGCAAAGTCAGTTTTGAAAGAGTTTGAAGATGTGTTTCCAGAGGAGTTGCCTAAAGAGTTATCGCCACTTAGAGACATTCAACATCAAATTGATCTTGTTCCGGGAGCAGTTTTACCACATCGACCACATTACCGAATGAGTCCGAAGGAACATGAAGAGTTACGAAGGCAAGTGGAAGAGTTGTTAGAACAGGGACGTGTTCAGGAAAGCTTGAGTCCTTGTGCTGTACCAGCTTTGTTGGTGCCGAAGAAGGATGGAACATGGAGAATGTGTACAGATAGTAGAGCTCTGAACAAGATTACTGTTCGCTACAGATTTCCTATGCCGAGGTTGGATGACTTGCTGGATCAGTTGAGTGGAGCAACTATATTTTCGAAGATTGATTTGAAGAGTGGTTATCACCAGATTCGAATTAGACCGGGAGACGAATGGAAGACCGCATTCAAGACGAGGGAAGGTTTATATGAATGGCTGGTTATGCCATTTGGTTTATCAAATGCACCTAGTACATTTATGCGGGTGATGAATCAAATCTTTAGACTATTCATTGGGAAGTTCGTGGTGGTTTATTTCGATGACATTCTGATTTATAGTGCAAGCACAAAGGAGCATGTAGAGCATTTGAGAAAGGTGTTAATTATTCTACGTGAGGAACAATTTTATGCAGCTACGAAGAAATGTGTGTTCATGACGAGAAGTGTATTATTTTTGGGATATGTTGTTTCAGGAGAAGGTATTCAAGTTGACCAGAGTAAAGTTGAAGCTATTAGAAGTTGGCCACAGCCGAGAACTATCACTGAAGTTAGAAGTTTTCATGGATTGGCATCATTCTACCGAAGGTTCATTCCACATTTCAGTAGCGTGATGGCACCAGTTACTGATTGCATGAAAGGAAAACAGTTTGTATGGTCAGAGGAAGCGGGAATTGCTTTTGAACGAATCAAGGAACTATTGACGACAGCACCAATTCTTGTTTTACCGAATTTTCAGTTGTTGTTTGAATTGCATACTGATGCTTCGAAAGTTGGTATTGGAGGAGTTCTGAGTCAGAATGGGAAGCCAGTTGCTTATTTCAGTGAGAAGTTGTCAGGGGCAAAGATGAGATACAGTACATATGACGTTGAATTCTATGCTGTTGTGCAAACGATTAAACATTGGAGACATTATCTATTTCAGAAGGAGTTTGTTCTGTACACTGATCATGAGGCGTTGAAGCATTTGCAGGGGCAGGACAAGATTTCAGCGAGACATGCGTCATGGATCGCATATTTACAGCAGTTTACCTTTGTTGTTAAGCACAAATCTGGGGCGACGAATCGGGTAGCTGATGCTTTGAGTAGGAGGAGTCATTTATTAACGACAATGAAGGTTGAAGTGACGGGGTTTGAATTACTGCCAGAGATGATTGAAGAAGATCCTTACTTTGTGAAATATGTTGAAAAAGTGAAGGATGGAAGTACCGATGAATTTATGTTGGTTGATGAATTCTTGTTTAAAGGAAATCAGTTATGTATTCCAAAGGGCAGCTTGAGAATGAAAATTATCAAGGAGTTGCATGAAGAAGGGCATGTGGGCCGTGATCGTACTTTGCAATTGATTTCACAGTCTTACTTTTGGCCGTCGATGAGGAAAGAAGTGGGAAGGTTTGTGGAGCGATGTCATATTTGCCAAGTTTCGAAAGGAACCGCGACCAATGCTGGGTTGTATATGCCGTTGCCTGTACCGGCTAGACCATGGGTTGATGTGAGTATGGACTTTGTATTGGGATTGCCGAGAACACAGCGTGGTAATGATTCTATATATGTAGTGGTTGACAGATTTTCTAAAATGGCACATTTTATTGCTTGCAAGAAGACGGCGGACGCTGTTCGTGTTGCTCAGTTATTTTTCAAGGAGATCTATCGACTTCATGGGCTGCCAGAATCTATTGTGTCAGATAGGGATACTCGTTTTCTGAGTCATTTTTGGTTAAGTTTGTGGAAGATGGTGGGAACAAAGCTGAAGTTTAGTAGTGCTTATCATCCGCAAACTGATGGACAGACAGAAGTTGTAAACAGGTCATTGGGAAATTTGTTACGATGACTTGTACAGGATAATTTGAGAAGTTGGGACATGAAGTTATGCCAAGCAGAATTTGCTCATAATCATGCCAAGAATCGCAGTACGGGTTTCAGTCCATTCCAGATTGTATATTCAAATTTACCAAGGGGGCCATTGGATTTAGCAGTAGTACCACAACCGAAGGTGACAGTTAAACGAGCTGCTGATTTTGTTGGTGAGCTGACTGAATGTCATAAAATCGTTCAGGAACGATTGGAGAAAGCGAATGAGAAGTATAAGAAATCTGCAGATTTGAAACGACGAAATGTTGAATTTAACAAAGGCGATTTGGTGTATGCTGTGTTGACGAAGGATCGTTTTCCAGTGGGCACTTACAATAAGCTGAAAGCCAGAAAAATTGGTCCAGTTGAAGTTTTGAAGAAAATCAATGAGAATGCTTATCAATTAAAGTTACCAGATGATGTTTATACTTCTGATGTTTTTAACGTCAAATATTTAATTCCATATCATGGAGGTGAGATTGATGTGGAGGAATTTACAAATTCGAGGTCGAATTTTTCTCAACCAGGGGAGAATGATGCAGTCATAAGTCGTATACGACTCAAGTTGTTACGAGATAAGGATCAGCGCTTAAAGTTGAGTGGAAGGATTGAGTCGTCCACGACTCAACATGGAGGAGTTGAACCATACACGACTCAACTGGAGACCAGAGGGGACACGGAGAAAGAGACGCGAGTTAAAGAAAGAGATTTGAGTCGTATCCGAGTTAACAAGAAAGAGGAGAAGGAGTTACGACTTAGCAGAAGTTTGAGGTGTGCGAGTGTGATGAGTCATACACGACTCAACAACTCATCCATAAGTCGTGTACGAGTTAACAATAGCAGAGAAGTGGAAGTAGATGAGTCGTTCGGAGTTGACTCGGTTGAAGGGATATGTCGCAAGTAAGCTCGGGAGCTTGAGTCATTGGAAGTATGTTGAGTCGTGACCTATGTTGAGTCGGGTGGTATGCATATGTTGTTGAGTCGTATGTCGTACACATTGTGTGGCATTTTTAAGTCGTAAGTGTTGTACTGTTTGTATTTTTCCTAAGTCATGAGTCGTATGGACTGTGAAGTGATGAGTCGTTCACGAGACATGTTGAGCCGCTGTATTGTATGAATGGTAGTGAATCTGTTGAGTCGTGAGTCATTGAGCCGGCATGGTGTTGTGAGTGTTAAACCGTGTACATTGAGTCGCCGCCGACTTATAGTGAGTCGTAAGTCGTGTGCGACTTAAGGGTCAGGGTCAAAACTCTATAAATAGGGGGGGTGCGCTGTACATTGTGATAGTTGATTTTGGAAATAAAATTTCTTGTTGATTGCTTTGTGCTTTCTTCTCTAATTGGTAGTTGAGTGTAATCTCCTATCTCCACTTACGTCATTCGAGTGCGCTCGAATCCGCGTTTGTTGAAGCCGATTCACGGAATCTAGTGCGCTAGATCAACGTACGAAGAATCGTAGATCTTTGAACACGGTATAGTGCGCTATCAACGTGTTTGAGATACCTAGAATTCGGTATCTTCGGATCAACGAATTTGGGCATTTAGGTATCTTCATTCCATCGATCGCTACTTTCACCGATTGAAGTTTATTTTCGATTTATCCGCTGCGTCAGTTTTGGTATCGGAGCCATACTTAGCCAATCATAGCTAAGTTGATTCTTGGAGCCAAGTATTTGAAGGTGTGTTCGTTGTGTTCATCTTGAAGTTGCAACAAGTTTGGAGTATTTGATCTATAGCATTTTGAATCAAGGTGTTGGAGAGTGTTTGAATTTGTGAGGAGATTTTTGCACGCCAAGTATAGAAGAGTGTGAGCCGTGCCTTATGTTTGAATTGAAGCCGACTTAACCTTGAGCCGAGCCAAGTTAAGTCGTGAAGATCAAGCCGAGATAAGATTGAGCCGAGCATTGTTGTTTGAAGTTGAAGGTTGAGCCGTGACTTATTGTTGTTTTGTGAAGTGTTGTGTTGATTCAATCATGCCGCCAAGGAGAGCTAATCGCCATCAAAATGTTGAAGCATTATATAGACGAGAAGAGGCCGATCAAATGGAACGACGTATGCATGAGAAGATTGATGAGGGCATTGGTAGGTTGGAGAAGCTTATGATTGATATGAATCAAAGTAGAAGAAGAAATTCACCTGAGTCCATTCGTGGAGGAAGTAGAGTTTCACATCATTCAGATCGGGAGAGGAGAGAGAGTCAGGATCAACGGAGTGTTGATAATCGAAGTAGGAGGAATGATGATGGTCGTGATCGAAGAGATATGGGTAGTAGGAGTGGTGGTAGAGATGCTGGAGGGCGTGAAAGACAACGATATGCATCAGACTTTGATGAGGAGTTTGATGGTGAGAGGGGAAGTATTCATTTCAGAGACCGAGATCAGGGACAACGTCAGTATCGGGTTATTGATGAAGATCGACGTTGGGAATCGGGAATGAAGATGGAGATTCCGGAGTTTAAAGGAGGAATGGTAGCTGAAGAATTCTTAGATTGGATATCTAATGTGGAGGAAATCTTTGATTTCAAGGAGGTTCCGGAGAATCGAAGGGTGAAGTTAGTTGCTACAAGGCTGAGGGGAAGAGCTTTGGCATGGTGGCAGCAAACTAAACTTACTCGTGAACGAATGGGGAAGTCAAAGATAGAATCTTGGGAGAAGATGAAGAAGTTGATGCGGGCTACATTCTTACCATACAACTATCAATCACTTATGTACCAGAGATTGCAGAATCTGAGGCAAGGGACGAAGTCTGTTAATGATTATGCTGACGAATTTTACCAACTCATTGCCAGGAATGATATTATGGAAACGGAAGAACAGCTAACTGCTCGATTCATTGGGGGTTGAGAATGCAGATCCAGGATATGGTTAATATGTTTGATCCTAGATCAGTGGCAGAGGCACATCAGAAAGCGTTGGCTTGGGAGAAGCAAGGAAGGCGTGGAGGTGGCGTGTTTACTAATTCCAATAATCAAGCGAGGGGTGTTAGTGGAAGTTCTAATGTTCCTAAACCTGTCAATAAGCCAGTGGTGAAAGAGGCTGAGAAGGCGAAGGTTAACAGTGTTTTCAAATGTTATAATTGTCAGGAGTTGGGTCACAAAAGCAATGAATGTCCGAAGCCGAAGAAGAGAGCAATGGTTGCTGAGATTGAGGATGATAATGAGGAGGCAGAATGTTCAAATGCACCCTATGTTGAGGAGGAAGAAGAATTATCTGGAGATGAAGGTTGTAATCTTATGATGAGGAGGTCATGTCTTACACCAAAGCAAGAGGAGGATTGTAGTTGGTTGAGGAGTAACATATTTCAGTCGACATGCACTATTCTGGGAAAAGTTTGCAAGTTCGTTATTGATGCTGGAAGTTGCGATAATATTATTTCTACCGAGGCTGTGAAGAAGTTGAACTTGAAAACTGAGAAACATCCTAAACCGTACAAGCTAGCATGGTTAAGGAAGGGTGGGGAAGTGAAGGTGTGTCGAAGGGCTTGTGTGAATTTTTCTATTGGGAAGAAGTACAAAGATGAAATTTGGTGTGACGTTGTAGATATGGACGTATGTCATCTGTTGTTGGGCAGACCATGGCAGTTTGATAGAGCAGTGCAACATGATGGTCGTGCTAATAGCTATAGTTTCATGTTCGAGGGTACTAAAATCACTTTGGTTCCCAAGAAGCAACAACAGAAGGAGAGCAAGCTAGAGGAGATTGAGGAATTGAAAACTCTGTTGACTTTGAAGGAGTTTGTTAAAGAAGTTGAAGAGGAGCCTGAAGTCTATTTGTTGATTGGGAGAGAGAGCAGTGAAGAGGTTGAAATTCCTGAAGAAGCAAAGTCAGTTTTGAAAGAGTTTGAAGATGTGTTTCCAGAGGAGTTGCCTAAAGAGTTATCGCCACTTAGAGACATTCAACATCAAATTGATCTTGTTCCGGGAGCAGTTTTACCACATCGACCACATTACCGAATGAGTCCGAAGGAACATGAAGAGTTACGAAGGCAAGTGGAAGAGTTGTTAGAACAGGGACGTGTTCAGGAAAGCTTGAGTCCTTGTGCTGTACCAGCTTTGTTGGTGCCGAAGAAGGATGGAACATGGAGAATGTGTACAGATAGTAGAGCTCTGAACAAGATTACTGTTCGCTACAGATTTCCTATGCCGAGGTTGGATGACTTGCTGGATCAGTTGAGTGGAGCAACTATATTTTCGAAGATTGATTTGAAGAGTGGTTATCACCAGATTCGAATTAGACCGGGAGACGAATGGAAGACCGCATTCAAGACGAGGGAAGGTTTATATGAATGGCTGGTTATGCCATTTGGTTTATCAAATGCACCTAGTACATTTATGCGGGTGATGAATCAAATCTTTAGACCATTCATTGGGAAGTTCGTGGTGGTTTATTTCGATGACATTCTGATTTATAGTGCAAGCACAAAGGAGCATGTAGAGCATTTGAGAAAGGTGTTAATTATTCTACGTGAGGAACAATTTTATGCAGCTACGAAGAAATGTGTGTTCATGACGAGAAATTTTCCATGTTTAGGAAACTTTCTGTTTCCAGGTTCAGTCGACTGAACAGAGTTTTCAGTCGACTGAATCATGCCTGGAAACTTTCGGGTTCCAGGTTCAGTCGACTGAACAGAGTTTTCAGTCGACTGAATCACGCCTGGGCTGTTTTCAGCTTTATTAAAATGAAGAGCAAACTCTTTCAAAATGCAATCGGACGAACATTGGCTCTAAGGGCTTATGCCAATCGACAACCCGGCCCTATATGTTCCTCGATGCATCACCAAAACATGATCAAAACATCAAAGTTAGGATTTCAAAGATTTGAACCCAAAACACTAAAAATTGGAATATCCCCAATTCGACCCAAACCAAATGCAAGTGCATATGAACAAGGTGTTAGGAATTCATACCCAACATCAATGAAATCAAAAGAAGTAGATGTGAGTTCAAAACTCACCTTTGTACACAAAACAAAGAAGATGAAGAAGCACAATTGCGAGGAATCAACCAACTACAATCCACTTCAACACTACAAGCTTCAATCTAGAATCAAAGCAAGTATTTCCTAAGTTAGGGTTAGGAAATTACTGAAATTGAAGAGGAGTAAAGATGGAGAAGGTGGAGATGAACTTACCAATGGATTCTCTATGAATTTGGAGCAAGAAATCAAGATACAAAGGAGAACCAGGGCTTGCTAATTTCTAATTCCTCTTCCTTTCCCCCATTTCAGTTTTTAGCTTAAGAAATAAAATGAAATGAAGAGAGATGAGGGGAAGGGGCTGAAGTAGAAGGTTAAGTGAGTTAGCTAGCCAATGGGCTGAACCCAAACTCAAGCCCAAGTAGGAAAAGGGTCAAATTTCAACTTACTCCAAATATATCAAAGATTATACTAAAAAGATCGCAAACGCCCTTTTGGAACCAATGGAGGTAGTTTCGAGCTCCAATTCGGCCATTTGCAAAAAGTAACATTTCGGACCAAAATCCGACTAACGACGCTATATTTAAATTAAACATCTAAATATAAAATCGTTAAATATGCGGGTTGTTACATTGCATTTACTCAGTTATCAAGTCACAGATACACAATAATATTATACAGCGGAACCTACTCTATACGTTCATGTCATCCAGCTTGCCTCCTGGGCTCCAGAACGTCTCTACTTGAAATCTGTAACACTCGGTCTGACCCAAGCATTACATCAAAGTAACACCCGGGTCAGGCTGGAAACCAGCGTGAGTAAACCCAACAAATATGGAATACCAAAACAATTAACTTATATAAACCCGGGGTATCTTGTAACAATTTAACCAATTCACAAGTTGCTATAGGCAACACTTATTTCATAAATCCATTTCTAATACCAGCTTAGATAAAATTTTCAGCCCCTTTATTTCACAAATCAATTTGCAAAGTCACACCTTGTCATAGTCATAGTCTTAACTTATTTTCAAAATAAGTATTTTATGTGCCAAAATTTAAATTAAATAATCCGTTTCATTTAAATCTATTCATTCCAGCCATCCATTTCTCATATCAATTTATATTAAACTCGAAGTGGTTTTCGGGTATCTTTCCTATACCCGATCCCGGCTTCGTCGAGTCTCATGTCATCCTAAACCAAGTTATTCAAATGATAACACAACATTTCATATCAGAAATATCCACTCATTTAAAGCATCCAATACCATCCAGTCATCCATAAGCAATACTTATCCACATACAAATAAATTCAATTGATTCTAATTGAATTTCTAACCATGTTCGTTCAGATTCATTCATTCAATATTGATTAATTCCAAATCAATTAATTAGTCAACCCTTCCATATTCATCTTAATTTAATCACCCAGGATCAATTATTTTTCTTCTCAATTACATGCAAGTAATTATCTTAAATTAACTTCACGATATTAATTATACTTAACCAAATCAACAATTAATCTATTGATTAACTATTTTAATTCCATTAATTCTTAATTATTTATATTAATTAACTCCTCTTAAGTCACTTATCTCTGGTTAATATATTTTAATTAATCTATCTTTTATTACATCGTTGATTATATAAATAAATGATTTTCAATTATATTTCAATTTATTCTAATCCACAATAATTACTTCATTCAACCACAGTATTAATCTTCCTTGAATTATCTCAACCCATAATTAGCTATCCATTTATTTACTTCGTTAAATAAATCAATTTCTCTTTAAGTTAATCGTATTAATTAACCTCTTGATTAATTACACAAGTAATCATCAGGTAATCGCTTATCAAACCATCCATTAATTATTCTGGATTAATTAAACTTAAGAGATTAGCTTAATCTTTAATTAATTAATTAATTAATTAATCCAAACCTTTAATTACTAAATTAATCGGCCCAAATCATTATTTGACTGAATTAATTAATTTTCCATTTTAATTACCCTACTAACATAATGAATCACAAATCATTAAATCCTTATTAACTTTAAAATGAAAACAGTTCATTTTTATGATTTAAGTTTTAAACGACTTAAACCACAATATTTCGAATCAAACCTTAATTAACACAAAATTCATCCAAAATCACAATCACCAGACCATAAATTCACAGTGCATATCAAATTAATTTAATCATTCAACTAAATATTTAAATCTAACCATTTAAATTTAAATAGAAATCCAACAGAGTGAGATTTACTCACCTTGCTTTTATTTGCAATCCACCTCAAAAATTGCCTTGGTTTCCTTGATTTTTGACCTTGTATAAATAATTAGGTAGTTTATTAATATTTGAATCGATCCAATAGTTAATTACTACTTGGTTAACTAACAATTTGATATAACTAAATAAATTTGATAACTAATTAATCAGAAAAATCACTCAAACACGTGTGTGTGTGTGTGTATTGTTTTATAAATTAATCTATATAAACTGAAAATCCAATTTTAATATAAATGTCTAAACCGAAACGTTTTAAAAATCCTGTTTCGACCTTATATAGTTTCCAGTAAATAAAAATAAATTTCTAGTTTTAACTTACACGTTTAATTCAAATAAATAAAATTCCTAATAGCTTAGTGTAAAGAGAATATTACTGTTATTATTATGGTTTTGTCTGTAAAGTTTCCTAATTTATAAATATGTATATTGAAACTAAAATAAATTAAAATAAATCAATTATACCTTACTGCTACATCCAAATCCATAATACCCAACCCTAGCAGCTCCTTCCTTCGAAAACGCGCCGCCATTGTTGCCGAGTTCACCCACGAGACGCTACAGCAACCCACGCGAGCCCCTCTATTCCTTCGTCGCCGCTCCATAACGTCCTAGGAAAAGTCGCGATGATGCTTCCCCCCTGCAGCCACCTTCCCCCATATGCCCTAGTCGCCGCTTCCAAGCATTGGCTCGCTTCAATGCGACAACCCAAGGGCTTCGGCCATTTAATCGCGTGAAACCCTAGCTCGCGTGAAAACGCGATTCAATCGCGTGGCTCCCCTCTGAACGCAAGGGCTTCGGCCATAAAAATATTATTAGTTTTAATTTTCATTCGTGCTCGATTTGGTGAAGCCGGCTTCGGCCATTATTTATTTCTTTTTAAGCACAAACGATTTCTTTTTAAGCACGAACGATTTCGGTTGATTTCCACCGAGAGGAAGAATAAGTTAATGTAGATTACAAGTTGAAGGAACAGCGTCTAGGAGAAGCCAATGTTTTGATTGGACTTAAAAATATTTAATTATAAATATTACACTTTGTCCCGCCCAAAACTTCGAACCACCATCGAGGCGTGCTACAAGGTGATTATACGGTTTTACCCACATTCCGAACACAAAGAAACATATTTCGAAGGCTAATTTGATCGTATTTGGAAGTTAGCGTTTTAAATCGATTTAAAATATTAAATTATAAATTTTAATTTCAACGCGTTTCTCACCTGTACGAGCAAACGGTAAATCCAAATGCTATGGAAATTGAAATCTGATAATAACTAACTATTACGGATCCATTGGAACTAGTTTCGTCAAATTTCGAGACTGTCTCTCGAAAGGCTATTTTTAATTATTGATTTAAATGACATATTATTAAAACTGAACAAATTACCTTTAAATTAAATTCCAACCATTCTATTATCTTCAGTATCATCATTATAAATTTTATAAGCCTTCAAATTATTCTAATCAGGCTTAGAATCTCGGATTCAACAATTTACCCAATTTCAATTATTAAATTCCATATTTCAACTATATAATTCAATAATTTAATTATCAAGTAAATATTAATATTTCGAATTCAAGTTACAATTAACTTTTAAATATTTTAAAATCAATTAACTATTCAATTTTAAATTGTGAGAAATTACGGGTCGTCACATTCCTCCCCCCTTAAAAGAATTTCGTCCCCGAAATTACTATTTAGGAAGAATGGTTCAAAACCCGTTTTCCTTTCCCAAAACCCACAATTCAACATCTTATCAACTAACTTTTATTAAAGACCCTCTATCCTTAACCAACTTCCAAAACCTTCTATAGCTTTCATGTAATACTCTTTTGTTCAATCATTCAAATTTCAATTTAAAATGAAATTTTGAATTCACAAAATTTTCTCAAAATTTTTCTAACTCCCTAAGTTTTCGAAAAATTTTGCCAGCGTCTCCCTTGCGCGGCTAGCTCGGTACTACTGCAAAAGGCCTCTACGGGCTCCCAAATTCCAAAAAGAAAACAAAAGCCAAGTGGCTACATCAAAAACTCAATCCAATTTCATTCAGAAATTTAAATACATACCTTTTTGTCGGGAAATTCAAATTTATCTTTTGGAACCAAATCCAATTTCTTTTCTCTTTAATACCTGCATATCTCACTTAGCAACAATATCCAATCGCAACCTTACAAATCATTTTATACATTCTCATATATATGTTTTCACATATACTGCTATTAAATTTTGTTGTTCCTTTTTCATATGAATTCAATTTTATTTCGATTTCTAATATTGAATTTTATCTTTCATTAAAACTGATTCATGTTAGTTTCATTTACTAGTTTACTTTAATTTCCAATTTGAAATCGTTTTGTTGCTAACAACATTTTCCCAAAATGTCAAAAAAATTCTAACTCCCAAAATTTTCGAAAAATTTTGATAGAGTCTCCTTTGTACGGAGAAGCTTTTGCAATTTGACAAGAGATATAAATATATATACATCGACCCACCCGGTCGGAAAAACAACAAAACAGTTCATATTTCCTAATTTTATTGCGTAGGCGTACCTTATTTAGCATTTTAAGCAAGCAGCTTATTTATTTTAGCAATTATTGCAATCCAAACCAACCAAAAGTCTTCAGGTACCTGTACTTACTCAATTTAAATATGTAAGTGCCATATATATGAAGTTTATAACATTTCTCTTGTTTAAACAATTATAACACATCAATTCTAAAAGAAATGCATTCTAAATAACTTTCACAAGCACTTTATATGATTTCAAAACTAATCCATTGTTTTCAACCAATTTATATACCATTACATTCAATTCTAATGGTTTACTACTCAAGTGCTTACATTCAATTTATTTTTAATCCAATCAGGCTCAGATTCACTTCAATTGATTTAAAATCAATTATATTTGCTTCCACTAATTTATAGAATTTAATTAAATCTCGTTTACGTTAAACGACAATCATTTCTACGCAAATTGATAATATCCATGTGAAAAATAATTACTTAAGTTTTATAACCTATTAAAATTGATTCCAACTCAATTTTATTTACTTCAATTCCATTTTAATTTATTGACAATCATTTTATTTAGCTCGACACATTCCATTCTTGTATACTACTAGCCATTTCCAAATTAATTCAATCCAAGCTTTATTTAATGGGCTTTCACTCTTATTCAAAGCCAAACTTCCATAACTTTTAAACTTAAGTGAATTTACTTTAGTTTATTCCAACATTAAACTTAAGTTTGCTTCTATTTGATTCTCATTTAAGTAACTTCCATTAAATTTAGTTAACTTATCCATTTTAAATTTTGATTTTAAATTCACCTTCACAATTTCCAAAATAATGTCCAACCACATACTTGTCTCATTTATACTTTAAATTAATATACCACCAAATTTAAGTTCAGTCTGATAATCTTATTCCAATCACAATTTTGATTTAGTTTTTATTCTATCAGACTTCATCCATTTATTATTTAACTCAATAAGCCCATTTAAAAAATTTAATTGCTTACTTAATTCGTTATCGAATTTATTTTATTAATACAAGGCCACTCTCAATTTATTTCTATTCACTTGGATTTTGCTTTGCAACTCAAACTATTTCTATTATAATCACTTCTCTTATATCCAATCTACTTACAAATCTCATTATCACCCTTGAATTTTATTTATAATTCAAACCATCACATTTTTTTTCAATCCAACCCTATTTTATTTTTACAACATCTCTTCTAATTTATTTCATTATTAAATCTAAGTCGAGTTCTATTTACAATTTGAATTCATTTCCGAACTCCATTATTAATTTACAATCCATTTATTTACCAAAGTTAAATTTTATTAACATACTCAATCTCATAATTATTTAACCAATTAGCTTATTTCCAATTTCTAGATCAATATTCGATTTTAATTACAAATCACTTCATTGAAATTCTAGTTTGGATTTCCTTTTTATTTTCCCAAAATTCAAACACCTTTATTTAAAATTTTAGAAATGCTTTTAAATTCACAACATACTTAATAAAATAACTCTTTATAAAAATACTTTTATAACTCAATGTCTCAACCAGTCTATTCTTGTTCTCACAGAAATTCAGTCATACGTTGATCAGGCGTTGGACTAAAAATCTGTAAGTACTTGGTAAACCCGTTTTCAACACCCAGTAAAACATTTGAAAAATAATTTTATTGAAAATCTAGGAATCGGGTTTTTGAAAATAGAGGAAATATCTTTGGTGAGAATGCTCTGAAGATCATCACCCCCATTCCATGGTCACAGTTACATACCAGGGTTACGTTGCAGTCGCAACAAAAGTCCATGTAACTGCAGGCTCTCCGCGGCACTCTGATTTTCGCTGTCGAAATGAAACTTCTCTACTCCTACATAGGTCGCAGTCTACCGAGATAAACTCAAACGCAGACTGTTGGCTCTCAGCGGCACACACGACTTTCGCTATGTGGTATACCATAGTGTCGCAGTCTACCGATATAAAATCAAACGCAGACTGTTGGCTCTCCGCGGCACACACGATTTTCGCTATGGTACACTACCCATAATCCTCAGGAACTAGTTTTGTCCGGACTCCTCACAGGATCAACTTTATAACCCTCCGGACTCAAGGCAGCACCACCCAGTGGCACTCCAGAGAAGTCCATTCCAAGGGAGCACCTTTTTCGCCAGAGCTATCATCAAAACACTTTATACTATACACATATAGTATCTTTCAAATCATACACCTAGTATGAATTTCATCAAAGCTCCTTTACACAAAATCGATTATTCCAAAATCGATAATTCTCAAACTAGGCTTTCCAAATTCAATATTGATTTTACCCAAAAATCAAAAGCCTTTCCAAATCCAAAGGTTTTCAAAACCTTTTCCAAATTCCTCATAGATCCTTTATATATATACATAAATATATATATAATTTTTAAAACCTTGGATCACTTTAAACTCGTATAAAATTCCTTTTATACTTCAAACACTTCCAAAATCCTTTTTCTTCCCACAATAGATCCAACAAGGGAAGAATATATAACAAAGATATAACTTTGTTTACCCAAAATCAAATATTCACATTTGATTACTCTTTCCAATATCAATTCCTTTCTATTCACATTTTCCTTAATCCTCATTTGGATTATTACCTCAATTCTTATCCCAGTTGGGTATTTAATCAATAACAGTTTGAACTCCGACCATTTTATATTTAGGAAATAGCTTGAAAATTTTGAAAATAGATAAGTAGTTGAAAAATAATCAATAGTTTACAAAATAGTTGTAGAATAATTGACTAATTGCAAAAGAGCTGGAAAATAGTTAAATAGTTATAGAAATCTTAAATAATTGCGAAATAGTTGTAAAATAGAAATTAATTCGTAACTTAGTTGAAAATTAGTAATTAGTTTATAAAACAGTTGTAAAATAGTTAAAGAGTCCCAAAAGTAGTGGCAAAACCAGTATAAAATAGTGTAGGTTTTAAAAAGAAAGTTGTATAGTAAATAGATAAGAAAATAGATTTAAAACTATTTATATTAAAACAATTTACATTGAAAATGGTCTAGAGTCGAAACTGTTCACTTCCCCAACAATTCAATTTAAATTTCCACTCCATTTAAATTAACCCAATCCCAATTTAATTTACTCCAATTTCCATTGGACTTGATTCATTCCCAATTCAAAATGAATTTATTCTCAATTTCCTTCCAACTTCAAATCAAATTCCATTTGATCTTAAACCAATTCCACTTTAATTACAATTCCAAATTATTCAGATAAATCTGGACTAATATCAATTGAACTCTCTTCAAGTTCAATACCCTTTTCCAGTTAATCCAATACAAATTTTCCATTTAAATTTTAAACTTGTACAACTTTAATTATAATTTAAATTTTACACCTTCTATTTAAAATCAATTACATTCACACTTTGCTTTTAACTTGGAGTTATACATTTTATTTAACCAATGTATTTTATTATTTCATAAACATTTTAATCAAGATTCCAGAGTTTAAACCAATTTCCAAAATTTCAATACCACCTTAGAATTCAACTATATCCAAAATTCTTTGGCAAATTCAATTATCCCTTCGAATTTCAAAACCAAACTCAGTTCACCAACAATTCCAATTTAAAACAATTCGGTAGCAATTTCTCTTCTAGAAACTCGAAAATAAACATCGATGATGCTGCAGTCATCACCGACTTTATTTTCCAGTGACCGAAAGAGTTCGATGCTTTTATTTCTTTAAATACATTTCCAAATATTTTTAATTTCAAATCTTCCAGATTTCCAATTCAACACCAAAAATATTTACGAATTAATACTATTATTTCTCCAAAACCTTTGGAAACCACTTCCAAATCCAAAGGAATTCTAAATTTTTCCCAAAAATTCCAAATTCCCCACCCATCCAATTCATCTTTAAACATTACTCTGGAATTTTCATCTTCCTTTATTTTCAAATATTCTCTGGAATTCTATTTCAAATTATAATATCACCTTTAAACCATCTCGAATTATATAAATTCGAGTTGAATTCTCAAAGGTTGGTTTAACTTTTTAAACCAAATTAACTTTGTTCATTTAAAGTTTTTAAACAATTTAATTTCTGAGTTCTAATCCCAGAATTTCATTTTTAGTTAATTTAATTTTAATTTGGTTGTATTTCTGTTATCTCCTAATTTAATTCCAATTCAAGATTTCAATTTGATTGTATTATATTACTTCTCAATTTTAATTCCAATGATTTAATAACCAATCACCTAAATATTTATTAGAAGGAAATACTGCTTTATATATCAAAATATACTTTTTATATAAAATCATTTAAAACCTTTATATAAGAAAATAACAAGTACGCTCTCATATATATACATATATATATATATATTCAACTCATTCTAGAGTACCACGGACTCTATTCAATGAGTAATCCCCATCAGAGCCAAGGTTCTCGCTTAACCTTCAGCTCTGATACCAACTGTAACGACCCGAAATTTTCGAACCCGAAAATTCCAGATAGTTATGAAAAAGAAGAAAGAGATAGAAGAAGAAGAACAGAAACACCACACATCTCACATTCACAGCGGATAAAATATAATAATAAATAATAATAGTTTACAGAAGAATACTATATCTGCCAATTACATTTGAATACATCACAGTCACATATATACAGACATTGCATTTACTCAGTTATCAAGTCACAGATACACAATAATATTATACAGCGGAACCTACTATATACGTTCATGTCATCTAGCTCGCCTCCTGAGCTCCAGAACGTCTCTACCTGAAATCTGTAACACTCGGTCTGACCCGAGCATTACATCAAAGTAACACCCGGGTCAGGCTGAAAACCAACGTGAGTAAACCCAACAAATATGGAATACCAAAACAATCAACTTATATAAACCCGGGGTATCTTGTAACAATTTAACCAATTCACAAGTTACTATAGGCAACACTTATTTCATAAATCCATTCCTAATACCAAGCTTAGATAAAATTCTCAGCCCCTTTATTTCACAAATCAATTTACAAAGTCACACCTTGTCATAGTCATAGTCTTAACTTATTTTCAAAATAAGTATTTTATGTGCCAAAATTTAAATTAAATAATCCGTTTCATTTAAATCTATTCATTCCAGCCATCCATTTCTCATATCAATTTATATTAAACTCAAAGTGGTTTCCGGGTATCTTTCCTATACCCGATCCCGGCTTCGTCGAGTCTCATGTCATCCTAACCCAAGTTATTCAAATGATAACACAACATTTCATATCAGAAATATCCACTCATTTAAAGCATCCAATACCATCCAGTCATCCATAAGCAATACTTATCCACATACAAATAAATTCAATTGATTCTAATTGAATTTCTAACCACGTTCATTTAGATTCATTCATTCAATATTTACTAATTCCAAATCAATTAATTAGTCAACCCTTCCATATTCATCTTAATTTAATCACCCAGGATCAATTATTTTTCTTCTCAATTACACGCAAGAATTTATCTTAAATTAACTTCACGATATTGATTATACTTAACCAAAATCAACAAGTAATCTATTGATTAACTATTTTAATTCCATTAATTCTTAATTATTTATATTAATTAACTCCTCTTAAGTCACTTATCTCTGGTTAATTCATTTTAATTAATCTATCTTTTATTACATCGTTGATTATATAAATAAATGATTTTCAATTTATTCTAATCCATAATAATTACTTCATTCAACCACAATATTAATCTTCCTTGAATTATCTCAACCCATAATTAGCTATCCATTTATTTACTTCATTAAATAAATCAATTTCTCTTTAAGTTAATCATCTTAATTAACCTCTTGATTAATTACACAAGTAATCATCAGGTAATCGCTTATCAAACCATCCATTAATTATTCTGGATTAATTAAACTTAAGAGATTAGCTTAATCTTTAATTAATTAATTAATTAATTAATTAATCCAAACCTTTAATTACTAAATTAATCGACCCAAATCATTATTTGATTGAATTAATTAATTTTCCATTTTAATTACCCTACTAACATAATGAATCACAAATCATTAAATCCTTATTAACTTTAAAATGAAAAGGTTCATTTTTATGATTTAAGTTTTAAACGACTTAAACCACAATATTTCGAGTCAAACCTTAATTAACTCGAAATTCATCCAAAATCACAATCACCAGACCATAAATTCACAGTGCATATCAAATTAATTCAATCGTTCAACTAAATATTTAAATCTAACCATTTAAATTTAAATAGAAATCCAACAGAGTGAGATTTACTCACCTTGCTTTTATTTGCAATCCACCTCAAAAATTGCCTTGGTTTCCTTGATTTTTGACCTTGTATAAATAATTAGGTAGTTTATTAATATTTGAATCGATCCAATAGTTAATTACTACTTGGTTAACTAACAATTTGATTTAACTAAATAAGTTTGATAACTAATTAATCAGATAAATCACTCAAACACATGTATATATATATATATTGTTTTATAAATTAATCTATATAAACCGAAAATCCAATTTTAATATAAATGTTTAAACCGAAACGTTTTATAAATCCTGTTTCGACCTTATATAGTTTCCAGTAAATAAAAATAAATTTCTAGTTTTAACTTACACGTTTAATTCAAATAAATAAAATTCCTAATAGCTTAGTGTAAAGAGAATATTACTGTTATTATTATGGTTTTGTCTGTAAAGTTTCCTAATTTATAAACATGTATATTGAAACTAAAATAAATTAAAATAAATCAATTATACCTTACTGCTACATCCAAATCCATAATACCTAACCCTAGCAGCTCCTTCCTTCGAAAACGCGCCGCCACTGTTGCCGAGTTCACCCACGAGACGCCACAGCAACCCACGCGAGCCCCTCCATTCCTTCGTCGCCGCTCCACAACGTCCTAGGCAAAGTCGCGATGACGCTTCCCCCTGCAGTCGCCTTCCCCCTATGCCCTAGTCGCCGCTTCCAAACATTGGCTCGCTTCAACGCGACAACCCAAGGGCTTCGGCCATTTAATCGCGTGAAACCCTAGCTCGCGTGAAAACACGATTCAATCGCGTGGCTCCCCTCTGAACGCAAGGGCTTTGGCCATAAAAATATTATTAGTTTTAATTTTCATTCGTGCTCGATTTGATGAAGCCGGCTTCGGCCATTATTTATTTCTTTTTGAGCACGAACGATTTCTTTTTAAGCACGAACGATTTCGGTTGATTTCCACCGAGAGGAAGAATAAGTTAATGTAGATTATAAGTTGAAGGAACAGCGTCTAGGAGAAGCCAATGTTCTGATTGGACTTAAAAATATTTAATTATAAATATTACACTTTGTCCCGCCCAAAACTTCGAACCACCATCGAGGCGTGCTACAAGGTGATTATACGGTTTTACCCACGTGCCGAACACAAAGAAACATATTTCGAAGGCTAATTTGATCGTATTTGGAAGTTAGCGTTTTAAATCGATTTAAAATATTAAATTATAAATTTTAATTTCAACGCGTTTCTCACCCGTACGAGCAAACGGTAAATCCAAATGCTATGGAGATTGAAATCTGATAATAACTAACTATTACGGATCCATTGGAACTAGTTTCGTCAAATTCCGAGATTGTCCCTCGAAAGGCTATTTTTAATTATTGATTTAAACGACATATTATTAAAACTGAACAAATTACCTTTAAATTAAATTCCAACCATTCTATTATCTTCAGTATCATCATTATAAATTTTATAAGCCTTCAAATTATTCTAATCAGGCTTAGAATCTCGGATTCAACAATTTACCCAATTTCAATTATTAAATTCCATATTTCAACTATATAATTCAATAATTTAATTATCAAGTAAATATTAATATTTCGAATTCAAGTTACAATTAACTTTTAAATATTTTAAAATCAATTAACTATTCAATTTTAAATTGTTAGAGATTCCGGGTCGTCACAAGCAGCGTATGAGAGAGAGGGAGAAGAAGATGCTTAGGGACGGCCTTGATTTCTTGTGCTAAACGAACGGCCCGATGCGGTTTGGGTAAAAGTAAATTAAAATAAAAAGGAAACTTGTTTTCAAATTGATATTCAAACTTTAAAATTTAATATCTCACGCGTTTGTAATCATATTTCAACGAAATTCGCAGCGCCGGGATCGCAGCGACAAGTACTATGCAATGGTGCAGTTCTGGAATCATTCCGAGCAAGTACAAATTTGAGTTAAATCGAACGTCGTTCGGTTTAATTTAAATTTCAAACGCTCGCCGAAACTCAAGGTGAGTTTAACTCACTCACATCTGGATGCTAGCTAATTTAAATAGTTAATATTTAAATATATGTGTGATTGGTTGAATATAAATGTTGTTATCAGTCCGGATTGATATATATATAATTATTGTGCTAATATTTGTGGATGCTGGGAAAAACAGGTTGGAGGGATCTAACTGGATTCCTCACAATGTAGGAATTATTATGTATCTTGTTTATACTCCGAGATAGCTAAATTTTTGAATTCAGTTATTTAGTGAGATAATTTGCTGAATAAAACCTAGAATATTAAAAATGAATAAAATGAATTGGGTTTTAAAGGAAATAAAATGAATTGTTGAATAAAGAATTTAAAGGAATAAAATTTGTAATCTGGTTTGGATGAAGATTGAAAACTTTTAAATTTGGAAATATAAATAAAGTGGGAATTTTATCAGTTGATAAATGTGGAAGTATGAATTTCTGGTGAGAAATCCTATAAGGAGTTATAAATTGTTAAAAATAACGATGGGTTATTTATTTGATAATGAATAGCGTTTGCCTGGGAATTTAATATGTTTTCAATGAAGCTTTCCAAAATATAAGTTAGCAGTTTAAATGTATATAAAATATTTTTAAATACTATTTTAACCCATTGGAATTTAATTAGGTATTCATTTAAGTGATTTCTTAAGCACGATTTTAAATAAATAAATCTATAAAAGTTTATTTAAAAATATTCTAAACCTATATTTTGGATGTAAATTTCCGGGAATGGAAAAGGTGTTAAACTTCAAAAGGAGTTTATTTTTAAGCATGGAAAGGAAATTTACGTTATTTAAACATAAATTTTGGGTTAAAATGGATTGGGCAGAATTTATAAGAAAAGTTCTTTGGGGTGTTTGAATGGAAGTGTGTTTTCCCTGGGAAACCAAGTTTGTGTTTTAACAAATTTTATTTAAGAACAAGTTAAAGTTTAAACTTGATTAAAAGAGTATTTTTGAAATTATTATTTTTAAGTAACTAATTAGTAAATTTGCAATAGTAATTATTTACGAATACATTAGAAATTATTTTTACAAATGGATTTATTTAAAGCCTAGTTTTGAATAAAGTTATTTGAAATTATTATTAATCCCTTTAAAATCTACTTTTAAATTTAATTTAACTAAACCTTTATGTAAAATCAAGTTTATGTCTTAATAAATAGTTTTACTTCACATATTTTAAATTTATATTTCGAGTAAATAACCAGAGTAAATTTACATATTTTAAAGTATTTCAGTATAAAATGTTTTAACTGTTTTAAATCTAAATGTTTTGAACTTGGTTATTTCCAATGGGATTAAATGGTAAAGGATTCACCTTGTAAAAGAACAACTTTGGGAAATTGTTTTCAAATGAGTTTTGAAAATTTGGAAATATATCTTTTAAAGATATTAGAGGAAAATAAATAATGTGGAAATTATTTATTGCGTGATGGATGTTGTGAATATTAATTGATAGTTAAATCACCGACTATCAATTTGGACAAATGCGTTGATCGTTTCGAAGAGACCGAGATCGAGATTTATTTCTCGAAAACCACTTCGATCCAGTTTGTACGTTTCGTGGAAAAACGTGTACGAAGTCGAAGATGGAGCGTGAAGTGCAAGGACTAGTCGCTACTAATCCTGAGGATATTTCCAAAATGGATGTAGTAGGAGTAGTGCCTTCGGTCATTCGAACCCGGGACAGACTTGTATGGATGAATGCTTTCGGAACATCGTCAGGTGGGCGATGGGCATTCTAAGTGAAACGTTCTAAAAGGTAAAGCTTAGCCTCAAGCCTCATCAAATGGGAATGACTGAAAATCAGGGGATATGCAGCAAGGCTTCGTGGGTAGCCCCCACTTGAGAGTAAGGTCATCCCTATCTAGATGTCCCTTTTTATTTCGGCTTAGTGGACGGTTGCTGATCCCAACTGCGGGGTGTCTTATTCGAAACTGTCCAGTAAGGGATGGGTCCGGCCTTGTGTTGCAGGGGATAGGGCGTGGTCCTCGGTACGGTGATCTATGCCGCGTACTGCGACAGGTGGTACCCCAGTGCCTAGTCATTGTTGGAAATCCATTATCCCTACGAGCCTTGTACGAGATTTGTTTGTATTACCCACTCTGTGGCTAGTAGCTGGAATTTAATAGATGTAACAATTTCGGCTATTTTATAAGTATTTGTATATAGATCCTATTATAATATCAAAGGATTTCTATAAAAAGCACTTTAGCTATCGTAAGGTAAAAACCCGACATGTTTATTTGTGGCGTGGTCTTACGAGATGCTTTTGTTTTCAAAGAATTTTTGAAACTTTAATAATCAATTTGGGTGTATTATTATCAGCTGGTATTCCAGACTGAATCGGGTGTTATTTTATTATAATGCTCGGGTCAGACCGAGTATTATTTGTGCAGGACAGGATGCTATGGAGCAGGAGAGGAGCTAGAGTCCGAGACGTATTACCCGTATTTATATATATATCCGCTGCTATCATTGTATGGTAATATATGATTGGTAAATATTGTTGCTTGAGATACTCTGATGATATGATGTATAAAACAGATATAGTTTCATTTTGTGTAAAGATCTATTATTTACTATTATATTTTACTCCGCTGCGACTGTGAGATTATGAAATTGTTTAGTTTCTTCTTCTTCTATCTCTTCTTCTTTAACCCCAATGGTTCGTATTTCTGTTCCACTTGAGTAAATTGATGTAGAATAGTGTTGACTCAAGGGGCACGGATTTGCGGGATGTTACAGCCATGGCTAAATATTGGCTAATTTGTATTTATTCTAAAAAGAGCTTTTGATACACATTATAAAATAACAATTTTTTTCATTACTTGCATAACAAATAATTAGAGATATGGTACAAGAAAAAAATTCAATGTACATTGTTTTCAAAATATTTGACATGAAATTCTAATAAAATAATGTATTAATAAATTTTATTTTGGGAATTCGTGTGTGTATGTGTGTATTTAAGAGGATTTTCATATGGATTTTTAAAAAAATTCAAAATTTAAATGAACTTTAAACTGAAAACAATTAATTTTTGGCAGTGAGCATGAAAGGGGGTGCCTGTAATTTTTTTAATTATTATTATAATATATATTTACCTGTATATATATACACATCTATATGTTTTATGTATAAAAATTTAATGTTATATATATACAGAAAAACAGCTTTATAATTTTAAATTGTGTGTGTATATATATTTATCATGGTATTAAAGTTTGATAAAAATTAGTCTGTTAAACTAAAGTTCAAAATAATTTGATATATGTAATTACACTTATTTTTTTTCATACCTGTATTATATGAGTTTTATTTATAAGCTATATCTCATATTATACAGAATTATATTCAAACATATATGCATATATATTTATATTATTTTTAGTGTGTGTGTGTGTGTGTGTATATTGACGATATTGGAACTAGGCCTGCCCGTAGTAGAAGTTGCAGATGTATTTCAAAAACATTTCCTTATGGATTTGGATTGGGCCTATAAAGTCTAATTTGTTTAGAATATTTCTAAATATTATTTAAGTAAAATCTTTTATTTTATTTAAATTTATAAACTATATAATTTTATTTAATTTATATATATCAATATATATGTATATATAAATGTATCATATACATATGTGTGTGCATGTTTAACACGTCAATCCAAGAAAGTTGTACATGCTCATGTATAAATGTTGGGATTTACATCGCAACGAACTCGTTAGATCATCTGATAGTAAATGTATGTTGTCAAAATACATGAATGGGCATAAACTATTACTTATTTATAAATATCAGATAGTGGTCGAATTTGAGTTGATTTGAGCTTAATATGATGGAGCACCTATGGAATATTTTCGGCCAAAAATGGAAGGAAGGAGTGACAACCAAAGACAATTTTCAATTAAGGTTAGGGATGTTTAAATAATGGATAGAGGAGAGAAAATAGTGGATCTAATTTCATACCAATTCTCCTTTAATTTGAGCCATCCAAAATCTAATATCTCTAACCTAATTTAAGCTGCCCCTTATGTCCATATTTTAATCGAAATTCTCACCCACCATAACAGGCCAAAATCCCATTTAAGCCCAACAAAAATGTTATTTAATTCATTTCAAAACAGGTTTTCAAAATTGTTGTCATATAATGAGCTTCTTCTTCTTCTTTCTCTCGCTTCTGCTTGTTTGAATGCCTCTAGCTATATTTCCAGTCCTTTTACTCCTTCCACCTCTTTGCCTTGGGACTCTCCTCGTCTTGATGCTAAAGAAAAATAAAATCATGTCTAATATCTCAGATTTGGATTGTGCTGCCTTGATGATAAGATCTACATTTCAATTTCAAAATGCATGAGTCTTTGGCTTGCGAGTCTACTATGGTCGAGGCCACGTGTCCAGTTATCTACCCTAGAACTTTGTCTGTCCCTTGAATTCCAATTCGACCCGTTGAAAATCACATCTCCACTGTTGATGTGTGATGCCCCACCTAGAGACCTTCATTAACAAAGTGTATTACTGGGTTATACTGTCTGCTATTGCAGAGAATAGGGCTGGATAGGAGTGACCATCTATAACCTGGTTTTAAATATCTATTAAATACATCAACAAATGCCATATTTTTTTTCTATCTCAAATGGATCGACATATCCAATAAATACTTAATACAAAACCATAGGTGGCTATAGGATCTATCAGAACAAAATATAACAACTCGAATGCAAAACACATCACAAAACAGTAGATCATCACAAATATATACATATACAAAAACATCACAGAGTATACAAAATGATAGATGTCAAGTGGTACAGCAACCACAATATAAAAGCGCGTCAAAAGAATACACAATCAGAGTAGCAACCAAAAAAAGACTACATAAAAAGCTATAATAAAAAGAACTAGCAGAATAGTCCATGCCAAAGCAGAATAGGCTAAGTCCAAATGTACCTAACCTGAAACACCTTAGTCTGACCCGAGTGTAAAATACACGGGTCAGTCTAGCTAAACAAATCAGTTTACAAGGATAAGCGATAATATGTGAATAAGGATAATGTGATAATATTCCCAAATGAGAAGGAATAATCTAAAGTGTATGATTACATCAAGTGATAATATGGTATCACTACAAAAACATATAATCTCAAAAGAGATAAAATAACCCATAAAATGCTAAAAGTAGCGACTCGTGTCATCGACATTCATAAAACATCAAATATGGTTTAGTGGAAATCCTCAACCCGCCATCTTAGCAAATCGAAAACATGCATAAAAAGATCCCATCTTAAATAAGCCACAAGGCAAATATATTTCCAAAGAGGAGAATAAAATCTCAAGTAGACGCCAAAAGGCAAATCTCACATAACGCTAGTGTAGGCAATTCAAATCTCAAAAATAGAACTCCCAAGAGTTCAAATTCCCCAATGTAATAGCCATAAATACATATCGAATGGTTCAAAGGACCAATTCCAAAAAAGGCAATCCACCAGGGAAATCACAAACATCAATGAAACTATCTCAAAGATATATAGCACGTGCTTATGGCCGAAGCCTGCCAAGTACTGTTCTCATAAATATAGGGCGCCATGTCTCTTAGACAAACATCTTGAAGGACAAATAAATATGTCTCTTAGACAAACATCTCGAAGGAAAACACATCGCAATGACATATGTTTCTTAGACAAACATCCCCAAGGACAAATGACCCGAAGGTGCAGTACTGGAAATTACGTCTCTTAGACAAATGTGTCACAAACTCTTGGATAGGAACCCGAACAGCGTTAACATGTGTCCCATACGACTCGTTCCCACTAAACGGTTTACGCTAGTAAATTTCACACTCAAAGCATTAAAAAGTTTACCTCATCTCATCGGTAAACTCGACCTGCAAGTCAAAACGTTCAAACAGACAAGTTAGGAATTAACGATAAGATAAACGCATGTGTCCCATACCACGTATTTTACCAAATCGTTTAATTCTCCTTTTCATTCGCTCGAATAGTGCAAAAACATATATTTTATATATAAATTAATTTACTTGAGAAAATAAGCTTTTAATACCAATTTTGAAAGCCATAATTGAAAACTCCCTTATTATCGAGAATAAATAAATTCAATATTTGAAAATACTTTTAAAATATCATATAATAAATTTTGAAACGTCCATTTATTTTAAAAGTTATTTCAAAATGGTTTGGAAAAATTCGTGCTCGAAAATGAAAAAAAAACCCAAGAAATCACTCAAATTGATATTCAAATTCAATTCAAATTAAGTTCAAATTTTATCCAAAATTTGAATTTCAAAATCTCCAAAATTCGACTAGCCTACCGATAGACATCATTGCCTCAGATAATTTCAGAAATATCACAAGAACATGAAGAAAAAGTCAAAAGTTGGACGGAAAATGAACATAAAAATGCGTCGCCAAGAAAATACCCATGTCTGAAATCTTCTCTGGGTTAAACATCCGGACATGAAACTGATAGCCAAATGACCTTAGATTGAACTAAAAATTGGTATGCATAAAGTAGAAAACTTCGGATTTCAAATAAAAAAAGAATCGATGAATTCCAACTGAAAATGAAAAAGTTACGCTGTCTCAAACATGAACTTGGGCCATGTTTGCAACAGTTCAAAAACAAAAATATGCCAGGCCTAAAAACCATCTTGGGTCCAACTTACAGGCCTGAAAAAGAGAAACATACGACCTCATATTGAGCTGAAAATTGGTATGCACATAGTATAAAACTTTATCTTTCAAACAAAAAAGAAACAATGAATTATGATTGGAAATGATAAAGTTACACTGTCCCAAACATGGACCCAAGCCATGTTTGCAACAATTCAAAAAACCAATGTACAGCCTTGAAAACCATCTCGGGTTCAACTTCCAAACATGAAACGGAGGACCAAATTACCTCGGATTGAACTGAAAATTGGTATGCACATAGTAGAAAACTTTACCTATCAAAAAAAGGAACCAATGAATTTTAGAAAGAAATGAAAGAGTTATTCTATCTCAAACATGGACTCAGGCCATGTTTGCAACAACTAAAACAATTTCTACAGGCAAAATTCTGTGTTTGAGTTAATTTTCTACCACTGTTTTGAACATTCAAATGACAATATTTTTCAACCAAAATTTGCAGAAATAAAGTTCAACATGCAAGCTACCAAATACAAGAAATCCGACAGCATTTCATTGCCGGAATCAAATGATATAAGCATGCAAAGAAGCAACCCAAAGTAGATTCACAGAAAAGAAAACTATCAACAAAAAAATGTTTACAAAAGCTCAGATTTTGAATTTTGAAGCATTGCTTCAGCTAGAAATTGTGAGTTTATCACTCACCTTGCCATTGTTGAGTAAAAACCTGGATTTAAGCAAAAAGTTTGGAGCTTGGAGGTGAAATTAGCCTTCAATAACCTGTAGAAATCAATATATCGACATGGAAAGGAAAAGAAAACCATTAACAAACTTATCCTCAACTCAAATTAAGATTTTCGATGAAATTTTCAATTTTGGAAGAGATTACCTTTAGATTTACTCTAGATTGGTAAAAATCTCAGTTTGTTTGAAGAAGTATGAAGATTTAAAACTTTGATTTTAAGAAAAAATGTGAACTTTATTTTACAAGCAAGAGGAAGAAGATGAGAGCAATTACTTTGTACGTACAGTAATTATTTCTCACCTTCTCAATACCTGCTTAAGTAGGCTAATGGGCCTTTTGGACCCAATTAGAGAAATAAATAGACTATACTAAGTAATTAAATCGCATACTTAAGCAATTGCTCACATATTCATCTTATGTTATAAAACAATACATTTTTCTTCAAATTTTCATACAAACAAAATATGTAAAACTATACACATAGCAAACAAAATATTTTTCATTATATAAAAAGATAATTTTATATTTTTAAAATATTTTTATTATTAAAATCCCTTTACTTTACAAAAACACACCATTTACTCAAATAAATGAATAAAATCTTATTTTTAAATTCTAAAATTCACCAAAAATGCTTTTCTTACATGGAAAAATATTTCAAACCATTTTCAGACATTATTTATAACCACAACTCATTTTTAAACGAAATTTCTCCTTTTTATTTAAATAAAAAACCTTTAAAAATCTCATACTTCTTATCAAAGTTACTAAAAGAAGTAATTGGCGATAATTAATTCGATTATTCCATTTTCTCCAAGTAAAATCCATTTTCCAATCATTATTAGCCCAAATAAATAAAAAAAGGTTCCAAATTGTTATTTTTTTCATTTTATTTTCAAAATTCATTGTTTATTCCAAATGAACAATTAAAAATTAAAAATTTATTTTATTTCACAATATTAAATTATAAGTGACAGGTAATCTCCAAAACCGGGGTTGTTACAGACTCCCCCCTTAACAAAATTACGTCCATGCAATTTTTAGAGAAGAGTTTTCAACATATTAATTTCATCAATCAAAAGAAAGATAGACAAGCTTGAGTTTAAAAAATTTCTTACTCTTAAAAAAGAATGATAGAAAACCAAGACAAGGCTTGCTCGACTAATTCTACAGTTTCCAAAGTGCTAATATTGGAACTAGCGAACCATTGAATTTTTCGAGCAACACACAACATTTCGAAGGCATCTCGCCTTTGAATGAGAACACAACAAGATGCTACCCAAAGGTTCAACCGAATGAGATTGATTTCTCATAAACTCCTCGAGTAGGGTTGGAATTTAGCACAACTCCAACCCGAACTCTTACCAACAAAATGATTATCGAAATGATTCTTCATATGATACTACGGAAGGAACCGCCCCGATATAAGGTAGACATAAAAGAGGCAAGATAGATTAACCAAAAGGTGGGTTTCTTCAAAGGCCACCATATTCGAACTACCGCATAAGTGCACATCGTTAGAAAATAACATGAGAGTATGATAAACACAAGGAACTAAAATATATGTATAAACTCTCAATCAAAAATTGTTAGAGTTTCAAAATTCAATATTTTTGTAATTATAACCTAATTTTCAACACTTGAAAATTTTCAAAACTTCTTACTTAGATTTTAAATTTAAATTCATTACTCTTCATTAGAGTAAATAAATCTTAAGTCGTTTATTCATTAATTCTTCCATAGGTATTCTCTAGTTTGCAACATATATATTTTTTTCAAATTTTCTCAAATTTCTAAGTATTAGAAGTTTTTGGAAAAATCGATGGAGATTTTTTTTGTACGGAGAGGCATGTATAATATTACAAAAATGATTTACATAATATATACATCGACCATTAGGTCAGAAACAAAATATACCATCATTTAACTTTTAAAATTAATTCGAAAACATACATTTCTTTTTATCATTTTTAAAGCGAGTTTGCATAATCTTATATATAATCTTTTTTCTTAAAATATAGTCCAACTATCCTATTTTCACCTGTACTTAACTCAAATAGTTGATATTAGTTCGTGTTCATAAATAAGAAGGGCAAAATTTAATTATTGAGGGAAAATAGATCAATTTCACTTCATACCTGCTATAAAAAAGAAATGTTTTGACGCAGCAAACAACCGAATCTAAACATTTTTATAAAGCGAAAGTTGTTTTACACAGTCTATGCTTTCCAACAATATAAAGATCATCAAAATCGGATTTACGATTTGAAAGTTATGCAAAATTTACTTTCAGCTTAAATTTTAGAAAATTACGTAAGAGGACAGAAATGTCTATCCATATTCAGACCCATTTTAAACTCAGTAAAATGCAAAATCTTTTAAAGTAGTAAAAATAAACTTTATAGCTGACTGAAAGCTCTTAAGTTGCAAAAAGATTGAACTAATTTGGAGTTATATATCTCAAGTTACCGCTGTTTCAGTATAGCACTTTTCCAAAAAAAAATTCAGCTTTTAAATCAATTTAAAATTTTGAAATTTACCCAAACTATTTTAAGCTCAAACTACATTTTCAAACAAGCTTTTTACAAAATCATTTATTAAATGATCTTCTTTTTCCCTGGAGAGCTAAGACATACCAAAATTATGATCAACTCTATAAAATTAACATAAAAGAAACAATTCATTCATTGGAAAAAATTTCATTACTTTCCAGAATCTAACATCAAAGAAATTAACAAAGAAAACCCATTTTAAAAGAGATAGCTAATCTCTTTCATTATTAAGAAATGAGTGTTGATTATCCATAAAATAGATTTTAGGATATATATATATATATAAAGTTTAAAAATTATTCTCATCATTAAAATGATTATACTACATAAATGTTTCATTTATCAAACCAACTCAAATTCAAATTTCCATTTTATCACAAAATTAAATTTTTCACTAATTATCAACAGAAAAATTTATTAAAGTTGATAATTAATTCAAATTTGTTTTCAAAAGAATTTTCCAATTTCAAACCCACAAGTTTTAATACCATTTAAGTTTAAAACAAAAACTAGCTCACAAATTTATACTAAATGTTCTAAACTAACACTTCTTTATTTTCTCTTAAGATAGAGTTTTATATCTATCCTCTACTATTACTCAAATAAGTAAGTGTCAAAGTAATTATTGTTATTATTATTATTATTTTAAAGTCATCACTAATAACTTGTACAAAACTATTCAATTAATATTTTAATTTTTCAAACCAAAATATTCTTTTACTTTAAATACATTATTTTATTAATTAAGGCATCAAATGATATTTTCTTCTAATTAAGACATCCCCTTAATTAGAATTATTCACTTTACTTACCCAAATTACCATATTGATTTCTCAAATTTTAAATAATATAAGGGTATTGCCTCACCATTGATTTATAGTGAATGACACCATCGATTGGCTGTAGAGTTGATTAAATGATCAAAACTGTCTCGCCGCTCCTCTAACACTCACCATGCTTCAATGGTTTCATTAAACATTTAAAATAAAAATAAATACTCCACCATATTAATTATTCTCAAACTTTACTTGTTAAAACTCAATTTACCATGTCTGACTGTCTCATCACAGCGTTTAGGAAATTCCTATCGATAATGTTGGCCAAACGCATCGACCATAATTCTTAAAGCACTAGACAGACAACCCAACACAAAAATTCATTTTTTTAAAAGAAATACCTCATATATAATAACCAAAATATTCTTTGTTTTATCCTAAAAAAAATCCATTTTCTCTTAGAAACTATCTTCAACTTTCGAAAAATTTGAAAACATAATTTATAACTTATTCTCAAAATCAAGGAACTCAAATACATCTCATCGAGATATTCCTAGAATACTCAATCCTATAGATTAATGGAATAGGCTGGAGTGTTAATTATTCTGAATGGTATAACGAACCACTCACAAGACCCGTAACGAGTGCGGAATGCGGTAAGAGTAACGCTATCCTCCACGACTCGTAGCTCATGAAAAATTGGTGTAAGGTCAAGCTGAGGAATGACCCTAGAACCACACAATAGATTAGAAAGTGAGAAATGAGATATAAGAGTAAGGTTGAGATATCTTCTCGAATGAGAAGTATAACATTAACAACATATCATTACTTCGAGTGAAGTAATTTTGACAAAGTATATCAACAATTGAGTATCCAAAGAGGATATCTCAAAAGGAGGCAAGAACGACAATGTCAAATAAATTCAATGAATCGCCTCATTTCCCTAGTGGACATCCTCATGGAAGGATGATCCAAGGGCTAAGAACGGGAAATGAAGTCAATACAATATTCGATTGCCCAATTGGGTGTCATACCCGAATGGACTCATAGAAATCAACAAAGTTATAATGACTGGAATTCGAGATTTATCATAAACATCTTGAAACTCAAGAGTGAATATAGAGACTTCGAAATCATCATTAACATTCCGAAGAACAAGAAACAACGAATCAGCCAAATTAGGATACCTAAATATAGGATCCTTCAAATCACAGAATGTGGCTTGATAGTATGCAAGCCACTCCATCTCAAACCATTCCAAACTCTACATAGAAAAAATAGCATGCTAATTTGCACTAAAAGATAAGCTACAAGGAACAATCCCAAAATCCTCGAATATCATACCAAATGTTGCAGATCCCCTCAAAAGGATTCACAATCCTCAAAGAAATCACAAGTTAAGAACATCAAAAAGCATCAACAAATTCCTCCGATACAGATGAGTGTCAAGCACCCGTATCTAAGAGGACTCGAACAGAAAAATCACAATTAGGATTACTCCTAAGATAAGATATTATAAATTCTATTATGAAATACTATGGAATAAAATATATTCCTAGAAATATCCCAAACTTCTATCCCAAAGGACACGATAAGGTATAGGGTACAATGATTAAGGGATTCATACACTCATTCTGTACTTGGATGTATCGTAATATATGCTTTTGTTCTGTGTTTATCATATTTTGTTCTGAACTCAACTTTGATATCAAGCTATGACGCCCCACCCCGAGACCTTCATTAACAAAGAGTATTACTGGGTAATACTGTCTGCTAATGCAGGGAATAGGGTTGGATAGGAGCGATCATCTATAGCCTGTTTAAAATATCTATTGCATATGTCAACAAATGTCATATATATTTTTTTTCTATCTCAAGTGGATCGACATATGCAATAAATATCCAATACAAAGCCATAGGTGGCTATAGGATCTATCAGAACAAAATACAACAACTCGAATACAAAATACATCATAGAATAGTAGATCGTCACAAAAATATACATATACAGATAAATCACAGAGTATACAAAATGATAGATGTCAAGTGGTATAGCAACCACAATATAGAAGCGAGTCAAAAAAAGATACACGTCAGAGTAGCAACTAAAAAAGGCTACACAAAAAGCTATAACAAAATAAACTAGCAGAATAGTCCATGCGGAAGCAGAATAGGCTAAGTCCAAATGTACCTAACCTGAAACACCTCGGTCTGACCATAGTATAAAATACACAGGTCAGTCTAGCTAAACAAATTAGTTTACAATGATAAGCGATAATACGAGCATAAGGATAATATGATAATATCCCCAAATAGGAAGGAACACTCTAAAGTGTATGATTACATCAAGTGATAATATGGTATCACTACAAAAACATATATCTCAAAAGAGATAAAATAACCCATAAAACGCTAAAAGTAACAATCCTTGTATCATCGGCATTCATAAAACATCAAATATGGTTTAGGGGAAAACCTTAACCCCCATCTTAGCAAACCAAAAACATGCTAAAAGAGATCCCACCTCAAACACGCCATAAGGCAAATATATCTCTAAGGAGGAGAATAAAATCTCAAGTAAACGCCAAAAGGCAAATCTCATATAACGCCAGTGTAGGCAACTCAAATCTCAAAAATAAAACTCCCAAGTGTTCAAATTCCCGAAAGGTAATCGCCACAAATATATATCGAATGGTTCAAAGGACCAATTCCGAAAAAGGGCGATGCACTAGGAAAATCTAAAACATCAATGAAATCATCTCAAAGATATATAGCACGTGCTTATGGCCGAAGCCTGCCAAGTACTATTCTCTCAAATATAGGGTGCCATGTCTCTTAGACAAACTTCCCAAAGGACAAATAAATACGTCTCTTTGACAAATATCTCGAAGGACAACATCCCGAAGGAAAAATACGTCGCAATGATAAACGTCTCTTAGATAAACATCCCAAAGGACAAATGACCCGAAGGTCCAGTGGTGGCAAATGCGTCTCTTAGACAAATGTGTCACAAACTCTTGGATAGGAACTCGAACAGTATTAATGTGTGTCTCATACCACATGTTCGCACTAGACGGTTTACTAACTGCTAGAAAATTTCACACTCAAAGTAGGAAAAAGTTTACAACATCTCATCGGTAAACTCAACCCACAAAGTCAAAACGTTTAAACGGACAAGTCGGGAATTAACCGATAAGATAAACGCACGTGTCCTATACCACATGTTTTACCAAACCGTTTAATTCTCCTCCTCATTTGCTCAAATAGTACACAAATGTGTATTTTATATATATAATAATTTACCTGAGAAAACAAGCTTTTAATACCAATTTTGAAAGCCATATTTGAAAATTCCATTATTATCGAGAATAAATAGACTCTATATTTGAAAATACTTTAAAAATATCACATAATAATAATAATTTAAAATGCCCATTTATTTGAAAAATTATTTCAAAATGGTTTCGAAAAATCCATGCTCAAAAACGAATAAAAACCCAAGAAATCACTTAAATCTTTATTCGAATTCAATTTAAATTAAGTTCAAATTTAATCCAAAATTTGAATTTCAAAATCTTTAAAATTTTGCTAGTCTACCATAGACATCATTACCTCAAAATATTTTATAAATATCATAAGAACATGAAGTAAAAGTCAAAATTCGGACGGAAAACGAACATAAAAATGCATCGGTAACAAAATACCCAGGTCTGAAATCTTCTCTGAGTTCAACTTTCGGACATGAAACAGGTGGCGAAACGACCTTTGATTGAACTAAAAATCGGTGTGCACAAGTTAGAAAACTTCAGATTTCAAACAAAAAAAGAATCGATGAATTCCGACTAAAATGAAAAAGTTACGTTGTCTCAAACATGGACCCAGGACATGTTTGTAACAGTTCAAAAACAAAAATATGCCAGCCTTGAAAACCATCTTGGGTCTGACTTACAAGACTAAAACGGAGGAACAGACAACCTCATACTGAGCTAAAAATTGGTATGCGCATAGTAGAAAACTTCACCTTTCAAACTAAAAATGAACTAATGAATTCCGAATGGAAGTGAAAAAGTTATACAGTCTCAAACATGGACTCAGGCCATGGTTGCAAAAGTTCAAAAGCAAAAATATGCCAAGCCTGATAACCATCTTAGGTCCACCTTACGGGCCTGAAACAGAGGAACAAAGGACCTTATATTGAGTTGAAAATTGGTATGTACATAGTAGAAAACTTCATCTTTCAAACAAAAATGAACCAGTGAATACTACTGGAAATAAGAAAGTTACACTGTCTTAAACCTGAACTCAGGCCATGTTTGCAATAGTTCAAAAAAACCAAAATGTACAGGCCTGAAAACCATCTTGGGTTCAACTTCCAGGCATGAAATAAAGGACCAAATTACCTCAGATTGAGCTTAAAATTGATATACATATAGTAGAAAATTTATCTTTCAAACAAAAATAGAACCAATAAATTTCAGTAAGAAATAAAAGAGTTATGTTATCTCAAAGATGGACTCAGGCCATGTTTGCAGCAACTCAAAACAAAATTTCTAATGGAAAAAATCTGCGTTTGAGTTGATTTTCTACCATTGTTTTGAATATCCAAATGACATTATTTTTCAACCAAAATTTGCAGAAATGAAGTTCAATATGCAAGCTACCAAATGCAAGAAATCTGGTAGCATTTCGTTGCCGGCATCAAAAGTCATTAGCATGTAAAGAAGCAACCCAAACTAGATTCACAGAAAAGAAAACTATCAATAAAAAAACGATTACAAAACCTCATATTTTGATTTTTGAAGCTTTTCTTCAGCTAGAAATTGTGAGTTTATTACTCATATGGTTGTTGTTGAGCAAAAACCCGAATTTAAGCAAAATGTTTGAAGCTTGGAGGTGAAATTAGCCTTCAATAACCTATAGAAATCAATATACCGACATGGAAAGGAAAAGAAATCCATTAACAAACCTATCCTCAACTCAAATTAAGATTGTTGATGAAATTTTCAGTTTTGGAAGAGATTACCTTTAGATTTACTCTAGATTGATAAAATCTTAGTTTGTTTGAAGAAGTATGAAGATTTAAAACTTTGATTTTGAGAAAAATGTGTACTTTCTTTTACAAGCAAGAGGAAGACGATGAGAGCAATTACATTGTACGTAAAGTATTGTTTCTCACCTTCTCAATACCTGATTAAGTAGGCAAATGGGCCTTTTGGACCCAATTAGAGAAATAAATTTAGCCTAAGTAATTAAATCACATACTTAAGCAATTGCTCAAATATTCATCTTACGTTATAAAACAATACATTTTTCTTCAAATTTTCATACAAACAAAATATGTAAACTTATATACATAGTAAATAAAATATTTTTCGTTCTATAATAAGATAGTTTTTTATTTTTACAACATTTTTATTATTAAAACCCTTTACTTTACAAAAACACACTATTTACTTAAATAAATGAATAAAACCTTATTTTTAACTTCTAAAATTCACCAAAAATACTTTTCTTACATAGAAAAATATTTCAAACCAACATAATTTTCCACCTTTTTACTTAAATAAAAAACCTTTAAAAATCTTATACTTTAAAAAAGTATTAAAAGAAGTAATTGGTGATAATTAATACAATTATTGCATTTTCTCCAAATAAAACCCATTGTCCAATCATTATTAACCCAAATAAATAAAATAAAGTTCCAAACTGTACTTTTTTCCATTTTATTTTAAAAATTCATTGTTTATTCCAAATAAACAATTAAAAATTCACAATTTATTTTAATTCACAATATTAAATTATAACTACCGTTATAATTTAATATTAACATGTAATCTCCAAAACCAGGGTTGTTACATGATGAGTTGTGTGCCTCAAAAATGGATGGCTCCATCTTGGACTTTATTTTAGTAATTAATTATGCTCCTATTGCCCACATTCCTCGTTCTGGAATTGTTCGTGGTTCAGGTAATCATCCATTATACCCTCTTTTAGCTGCTATAGATATTGAAAATTATTAGGTTAATTCTGATGTTAGTTTGGGCAATGTTGATGAGGCTGGTTGTGGTATAATATGTGATATTCCCTAAGGACTTAATCTTTTGAACTATGGCAGTGACAATTCCCTGACTAACCAAACTAATCATGACAATTCCAACCAGTGGTTGGTGTTGCGGCAATATGCTCATCTGCCGCTAGGCCATATGTGCAGCCTTCTACTGCTTTATGTGAACATTCTTCAAGTCCTGCGCCTATTATGGTTACTAAGTTGTCCTCTTTATTCAAAAAATTTCCTAGAAATGCAGGTGTATTTGTGCTCGCTCTTTTGAGAGGTCAAAACTGATTGATTTATGGTTCCTCTGGCTGAGGTGCTTCAAGCCGAGATTGACTACTGGTTGGATTATCAGGTTGGATTTTTCTCGGAATCAACCCTGCCTTATTCTATAGTTAAAGAGCACCATGGCATGTTTGGCAAATTAGAGGTTGACTCTAGGTTCATATGGACAAATCCATGTTTTTATTCAAGTTCTCGAGGCCCGAGGAGCACCTGTGGGTCCTTAATGCAAATCCAACCTTTATTAGAGACAAGCCTTTTATTGTTACTTCTTGGAGTCTATCTGTTGATAGTGCTCGGGAGTAGATATTATCTATTCCAATGTGGGCTTATTTTTTTCATATTCCATCTATTTGGTAAACATTGATTAGTTTGAATTGGCTAGCTAATACTACTGGGAAATTGAAAAGCTTTGTGCTAATACTGTTGCAAGGGAAAAACTTGTTTATGCTAAAGCGTTGATTGAAATTACTCCAGAAAACCGCTTCCAGATAAGATTAGAGTTAGAGTTTCTGAGGGCCACATTGCCGAGATTGTTGTTCACAATGGACGGAAACCCAAGATTTGCACGTCCTATTAATCCTTTGGGCACCTCTTAGAGGCATGTTATGGTCGATCTTCCGATGATATTATGGAAACTTCGTAGCTATCTGATGGGATCTTACTTCCAAGACCCCTTGTCTTAAAGTGGCTCCTGAAGGTCCGCATATCCTCTTCTCGGATTGTGCCTCCTGTGGCCCATGAGGAGGCGGTTGTTTCACATGCTTCTTCTGTCTTGGAAGCCCTGTTACCTCACCTAATGCCTTGGTTATTCCCTCTGATCATGTTGTCATATTTCATTCTACGGATACTTTTCTGTCTTTGCCTTCTATGATGGTCTCATCCATTCCCCTTATTGCTAGTACCCCTTCGCCTCTTTTGAAGGTTGATGTGACTCCAACTGTTTCTTCGGTCGTTAAACCTATTTATTAGGACGTTGAAGAGCATACGTGGATTCGCCCTCTTTCTGACATGGGAAACTTGGCATGAGTGATACATATCATACCTATATGAGTAACGATATTGGTGATAATAGGCGCATTTTCTATCACATTGAGGGTGAGAGTCTATCCCTTAATAGGGTAGGAGAAATTGGTGAAGTAAACGAGAAGTTGTTACTGGATACTATTGGGGATAGGAGATTCATGTACAGCGCCGCCTCCTCTAGTTATGTCCCCAACCTTACTCTTATTTTCCCTGGTTTTGTTCATGTCACTAGCTTTGCCACAACTGATGATTATCTTTCCTCCCCTTCTGAGAAGGGATGGTCATGGACATTAGTAGTTTAGGTGAGCTATCTAACTCCTATGTTGTTTTTTATATTTAGTGATATATAAATCAATGATACTTGGCTTGTGCATGTACAAAGCACTTGTTTTTTCATTAATAACGTGGCACAGTCCATAATAAAGCCGAGTAGGTTTGCTAAAAATAATTATATAATTAAATCCAATTTAATCGTTTATCGACATTGTATATCGATTGATATATTTATAATTATTATAAATATATTTAATAATATTTATTCCTCAAATTATAGTCAACATTTTGTAACTATTATTTCATAAATATGAATCAATTTAATTAATCTATAATAACTATAAATTAATGAAATTCTTTGGTCAAAAAAGAATTCATTGTTTTGGTTGTATGACTCGTCGGGCGTAAATATTGGTCACCGATTAATATAGAAGATTAATATAGAACTTTTTGAATATTAATATTCACATGTCACTTAGCAGGTGGTGTGACATTTTGCCTAAATTTATCATTTAATTGGTTTCGGTAAACTCCAATCTTACTTTGTTAAGCGTTACCTTATAGTAACTTTTATTTACACCAATTCTCTTCGTCAAAACTATACCACTTTAGACTTTTAGAATTTGGTAATGGTCGAAATTCCATTATCATCCATATTCAACTCTATAGTCCAAACACAAAGTCCTTGTTTAATAATAGCAATTATTATTAATCAAACATATTTGGCCAGAGATTTTGTCTTTGAGTTGACAGTGATAATAACCTCATAAAACTATGGGGGAGAATCCTCTCTTGAATAGTGCTTCACTTCCAATATTTCCACTTGACCTAACCATAGTTACTCGATGGACACCATGCTATAATTTGACTATAATTAAAACAGAGCTTTCATATTGAGGATCCACAATTCTCTCAAGTCGAGAGAACTGTGTAAATCAGTTGCATCGATATTTTTTGTTTGACCTTAGTTATACTAAAAAATAGAAAACTATTGAGTGAGTCATTTCATAGTTATCCAATAACTATCAGTATGTAACCCCTAGGTGCCCACAACAGTCATGAGTAATCCATTGTCCAACATTTGGAGAGCTTTATGTATGCTAGTCTCAATAGATACATCGATATTCAATCTTGATGCATCTTGACTTGGAACATTTAAAATGACTATTTTATAATATTATGATATAATGCTCATGATTGCAACTATTTGTAACTCCTATCACAAAAACATCAATGGAACTACTAGATAAATTTTAATTAAGACTTTAATTATTTATAACAAGTATATAACAGAAAAAACCTTTATTACAAATGAGAATTGATTACTGAGTTAATTAATTTACAATAAATTACAGAATTACCCCTAGGACATACCCCTAAATCTATCAGACAAAACATGTGTACAAAGAGGCTAATATATCTGTTGTGGTGCAAATTCCAACATCTATATATGGGCATGTCAAACCATGCACACTTTACGATATTGCACATGCCCATACACACATATGTGTGTATGATACACAGACACATTATGTAATCAAAATTATACTATTATTTCTAAAATAAATAAAACATTATTTCTAAAATAAATAAAAAAATTATTTTATTTGAAACAAAATTTAGATAAGATCTAAATAAATTTAAACTTCATAGGCCCAATAAAGATCCAAATGGAATTTTTTTTGGAATTTTTTTCGTATACCCCGCGGCATGCTGGCTCAATTCCAACGTAATATATGTGCCTTATGTTCTCTTAGAAAATGCATCTAGTTATCTTACGTCATCTAGTCAATACATTAAGAATACTACACACAAAATACATAGCTTAAGTTTGCTTAATAACTAGAGAGTATTCAAGTAATTTATTACTATATAAATTACATAAGACAACATTCATGGTAGAGATTCATAACCTTTAACATATAGAGCGATACCAACTTATGAAATAATGTATTTTGTTTGAAATTCCCTTGTGATTCAGCGATTAAACACATCTGAAATCATGTTATGCATACCATACGTATGTATTTATTCCTTAAATCTAAAATCCCTCTATTTAATAAAATCATATTTAGTTTTAGTTTCATTAATTAAATCATATTAATTAATTTAATTAAATATTTACTTAATGCTTTTATTAATTTAATCAATTATTCAATTAACACATTAATTTAATTTGTTTATTTTAAACGGTCTAAAATTTAACATTTACTATAATATTTATATATATATACACATTTATCATTACACATGTATATTATTTATTAATAAAATTTAAATAATTTAATTAACTAAATCAATTTAGCCAAATATAATTAATTTTCAAAATTTATTATTAACCATATTAAACAATTCAAGATAAATATACACATATCATTATATATGTTTTAATTTAATTAATTAACCTTTCAAATATTATTTATTTATTAATTTAATTAGTTAATTAATTTTCAAAACAACTCAAAAAAAATAATTTATAAGATTTGTAAAAACCCTTTTATATTAACTTTTTAATTTAAAATGTTGTTTAATTTTTCAAAACAGATTTTGAGAATTAGCCTACGGCCCAAAGCTAATTCGGGCCTTTATTTTAGGGATAACCTCTGGGTTTACTTCATCATTTGGGTTAAGCCACTAGCCTGGTAAGGTAGAGTACTTAATCATCCAAACCGAACCTTAGACGCTATCTTTCTAGACACCATGGGTAGACATTAATACGTTAGCCATAATACTACTAAATTAGACGCATAGGCTATTGAACTTTGATACCACTGACGGAATTAGGTTGCGTCACGACTGGTTAGATGGGTGTTAAATTTCTTTTTTCAGTTTTATATCTTTATTAAACCCACAGAGTTTAATTTATTTTAGATGCAATCTAAAATATTTAAAGTAAAATCTGTATTTTATTTAATTTGTTACAAAAGTAAGCATTTAATTTAAACGAGTTACATTTTATAAGTGTATCAGTTATGCTTATATGTGTACAATGCATGTGAAATATATAAGAAATGAACACTGCTAGTGTATCCATTTATTGGTGCTGAGATTTACACTACAACAAACACATTAATTTTCGTTTATATGTATATTTATTGTCCCTATTTTGTTTATATATGTACACACACGCACATATATATAATTGTTGATTTTATTTAAATAATTTCAACTAATTCAAAATAGTTGAAATAATATGTTAAAAGTCTTGTGTTAATTAATAAATAGTTCTAGATTTAAGTAAGTATCTGTTTTAAAATTTAATTCAAATTTCAAATAATATAAAAATGTGTGTGTGTATAATCTAAAAAAAATTA
This sequence comes from Allium cepa, assembly GCA_030765085.1. NCBI lineage: Eukaryota > Viridiplantae > Streptophyta > Magnoliopsida > Asparagales > Amaryllidaceae > Allium > Allium cepa. The sequence goes on along the minus strand of CM060942.1, from coordinate 209,512,655 downwards.
TTTTCATTTGAGATATTGATATACATATATTTTACATTATAATTTAATATAATATACATATATGTGTGTGTGTTCACAAATTATTAATAAGTAAATATGCGTATGTATTAAAAATTTAGTTTGTTTATTTATCAGTCGAAAAGCTTTTAAATATTCTTTATACATATTTTTGTGTGTGTATGTGTGTCAAATTCATATGACTTCGATACTAAGTTTTTTTTACAATATGTACTAAATTTATTTAAAATAATTTAAGACGTATACAATATTGTTATTGAAATTGAAATATTACCAAAATGGAAACTTATGATATGCACCTTTAATGAAGAACCAACTCAAGATCCAACTGAACCACCTCAAGAAATTGCAACATACTAGAAATGAATATCACTCTCTGTTTTAAATATTTTTGTACAAATTTTGTTTTGAAAATTTAGTGGCTATAAGCCTTGGAATTTCCAATTGGTACGGGAAAAGAATGAGGCACGGATGAATGATAATGAGGGGTTTAAATAGTCATTTAGTTGTAGCAAAAAGTGGAGATTTAATCTTCTTTGTTTACTCAATCATTTCTACCAATTGTATAACATAGAGAAACTTATGAATTTTTCGACTTATTGGCATAGTTTATATTTTGGTAATAACTGATTTTTTCCTGAAATTTGAAAATCCATAGGGACTTTCTTTTTAGATTTAGAGTTTGTTTGTTTGAGAATGATTTTTTCCATAATATGAGCATAACATCATGAATGATCTATTAAAGATTTTAATTAGATTTAAGGAATTAGATTTACTTTTCTTTTTTCTCTTTTAGAAACTTCTTTCACCCCATAGGATTGAGCGGGGTTGAAATAACTTATAAGACCTTTTTCCAGATAATAGATAAGTAATTCTAAGTAAATGAGATTTTCGAATATTTCAATTGGATATATTTGGTGTGATTTCACAAACCCATGCTTTGTAATATCCTCTTTATTTTCTCTTTGAACGCTAGTCGTATATACATAACAGTCCTTCCATAGCTTTAGGTCGCCATATGTGCAGGGGAAATTGTACGGATTCTGCAACTGCGCCTGAGGGATAAAAAGAAGCACAAAGATTAATAAATAAAGAATTTCCTTTGTTATTATTATTTAATTTAACTATTTCGAAGATTCGTAATTGGTTAATTCATATGTTCAACTCCTGTTGGATGCATGCCTATGAAAACGTTTAATAAGTCTATTGCACTTGGCCATGTATTAGTGCAATTTCGTTATCTATACATAACGAATTGCCCCTTCTCCTATGGATGACCAATAAATGAGTTTATGGGCCTTTAAAATTTCCAAACCTTATAATTAGTTAATTTAACAAATTTAAATATTTATCGATATCATATATCAACACATGCATATATAACTTTTAAATATGCACCCAATTATTTACTAATGGCACCTAAAATCAAATCAAATTTAATTATTAATATTTCTTAAATATTAATTAATTTCCAAAAATTACAAATTAATTAAACCGTGTGGTGTTTTAGAGTATTCATCATTATGGTTGTGTGATTCAAATGTGTAAATTTAGTCAACGATTAATTTCGAACAATTTGAATATAAACATTCGCACATCACTGTTGATAGTGATCTGACAGTTTGGCCGAATTTATCCCTTACACATTACATGCTTCACTCAGATCAATTATCTTGCAAAACCCTTGTAATTTATCATTTCTTTTGTTTTTATCACCAAATTTCCTTTTTACCGTTGCCTATAAATTGTCACTATCTAAAAACCGGGCAATTCATATGATAGTGATTTTTAAAGATGTAGAAAGGGATATAGATAATCTACATTAAATTTAGGATTTTTTTTTTGGATTTTCTAAGATTTTGTTTGAATTCATTAGTTAGGTTAGGGCTAGTAAAGAAGAGGAGATAGTTATTCTTTGTTTCCATTGAGATGGTAGAAAGAAAGAAAGATGTTGAAAACAAACGGGGCTAATTGGTTTTGAGCTTAATAATACATTCTCGTTTTATTTATTTTCCCTTTTAAACAATTTATTTACTTATATAAATTCACATAATCAAAATAAATTTTCTCAAAATTAGTATTTGCCCACATTATTCATACCTTATAAGAAATATTTTCCTTATCAACAAGGAGGAAAAAAAAATTTCATTTTAAATAAAACTAGGCATTTCATACATATGTCAAAATGTTCATTTTATAAAATATGTTATCTGTAACTTTTGAAATTTCCTTTTACTCCATCAACTTATCTAACCTTTGTAAAACCATATATACCCCATTATCATAATTCTGGTTTTCCCATTTACTTCATTTATTAAAGATTTCCTTATTTTGTAAACTATATTTCCCTTTTCAAAGAAAATAGGGTAGCTTCATTTTGAGAACACAGACACACAAAGAACTTCATCTTTATAACATGTATTTATATCCATAAATCCTCAACACAAACTTTACTTGTTTAATCCTAACGTACACATTAAATTTTTGGTACCATAAAATAAGAATTATATCTATCCGCTAATACAACTTTCACATGTGACTCTTTCAGTTTCAATCTAATTCAATCTGTCAAAAAAATTAGAATCGTTTGTTGAAAGTGAATAAGTATGACATAAAAAATATATTATACTTTTTATTGTAGTTATATGAACATCAAGTTTTCCATGTGAACATATTAAAAGTCAACTTTTATTTCTCCTAACAATTGATATTCTCTTAAAATACAATCTAGATTTACAGAAAACAAAATCTGGTTTAGAACAAAAGCATTTAAAGAATTACCAAGAAAGAAAATGGTAATATTTAGCTATTGAATAAGATTAATTACCAATATTATGTTACCTATGTAGTCGCGTATACGGTGACATGGTGCTAATTCAAAGAGATTTGGTAAGGTTTTTCTATTTACTTTTTTGGCATTTTTTCAAAACAATCAATGGTACAATATCATCCCCATTTCTTCAAAACAATTAATTCGCGCACTTTGAATCTTAAATCCCAAGCTAAGGAAATGTTGCAAACTCTCCACGTCATCAATCTTCGCCTCAAATTTTCTTCAATCAAACTCCAACCCAGTTGGGTTATAAAATCCTTTCACGCCTTTGTCCTCGTCCCAGTTATTCTCCAACGAAAGCTATATTCCCAAATCTCAAAACCCTAAATTCAAAAATGGCACCCAAAGCTGCAAAGAAGCTTGCTGAGAAATCAACGGCTGCCGCCAAACATGATGAAGAGAAAATCACCACTGCGGCTGAAAACATCCCAGCTGGGAAGAAGCCAATAGCTGAAAAGAAGCTTCCTGGAAAAGAGTCTTTCGTGAAAGCCGAGAAGAAGAAGAAGGTCAAATCTACCGAAACATACAAGATTTACCTTTTTAAGGTGTTGAAACAAGTCCATCTTGAAATGGGTATCTCGACCAAAGCCATGGGAATCATGAATTCGTTCATCAATGACATTTTTGAGAAGCTTGCTCAGGAATCTTTCAAATTAGCCAAGTAGAATAAGAAGCCGACCATTACTTCTAGAGAGATTCAGACATCTGTGCGTCTTGTTCTTCCAGGTGAACTTGCAAAGCACGCTGTTTCTGAGGGGACAAAGGCCGTGTCTAAGTTCACCAGCACTTGATTGAATTTGTGAGTTTGATATTTTTTGTTATCTTCTGAATTTGTGGTTTCGTTTCTGTCAAGGATTTGGATGATCAAACATTGAACGTATGTTATGGGTAATAATGTCAATTTGCCTTTTGATTTTGTTCCTTGATTTCCTATGTGATACTTTAGAAATGCTGTCCTCCTACTTGGATTCAGGTTTTTTGTGGAACTTTTATCTATCCTTTGGATGTCTTCTGGTCTTTTTTCCAGTATTACTATATAATTTGATATGTGAAGTTTTGTTGCATAGGAATTTTAATAAAACGAAGATTAACAAAGGGAGGACCAAGATATATTAAAGGACATTTCATAAGAAGGACAAACTGTGCAGTCTATTTAGTTTCTAGGACACACATCTGAAATAATTACTTTTAAGGCTAACTCAGCACAATAATTACTTTCAAGGACAAAATCAGATGTCCAATTACTTTCAAGGACAAAATTTCACAGGTTTTTAGGCCCTAGAAACTAATTGTTTTGCGTATTGTCCTTAAAAGTAATTATTTTAGTTGTGTGTCTTAAAAATTAATTTCACTTGCTAAAGAGGTCATTGTGACTAATTCCCATTATATTAAATGTGACCAAAGAAAACTATATAATTCCACAATTAATTTTTTAGGGGATGCACCAAAACATTAAGTTTTACTTTATAAAAACAGTATACATTTACTTATTTGTTTTTACCTTATTTATATTTCCAAAATGTTAAGATTTTTTCCATTTTATATATGATGCACGTTTATTGATTTGTTTTTACCAAATTTATTCTTTCTTCCCTATGATTTAGCGTTTTCCATGTTTATCATGTTATTTATTCATTTATTCATTTATTTTCACTTGTTGAACTCTGGATTTCATTTAATATTTTAGTTTTAATTTTAAACAAGAAATTCTTAAATGCTGAAGATGATAGGTGAGGATTTAGAGCATCCAGTTTGGATTTTGCATTTTTAGTATGTAGTTAATCAATCTAGAAGGAAGATATGATTTGGAGATGATGGTGGAAGGAAGAAATTTATGCGGATAACTTGTCAATAATGTTAGGATTTAAAATACAAGAGAACGCTTTAATCAAAGAGCACGATTAAGGGTCTTTTTTAATACTATTTAATGTTCGATTAAAAATAAAAATATAACCTTTAGTTTACACTTTTTACCAAGATTATTTATTTCAATTTTCCTTTAAACGTTATTCTAGTTTTGATTTGCTTCTTTCTCAAGTAAAATTACTATGTCTTTAATGCACTAAAAAGGAACATCATTATAGATTTGTGAGCAATAGGGCTGTGACATTGTTCGCTTTCTTTCTTTTTTTAATTCCTTTTTTTGTGCTTAAATAATGATGTAAGACATAATTTTCTTTAGTTACTAAAAATTTATTCTATAAATGTATGATCGTGTTGGCTAATTAAAGTTGGGTTGTTTGAATCGTCGAATATATTGAATAATAATTGTTTAAAACAGAAAGATTTATTCAGTTTTATAGTTTTGTGTACTAATTTCTCAAAATAAAAGATTATTCCTCTTAGCATTTTATCATTATATTATATATGATTTTGATAGTCATTGACGATAAATTTTCTAATATTCCCAGAGATTAATTTTGATTAATGATTTATGTTGTGTATTGAACATTGTAAACTAAACATAATTATTAGTTTTATACTAATAAATTATTTTTACTACTTTATTTCTTCAAATTAATAGAGCAAATAACAATGGATCGTACAAATACGATTCTTTTTTATAGAATTTTTTTTATCATCTTGACTGTCACAAACCCATTAAATTTAAGAAATGATTCTTCTTCGTGCATGAATTATATACAAAATTCTCTACAAATTTATATACTAGCAAATTTGTTCTACATTCTTAATGTGTGAATTTATTATTGTTTGTGCAAAGATATAGTTTACAAGATTAATTCATGGTTCTTATTATGCAATCTCTAAAGACGATATGTGTGATTTAAAATGTAGGAGCAAAATGCATTCTTATCAATTAAATAATAGTAAATTATAATAATTTTCTATTCCCTCATTAATTCTATGTATTTGTTCTCTTTTTTAGGCAACTATTAATTATTTTGTGAAACTTCAATAGTAAATGAAAATTATTGACTAGATTGAAAGTCAAATTACTCTTTTACACGTAGCAAAAATAATATTATGATTTTTATGCTTTAGGTATTATTTTCGCTTAACATTTCTTTTAAGTGTTAGATAAATATTTCGTTTGCTACTTTGATAACTTGTTTCTTATTTTTTTTTGTTTTTTTATAAAATAACTTTAATTCTTAAAAATATATTGATTCATTACTATTATACTTTTAATTTCCGGTACTTTCTCCATCTTTCAGCCGATATTTGAAATTCTCTCTCTATATACATACATACATATCAAATTCAAAATTTATGTACAAAAGCTTTATCTATAGATGCTATATTTTAAACGTGTTAAAAATAATAATTTTCATGTCCTATACAAAATATTAAATAGAAAAAATATAATCAATACATAACACTTTTTATCAACAAAAACGACAAGTTTAACAGAACAAAAATTACTTACTTAAAAAAAAAATAAGTTCAATTTATAACTCATTTATGTAAACAAATTCACCATATTTTCCGCAAAGAATTCTACCCTTTAAAAATAATTATTTTCTACACATATCAGATACAACGCATGAGTTACACGATAGTTAATATGAAAACCATATTCTATAAAAACAATAAACATTACGTTAGTATCTAACGAAAAAGCCTATAATAAAGGATGTATAAATGTTTATTTTCATCTCTCCATAGGAGGGCATTGATGAAAAATAAATATTGGACATTTTAAAATTTAGAAAGTAGAAAGGCACTGCTTTCTGATTTTCACTATGCAATTAAAGTGAGTTTTGAATACCATTTAGAAACATATGAGGTGTGAATTTTTAAGTTTTATTCATCTCATATTTAGTAATACCTAAAAGGAAAGATGAATGATAGTAAAACAAGTTCAAACCGTGTTAACGGTTTTTCACATTAATGTATAGTTTATATGAAAAATAAAAAAAGCCTTTAAAAATAAAAATTAATATACCTGCCAAAATATATTAGTTCAAATGTCATAATTAAACAGTAAATTTATACGCTCATAAACTACTACACTTTCATTTTTGGGTACTTTCGGCCATCTGAACTGACACAAACACAAACACACATATATACATGCATACATACATTTATACATACGTACATATATATATATATATATTAAATTAAATACAAAATTTGTGTACAGAACCTTTTGCTATGGATATTAAACTTCGAACATGTTAAAAGGTATCTATTTTCATCACAAAATAGTAAATCTTAAAAATATGAATATACATATAACTCTTTTTCAAAAGTTTAGTTTACTTCAAATATATATACATAACAAAAATTACGTGCATACAAAAATAAAGATTTAAATTTCTAACTCATTTATGTAAACAAATTCACCATATATTGCATAATGAATCATATTTTGTTGAAATGTGTATACAATTATTTTCTATAACATACTAGATATAACACAGTTACACAATAGTTATTAGGAAATCCGAACTCTAAAAAAAACATAATAAATATTTCATATTTTATTTAATATAAACGGCTATAACGAAAGTAATATAAAAGTTTATTTTCATCTCTCTGCTAGAGTATTGATGGAAAATAAATATTGAACATTTTAAAATTTTAGAAAGTAGAAAGACTGTGTTTTGAATTTCACTATGCAATTAATGTGGATTTTGAAAGCCATTTAAAATGTATGACATGACGTTTCTAAGTTTTATTTATCTCCTATTTTGTAATAAAAGGTATCTATTTTCATCACAAAATAGTAAATCTTAAAAATATGAATCTACATATAACTCTTTTTCAAAAGTTTAGTTTACTTCAAATATATATACATAACAAAAATTACGTGCATACAAAAATAAAGATTTAAATTTCTAACTCATTTATGTAAACAAATTCACCATATATTGCATAATGAATCATATTTTGTTGAAATGTGTATACAATTATTTTCTGTAACATACTAGATATAACACAGTTACACAATAGTTATTAGGAAATCCGAACTCTAAAAAAAACATAATAAATATTTCATATTTTATTTAATATAAACGGCTATAACGAAAGTAATATAAAAGTTTATTTTCATCTCTCTGCTAGAGTATTGATGGAAAATAAATATTGAATATTTTAAAATATAGAAAGTAGAAAGACTGTTTTGAATTTCACTATGCAATTAATGTGGATTTTGAAAGCCATATAAAATGTATGACATGACATTTCTAAGTTTTATTTATCTCCTATTTAGTAATACCTAAGAGGAAAGACTAATGATATAAATAACAAGTTCCAATCGTGCTAAAGGATTTTCACATTATGTATAATAGATGTAAAATAAACATATAAGCCTTTTTTTTTTTAAAAAAAAAGCTACCAAATTATATTAGTCCAGATGTCAATATTAAAATGTGCTGTTATTAGCACCTAATTTTTATTCTTTCGGTTACCATAACTAAAGGCCACCTTACTAATTTTTATTTTATGCTTCTTAACACCAAGCATTATTTTCTTCTATCAACCAAGAACCTAAGCATTACAAAACCTCCCTCCTGAGCATTAAATTAAACCAAAGTGCGCCTATTTTATCCAATGACCATTAAGATAATGTTTTATCATTCACCTTAAGCAAATCCCAATCAGATGTCTCCTTCTCATTAACCAATGTAGCCAAGTTAGTATTTTTATTATCGTCAATGATATCTACACCATCGTCATATTTTTTGATTTTGATTTCTAATTGTTTTGACTTGGTAATGCCGCCGAAAGCATAACGTCGAAGGCATGAAACCCTATATCGAGAGGCATGAAAACATATCCTAAATAACAATCAGAAAACCCTAAATAACATATCTATGACTGATTTGTAGAAGAAAATTAGGTTTTAACACATAAAAAGAAAACTAATATCTTTGTGATAATCACAACTGAGATTATCCACTACAATTTCACCTTCCATCATCTATTAGGCAAAAGGAGAATTAATTTTTCAAGTTTAGGGTTTGGAACTTTGATAAGTATATAAGATTTGCTGAGAAGAGATGAGAGGTACGATTGTCTAGAGTTGAGTGAGAGAATATAATATGGTGGCCAGAAATACATGAAAAATATTGATATCTAATATAATTATAATGATGGCTGGGGAAAAAACTGAGTGCCGATAGTAGCATACACATTAAATTGTTAAGTCATGACTTCCTAAACTAATATATTAATCACAAACAATTCATAACAATGAAGTTCTTAACCCCATTTATCCTTGGTAACACATGACCCACAAAAATTTGATTGAAATTGAATTTTGATTTCAAAGAATTTTATGTAGATTAAAATCTCAAATACTTGGTCTTAGACATATAAAATCACGTCACTTTGCTATAGCAGAAACATTGCTAGATCAGTTATTTGAACTTTCAATCGTTCTAAGGCTTATCACACCTAGTAAAATTAAAAATATGATGTGAATATTATTATAAATTGCCACTACACCAAACAGTCCATTTTGTAACACTTTTCCGCTTTAAATTCCTAACGGTTATAATCGTTACCAAATTCCAATGGTTATTTTCGTTACTTCTAGCTTGCCACGGTTATAAACGTTGGAATATTTTTTAACAATGTAAATAATACAAACTAGTTGGATAAATATGTAATTTCCCTTCTTAGTTTACAACACACCCACAGCCCTTTGTTCAATTTTCTACTTTCCCCAAACTGTTGGGGTTCCTCCAATTGCAAAATCGACGCAGGTAAATATTTGCTCTAATTAATCTCTAAATCAATGTTCCTTTGTCTACACTCCTTATCATTCCCATTTCTTTGAACTGATGGGATTTTGTATTCGTTTTGCCTTTTTGTGCTGCTAGGGTTCTTCGAACTACAAGGTTCTTTTTTTTTCTTTTTAAATTAGATGGATTTAATCTTTTTTATCCATATGCTTTTTAAAACTATTCTGTCTGTTGGGTAGATGTACTATAAGTGGATCTACTGTTTGTTGGATAGACGTAATCGTTGTATTATTGTCTCGCCATCAGATCTTCTCACTAATGCTAGCTATAATGATGGGTGAGTGGTAAAAAATGAAATTTTTGTGTAAGAACTTTTATTTCAAAAGATTTGATCTCTTTACGAGAGAAATTCTATGTTAAAAAATAGGATCTGTAGTTGGTCCAGGAATGACTCCATGGAGACCATTTGTATGAAAATTATAACTCATAGTTATTATAATTTGCATTTTTGCATTATTATGCTGCAGTTTTGGATTATTTTACTACAGTTTTGGATTATTTTACTGCAGTTTTTGTGCCTTCTCTGTTCATTTTTTTGACTACATAGAGTTGTTTATCTATTTTTTGGAGCAGTTTCTATATCTTTTGGTGTTTTTTTTGGCTGCAGTTTCAATATTATACACTGCAGTTTATAATTTGGAACTGCATTTTCGTGGAAATCAGCTTTATCCATGTTTATGCAGATTTTACTGTGTAATTGGAGAACTGAAGAGCCTAGGAAAGAACTATGAAGAGACTATGCAAGTAGCACAAATGCTTGTTATTGTGAGGTTTGTGTTTGATAAAGATTTTTGGTTTCGAATAAAACAGTTTTAATTTTGAGTTTTCTATTTTTGTGAAAAGGTGCAAGCACGAAAAAAGAGTACATGCTGCAAAATGTGTCTGCAAAATGTGTGCACTCAGTTATTGGACTGGACAACACAGAACATTTCTTTGTTGAAACTCAAGATAAAGATATTAAATGGAAACTAAGCCAGGTTGGTATTTTTATGATTTTTTGAGCTGTTATATATGCTGAATTATTTAATATGTTATTCAATAGAGTATATGTTGAACAACAATGAAACTGGTCAAGTCATGGTTTATGTTCAAAGCCATGAAAAACACATCATGTCTTGGAGTTAAAACAATATTAATCAAATTCATGCTTTATTTTTTATGTAGCGTGAATACTTTATTTAATCTATATGTTGTTTTCATCTCATCTTTGTATAATTAGATGCCTAGTGTTCCTGTAATTTATGGTTTGGGTAACGCGTTGTTCCTTAATCCGCCCTCTAAGTATCAAAAGGAGTCTGCTCAATCAGTTGAAGAAAAACGGTTTGAAATCTTTTGGTTTAAATTCACGAATCTAAATATGAAATTAGAGTAAAAAGAGAAGATTCCCATGACTACAGTATCACACTTTGGGTCTGAAGTGTCTTCCAACTCCAACCCCAACCATGCTAAATAACATAGAGCATCCTCTGTTTTGAATATAAACTCATAAACATCAAGTACAAGCTGATGTACCTTATCTAACCAATTTTGGAAACAGTAAAGAAATTTGAAGAAATTATGCTAGTAATAAAGGACAAGGGCTTGGTGATAGTGTTTTGAATAAACAAAACTGAGGCCCAATGGTAAACAGCGGTAGTAGCTCAATTGATTCTGTCGATACTTTGAAGAATGACGAGAAAAACAAACTTACTGTCACAATAAAGAAGAAATTGTATAATCTTCCAGATTTCACAACAAAGTATGACCATGCTTTATTTTTTGTGATTAAGAGAAGATGACTGAAAAGGGAAGCAAATGCCATATATCCCTATTCTTTTCTGTAAGTTTTTTCTAACCAATTATGATCAGTAAACTCTAATCTTCATCTTCTTTTGGATGAGATTTTCATTAGTAGTATGCATTTTCTTAAGTAACCTGATGAGTTCTTCTCTTGTATTTCTATTATTAGACATTTATTATCATGTCATACATTTGAATTAAAATGATAGGTAAATGCTAGTGGCCAGTTTCGTGGAGTAGCCGAAATGCTTGATCGTGCAGATGTCAACAAAAGCATGAAATTTTGACAATAGGATAAATGGAATGGTTTTTTCCCAGTAAAGTGGAATATAACTAAAGATGTCCCGAACCCACAATTTTGTCACATATTATTGGAAAATAATGAAAAAAGCATCCATAAATAGCAGACACGCAGGAGGTAACGTTCAGCTAACTTCAGAACGCTGCAATAATTCTTCTTAATATATATTTTCTATAGTTTCTAGGTCAAATTATCCATAGCTAATGTGTAACATATATTGCTTTGTCAGGTGAAATTTCCTCATGGCAGTGAAATGCTAAACATTTTTAAAAACTACTCTTCTAAAACATCGATATTAGATGACTTTGATATTTACGAGAACTGCCAAAAAGCAACGCAACACAAAAGGACCCAGAACCCTATGCTGACTTTTGGAAGTTACCAATCAGCAAGATATCTTTTATTATTATTAAGTAGTAGAGTTCGAGTGCTACTATTAACACTCATTAAATGCCTTCCTAATGCCACTTTAAAAATGAATGTACTTCCTATTGGAGAAATCAAAGTAGAAATGGATTTGCCTTCTGATTTAATCAGAAAAAAGTGTAATTCAATTTGAATCGAAGAGAGCCAAACACGTTAAAAGAGATGGAAAACTGTGCTGGATGCAGTGGGTGTATTGAGATTAAATGTGGGTGTGTATAGTTGCATTCTATAATTTTTCATTCGAATGTTAGCAACTAATAGATAATCATGTTGTGATTTTCTACAGCCTAAAATTGAAGAATTAACTTACATTGTGAAGTAAGAAGCAATGAAATCAGTTTCAAGCATCAAGCCTTTGGATAGAGTTCGTGTTTAGAGAAATTTTTCAGTTTTTGCTTGTTGGCATCTATTATAGATATGGTCACCATAACATTATTTTACCATCTAATAATTATCATCAACTGCCACACTTAGAGACTGCGATGTGTAATTTAAAAATCACTGTCCCTATTATTTTTTAGCTAGATAATTCTATCACTTCTTTTTTACATATGTTTACCATTTTCCTGTCCTGCAGATTTTGACGTTCCATTGAAGATTACAGATTAGGCAATATAGCTTGGTTTAAACATAATTTCTCCTTCATTTTCTCACCGTATTTCAATTAATATATTTTCTGTGAGTTTGATTCATCCTTATATTCACTAGGTCAAAATAAAAGTCTCATCACCCAATGTATGTAAACTAACAATCAAAGTTCATCCATAGATATTAAATTTAAATTAAATGATGATATGGTTACATCTTATTTAGTAAAACTAGATTATGTCTTGAAAGTAAGATGTTGTATGTATTAACATTATTTAATGTATAAACAACTAGATTATGTATGGCAAGGCTTTTCTAAAAATCCCAAATGGAGATAAGGAGGCTGGATTCCAGATCCTAGGAAACATGGAGGTAATACTTCATCTATAATGCACACGAAATGCGAATTTAAGGTTAGGTGGTGGTACATACTACAATATTAAATGTTGAAAATAATTGATTTATTCCTATTACAAAAGCATGCAACTTGTGTATACGACCCCAAATAAGAAAACTTACATAGTTGCCTTTGTTTAAGTCATTGTTTCATATTTAATTTTAGCTGTATGTTAATTCTTAAATCTAGAAATGAGTAGAATTTTGTGCCAGAAAGGTACAAGAGCATCATGGATGAAAGTAAGTGACAAAACAATGTTCAAGCACTCTTGTGTCTCTGTCCAAATTCAAATGGTTTCAAGGGAACCCTTTTCACTTCCTCTAATGGTTTACAATGTGCAAGTTTGTTACAATATTCAGTTTGTTTCATAGGAACATTTTTTATGGCCCTTAATTACTACGTGTCAGTTTGCACAACTGACAAAAATACAAATATATAAAGTTTCCTATCTTCAATTTATCTTTACCCTTTTCAAATTACAATGCCTTTGCAAATTCCAATCAAACAATATAATGGAGTTCTTTCTTCATAATATACACCGTAACTCACTAATTCTTTGAAGATTCAAATTAATATACACTTTAACTCATTTTAGATTTGTGCGCAATCTCATATATGTGAAGTTCATCATGCTTTTTGTTACATATTTTTTAAATTTATTTCCCCTCAATTACTGCAGTACTTGATTTATGGAACATACAGTCATAACTAAACAGACGGTATATGGTAAACAACAATCAAATTAAATTCTATTTATAAAATTGTATATGGTAAACAACAATTAAGTACAGTTATTTATAGTTTACTACCTAATTAAAGGGTAAACCACGAACCCTTGAATAATTTGGTTGAATCAAAGCATTCATCTTTTTGTTGCCATGTCTTGTTCATATAGGTTCTATTTTCAGTTGCTACGCATCCTTTTTTACCTGTTCGGTTCCTCCTTTTACACATCTCTCAGTTTGATGTCCAAGCTAGCTGCAAGTGTGGAAAATAATATGGTTAGAATTCATATTCTACTTGTGTCAAACATGTCTGTCCATCAATTGTCTTTACTGTAAGGATACTTTGTTGTTGTGTTAATCTGAATAAGTATACGAGCATAGTTGGTTCTTTTCATTGATGCACTGGCACCATGCTCTAATGGGTACCCATACAATGCTGCTAATTCTATTTCAGGCCCCAACATCCTAATGTTGAAGTCTCAAATTTTCAATTTGACCCACACAGCTATCTCTTCTACTTTCTGTATGTAAGTTCCATGTCTGGAACCCATTATTGGGTGACTATGAATTGAGAGTCATAAGTGTTGGGCTTGTAGTTTGGTCGAATTATCGCTTGCGTCATGTATGCTCTTCTTGACCTGTTATTTGTAAGCTTCAGGACATAATTTGTGGATTGTGACACTTTGAAATTATTTGATATTTTGATGTTTCATATGACGAATGGTTCTATGTTGAATTGTGATATTTTGTTTGCTATTATTTGTATTGAAATTCATTATAAATTTACTGTTTTAAATTTTATTCAACATCTGAATTTTGAATTTTGATTATATGTGCATGGAATTCATTGCAATAGAATTTTGCTTCAGGAATACAATACAAATTTCCTAATGGTAATGGTTACGAATTTCATTGCAATAGAACTTTGCTTCAGGAATATATTTGCATTTGTCACGGTTGTAAGTGTTAGAGTTTTCTTTTGGGTAATGGATATAAATGTTAGAAACTATTATTCTGTCACGGTTATAAGTGTGATACTATCTAAATTTTCCATGGTTATAAGCGTTAGTAGTAACCATTTTATCACGTTTATAACCGTGAGTAAACACCGTTCTGTCATGGTTATAAGTGTGATAGTATCTAAATTTATAACGGTTATAAGCGTGAGAAATTACTATTTTTATCACGGTTATAACCGTGACCAAAAGTGTGATTGAATTTGCCACGATACCTATTTTCACGGTTATAACCGTAATAAATTATTTATTACGTTTATAACCGTGAGGAAATTGCCTTTCTGGTGTTGTGTGCAACCCTAAATTATTGTAAATTATAATTTGAGCGTAGTTACTTGTTTATAGCAATGGCCTTTTTCATTTGAAATTGAAATATACAAAGACAATTATGATATGTGCTCAAGATCGAAGCTAAATACATGCTTAAGACACAAATAAGGTTGTACGCTTCCATCGTTCCTTGTTAGTACAAAAACTATTTTGACCCTAGTTTCCAATTATATTATTGAGATCGCATTTGTGAGAAAATTCTTGAATGTTAATCTTTCAATTATCTGAATGTCTTTATGATTATTTAATAATATTTGGTACCATAATTCGTCAAATATTATAGTTCTCAACACAGTAAAATTTTGGAGTCTTTGTTTATAAAGACCTTATAACTTTATTTTATCATAAAATTAAATTTATTTTACCAAAATTTTAGATTCAATCATGGGTAACATTTTCTTGATTTTCCGTCAGGTGTTGCTTCTTTTTAATATATTATGGCCGTATATATCCTTCGCTACAAATTCTTAGATTAAGTGCTTTTCCTTGTCCACGCTTATGGATTTCATATGCTTAAGAATTAGGAAAAAGCTACTTATATAAAATTATTGCTTTTCCATTACTATCTTGCTATGTAATTCAACAATAAGCAAGACAGAAATTATAACAAGACATTTTTCCATATTATTCCTATTTGATAATATTATCACCATCGAAACTGAAAAATCAAGTGGTTTCATTTCGTTACTTCTTCTTTATTTGATGCTGCTCGATCTGGATTAGCACGCAGTCGGTTAAATCAGTGAATTTGGAAAAAAAATTATTTTGTGTCTTATTGGGCCTATGATGTCTAAATTTATTTAGATCTAATCAAAATAAATTTTAAATTAAATTATTATTTTATTTAGTTTGTTAATATAAAGAGTTTATTTGGATGGTTTGTTTGCGATGATCTATTGGATCTTAGATGCCTTTATTACAAACCGTCTGGTGATTCCTTAGTTCTTGATTTGGATGGTTTGTTTGCGAGTAAGAATTCTGCATTGTTTGCTGATACTACTTGGGATCGTTCCTTCATATACTCTTTTGATGCTATGGGCTACGATCCTTGTCTTGCTATCCGTTTCCGCTCCTTTGCTGGACTTTGCGGTAAAGTTTCTTTTGATTCTTCCCTGGTAACTCTGGAAGATGACGTTTCTTCCTCTTTGGAGGGAACTTGGTCTTGGAGATTTATTTAGTTACTGTGACTTGTTTGTCACATATCTGTGCTGTATTTTCTACTTTTCTATGTAGTTAAGGTGCTTTTACCTTATTTCTGTACTTCAATTTTATTACGTTCGTAATAAAAGTGGACGGTCCACTATAAAACCGGTTGGCCTTGCCAAAAAGAGTTTATTTGATATTGTATATATAATATATAGTATGTGAATGTACCATATGCATTTTCATGTTACATGTTCGTGTAACATATTCAATTTGCATTGTTTAACGTGTCATATCCATGTGCTGCGATTTACACTGCAATGAACATGTTAGCCCCTTCATATACATACAAGTTGTCATATATATATATATATATATATATATATATATATATATATATATATGCGTGCATGTATGTACGTGTGTGTGTATATATATAATATAATATAAGATTACATTTGACTAAATACACACACCCACGTGTAAAAACAATTATACACACATGTGCGCGCATACATATTTAAAAATATAATATATGAACAATTTTAAAATTCAAATTTCATATTTTTAAACTGGATCTAGAAATGAAAATATCTTTTAATTTCTAAATTCAAGATTTAAATTTTATAGATGAATTATATTTTACTGTATGTATATATGTGTAATGATCCATCTTTTCAACTCCTAAATGTTGACACTAATACATCCACGATATTCTTGTACGGAGCATCCAAGTGCCGAAAATACAGATTGTTAGGGTAAAATAAAAAGAAAAAACACAACAAGAAAGAAGGAACATAATATCAGAATCTCATAGCAGAATGATAATAAATAATATCAAAAGATAATACAAAACTATCACTCAAAGATGCACAACATTTCAGAGTTACAAATCGAAATACCGTCTTTTGGCTTGGACAGTCATAACATGTCCTCACGAATGCTAATATGTACAATATAGTAATGCAGTGGAAATAAGAAAACTGTGCTAGGAGAACATCCAGCCCTTCTTGAGCTCCAATGAACATCAACAAAAGCCTAAATTTTTCAATCTACTCGAAAGAGCACGCAAGAAATTTAAGAAAAATAAAAACCACCCTTCAGTGATAAGCCTGGTATGAGATACTTAAGAAATATGTGATCCGTATACAACTGTATATTTGAGACCGCATAGAATGTTGTAATGGTTATCCATTAAAAAGTATCACTCTTTCAATAAGTACATAAGATGATATAATACATAACGTCTAGAGTGAAGAATATAAATAAGAAAATAGTTGTGATGCTTATATTGATCACAACAATATTGAGGGTACAATCAAAACCACTTAGCCACATTCACATATGAGTTTTCCTCTGGAGATATCCATAGACAAACTAAAGCCAGCCACCTGGCAAGGGTCAGAAAGTACATCCAAGCATCATATATATCCAGATAAAATATACCATTAAGGAAACACAACTAGCCAATGCACGAACATTGGTCTGAACCACGTGGAACCAACTATCATTAACTCTTTTTATATAAAAAAACTAAGGTGGCGTTTGGTTTATTATTTTTAGTTTTCATCCATACAAAAATGCACAAGACGCATGTATAATATCGAAAACGAACAATTTTGAAAACGAAGTTAACATACAAAATAGAAAACAACTTATTTTTATTTTCCATGTTTTAAGATATAACACAAGTACGTGAAACAATCCATTCTTCCATCGTCCCTTTATCCCCTTCATCCTTCCATCCATCTTTCTTTCTTCCCCTCCATCGTCCCTCCATTCTTCTCATATTTGACATACATGTAGAAAACTGAAAGTACAAAATTCTTTTTTAAACCAAACACTACCTTAATGTCAAATTCAAAATTTGTATACAAAAACTTTGTCCATAGATGTTAAATTTAAAATATGTTAAAAATTATAATGTTAATATATTTTACAAAATATTTGATATGAAAAATATAAATCAATATATAACTCTTTCTTATCAGCAAATGTAAGAAGTTCAACATAACAAAAATTATGTACTTACGGAAATAACAAGTTTAATTTATAACTCATTTATATAGAAAAATTCAACATATTTTTCATAATAAATTCAATTCTTTAAAATAAAAAATTTCTACGGCATGTCGGATACAACGCCTAAGTTACACCGTAGATAATATGAAAACCAAATTCTATAGAGAAATAGTAAATATTTCATTTGGTATTTAATGAAAAAGCCTATACTAAAGGACGTATAAAAGTATGTTTTCATCTCTGCATAGAGGGAACTGGTGGAAAATAAATATTGAATAGTTTAATATTCCAGAAAGTAGAAAGGCACTCCTTTCTAAGTTTCACTATGTAATTAAAGATAGTTTTGAATGCCAAATAGAGGCACATTAACATTATGTGTGAATTTTTAGCTTTTATTTATCTCCTATTTAGTAACCCCTAAAAGGAAAGGCTAATGACATAAAAAAAAGTGTAAACCATTTTAATGGATTTTTCACATTATACATAGTTTAGATGTAAGGTAAACAAAAAATCCTTCCAAATAAATAATTAATAAACATACCAAAAGATATTAGTTCAAATGTTATAATTAAATTGTAAACTTATACATTAATAAACTAATACATTTTCACTTTTGGGTAGTTTTGCCATCTCAACAATATATATCTATGTATGTGTGTCTACAAGTATAAGTATATGAAGAGAAGGATCAGCAGCTCCCTTCGTTCAGCTCCAACGTAGCCCATTAATTTCAGCCATTCGTTGTGGTTTACATAATTATACTTCTCTTATCACACCAAACAATTACTTAAATCAAAACTAGTGGATAAAATTAGGGAGCTATGTTTGGCGGCTGAATAGAGGGGGCTCTTGATCTTTCTCTTATATATATGTATATGTATATCTATATGTATGAATGTGTGTATGTATATATGTGTGTATACATACATACTAAAAACCAAATCGTAAATTTTAAATTTGTATACAAATCATTTTGTCTATAGACATTAAACTTCAAGCATGTTAAAAAATATTGATTTACTTGTACTATACTAGATATCAAAACCAAATATATGAATCATCATATAACTCTGGTTTATCAACAAAAATGAATTTTTTTAGTTTATTTCAACTATATACATAGCAAAAATTACATACTTACAAAAATACTAGGTTAAATATATAAAACGTTTATATAAACAAATTCACCATATATTAGACAATATATTCTATTCTTTAAAACTGTATATAGAATTATTTTCTATAATATATAGACACAACTAACATGTTACACAATAGTATGAAATCCGAATTCTAAAAGAAAACGACAATAATTATTTCATATTGTATTTAATGGAAAAGGCCATGATGAAGGATATACAAAGATTTGTTTTCATCTTTCTATAGTAGTATTGATGGAAAATAAATATTGAACATTTTAACATTTCCAAAAGTAGAAAGACTTTGCTTTTTGAATTTCTCTGTGCAATTAATGTGGGCTTTGAATGCCATTTAAAAAAGTATGACATGTGCAATTCTAAGTTTTATTCTTCTCCTATTTAGTAATACCTAAGAGGAAAGACTAACAATATAAATAAAAAGTTCCAACCATGCTAAAGGGCTTTCACATTGATGTATAATAGATGTAAAGAAACAGATAAACCTTTTGAAGAAAAAAATAATAAACCTACAAAAATATATTAGTTCAGATGTCATAATAAAATTATTAATTCATGAGTCATAAACCAATTGATTATTCACAAACAATTCATAATAATGAAGTAGTTAACTCCATTTATCTTGGTAATATATGACCAAAGAAAATTAGACTGAAATTGAATTTTAGTTTTGAAGAACTTTATATAGAATAAAATCTCAAAAACTTGATTCATATAACTTTGCTACAGCAGAAATCTGGCTAGATCAATCCTTTGAATCTTCAATCATTCGAAGAATTATCACATCTAGTAAAAATAAAAATAAGATGAGAATATTATTAGAAATTTTAAATCGTAACTCTAAATTATTGTAAATTATAACATGAGCATGGTTACTTGTTTATAATAATGACATTTTTCATTTGGAAACAATATATATAATGAAATGTGATATGTGCTCAAGGTTGAAGCTATATACATGCTTAAGAGACCATAAGATATTATGCTTCCACTATTTCTTGTTAGTGTAAAAATTAATTTGACCCTATTTCCCAGTTATATTATCGAGATCATTTGTGAGAAAATTCTTAAATGTTGATCTTTCCGTTATCTGAATGTCTTTATGATTATCCAGTAATCTTTGGTGGCATTATTCATTAAATATTATAATACTAAACACAATTTTTTTTAAAGTCTTAGATAAAGACATCGAAATTTTATTTTGTCAAATAACTAAATTAATTTTATGAGAACGTTACATTAGGTTCAACTGTGGGTAACATTTTTATAATTTTCCTTAAAGTGGTATTCTATACGACCACCTTGACCACCAATTCTTAGATCAAGTGCTTTTACTTGTCCAAGATCATGTATTTTGTATGCACTAAGTATTAAGGAAAAACTACTTATATGAAATTCATGGTTTCAGTTACTATCTTGCTATGTAATTCAACAATAAGCAAGACTGAAATTAATAGCAATCAAATTTGTGTACCAACTTCCCATATTATTCTTGTTTGATGGTATTATCACCATTTCGAAAAATCAATTAGTTTTTTTCATTACCTCTTCTTTATTTATGTTGGATCTGGACCAATACAGAGTGGGTTGAATAGGTGTATTTCAAAAAATATTCATTTTGGATCTTATTGGTCCTATGATGTCTAAATTTATTTAGGTCCATTCTAAATAAATTTTAAACAAAATCATTATTTTATCCAGTTTGTTAATAAAAAGATTTTATTTTTTTGATATTGTATGTATAACATATAGCATGTACATGCGTATCGTATATGCATTTTCGTTACGTGGCCAAGAAACATATTTAATGTACATTCTTTAATGTGTCGGTATCCAAGTATTGCGATTTACATTGCAATAGACATGTTTGCCCCTCCATATGAATATATGTTGTATAATATATATATATATATATATATATGTATATATATATGTATATATATATAATATAAAATTACATTTATATTTGACTAAATCTGTATATATACATATAATAATGTAAAATCAATTACACTCACATGTATCGTAACGACCCAGGATTTTCGTTTTTGGAACATTTAATTTGTTTTAAATATTCGATTTGGGGTTTTTATAATAAAATCTATGTTTCAAATAATTATTCAATTTTTGATAAAGTATTTTTAGTTTAATTTATAGAATTTTTTCATAATTTTTAATTTGAAAAATATTTAAATCATCGTTTTACGTATTTTACGTCAAACGTTTGTATTTTTGAATATAATGGAATTTGATAAGTTGTGTATTTTATGATCGCGTCACGTCTCTATATGCAATTGTATTTTATTTTCTATCGTTCACAGCTCATACGTGGATGCGATATGGTGTGGCGGGATCTTTTCTATTTTAAACACAAATTCAAAATACAACAAATATACAGTACATCAACTTCTTCGTTCCCTTTTCCTCTATCAGCCGCCATCGTTCCTTATCCCCATGCCCTGGTTCCTTTGTCCCTCTTTGTCCACACTAGTCTTCCTTGATTTGGATTTGATTGATCATCACTTGCTTGGGCTATACATATACACGTACAGGGGAGAAGATGGGGTTTGCTTCATATTTTGATTTCATGTCAACAAAAATATACTTCATCTGAACCTTAAAAAATCACCACATCTCCAACCATCCACTTTTAGCAAAATCGTTCAACATGAAAGTTGTTATTTTTTTATCTAGTTTATTTTAAAAATAGTTTCATGGATTTTCATTGAGTAGTTGGAGAGATTTTTGTAAATAATAGTAAGTGGGCGAGAAATGAAGGAAAGTTGACACATATGAATTGTCGAACGGAGAGTACTATCATGTTCGCCTTGGCATATCATGATTTTTGGAGCTATTCAGGTGATTTTTCGGATTGTACTTGAGGTGTGGTGGTGAGTTGATCGGAGTGGCCATGTTTGGGCTAGAGGGTGGCGCAAGTAGTGGGGATCATGTTGGCATAGTGGCAGTGGTTGAAGGCGAGGGGAGCGACGGCGTTGGGGTGCATTTCCTGCTCCTGTTTGCGTTTCATTTTGGGTAGCAAGGGTGGGAATTTTGTTGGAGCAGCCATTAGTGGGGGGAAAGGTGTTGTTGGGTCAAGCTCGAGGGGAGAAATTTGTTGGTGGCTGGGGTTCAATGGTTGGTGGTCCAGGGAGTGCATGCACGTGCACGTGTGTACGCATGTGCACGTCTAGTTAGGGTTTCAGGAAATAATGAAGCAGGTGGTTATTTGGGAAAGATTACGCATGCAAGTTTGGATTAAGAATGGATGGGCACTGGCCCATTTTCTATTTGAAGGTGAGCAATTTATTTATTTTGCTTAATTTTGTAAATTAAAAATCTTAACCTTGAAATGTCGTATTTCATTTGTTTTAACTCCATTTAACCCATGGATTTTTGTGCTGTGTTCATAGTGACGAATACAACATTTTGACATAAATTGTTGCTTATTTTGATGCAGTAAAATTTAATGATAAATTAACACGGCTCGATAATAATTATGTTAATTTGGATGATAGCGTAGTTTAATTAATTATACTTCATGGATGTTATCTATTTGGCCAAATAGAGACCATTCTATTAAGTAAATTGAATAAGGAAATTTAGACACCTATTTAGTGGATAAAACACCATTCTACTAATTAAATTAATTGGTTATTTAATAAGCAGAATAAATCCATGTTAGGCTATATTATAATTTAGACAACTAATTATATGTCATTAATTGATATGCTAATCTGAATAAGTGATATGTTAACCAATGGTGTTTAATTTATTTACATCAATGTTAATTATGTAAATGTTGGTTATTAACTTGGAAAGTTAAATTGAATAATATAATAGCTTATTTAAGCAGCATTGTGATTTTTATGCCTCTTTTCGAATTTCAAAAGCTATGGATTTAAATCAAATTTAATTTTAAACTATTATAAATGTTTTATATAATTGTTATTTTAGTAAAGTGTTTTATATAATAATTATTCTATCAATAACGTTTTATAGTTAACTTATTTATATTCAAAATATTGTTTAAAATTATTAAATTATATTCTAAATGCGGTATAAAGTTATTTCATACTTTAATATTATTTAAAGTTACTTACAATAATTTTTTGAAATTAATTATTATATTTAAGTTAAATTATTATTTTAAAGTCAATCATTTAAAGTTAATTATTTTATGTTCTAAAGTAGATTATTTTATTTCAAAGTTATTTATTATATTATTAATATTTTAAAATTTTATTTATTATTATAATAATATTGTTTAACAGTTTATTACTATATTAATATTGTTTTAAAGTATATTTATCTTCATTATTATATTAACATTGTTTAATTAATTTATTACTACATCAATATTGATTTAAAAGTTAAATTATTAATATACTAATATTGTTTTAAATTATTTAATTATATTTTAATAATTGTGTTTACTATTGTTATATAATATTAAGTGTTCTAATAATATTATTATTATATTATTTTCTTTTAATTTTGTTATGAATGATTGTTCAGAGTCATTATTTCATTAATGTGGTTTAAAGAGAATTAACTATTTGTTTAAAGGTATTTTTAAATAATAAATTGTTTTATAAAAGACGTTTAGAAATAATAAAATTTTCATTTAAAAGAAATAATTTTTATAGAAACGTTTATATGAAGGGTTTTATTTGATTAAAGAATTTATTAAAGGAATTTATTAACGTGAGAAGTGATTTTTGGAAGTTGGAAAGAAGTTGGTTTTTAATGGTTTAGAGAATATAAAAGGAGTTTTATAATCGGTTTAGAGCTTTTATAAAAGAGTTATAAATACATTTGGAAATTTATGAAAGAAGTTTTATAAATAGATTTAGGATTTAAGCAAAGGAGATTTCGTAAATGAAGAAGATTTGTTAAAAGGATATATATAAGAAATTTGTAAAAGAAAGCGAGATTAGATTTCCCTTAACTGACCTTCTTAATTTTGAGGGTATAGAACATTCTTTCCATACTTAACACCAAAGGAATAGTATTTGGCGTTATCCTCATCTCCGTTTTAAATAACAATTGTTTTGATCCTCTTAATATAATTTTGAAATAAGGAATTTTCAAAAGATTTTGTGAATATGCTTGTACCGGTGAGATAAGTATATGAATATCTTAATCTATTTTTGAAAGGTGATTTTAAATTAATGAAAGCTTAATTTTAAGAGGCTGGGCGGTTTCCATAGGAAATGTAATCTTTGATTCGAATGTTTTTTTATTTGATAATTATATAACCAACTATCAAATCTTGGCCTAAATATGTGATCCATGTTAATTTTAGTGGTACGGAAATATTCCATACTTAATACCGAAGGATTATAGCTCTAGAAATGTCTAGGAGAAACACGGGGATCATATGGTACATTTACTATCAGTGGTGTTATACTGTATGTATAAACTCATTTTGTTCTTTTAGGACTAATGATAAGGAGATTCATCCACTTAAACGGCTAGGGGGTGATTTTTGTTCTTATGTATTGTCTGATTATTTCCAAAAGAATTGGTATTGGGCATCCAGAAATCGATCAATTGGTTTCGGAGTGATCGGTAAGCAGTAAGAGTGTACTCGTAAGAGATGACTCAAAATCGAAACCACTCCAAATCCATATACGGGTTCTATGCTTAAAGGAGGTTCGAGGTTTGTTTTGGATGTTGAAATACATGTATGATTCCAAGACCCGTTGGGGTATTCGAATCCATATGTGATTTCGAAATCTTTGTTGAGATGTGAGAATCCATGCGTGATTCCGAGACCTATTAAGGTATGGGAATCCACGTGTAGTTTCGAGATCTATTCAAGGGAAGGTGCGTGAGCTGGAATGCCGGACATAGCCTCATCAACGGTAATGACTAAACCCGAGATAGGATGCATAGCCAGGGATTTAGCTAACCCATGAGAGTGTAGTCATCTCCTGCCTAGAGTTACCCATGGTTATTATGCATGCATGGAGCGATGCAATCAGCCTTGGTGGCCAGGTATGTATTTCCTATTGTACATCACTAGGGATGTATTTTTTCTTTAGAAGGATTACTCTGATCCTTATGCAGGAGGATATCTCTCCTCAAAGTACTAAGGGCACCTTTGTGGAATCCTACACAATTAGTGAACGCGCCTGATCAGTTTTTCATTATATACTTATAATTTTTGTGATGTACACTCACACGCATCACAACTACTTGATTATTATTATTTTCACCCTTAGATATTATTATAATATCACTTGATTATCTGTAAAAAAATTGTTATCGTAAGGTAAAAACCTATTCGTGTTTATGTGCATCGTGGTCTTACAAAATACCTTGTCTTGAAAGGTTTACATAACATTAAATAGATCCATTTGATTGTGTTTCTCATGCTGTTTTATCAGACTGATCCGAGCGTCGTTTTCCTATAATGCTCGAGTTAGCCCGAGCATATTTTCTAGATTTAGCTAGATACTTTGGAGCTTTCAGTTGATGAACTGGATTTTCCAAGATGTATTCACATATCTTATATTTTTCCGCTGTTTTGTTGTTCTTGATTTATGTCTATATTTATCAGCAAATTATAAGGACATGTTGTTATAGCTGTCTAGGGATAACGATAGGTTGGTATACTCTGATCTGTGTTATGAATGTATAATAAAGATGATTTTTTTAAAGATCTTGTATATATTATAGATCTTCTCATGACGATGTGATATTATGTTCTGTCTTTTATTTCTTTAACCCTAATAATCTATCTTTTCGGCATATGGATGTTCGCACGTGAATATAGTGTATGTCTTAATATCGATTTTTAAAGGTCTAAAAGGTAAATTGTTACATGTATACATAAAAGAATATTTATAAATATAAATATAATATAAATATATACAATTTTAAAATAAAAAGTTCAAATTTCATATTTTTAAAACTACAGCTAGGTATGAAAATATACTTTAATTTTGAAATTCAAAATTTAGACTTTACAAATGAATTATATTTATATACACGCATGTACAGAAATTTAAAAAATTCTTAAAAAACGTGTGTGTGTATGTTTATATATATATATATATATATATGTATATATATATATATTAAAATCATTTATAACATAAAATGATATTGCATAATTAAGTGTGTGTATTATAATATATATATGTATGTATATAAATATATATAATTTCACTACAGTCGGATATGGATTTTAACAAATTCAAAATTATTATTATTATTAATATATATATATATATTTGTGAAGTATTTTTTATTTTTTAAATTAAAAATTTAAAAATCAACGAGAGGTAAAAAACCACTTTTTAACAAAATATTTTGTAATGTTTAAAATTATTTATATGCTAAAATTTTTATGTATATATTTATCAAATCATTAAACTCTATTTAATATATTATATTATAAAACTAAATATACATAGACATTTCAATTCATCGAATATTTACATATATACGGTTTTTTTTGAAACAATATGTATAAATTTTAATAAAATAGTTTACAAATATTTTATGTATATCTATATAATTTAAAAATTCAATTTTTGTTTAAAAAATTTAAAAATTAGTTTTTAATTCAAAAAAAATTGTTCTTTTTTTAGGCGATGAATAAAAACACACATAGATGCAAATTTATTTGTGTGTATAATTTTATTATAGAAATAATATGTTTATATATATATATATATTCTAGTTTAACAACATATAAATATAAGGACTCGTGATATAAAGCATATCTAACCATATATAATAACATAGGAAATGACAAATATATAAGAGAGTGTGCGAGTGTTCGTGCATGTATGTATATGTGTGTGTATGAATTAAGAGTTACCTCAACCGTAGCCACCTTGAATACTAAATCTACAGAACTCTTAGTATTTGAATCCAATCTCTTCCAAGAAAAGCTATCAGTGAAAGAGATCTACGCACCTTTCTTTATTTGATTCAAATTTATTATTTAATATGAAAATAATGAATGAGAAGTGGCTGTGGTGTTTGGGCCAAAGTTAAACGAAGAGAGTGAGTAAAAATCAAATGTAAAATGTGAGGAGCAATTGTTTTAGATAAGAGAGAAAAGTGAGAGGAAAATATGGATCTAAAGCCATTCTTTTCTTTAACAATTCAAAACCAAAAATATCTATATAAACCCTTCCTCTATTAAGCTTTGGCCATCCATCCCTTAGGCCCCTTAGGCTTCTATTTTACTTTAAACCAGGTCATAATATTTACATTTAAGTCAAATTCAAATATGCATCGATGTCATGTATCGATACGCGTGTATATAACTATTACATATGCATTATTTTCAATACCGATCAACACAAATGAAATAAAATTTTATAATAATTTTTCATAAATTTTAGTTAATTTAATTAATTTATAATAATTATAATTTAGTTAAATCAGGTGGTAGTCGGGGTATTCTATATTGCGGTTGTGTGAATCTTAAGTGTAATTCGGTCAGCGGTTAATATCAAATTACTCGAATATTAACATTCACATGTCACCTTAGCTAATAGTGTGACAATTTAACCAAATTTATCACTTACACAGTTTTAGTAAAAAACAATTTACTTATTTAAAGTGGTCAATTAGTGACAATTATGTATAATAATTCTCTTTTTCGAAACTATATCACATTAGGAATTATGGAATTTGGTATTAGTCAAAATTCCAATACCATCCACATTCAACCTGTATAGTTTAAAAGCAAAGTCCTTTGTGACGCCCCACTCCGAGACCCACATTAGCAAAGAGTATTATTAGATAACACCGTCTGCTAATCCGGAGAATAGAGCTGGATAAGAGCGACCATCTTTAGCCTTGCTTTAACTATCTATTGAATACATCGACAATTGTCATACCAAGCAGATCGACATATCCAATGAATACTTAAAATAAAACAATAGGTGGCTGGAGGATCTATCAGTACAGAATATAACAACTCAAATGTAATAAACATCACAGAATAGTAGATCATCATATACACATATGCTGATACATAACAGAGTATACAAACTGATACATGTCAAGTGGTATAGCAAACCACTATATACAGGCGAATCCAAAAGAATACATATCAGAGTTACAACTGAAAAGGACCACACAAAAAGCTATAACAAAAAGGAGCTAGCTGAATAGTCCATGTGGAAGCAAAATAGGCTAAGTCCAAATACACCTAACCTGAAACATCTCGGTCTGACCCGAGTATAAAATACACGGGTCAGTCTAGATAAACAAAGCAGTTAGATAAACTAAACAATAATGAACCTGCAAGGTCACAAAATACATATCCCTAAAAGAGATAATGCAATCATCTAACAAAAGATGAATCATAACAAGACAAGCATCATATCATCAGCAACACAAAATAAACAAAGGATATGAATATCCCAAAACAAGCTAAAAAGGCAAGTAACAAATACCAATGAAGGTAACACAAGTTCCGCAAGGTAGCCGCTATATATCGTACATCTCAAAAAGACCAACACCGAAGGGAGATACCTAGGGAATATAAATATCAATGAAACAAAAGATAATGCACGTGCTCAGTACTGTATACACAAGGATCCATAAGAAACAACACCTAGAGGAGACAGTCCGAAGACACTATCCAGAAGGTGATGAGCCAGAAGGAGACAATCCGAAGACACTATCCCCAAGGCAACAAACCCGAAGGTACAAACCTGAAGACAACATACTCAAAGGCAACAAACCAGAAGGAGGCAGTCCGAAGACACGATCCCAAAGGCGACAAACCATAGTGGTGAAGGTCCGGAGGCCCAGTACTGGACACCACTAACTGGCAAAATGTGTCACGACTCTCGAAAAGGAACCCGAAAAGTGTTAACGTGAGTCCCATAACCATCCGTTCGTACTAAATGGTTTACTACCCGTTAGTCAATTTCACACTCAAAGCAGTACTAAGTTTACCTCATCTCATTGGTAAACCAGACCCAAAGGTCAAAACGTTCAAACGAATAGATTGGGAATTAACTGAAAAGATGAACGCACGTGTTCATAGTATGCGTTTTATCTAATCATTTAATTCTCCTCCTACTTCGCTCGGAGTGTGAAATTGTGTGTATTTTAAATAGAATTTATAAATTGGAGAAACGATCTTTTAATACAATTTAAAAGATTATTTTTATGAAAATCCATGTATGATGTCAAAAATGAAAGATAACAACAATCGGAACATCCAAAGCCGATAAAAATTGGAATTTCAATCCCAAAAGAAAATTGCGCAAAAGACTGCAGATTCAGACGTCTGAAGTATATGGTTCTGACGTCTGAATCTGGAAAGTTAAATGTTTTCCAGAACATAATTCTGACGTCTAACCCATATAATCCAAACGTCTGAAAATGGCAATTTTAAGCCTATTTTCTTTCTGGTTGCACTCGAACCAATTCAGACGTTTGGAACTTTGATTCAGATGTCTGAATACTGAGGAATAAAATTTCCCAGTATAATATTCAGATGTCTAAAAATGAGGATTCAGACGTCTGAAACCTATTTCTCAGGCATTTCCTGAACCTAGGCCATTGATGGCCAAACTATTATCGAAAGTGATCGGATGAGCGATGATTACGAGGGTTTACGCCAAATGACTACCCAACCTTAACGACTCACCAATACACTCCGAATAACATATTCATCATCCATACAAAAAATTTCATAGATTTGGCTTCAAAAATCATAAATTGGCAAATTCACCGAATCAATCCAAATTGAAAGCAAACGATCATGCAAATGTATTAGGAATTCATTCCTAACAATCCAACATAGTTGTAGACATAGATGTGAGATAAAAAACTCACCTTTAACTCAAAAACACGGATGAGAAGTTTAAATGCAAAGAAAAGACCAACCACTCTTCACTTAAACTCTACAAGCTTCAATCTAAGATCAAAACAAGTATTTCCTAAATTAGGTTTAGGAAACTTTCTGAAATTGAAGGAAGAAAGAGTTGGAGAAGATGAAAAGAGGGCTTACCAATAGCTTTTCTTGGATTTTGGAGCAAGAATTTGAGTTTGCAAGAGGAAACTAGGGCTTGGAGTTTCTAATTCTTCTTCCTTTCCCCTATTTTCAGTTGAGCTAGAGTTTAAGAAATGAAAATGAGTTGAATGGAGAAGAGAGGGGCTGAGTTGGTGCATTAAGTTAAGCTAATGGGCTGAACCCAAACCCAAAACCCAAAATATAAAAAGTAGCAAAATTCTACTTACTCCAAACGTATCAAAGTTTATACTAAAAAAGATCGCAAATGCCATTTTGAACTCAATTGAAGTGGTTTCGAGTCCCAATTCGACATTTTGCAAAAAGTAACATTTCGGACCTAAATCCGACCAACAGCGCTATATTTAAATAAAACATTTAAATATATAATCGTTAAATATGCGGGTTGTTACATCCTTGGTTTTTAATAATAACAATTATAATTAACCAAACTACTCTGAATAAAGACTTTGACTTTGAGTTGACTTCAAGTTACCATGACACTAACCTCATACCCATGAGTAGATAAATTCTCTATTAAATAGTGTTTCACTTCTAATGCTTCAACTCAACCAAACTATATTCATTCGATGGATGATACGCCTTGATTTAACTATAATTAAAGTGGAATTTTCACAATGAAGTTCAATTGTATTCTCAAGTCAAGAGAGCTAATATTTTCATATCGATATTTTCTGTTTGATCTCAGCTATATTAACCAATAGAAAACCATTGAGTGAGTAATTCCATACCATCCAGTAACTATCAGTACGTAACCCCTTTATGCCTAGTAATATAGTGCCCAACATTTAAGGAGCATTACATATCTAGCCTCAATGGATGTATCGATATCCAGCCTCAACACATCCTGACTCGGAATATTTAAAACGATATGTTTATTATATTGTAATAAATTGCTCATGATTACAACACACTATAATTACTGTCACAAAACATACCATTCGTGGACTTTCTATAAACATAGCTAAATTAAATAACTAATTAATATAACACATTATAACAAGTATGTAATAGAATGAAAAACACCTTTTATTTCGAATGAGATTTTATTATAGAGTTAAAAACTTACAATAAATTATAGAACTGCCAATAGGGAATACCCCTAACTCTATCGAACTCCGACTTGCATCTGAGATCAATTATGGAATCTCAATCCCATCTCCTCGATCAGCATGACAAGAACTGAATGAGGTAGTTCCTTCGTGAATGGATCTACTATGTTTTCCATCGTATCAACCGAACATATCACGATGTAATGACCCAGAATTCCTGTCATTTGAAATTCGTATATTTAATTGATTTTAAATATTAACAGGTAAAATTTGTAAGTCAAATAAATTATATTTCGAATATTTAGATTTAATTGGATAATTAAATCAATAATTTAATATTTGAAATTACAGAAATGAGCGGAAATTGGGTTTAATGTGATTAAAATTGATTTATAAAGTTGAACTAAATCTTATTTAAATTAGAATGATGTTATAGAACTTTTAAAATCGAATTAAAAGTCAAACTGTAGAAATTGAATATTTAATTAACGAGTAAAAATAGTTATTTTTCAAACAGTCTCGGATTTCGACGAAACTAGTTTAATCGGATCCGTAATGTTATATTATTGTAAGATTTCAAATTTCGCATCAATCGGACTTACGGTTTATCCGGGGCAAACTAAAACGCGTAGAAATCGGTTTAATTTGAGCATGATTTTCATGTAGGGGAGGAAGAAGAAGGGCACGACCCTAATGTGCTGCAGCAAGATCTAATGGCCAGAACGAAAAAAAGGTTTAAAAATATAAAACAGAAAGTGAAATTTTATTGTATTTAAATTGTACAAACTTGTACAAACTTTAAAACTGCGTGACTTTTTGATACGAGGTCTGTTTCGCACGAAACGGATTGCGTCAGGTTCGTATTGACGTGCACTACGCGATGGAGCTAGATTGGAGTTGATTGGAGCGAGTGATAATATAGGGTAAAATTAAACGCGCGTTTAATTTTATTCGAAATAAAACACTGCAACTGTATTGGAAGCAAGGTGAGAACTTCTCACTCAATCAAATTTGTTTCGATTTATATTTTAAATAGTTAGATTTAAAATTGCTTGATGTGTTGATTGTATGCTTGGATGATAAATTTCTATTTGTTGTATTGAAATAGACCCTATACGCCGCATATTATGCAGAGGTTATTTTATTAAACACATATACCGTGATATTCCACCTTGAAGTGGAATTGGTATTATATATGTACTTGGAGTTGATTTCCCGCATTATATAGCGGATGAGACCCTATTGCGCCGCATAATAGTGGATAATATTTTATATAAACCCATGTACCACGATATCCCGTCTTGAAACGGGATTGGTATTGTGCTAACATCTATGGATGCAGAGAAACAGGTTGGAGGGATCCAACTGGATTCCTCAAACAATTGAAATTGTTTCGATGTTGTGTATTGATTATTTGTAATCTTTGTGTGATTATCTTTGTGATTGAAATCGTTGAAGGCTAAAATTTAGCCGAATATA
The DNA here is from genome assembly GCA_030765085.1 of Allium cepa. NCBI lineage: Eukaryota > Viridiplantae > Streptophyta > Magnoliopsida > Asparagales > Amaryllidaceae > Allium > Allium cepa. The sequence goes on along the minus strand of CM060942.1, from coordinate 209,479,653 downwards.
ATTTTGGTATCGTTAGATACCAGAAATAAATAAAAATTTGATTTTTGAAAATTCAGGTTGAAGGTTTATATCAAAATTTATTTTTGAGAATTGAATAAATTTAAAAGAAGGAATTTTAAAATAATAAAGTTTTATTTTTAATCTTATTGAAAAAAATTTCAAAATATGAGAAAAACTTTAATAAATGGATTTCGGGTAATATTATTCAAAGGTCGACGAATTTATTCAAAATACGGATCTTAAAGAGTTTGAAAAATAAAAGAATTGGCTTTCTTTAGAAGGAATTTATTTTTAAAAAGGAAATAAAATTTGAAGCCCATTTGGGAATTGATTTTTCGAGATTGAATTTAAAGTATTTTGAAAATCCATTTGGAAATTTAATAGGTGTTTTAAAATGAATTTGGAATTAATTTGAAAATTGATTTGGGGTTTAGTAGAAATTGATTTCAATTTGAGATTTGAATGAAATTCACTTGATGTTTAATTTCTTGGAAAATCAATATGGAATTTGATTTGGTTGTTTTTGAAATCAATTGAAAAATTAAATTGTTATTGAAAGTGAATATTTGAAATCGATTTGAAAATCGTATGTCAGTGGATATATGGAAATTTAAATTCACCATGGAATTTATAAAGGAAAGGGAAATTTATTTAAAAACAAACATTGATTTATTTTTGAAGTGTGGAAATAAATTTATGGATTTGGAACGTAAATTTAAAGTAAATCAGTAAGGATTTATTTAATTGGTTTAAATGAACCATTTTGAAATAAAAGTGTATTCTCCCTGGAAAGCCGAATAAAATTTCTGAATAGCTTTGAAAAATATATACATACATATACATATAAAATTCTGGAATTGGTTTTGAAAAGGATACTTTGGAGAAATTTACCTTTTAAATTGTTTAAAACCTTTAAGTAAGGATTTATTAAGTTGATATAGAAATGATTATTTCTAAGATCTAATCAATAATTGTTTTAGAAAATAGTTATTTAAATAGTTATACTCTATCTACAATTTTATTTTGAAAATTAGTTTGGACTTAAGTTATATGTAATACTGGTATAATATTTTTATAACTAATATTTTAAGTAAAGTGTTTAAAGAAAAATAGTTTTATTTCAAAGTGTTTTTCCCGGTATATTTTGGATAGGTGTTGTAAATTATTTTTAAAGTATTTGAACTCGGCAGATTTCCAGTGAAAATGAATAAATATTTGAAAGTGTTTCCGCGTAAGGAAAATGATTTGAAATTTGTTTTCAAAGGTTGTAAAGGTGAAAAGTGATTTGAAATTTGTATTCAAATGGTTGAAGTGTGGAAAAATATATCTTGTAAAGATATTTTTGAAAAATAAACAATTTAGGAAATTATTTGGAATCTGGTGATGTTGTGCATATCTATTGATAGTTAAATAACCTACTATCAATATTTATCTTTAAATGGGTATTTGTTGTGATTTGCTTGAATTTGAATGCTAAACTTATTTTAAAATAAGCGCTCATTATTCGATTTAGCAGGGAGAGTACCTTTGGGTCATAAATCCCATTCCGAATAGTGATCGTCGTAATGGATAGCATTTGAAGACCGGCGTTGAAGACCACATATTTTCGAAAACGGAAGGATTACCGTCGAATGTCTCTGCATCGGTTGATCCCCAATATAGAGATTTTATCACCCTTTATGATGGAAGTCCGGACGTGATTAGTGAATATCCGGAGTGCAAGGGTTTCTTTGGAAGTGCCTTCGGTTCCGTTCGATCCCGGAATGGACTTGTATGGATGTGTGCCTGACGTTACAATTTGAGATGTAAAGCTGGTTTCTATCAAATACATTTCTGTTGGTGGCGGAGAATTTATTCTCTTAGCTTAACACCCTTCTCTGAGACGTACGAGCTCAGAGGTTATGTAGTTGATGGTTACTAGTGATACATACCCAATTTGGTAATGTGGCATACGAAGTGCTGCTCATCATTTGTTGATCAAAGCATAACTTTTGTGAAAAGCGTAGCTTTGTGGACGAGACTTCGTCAGACCTCACAACCCGGTAATGGTCAAAACAGGAAAGATGCAGCAAGGTTATAGGGAGTAGCGCCCCTTAGGGTATGTGCATTTCCTTCTGGATAGAAGTGGTATCATGGTATGGAGCCCAGATACTTAACTTATGTGGATATCGAAAATATATATGACTTTGTGATTGTTGTTGGTTGAGGATCCTCGGATAAAGGTTGTTTACAACCGAGGGATGGTATACTCGTGTCAGTAGTTACCTACTTTTGCAGAGGTAACCCGGCCTTGTGTTGGCAGAGATCCGGTTAGGTTCTTGGGGTATCCCGCCAGAGGCGTTCCCATATGGTAATAGGAAGTTCCTTAGCCTGACCATTTGTTGGAAAATACGAAGAAACAATACGAGCCTTGTACGGTTTTAGTTGTATAACCTGCCATGGAATGTGGAGGTAACCTGCTATTGAACATGGTAGCTATAGTAGGCATACGATAATGGTCGTACGTTGGCTAAGATTTATATCATACTTTCGAAATGTTTTCCTGCACTTTGCACTTATAGTAATAATATCAAAGAAATTTGCGTATCAACCATGTTTGACTATCATAAGGAGAAATCTCCTCCAATTCTGTGTTTGCATGGTGTGTGTGGCAGGGGTCCTTATGGAAGTTACATTTTCTAAAAGCATTGCAGATCTATTTTAAAATATTTCTTTGATTTTTTTTAAGATAAACTGTTTTAAGTTCTCACACCAGTCGCATGACTGACCTGGAGTTTATTGTTCCTTTCCTAAACTCTGGGTGCCCATCATTTTCCACACGGGCAGCCTAGAGTCAGGTTATCAGGTCATTCTGGAATTCAGGAGTTGCTGTGGAGATCAGGAGCAAGCTGGATGGCGTGGCGTATCAACTAGTATATAGTATTTCTTTTCCGCTGTTTGTTGTTGTAAACTCTGATAATGTAATGTAATGTGATGTAATGTAATAACTGATATAGTTCTTTGTTTTAAAGATATTCATCTATCTATTATATGTTGTTCTGCTGTGAATTGTGAGATTCTAATATTGTTTCTGTTGCTTCTTCTTTCTTCTTCTTCTACCTCCTCTTCTCTAACCCTGACAATTCAGTTTTCCGGCCTTCGATTGCTTGAAAGTTGATACAGTGGATGTATTAATGTTGATTTTCGGAAGTCGAAAATTCCGTTCGTTACAATGTGGTATCAAAGCATTTGGTTAAGCGACAACCCTTGCTTTGTTGGGAATTACTCATTAGAGATAGAGTTAGTAGTACTCTAGAATGAGTTGAGTGTAATCATAGATACGAGCACATATTTGTTAGTGAATATGAAATTGTTTTGTATTGTGTTGACTTATCGGTTGATTGTTTATAGATTCTGTTCGGTGCAGTCTAGCTAACTGTATCGATAGGGGTTTCTAAACTCTTAAACGAGATAAACCGACATAGTATCATTTTAAATTGGGTAAATGAAATAATTTTACCTCGATTATATTTTATATATAAAGAAATAATTTTTCAGAATTATTAAAGTGTATATAAATTGATTGTTTGGTTGTTGAAAATGTAAGAATATATATAAGTTAATTAAAAGAATAATTATGGCGACCCGACTTCCTATCTCTAGGAAATCGTATCACTAATTAAGAAAGAAAGGGATAGAAGAAGAAAAGAAAGAGAAAGAAGGAACCAAACAACATCAGAGAACTCACAGCGGAACGAATGATATATAATATATCACATAAAATATTACATAGTATCATATTACATCAGAGTACACAACTTATACAACAGATATTAGACAGTTATAAACATCTGTCTAACTATACAACTCAAGATATCACAAGAAACAGATACAATACAAACACATCGGAACCATAATATATCTACACGTGGAAGCCTCCTGCTCCATATTTCCTCCAGAATTCGTCAAGCAAACCTGAATCACTGGACTACTCATACATAATATGAGTACCCAAGAGTTTAATAAAACAGAAAATAAACACTCGGGTCAGACAGGGGTCTGGTGTGAGTAAACGGGTTAAAATTTCTTAACTTTAGAAAAACCTTTGAAAAGAAAAGGTATCACATAAGACTTCCCACACATAAAAATGGAAAAGTTTTTACCTTACGCTAACCAAAACATTTGATAGGAAACCCAGTGATATTATAATAGTGTATAGGGTTTTCAAGTAAATAAGAAATAGCCGAAATTGTTACATTATTAAATTCCAGCTAATAGCCACAAAAGTGGGTAATACAAACAAAACCGTAGGGTCTCGTAGGAAGAATAGGTTTCCATCAATGGCAGGGCTACTGGGGTACCACCCGTCACAGTACGTGGCCTAGATCAACGTACCGAGGAGCCACCCTAACTCCCCTACAACACAAGGCCGGGACCATCCCTTACAGGATAGTCTCGAACAAGACCACCCCGTAGTTGGCGCGACCAACCACACACTAAGCCGAAATAGAAAGGGACTTCTAGACAGGGGTAAATCCCGTCCTACTTGGGCATGACCCACTTAACCTTGCTGCACCTCCCCTGTTTTTGCCATTCCCGGTTGATGAGGCTTGTGGCTGCGATTACCTTTATAGAACACATCTGTCTTAGAATGCTCATCGTTCACCTGACGATGTTCTGAAAGCATTCAATCCATACAGGTTCGCTCCGGGTTCGAACGAAACCGAAGGCACTATCTCGTTGCACTCATTTTGGAATCACCCTTAGAGTCAACGACCATAGCCCTTGCACTCTAAATCACCATCTCGAACCTATAAGTACTATTTCCGTCAAACTCATCATGGAATCACCTCCAGAGTTATACTGACGAATAATGCTAACACCTTGAGTCTTCACTAGCTCCACTTGGATTCACGACCTAACGTTTAATTGGAATCGATGTGGTTTTCGGATTATCCAAATATGGAAACCCGATCCCGGTCTCACCGAAACCAAACGCCATTTTAATGTCCAAGTTGTTTAAGGGTTTTTAAAACAATTACTTATATTCAGGATGATATAAACAGATAGATGAATCACATTATCACAATAGATAATTCATATCAAACATTCATCTCACAAAGAAGCATAACATATATCAGAGATATACAAATCATCCATTATCAACCAATCACCCAATATCAATCATCCAAATATCAAACAATCATTCATATCAATCAATTATCCAAAACAGAATTGATTAACTGTAAATCAATTGGATTACCTTAATCGTTCTTTATTTATTTATTCCAAATACATAAATTAATCATCTCTTAAAGATCTTCCTTAATTAATCTTCCTTGATTAATTATACTTTACATTAAAGTAATTTTCCTTAACCATATACAGTAATTGACCTTTAATCATTAATTACAATAATTAATGATCCTTCATTTAGTTACATTAATTAATCAATTATAATTAATTACATTAAACCTTAATTAATTACAATTAATTAATCACACTGTAATTAATTACTTTTATTAATCAACCTTGATTAATTCACTAATGATCCTTATAAATTAATTAACTCTTTAATTAATTAAATTATTAATTTATAATTAATCATCTCATTAAACAGTCTTAATTAATCATAAACAATAATTAACAACTTGTAATTACTTATCTTAATTAATTAACTTCTTAACTATATTAACCCTTTGATTAATTAATCTAATTAATTAATCTTTAATTACTTCCTTAAGTAATTATTATTAAATTAGATTAATAAATAATCCTTAATTAGTTACTTTAATAATTACTTACATTTTCAATTAATTACACTTAGTAATTAATCTTAAATTAATCACATTCTTTAATTAATTAATTGCATTAATTAATTCATTAAAATAATTAAGTAATTAACTCTTAATTACTTACATAATTAATTATCTTCTTATTACTTCATTAAATGATTACTCCTTAATTAATTACCTTAATACCTAATTAATTCTATCATTAAACAATCCTTAATTCTTTAATTAATTAATTACTCCATAATTAATTTACTTCAAACAATTATATTAATCAATCATTAGATTAAATAACATCAAGTGATTAACCATTAATCACTTCAACTAGTTACTCCCATGAGTAATTTCCTCAAATTACTTCCATAAGTAATTTACATTCTTAATTACATTAAAAAAATTAACCATTAATTACTTCATTAAGTAATTACACTTAATTAATCATAGTTAAGTGATTATTTAAAATTAAATTAACAATTAACTAATTTTTAAAAATTAATTAGATAATTAATTAACTAACTTCTTATATTTTCAAAATCCTTAATTAATTAAGAAAACATTAATCTTGATTAATCTTTTTACTTAATTACAAATCATATTCAATCACGTATTCTGAAGTTAATAACAAAGATAAATTAACCCTATTTATCTTCGTAATTAAATTATTTGAATGAATCAGATTTTAATAACTTAAACAAATTATTTTATTTGGTTTTCAAAATCATAACAATAACCTTATTTGAAAATAAGGTATTTAGAAATTAATTTCAAAATTTAAAACAATTGAACATCTAATTTAAACTTACTTATTTACAAAATAAATTTGGAAACTTTGTTATTAAAACATTACTTAACAATTTACTTAAAAACTTTGATTAATATTTAAATTCAAACATTCTTTTAAATTGAACTTCAAAATTAAATTAGATAATTATTTTCAAAACAAACATCTTAAACAATTTAAAATTTCAAAATAAATTCAATTAACAACCTTAAAAGTTTGATTTACAACAAGCTTAACTTAGGATTTTGTTTCTTTATAAAACTTGTTTACAATTCAAAGTTTGATTTCACTTATTCAAACTACAAGTTAAGTTTGGAACTTATTATACTCAGAACTTAACTACAAATCATCATCCCAGACAAAACTCGAGTAAAACACTCAACCCACACGAGCCATCCCCGAAGCAACCCAACACATACACTAACTTCGAGTCATCCTCGATGAATACGCGAGAGCAAACCCAAGGAAAACTTGTCTTCTCTAATGCTCCACTTCCAGTGTACACAACGTACACTTGTGCACGTATCGCATCACCTCAGGCCACACTTGGTCGTCGCGACCATCGACGCCGATCACCTGAACCCATGCGAGCTAGAAACCAAACCCAGATCCAACCATTTGAACGCGTATCAAAATTTCAACCTCGAGCTCAAAATCTACAGCTGCATTTCGTCACAAAACCCCCAATGCCGACAATTCTCGACACCGTCGAACTTCACCGTCCCCTTCATCGAACACCACAACCACGAGTTCCAACATCCCCAAACGCGATTGAACTCGATCCACAAACCAAGCCGCAATTGCCTTCACAGCCAAGCCGAAAACAAAAAAAACTAAAACCCTAGTTCGAACGATTCACTCATTAGAAAAATTATTGAACAACTTTCCCAGCATCTACAACCTAAAAACATGCTTCGATCAAAATTCAAGCTTCAATCATCATGTTGTTCTTCGTCAAATCACCGAAGTTCCCAAAACGAACAAACCCAAATATCTCACTAATTAAACAATTAAAAATTATGATACAAGCACTAAAAATCATAATTTTCCAATCGTAGTTCAATCATAAAATCAAAACTAGAATTTGAATTCATAAAATTTTGCCCAAATTTGATTTTTTTACTGTAATTTGAAAAATATGAGTTAATCATTCATTTTAAAATCCTATAAATTATTTTAGATGTTAAATTACATGATTACAATCAACTTCCATTTACAAATCAAAGTCCAGTTCGTGTTCAAAATCAAGTTATTGAAATTATTATAGGATTTGTAACTGTTTTATAAACACAGTAACAATTCTAAATTTTACAGGCATTCAATACACCCATTTCAGCATGCATTCAATTTAAAACAAATATTTTATATAATCATCATGATATCATCACAAAATCAGGATGAATCTAGAATCAAACTGTTTTAAAATTCCATTTACTCACCTGAAATATAAGCAGAGCAGTTTTTATTTTATTTTTTAGGCACTTGAATCATTAATCTGGAAAAACTGAATGCATGCCTTCAAATGACTTGCCGATGAAATGAATCCTTGCATGTTGAAATTGCAGTTTAAAGGTTTCAGCTTTGATAATTGCAGATTTCATCTTGCTTTTGATTTCCATTTGAATTTGCAGCTACTTTCAAACTTGATTTTGCAGATTTTAAATTTGCTTTTGCTTTGCAGATTTGTTGGTTGCAGGATTTAAATTTGCAGAAGATACTTTTCAGATTTGATTTGTCTTTGGGTTTTAAATTTTCAGATTTGTAAGTAAATTTCTGGTTTTGAACTTTAGAAAAGAAGATAAAGGAAAAAGAGTTATGTTTATTAAGATTAAAGAAAGTATAAATTTAAAATAAAGACACTTGTTCAAAAACTTACAAATGTCACTATATAGCTTAATTGGTTAACAAGTGTTATTAAGAGACTTAACATGGTTACCATGTCTTTAATTATTTTTAATTAATTTTCATTTAATTTAAAAGATAATATAAGCTTTCTTATTTAAGTTGCTTAATTAATAAATATTTATATATATAAGTTTAAATCCTTTAAAAAATATATTAGAAAACTAATTATAATACAAATACATTCTTATACATAAATTTTAAATCTAAACATTTGTATATATACACTTATAACCATTTATATTAAGCATTTTAAAAAGAAAGCAAAACAAAACTTTGTTTGAATCCCTTTTTTTACTATCACATTTAAAATAACAATTATCTTATACTTGAAAACAAATGAATTAAACTTTAGTTAGCCCTTGAAAAATATTAATTTAAAACAAAGCTTTAAGCTACAATTCATACATATATAAATTATCAACAGATTGAATTAAATTTCAAAATAACCCCAAATTATAACATATACATACATATATATTACAATTTAAAAATTCAGCATGCATTCAATTTAAAACAAATATTTCATATAATCATCATGATATCATCACAAAATCAAGATGAATCTAGAATCAAACTGTTTTAAAATTCCATTTATTCACCTGAAATATAAGCAGAGCAGTTTTTATTTTATTTTCCAGGCACTTGAATCATTAATCTGGAAAAACTGAATGCATGCCTTCAGATGACTTGCTGATGAAATGAATCCTTGCATGTTGAAATTGTAGTTTAAATTTTAAGGTTTCAGCTTTGATAATTGCAGATTTCATCTTGCTTTTGATTTCCATTTGAATTTGCAGCTACTTTCAAACTTGATTTTGCAGATTTTAAATTTGCTTTTGGTTTGCAGATTTGTTGGTAGCAGGATTTTAAATTTGCAGAAGATTACTTTCAGATTTGATTTGTCTTTGGGTTTTAAATTTTCAGATTTGTAAGTAAATTTCTGGTTTTGAACTTTAGAAAAGAAGATAAAGGAAAAAGAGTTATGTTTATTAAGATTAAAGAAAGTATAAATTTAAAATAAAGACACTTGTTCAAAAACTTACAAATGTCACTATATAGCTTAATTAATTAACAAGTGTTATTAAGAGACTTAACATGGTTACACATATCTTTAATTATTTTTAATTAATTTTCATTTAATTTAAAAGATAATATTAGCTTTCCTATTTAAGTTACTTAATTAATAAATATTTATATATGCAAATATAAGTTTAAATCCTTTAAAAAATACATATTAGGAAACTAATTATAATACAAATACATTCTTATACATAAATTTTAAATCTAAACATTTATATATATACACTTGTAACCATTTATATTAAGCATTTTAAAAAGAAAGCAAAACAAAATTTTGTCTAAATCCCCTTTTTTACTATCATATTTAGAATAACAATTATCTTATACTTGAAAAAAAATGAATTAAACTTTACTTAGCCCTTGAAAAATATTGATTTAAAACAAAGCTTTAAACTACAATTCATACATATATAAATTATCAACAAATTGAATTAAATTTCAAAATAACCCCAATTATAACATATACATACATACATACATATATATATATATATATATATATATATATATTACAATTTGAAAATTCATTTTTATTTAAAACAAAAGATCTCCTATTCACAATATATGTCAAATATATATATTATAAATAGAATAAAATTTTATTAGCTTTGGAAAATAAATCTTATCCATTTTAAATTGATAGAAAGATATTGATCAAAATTACCAGATTAAATATTTGTTAACCATAAAAAGAATAAATTTACCAATTTAAATTAAAATTATAAAGAAAAATTATCAAATCAATTTAATTATTAATACAGATTATTAAATTGATATTGCCGAAAATTTCGGGTCGTTACAATCCTCCCCCCTTAAAAGAATTTCGTCCCCGAAATTTAAAAGCAAAAGTAATTTAATAACCCAGCAAAAATTTCAATTTCAAACAGCAAAGCATACCTAACAACCAGTTACTAACAACCATAGTAATCAAACAAAAAAACCTAACCAATTATCCTGACTTAAATCAGAATAAATCTTTCTAATATTATCTCGAGTTTCCCAAGTATAAATCACCGGGAGACTCACTCTATAGAAGCTAAACTAACTACACTGCCAAAACCAGAGCTCCTCTCATCTCTAGATCCATCAATCTGAACAGAATATCAGACTATACCCAAGTCTAACTCAACTTCCAAATCTAACTGGACTATAGATTCAACAACCAACGATGAATCATACACGTACTCCCTCAGAGATACGTGAAATACTATGAATTCCAGCTATCCAAACTGGCAATTCAATCTTATCCTATCAAAAACACAGATAAGAAATCCCAAATGCCTCAGAACTAGCCATCCAATCATATCCAATTACTGCTCTCATAACCAGAGAAATCTTAACAACAATGAAGCCTCCGACTTCGAATTCCAAACTCCTTATCTCATATCAGCATAGCTCAACAGACAATCCTGGGTTGCCAAACTTCTTCCTGATCAGCTCCACCTATGCTGATGCTTCCAGAAACAACTAGACCAAAGCAAACCAGTTTCTGGATCCTATTCAACAGAAAGGTCTTCCAAACACAAGCTCTACTTCCCAAGCAATAGCAAACTGAACTTGCTTCCTTCCTCGCACAGCTGCTATCTCGCTTCCGCTGCACAACTCTGATTCTGAAATAGATGAGAGTACTGTTGATGAACATGAATACAAACTTATCCAATATATCAGGGAAACTTTGTTCATCAAATCCATATAATCTGAGTGACACATCTGACTCGGTCACACAACCTTACAGCAGAATCCAACTCAAAAACTAGATCTGACAAAATTCAAATCCAAAAATATTTCTGAGCTGCCATACCAACTCTTCCTTCTCCAAGAACCATCCTACCACCAGGCTAACTACCAAAATCGCTTATGGAACGAAAACAATATGGAACTCAACTCCAGATGCAGACAAACTTCAGATTACATCAGTAGCTCCTACTTCCACATGAGAATCCTCAGTCTCAAACAAAAGATTGCTCAAGAAAAATTTCCAAACTAATCGCAAGTCACTTTTGCGATCCTACCTAGTTCGGATTCCAAAGAAACCGTCCTCTCACTTTACCAATTAGAACAGCTTTAATCTTTTCCAAACAAGGTTAACTCCTTAAGAAAACTTTCACCAACTGCCCGGACTGCTGAAGAAGAACCACAAAGATTCCAGAACCATCGGAGAACGACCACACTGCTGCTTCCAAACTCTACCTCTATGATACTGCAAAGCTAAAAGACCTTCTCGTCAGCACACCAAACACTTCGAGCTACACTGGTACCACAACTAACCAAAGACTTCTAATCCAAAGGCTTCTCGAAAACCAAAACCATCAACAAACCACAACTGACCTCCGAGATGGCAGACATCCTCTGAAGAAATTCGGGCTCCAAATCAAGCATCAACATCTCGCTCTTTTTAAGAAATGACAAATGAGACCATGCCGAAACGAAACAACTTATAGACCTTAGTCTCATATTCCAAAATAGCCAACCTCCTTGCTAAAGATCCAGATAACTTCTACACAGACAAATCTTCCCTGCAGCAGGTAAAAACTGCTCCTCAACCACTTCCAAACTGCTTCAAGAAAAACATCTTCGGAAATATCCATGGATACTACATCTCATCACGCAGTTATCAAGATATCATCACTTACTTCTACACTTCCGATAGATCCCGACTTACACTTCAAAGATAAACTCCGAATCTTTTAATAGATTTCCTTCGGATATCAGAGAAATCCTTAATCCTTACTCCAAATTATAGTCACTCGAGACGGTATTAGGTCTACAGTCTTGACAAATACACCTCCAAACTCAACATATGAACCTCTTACATCAGTGGTAGTCATGTTACACACACACACACCACTACTCCATCCACCTCTAGAACCTATGTTGGAAAATCTGAACAGATAACCCAACATATCAGATATATATATATATATATATATATATATATATATATATATATAGTTATACATAAAAATTACAAGTATGCTCTCTCAAGAAAGACACCACTCCAGAGCCTAGGTATTCACTCAACCTAATGCTCTGATACCGAACTGTGGCGACCCGACTTCCTGTCTCCGAGAAATCACATCACTAATTAAGAAAGAAAGGGATAGAAGAAGAAAAGAAAGAGAAAGAAGGAACAGAACAACATCAGAGAACTCACAGCGGAACGAATGAAATATAATATATCACATAAAATATTACATAGTATCACATTACATCAGAGTACACAACCTATGGAGTACACAACTTATACAACAGATATTAGACAGTTGTAAACATCCGTCAAACTATACAACTCAAGATATCACAAGAAACAGATACAATACAAACACAACGGAACCACAATATATCTACACGTGGAAGCCTCCTGCTCCATATTTCCTCCAGAATTCGTCAAGCAAACCTGAATCACTTGACTACTTATACATAATATGAGTACCCAAGAGTTTAATAAAACAGAAAATAAACACTCGGGTCAGACAGGGGTCTGGTGTGAGTAAATGGATTAAAATTGCTTAACTTTAGAAAAACCTTTGAAAAGAAAAGGTATCACGTAAGACTTCCTGCACATAAACATGGAAAAGTTTTCACCTTATGCTAACCAAAACATTTGATAGGAAATCCAGTGATATTATAATAGTATCTAGGGTTTTCAAGTAAATAAGAAATAGCCAAAATTGTTACGTTATTAAATTCCAGCTACTAGCCACAAAAGTGGGTAATACAAACAAAACCGTAGGGTCTCGTAGGAAGAATAGGTTTCCATCAATGGTAGGGCTATTGGGCTACCGCCCGTCACAGTACGTGGCCTAGATCAACGTACCGAGGAGCCACCCTAACTCCCCTGCAACACAAGGCCGGGACCATCCCTTACTGGACAGTCCCGAACAAGACCACCCCGTAGTTGGCGCGACCAACCATACACTAAGCCGAAATAGAAAGGGACTTCTTGACAGGGGCAAATCTCGTCCTACTTGGGCATGACCCACTTAACCTTGCTGCACCTCCCCTGTTTTAGCCATTCCCGGTTGATGAGGCTTGAGGCTGCGATTACCTTTATAGAACACATCTATCTTAGAATGCTCGTCGTCCACCTGACGATGTTATGAAAGCATTTAATCCATACAAATTTGTTCCAGGTTCGAACGAAATCGAATGCACTATCTCGTTGCACTCATTTTGGAATCACCCTCAGAGTCAACGACCATAGCCCTTGCACTCTAAATCACCATCTCGAACCTATAAGTACTATTTCCGTCAAACTCATCACGGAATCACCCCCAGAGTTATACTGACGAATAGTGCTTATACCTCGAGTCTTCACTTGCTCCACTTGGATTCACGACCTAACGTTTAATTGGAATCGATGTGGTTTTTGGATTATCAAAATATGGAAACCCGATCCCCGTCTCACCGAACCAAACGCCATTTTAATGTCCAAGTTGTTTAAGGGTTTTTAAAACAATTACTTATATTCAGGATGATATAAACAGATAGATGAATCACATTATCACAATATATAATTCATATCAAACATTCATCTCACAAAGAAGCATAACATATATCAGAGATATCCAAATCATACAGTATCAACCAAGCACCCAATATCAATCATCCAATTTCAAACAATCATTCATATCAATCAATTATCCAAAACAGAATTGATTAACTGTAAATCAATTAGATTACCTTAATCCTTCTTCATTTATTTATTCCAAATAAATAATTTAATCAACTCTTAAAGATCTTCATTAATTAATCTTCCTTGATTAATTATACTTTAATTACATTCAAGTAATTTTCCTTAGCCATATACAGTAATTAACCTTTAATCATTAATTACAATAATTAATGGTCCTTCATTTAGTTACATTAATTAATCAATTATAATTTATTACATTAAACCTTAATTAATTACAATTAATTAATCGCACTCTAATTAATTACTTTTATTAATCACACTCTAATTCACTAATGATCCTTATAAATTAATTAACTCTTTAATTAATTAAATTATTAATTTATAATTAATCATCTCATTAAACAGTCTTAATTAATCATAAACAATAATTAATAACTTGTAATTACTTATCTTAATTAATTAACTTCTTAACTATATTAACCCTTTGATTAATTAATCTAATTAATTAATCTTTAATTACTTCCTTAAGTAATTATTATTAAATTAGATTAATAAATAATCCTTAATTAGTTACTTTAATAATTACTTACATTTTCAATTAATTACACTTAGTAATTAATCTTAAATTAATCACATTCTTTAATTAATTAATTGCATTAATTAATTCATTAAAATAATTAAGTAATTAACTCTTAATTACTTACATAATTAATTATCTTCTTATTACTTCATTAAATGATTACTCCTTAATTAATTACCTTAATACCTAATTAATTCTATCATTAAACAATCCTTAATTCTTTAATTAATTAATTACTCCATAATTAATTAACTTCAAACAATTATATTAATCAATCATTAGATTAAATAACATCAAGTGATTAATCATTAATCACATCAACTAATTACTGCCATGAGTAATTTCCTCAAATTACTTCCATAAGTAATTTACATTCAAAAATTAACCATTAAGTACTTCATTAAGTAATTACACTTAATTAATCACAATTAAGTGATTATTTAAAATTAAATAAACAATTAACTAATTATTTAAAATTAATTAAATAATTGATTAACTAACTTCTTATATTTTCAAAATCCTTAATTAATTAAGAAAACATTAATCTTAATTAATATTTTTACTTAATTACAAATCATATTCAATCAAGTATTCTCAAGTTAATAACAAAGATAAATTAACCCTATTTATCTTCATAATTAAATTATTTGAATAAATCAAATTTTAATAACTTAAACAAATTATTTTATTTGGTTTTCAAAATCATAACAATAACCTTATTTGAAAATAAGGTATTTAGAAATTAATTTCAAAATTTAAAACACATTGAACATCTAATTTAAACTTACTTATTTACAAAATAAATTTGGAAACTTTGTTATTAAAACTTTACTTAACAATTTACTTAAGAACTTTGATTAATATTTAAATTCAAACATTCTTTTAGATTGAACTTCAAAATTAAATTAGATAATTATTTTCAAAACAAACATCTTAAACAATTTAAAATTTCAAAATAAATTCAATTAACAACCTTAAAAGTTTGATTTACAACAAGTTTAACTTAGGATTTTGTTTCTTTATAAAACTTTTTTACAATTCACAGTTTGATTTCACTTATTTAAACTACAAGTTAAGTTTGCAACTTATTATACTCAGAACTTAACTACAAATCACCATCCCAGACAAAACTCGGGTAAAACACTTAACCCACACGAGCCAGCCCCGAAGCAACCCAGTACACACACTAACTTCGAGTCATCGTCGATGACTACGCGAGTGCAAACCCGAGGAAACCTTGTCTTCTCCAATGCTCCACTTCTAGTGTACAAAACGTACACTTGTGCACGTATCCCATCACCTCCGGCCACACTTGGTCGTTGCGACCATCGACGCCGATCACCTGAATCCACGTGAGCTAGAAACCAAACCCGATCCAACCATTTGAACAAGAATCAAAATTTCGACCTCGAGCTCAAAATCTACAGCTGCATCTCATCCCAAAATCCCCAATGCCGACCATTCTCAACACTGTCGAACTTCACTGTCCCCATCATCGAACACCACAACCACGAGTTCCAACATCCCCAAACGCGATTGAACTCGATCCACAAACCAAGCCGCAATTGCCTTCACAGCCAAGCCGAAAACAAAAAAAACTAAAACCCTAGTTCGAACGAATTCGAACGATTCACTCATTAGAAAAATTATTGAACAATTTTCCCAGCATCTACAACCTAAAAACATGCTTCGATCAAAATTCAAGCTTCAATCATCATGTTGTTCTTCATCAAATCACCGAAGTTCCCAAAATGAACAAACCCAAATATCTCACTAGTTACACAATTAAAAATTAAGATACAAGCACTAAAAATCATAATTTTCCAATCGTAATTCAATTATAAAATCAAAACTAGAATTTGAATTCATAAAATTTTGCCCAAATTTGATTTTTTTACTGTAATTTGAAAAATATGAGTTAATCATTCATTTTAAAATCCTATAAATTATTTTAGATGTTAAATTACATGATTACAATCAACTTCCATTTACAAATCAAAGTCCAGTTCGTGTTCAAAATCAAGTTATTGAAATTAATATAGGATTTGGAACTGTTTTATAAACACAGTAACAATTCTAAATTTTACAGGCATTCAATACACCCAATTCAGCATGCATTCAATTTAAAACAAATATTTTATATAATCATCATGATATCATCACAAAATCAAGATGAATCTAGAATCAAACTGTTTTAAAATTCCATTTACTCACCTGAAATATAAGCAGAGCAGTTTTTATTTTATTTTTTAGGCACTTGAATCATTAATCTGGAAAAACTGAATGCATGCCTTCAAATGACTTGCCGATGAAATGAATCCTTGCATGTTGAAATTGCAGTTTAAAGGTTTCAGCTTTGATAATTGCAGATTTCATCTTGCTTTTGATTTCCATTTGAATTTGCAGCTACTTTCAAACTTGATTTTGCAGATTTTAAATTTGCTTTTGCTTTGCAGATTTGTTGGTTGCAGGATTTTAAATTTGCAGAAGATACCTTTCAGATTTGATTTGTCTTTGGGTTTTAAATTTTTGGATTTGTAAGTAAATTTCTGGTTTTGAACTTTAGAAAAGAAGATAAAGGAAAAAGAGTTATGTTTATTAAGATTAAAGAAAGTATAAATTTAAAATAAAGACACTTGTTCAAAAACTTACAAATGTCACTATATAGCTTAATTGGTTAACAAGTGTTATTAAGAGACTTAACATGGTTACACATGTCTTTAATTATTTTTAATTAATTTTCATTTAATTTAAAAGATAATATAAGCTTTCTTATTTAAGTTGCTTAATTAATAAATATATATATACAAGTTTAAATCCTTTAAAAAATATATTAGAAAACTAATTATAATACAAATACATTCTTATACATAAATTTTAAATCTAAACATTTGTATATATACACTTATAACCATTTATATTAAGCATTTTAAAAAGAAAGCAAAACAAAACTTTGTTTGAATCCCTTTTTTTACTATCACATTTAAAATAACAATTATCTTATACTTGAAAATAAATGAATTAAACTTTACTTAACCCTTGAAAAATATTAATTTAAAACAAAGCTTTAAGCTCCAATTCATACATATATAAATTATCAACAGATTGAATTAAATTTCAAAATAACCCCAAATTATAACATATACATACATATATATTACAATTTAAAAATTCATTTTTTATTTAAAACAAAAGATCTCCTATTCACAATATATATCAAATATATATATTATAAATAGAATAAAATTTTATTAGCTTTGGAAAATAAATCTTATCCATTTTAAATGGATAGAAAATTTTTGATCAAAATTACCAAATTAAATATTTATTAACCTTAAAAAGAATAAATTTACCAATTTAAATTAAAATTATAAAGAAAAATTATCAAATCAATTTAATTATTAATACAGATTATTAAATTGATATTGCCTAAATTTCGGGTCGTTGCAATAATTGTATAAGCAAATGAATTACTAAGTATGGAATTATAATTAATGTGATTTACAATTGTGAAATAATCTTATATATAAGAAGTGAAACTATATGAATATATTTATAAACATGAGTTGTAAATAAAAATGAATTTGAACTATGAATTGAAAATGTTGAATCATGTTTATTTTGGAAATTATTCTCCAAAATTAAAAGTTAAATAGTGAAATTATATAAGAAAAAGAGTTATAAACGTGAGTTATAAGTAAAAGGAAAATTTTGAAAGAATATTAAGCACTGAATTCACTATTGTTACTGGGAAATAATAAGTGTGATGACCGCAGCATCATCAGTATCATTTTGAAGTTTCTGTGTGATGGATTTGCTACCATAGTAAATTGAAAATTGAAGTTTGGTTGTGATAAACAAATTTGAAATTAAATCCAAGTTGTAATTGTTGAATATAAGTGAAACGAGTTTTAAACTTATAATATGAAATAATAAAGATTTTAGCTTTGGTTAAGTTAAAGAATTTTGTTTAGCATAGTAAATATATGATGTGAAATTTAACTAAATGAAGGTTAAATAAATTGAATTGGATTAGATAGGTGATTATTTAATATGATTTGGAAGTTTAAAAATATAAGTTGTATAACTTATTAAATGTGAAAATGTAAGTGAAACCAAATGATAAAATGGTTAAACAATTTTGTTAAGCAAAACGAGATATGAATTTGAATAAGTGATGAAATTTGGCTTTTGTAAAAGTAAAATAGAATTTACTTTAGAATTGGAATCTGAATTGGATTTATAAGGGAAAATTTAAGTTAAGTTAAACAAATGATGTTTGAAATGTAATATAACTTAAGTGATGTTGAATGAAGTTGATTTTGGTATTGAAGTAAATTAATAAAGTGAAGTGATGAATATGAACTTGAGTCGTGTAATGAAATTCAACTTTTGTGGTTAAATGAATTAGCAATTGAATTGAACTAATGAATTGAATATTAATCAATCGAATGTAAAAGAATTTATATGGAATAGTGGATGTAAGTGTTAATTCATTAAAGCTAACTAAAAGTGTTAAACCAAATTGAATGTAAATTTAACAATTTGGTTATGATTTGGTTGTTATATGATTGTTAGTTGATTGTATATAATTCATTAAGTGTTAATGAAATTGAATTGATAAATGGAAAGCTATGTAATTGAATTTGAATTGAAAGTGAACTAATATGAATTGGTTGTAAGCAATTAAAATTTGTATCGAAACCTTATAAATTGCTTATGGGAATTATTTTGATTGCATTGCTTATGAAAACTATATGTTTTCTATTGAAAATTAGTGAAATGTAAATGAATTTCCTATATATGTCACTTACATGTTTAAATTGAGTAAGTACAGGTACCAGGGCTGTAGTTGGCTGGATTTGGTCATGCTAAAATGCTAATAAATAACTGCTTTGCTTAAAAATGCTAAAAAGGTTCGCCTACGCAACAAAAATAGAAAATATGAACTGTTTTTCTATTTTCCGACCGTGTGGGTCGATGTATATATATTTATATCTATTGTGATATTGCAAAAGCTCCTCCGTACAAGGGAGACTCTGCCAAAATTTTCTGTAAAATTTGGGAGTTAGAAAAATTTTGAAATTTTTTGGAATTTTTTTGTTAATGAGAAGTCAATTTCTAAATTGAAATGAAAATGTAGGAATTGAACTAGAAAAGTGTAACCATCGGATTTTGGAAAAGTTAAGAAACTAAAATGAATCTGAAATCAAGTTTGGAACGGTTTGTTTTTGAAAAAAAGTTAATGGATTTCAAGACTTTTTCTTACTTGGCAATTTCGAGTACGAAATTCTTTTAAGGGAGGAAGTTTGTAACGACCCATAATTCCTGTCATTTGAAATTCGTATATTTAATTGATTTTAAATATTAACAGGTAAAATTTGCAAGTCGAATAAATTATATTTCGAATATCTAGATTTAATTGGATAACTAAATCAATAATTTAATATTTGAAATTACAGAAATAAGTGGAAATTGGGTTTAATGTGATTAAAATTGATTTATAAAGTTGAATTAAATCTTATTTGAATTAGAATGATGTTATAGAACTTTTAAAATCGAATTAAAAGTCAAACTATAGAAATTGAATATTTTAATATTTAATTAACGAGTAAAAATAGTCGTTTTTCAAACAGTCTCGGACTTCGACGAAACTAGTTTCATAGGATCCGTAATGTTATATTATTGTAAGATTTCAAATTTCGTATCAATCGGACTTACGGTTTGTCCGGGGCAAGTTAAAACGCGTAGAAATTGGTTTAAGTAAATTTGAATTTAAATAGTCGATTTGAAAACCTATCTTTCAAATATGATCGAATTGGCTCCCGATATATATATCGTTGCGTTCAAAATAGGGGTAAAACATTATATACCCCAGGCGGCATGCTTTGTTTGGAGTTCGGAAAATTTTCGGATGAATAGTGTTTTGCAATTTTCTATAAAAGGCCCCGTCTTTCTTCATTTTTCACAAATCCCTACTAGGGTTAGGGCAGCCGCCACTTACCATTCTAATGGCCAGAAGTTTGATTCGTTCCTCCTCATTTTCCTTCAAATCCACCAATCAATTCGCGAAACTTCCTAAACGAAAGTTGTAGACAACGTCAAGAACTATAAATCCAACGGTCGAGATTGAGTTTCGAGCTACAGATTGACGTTAATCCTCGTTCAAAGATGCTGCAGTAGCGCATGTTTTTCAAGGCATAGCCAAGACCGAGCTTCATCATATTCAAGTCGAAGGAGGAGCATGGGGGTGACCGTTCGTTTGGCGTTGCTTGATCGTGGTAGAAGTGGATGTTGGTGGTGCGGCTAGCTAGGGTTTTGGGCGGCTATGGGTTTGATTTGAGCGTGATTTTCATGTAGGGGAGGAAGAAGAAGGGCACGACCCTGATGTGCTGCAGCAAGATCTAACGGCCATAATGAAAAAAAGGTTTAAAAATATAAAATAGAAAGTGAAATTTTATTGTATTTAAATTGTACAAACTTGAAAACTGCGTAACTTATTGATACGAGGTCCGTTTCACACGAAACGAATTGCGTCAGGTTCGTATTGACGTGCACTACGTGATGGAGCTAGATTGGAGTTGATTGGAGCGAGTGATAATTTAGGGTAAAATTAAACGCGTGTTTAATTTTATTTGAAATAAAACATTGCAACTGTATTGGAAGCAAGGTGAGAACTTCTCACCCAATCAAATTTGTTTCGATTTATATTTTAAATAGTTAGATTTAAAATTGATTGATGTGTTGATTGTATGCTTGGACGATAAATTGCTATCTATTGTATTGAAATAGACCCTATACACCGCATATTAAGCAGAGGTTATTTTATTAAACACATATACCGCAATATTCCACCTTGAAATGGAATTGGTATTATATATGTACTTGGAGTTGATTTCCCGCATTATATAGCGGATGTGACCCTTCTGCATCGCATAATAGCGGATAATATTTTATATAAACCCATGTACCACGATATCCCGTCTTCAAATGGGATTGGTATTGTGCTAACATCTGCTGATGCAGGGAAACAGGTTGGAAAGATCCAACTGGATTCCTCAAATAATTGAATTTGTTTTGATGTTATATGTTGATTATTTATAATCTCTGTGTGATTATCTTTGTGATTGAAATCGTTGAAGGCTAAAATTTAACCGAATATAATTTTAGTATCGTTAGATACCGAAAATAAATAAAAATTTGATTTTTGAAAATTCAGGTTGAAAGTTAATATTAAAATTTATTTTTGAGAATTGAATAAATTTAAAAAAGGAATTTTAAAATAATAAAGTTTTATTTTTAATATTATTGAATAAAATTTCAAAATATGGGAAAAACTTTAATAAATGGATTTCGGGTAATATTATTTAAAGGTTGAGAATTTATTCAAAATACGGATGTTAAAGAGTTTGAAAAATAAAAGAATTGGTTTTCTTTAAAAGGATTTATTTTTAAAAAGGAAATAAAATTTGAAACCCATTTAGGAATTGATTTTTGGCGATTGAATTTAAAGTATTTTGAAAATCCATTTGGTAATTTATTAGGTGTTTTAAAATGAATTTGGAATCAATTTGAAAATTGATTTGGGGTTTAGTAGAAATTGATTTCAATTTGAGATTTGAATGAAATTCACTTGGTGTTTAATTTCTTGGAAAATTAATATGGAATTTGATTTGGTTGTTTATGAAATCAATTGAAAAATTAAATTGTTGTTGAAAGCAAATATTTGAAATCGATTTGAAAATCGTATATTAGTGGATATTTGAAAATTTAAATTCACCATGGAATTTATAAAGGAAAGGGAAATTTGTTTAAAAATAAACATTGATTTATTTTTGAAGTGTGGAAATAAATTTACGGATTTGGAGCGTAAATTTAAAGTAAATCGGTAAGGATTTATTTAATTGGTTTAAATGAACCATTTTGAAATAAAAGTGTATTCTCCCTGGAAAGCCGAATAAAATTTCCGAATAGCATTGAAAAATACATATATACATACATACATACATACATATATATATATATGCATATATATATATATATAAAATTCTAGAATTGGTTTTGAAAAGGATACTTTGGAGAAATTTACCTTTTAAATTGTTTTAAATCCTTTAAGTAAACATTTATTAAGTTGATATAGAAATGATTATTTCAAAGATTTAATCAATAATTGTTTTAGAAAATGGTTATTTAAATAGTTATACTCTATCTACTAATTTTATTTTGAAAATTAGTTTGGACTTAAGTTATATGTAATATTGGTGTAATATTTTTATAACTAATATTTTAAGTAAAGTGTTTAAAGAAAAATAGTTTTATTTCAAAGTGTTTTTTCCCGATATATTTTGGATAGGTGTTATAAATTATTTTTGAAGTATTTGAACTCGACAGATTTCCAGTGAAAATGAATAAATATTTGGAAGTGTTTCCGCGTAAGGAAAATGATTTGAAATTTGTTTTCAAAGGTTGTAAAGGTGAAAAGTGATTTGAAATTTGTTTTCAAATGGTTGATGTGTGGAAAAATATATCTTGTAAAGATATTTTTGGAAAATAAATAATTTGGGAAATTATTTGGAATCTGGTGATGTTGTGCATATCTATTGATAGTTAAATAATCGACTATCAATATTTACCTTTAAATGGGTATTTGTTGTGATTTGCTTGAATTTGAATGCTACACTTACTTTAAAATAAGCGCTCGTTATTCGGTTTAGCCGGGAGAGTACCTTTGGGTCATAAATTCCATTCCGAATAGTGATACGTCGCAATGGATATAATTTAAAGACCGGTGTTGAAGACCGAATATTTTCTAAAATGGAAGGATTACCGTCGAATGTCTCTGCATCGGCTGATCCCCGATATAGAGATTTTATCACCCTTTGTGACGGAAGTCCGGACTTGATTAGTGAATATCCGGATTGCAAGGGCTTCTTTGGAAGTGCCTTCGGTTCCGTTCGATCCTAAAACGGACTTGTGTGGATGTGTGTCTGACGTTACAATTTGAGACGTAAAGCTGGTTTCTATCAAATACATTTCTGTTGGTGGCGGAGAATTTATTCTCTTAGCTTAACACCCTTCTCTGAGACGTACGAGCTCAGAGGTTATGTAGTTGATGGTTACTAGTGATACATACCCAATTTGGTAATGTGGCATACGAAGTGCTGCTAATCATTTGTTGATCAAAGCATAACTTTTGTGAAAAGCGTAGCTTTGTGGACGAGACTTCGTCGGACCTCACAACCCGGTAATGGTCAAAACAGGAAAGATGCAGCAAGGTTATAGGGAGTAGCGCCCCTTAGGGTATGTGCATTTCCTTCTGGATAGAAGTGGTATCATGGTATGGAGCCCAGATACTTAACTTATGTGGATATCGCAAATATATATGACTTTGTGATTGTTGTTGGTTGAGGATCCTCGGATAAAGGTTGTTTACAACAGGGGGATGACATATTCGTGTCAGTAGTTACCTACTTTTCCAGAGGTAACCCGGCCTTGTGTTGGCAGAGAACCGGTTAGGTTCTCGGGGCGTCCCGCCAGAGGCGTTCCCATGTGGCAATAGGAAGTTCCTTAGTCTGACTATTTGTTGGAAAATCCAAAGAAACAATATGAGCCCTGTATGGTTTTAGTTGTATAACCTGCCATGGAATGTGGCGGTAACCTGCTATTGAACATGGTAGTTGTTGTAGGCATATGATAATGGTCGTATGTTGGCTGAGATTTATATCATACTTGCGAAATGTTTTCCTGCACTTTGCACTTATAGTAATAATATCAAAGAAATTTGCATATCAAGCATGTTTGACTATCATAAGGAGAAATCTCCTCCAATTCTGCGTTTGCATGTTGTGTGTGGCGGGAGGCCTTATGGTAGTTACATTTTCTAAAAGCATTACGGATCTATTTTAATATATTTCTTTGTTTGTTTTTAAAGATAAACTGTTTTAAGTTCTCACACCAGTCGCATGACTGACCTGGAGTTTATTGTTCCTTTCCTAAACTCTGGGTGCCCATCATTTTACACATGGGCAGCCTAGAATCAGGTTATCTGGTCATTCTGGAATTCAGGAGTTGCTGTGGAGATCAGGAGCATGCTGGATGGCGTGGCGTATCAACTAGTATATAGTATTTCTTTTCCGCCGTTTGTTGTTGTAAACTCTGATAATGTAATGTAATGTGATGTAACGTAATAACTGATATAGTTCTTTGTTTTAAAGATATTCCTTTATCTATTATATGTTGTTCCGCTACGAATTGTGAGATTCTGTTATTGTTTCTGTTGCTTCTTCTTTCTTCTTCTTCTACCTCTTCTTCTCTAACCCTGACAATTCGGTTTTTCAGCCTTCGATTGCTCGGCAGTTGATATAGTGGACGTATTAATGTCGATTTTTGGAAGTCGAAAGTTCCGTTCTTTACACACGACCTCTTTCTCGTCAATGAATTCTGTGATTTGGTGGAACTTCCAATATGTCGTGACTTCTTGTGTGCTCTAGGCTCCATTGCAATCTGCAGTGCCGCATTGCTGTCATTGAATAATGTCGTCGGATTCTCTGCGCTGGAAATCACTCCTAGCTCTCTTAAAAACATGCGCATCCAGGCCGCTTCCTTGGCTGCTTCTTTGAGAATGATGTACTTGACCTCCATTATGGAATCAAATATCATTTCCGATTTAAACTTTTCCAACAAATAGCTTTAACGTTTATAGTGAAGACGTAGTCTAACAC
Source organism: Allium cepa (assembly GCA_030765085.1). Lineage (NCBI taxonomy): Eukaryota > Viridiplantae > Streptophyta > Magnoliopsida > Asparagales > Amaryllidaceae > Allium > Allium cepa. The sequence continues at coordinate 209,454,179 of CM060942.1, read as the reverse complement.
CGAATCACTACCGCCAATATCATTATGAAAGCTAGAATCGGTATACCTCTTCATAAGGAGGTCACCATTCCAATATATTAGGAATAATTCCAGGGTATTCCTTAAATCATTTAGTATACATTTTACAACCATCCAATATTTTTTTCCGAGACTGAACTGGTATTGGCTTATGCATCCTAATGCGTATGCCACATCCAGTCAGGTACATAACATAGCTTGAACCAACTATTGAAGCATACAGTATCCTCTTCATATGCTCTTTTCCATCATTAGTTTGAGGAGCATCCTTCTTGGAAAGGATGATTTATTCTAGATTGCATGGAAACATTACAACGCTTGGAATTCTCCTTACCAAACCTTTTCAGTGTGGTATACATGTACAGGGACTTTGACAATCGCAACACCCTCTTAGATCTATGCCTATAGATCTTTAAACCTAGTATATAGGCCACTCTCCGAAATCCTTCACGGAGAAGTTTTTTGAAAGCCAAGCTTTCATTGATCGCAATAACAAAATTCATTGGCAATCAGCAGAAGATCATCAACATATCAGACTAAGAACACATTAGCTCTTCCTTGTTCCTATTGATATACGTATGCTTCCTTTATACTTGAAAAAAATCCAAACCATTTGATTACTTTGTCAAAACACTTATTTCAACTCCTTGAAGCTTGCTTAAGTCAATAAATGAACTTTAACAACCTACAAACCTTGCCCTCACTCTTGTGACGCCGAAACTCTAGAGCTATGACTTATAGGTGGTCTATTTTAAATCACCATTTAGAAATGCCATCATTGAGTCCATTTGACATATTTTATAATCGTAGAATGTAGAAATGGCTAGCATTATCCAAAAGGACTAAAGCACTGCTATGGGAAAAAATTTCCAACTTAATCAACACCTTGAATTTGACGAAACCCTTTCACAACTAGCCATGCTTTGTAAGTCTCCACTTGTCTATATGCATTTTTTTTAAAAAATCCATTTTTAGCCGATGTTTTAGTCCCTACGGAAATGTCAGCCAAAGTCCAAACTTTGTTTTCATACATTAAACCCATCATGGATTTCATAGATCCTAGCTAAAGTATAAAGTCTTTACTCTTAAGTTCTTGATGGAATGATTGAGCAGTGTCATCATCTAAGACATGGTCCTCTTTGTCCCCTTTCATGAGAAAACCATAATATCTCTCAAGTGCATAAGATTCTCTACTACACCTTCTAATATGTTGCATGTTTTCGTATGTTGGTGAATTTAGTTCTCCTATTTGTTCTGCCTCTATGCTAATTTCTTATATCTTTTCCAAATCTACAATTTTTCTATTAATTTATTTTGACAAAAAATCCTTTTTTAAAAATATTACATAAGTGGAAATAATAAATTTTGTTTTCTTTGTGTTCTAGAAAATATACCCCTAGAGTTCTTTGGATATCCTGTAAACTTACATAAGGTCGACCTTGCCTTAACTTTGTATGGGGCTAGTGTTCTTAAAATAAGTTTGACAACCCCAACCTCCGAATAATTGATTTGGAGTTTCTTTGCATGTCATATCCCATATGGTGTCTTAGGCACATACTTCAATGGTGCCAAATTCAACAAATGCGTTGTGGTGTCTAGCATTTATCCCTAAACGGACAGAGGTAACTCAGCTTTAATCATTATAGAATGAATCATATCCAATATGATTTGATTCTTTTTCTCTAAAACGTCATTGCATTGCATAGTATATGGTGGAGTAATCAACGAAGATGACATTATCTTTTAAGTATTGTCTGAGCTCTTGTCCAGCATACTCACATCCTCGATTAGACATGTATGACTCAAAATATTACCGCTTTGATTTATAAATATTCAATTAATTTTAAAACATTAATTTATGGTTTTTAACAATCAAATAACCCTTATTTAGTTAATAAGTACAATAGTAAACCCATTTTGAAAATTTGTTCACAAAAATAAATAGTTTGATGAAAAATTGAAAAGGTGACCAAAATCGCTTTTTAGATTTTTGATTTTTATGGAACGGAAGTTGTCGCAACGTTGTTGCACACATATGCACACTTTTTTAACATACACTTATACATATAATAAGTGGTTTAATAAAATTAAAAGAATTAGTAAAGTAAGTGTAATTATAGTGTTTAATAAAATAATTAATTAAGGTAATAAATAAGGATGGCTTTTCTTTTATATTTTAATTGCTAAAATACAAAAGTTTGTGTTCTTCATTTTGAGATGTGATGGAAGCACTTTGGTACATGGAGGAAGCTTAGCATGGTAGGAAAAGGACGGGTAAAAGAGTACTTTGGTTAAGGGGTAAGCGAAATAATTTACCACTTTTTGAAATTCTCTAAAGGGCCTCTTTACTTCATTCTTTTTCACTTTTTAATTTCCAAACTTTTGCTCTCTTCTTCACTCTCTTATCTTCTCCCTTAATTCCTCACTTTTATAAATTCAAAAAAAAAGCCTTTTCCTCCAAACTCAAGTATGTTCTTTAATAGATCCTTGCAAAACCATTTAGCAAGTCGAAGTAAGAAGCTTTGGAGCAAAACACTATTTTGGCCTAGCGCCGTGAGCACTTATGGCATGGGTGATGTTTGGACACAAGCACTTGAATGGGAAGGGAGCTTAGTAGTAAGCTAGGGTGTTGGTAGTAGGTGTTATGCTAGTTGTTTGAATGTTAGCTTGGCTAAAAGTGGGATATCTCAAGCTGGTTTACTAGACTGATCTAAGTGTTATTTTCTTATAATGCTCAGGTGAGACCCAGTACTTCTCCCTGAATTAGCGATGGACGCTTGGAGCTTCAAGGGATGAGTCAGATGCTTCCAAGAGACATATTTTATTTTCCACTATATTCCTTATTTTTGTATTTATCACCAATTGTAAGGATAGGTTGTTATAATTATGCAAACCGATGATAGGTTAGTTACCCTTATTGTTGTATGAACATTAAAGTTTCATTTGTAAAGATCATTTGGACATTATGTATTACTTATCACGATGTGAGATTCTATTATGTTTTTTCTTTTCTTTCATCCCAATAATCTACCTTTCTGGTACTCAGATGCTCGGCATGTGACATGGATGTATTAGTGTAGACTTTCGAGGGTCGAAAAGACGGGTCGTGACAACTGGTATCAAAGCTAAAGGTTAAGCAAGAACGTTGGCTTTGATGGGGTAAACTCATTACAAATATGGTAAGTCACACCAAAAATGAGTTGAGTGTATTATATCAATGCTATAAAAATATTTTATATTGCGTTGAAGTTGTTAAATGAAATAGTTTTACCTAGATTTTATATTTTATATATAAAAGAATGATTTTCAAAAAGAAATTGATATAGTTTGTTATTGCTTGTTAGTAAATGATGATATTTATTCATCATCATTTGTTGACTAATTAATTATGCTTTGCCAGTTTATGAGCATTTGTGGTTTGATTAAATTGTATAAGAACACTTCAAGGATTCAGTTCCACGATTTGACTACAAGGCATTCATTAATATTGTAGGTTTAATAAGTTTACATTGTTAAAATGGTTACTATAAAGAATTAATGATTTTATATAAAGAGGATTTTATAAATTGAGTTTATACAATGTGTTTTATGAATAAGGAGGATTTTTGAGAATTTAAATCCCTCTATCTTTGAAAAATATTTCAAATGATTTTTGGAAAAAATAATTATAGTATCACATAGAGGAATTTTTATGTTTAAATATTTTTAAAGAGAATTTTAAAGTAAGATACGTTTTCTTTAGATAGTTCAGACAAGACTTCTCAATTTGTTTTGTAATAATCTGAATAATCTTCCAAGTGACAATTAGATGTTTGCTCAGGCGAACGTTGTAGTGCACAAAGTGAATTATTCCTTTTTCATTGTACGATTAGAACAAGTTCGAATTCGAATGAACCAAAACTAAGTTTTAGTAAATAAAGTACTAAAGCTTTTGTATTTATATATGGGAAATATATATATATATATATACACACACACACATACACATAGTATTTTTTCCAAAATGTGATTCAAAAAAGAAGAATTATTTTATATTAACTTGTTCAAGTGGCTCGAAAATGACTAAACATGGCAAAGAGACATGTTCAGATGGTAAGCATTTCTCTTAAGTATTGACCTTCTTGGTAAGGGATGTACTTTGTAGGACCTAGTTCCTTGGTATCATTTTGATTTTACTTGGTCTATATCTGTATTTTCTACCGATTAAAACATATTGTATCATTTCAAAAAGTTTTGGAATAAGAATCGAGAATCTATTTTTTAGGTTTCCTTAAAGAAAATAGATTCAAAATAAAAATGTTTTTTTAATAAAAGAATGTATTGATAAATGAAAATTTTAATATGGGATTATATAACTCTTGATTAGAGAAGAAATAATTTAACACAAATTTTAACGAGTTAATTTTAGTAACTTTTTTAATAAGCTATGTTTTATTAAACCATAACTTTTGTTTTGACATCTAAATTGTATAAACTATTTGACGTTATTGGACCGACTAATAAAACATCTTTACCTTAGAGACGTATAAGTAAAGGTAGACTCTAGTATGGAGTTTGGATACCAGCATCCTACTCTTCTTTGCTACTTACTAGACTGGATGGGTAAAGAGGTTAAAGGGGCCGACTCAGTTTTAAGACCCGGATTTATTTCGGGCCTGCATTTGAATTTAAATCAAATAGTTGTGTATATTTTCAGGATGTAGTAGGGTATTATACAAGTTTAAAACTTAAATTGCATTTTTATGAAATGTTTTCACAAAATGATTTTAGAAGATAAAGAAATAAGTGTAAGTAAGAACCATAAAAAATAAGTATGTAAGTTGTACTTAGATTATTTCTTCGCACGATTCTTGATCTAAGATTCAAGTATATGACTTTGAGGTAATTCACACTAGTGCGAATAAGGATTTATCACTCGATTATTCACGGCGAACACTTGGTGAGGGTTTTTGGTATGGTACTGAAGTTTCTGTCATAGTATATGGCTATGCAAGGAGAACCAAAGTTCCTAATCAAGGAGCCTAATCGGAGTCCACACTAGGGAAGTTGCGCACTAGTTCGAAAGAAAAGCTTATTTATTCAAGTAAGTGATCGAATTAGATATTATGTATGGATGAGATATATACATTGTACAGGGTTAAGTATATTTGCCTTTAAATTTTTATGGCTTAGAAGGAATTAGATATTGCGGATGGACAAGCTTATGTATTCGAGTAAGTGATCCAAACTTTTGCTCTATTCTTCCCTCTCTTCTCTTCTCTCTTCCTTCCTCGCTTTTCTACTTCAAAACAACTTCTTTCTCCTTCAAACATAAATATGCTCTCCGATACATCATAGCAAAACCATTTGGTAAGTCGAAGTTAGAAGCTTTAGAGCCAAATCCCTATTTTGGCCTAGGTCCATGAGCACTTATGGCATTGGGGAGGGTTGGATGCAAATACTTAAAGGGGAAGGATGCTTGGCGGTGAGCTAGGGTGTTGGTAGGAGGTCTTGTGCTAGTTTTTGGTCGTTAGCTTGGCTAAAAGTGAGATATATCACTTTAGAATAGCTTTAAAAATTGACAAATATTTGTAAATTATAAGTTTTTTATGTTGCTTATGTTGTGTATATAATATGGTATTGTTTGATTCCCATTTGAAAATGGATGGCATAGAAAACCATTGTTTTGCAGGGAACCAAAACAAAGGAAGTCAGAGTGTTCCGTAGTGAATAGGTTGCTAAGGAAGCACTTCGAAGAATGAAAATTTTGTAGAGGAAAGGATCCCTTACCTCGTTGATTTTTATTTTTCAATTTTCTTAGTTATGTAAGTGCTTTTGTATGTGGAAAGTGAATGTTATTTAGTTATAGTCAACCTACTTGTTGTTGGTTTTTTACGAGATTGAAATCATGTATTCGCTTTTAAGCGATTTACGACTTGTTTTCTTAATTTTTTTGAAATAGATTCCATATCTATTTTGTTTTCAAACCTTTTTGTAAAGGTATTGAATGGTTCAGATATAGAAGAAAGGGAGTTTCAAAGCTATTTGATTTACAAAACAGAGTTTTAAAGGTTATGGTCTACATAACAATAATCGCTATGGGTGCAGTTTGGAGATCTAAATTTTTAGTAAAGTATAGAAGATTATCTATTTAAGATATTTTTGTAAATTTTTTTGAATATATTTTATAAAATTGCAAGTATTTGAAAGGGATATTGTATATTTAAATATATTTTTAGGAATTTATTTAAGTTACTTAAGGAAGAGGTTTAAATTTTATAAAGAAAAATGCTTTCTTCAAAAGTTAAGTTTTGTTTAAGAGCCACCATTTTTGAGGAAATGTTTTAAACGTAAGTTTCAAACATATTTTCAAGAGTTTAAAAATTAATTTTAAAAAAGGAAGGAAGCATGAATTTTAACACTATTGTTGTAATAATTATTTTCGAGAAAGTGGAATATTTTATGGACTATAACATTTTTGTTATAGTAAATGGTTTCAGAAATTGTAAAGGAAGTTTGGTTTATAACATTATTAAAAAAGTTTTTTACTTTATAAAAAGTAAAGATGTTGCCTTTTAAAGCATGCCCTAATTTAAGTAAATGTTTTCTGAAATTATAGTCTGAAATCAAAGACTAGAAATAAGTTTATGAAGTTGATTTTTCAATTATTTTAAAAAGACTTTGTTTTATGTAAGGAATTTATAGTCTATTCCATTAAGTAACATAAAACAAATGTGATAAGTATGCTAAAAGGTTGAAAAGTTACCCTAAAGTAAGTCATCTTATATTTAGCATGAAACCGATGAGTAGACTTTACTTTATGTATGAGATCTGGAATCAGTGTGCTTTAACTGAGGGAAGTCCATGTGCAACCGGTGCTTAGACTTGCCTTGCTTCGATTTTGGACAAGGGATAGATAGCCCGAAACATAGGGAGTGTGATAAGTATAAGAGGATTAATTTTTCTAAATAGGTCATGATTTAAGTATATGGAAGGTACTTCATCATATACATGACATTAACTTTTGAGGTATGGAAGCCCATTTCTATCTGTGAGAGTTTAAGAATATACATCGAGGCATGGGTAGTTCTCTAACTTATCCGACTTCATTGTTGGTCGAGGGATAATACGGGATTGAGATCGAACGTTGGTGATAAGTATACGATGTCTGATTTTCTAGATGCAAAGTATATGCTTACACCAGATAGTGGTTTGTCCATTACTGATAACTTGACATATTTTGACTTAGGAAGTATGCGAAAGCTTCGTGATTTCATACGGTTTGAGATTACCTTGGGAGAACTCATTCCGGGGAAATGTCTCTTGGTTTAAGGGTGAATATTCGAGATCTTCTTTGGACTCTTATATCGTCTGCTTACTTTTGGAAGAACAAGGACTAAGTCAGCCAGACACCATCGATAGTTGATTCAGAGAGACTGGGATCAGAAGTTATTTGATAACCACTTTGAACATGCATAAGTGTTCGAATTGGAGACATTTTGAAGATGATGGAATCAAAGATGAAGTTCTTGGAAGTGCAAGGGCCACTTGCTGCTAATTCTTAGGATGTAGTAGAAGTAGGGTCTTCGGTTTGTTCATATTTTGAACAACTTGTATGGATGAAAGCTGGCATTGCATTCTTGCTTGGAGGGCAGTGTTAGCATTCCAAGTGAGATTTTCTAAAACGATAAAGCATAGCCTCAAGCCTTACACCCTGTAATGACTAAAACAAGGGATATATGTAGGGCTATGTGGGTCACACCCAATAGGGTATGATCATCACCCTTTTAGATTGGTATTTATGGATTCGGTATGTGCATGAGATTTATCGAGGAAAAGGTTATAAAGCAGCTGGGGTGATGAAATATTTGGTATCATCCAGGAAGAGGTAGGCTGGTCCTGTGTCGGTAGGGATCCCGGTGAGACCATCGGTGCGTTTTTCTAGAGATGTACAATGACAGACGGTACCCTAGTAGTCTTGTCATTATATAAAATCCATTTTCAATATGTGCCCTTATGAACTTAGTTGTACACCATATATGTTGCATTACGAGATGCAAGCATTTCAGCTATGTCATATATTTATTTTAAACCCTAGATATTATTTTAATATAACTGGATTTTCTATTTGAAATGGTTTGTTATTGTAAGGTGAAAACCCATTTGTGTTTATGTGCGACGTGGTCTTACGAGATTTTAAAAAGGTTTTATAAATATAACAATCCTATGAATTGATTTTCCCACGTTGGTTTACCAGACTGATTTGGGTGTTATTTTCTTACAATGCTAGTGCCAGACCCAAGTACTTCTTCCAGATTTAACGATGGATGCAAGGAGCTTCAGGAGACGAGCCAGATGCTTCCATGACTTCACGTATTTAATTCCACTATATTTCTTATTTTTGTATTTATTAACAATTGTAAAGAGATGCCGCTATAACCGTACAGGCTGATGAAATATTAGTTACTCTGATTGTTGTATGAATATTAAAGTTTCCTTTTTAAAGATAATTTAGATACAATATATTACTCATCATGATATGCGATTCTGTTATGACTTTTCCTTTGCCACTCCAACTATCCACCTTTTTGACACTTGGATGCTTAGTATGTGAATACCTTAAAGCTATTGGTGTCAACTTTTGAGGGTTAAAGTGCTTGGCACTCATATGCTAAAATGTTGACAAGTTACCCTAAAGTAAGTCATCTTATATTTAGCATTAAACCGATGAGCAAACTTTCCTTAACTGTGGGATCTAGAATCAGAGTGCTTCAACTTAGGCAAGGCTAGGTGCATCTAGTTCCCCGACTTACCTAGCTTCGATTTTGGGCAAGGTATAAATAAGCTGAAACGTCAAGAGAGCGATAAGAATAAAAGGGTTAATTTATCTAAATAGGTCATGATTAATTATGTATATCGAAGGTACTTCTTCTTATATTTGACACTAAATTTTGAGGTACAAAAGCCAATTTTTATCTATAAGAGTTTAAGAGTATACATCAAGGCATGGGCACTTATCTTACTTATTTGACTTCATTGTTGATCGAGGGATAGTACGGGGTTGAGATCGAAAAGTGGTGATAAGTATATGATGTCTAATTTTCCATATGGAAAGTATATACTTACACCAAATAGTGGTTTGTCCACTACTGATAACTTGACATATTTTGACTTAGGAAGTACGTGAAAGCTTCATGATTTCATATGGTTTGAGATTCCCTTGGGAGAACTCATTCCGGTGAAATGTCTCTCGCTTTAAGGGCGAATATTCGAGATCTTCTTTGGACCCTTATATCATCTGCTTTCCTCTGAAAGAACTAAGACTGAGTCAGTCATACACTATTGGTTGTTGGTTCAAAGAGACTGAGATCGGAAGTTATTCGAAAACCATTTGAACAGGCAAGTGTTCGAATTGGAGACGTCTTGAAGATGATGGAATCAAATACAAAGTTCTTGGAAGTGCAAGGGCCATTTCCCGCTAATTCTAAGGATGTAGTAGAAGTAGTGTCTTCGGTTTGTTCATATTATGAAAACCTTGTATGGATGAATGATGGTGATGCATTGTTTCTTGGAGGATAGTGTTAGCATTTCAAGTGAAATTTTCTAAAAGGGTAAAGTGTAGCCTCAAGCCTTTCACCTTGTATTAACTAAAATAGGGGATAGTGGTAGGGCTATGTGGGTAACACCCATTAGGGTATGGTCGTCACCTTTCTAGATTGCTACTTATGTATTCAGTATATGCATGAGATCTCTTGAGGAAAATGTTATAAAGAAATTAGGGTGATGACATATTCGGTATCATCTAAGAGGGGGTAGGCTAGTCCTGTGTTGGCAGATGCCCCGACGAGGCCATCGGTACATTTTTCTAGAGATGTACTATGGTAAATCGTATCCCAGTGGCCTTGTTATTGTATAAAATCCATTTTTCAATACGCGCCCTTATGGACTTAGTTGTAGAATTATGTGGAATGTGCAATGCAAGCATTTCACCTATGTCATGTATTTATTTTAAACCATAGACATTATTATAATATAACTGGATTTTCTAATTGAAATGGTTTGTTATCGTAAGGTGATAACCTATCCGTGTTTATATGTGAAGTGGTCTTACGAGATATTAGAAGGGTTTTATAACTATAACAATGCATATGAATTGAGTTTCCCAAATTCGTTTACCAGACTGATTCGGTTGTTATTTTCTTATAATGCTAGCGTCAGACCCGAGTACTTCTCCCATATTTAGCGATGGACGCATGGAGCTTCAGGAGACGAGCCAGATGCTTCCATGACTTGACGTGTTTTTTCCACTATATTTCTTATTTATTTATTTATCAGCAACTATAAGGACATGTTGTTATAACTGTACAGGCTGACGATATGTTAGTTACTCTGATTGTTGTATGAATATTAAAGTTTCCTTTGTAAAGATAATTTAGATACTATATATTACTCATAACGATATGAGATTCTATTCTGCCTTTTCTTTTCTTTCACCCCCAACTATCTACTTTTTGGAACTTAGACGCTCGGCATGTGAATACCACAAAAGCATCAGTATCGACTTATGAGGATCGAAAAGATGAGTCGTTATTTTAATTCTGTAGTTCATCTAATTTTCAACCTCAATTTTATATTCTATGAATTTCTAACAAACCTCGGATTCGTTCTTCATAAGACACATGTCCTAGTCTCAAAAAATCATTCGTAGAGGTTATATTGTAAGAATATTTATCTTTGGTAACTATAGGAAATGGGCTACAGACGTCACCATATACAAGGCCCAAAAGTTTGTTAACTTATTCATTAGTCCTAGAAAAGGGTTGCTTGGTCATTTTTCCTTTAGACACAACTCACATTTATCAAATGATTCAGAATCAAACGATAGTAGATAACTCGTGGTTTTCAATTTGTGCAGTCATTTCTAATTTTTATGACCAAGCGTACAATACCAACGATATTTACTGTTTATATCAATATTAGAAGAATTATTCGTAGTACAGACATAATTAGTATTAGTCACATAAATGCCATTATCAAAAACACCATCGCAAACTTTATTACCATCTAATATAATGTTTATATTGTTATTAATGTAGTGAAACATATATTTAGTCCCAGATGGCTAAGACATATAATAATGCCATTAATAAAGACTTTTACATAATAAAAATTATTTAACATTAAAACTAATCCATTTGACAAAGTTAAATGATAATATTCAACTGCCATTGCATCTACCAAAGATCCATCAGCAAATTGAAGCCTCAGTTTTCCGTTCACCACATAATATTTACTCCCAAGTCCATGCAACAAACTACAAATGTGAGTTTTAGATATAGTGTCTAAAACCCAAGATAATTTATTGATTGAAAATTAATTTTGAATAAAAAATATACCTATAGGAGCAGTAGAACTATTCTGTTTCTTCTCTTGACAATTTTAAGTACCCTGGGTAGTTCTGTTTTTGGTAACACTTCTTGTGACAGTGATAATATTCACCCTTATCGGATGTGTCAGGACCCGATTCTTCGACTCCCGAATATCGACATCAATACGTCCACTGTATCGAATGCCAATCGGTCGGATGCCGGAAAACCGAACACTGAGGGTTTAAGAAAGAAGAGAAGAAAGAAGAAGAGAGAAAAGATAGGAAATGGAGAGAAAAGAAAATAGAAAATAGAATGGAATAGAAAACAACAGAACAATATCAGAATCTCACAATTCGCAGCGGAACAACATATAATACATAAATGAATAATCTTTAAACAAAGAACTATATCAGTTATTACATTACATCACATCACATTTCATTTCATCAGAGTGTACAACAACAACAACAAACAGCGGAAAAGAAATACTATATACTAATAATACGCCATGCCATCCATCTTGCATCCAGCAACTCCAGAATATCCAGAATATCCTGATAAACCAAACTCTTAACTGCCCGTGTGGAAATTGGTGGGCACCCAAAGTTTAGGAAGGAAAACAATAAACTCCGATTCACGCGCCGTAACCAGCGTTTCTAGGGTTTACCCCGCGTTCCGGACACAATGGAACAGGTTTCGGAAGCTAATTCGGACATCTGTGTGAGTTATGGCTATAAACGTTCAATTTAAATTAAACCGATTTAAACGATTTTCTAGGCGTTTTAATTTGTACCGGACAAACGGTAAATCCAATTGACACGAAATTTGACACCTTACAATAATATCACATTACGGATCCGATGAAACTGGTTTCGTCGAAATCCGAGACTTTTTGAAAAATGGCTATTTTAACTCGCCAAATTAATATTAAAACAATTTCGATGCGTTTCGAGCTGCCACGATCAAACGATAACTCCGATTGCTACGAAAATTGAAATCCAATAATAACAAACTATTACGGATCCAATGGAACTGGTCTCGTCCAATTCTGAGACTGTTCAAAAATTAACTATTTTCACTAGTCGATTAAATATTAAAATATTCAATTTTCACAAATAAACTTTTAATTCGATTTTAAAAGTTCCAAAATATCATTCTAACTTCAATATGATAAAATAAAATTTTACAAATCATTTTCAATCATATTTAACTCAATTTCCAATTATTTCCATAATTTATCATTTTAAATTATCGATTTAATTATCCAATTAAATCCAATAATTCGAAATAAAATTTATTCGACTTATAAATTCACTTATTAATATTTAAAATTAATTGAATATTCAAATTTTAAATAATTAAAATTCTGGGTCGTTACAATCTTCCCCCTTTAAAAGAATTTCGTCCTCGAAATTTATAAATAGTAGGATTTATAAAATTTATAAAGTTATTGAAAGAATAGATTTGGATAAATAATTGAATCTTATAAGTTATAAGATTTATAATTATGAAGTTTAAAGGAACGATTGTGCAAACAAATAAATTCTAAGTATTTAACTTATAACATGAACTTTTGTTTTATAATTGAGTTATAAATTGAATAGGTTAATAAAGGAATTTATAAAAGGAACTTGTTATAAAATAAATAGAAAAGAATTTATAAACATTGTTTTATAAATCCGCAACGACTTATTTTGATGAGAAAATTGTTATAACTTATTTATGGAGTTATATTCACGTTTTAGACAGTGAATAATCCTTTAAAATGAAATGTATAGAAATGATGAAATTGGTTAACGTAGTATATTCACGTTTTTGAATAGTGAATAATATGTTAAAGAAAATGTTTAGATTTGATGTTTTAAATTGAATTAAAACGATCTAACGATGTTTTAAATGTGTTAAGATTCGAAACCATAGATTTCAACATTTATTGTTGAAATAGACGTTTTCGAGAAATAGAAGGAAATGGTAGACTATAACACTGTTGTTATAGTAAATGATTTCCGAAAGGAAATGTTTTGTATAGTATTGGGATTTATATATCTATTTTAATTTCGAATCCCTATACTAGTGATTTTGGGTTGTCGTAACGATGTTTTACGCAACATTCGTTTTGGCCCAAATAAATATGGTTAAGAGAATGATTTCCTTAAAGAATGAAATATATACTTAATTTCGATTCAAGTATATTGAATATTTTCCCAGAGTTGAAAATAGATGGATTTGAGAATTACTTAATAAGTAAGTATGGAAATGTTTTCCAATTTAAAGTGAATTTTTTGAGAATTTATCTTTTCGAAGATAAATTGAAAATGAATAATTGAAGTCGTATATTCATAGATATTGTGAAATATAAATTCACTATGGAATTTATAAAAGAAAGTGGAATTTGTTTAAAAATAAATATTGATTTATTTTTGAAGTGTGAAATTATATATCTTGTAAAGATATTTTTGGGAAATAAATAATTTGGAAAATTATTTGGAATCTGGTGATGTTGTGCATATCCATTGATAGTTCAATAACCGACTATCAATATTTACCTTTGAAAGGTATTTGTTGTGATTTGCTGAATTTGAATGCACACTTATTTTTAAATTATTGCGCTCGTTATTTGGATTACCCATTCTGAATAGTGATACGACGTAATGGATAGCATTGAAGATCGGTGTTGAAGACCCGGTATTTGCGAGAGCGATAGGATGACCTGTCGATTGACTCTGCACCGAGTTGCTCCGGTATTGAGTTCTCCATATGTGATGGGAAATCCGATCAGGATTGTGGATATCCGGATTGCAAGGACTTCTTTGTAAGTGCCTTCGGTTCTGTTCGAGCCCGGAACAGACTTGTATGGATTATATGTCTGACGTTACAGATTGAGATATAAAGCAGATTTCTTTCAAATATATTTCTGTTGGTGGCGGAGAATTTATTCTTTTAGCTTAACACCCTTCTCTGAGACGTACGAGCTCAGAGGTTATGTAGTCGAAGGTTACCAGCGATATATTCCCAATTTGGTAATGTGACATGCTGAGTGTTGCTGTGAAATGATCATTGTGTTGATTATTTGTGATAGGATCATTTATTTGATCATCTATCTTGGTGATCATTTCTATGATCATTTGTTGACCCAAAGCATGGCTTTTGTATAAAGTATGTTTTTGTGGACGTGACTTCGTCGAGCCTCACGCCCCGGGAATGGTCAAAACAGGAAAGATCCGGCAAGGTTATGAGGGGTAGCGCCCTTTAGGGTATGTGCATTTCCTTCTGGAAAAGGGTGGTATCATGGTATGGAGCCCAGATACTTACTCATGCTGAAAACACTTTATGATCGTGTGAATTGATTGCGAGCGCTCGGTGAAAGGTCCCAAAGGACCGGGGGATGGCATATTCGGTCAGTTGTTACTCAGTTAGGGGTAACCCGGCCTTGTGTTGGCAGAGATCCGGTTTGGTTCTCGGGGACGTCCATCCAGAGGCATTCTCATGTGGCAATGGGAAGTTCCTTGGCCTCATCATTCGTTGGAAATCCAATTCCCAATACGAAACCTTGTACGGTATTAGTTGTAGAACCTGCCATTTACTTATGGTGGTCACCACTGTTTAGATGGTAGCTATAGTAGGCATACGATAATGGTCATATGTTGGCTAAGATTTATATTCTACTT
The DNA here is from genome assembly GCA_030765085.1 of Allium cepa. Classification (NCBI taxonomy): domain Eukaryota; kingdom Viridiplantae; phylum Streptophyta; class Magnoliopsida; order Asparagales; family Amaryllidaceae; genus Allium; species Allium cepa. Next base: position 209,439,145 of record CM060942.1, on the reverse strand, counting down.
TCGAAATGAATTTTTCCTACACTATGCACTAGTAATAATATCAAATGTTCTTTTAAATGCGTATCAAGCATCTTTGACTATCATAAGGAGAAATCACCTCCGATTCTGCGTTTGCATTGTGTGTGTGTGCGGGAGGCCTTATGATAGTCTCATTTTTAAAAGCATTGCGAATTGACTTTAAAAATATTCCTCTATTTTGATTTTTAAAGATAAATAAACTGTTTTGAGTTCTCACACCAGTCACATGACTGAATCGGAGTTCGAAATTTCTGGAATGAATAGTGTCGTTCGATTCTCTATAAATAGCCACCTTCACAAGAGAAAAAAAAAAAAAAACTAAAACCCTAGCCTTCAGCCGCCACCCCCTCCATGAAAGGCTGAAATCTTCTCTTCTTCTTCCTCAATTATCTTCCAATCCATTGATTATTATCAACAACTTTCAACTAACAAATTGAAGAGGGCATCAAGATCTACATATTCAACGGATATGATCGCGAATGGAGCTATATTTCGTGAGATAGGAAGCCGCGTTCGCCTTCGCTTTAGGCGCGCAGTTTGAGGAGAGGAGGAGGCCGAGTTGGCCTATGCTCTGGCCGAGCATGGAGGTTGGATCGGCCTTCGTAGTGGTGGTCTCTGATCATACTGGAAGCGAGTGTGGTGATCGAAAAGTCAAAACCTAATATCGAGCTATGGGTTCAAATGCACGGACTTTGTCTGTAGGGAGAACGAAGAAGAAAGGGGTAGGGGTGGACGGCCTGGATTCAAAGGAAGGGGATCTAACGGTAGATAATAGCTTAGGTTTATAAATAATGAAATTATGCTGTAAATTATAAATATAAATTCGTGTAATCTTAGAAAATTCATAACTTTTTCATACGAGGTCGAAAATGCGCGAAACCAGTTGCGTTGGAATCGTATGGACGAGCACTACACGATGGAATTGGATTGGAGTCGTTTGGAGTTAGTGAGAATTTCGGGTAAAATTAAACGTCCGTTTAATTTTATTCGAAATAAATCGCTAAAACGAAATTGAAATCAAGGTGAGAACTTCTCACTCAATCGAATCAGTTTCGATTTAATTTTAAATAGTTAGATTTAAAATATTTGAATGCATGTTTGAATGATGATTGTTATCTATTGATTGTTAAAATAGACATTATGCGCCATTAGTAAGCGGATGTTATTTATTAAAAACATATACCGCGAATATTTCATAAACAGTGAAATTGGTATTATATATAATAGCAATGTATATATATTGGCATATGTATATATTGCAGTTATTGATTTTCCGCATTTGTATAGCGGATGAGACCCTATTGCGCCGTCTATTAAGCGGATAATATTTTAAATCCCATATACCGCGATAATTCCGTACTGGAGCGGAATTGGTATTGTGCTAATGTTTGTGGATGCAGGAAAACAGGTTGGAGGGATCCAACTGGATTCCTCAACAGTATTTATTTGATTTCAGATATTTTGATATTTGATTGATTATCATATCGATATATGATATCGTCGTTGTCGTGATTGACTATTTGGTATGTAGCATCATTGGACCAAATTTGGAACTTTAAAATGATTTTTAAAGTGATTTTTGAAAATATACTATATGTTTGGAATTGATCCATTTTAAATAAATAAACGTTATAATTTTAATGTTATAAAAATTATGATTTTTGAGAAATATAGTTAAAAAACTGATTTTTGAAAATATGGGGTTAATGATTTTATAAAATAGTTAAAACGGGATTTCTGAATTTATTATAAAAAGTTAAAAATAGGATTTATGAAATTTGATTATTTTATAAATCAAAATGGTGAAATTATAAAGGAGATTAAAGATGTTTTAAAATAATAATATAAATTGATTTATATAAAAGATTTATAAAATTGATAATTTATAAATGAAAATATTTGAATTATAAAACGAGTTTTTATAAGTGTTAGAATGAATTATGAATGAATTTCATAAATGAATGAAATTTATAGAATTATAAACGGTGAAGTTATAAATGGAATTTTATAAGCAGTAGGTTTATAAAATTTATAAAGTTAATTTTGGTATCGAAGAAAATTAATAAGTAAATTAATAAAGTTAAGTAACCATTGTCAGGACCTGATTCTTCGACTCCCGAATATCGACATCAATACGTCCACTGTATCGAATGCCAATCAGTCGGATGCCGGAAAACCGAACACTAAGGGTTTAAGAAAGAAGAAAAGAAAGAAGAAGAGAGAAAAGATAGGAAATGGAGAGAAAAGAAAATAGAAAATAGAACGGAATAGAAAATAACAGAACAATATCAGAATCTCACAATTCACAGCGGAACAACATATAATACATAAATGAATAATCTTTAAACAAAGAACTATATCAGTTATTACATTACATCACATTACATTTCATTTCATCAGAGTGTACAACAACAACAACAAACAGAGGAAAAGAAATACTATATGCTAATAATACGCCATGCCATCCATCTTGCATCCAGCAACTCCAGAATATCCAGAATATCCTGATAAACCAAACTCTTAACTGCCCGTGTGGAAATTGGTGGGCACCCAGAGTTTAGGAAGGAAAACAATAAACTCCGATTCACGCGCTGTAACCAGCGTTTCTAGGGTTTACCCCGCGTTTCGGACACAATGGAACAGGTTTTGGAAGCTAATTCGGACATCTGTGCGAGTTATGGCTATAAACGTTCAATTTAAATTAAACCGATTTAAACGATTTTCTAGGCGTTTTAATTTGTACCGGACAAACGGTAAATCCAATTGACACGAAATTTGAAACCTTACAATAATATCACATTATGGATCCGATGAAACTGGTTTCGTCGAAATCCGAGACTTTTGAAAAATGGCTATTTTAACTCGCCAAATTAATATTAAAACAATTTCGATGCGTTTCGAGCTGCCACGATCAAACGATAACTCCGATTGTTACGAAAATTGAAATCCGGTAATAACAAACTATTACGGATCCAATGGAACTAGTCTCGTCCAATTCTGAGACTGTTCAAAAATTGACTATTTTCACTAGTCGATTAAATATTAAAATATTCAGTTTTCACAAATAAACTTTTAATTCGATTTTAAAAGTTCCAAAATATCATTCTAACTTCAATATGATAAAATAAAATTTTACAAATCATTTTCAATCATATTTAACTCAATTTCCAATTATTTCCATAATTTATCATTTTAAATTATCGATTTAATTATCCAATTAAATTCAATAATTCGAAATAAAATTTATTCGACTTATAAATTCACTTATTAATATTTAAAATTAATTAGATATTCAAATTTTAAATAATTAAAATTCTGGGTCGTTACAGGATGGTTCAGTCTTCCAGTTTTTTTCTTAACCCTTTTCCACTTCTTCCAACCTTTCAATGATGATTTGTTCCCCTTAACTATGAGTATCATTCCATGATCCTTGGATGACGACTCGGTGACATCAACATATTAAGGAGCTACACGCGGCCTACCTTCAACCAGTTCATAATATATTAAAGGCCCAAACAAAGGAATAAGAGACCTTATGATGAGATACACTTTAAAATTGTTGCCCATCTACACATCCGACCGGGAAAGTCTATCAGTGGCCTTTTATCATAATAACACGATCGTCCACCTTCATGTCCTTTGTGACGTATCGGGTTTTGCCCGCTCGAAAATCGACATCCATACTTCAAATCGTACTCGAATGCCGTAGATTCGATCGTTCAAATCCGATTCGCCGGAGCTTATAACAACATTAAGTAAACAACACAGCGGAAAAAAAATACATTGATATACAACACTGATACAACAGAGTGATACAATGAATATCAATATACATCAGAGATATGATACAACAAATAGCAGCGGAAAGAAAATAGATAACACTAGCAGCGGAACAAAATAACTCTAAGATAGTCTTCAACGAAGAACTCCAACAGCAGCTCGAACCAACGTCACGATACACTAAGACAAGCAAGTCTCGTCCACATCCAAAGACTGAATCTAGCTCCACATAATCCACTGAACCTAACTATCTGAGAAATCCAACTCTAGACTGCTCGTGTAGAAATAGTGAGCACCCAGAGTTTAGGAAAGGAACAATAAACTCCGGATCAGTCATGGGACTGGTGTGAGCAACAAAAACAGTTTATCTTTAAAAACAATCAACAAGAGAATTTTAAAGTAAATTCTCAATGCTTTTTGAAAATGAAACTACCATAAGACCTTCCGCCACACACACAATGCAAACGCAGACTTGGAGGAGATTTCTTCTTATGATAGTCAAACATGCTTAATACGCAGAAAATTTCTTTGATATTATTATTATAAGTGCACGGTGCAGAAAAGCATTTCGAAAGTAGAATATTAATCTTAGCCAGCATAGGTACCATTATATTATGCCCGCTATAGCTACCATATTAGATGGCAGGTTCTACAACTAATACCGTACAGGGTTTCGTATTGAAGATTGGATTTCCAACAGATGGTCAGGCCAAGAAACTTCCCATTGCCACATGGAAACGCCTCTGGAAGGACGTCCCGAGAACCTAACCGGATCTCTGCTAACACAAGGCCGGGTTACCCCTAACTGGGTAACTACTGACACGAGTATGCCACCTCCCGGTTGTAACAACCTTTAACCGGGGCCCCAACATCAAATCACAAAACAAGATATATATATAGGTTTGTGATGTCCACATAAGTAAGTATCTAGGCTCCATACCATGATACCACTTCTATCCAGAAGGAGATGTACATACCCTAAAGGGGCGCTACCCCCTAATAACCTTGCCGCATCTTTCCTGTTTTGACCATTCCGGGGTGTGAGGTTCGACGAAGTCACGTCCACAAAGCCACGCTTTGGTACAAAGCCATGCTTTGGGTCAACAAATGACCAAAGTAATGATCACAAAGATAAATGATCAAACAAATAATCATATCACAAATGATCAAACAATGATCATTTCACAACAACACTTAGCATGTCACATTACCAAATTGGGAATATATCGCTGATAACCTTCAACTACATAACCTCTGAGCTCGTACGTCTCAGAGAAGGGTGTTAAGCTAAAAGAATAAATTCTCCGCCACCAACAGAAATGTATTTGAAAGAAATCTGCTTTATATCTCAACATGTAATGTCAGACACACAATCCATACAAGTCAGTTCCGGGCTCGAACAAAACCGAAGGCACTTCTTACGAAGCCCATGCAAATCCAGGTATTCACAATCCCGATCGGATTTCCCATCACTTAGGGAGTCTCTATACTGGCGCGACTCAGTGCAGAGACAATCGACAAGTCATCCTATCGTTCTCGCAAATACCCGGTCTTTAACACCGGTCTTCAAATGCTATCCATAACGACGTATCACATATTCGGAATGGGTTATACGACACAAAGGTCCTCTCCCGGCTAAACCGAATAGCGAGCGAAATAGTTCAAAAACATATGGATATTGGGATTTCAATTAAGTCACAACTTAAAACCCAAAATTTTCTTTAAATGGTTAAACAAATTACCATTTCAAATCTTTAAACAAAAAAGATTTATTTCACAAGTTCACCCAGTTTCTCAAAGATTCATTCCTGTATTTCAAAACAATTCCATTTCAATTGGATTAACTCATTAAATCTTTAAATCAAAGATTTAACTTATAATTTCAAACCGTTTCAAAACTTGGGAGTCATTTTCATTTTCAAACTTGAATTTTTTTTTAACACAAATTGGACATTCATTTTGTTATGTAAAAGCTTTTATTATGTGAAAACAAACCGTTTTCGTTTCAAAAAAAAAATCCAATTAATTTACACGATTTAAAGTTCTCAATTTATGTTCATATTCCCAAATTAATATATTTTAGAATGGTTTAACCCATATATAACTGGTATAACATTTTTAATCCCTAATTTCAAATTATGGAATTCAATTTCTAATTCTGAATTCAAATGTAAATCATATTACTTAAATTCCAAACTAAATCAAGTAAATTAAAATAAGTTTTATCTTGAAATTCCATTCCAAAAGCTTTTCACATTTATTCTGATTCCATTTCCAAAACATTTGAATTTAAAAATTCAAATTCAAAAATCATTTTAAAATCTATGACTTAATCGATTTCCTCGTGAAATCCATAATTGTGTGTGTATAGTGCGGTCTAGGGGTTTAACACAATAGTGCACAACCATTCAATCATCACAGATCAAATACAGAAATATATTTGATAAGCGGTATAAACTATAATGCTTATATTTGATAAGCAGTATAAACTATAACGCTTATCTTTTATTCACAGAACACAGATATATATATATATCACAGATAATAAATTACATTTAAGATCATAACACAAAACAGGATATATCACAACGCATCAATATCAGGGGTATCAGACAATTTAATTATTCAGTCAAATTCAAACATCCACAAGTGACTTTATAAATCAACTGATTAATTTAAATCAGATGTATCAATTATTAATCCGGGTTAATTATCATAAATTAATTACAATTTATTTTAGAATAAAATCCCCTTTTATCATTTATCAATTCACTTTTAATTACGGACTAATCAATCTTAATTAATGAATCAATTTAACCTTTTAATTATTTAATTAATCTTAATTAATCACAATTATTAGTTAATTCTTTAATTGTTAATAAATAATTATTCTCAAATTTCTAATCATCCTTCAATTCACTACATCCACTAATTACCTATTATTTACTTTTCTAAGTAATCATATTTTTTTTCAATTTGTCAACGGATTGTTCTAGATTAATTAACTCAAGTAATTAACTTAAACTAATCTGATTAACTCACTTACTTACACTGAACAATTCATTCCCCAATTACTTATATTAAGTAATCATACTTAACAATTACACAATGATTGTTATTAATTTAAATAAATCTAAATTTATTGTTAAAATTAATCACATTGATTTTTTTTCTAATCTTAGTCAATGACTTTTATTAACTATTAAATTTCTTTAATTACTTTTTTGAAGAAATTTACTTATATTAATAATTATTGATGATACATTGATTAACCCTTTAAGAATTCACTAGTCTTCACTAATTAAAGTAAACTCATCCATATTGATAGTTTAACTATTATTCACAATATGTTTGAAACCATTGATTTCAAATTTCCTTTTTATATTTCAATTTAAATTTAAACCTATTTTTAAATACCTAAGTTATAAAACTTAATTAATTTCAAAATCTCAAAATCAGGTTTAAAATTTGTTTCAGGTTTTAAACTTTTAAATTTCAGCTTGTTTAAATCTTCCATTTACAATTTCAAATCTATTTTTGAATTCAAACTTCTCTAATCTACTTAATTGCTTTGGAATTATTAAAACAAGTTGAATTTAAACTTTATTTTATTTATAAACTAAGTTCCAATTTAACTTGAATTTTATTTACATTTTGATTTAAACCTCAGTTTTAAAAACCTTGATTTAAAATTTAAATTTGTTTAAAATTCTCAAAAACAAGAACAGTTTCAGGTTAAAACACTGTAATACTTTTACTTAGCAAACCTTGTTCTTCCTAGGCAACAAAACACCCAGGCAACATTAAGGCTCGTGCACGTGCACAACGAAGTTGGCCAGCTCCAGTCATCGCCGCGACTCCGAGCATGTCGACGATCATCTCCAGATCGAGCTCTGACCACTCGCACCGTCCCACCATTTCAAAATCAAAATTTGGGGTCGAGTTTGAAAACCTGGAACACACGAACCCCTGCGAACCTCAAACCTGTCATCTTCGCCGTACTCACAACCTCAACCACCGGAAGCCCCACAATCTCGGCCACGCCATCGCCCACTACCCCTCTACCATCACTCAAAACCGCTTCGCACTCGGTCCAGTGTAAACGTCGAACGAGGCCGATTACTCTTCCTCATCAAAAACTAGGTTAAAAAAAAAATGCCCGCCGCCGCCACCACGTCCATCTTCGCCACCTTCGGCCATTTTTCCAGTCACCTTCATAGCCTCCTCCATCTCCACGAGAAAACCCAAACCCCATGAAATAGCCGATCACCAGAGATTGATAAAACTATGATATCAAAGTAAACCCAAACTGCTCTCTCTCCCTTGGTTTAAAAATTATGATTTCTACTTTAAAAATCATGTTTTGGCATATGAATTCAGTTTATATACCTGAATTTATGAATCAAGATGTTTGAAATTGGCTCATATTAAATTTGCTCAGCTTTTTCTTGATTTCCAGAAGTATTTCTAATTTATTTAACTTAAATAAAATTTAAAACTATAATCTATGATACATCTAACATATTTTGTTTGAAATTTAAACCTTAACATAAATTAGATTTTGAGGTAATGATTATTGATCAGAACTTATTTTTACATTATTGGTTAAAAACAATCAGAACAATTGAAATGGAATTCTTTTGAACTAAAAGTATAACCTGTACTTCTTATAACAGGGTTTTATTCCTTGTTACCAGAGATATATACACACTAACAGGCATTACCAAAACCATATTGACATATAACTTTCAATATGACCGCATAAAAATCAATGATTCAAACTAAACTCAGGTTTAAGATGAGTTTACTCACTTGAATTAAGAAGTGAACAGAGCTTCTACGTTGTAACAGACTTAAGAAACTGCTACCTGAAATCCTCATCCCTTGATCTCTGGTTTGAGTAGATTATTTAATTTGAAGTTTTGTTTTAATTTGAGTTTTGTTTTTACTTCAGTTTTCCTTGGCTTTGGAGGAAACGAACTAAAGTGAGGTTGATATATAGGGAATGAGAAGTTAACAAGGTGTATACTATTTTGTACAGGGTGTTGAATTGTTTAATTAGGCTTAGGTAACTTGTTTGGGGCTGCATTTATGAGCTTGTACACATACATATTTTTGCATTTATTAGCGTGTACTTATAACTATTTCCTCTATCTCGGCTGTACAACATGGAGATAGTATATAAAAGAAAAAGCATGTACAGGGTGTTGTATTTCTTTTTGCTTTTCTTTGTTTCTCTTTCTTGTTTTGGTTTCACACTAGTATACATTTTTGCTGTCTTCATATTTGCATATTTTATTTTTCTTTCTTTTGTCTATTTCTTGTTTATTTTCAGTTTACACACTTATATTACTTTGTCTTCTTTTTATTTGTATATACTTATTCCTTTATTCATATGTTCAGTTGCATTTCTATATATGTAGATAGATATTGCTTTGGTGGCTAAAATCTTTGCATTAATTACTCTGTCTGGTTTTTGAAATGATGTTTCTATATGTTAGTTTTTTTTTCTTTTCCCGTCTGCATATTCATATGTATAATCCTGTCTTACTTACTGGGCCTTTATATACTGTGTTTCTTCATTTTACAAGTATACATACTTGTATATATATATAATGCTGTCTTCTTTTGTTTTGCTTTTACGTACTTTACGTTTTGCTTTGTTCTTATATTTAAACTATAAATGATTTCTATTTTACACAATTCCAAAAATCCATTTCATAAGATTTTCAATTTAAATAATTTAACACATTTTTTATTTGAATTCGGGGAAACTCGCATCAATTCATCGATACATTTCACAAATATTAATTCAAAAATTCAATTAATTATCAATTTAAATTTAATTAAAATCTGGGGTCGTTACAGACTTCCCCCCTTAAAAGAATTTCGTCCCCGAAATTTGCCAGAGAGAGATAACGAAGATAGACGAAAGATAGAAGAACAGTTCTTCGTGTCAAACTAGATATCTATTCTGCATTTGGCTTACCAAATCAGAACATCAATGATATGAGCACAAACTCATACAATATAGGATACTCGGGTCATAAAATCTACGAAATATGCAGGAGCATTGGTCAGTTCGAAGGGATAACTAACAATTCATAGAATATATTGGGACCCAAAAATAGACAGATATATGGATACAATTTCAAAATTTTTAGTTTAAAACTAAAGTATACCTATCAACCATAACAACCAAAGCAACCAATTCATCCAAACAAACAATTCTGGCTAAATTGGAGTTTATGTCCCATATTAATATATCGAATTTCCTTCCTGGATCTACCAGGATCTATCAAAGAATTGACAAGAGACGCTGAACAAAAGAGATTGATAGAGAAAAAATTGTTTCCACTGCTGCAAGAAATTGACCATTTATAGTCGTAATTCCCTGTCCCCTATCTCATTCTCTTCTTGCACTCATACTCACTATCAGTGGATAGTAAGAGAATTTACTGAGGCATTCAAACATATATCTTAGGGATATACTCATTCTAGGGATACTTCTCCCTATCTCTAATGAGCTACTTAATGTGTTATACTCCTGAGCTAAAGTTCAACCTTTGCTCTGATACCAAATGTGACGTATCGGGTTTTGCCCGCTCGAAAATCGACATCCATACTTCAAATCGTACTCGAATGCCGTAGATTCGCTCGTTCAAATCCAATTCGCCGGAGCTTATAACAACATTAAGTAAACAACACAGCGGAAAAAAAATCCAGTTAATTTACACGATTTAAATTTCTCAATTTATGTTCATATTCCCAAATTAATATATTTTAGAATGGTTTAACCCATATATAACTGGTATAACATTTTTAATCCCTAATTTCAAATTATCGAATTCAATTTCTAATTCTGAATTCAAATGTAAATCATATTACTTAAATTCCAAACTAAATCAAGTAAATTAAAATAAGTTTTATCTTGAAATTCCATTCCAAAAGCTTTTCACATTTATTCTGATTCCATTTACAGAACATTTGAATTTAAAAATTCAAATTCAAAAATCATTTTAAAATCTGTGACTTAATCGATTTCCTCGTGAAATCCATAATTGTGTGTGTATAGTGCGGTCCAGGGGTTTAACACAATAGTGCACAACCATTCAATCATCACAGATCAAATACAGAAATATATTTGATCAGCGGTATAAACTATAACGCTTATATTTGATAAGCAGTATAAACTATAACGCTTATCTTTTATTCACAGAACACAGATATATATATCACAGATAATAAACTATATCACAGATAATAAATTATATTTAAGATCATAACACAAAACAGGATATATCACAATGCATCAATATCAGGGGTATCAGACAATTTAATTATTCAGTCAAATTCAAACATCCACAAGTGACTTTATAAATCAACTGATTAATTTAAATCAGATGTATCAACTATTAATCCAGGTTAATTATCATAAATTAATTACAATTTATTTTAGAATAAAATCCCCTTTTATCATTTATCAATTCACTTTTAGTTACGGACTAATCAATCTTAATTAATGAATCAATTTAACCTTTTAATTTTTTAATTAATCTTAATTAATCATGATTATTAGTTAATTCTTTAATTGTTAATAAATAATTATTCTCAAATTTCTAATCATCCTTCATTTCACTACATCCACTAATTACCTATTATTTACTTTTCTAAGTAATCATTTTTTTTTCAATTTGTCAACGGATTGTTCTAGATTAATTAACTCAAGTAATTAACTTAAACTAATCTGATTAACTCACTTACTTACACTGAACAATTCATTCCCCAATTACTTATATTAAGTAATCATACTTAACAATTACACAATGATTGTTATTAATTTAAATAAATCTAAATTTATTGTTAAAATTAATCACATTGATTTTTTTTCTAATCTTAGTCAATGACTTTTATTAACTATTAAATTTCTTTAATTACTTTTCTGAAGAAATTTACTTATATTAATAATTATTGATGATACATTGATTAACCCTTTAAGAATTCATTAGTCTTCACTAATTAAAGTAAACTCATCCATATTGATAGTTTAACTATTATTCACAATATGTTTGAAACCATTGATTTCAAATTTCCTTTTTATATTTCAATTTAAATTTAAACTTATTTTTAAATACCTAAGTTATAAAACTTAAATAATTTCAAAATCTCGAAATCAGGTTTAAAATTTGTTTCAGGTTTTAAACTTTTAAATTTCAGCTTGTTTAAATCTTCCATTTACAATTTCAAATCTATTTTTGAATTCAAACTTCTCTAATCTACTTAATTGCTTTGGAATTATTAAAACAAATTGAATTTAAACTTTATTTTATTTATAAACTAAGTTCCAATTTAACTTGAATTTTATTTACATTTTGATTTAAACCTCAGTTTTAAAAACCTTGATTTAAAATTTAAATTTGTTTAAAATTCTCAAAAACAAGAATAGTTTCAGGTTAAAACCCTGTAATACTTTTACTTAGCAAACCTTGTTCTTCCTAGGCAACAAAACACCCAGGCAACATTAAGGCTCGTGCACGTGCACAACGAAGTTGGCCAGCTCCAGTCATCGCCGCGACTCCGAGCATGTCGACGATCATCTCCCGATCGAGCTCTGACCACTCGCACCGTCCCACCATTTCGAAATCAAAATTTGGGGTCGAGTTTGAAAACCTGGAACACACGAACCCCTGCGAACCTCAAACCTGTCATCTTCGCCGTACTCACAACCTCAACCACCGGAAGCCCCACAATCTTGGCCACGCCATCGCCTACTACCCCTCTACCATCACTCAAAACCGCTTCGCACTCGGTCCAGTGTAAATGTTGAACGAGGCCGATTACTCTTCCTCATCAAAAACTAGGTTAAAAAAAAAAAATGCCCGCCGCCGCCACCACGTCCATCTTCGCCACCTTCGGCCATTTTTCCAGTCACCTTCATAGCCTCCTCCATCTCCACGAGAAAAACCAAACCCCATGAAATAGCCGATCACCAGAGATTGATAAAACTATGATATCAAAGTAAACCCAAACTGCTCTCTCTCCCTTGGTTTAAAAATTATGATTTCTACTTTAAAAATCATGTTTTGGCATATGAATTCAGTTTATATACCTGAATTTATGAATCAAGATGTTTGAAATTGGCTCATATTAAATTTGCTTAGCTTTTTCTTGATTTCCAGAAGTATTTCTAATTTATTTAACTTAAATAAAATTTAAAACTATAATCTATGATACATCTAACATATTTTGTTTGAAATTTAAACCTTAACATAAATTAGATTTTGAGGTAATGATTATTGATCAGAACTTATTTTTACATTATTGGTTAAAAACAATCAGAACAATTGAAATGGAATTCTTTTGAGCTAAAAGTATAACCTGTACTTCTTATAACAGGATTTTATTCCTTGTTACCAGAGATATATACACACTAACAGGCATTACCAAAACCATATCGACATATAACTTTCAATATGACCGCATAAAAATCAATGATTCAAACTGAACTCGGGTTTAAGATGAGTTTACTCACTTGAATTAAGAAGTGAACAGAGCTTCTATGTTGTAACAGACTTAAGAAACTGCTACCTGAAATCCTCATCCCTTGATCTCTGGTTTGAGTAGATTATTTAATTTGAAGTTTTGTTTTAATTTGAGTTTTGTTTTTACTTCAGTTTTCCTTGGCTTTGGAGGAAACGAACTAAAGTGAGGTTGATATATAGGGAATGAGAAGTTAACAGGGTGTATACTATTTTGTACAGGGTGTTGAATTGTTTAATTAGGCTTAGGTAACTTGTTTGGGGCTGCATTTATGAGCTTGTACACATACATATTTTTGCATTTATTAGCTTGTACTTATAACTATTTCCTCTATCTCGGCTGTACAACATGGAGATGGTATATAAAAGAAAAAGCATGTACAGGGTGTTGTATTTCTTTTTGCTTTTCTTTGTTTCTCTTTCTTGTTTTGGTTTCACACTAGTATACATTTTTGCTGTCTTCATATTTGCATATTTTATTTTTCTTTCTTTTGTCTATTTCTTGTTTATTTTTAGTTTACACACTTATATTACTTTGTCTTCTTTTTATTTGTATATACTTATTCCTTTATTCATATGTTCAATTGCATTTCTATATATGTAGATAGATATTGCTTTGGTGGCTGAAATCTTTGCATTAATTACTCTGTCTGGTTTTTGAAATGATGTTTCTATATGTTAGTTTTTTTTTCTTTTCCCGTCTGCATATTCATATGTATAATCCTGTCTTACTTACTAGGCCTTTATATAATGTGTTTCTTCATTTTACAAGTATACATACTTGTATATATATAATGCTGTCTTCTTTTGTTTTGCTTTTACATACTTTATGTTTTGCTTTGTTCTTATATTTAAACTATAAATGATTTCTATTTTACACAATTCCAAAAACCCATTTCATAAGATTTTCAATTCAAATAATTTAACACATTTTTTATTTGAATTCGGGGAAACTCGCATCAATTCATCGATACATTTCACAAATATTAATTCAAAAATTCAATTAATTATCAATTGAAATTTAATTAAAATCTGGGGTCGTTACATCCTTTGTCACTTTCATATTGAATAGTTTCTTCATAAGTTCGTACTTGCGAAATAAGACTATTCCTATATAAAGTTTTGAGGCTTTTGAATATTTGATGCACGTTCATGTTCTTGTGTTTTCTATGCAACGATTTGTCTAACATAGACAACACATAAAATTGGTTGATTTTAAGGTATGTGACCCACTTCTTATAGGCTATGTATATTTCGAGGTCCGCATTATCAGTTTGTTTTTCCTCGAAAATTCGGCCACTAATGACGATGGATGTTCATATATTAGTTCGATATTTAATTTTCTTATCCAGTCTATATAGTTAGGTCCGATGAGTTTGTCATTTTTAGAAAACAACTTAGGTGTATACAATTTCTACAGATTTTAACTTAGTAGATTAGGTCATTACTCATGGCATATGTTCTTATAATATTACTAAGGTTAAATAGTACATTTATTTTTACTAATAAGCTTCCACTAGTCCTTACGTTTATTAAAACTCTAAAATGAAACATGGAAGTTTTGGGACTTTATTTGTGGGTGTTAGAACTTGGGTGCTTGGGATTCCGACCTTAAAGGAAGCTCAACAAATCATAGTCCTGCGTACGATGGATAACTCCTTGTTGGTTGTATCATATACAACTCCTAACCTTGTGGCCTTTGTCATAATCACATCTTTATCTAGAGGAAAGCTCGGTAAATAAGGAGAGATTATCCACTCATATCCATAATTTCGCGATGGCCTAAGTATTTTGCATATACCTTGATGAAAGCTCAACAAACATATGTAGTAATCTTACCTTGTCAATTATATATTAATAGTAATAGACATAATATCCCTAGCTTGAGGAATGCTCAACAACTAATAAATACACAAATAATCTATTAATATATAAATGGTAAATGATAACTTTATATCAAAGTTTTATAATCTTTAATATATTATCCATGACAATGGAATAATGTGCTTCTTATGCAATAGCCTCATGATTCAAGTATAAGACACATTGGAAATCACGATACTTGTACTATACATATATGTTTATCCCTAAATCTAATTAGAGTTTCTTATTGTTCCACCATTTATAATACATTCATATTTATTAGTTTTAACTATCGTATAACTTATTAATTTAATTTAATTATATGATGGTCATATGTATAATCTTACATTGGTATTATTTCACTACTTTAATTAATAAATTAGTTAATTAACATTTTAATTAATTTTATATTGTTTAATTAACCATTTTATATCAAGTATGGATACTATAACATTTATAGTATTCACATATATATGTATGTATGTCTTATATTATTGGCAAAGCCAGCCGACTTTATAGTGGGTCGTACCACTGTATATAAATGAATATAACTCTATATGGTTTAATAGTGGCCATTCCACTTAGAGTACATAACATGTGAGAAGTAGAAGCGCCTCTGCAGCTATAAAAGTGACCTAAGAAAACATCGGTTCCTCCTCCCAAGAGGAGGAAGAATCACTACCGGTAGGGCCTAACACATGCAATTTTTTTGCATGTGTAAGACATAATATCCAAAAGAAAATCCGGGTATTCATTACAGTATATATATCTCCTATCCCAACTTTCATCAAGGAGAAGAGATCTATTTCACTTATCTCATGCTCTGTAACGACCCGGAATTTTGGGTCGCCAAAATTTAACATTTAATTCATTTTAAATGTTGGATATGGATTCTAATTTGAATCTCGATAATAGAAGACTATGGTTGAGTTAATAAGATGAGTTATAGTTTCAAAATATGGTGATTCCATTTGAATTGGAATAATAATAATAATTATTAGAACTGAGAATAAATTGGAAATTGAATGGGAATTGTTATAAAATTGATGTTTAAATGCATTTTTAAGTTCCATAGGTTATAAATGATATTGTTAGATTTTTGGAAGAATTTAAAAGTTAATAGATTATTATTTGGAATTTTATATGAATTTAAAATGAATTTAATATTATTAAATATTGCAATTAATCCGATTTAAGTCCAGAATGAACCAGAACGATTTTTAATGTGTTTATAATATTATATGAATTATAATTAAGTTAATAAAATTTTAAAAGTGGAAATTTTGAGTGATTTCGATAATTTCTAAAATCGCTTATTTTAATAGACGAGTTAAAATAGCCTTCCGGGGCACAGTCTCGGAATTCGACGAAACCAGTTTCATTGGATCCGTAATAGTTAGTTATTATCGGATTTCAATTTTCGTAGCAATCGGAGTTGTCGTTTGACCCCGGCAGCTCGAAACGTGTCGAAATCGTTTTAATCGATTTAATTTTAAATTGATCGTTTAATTCTGTAACTCGCACATACGATCAAATTAGCTTACGAAACCTGTTCCATTGTGTCCGGAACACGGAAAAACCTTAGGATCGCCTGTCGGAACGTGAGGATTGGGGGTCGTTTGCATTAACTGTTAACTTGAGAAATTATATTAATAAAATAATATTAAATAACATTTATATACACGTTTATACTACTAAACCCTAGACTATACTCAGGCCGCCGCATCAAAACGTTTAATGGCCGAAAATGATCCTTGTTCTCCTCCAATTTGCAATCAATCCTCGCGTTATTTCGCAAAATTTCCAACTAGAATATCGTAGAGATCGACGTAGGCTTCAGATCCAACGGGTGATTCGGAGTATCGTCGTCGATTGGAGGCGTGGGGAAGCCGCGTTCGTGTGCTATTCGCGCACGGTTTCTGGTGCGAGGTGGCGACCGAGCTCGCGCGCGTGGTGGGTGTAGGTGGAGGTCGAGACGAGCTTCCGCGTGGTGGTGCTTGATCGTTCTCTCGGAGTTCGTGTGTGGAGCGGCATCTAAACCTAAGTCGCGTGCGTTGGGTTTCTTTGTTCCTGGAGCTTGCGTACGAGAGGAAGAGGGGGAGCGGGCCTTGGGCCGTGTCGTTTTGGTGAAGCTATTTAATTTGAAAAAGAATTTGTTTTCAATTTAATTCAAACTTTGTAAAAATCATAACGAATTCATACGACCTCAGATTTCGATGATTTTGGATTCGTTGGAATCGCAGAAGGAAGCTCTATGCAGTGGAACAGTTCCGGAGTCAATCCGGGCAAGTAGAAATTTAGGTTAAATCGAACGTCGTTCGATTTAATTTGAATTTCGAACGCTCGCCAAAACTCAAGGTGAGTTATTCTCACTCACATCTGGATGCTAGTAAAGTAGACAGCTAGAATTGATTGTTTGTTTGGATGTTTAGCTGAATATGTTAGTTATTATCAAATTGAATTGATATATATTTGATTGTGCTAATATTTGTGGATGCAGGGAAAACAGGTTGGAGGGATCCAACAGGATTCCTCACATGTAGTAATTATCTTTATAATTGATAATAACGCCTGTTTATATTGTGATTGATAAATTTGGAAATTATCTGTATTGTGATATTGTGGTATAAACTGTAAACCCATAATGATAATTTTAAAGGAATAATAAAAATTAGAATCTATTGAATGGAAAGCTGAACTAGAATTAAATTGGGATATTTCTGAGTAAATTATAAATCCATAAGTAATTGTAGATGGATAAGTTGAAGTTTAGAGAAATTTAAAGGTATTGATAAATAATGGATTTAAAAGAATTAAAATCTATTTAAAAATGGAAATTGAAAGTTGTAAAATGTGGAATGATAATTAAAGATAAATGTTATTAGTTGAAGATTTGAGAAACAAATTTATGTTATAAAACCATAAACTAAATTTAATAAATGGACAGAAATCGTGAGAAGGATTTCTGTGATGATTTAGTAGAAATGAGATTTCCTTGGGAAAACCAAGTTCGAGTTTTAAAATTGATTTTATAAAAGAAAGTTTAAAATCTTAAACTGGTTTTAAAGAATGTTTTGAAAATTATTATTTTAAAGTTATTATTTATAAATTAGCAATAGTAAAATTTATGAATATCTTAATAATTATGTTTACAAATGGATTATTTTAAAAAGCTAGTTTTGACCTAAGTATATTGAAATAAGTATTAATCTTTTTACGACTCTATTTGTAAAATATAGTTTAACTAAACCTTATTTTAAATCAAGTTATATCTTATAAATTGGTTTTGTTTTATATACTTGAAATTATATCTTGAGTATATAATTAGTAATAAATTTACCTATTTTAAGTATATTTTAGAATGAAATGTTTTAATTATTTTAAATCTAAATTGTTTTGAACTTGGCTATTCCAATGGGAATATATGGTAAATGATTTACCTTTTAAAGGAGGAATTTTGGGAATTGTTTTCAAATGGGATTTGAAAATTTGGTAATATATCTTTAAAGATATTTGAGGCAAATAAATAATTTGGGAATTATTTATTGTGTGATGGATGCTATGGATGTCTATGAATATAAATTGATAGTTAAATCACCGACTATCAATATTGGACAAATGCGTTGATCGTTTCGAAGAGACCGGGATCGAGATTTATTTCTCGAAAACCACTTCGATCCGGTTTGTACGTTTTCGTGCGATAAACGTTTTTCGGAGTCGAAGATGGAGCAGTGAAGTGCAAGGGCTAGTCGCTACTAATCCTGAGGATATTTCCAAAATGGATGTAGTAGGAATAGTGCCTTCGGTTCCGTTCGAACCCGGGACGGACTTGTATGGACGAATGCTTCGTGACATCGTCAGCGGACGATGGGCATTCTAAGTGAAACGTTCTAAAGGTAACGTTAAGCCTCAAGCCTCACCAACCGGAAATGACTGAAAATCAGGGGATATGCAGCAAGGCTTCGTGGGTAGCCCCCACTGGAGAGTAAGGTCATCCCTGTCTAGAGGTCCCTTTTTATTTCGGCTTAGTGGTGCGGTTGCTGATCCCAACCGCGGGGTGATCTTATTCGGAATTGCCCATAGGTGATTCCGGTCTTGTGTTGCAGGGGATGAAGGGAGTAGTCCTCGGTACTGTGATCTAGACCACGTACTGTGACAGGTGGTACCCCAGTGCCTAGTCATTGTTGGAATCCATTTTCCCTACGCGCCCGTACGGTTTTGATTGTGCCCAACTATTGCTGAAACGTGAGATGCAAGCATTTCAGCTAGATTCTATTTACTTTCTATAGACACTATTATAATATCAGAGGATTTCTATAAAAAGTGTTTTAGCTATCGTAAGGTAAAAACCCGACATGTTTATTTGTGGCGTGGTCTTACGAGATGCTTTTGTTTCCAAAGGATTTTTGAAACTTTAATAATCAATTTGGATGCATATCTAGTATCAGCTGGTATTCCAGACTGACTCGGGTGTTATTTCATTATAATGCTCGGGTCAGACCGAGTATTATTTGTTCAGGATAGGTTGCTATGGAGCAGGAGAGGAGCTGGAGTCCGAGACGTATTATATGTACCTATATATATCCGCTGCTATGTTGTATGGTATGTCTGTTATGTGTTGATTGATGTATGAGTTACTCTGATGATATGTTGTATATAAACAGATATAGATTTCATTTTGTGTAAAGTTCTATAGTTACTATCATATTTTATTCCGCTGCGACTGTGAGATTCTGATATTGTTTAGTTTCTTCTTCTTCTATCTCTTTTTCTTTAACCTCAATGGTTCGTATTTCTGTTCCACTTGAGTCAATTAGGGTAGAATAATGTTGATTCAAGGGGTACGGATTTGCGGGCTGTCACACTTGGTATCAGAGCTTAGATTGGCGACAACCTAGGCTTTGGTGGGGTAAATACTCATTCAATAGAGTCAATAGTACTCTATAATGAGCTGAGCGTATTTATAAATATGAGAGCGTACTTGTTAGTGTTTATAAAATTGTTTTTATACTGTGTTGACTTATCGGTTAGTGTTTATGAATTCTGGTCGGTGCGGGAAGTACAACCGTATCGATAGGGGTTTCTAAACTCTTAAACAAGATAAACCGACATAGTATTGTTTTAAAGTGGATAAATGAAATAATTTTATCCAAAATTATATTTTGATATAAAGAGAATAATTTTTGGAAATTATATATATATTTGACTGTTTGGTTGCCAAATTTTGAAAATCAAATAAGAATCTTGAATTTGACCAAATTTGAAATGATAAGTGAATAAGATTATAAAATTGAAATGGTTATAACCAAATAGAATTAATTAAATATGTTGCAAATAAGAAGTGAAATTAAAATTTGAATTTAAACCAGAATTTTAACCCGGAAGTTTTGAAAAGGATTTTTAATAGATTGAAAATAAAAATTTGGAAATTTAAAATCCTGGGAAGTTTTGAAATGTTTTCCAATGTATTGAAGGCAATAATGGAATGTTTTTTTGGGAAATATTTTTGAATGGAAACTGTTTGAAAAGAATTTGGGAAAGTAAGAAGCATTGAACTCACTTCAGTCGCTGGAAAATAATCCTGATGATGCTGGCCACATCATTAGAATTCATTTTCGAGTTTCTAAAGTGATGGATTGCTTCCCTAGTAATTGGTTATGGTATTGTTTGGATTTGTTGGGGATAACGGTTGTTTTGGATATTTCAAAAATGAGAATTTGTTTTGGGATATGAACAAATTGTTTTGGGTACAACCAAATTGGTTTGGAAAACATGGAGATGTGATTTGATATACCAAATGGGTACAGATATTTGATATATTTCAAAATGATTTTGAAATAAAAAACCCAGGCAATTGAATTCTGGAAAATTTTAATTAAATAAAGATGTGAAGGTAAAATGAATCAACCATAACTTGTATGGTGAAGTTGATTTAAGTAAGATAGGAAAATGAAATTTTAGTCATAAAATTAAAATTTGACTTGAGTAAATGGAGGTAAATGAAATTATTAAAATGAATGGAAAGTTGAATTTAATTTGGGATAAGTTAAATAAAATTGAGAATTGGAATTTGAATTTTACTTGGATAAGTAAATAAGTTGGACTTAAAATAAAATTGATTTGGATTAAATTGAAAGGTAAGTTGATTATGAGATTGTGGGTCATTGAGTAATGGATTATACCCATAAGCAATTAAGTATTATACTTATAATTTGAGGTTTGCAAAGAAGATGGTAACCTTAGGAATTCAGTAATATATATGTGTGAATCTGAAATTGTGATTATAAGTGTAGATGGATTAAATTGAGCTATATGAGCTTTTAAATAAGTAAGTTGGTGAACTTATAAAATAGAAATGGAAACTATAATCACAATGAGAAATAGTGGAATGGTATGGTAGATTCAAAATCAAATCTCAAATGAAATTGTGAATTGAGATAAGGTAAAGTGGGATATAAAGAAGTGAATGAACTTCAGTTAGTAAACAAGTTTTGAACTTGTATATGGAGAATTAAATTTGGAAATTTGAAATTGAATTCAATCTAAATGAATTGGAATTAAATTGAATTGGATATAAAGGTGAAATGTAAATTGTTTATAATTGCATAAAGGAATTCATATTCTTAAGTTATTAAGGGTTATAATTTAAACTTGTGATTTTAAAATGGAAGTGGACTTAAATAAGCAACTTAAACTCTTAAATGGAAATGAAATTGTAATTCATTAATGAAAAGGTTGAAGGGTGTGGCAAATTTAAAATTTTACCACAAATGCAATGCAAAGTCTAATGAAGAAAAATGAGAACATAAATGTGAATGTTCTTAAGTGGCAAATAAGTCTTGAACTTATGTAGGGGGAGAATAAAATGTGTTGTGATAATGAAATTGAAATTGAATTTCAATTGTGTAACAAATAATATTGAAAGAAATTTAAATTCTATTTAAAGAAGTATAAGGAATGGTAGGAATTTAAATTGTTAAATGGAATAATGGGAAAATGGTGATATTATAAGTGAATTCAGAGTGAATTGGGAAGGTGTATTAAAAACCTAATATGGATTAGGTTAGTGGCTAAGTTGAATTACCATTAAATGGGAATTGTATTGAAATGGATAGAATTTTGGTAATTGATCAAAATTTGGGAAGTAAATAAAAATCCAATTGTGGCATGGGATTTAAATTTGTGGTAACAAATATTTATTGTGGGAATGGAAATGAACTTAGCTTATGCTGGGATAGTTGAATTGTAAATAAAATTCAACGGAAAGAAATAATTTAAATGGCCTCTTTGTAAATAAAATAAGTTTAATATGAATTAGATAACTAAACAAAGAGCATTAAATTTGTATATGAATGGAAATTTGATTTGAATGAGAATCAAATGAAATAAAATTTGATTTATAAGGAAATAATGAGAATATTGTTAAAGAACTTAAGCAAATTGAAAGAAAAACAAAATGGTTGAGAATGAGCCTTATTAAGTAATGTTGAATGAAATTTGTTAGATAATAATTGCAAGAAATGATATTAATAAGTTATTGTGATAAATTAAGGATGTATGGGTTGTAAATAATCCAGGAGGGAGAGATATTAATATAAACTTGGATTGGTTAATGAAACTAATATAAATCCAAGTTGGAATTAATTTTAAAGGGTTATAAGCTTAAGTGGCAATTGTTTTGCTTGAATGACTTGAATATTTGAATGTATTTAGAATTGAGTTGTTTAAACAACTAAATTGGTTTTGGATAAATTAGAATTTGATTAAGTGAAGTCAAATTAAAATGAAACTAAATTTGGTATGCAAGAAAGAATTGAGATATTATGCAATTGAATTGATGTTTGAATAAATTGATATGGATTAGGATCCAATTCAAAGAGTTGGTAAATGAATGCAAGTAAATTGGTTTCAAGTTGCAAATGGAATTGAGTTGGAATCAATTGGGATGAATTAACATTTTAATAAGCAATGTTTGCATATATATGGAAATAAATCATGAAAGAATTGCAAATGTTTCAAGTTTAAATAAAATTTGATTTAAAATCAAATTTGGGAATGTAAGTTAAAATAAAATTTGATTACAAATCAAATTGGAAGGGTAAGTTAAAAAAAAAAAAAAAAGTGTGAACAAGGCATATGTTAATTATTTTGAAATAGAAATAAATTGGTTATAAGAAATATGAATGGTGTATAGAAAGCTTGAATGTAAATCATTCAAGTGAAGTAAAATGAGGTTAGTTGGAGGAAACTAAAATGTGCGAAATTTTAATAAAGGAAGGTGAGTGCTTCAAATTGGAAATAAGGATTTGATTGAAAATCAAATTAAATAATGTTGCATATAAATGAATTAAAGCACCTATTCATAATATTGAAGTGAATATGAATGAGTTGTCTTAGTGTATTCAACACTGAACTTGGTTTTGAATTAATTGGAATGCATTGAAATGTTATTAAGTAATTTTGCATAAGAATGAAGATGCTTCTACCCTGAAGATAAAGGTGGTTTGTAAATTAATTAGGAATTGAATTGAAATAGATTGCTATTAGTGAAGCATATGTTAATCCTATTGAAATAAATATGAATTGTATATGGTTGATTTGAGTATAAATCATTCAAGTGAAAGTAAATAATGTTGGACTTGAATAGATAATTGGAAAGATGATTTAAAATCTTGAATTGTTGGTAAAAGATGGTTAATATTAGTAAATTTTGAAATTTGCTTGGTTTGGATTATGCCATAGATATGTTGGATTGCTTTTATATTGGAAAATGTTGATTAAAATGCACATATCTTGTAACTAATGAGTATGTTGAGTAAGTGCAGGAATGCGAGGCGTTCGAGAGGGTTTGAAGCGCGTATATGCATTATATATTAGCTACTTGCTATTAAAATTGCTAAAAAGGTACGCCTACGCAAATATAATTGGGAATTGAGATATATATATTGTGTTATATTTTGATTTCCGGCCGTGTGGGCCGATGTATATATATTTGTGTATCCTGCGATATCGCAGAAGCTCCTCCGTACAGGGGAGACTCTGCCAAAATTTTCCGGAAATTTTGGGAGTTAGAAATTTTTTGAGGTTTTGGGAAAAGTTAAGTTACTTGGAAAGTTATAAGTTAAAATTAAAGCTTTAGAGTTAATAAAGCAAATTGGTTTGAATTTGAGCTAAAGGATTTTGGAATATGTAAATAAGCTTTAACTTAAGAAGTTTGGATTAAGTAATGAGGGTAGGGACATTTTCTACCTTAGCAAATTTCGGGGACGAAATTTTTATAAGGGGGGAGGAATGTAACGACCCGGAATTTTGGGTCGCCAAAATTTAACATTTAATTCATTTTAAATGTTGGATATGGATTCTAATTTGAATCTCGATAATAGAAGACTATGGTTGAGTTAATAAGATGAGTTATAGTTTCAAAATATGGTGATTCCATTTGAATTGGAATAATAATAATAATTATTAGAACTGAGAATAAATTGGAAATTGAATGGGAATTGTTATAAAATTGATGTTTAAATGCATTTTTAAGTTCCATAGGTTATAAATGATATTGTTAGATTTTTGGAAGAATTTAAAAGTTAATAGATTATTATTTGGAATTTTATATGAATTTAAAATGAATTTAATATTATTAAATATTGCAATTAATCCGATTTAAGTCCAGAATGAACCAGAACGATTTTTAATGTGTTTATAATATTATATGAATTATAATTAAGTTAATAAAATTTTAAAAGTGGAAATTTTGAGTGATTTCGATAATTTCTAAAATCGCTTATTTTAATAGACGAGTTAAAATAGCCTTCCGGGGCACAGTCTCGGAATTCGACGAAACCAGTTTCATTGGATCCGTAATAGTTAGTTATTATCGGATTTCAATTTTCGTAGCAATCGGAGTTGTCGTTTGACCCCGGCAGCTCGAAACGTGTCGAAATCGTTTTAATCGATTTAATTTTAAATTGATCGTTTAATTCTGTAACTCGCACATACGATCAAATTAGCTTACGAAACCTGTTCCATTGTGTCCGGAACACAGAAAAACCTTAGGATCGCCTGTCGGAACGTGAGGATTGGGGGTCGTTTGCATTAACTGTTAACTTGAGAAATTATATTAATAAAATAATATTAAATAACATTTATATACACGTTTATACTACTAAACCCTAGACTATACTCAGGCCGCCGCATCAAAACGTTTAATGGCCGAAAATGATCCTTGTTCTCCTCCAATTTGCAATCAATCCTCGCGTTATTTCGCAAAATTTCCAACTAGAATATCGTAGAGATCGACGTAGGCTTCAGATCCAACGGGTGATTCGGAGTATCGTCGTCGATTGGAGGCGTGGGGAAGCCGCGTTCGTGTGCTATTCGCGCACGGTTTCTGGTGCGAGGTGGCGACCGAGCTCGCACGCGTGGTGGGTGTAGGTGGAGGTCGAGACGAGCTTCCGCGTGGTGGTGCTTGATCGTTCTCTCGGAGTTCGTGTGTGGAGCGGCATCTAAACCTAAGTCGCGTGCGTTGGGTTTCTTTGTTCCTGGAGCTTGCGTACGAGAGGAAGAGGGGGAGCGGGCCTTGGGCCGTGTCGTTTTGGTGAAGCTATTTAATTTGAAAAAGAATTTGTTTTCAATTTAATTCAAACTTTGTAAAAATCATAACGAATTCATACGACCTCAGATTTCGATGATTTTGGATTCGTTGGAATCGCAGAAGGAAGCTCTATGCAGTGGAACAGTTCCGGAGTCAATCCGGGCAAGTAGAAATTTAGGTTAAATCGAACTTCGTTCGATTTAATTTGAATTTCGAACGCTCGCCAAAACTCAAGGTGAGTTATTCTCACTCACATCTGGATGCTAGTAAAGTAGACAGCTAGAATTGATTGTTTGTTTGGATGTTTAGCTGAATATGTTAGTTATTATCAAATTGAATTGATATATATTTGATTGTGCTAATATTTGTGGATGCAGGGAAAACAGGTTGGAGGGATCCAACAGGATTCCTCACATGTAGTAATTATCTTTATAATTGATAATAACGCCTGTTTATATTGTGATTGATAAATTTGGAAATTATCTGTATTGTGATATTGTGGTATAAACTGTAAACCCATAATGATAATTTTAAAGGAATAATAAAAATTAGAATCTATTGAATGGAAAGCTGAACTAGAATTAGATTGGGATATTTCTGAGTAAATTATAAATCCATAAGTAATTGTAGATGGATAAGTTGAAGTTTAGAGAAATTTAAAGGTATTGATAAATAATGGATTTAAAAGAATTAAAATCTATTTAAAAATGGAAATTGAAAGTTGTAAAATGTGGAATGATAATTAAAGATAAATGTTATTAGTTGAAGATTTGAGAAACAAATTTATGTTATAAAACCATAAACTAAATTTAATAAATGGACAGAAATCGTGAGAAGGATTTCTGTGATGATTTAGTAGAAATGAGATTTCCTTGGGAAAACCAAGTTCGAGTTTTAAAATTGATTTTATAAAAGAAAGTTTAAAATCTTAAACTGGTTTTAAAGAATGTTTTGAAAATTATTATTTTAAAGTTATTATTTATAAATTAGCAATAGTAAAATTTATGAATATCTTAATAATTATGTTTACAAATGGATTATTTTAAAAAGCTAGTTTTGACCTAAGTATATTGAAATAAGTATTAATCTTTTTACGACTCTATTTGTAAAATATAGTTTAACTAAACCTTATTTTAAATCAAGTTATATCTTATAAATTGGTTTTGTTTTATATACTTGAAATTATATCTTGAGTATATAATTAGTAATAAATTTACCTATTTTAAGTATATTTTAGAATGAAATGTTTTAATTATTTTAAATCTAAATTGTTTTGAACTTGGCTATTCCAATGGGAATATATGGTAAATGATTTACCTTTTAAAGGAGGAATTTTGGGAATTGTTTTCAAATGGGATTTGAAAATTTGGTAATATATCTTTAAAGATATTTGAGGCAAATAAATAATTTGGGAATTATTTATTGTGTGATGGATGCTATGGATGTCTATGAATATAAATTGATAGTTAAATCACCGACTATCAATATTGGACAAATGCGTTGATCGTTTCGAAGAGACCGGGATCGAGATTTATTTCTCGAAAACCACTTCGATCCGGTTTGTACGTTTTCGTGCGATAAACGTTTTTCGGAGTCGAAGATGGAGCAGTGAAGTGCAAGGGCTAGTCGCTACTAATCCTGAGGATATTTCCAAAATGGATGTAGTAGGAATAGTGCCTTCGGTTCCATTCGAACCCGGGACGGACTTGTATGGACGAATGCTTCGTGACATCGTCAGCGGACGATGGGCATTCTAAGTGAAACGTTCTAAAGGTAACGTTAAGCCTCAAGCCTCACCAACCGGGAATGACTGAAAATCAGGGGATATGCAGCAAGGCTTCGTGGGTAGCCCCCACTGGAGAGTAAGGTCATCCCTGTCTAGAGGTCCCTTTTTATTTCGGCTTAGTGGTGCGGTTGCTGATCCCAACCGCGGGGTGATCTTATTCGGAATTGCCCATAGGTGATTCCGGTCTTGTGTTGCAGGGGATGAAGGGAGTAGTCCTCGGTACTGTGATCTAGACCACGTACTGTGACAGGTGGTACCCCAGTGCCTAGTCATTGTTGGAATCCATTTTCCCTACGCGCCCGTACGGTTTTGATTGTGCCCAACTATTGCTGAAACGTGAGATGCAAGCATTTCAGCTAGATTCTATTTACTTTCTATAGACACTATTATAATATCAGAGGATTTCTATAAAAAGTGTTTTAGCTATCGTAAGGTAAAAACCCGACATGTTTATTTGTGGCGTGGTCTTACGAGATGCTTTTGTTTCCAAAGGATTTTTGAAACTTTAATAATCAATTTGGATGCATATCTAGTATCAGCTGGTATTCCAGACTGACTCGGGTGTTATTTCATTATAATGCTCGGGTCAGACCGAGTATTATTTGTTCAGGATAGGTTGCTATGGAGCAGGAGAGGAGCTGGAGTCCGAGACGTATTATATGTACCTATATATATCCGCTGCTATGTTGTATGGTATGTCTGTTATGTGTTGATTGATGTATGAGTTACTCTGATGATATGTTGTATATAAACAGATATAGATTTCATTTTGTGTAAAGTTCTATAGTTACTATTATATTTTATTCCGCTGCGACTGTGAGATTCTGATATTGTTTAGTTTCTTCTTCTTCTATCTCTTTTTCTTTAACCTCAATGGTTCGTATTTCTGTTCCACTTGAGTCAATTAGGGTAGAATAATGTTGATTCAAGGGGTACGGATTTGCGGGCTGTCACATGCTCCATCCACCATGACAATAAGTCCACCACCATCTATAGAGTAATGTAAACGCATAGATTCACCATCATCGTCACTAACAAAAGTATGTAAATCAAGTCTAGTTGGGTCATATCTCACATTTCATATTGGACTATACATATCTCATATGTATGTCTTATATTATCTATTAGTCAGCATTCAATTTATTTATTTAATTGATTATATTAATCACGAAAATTTCAAATATATTTACATCTTCTTAAATAGTTCATGACATGTAACATATATAATTATATGTTATATGTAATTTAATTAATTAAGTATTGTTTAATTAATTTAATTTATTAATCCAGTAAATACATAATTAATTTTTTAAATTTTAATTTATGAATTTTCAAAACAATTTTGAAAATCATATTATAACACTTATAACAATTTATTATTTTAAATTAAACCTTTAATTTTAAATTTTATTTTAGTTTCAAAATAGATTTTGAGAAATTAGCCAAGACCCAAATTCAAATTGAACATTTTCTATCAAGGATAACCTTTAGGCTCGTTTCACCTTTGGGCCTAACCGGTAACTAGGTAGGACATGGTACTTGGTTACCTAAATCTAGCCTATACACTACTTTTCTAGACACCCTACTAAATAAGTAAGCCTAATTTGTTGGTCCTAATATGATTAACTTAGACCACATAGGCTATTATGGTCAATACCATTGTTGGAATCTAAACCAGCACGCAATGGGTTAAATAGTGAATTTGATAAATGTTTCCATTTTAGATTTTATTAGGCTTATGAATCTAAATGACTTTATATCAAATATAAATAAATTATACATAAAAGAATTATTTTATTTTAACTAAAAATATTTTCTTGATATTGTATATATAATACGTACATGCATATATGTATGTGTATGCGCACGTGCAACATATAGTGTGCATGGTTTAACATGCCTATATCCAAGTATTGAATCTACACCGTAGCTGACAAGTTAGCCCCTTCATATACATATACATTGTCATATATACATATATATATGTATGTATGTATGTATGTATGCATATGTATATGTGTGTGTCTATATATATAAAAGTTTATAAAAAGAAGAAGTAAACGTAATTTGCAAGTGAAAATTGGGAGATGAATATTTTATAAAGGAGGAAATGAAGCTTTATTGCAATTCTTTCTTCCACTTTATTTGCATTATTTTTTGCTTGCATTTGCTTACATCCGAATGAGAAAACTCCCCCTTATTTATAGTAATATATCCCCTAACTGGATGGTGAAGATGTATTCTATCCAATGGCTAATAATCATTTACCAGGGTTTTATATAATTATTATCAACTCTTTAGACATTTCTAGAGTATACAACTCCAAGACTCATTACTACAACATATATCTATATTCTTCTATAAGCTAAATTTTGGCCTCTTATTATTTATTTACATAAATGTCAAATTTGAAATTATCCACAATAATTAATGCTTCCTAAAACCTAGTTTATTTCCAACATCCCGCTGTAAACTTGAATTTGTAACTCTTAGCGAAATTTTCAATTTTTGTATTTTATGTGCTTTAGTAGGAATAATAGCACAAACACATGTAGATTTGTGATAATATTTTTACAGTCTAAGGTATAAGATTGATATAACAAACAATTACATATATATATATATATAAATATAAATAAAGTTACTACCTTG
Organism: Allium cepa; assembly: GCA_030765085.1. Classification (NCBI taxonomy): domain Eukaryota; kingdom Viridiplantae; phylum Streptophyta; class Magnoliopsida; order Asparagales; family Amaryllidaceae; genus Allium; species Allium cepa. The sequence continues at coordinate 209,408,916 of CM060942.1, read as the reverse complement.
TTATGGCCTAGAGTTAACATCATAAACGTTGATTCGCTTGACTCTGCTTGAATCTGAACTTAGTTCCTTCAAAGTGAGCTATCAGGCTAAAAGCGCCACACAGTATAGTCTTGTTGTTATTTAATTTTTTGCTTTAATTGGTAGAAACAATGAAGGAGGTAAGGGGGTATGGCCAGCCGAAAATGAAAGTGGAATGAGCAAATTACAAATCATTGCAAAAGTGGGGGCTAAACGTGTTTAAGTAGTAGAGGAGTGGATTTAGATCCACTATTTCTTCTTGCTGTTTCAGACCCTTTTGAATCAATATCCAACCTCTTTTTCAACCCCTTATTTTTGACCATCTCTGCCTATATTTGAGCCCACAAACTGCTTTAAATAGGATCAAATTTAAGTCTAATTTAAATGCAAATCGATATCAAATATCGATACGTATGTATACAACTTTTATATAACCATTATTTTCAACACAAATTATATAAAAATTTATAGTTAAAATTTCATAAATATTAATTAATTTATAAAAATTAGAATTGATTAAACCATGTGGTAGTAGGGTTATTCGACATTTTGGTTGTGTGACTTTTAGGTATAAATTCGGTTTGCGACTAATATCGAACAATTTGAATATTAATGTTCGCATGTCACTTTAGCTAGTGATGTGACATATGGCAAAAATTTTCTCTTAAATAGTTTCAGTAAAAGCTAATTTTACTTATTTCAATCATTAAACTATAGTGACAATTATTTCCAACAAATGTCTTTGTAAAAACTATATCACATAAGACTTATGGAATTTGGTAATGTTCAAAATTCCAATATCAGCCATTTTCAAATTTATAGTTCAAACACAAATTCCTTAATTCAATATAACAATTACTATTAACCTAACTACTATGGCCAAAGACTTTGACTTTTAGTTGACCGAGTTCCTAACCCTATATAACCGAGGAGATGAATTCTCTCTTTAATATAGTTTCACTTCCATTGCTTCCATTAGATCCAATTATAGTCGTTCGATGGACGTTGTGGCTTGATTTAACTGTAATTAATGTGGAGTTTCTACATTGAAGCTCAATGGTATTCTTAAGTTGAGGGAACTATGTAAAATACTCACATTGATATTTTTTGTTTGACCTTGTTATATGAACCAACAAAAAACTATCGAATGAGTCATTCTATAGTTATACGATAACCATTAGAATGTAAACCCTTAGTGCACCCGATAGCCATGAGTAATATACTTCCCATCATTTGGAGAGCATTACATACTCTAGTCTCAACGAATGAACTAATATCCAGTCTCGATACAACTTGACTTGGAATACTTAAAATGATATGATCATCTTGTTGTGATAAATCATTCATGATTACAACACATTGTACTACTATAAAAAAATAAAATTTATGGATTTTTCGTTAAATATACTTTAAATAAAATAAATTAACGCATATGACATATTATATCGAGTATATAATAAGAAGAAAACATCTTTTATTTTGAACTATGGTTATCTAGTTAGATGTATGTGATAATTACATAATTGCTTCTAGGGCATACCCTTAATTCTATCACTAAATAGTTTTATATTGATTAATATAATTAAGGTCAAATAAAAAATATCGATGTGATAGTATTACACAATTCCCTGGACCTGAGGATAATGTCGAGCTTCAATGTGGAAACTCCATTTTGATTTTATTTATATTATGGCACAATGTCCATCGAACGACTAATATTGGGTTGAGTGGAAACATTGGAAGTAAGGCACTATTCAAGAGAGAATTTGTCTCATCTGTTATATAGACCTTTATCATGGTCAGCTAAAGTCAACTCAAAGTCAAAATCTTTAGCCATAGTAGTTCGGTTAATAATTACTGTTATTATTGAACCAAGAACTTCCAATTTGGACTATAAAGTCGAATAAGGACGATATTGGAATTTTGACAACTACCAAATTTCATAAGTCCTAATGTGGTATAGTTTTTATGATGAAAATTGGCTTAGATAATGGTCACTGCGGGAGATCGCTCAACTAACGTAAAATTTGTGACGACCCATTTTTTCAATCGTTCGAATTTAGGATATATAATTGATTTTAAATATTGAAAAATGAATTTTATATGTTAAATAAGTTAAAAAATTGAATCTGGAATTTAGTAAGAATGAAAATGATCTATTAAGTTGAGATAAAGTCTGTTTGAATTAGAATGAAGTTAGTGAACTTTTAAAATTGATTTAAAAGTGCATAAATGGAAATATGAATCAAACTGACATAATTAACTTGTAAAAATAGACATTTTTGACACAGTCTTGGATTTTGATGAAACTAGTTTCATTGGATCCGTAACAGTATATTATTTTAGGATTCCAAATTTCATGTCAATCGAACTTACCGTTTGATCGTGCGAAATCGAAACGCACAGAAATTAATTAAAGGAAATTTAATTAAAATAATTCGATTTTGAAACTCTATCATCCTTATATGATGGAATTAGCCTCCTATGCATATTCCATTGTGTTCAGAATAAGGGTAAAAAATTAGGAACGCCAAACGGCATGCCTCGATTGGAGTTCGAAATTATTTTGAGTGAATAATAATTTATATTGCCTATAAGTAGAGGACCCTAACTTGCAAAACCCTAGAAAATAAGGCCAGCCACCACTTTCGTTTCAATGGCGATAAACGCGCAATCTTCCTCCTCTAATTTCTTCCAATCCATCCACAATTCCGAAAAAATCCTAACTACAAAGTTGTAGAGCTTCTTGAGACCTTTCGATCCAATGGTAATGTTGGAATTTCATGCGATGATCGAGGCGAAATCTAGCCATGTAGGCGCTATGTTCGAGGGGGATTTGCTGGCGATCGACGACACATGGTGGGGGCACATTTGGGGCGTGGGTGGCATGTGTGTAGGCAGTGGTGCGGCCTCCGATCGATGCCAGGTGATTGCGTTGGGAGTTCGTGCGTGTTCGTCAATCAACGCATATAAAAAAGGAAACGGAGGAAGAAGACGCGAGCCTAGGCAGTGTACAGGAGGGTGAAACGAAAAAATTACAGCGGGAGGGTTCAAATTTAATTAATTTTGTAGTTAATTATATAATCTAATCATTGTTATGATAATTAATTCATATCTTTCTCGTACGAAGTCCATTTAGTATGAAACGAAGTGCATCGAATTCATATTGATGAGCACTACATTTAGAGCTGGTTTGGACAGAATTGGAGCTAGCGGCAATTTTGGGTTAAATTAAAAGCTCATTTAATTTTAATCCAAACGAATCCCAATTGCAACGAATGCAACCAAAGTGAGTAAAAACTCACTCTCTGGCATGCTTATATTTCATATAAGTGGGAGTATTTTTATTATGTTTTTTGATGACTGTTTGGATGTATATTACATATATATATATACTGGTTGGTTGGATATATTCCTGCAAATTTAGCGGATGAAACCCTATACCTTCCCGTTTATGAGCGAAGACCCTTTGTATGTGCGTTTGCTTCGAAGCAGACATTGTATATATTCTCATACGCATATTTGTTGTAGCTTGGAGGGATCCAACTAAATTCCACACCATTATTGATTTTTTATTTACGCATATTTATTTATATGTCGTAAAATGTGATATTTGACGTAAGGGGACAGATTGTAGGGCTCCAACTGTATTCCTCACGCTTATTGATTTATTGTTCACATATATATGTTATATGATGTGATGGATGCTATATTTGTGGAATTGGTTGTTTAACCCCTTATTCAATGCTTTAGCAGCATTGGGCCATATGTTTAGTATTTTGGAAATATTATAAAAGTGATTTTGGTTTAAAAGGGAAGTGATTTTGAAGTATTTATGTTTGGTAATTATTTTGCTATTATTGAAAGGAGTTTACATTTAAATAAAGTAAATTGTAGAATTTTGTTATTTTAAATATACAGTTTTATGAATGTTTTCAAATCAAGTTTTTGAATAACTTTATATATAAGATACATAAGTAATGTTTTGTAAATAAGTAATTGATTTCAAAATGGAATTTTATAAGTATTAGAAATGGATTGAAATCAATATTTGTGTAAACCATTTTATATAAAGGATTATAACATTTTTATAAATTAATAATTGATATTTAATAGAATTTTATAAATATTTATGAAATCTAGATTTATAAAACTTAAAATATACAAACGTCTTGTGATGAGAATTTCACATTTTGACTATAAGATGTTTCATAATAAAAAAATTGATAAGCGAGAAATTAGTTGAAATCTGTTATTAAATGTAGTGAAGATAATTTTTATTTATTACCCTTGATTGAATGGATTGTTTGAGATAAAACTTAAATACAAATATCTTGTTAATCCTGTTTCACAATTTAACCACAAGGTATTTGATGGTAACAAATTATGCAAGGTTAAGAATTCTAGTATGAGCACGTTTTACAAATAAAGGAATTACATTCACGATTCTGTACAGCGAATAATCCTTTAAAATAAATGTGTAATAGCAATATATATAAATGGAGTTTGAATGGTTTTGAAAAGCAAATTTAAGTGTGTTGAATATCGAAAACATGGATTTCAACGTTTATTGTTGCGATAGATTTTTTTCACGAATAGAATGGGAAACAAGACTATAACACTATCGTTATATTAAGTGATTTTTCGAAAGGAAATATTTTATGTAGTTAAGAGATTTATTTATATATCCTATATTTGACGTTGATATTCGAGATGGTAGCTTCCAACTGTTTTTAAGTTAAAAATATTATTTTGTCAAGGAGAAGTAGCGGTACCCCAAATTGACTGGCTTCATTTTTAACTAATAAATAGTTGAGGTTGGATTTTGAGAATTAATATTAAATATAATTACTTGAATCCCTATAATAGTATTTTTGGGTTTATCGTAACTATGTTTTACGCAACATTCTTTTTGACCCAAATTAAGTGTTTTGAAGATGTTGTAGCTTTCTAAAATGATTTGTGTATATGCGAAAATAGAATGATTTGGGAATATGCTTATTCTATGGAGATAAGTATATGGAAATATTTTCCAATTATCGAATATTTGATAAGTTTTTAACATATATCTAGTATATGGAAATGTTTTCCAATTATTGAATATTTGAGAAGTTTTTAATGTATATCAAGTATATGGAAATGTTTTCTAATTTATTGAATATTTGAGATGGTTTTGAGTATGTATCATTTTAAAGATATTTTGGGTATATGTATTTAGGAAGTGATTTGATATATAAAGAGTTATAAAAAGGGCCTAATAATTGCTTTAGTACTAGATTATGTTATTGGAAAAGCTTTCGATTCCTTGACTTGACGTGGGAACTATTTAGTCGTGCACTTAGCATGGAGCCAGCTATGTAGGCTTGATTATCGTTTGTTGTTGAGAATTTTGTTTTGTGTAGTGTGGAGTATTACACCAATCTATCAAGCTTCCTTCTTGGCCAAAGGATAGCATGTTGAAAGTTGGAACCATGATAAGTCTACGAGACTTAGTTTCTTTATGATGTTAAGAGCCACTTTTCGATATTGGTATGGAGAGATGGGGATCAGATTTAACCAAAAAACACTCCAGACCAATGCATGCGTTTGGAAATGCAGATTATTGATGATGATTTATGAATACCGAGGATCTTCATAGCGTGAGGACTGCTTGTTAACATTCTCTGGGTCGCTCCCGTTATAGAGATATTTATAGTAGTGGTCTCCTTGTTGTGGAGATTTTACGGATTGCAAGGACCAGTCACTACTAGTGGTAGTAGGAGAGTGCCTTCGGTTTTGTTCAGTCCTAGAATGAACTTGTTATAGATGTTTGTCTGACATTGTATTCCAAATGACATTTGAGTTGTTTCTATAAATGTATATCAGTTGGTGGTGGAGAGGGAAATCTCTCTTAGCTTAACACCCTTTCCCGAGACATACGAGCTCAAGAAGTTATACTTTTCTTGAAATCAATCTTGTGGCATGGAATGACAATGTGGAATTCAAAGATGTGATATGTGATATGTGTAAGGTAATCGTAGCCTAGTGAGCCTCACAGCTCGGTTTTGATGGGATACTATGCGGTTAAATGTATGCTCGCATTTTGAATAGTAGTGATTTGGGTTACCAGATGTTCTGAGCCCTAGGTTACCAGATGATCTGGGCCTTATGACAGAGATACAATGATGTCTGATTCCTTGGATATTATTCGTAGAGGGTATCCTTTTTTAGCCATGTATGTGGATGTATAGTGGCATATGAGTCTTGGATGTTTGCCGTGGATACAGAATAATCTTTCCACTAGTTCCCTATCATGTTGGAAATACAATTCCAATACGAGCCTGCCGTTTTGTTTTGTAGAGCCTTAAATGATTAGGTTCGAAATGCTATGTGGGTAACCATTTCGGCTATATTTGATTTTATCTGTGAAATGGACACTATTATAATATAATAGGATTTGATATAAAGTGTTTTGGTTATCGTAAGGTAAAAACCCGTTTGTATTTATGTGAGGACGTGGTCCTACAAGATACTTTTGTTTTGAAAAGAAAAGTTTTGGTAATTGTATAAATTCGGTAGAGATGTGTTTTTCTCACACTGGTTTACCAGACTGATTCGGGCGTTCTTCCCTTTCAATGCTCGGGTCAGAACGAGTATATTTTCAGGTTCAGATTTGGTGCTTTTGGAGCTTCAGCAGGCGAGCTAGAAGTCTCCAGATCATATTCCCGTATATGTTTTTATTCCATACCATTATTGTTTATGCTATCAGCATTTATCAGGACAGGTTGTTATAACTGTCCACCGGATGATTTTGGTTCATGTACTCTGATATGATTGATGTATGATATTATAGTTTCTCTTTTGTAGAGATCATTGATAATATATTATATGTTATTCCGCTACGATGTGAGATTCTATGTTGTTATTCTTCTGTTTGGTTTTTTTCTTCTCTCTTTCTTCTCTCTCTTCTTCTCTCTTCTTTTTCTCTCATGATTATCTACAGTCAGTGCACTTTGGGTCGGACATAAGTGGTTTAGTGTCAGATTCAGAGGGCATCGGGTGTAGGTCATCACACGTGGTATCAAAGCATAGGTTTAGTATATTCCTAGGCTTTGATGGTTACTCACTATAGATGGAGTCAGTTGCATCCTAGATTGAGTTTGAGTGTATTATATATATGAATGCGGATTTGTTAGTTGTATAAAAATGTTTTATGTTGTGTTGATGTACCGGTTGAGTGGCCTATGAATTCTAGTCGGTATGTGGGACGCCACGCTATCGATAGGGTTTCTAAACACATGATTTAGGCATATCGGCATAGTATTGTTTTTAAATTGGGTAAATGGAATAATTTTACCTAAAGTATATTTTATATATAAAGCAATAATTTTTTAGAAATTATTATAGTTTATATATTACTTGTTTGGTTGTTTGAAAATGTAAATATATATAAGTTAATAAAAGCTATTTGAATAATCTAAATAATGATAACAATTGTAAAAGAATGAATTATATAAGCAAGTGAATTATAAAGTATGGAATTGTAATTAAAATGATTTACATCTGTGGAATAAACATATATATGAGAAATGAAACTACATAAGTATATTTATAAATATGAGTTATAAATAAAAATGGATTTAAAGTAAGAACTTGAGAATTTGAATCCTGTTGATTTTGATAGTTATTATTCAAAGTTTGAAGATGTTACATTAATATATAAAAGTATTTTGACTAGAAATGATTTTTAAAAGAATTTAAAAGAGATCAAAAGCACCGAACACACTTTAGTTGCTGGAAAATAATTCTAGGGATGATCGTGACATCATTAATATTCGCTTTCGAGTTTTTAAGTGACGGATTGCTGCGATTAGTCATTTGTTATTGGAATTTCGTTTTATTAAAACAAGTTTCGATTCGAAAATTTAAAATATGGTTTAAATATACAAAAGAGTTGTGTATATATATATATGATTTTGAAATGATTAGAAATAAATGGGTGTTTGAATTCTGAAATTGTTGTCTAAATGTTTTGTGAAATAAATGAAATTAAGTTTTTAAACTTATAATTTAGAAAATGGAATAGATAAGAAAAATAAACTTGAAATTAATATGTGAAATGGAAATTTACTTAAGGAAAGTGGTTATCTGGAATAAGCTCATTAGCTACGTAAATGAAATGTATGTAAACATAATTTGTAAGTGATTATATTACCAATTGGAATTATAAAATGTGAATAAACTAAGACAAGTTTAATGGAATGATTTTGTATTATAATTTAGCTAGAAGTCTAAATAAATTAAGATTAACATAAGTTAAATAAAGTGAATCAATGACGTGAAATAGTTGGAACGAATATGAACTTTAGTTAATAAACGAAATTCAACTTAAGTATATAAATGAATTTGTTATAAGTTGAAATGTTGTTTGATAAAATTGGAAATAAACTTAAGTAATGAAGTGAAAATAAACATAAGTGTTGTATAAAATGTTTAACCAAACTTAACCAAACTTAGGATGAAATAAAGTAGTTGTTATATGTTATTAGTATTAAAAGAATTATACTAAGTGAATATTATAATGCTGTTAAACATGAATTGGAAGTAAAATGAATGTTAATAAATGAATTGGAACGATCGTAAATTAGTAGAATTTAAACTAATTAGATATTGGTAAACAAATTGAATTGATGGGTGTAAATGAATGCGAACTAATTCGACGAGAATCAAATGAAAGCAAAATGGGAATGAATATAATAAAATGATTGTTAGGTAACTTGAACGTGAATAAAAGAAATTTGGTTGTGAATTAATTGAATGAAGTTGAATACAAATTGATTGGTTATGTTGGATTGACATTAGTTGTTTGATGGTTGCTTATATTGAATATGTTTCATTTCCATATAGTTGTATACTATATGTAATATTTGTTGATATTACTTTCTATATATGTATTCTCATTTGGTTATTGAGTATTTAGTAGGTGCGGATGGCGTCTGCTTCACATTTGGAGCTCGCTTTCGCGCTATATTGCTTGTATATGCTTGCTAAAAATATAAAAGGTACATATCTCGGATTACATATCGTACTTTTACACTTTTCCCCTACGGGATGCCTCATTCTCGAAGATGATATGTATATTTTTGATATATATATATAATATGGATTTTACTACGATTGAACCATGCAAAGGAGAGTATGGTGAATTTTTCTGAAAATTTAAGGCGTTGGAAACTTTTTGGGAAATTTGGTAAAAATTTGATAACAAATTTTTTTGATTTTTTAGTTATAATTTGAAATGAGCTTTGTTGGTTTTTGAATAATATTAGTTGATTTTTGGAATGATATTTAATAATAACTATAATGAATTTAGAAACTTAAGAAAAGTTTTATAAAAGTTGTAACTAAATGATTTTGGGAAAGTGAAACACTTAAAGAGAATTTAGTAATCTATTTCAACTAATAGCTTTAAAAAGTTAATGGAGTTGTAGCATCCTTCCTACTTAGTAATTTTAGGGACGAAATTCTTTTAAGAGGGGAAGTATGTAACGACAAAGTTTTTCAATCATTCAAATTTATGATATTTAATTGATTTTGAATATTGAAAAGTGAATTTTATATGTTAAACCGGATAAATAATTGAATGTGGAGTTGAATACAAATGAAAATGATTTATTAAGTTGAGGTAAAATCTATTTGAATTAGAATGAAGTTAGAGAACTTTTAAAATTGATTTAAAAGTGAATAAATGGAAATTGGAATTTATTTGATTTAATTAACGTGTGAAAATAGGCATTTTTGACACAGTCTCGGATTTCAACGAAACCGGTTTCGTTGGATCCATAAAAGCATATTATTTTAGCATTCCAATATTTCAGTCAATCAGACTTACCATTTGAAGTGCGAGTTCCAAACGCATAGAAATTAATTAAAGAAAATTTAATTAAAATAATTCAATTTTGAAACTCTACCTTCCGTATATGATGGAATTAGCCTACGATACATATTCCATTGTGTTTGGAATAGGGGAAAACATTAGGAATGCCAGGTGGTACATCTCGATTGGAGTTCGAAATTATTTTGAGTGAATAGTAATTTATATTGCCTATAAATAGGGGACCTTGCTAAACCCTAGAAACTAAGGCTAGCCACCACTTTCGTTTCAATGGCCATAAACGCGCGATCTTCCTCCTCCAATTTCATCCAATCCATCACAATTACCTAAAAATCCCAACTACAAAGTTGTAGAGCTTCTCAAGACCATTCAATCCAATGGTGGTGATGGAACTTCATGCGATGATCGAGGCGAAATCTGGCCATGTAGGTACTGCATTCGAGGGGGATTTGCTGGTGATCTGCGGCACGTTGTGGGGCCGCATTTGGGGCATGGGTGGCGCGTGTGTAGGAGGATGCGACGGAGGCCTCCGATCAATGCCTGGTGGTTCGTTGGGGGTTCGTATGCGTTCGTTGATCAGCACATACAAAAAAGGGAAACAAAGGAAGATGACGTGTGGCTGGTTAGCATACAGGAGAGGGAAATGAATAAATTATAGTGGGAAGGTGAAAAGTTAGTTAATTTTATATTTAGTTAATTATATAATTTAATTATCGTTATGGTGACAAATTTGTATCTTGCTCGTACGAGGTCCTTTTCGCAAAAAACGAATTGCGTTGGATTCGTATTGATGAGCACTACATTTTAAATTTGGTTTGGATAGAATTGAGACTAGCTACAATTTTGGGTTAAATTAAACGCTTATTTAATTTCAATCCAAATGAATCGATATTGCGACGGATGTAACCAAAGTGAGTAAAACTCACTCTCTCTGGCCCGCTTATATTTTATATAAGTGGGAATATTTTCATTGTACTGTTTTGATGGCTGTTTGGACATATATTATATATATTTATATTGGTTGGTTGGATATATTTTTGCATATTTTAGCGGATGAGACCATATACGTTCCCTGTATGAGCGGATAACCCTTTGTACGCGCATCTGGCTCGAAGCAGACATTGTACATATTCTCATTAGCATATTTGTTGTAGGTTATAGGTTAGAGGATTCCAACTGGATTCCTCACCATTATTTATTTTTTATTTACCGTATTTATTTATATGTCATAACATGTGATATTAATGTAGGGGGACAGACTAGAGGGATCCAACTGGATTCCTCATGCCTATCGATTTATTGTTCACATATATCGGTTATACGATGTGATGGATGCTATATTTGTTGAATTGATTGTTTATCCCCTTATTCAATGCTTTAGCAACATTGGGCCATGTTTTTAATATTTTTGAAATACTATAAAAGTGATTTTAGTTTAAAAGGGATTTTAAAGTGATTTCGAAGTAATTGTATTTTGGGATTATTGAAAGGAGATTAAATTTGAATAACGTAAATTGTAGAATTTTGTTATTTTAAATGTACAATTTTATGAACGTTTTCAAATCAAGTTTTTCAATAGTCTTTATATATAAAATACATAAGTAATGTTTTGTTAATAAGTAATGGATTTCAAAATGGAATTTTATAAGTATGATAAATGGATTTGAAATCAATATTTGTGTAAATTATTTTATATAAAGGATTTACAAAAGTAACGTTTTTATAAATAAAGTAATTGATATTTGGAAATAGAATTTTATAAATATTTATGAAATCTAGATTTAGAAAACGTAAAATATATGAACATCTTATGATTAGAATTTCACATTTTGACTATAAGATGTTTGATAAGAATAATTGGTCAGCAAGAAATTAGTTGAAATCTGTTGTTAAATGTAAGGAAGATAATGTTTATTTATTATCCTTAATTGATTGGATTTTTAAATAAAACTTGAAATACAAATACCTTGTGAATCCAGTTGCACAATTTGGCTATAAGGTATTTGATGGTAACAAAAATTTTAAGGTTAAGAATTCCAGTATGAGCATGTTTTACAAATAAAGGAATTACGTACACGATTTTGGATAGTGAATAATCCTTTAGAATAAATGTGTAATAGAAATATATTTAAATGGAGTTTGAATGGTTTTGAAAAGCAATTTAAAGTTTGTAGAATATTGTAAACACAAATTTCAACATTTATTGTTGTGATAGACATTTTTGTCAATAGAATGGGGAGCAGGACTATAACACTATCGTTATAGTAAGTGATTTTCCAAAAGAAAATATTTTATATAGTTAAGAGATTTATTTATATATCCTATATTAGATGTTGATATTCGAGATAGTAGCTTCCATCTATTTTGAAGTTAAAAATGTTGTTCAGTTAAGAGAGCTAGCGATACCCCAAATTGATTAGCTTCATGGTTAAATAATAAATAGTTGAGGTTGGATTTCGAGGATTAATATTAAATATAGTTAGTTGAATCCATATACTAGTATTTTTTAGTTTGTCATAAGGATGTTTTACGCAATATTCGTTTTGACCCAAATTAAGTGTTTTGAAGATGTTATAGCTTTCCTAATAATGGTTTGTGTATATCCTTATTTTGATTAAGTATATAATGTTATTTTCTAAGTGTTGAAAATAGAACGATTTGTGAATATGCTTATTCTATGGAGATAAGTATATGGAAATGTTTTCCAGTTATCGAATATTTGAGAAGTTTTGAATATATATATCTAGTATATGAAATGTTTTCCAATTATTAAATATTTGAGAAGTTTGAATATATATATATAGTATATGGAAATGCTTCCCAATTTATTGAATATTTGAGATGGTTTTGAGTATGTATCTTTTTAAAGATATTTTGGGTATATATATTTGGGAAGTGATTTGATTTCTAAAGAATTACATAAAGAGCCTAATAATTGCTTTAGTACTAGATTGTGCCTATTGGCAAATTTTCTGGTGCCTTGACTTGATGTGGGAATTGTTTAGTCGTGCACTTAGCATGGAGCCAGCTATATTGGCCTGATTATCATTTATTGTTGAGAATGTTAATTCTTGTACTGCGGAGTATTACTCTGATCTATCAAGCTTCCTTCTTGGTCGATGGATAGCAAGTTGAAAGTTGGAACCATGATAAGTCTACGAGACATAGTTTTTGTATGAGGTTAAGAGCCATTTATCGATATTGGTATGGAGAGACCGGGATCGGATTTATTTGAAAACCACTCCAGACCAATATATGCATTAAAAAGTGTAGATTGTTGATGAGACTGAGGATCTTCATAACGTGAGGACTGCTTGTTGACATTCTCTGGGTTACTCCCATTATAGAGACATTTATAGTAGTGGTCTCCTCGTTGTGGAGATTTTTCGGATTGCAAGGACTACTCGCTACTAGTGGTAGTAGGAGAATGCCTTCGATTTCACTCAGTCCCAGAACAAACTTGTTGTGGATATTTTTCTGACATTGTATTCTAAATCACATTTGAGTGGTTTCTATAAATTGGTTTCTATAAATTTATATAAGTCGATGGCAGAGAGGGAAACCTCTCTTAGCTTAACACCCTTTCCTAAGACGTACGAGCTCAAGAAGTTATACTTTTCTTGAAATCAGTCATGTGATGTGGAATGACAATGTGGCACTCAGAGATATGATATGTGATATGCGTAAGGTAATCTTAGCCTTACGAGCCTGATATCCCAGTTTTGATGGGATACTTTGTGGTCAGATGTATGCTCGCATTTCAAATATTAGTGATATGGGTTACCAAATGTTCTGGGCCCTAGATTACCAGATGTTCTGGGTCTTATGGCAGAGATACAGTGATGTCTGAGTACTTGGATGTTATTCGCAAGGGGTATCCTTTTGTTATCCATGTATGTGGATGTATAACGACGTCAGAGTCTTGGATGTTAGCCATGGATATAGACTGATCTTTCCACTAATTCCCTATCATGTTTGAAATCCAATTACAATATGTGCCTGCCATTTTGTTTTGTAGAGTCTTAAATGATTAGATCTGAAATGCTATTTGGGTAACCATTTAGGCAACATTTGATATTATTTGTGAAATAGACAATATTATAATATAATAGGATTTGATATAAAGTGCTTTGGTTACCGTAAGGTAAAAATGCGTCTGTATTTATATGTGGACGTGGTCCTACGTGATACTTTTGTTTTGAAAAGAAAAGTTTTGGTAATTGTATAAATTCAGTGGGATGTGTTTTTCTCACGCTGGTTTACCAGACTGATTCGAGCATTCTTCCCTTTCAATGCTCGGGTCAGGCCGAGTATATTTTCAGGTTCAAATTTGGTGCTTTTGGAGCTTCATTAGGGGAGCGGAAGTCTTCAGATCATATTCCCGTATATGTTTATCTTCCACTGCATTATTGTTTATGTTATCAGCATTTGTGAGAAAATGTTTTTATGACTGTCCAGCTGATGATTTTATTTCATGTACTCTGATAAGATTGATGTATGATATTACAGTTTCTCTTTTGTGAAGATCATTAATATTATATTATATTTTATTCCGTTGCGATGCGAAATTCTGTGTTGTTATTGTTCTGTTCGGTTTTCTTCTTCTCTCTTTCTTCTCTTCTCTTCTTCTCTCTTCTTTCTTTCTCTTGATTATCTACAATCAATGCACTTTGGGTCGGATATGTGTGGTTTAGTGTCGGATTCAGAGGGCGTCGGGTGCGGATCATCGTAATTGGACTTTACCAAATCTATGTGAGTGATAAATTTAGTAATGATGTTACATTACTTGCTAAGTGATGTGTGAACATTAATGCTTGAATTGTTCGATAGTAGTTGCTGATCAAATTTACGCCTAAGAGTCACGCAACCAAAACATTGAATAATCCTACTACCACCAGACTTGATTAATTATAATTATTATAAATTAATTAACACTTATGAAATATTAATTATAAAACTTTATTTAATTTGCGTTGATCAATATTAAATAGTGTGTATATAATAGTTATAAACACAGGTGTAGATATATGATATCTATATGCATTTGCATTTGATTTATTTGCATATTTATTTATTGGGCTTAAAGTAGTTAGAAGGCCTAGATAAGGGCATATTATGACAAGCCACCATAGGTGGTTTGGGTGTTGAAAATTGGTTCAAATTGAGATTAAATAGTAGGAGAATATGGTGGATATGGATCCCCCTTTTGCTTTTTAGATCTACGTTATTTGTACCTCTCAAACTCCACTCTCTATCTTTCTAATATTTTTCTCCCTTCTACCTGATTAAGCCAGCCATGCCCTTATCTCCCTTCTCCATTTCAATCTTCCAAAATAAAAAATTGAAGACAAATTGAGGATTGACGATTGGTGCTTTTAGATTGGTACCTCCTTTTGGATTCTAGATATCGATTCAAGGATTATTCGATTCTTCATTTCAAAGTGTTTCATCTAAGCTTTGGACAAGGTAAATCCTTTATTCACATTATATATAAAATCTTCTTGTTAGACCTATTTTTAGATAGTGTATGTTTACCACGAATCTATAAATGTTTGTATTTTCTTCATTGGGTGAAATTGTATATATTATATTAAAAAATTTATTTTGTGTGTGTATATATATATTGCTCATGGCAATAGGAAAAAAATTATTTCGAATATAATGATATAAAAATTAATTTAAAACAAAAATTGTTTTTAATACAAACACAACTGTACATGGCATCTTTTATATTTTACTAATATATATATATATATATATAAAGCTTTTGAAAATAAAAATTTATTTAAATATTTTTTTGAATTCAAATATAACATATATATATATAATTCAAAATGAATATGATATCAAATTATTTTTTTAATACACACATATGGAACTACTACGAAATATATAAATGTAAATATTTAATATAACAAATACATATTAAGATTTGTTTTCGAAAATTCAAAAAAAAGTGTTGTACAATATAAAAAATGAAAATTTTAAAACAAATTTAGAAACACAAATAAAATAAAAATTATAATTTTTATGGCCGAATTTGTGATATATATGTATACACACATATTACTTATTACTTTATATCTAAAAAAATTATGTACATATAGTAACAACCCTGGTTTAGATTACCTGAAGTTAAACTAAAAGAATAATTTAATTAAGTTATATTCAAATAATTAAGAGATTTGGGAATTTTTATTGTTATTTATATTGGATATTGGGAAATATATATATGGAGTTCATGCAAATGATTTTCTAATAAAAATGGGTATTTGATAATATTAATAATAATGCAAGTAATTGCTATGTGATTAATTCTTTTATTTTATAATAAAAGAAAATGTGAAATTTAATTAATGAAATAAGATTTGAGAACCATTTTATTTAAATGTAACTTAGTGACTTATTTTATCACTTATAAAATCATTGCAATGGATGTAATGTGAATTTATTAAAATTAAAGTATTTTTTATTCTTGTTTAAATGGAGGATTTACAACTTAATGGATTATTAGTTTTTCCAATTATTTCAAAAAAAATAAAAATAATGGTTTATTATTGTCATGAAAAGATTGTAAATTTATTCCAATGTTTGAATTTAAAATGCAATAAATGAGCCAATGTTGATTTTATAAATATTTATTAATCTATGAAATATAACTTAAAACATTGTTTAAGTTTCCTCCTTACAATTGAAAATGAGAATGCTGATTAAGTCCTTTTCGTAAGACAATACTTAACCTGACTCATTTTGAGTTAGTGAAGAAACTGTACATTTATTCATTCTCTTATTTTCTGAATAAACTGTATGTTTATTCCTTCTCTCATTTTCACATATCTCACTTCTGTTTGCAACAAGAGAAATTACAGTAAATTTTATCATCCTCTTTCTCAAAGAAACCCTAGTTCTTCCCCAAATCAACCAAATAGAAAGCGAAATCACTAGTTCTAAAGCTAATAAACTCTACTAATCTATTCTAACCATTGATACATCTTGTTGCTCCTTCATTTCATTTTTAGATTAGCATTTGAATTGTGTGTTCTAGGTTTATCTCTGAGAATTTTAGGAGCAGAAGTTGTGAGGAGTTGAGCAGAGGTTTAAAGAAGTAAATAACTACTCTTCTTAGCAATTAGGTGTGTTATCTCACAATTTCTATTAAAATCCACTACATGTGGTAAGTAGTTGAATTGTTGAGAAAATAGTTGGATTTTGATCTTAGTCTATGCTTAATTTGATGTATGTTCTTCTCTTTTTGTCTGTAGCAATTCCAATCCAATATTTTCATCTATGGTTGCCTTTCTCAATTACCACATCAACTATTGTGTGTACGAATGCTTGCATATGGTATATATTGATAAAAAATGCATTGTCGGACATCCAAAAACTGAATAGAGAATAAATGATCGACGATAGGAAGCACAGACCTGGACAATCACTACTGCAGGCAAGTCCACCAGTTGACCGGTCTAGATAAACCGGTCTGCTGGTCAGTCGGTCGAGTGCTGCCTAGAGCAGCTTCTCCTCTAAGTAGCCGCTCTATCCCGTCACCATTTCTGTCTTGTTTTGCCTGATTTTTGTTGATCGTTTTGATCATATTTCTTGAGTTTAATTGCCTTTGAATTTCTGTGATTTTATTCATATTTGATGATGTGAATTTTTTGATGAATCGATTTTCAAATAAATAGCAGTTTTGTTTTAAAAATAAATATATAGATTTCAAGTGATTTATGAAATGATTTTGGAGTAATTCAATTATATTTCAACATGTTTCTAACTTCTGTTTTTATAAAAACATATATATACTATTTATATATTGCTAGAAATCTCATTTTATGGATTTAAACTCCCTTTTCAAGAATAAATATTTTAGAAAAGAATTTCCAAAACTAGTAGTAATGTATAAATTCTTAATTCATTTTGATGAGGAATTCAATTAAACAACATAGCAAAACAATTGGTATGAAATGCTTGAGTTTACTTCCTTGGTTAATTCCTGAACTTTTTTGATTGAACCGTTATTTCTTTTGCGTCGAGTTAACTAACTTGCAATAAATATTTGAGTAAATAAGTATGGTATGTGACGTATGTACGTTATTCTTTTAGTTACCGATTGGAAGTATATAACATTTACTAAAATGAGTTTAACGATTTGTCTATTGTGTTTATCCATGGGCTTTACGCTCATCTATGGAGCTTTATTCCCATTCGAGAAATTATTTGCGTTATGCTCATATGTGGAGGCATGTGCTCATTTTCATTTTATGGGTTTCATATCCATTTATGGGTTCTTTGGACTATTTATGTATACACCCACGTTCGATGAATTTTATATGTTCACTAATGTATAATTGGCACCTCCTCCCTTTTTGTTTTCTGAATTTTAATTTGATCTCTGGATTTTTACAAGAGTTGTGTTTCACCAAATATTTCATGAGATTTGATTTTATAAGCTAATATTGGTTTTGAGATTTGGTGAATAAGATTTAAGAATATTGATATTTTTCCATGTTTAACACTATGTGGATTTGTTTTCTACTGAAACTGTAACGACCCGGAATTTTTGACAGCATATTTAATAAATATTGAATCTAATTTAAATTAAATATAAGCTTGTCAATGTTTACATTAATGAGATCTTGAATGTTTAACAGTTATATATGTTTGTCAAAGAAATTTTGGTTTGAAATTTTAAAATAGAATACTTCAAAACCATTTAAAATAAAATCTGTTTTATTCAATAAAATCGAATCAAAGACTTTATATTTTGATATTTGATAAAATACATATGAATACAATTTTGTTTTTTAAAATGATAAGTTTTAAAATAAACATTCAAAACTAGTATAAAACACAATCATAAATTATAAGATGTAATCAAAGTAACATAAATATACAAATATAAATTACAATTTGAAATGTATAAATACAAGTATGTTATAGAACAAATGTGTAACAATTTAAGTACCAAATAAAATACAACTACTTGTCAGAGAAAAATAGATAAGCCATACATATATATGTTCACAAAACAAGAAATGATGCTCAGTATAAAAGAACTAATAAATGAAGTAATGAATAATAAAAGTTTAAGTATATTCATAACAAAGATACCTTAAGTATGCATGAGACAAAGACAAATTAGATACTAATTATATGTGCTGTGTACAGTTTTATGAATCAGGGAACAAAGTTCACTTCAATATAAAACAAGTTTACTTTAAATTAAAAAAAAAGACCTGGTCTTACTGCAAAACAAAAATGAAAAATATATATATATATATAAGACAAACAGTTTTATATCAAACAAATATCTTTATACATGAAGCTTCATTCACAAGCCTTTGACCTGCAAAAGTACATCTCCATACAACTATCTATATATATACACAGCCGAAATAATGATAATTATGTAAACACATTTTACAACAAGCATTTAATACTATCTGCTCTAGCCTACATCTTTGCCAGTTCAGGGATATTTAGCAAATCTTTCCTTTGCAGTAAATAAAATCTGTCATATCAGAACAAATAATAACTACACTAGAAACCACCTTCTTTTAAACATCTATATCTTCTTTATATATATGTTTACCTCTATTCTTTTTAGATTGTTCTGTAAGCCATAGTAAATCAGAGGAAACAAAAGAAGGAAATAGGCAGTAAAAATCAACATTTTAATTCAAAACAAGAAACAGGCAGATTCAAAACAGTTTTAAATCATCAGAGGTTAGGAGCAGATTCATCTGCAGTTTCATCACCTTTGTTTGTTCTTTGATTCTGGAATTTTCCTGGTGAGTAAACTTACTATTTACAAATTTATACCTGTGTATTTAACATTAAATGGTATGTGTGTGATGTTCGTGTTTAATAAGTTGTGCAAAGAACTGCTGTTGCTCTGGAAATATAATATGACTGTTCTTCAGTGTTCTTCCCAAGTTTCTGAACACAGTAAAGCAAAGAAAATGTAAATACCTCTTCACGTAAATATTTTGAACTTGGATATTCATGCTAATTTAAGTTGCTTACCCCAAATCAAGTTTTACAACTTTATTCGAGTTTTACAGTATTTTATGCATACAGTTTTTCAAGCTACAGGTAAACTAATTAAAAGGTTAAAAATTCAAATGTTTAAAATTGTAAATTCAATAACATGTTTAGATTACATACACATAATTACGATTTTTAGCATAACAATTTTGATTTTTAAGCAAGAGTATGAAGAGCAGTTTTATAATGAAACAAAAATGGGTTTTTGCAAATTTTGGAAGATTTAGTTAATTTTAATTTCTGTAAATTGATAGGAAGCAAGATTGAATTCCATTTAATTTCAGAAAAATGTCAAATTAATTTTCGAATGCTTAGATTTTGAGAATGTGAGAAACATAGGGTTTTGGTCGCGAGTTTTACCGTGCTCTGTAAAATTTCGACTGCGACTCACCTAGATGACCGAGCTTCACGAAATTTTAGGGAACGGTAGTGTGGAGGCTAATGGTTGTGTAGCCGGAGTTTCGAAGCTACTAGTGGTTTGTATCGTTTGAACGAGGGAAAATTGATTGGAGCATCATGTTGTCTGCACCTTAAAACTGTCGTTTTTGTTTCTCGGGTTTCATCAGAATTTTTGGGTGCTTGGATTACGAGTTTGAGCAATGGCCGACCTGTTGGCGATCGACTCAGGTGATGGAGATTCGCCGCGGCACTGTGTACGTGCACGGCGTTTTTGTACGTGTCTGTGTCAACGTGGCTGTCAAATTTCAACAAACGCGAGGCGTACTCGAGCGAAAGGGGAGAAAGCTTCGAGTTATTTGTCATGTTCGAGTGTAATTTTCTAATGTTCAGGTTTATGCAAACGTTTAACTTAACAAAAAAAAAGGGGGAAATAAGAATGGGAGAGGAAAGAAGAAATAAAATATGAACAAGGAGGAGATGTTCAGGGGAACTCATGAAGTTTTGCGTGGGAACTCGAATCAACGCTCGAGTGTGAACAGGGTAAGTCTCGGGTTTTTAGGGTGAGATCTCGGGTCTGTTGATTTTGGGCCTGATGGTTCAGTTGTATTGTTAACAAAATTCGGATACAATTTAATACTAGTTTATTTATGGAAGTAATGTTTCACAATGGTTCAAATTCTTAGCTGCTATTTAACTATGGAACAAATTTAAATTTAGTAATAGGTTAACTAATAATTAATGTTGAGATTAACACCATATTGATGATACAATTTAAAAGAGGATTTTTACATATTTAATTAAGTTGAACACATAAGATCAATAAATCATTAACACTTACTTTTAAATTAGAATTAACGGAAGATTAAATCTTGGTGGAAGTTGGTTGATAAAAATTGCTTCGCAAGCAACGATCGAGTAAATAATTAAGAGAAGTGGTAAATTTGGAAATTATTTACTTAAAGACAATTTTTGAATAATTAATAATTGATTAGTCGAGTAAATTAATTAAGAGAAAATAAAAGGTTAAGTAAGTAATTAGCAGTAATTAAATGAAATATTTAAGTTTAATCAATAATTAAATGATTAATTGAAGTAAATAACTGGATTAAGAAGAAATTAAGTAATTGATAGTGTGAGGTAAATAATTATGTAATTAGGATTTAATAGTTGATTAAGAAATCGTTTATTAGATGATTTGAAATGAAATAGAAAATAAATTGTTAATTAAATAGAGTTAAGTGTGTAACTCTCAGGTAATTAATTCTAAACAGAATTAATTACAAATAAGACTTAAAGGTGATTGCTTATGGAATATTGTGTTAAATATCTGATTGTGATATTTATGTGATGATACTCTGTGATGCTCTGTGATATGTTATGTTATATGTATAATGTTTGTGTATGTTTTATCTGTAATAAATGCTATGTTAATTCAATTGTTAAATTTAAATTATTTAAACTGTTAAGTTAATTAGACAACTTGGATCCGATGTAAACACATTTTATAACAAGCATTTAATACTATCTGCTCTAGCCTACATCTTTGCCTGTTTAGGGATATTTAGCAAATCTTTCCTTTGCAGTAAATAAAATCTGTCATATTAGAACAAATAATAACTACACTAGAAACCACCTTCTTTTAAACATATATATCTTCTTTATATATATGTTTACCTCTATTCTTTTTAGATTGTTCTGTAAGCCATAGTAAATCAGAGGAAACAAAAGAAGGAAATAGGCAGTAAAATCAACATTTTAATTCAAAACAAGAAACAGGCAGATTCAAAACAGTTTTAAATCATCAGAGGTTAGGAGCAGATTCATCTGCAGTTTCATCACCTCTGTTTGTTCTTTGATTCTGGAATTTTCCTGGTGAGTAAACTTACTATTTACAAATTTATACCTGTGTATTTAACATTAAATGGTATGTGTGTGATGTTTGTGTTTAATAAGTTGTGCAAAGAACTGCTGTTGCTCTGGAAATATAATATGACTGTTCTTCAGTGTTCTTCCCAAGTTTCTGAACACAGTAAAGCAAAGAAAATGTAAATACCTCTTCACGTAAATATTTTGAACTTGGATATTCATGCTAATTTAAGTTGCTTACCCTAAATCAAGTTTTACAACTTTATTCGAGTTTTACAGTATTTTATGCATCCAGTTTTTCAAGCTATAGGTAAACTAATTAAAAGGTTAAAAATTCAAATGTTTAAATTTGTAAATTCAATAACATGTTTAGATTACATACACATAATTATGATTTTTAGCATAACAATTTTGATTTTTAAGCAAGAGTATGAAGAGTAGTTTTATAATGAAACAAAAATGGGTTTTTTGCAAATTTTGGAAGATTTAGTTAATTTTAATTTCTGTAAATTGATAGGAAGCAAGCTTGAATTCCATTTAATTTCAGAAAAATGTCAAATTAATTTTCGAATGCTTAGATTTTGAGAATGTGAGAAACATAGGGTTTTGGTCACGAGTTTTACTGTGCTATGTAAAATTTCGACTGCGACTCACCTAGATGACCGAGCTTCACGAAATTTTAGGGAACGGTAGTGTGGAGGCTAATGGTTGTGTAGCCGGAGTTTCGAAGCTTCTAGTGGTTTGTATCGTTTGAACGAGGGAAAATTGATTGGAGCATCATGTTGTCTGCACCTCAAAACTGTCGTTTTTGTTTCTCGGGTTTCATCAGAATTTTTGGGTGCTTGGATTACGAGTGTGAGCAATGGCCGACCTGTTGGCGATCAACTCAGGTGATGGAGATTCGCCGTGGCACTGTGTACGTGCACGGCATTTTTGTGCGTGTCTGTGTCAACGTGGCTGTCAAATTTCAACAAACGCGAGGCGTACTCGATCGAAAGGGGAGAAAGCTTCGAGTTATTTGTCATGTTCGAGTGTAATTTTCTAATGTTCAGGTTTATGCAAACGTTTAACTTAACAAAAAAAGGGGGAAATAAGAATGGGAGAGGGAAGAAGAAATAAAATATGAACAAGGAGGAGATGTTCAGGGGAACTCATGAAGTTTTGCGTGGGAACTCGAATCAAGCTCGAGTTAAACAGGGTAAGTCTCGGGTTTTTAGGGTGAGATCTCGGGTCTGTTGATTTTGGGCCTGATGGTTCAGTTGTATTGTTAACAAAATTCAGATACAATTTAATACTAGTTTATTTATGGAAGTAATGTTTCACAATGGTTCAAATTCTTAGCTGCTATTTAACTTTGGAACTAATTTAAATTTAGTAATAGGTTAACTAATAATTAATGTTGAGATTAACACCATATTGATGATACAACTTAAAAGAGGATTTTTACATATTTAATTAAGTTGAACATATAAGATCAATAAATCATTAACACTTACTTTTAAATTAGAATTAACGCAAGATTAAATCTTGGTGGAAGTTGGTTGAGAAAAATTGCTTCACAAGCAAAGATCGAGTAAATAATTAAGAAAAGTGGTAAATTTGGAAATTATTTACTTAAAGACAATTTTTGAATAATTAATAATTGACTAGTCGAGTAAATTAATTAAGAGCAAATAAAAGGTTAAGAAAGTTATTAGCAGTAATTAAATGAAATATTTAAGTTTAATCAATAATTAAATGATTAATTGAAGTAAATAACTGGATTAAGAAGAAATTAAGTAATTGATAGTGTGAGATAAATAATTATGTAATTAGGATTTAATAGTTGATTAAGAAATCGTTTATTAGATGATTTGAAATGAAATAGAAAATAAATTGTTAATTAAATAGAGTTAAGTGTGTAACTCTCAGGTAATTAATTCTAAACAGAATTAATTATAAATAAGACTTAAAGGTGATTGCTTATGGAATATTGTGTTAAATATCTGATTGTGATATTTATGTGATGATACTCTGTGATGCTCTATGATATGTTATGTTATATGTATAATGTTTGTGTATGTTTTATCTGTAATAAATGCTATGTTAATTCAATTGTTAAATTTAAATTATTTAAACTGTTAAGTTAATTAGACAACTTGGCCCTTAAAATGGCGTTTGGATTCGATGAGACCGGGATCGAAAGAATCAATTTGATTCTCTGAAAACCACATCGATCCAAATTAAACGATAGGTCGTGACTTATCAAATGGAGATCGAGATGGTGTTTTCAGAATGCAAGGGTTATCGTCGTTAACTCTGAGGGTGATTCCAAAATGAGTGTAACGAGATAATGCCTTCAGTTTCGTTCGAACCCGGAACGAACTTGTATGGATTGAATGCTTTCAACACATCGTCAGGCGGGAGATGAGCATTCTAAGATATGTTCAATAAACGTAATCGTAGCCTCAAGCCTCATCAACCGGGAATGGATAAAACAGGGGATGTGCAGCAAGGTTAGGTGGGTCATGCCCAAGCAGGACAAGATATTTCCCCTGTCTAGATGTCCCTTTTTATTTCGGCTGTGTGGGCGGTTTGCTAGCTAGAACCGCGGGGTTTATCTTGTTCGGGACTGTTCAGTAAGGAATGGTTCCGGCCTTGTATTGCAGGGGATGAAGGGAGTAATCCTCGGTACGGTGATCTAGGCCCCGTACTGTGACGGGCGGTACCCCAGTAGCCCTGCCATTGTTGGAAATCCATTTTCCTTACGAGACCCTATGGTTTTGATTTGTATTACCCACTTTTGTGGCTAGTAGCTGGAATTTAATCATGTAACAATTTCGGCTATTTTCTGTTTACTTGAAAACCCTAGACACTATTATAATATCACTGGATTTCCTATAAATGTTTTGGTTAGCGTAAGGTAAAAACTTACCCGTATTTATTTGTGGGGAGTCTTACGTGATACCTTTATTTTCAAATATTTTTTTTCAAAGTTAAACAACTTTAACCCGTTTACTCATACCAGAACCATGTCTGACCCGGAGTTTATTTTTGTTTTTCATAAACTTTCGGGTACCTAATTTTTACGGGTAGCCAAGGGATTCAGGTTAGCTTTGACGAATTCTGGAGGAGCAATGGAGCAGGAGGCTTCAATGTTGTAGATATATATATAGTTCTGCTGTGTTGGTATCTCTGAGTCATATTGTTTGAGTTGTATTGGATTGAGTTGTATTAACTAGACAGGTGTTATAACTGTCTAGTATTGATGTATTATCTGTATAACTCTGATATATGTAAATCTTTTAAATATTTAAATGATATATTATATTTTGTTCCGTTCCGCTGTGAGATTCTGATGTTGTTGTTCTTCCTTCTTCTTTCTTTTCTATTTTCTCATCCCTTTCTTTCTTAATGATGATACGTCTTTCTGGTAGTAGAAGGGCGGGTCGTCACAGTTGGTATCAGAGCATAGGTTGGTGATAACCTTGGCTCTGGTATGAATTACTCATAAAATAGAGTCAGTAGAACTCTAAAATGAGTTTGAGCGTATTAATAGATATGAGCGCATATTTGTTAGTGGATATAAAATGGTTTTATATTGTGTTGATTGATTTATTGAGTGGTATATGAACCTTCGTCGGCACAGCCTCGAAAACTGTATCGAAGGGGTTTCTAAACACTTAAATAGAGCAATTCGACACAATATTGATTTTCATAGTGGGTGAATGAATAATTTTACCCAAAATTATATTTTGATATAAAAGAAATATTTTTCTGAAATAACTATATATACTTGGATGTTTGATTGTTAATAGTACAATCAAATAAAAATTTAAATTTGAGGGGTCTATAAACAAATAAAATTGTCTAAGTATGATCTTTAATATAAAAGGAATATAGCTAAAATTTGATTAAACAAGAATTTAAGTCCCGGAAATTTGAAAGGTGTTTAAATAATTTAAAACAAAGGATTTGGGAATTTAAAATCTTGGGAATGTTTGAAATGTTTTTCCAAAGATTTGAAGGAAAAAAAAATGGAATATTGTTTTGGAAAATATTATTGAATGGAAATTATTTTGGGGAAATTGTGAAGTAAGAAAGCACTGAACTCACTTCAAGTCGCTGGAAAATAATTCTGATGATGATGGCCACATCATCAGTATTCATTTTCGAGTTTCTAAAGTGATGAATTGCTATCAGGATATTAGTCATGGTATTGTTTGGATTTGTTGGGTATATAAGTTGTTTTAGAAATTTTCAAAAGGAGAAAATTTGTTTTGGTAAAAACAAGTGTTTGGAATTTGGAAATTTGATTTGATATACCAAGTGGGTATGTGTAGTTATCATTTCAAAATAGTTTTGAAAATGAAAACCAGGCAATGAAATTCTAAAAAGTTCTATTTAAGTAATGTGAAAGGTTTGAATGAATTAACTGTTGAACTTATAAAGTAAAGTTGATATAAATAAGATGAAATTGAGAATTTCAATCTAGGAGTTAAAAGTTTAATTGAAGGTAATAAAAGTGAAGAAAATATACCTGAGTTTAACCTGAGATAAGTTAAATAGAATTGGAGTTCAAAATGAACTTATTTGGATGTAAAATTTGAAGGTAAAATGATAATAATTGTGAGGTGAAACTTTATACCCTAATGATAGTAAGGGTTATATAAATATATGATCTGAAATTGTGATTATAAAAAAAAATGACTCAAATGAGCAATATAAGCTGTTAAGTAGATAAATAAGTTTTGAGCTCACATATTGAGAAATAAATTTAAAGATTGGTAAGTAGCTAAATTTAGCTGAGGTTGAGTTGAAATAAGATTATATTTAGATGAATTCAATCGAGTCATAAATAACATTGAATAAAATAAAAATTTTATGTAAATAAGTCAATGTAAACCAAGTAAGTCTTGAATTGGATTTAAATAGAAATGGTATGAGTTGTAAACAAATCTAATTCAATTATAAAATTGAATAACCTTATTATGAATAAATTCAATAATGAATTGTTAATGTAAATTTTTTTTTAAGGATGGATAAAAGAATAAACTAATCAAATAGATTAGTAAATAGTTGGATTTGATTAAAGGAAAATCAAATCAAAGATTTGAATGGAAATTGGTGAAATAGAATAAACCTAAGTTGTTGGGTGGAATAGTTTGAAGAAAATAAATGAATTAAATAAATTGTGAGATGATTAATTTAAAATATGGGTTGTCAAATTTAATAAAATGGTTTGGAATCAAACCTGTTGAAATGAAGGAAAATGCAATGAAAGGGTTGTGAATAATTTAATTGGGATGAAATCAAGTGTAAATTGAATTGGAATCAATTTAAAATTTGTTGTAAAGCTTAAGTGATTTTCTATTCACAATAACATTGTTGAATTGCCTAAGGAAATGGGTTGTTTGAAGTAAATAAGATTGAATAAAATTTTATGAATCATTGGAAGCAAAATATGATGATTTTGAATATGAGTTTGTATTGCTTAAATAGAGTATATGTTTAAGCAAGTAAGTTGTAAATTCCTTTTAATAAAAAGGGAATGGTTTGAGAATTGATTGAGATTAATTGTGTTGAGGATTGGAACCTTACATATGTGCTTATGAAAATATGTAATGCTGAACAAATGGCGATTATGTCAAAGCTTTTCAGAATTTGAAAACTATATATATATATATATATATATATATATATATATATATATATATAAATTATTATTATTAGCATTAGAAAGATTTTCAAATTGGAAATTTAAAATAAATAAATGAATGAAACTAATTTAAAAATAATGATGGAATCAGTTAGTCAATAAAGTTCAATATTCAGAGTTAAGAAAATTGAATTCATATAGAATTGGTAATTCAGATTTAAATAAGAAGATATAAGGGCTTAAGTGGCAGAGTAATAATATAAGAGTATATATAATGTTTATATTAAGCTTAAGAAATGAATGGTGAAAATCTTAAGTAAAATCTGATATAGAGAAAATTATTCCAAGTAGATAGAATCAAAATAATGTGAATAAAAGAAATTGATATGGTTGATAATCAATGAATATAAATACACAGGATGTACGTATATGATTTTATGCACGTAGCAATTAGATCAAGATTCGAGCACAGAATTTCGAGATAGTTATATTGATCCGAATTAGGATTTTTCACTCGATTGTCGACGACGAACCATGGATTTGGATTCTTATTGATTCTGAGAAAATTCTCTATCATAGTTGTGACTATGCAAGGAGAATGACAGTTTCTGATCAAGAAACCAGTTCTGAGTCCGCACTAGAAAGTCGGGTGGACGATACTAGTTCGGAAGTGAAATTGTGTGATCGAGCGAGCGATCGAATTTGATATTGCGTACAAATGGTATATGTGCATCGTACGGGCTTGATTGTATAAATATTGAAATTCTGTAAAGAGGGCAATAAAGTTTGGAAAGAAATGATACTGTAGATTGCCAGAGTGGATATCTGGAATTTATTGTGTATTCCGTATATCCCATCTTAGAACTTGGTTCATGATTCTCCATTAGATGTTAAACCAGTAGTTCTGAAATTTGGAGGTTGAGTCGAACTTGACTGTGGTCAGGAATTTAGTTCGGATGGTTGATCATCGAGAGACAAACTCTCGATAGTTTTAGGAGTGCTTATCCGGATTTATGTTCGGATAACTAGTGTTGTTTGTTAGAATAGACTGTTTGTTTGTTTGCTATTGTATGAATGATATGTATGTTTGGATGGTTAATATAAAAGTTTGTGGAATTAACTGTTGTTTAAATTTCGGGGACGAAATTCTTTTAAGAGGGGAGGAATGTAATGACCCAGAATTTTTGACAGCATATTTAATAAATATTGAATCTAATTTAAATTAAATATAAGCTTGTCAATGTTTACATTAATGAGATCTTGAATGTTTAACAGTTATATATGTTTGTCAAAGAAATTTTGATTTGAAATTTTAAAATAGAATACTTCAAAACCATTTAAAATAAAATCTGTTTTATTCAATAAAATCGAATCAAAGACTTTATATTTTGATATTTGATAAAATACATATGAATACAATTTTGTTTTTTAAAATGATAAGTTTTAAAACAAACATTCAAAACTAGTATAAAACACAATCATAAATTATAAGATGTAATCAAAGTAACATAAATATACAAATATAAATTACAATTTGAAATGTATAAATACAAGTATGTTATAGAACAAATGTGTAACAATTTAAGTACCAAATAAAATACAACTACTTGTCAGAGAAAAATAGATAAGCCATACATATATATATGTTCACAAAACAAGAAATGATGCTCAGTATAAAAGAACTAATAAATGAAGTAATGAATAATAAAAGTTTAAGTATATTCATAACAAAGATACCTTAAGTATGCATGAGACAAAGACAAATTAGATACTAATTATATGTGCTGTGTACAGTTTTATGAATCAGGGAACAAAGTTCACTTCAATATAAAACAAGTTTACTTTAAATTAAAAAAAAAGACCTGGTCTTACTGCAAAACAAAAATGAAAAAAAAATATATATATATATATAAGACAAACAGTTTTATATCAAACAAATATCTTTATACATGAAGCTTCATTCACAAGCCTTTGACCTGCAAAAGTACATCTCCATACAACTATCTATATATATACACAGCCGAAATAATGATAATTATGTAAACACATTTTACAACAAGCATTTAATACTATCTGCTCTAGCCTACATCTTTGCCAGTTCAGGGATATTTAGCAAATCTTTCCTTTGCAGTAAATAAAATCTGTCGTATTAGAACAAATAATAACTACACTAGAAACCACCTTCTTTTAAACATCTATATCTTCTTTATATATATGTTTACCTCTATTCTTTTTAGATTGTTCTGTAAGCCATAGTAAATCAGAGGAAACAAAAGAAGGAAATAGGCAGTAAAAATCAACATTTTAATTCAAAACAAGAAACAGGCAGATTCAAAACAGTTTTAAATCATCAGAGGTTAGGAGCAGATTCATCTGCAGTTTCATCACCTTTGTTTGTTCTTTGATTCTGGAATTTTCCTGGTGAGTAAACTTACTATTTACAAATTTATACCTGTGTATTTAACATTAAATGGTATGTGTGTGATGTTCGTGTTTAATAAGTTGTGCAAAGAACCGCTGTTGCTCTGGAAATATAATATGACTGTTCTTCAGTGTTCTTCCCAAGTTTCTGAACACAGTAAAGCAAAGAAAATGTAAATACCTCTTCACGTAAATATTTTGAACTTGGATATTCATGCTAATTTAAGTTGCTTACCCCAAATCAAGTTTTACAACTTTATTCGAGTTTTACAGTATTTTATGCATACAGTTTTTCAAGCTACAGGTAAACTAATTAAAAGGTTAAAAATTCAAATGTTTAAAATTGTAAATTCAATAACATGTTTAGATTACATACACATAATTACGATTTTTAGCATAACAATTTTGATTTTTAAGCAAGAGTATGAAGAGCAGTTTTATAATGAAACAAAAATGGGTTTTTGCAAATTTTGGAAGATTTAGTTAATTTTAATTTCTGTAAATTGATAGGAAGCAAGATTGAATTCCATTTAATTTCAGAAAAATGTCAAATTAATTTTCGAATGCTTAGATTTTGAGAATGTGAGAAACATAGGGTTTTGGTCGCGAGTTTTACCGTGCTCTGTAAAATTTCGACTGCGACTCACCTAGATGACCGAGCTTCACGAAATTTTAGGGAACGGTAGTGTGGAGGCTAATGGTTGTGTAGCCGGAGTTTCGAAGCTACTAGTGGTTTGTATCGTTTGAACGAGGGAAAATTGATTGGAGCATCATGTTGTCTGCACCTTAAAACTGTCGTTTTTGTTTCTCGGGTTTCATCAGAATTTTTGGGTGCTTGGATTACGAGTTTAAGCAATGGCCGATCTGTTGGCGATCGACTCAGGTGATGGAGATTCGCCGCGGCACTGTGTACGTGCACGGCGTTTTTGTACGTGTCTGTGTCAACGTGGCTCTCAAATTTCAACAAACGCGAGGCGTACTCGAGCGAAAGGGGAGAAAGCTTCGAGTTATTTGTCATGTTCGAGTGTAATTTTCTAATGTTCAGGTTTATGCAAACGTTTAACTTAACAAAAAAAAGGGGGAAATAAGAATGGGAGAGGAAAGAAGAAATAAAATATGAACAAGGAGGAGATGTTCAGGGGAACTCATGAAGTTTTGCGTGGGAACTCGAATCAACGCTCGAGTGTGAACAGGGTAAGTCTCGGGTTTTTAGGGTGAGATCTCGGGTCTGTTGATTTTGGGCCTGATGGTTCAGTTGTATTGTTAACAAAATTCGGATACAATTTAATACTAGTTTATTTATGGAAGTAATGTTTCACAATGGTTCAAATTCTTAGCTGCTATTTAACTATGGAACAAATTTAAATTTAGTAATAGGTTAACTAATAATTAATGTTGAGATTAACACCATATTGATGATACAATTTAAAAGAGGATTTTTACATATTTAATTAAGTTGAACACATAAGATCAATAAATCATTAACACTTACTTTTAAATTAGAATTAACGGAAGATTAAATCTTGGTGGAAGTTGGTTGATAAAAATTGCTTCGCAAGCAACGATCGAGTAAATAATTAAGAGAAGTGGTAAATTTGGAAATTATTTACTTAAAGACAATTTTTGAATAATTAATAATTGATTAGTCGAGTAAATTAATTAAGAGAAAATAAAAGGTTAAGTAAGTAATTAGCAGTAATTAAATGAAATATTTAAGTTTAATCAATAATTAAATGATTAATTGAAGTAAATAACTGGATTAAGAAGAAATTAAGTAATTGAAAGTGTGAGGTAAATAATTATGTAATTAGGATTTAATAGTTGATTAAGAAATCGTTTATTAGATGATTTGAAATGAAATAGAAAATAAATTGTTAATTAAATAGAGTTAAGTGTGTAACTCTCAGGTAATTAATTCTAAACAGAATTAATTACAAATAAGACTTAAAGGTGATTGCTTATGGAATATTGTGTTAAATATCTGATTGTGATATTTATGTGATGATACTCTGTGATGCTCTGTGATATGTTATGTTATATGTATAATGTTTGTGTATGTTTTATCTGTAATAAATGCTATGTTAATTCAATTGTTAAATTTAAATTATTTAAACTGTTAAGTTAATTAGACAACTTGGCCCTTAAAATGGCGTTTGGATCCGATGAGACCGGGATCGGAAGAATCAATTTGATTCTCCGAAAACCACATCGATCCAAATTAAACGATAGGTCGTGACTTATCAAATGGAGATCGAGATGGTGTTTTCAGAATGCAAGGGTTATCGTCGTTAACTCTGAGGGTGATTCCCAAATGAGTGTAACGAGATAATGCCTTCGGTTTCGTTCGAACCCGGAACGAACTTGTATGGATTGAATGCTTTCAACACATCGTCAGGCGGGCGATGAGCATTCTAAGATATGTTCAATGAAGGTAATCGTAGCCTCAAGCCTCATCAACCGGGAATGGCTAAAACAGGGGATGTGCAGCAAGGTTAGGTGGGTCATGCCAAGCAGGACAAGATATTTCCCCTGTCTAGATGTCCCTTTTTATTTCGGCTGTGTGGGCGGTTTGCTAGCTAGAACCACGGGGTTTATCTTGCTCGGGACTGTTCAGTAAGGAATGGTTCCGGCCTTGTGTTGCAGGGGATGAAAGGAGTAATCCTCGGTACGGTGATCTAGGCCCCGTACTGTGACGGGCGGTACCCCAGTAGCCCTGCCATTGTTGGAAATCCATTTTCCCTACAAGAC
Organism: Allium cepa; assembly: GCA_030765085.1. Classification (NCBI taxonomy): domain Eukaryota; kingdom Viridiplantae; phylum Streptophyta; class Magnoliopsida; order Asparagales; family Amaryllidaceae; genus Allium; species Allium cepa. Next base: position 209,375,905 of record CM060942.1, on the reverse strand, counting down.
CCTACGGTTTTGATTTGTATTACCCACTTTTGTGGCTAGTCGCTGGAATTTAATCATGTAACAATTTCGGCTATTTTCTATTTACTTGAAAACCCTAGACACTATTATAATATCACTGGATTTCCTATGAAATGTTTTGGTTAGCGTAAGGTAAAAACTTACCCGTATTTATTTGTGGGGAGTCTTACGTGATACCTTTATTTTCAAATATTTTTTTTCAAAGTTAAACAACTTTAACCCGTTTACTCATACCAGACCCATGTCTGACCCGGAGTTTATTTTTGTTTTTCATAAACTCTCGGGTACCCAAATTTTTACGGGTAGCTAAGGGATTCAGGTTAGCTTTGACGAATTCTGGAGGAGCAATGGAGCAGGAGGCTTCAGCGTTGTAGATATATATAGTTCTGCTGTGTTGGTATCTCTGAGTCATATTGTTTGAGTTGTATTGGATTGAGTTGTATTAACTAGACAGGTGTTATAACTGTCTAGTATTGATGTATTATCTGTATAACTCTGATATATGTAAAACTTTTAAATATTTAAGTGATATATTATATTTTGTTCCGTTCCGCTGTGAGATTCTGATGTTGTTGTTCTTCCTTCTTCTTTCTTTTCTATTTTCTCATCCCTTTCTTTCTTAATGATGATACGTCTTTCTGGTAGTAGAAGGGCGGGTCGTCACAGAAGCCCATTTAACCTTATCACTCTTGTCTCACATTTAATTGGATTATATTTAGATTGACCCATTTATTATTTTATATAATACTCGGGTCTGACCAAGGTGTTTCAGGTACTTCAACATGACGACTTTAGGGTTGGACTAGCTTAGTGACATTTTACTTACTATTGTAGTCTAGTAGTTTGTAGCCTGTCATGTATTCGAGATAGAGACTTATTTTTTTTCCATATATTCTTTTTTGTTGTCTATGTATCGCTTATGTATATCGTGGTTCTCTCATGACCGCTGTTTTGTTGTCCACTCTATGAACTATATTCATGTCTCCACCAGTTTATGAGATATTTACATTTATCTATGTATTTCCGTGATTCTACGATCTGTAATATAATATACTGTTCTGAATTATATTAAGCCACTATATTGTTGTTTTGGGCCTGGTTTGAATACGTTGGATCCACTTTTGGAAAAATATCTTATCGGTTCAATGTATTGATACTCGCCCAATTCAACGATACGATGGTTGCTCCTAACTAACTTTATTCTTTAAATTAGCAGACAATATTACATTGTAATGTCCTCATAATAATATACGATATTAAAACGAGAATCATATCCTGAGTTTGTCTTAGAGATTGTTCCTTAGGATCTAATTCAAACATTAGGCGTCTTAATGGAAATATTTTATAATCAAGCTTATTTGAATCTACTTTTTGGATTAATCTTTTATCTAATTCTGTCTTGAATAGAAGTGTGATAGCCAGTAATAGACCATCACATTCCAATGCTGGAAAATCCAGTGAACCTATTCAGGGTGGCGATTTTATGTCTGCCTAACAACTTATGGACCTCGTAAAGAGTGCACAAACTTCCAGTTCCGCTTCTGATTCTTCTCCCTATAAGTCGAGATTCGCTTGATTATGTAATGACTTTACTCATTTGGGTGGCAGTTCATTCAAAAGCATCGAAGGAGTTATAGAAGTTCGGGCTTGCTTAGGACATGCAAGCGTATATTTTCTCGCATGGATCTTTCTGATTAGCATAGAGTTCGGCTAGCTTCTTATTTGCTCCAGGAGCGAGCATTTGATTGGAACGAGTTGTTGATTTATGATGTTGTGGAAGCTATGCTTATTTGGGAATAGTCCATGAGAGATTTAAGTTGAAGTTCATGCCAAAGGCCAAGAAGGCGTCTTTGGTCAAGAGTATTATAGAACTTGTCAAAGGGATTCTTCGGTAATGGAGTATGTAGCATCACTTGAGGCATTATCTAAGTACATGGTCGAGCACGTCAATACCCGTTAAAGAATAATTAGAAATTTGTTTATGGTTTGAAGAACAATCTTAAGAAGGCCTTGCTCTTTAAGTTATATGTATCTTTTAAGAAGTTAGTGGAAACCGCTTTTAGGCTTGAAGAGGTTGATAAAGATAGTGGTTATGAGGTTGAAAGTGCGAAGAAGAACTTCAACCATAAGAAGAAGCATTCTTTCAACAAATCTAAGTCTTTTAATTCCAACAAAAGGGCTAAGAAGCAAGGTTTGTATTATAAGAGTACTCCTTTTTTTCATGGAGAATACTTTAATTGTGGTTGTACGGAGCATTAGGCCAAGGCTTGCTTGAAGTCTATCATGTGACGTTATTACAAGCAAGAAAGTCATACTCCTGCTTCTTGTCCTAAAGCAGCTAACAAGCAGAATGCGAAAGAGCTGAATACTCCTTTGTTGGTTCCGGTCAGCATAGGGGCACCTTTCTATCTATTTTAGAGTGTTCTATTTTATTCTAGAATCTACCCATTCGTGTCCTTTTTCGATACGGGTGCTTCTCAGTTATTCGTATCAAAAGAGCTTGTTGATGCATTTTCTTTGGATGTCGTGTGCTTGATCACTTCACTTAGGCTCGCGAACTATATTATTGGGTTTGTAACTCTTAGTATGTTGTGTAGAGTTGTTGAGCTCATCTTGGATGATTTTTCTTTGTGGACTTGCATGTGATCCAATATCTTAGTTTTGGCATGATTTTGGGAATGGATAGGCATGGTAAATATGAAGCTCATATTTTATGTCCTGAAAGAATTATCTATCTTAAGCATACAGATTTGGAAGAGCGAATTTCAGTAACTCTTCAAACTATCAATTTTGATTCAAAATCCTCTTTATTTTCCCTTAAATCTCGAGAAGAAGATGATATAGCCCAAATTCTTAATGTATGTGATTTTCTTGATATCGTTGAATCCATTTTTGGATTACCACCTACACGGAAAGTTGAGTTCATAATTGATTTGATTCCTAGTGCTCATCTGATGAGTCGTCCTCCCATGAGGATGTTGGTGAAAAAGAATAAAGAATTTGGGAATCAACTCCCAAGTTGGAAGTAAAGTAGTTCATTCGGTACATGTCTTCTCCTTGGGGTGCAGCCATTATGTTTGTTAAGAAAGTAGACGGATCATTTAGACTTTGCATTGATTATCGTAAGATTAACGTACTTATGATAAAGAACAAGTATGCCTTTCACAAGATTGATGATTTTTTGATCAGCTGTGTGGCGCTAAGGTCTTTTCTCAGCTTAATTTAACGACCGGTTTTAATCGGCTTAGAGTTGGAGAGGATAGCATTACTCTAACTGCTTTTCGTACTAGATGTGATTCTTATGAGTGGCCTATGATGCCCTTTTGGGCTAACAAATGCTCCAGCTTATTTTATTGACCTTATGAATAGAGCATTAAGAGAATATTTGGATAAGTTTGTTCTTATTTTCATCGACGGGATCTTAATTTATTCTAATTTTTAAGAGGAGCATGAAAAGCATCTCAGAATTGTTTTGGAGACACTTTAGAAAAAACCCATTTGAAAGCAAAATTTTCTAAGTGCCATTTCTGGTAGAGTCGAGTGAAGTTTTTGGAGCATGTGATTTCTGAAGCTAGAATTTCTCTAGATCCTTCTATGGTTGAGGTAGTTCAAAATTGGAAGAGGCCTGAGAATGTATTAGAGATTCGTAGATTTATTAGATTGGCGGGTTATTATCGTCGATCTATAAAATAATTTCCTAAGATTTTTTTGCCTCTTACCACTTTGACAAGGAAAGGAGTTAAGTATATTTGGTCGAATATGTGTGAAGTGGCTTTTCAGAAGTTGAAGGAACTCCTTACCCATGCTTCAATTCTTGTGTTTCTAAAAAGAAACTAAGATCCTATGGTTTTCACTGATGCTAGTAGATTTGGCTTCGGGGCCATCCTTACGTAGAGAGACCATTTTTTGCTTTTACTTCGAGGCAGTTAAAGTAGAATATGGTTAGATATGCTACTCGTGATTTGGAGCTTGTGGATATTATCTCCGCCCTTAAGATTTGGCGACCTTATTTGTTAGGCGCGAGGTATTTGTTTTATACTAACCATAAGTCATTGAAATATTTATTTTGCCAGAAAGATCTCAATATGCATCAGTAGAGATGGCACAAATTCCTTGCATCTTATGATATTGATATCTTGTATACTCTAGGGAAAGGGAATCGAGTAGATGACGCATTTAGTCGTAAGTAGCAGGCAGTGGTTTCTATAATGTTGCTTGAATGGAATGTTCTTTAGGTTTTATGTTCTTGTGGGATTTGAGGTTGTGATCCAGATTCTAGTTCTTCTTTATTGTTGTGCAGTTTGGAAGCTCGTTCTTCCCTTATAGATCGTATAGTTGAGACACAGAAGCAAGATCCAGATTTGGTTTATCTTATTTAGAGATGTAGGGATAGTAGTGGAAAGGATGAAGCAAAGGAATTCAAATTGGATGCCCATGGTTATGTTTGGAGGCATGGTAGATTTATGGTGCCTAGTGTTGGGAATCTTTGTAGGGCTATTTTAGAGAAATGTCATCGCTCTAAACTGACCATCCATCATGTTGCAGTAAGACGCATGCGTATATGAAGCGACTATACTATTCGTAAGGGATGAAGCCAGATGTGTTTAGCTTTGTGAAGAGTTATATGACTTGTCAGCTTATTAAGACGGAGCATCAAAGGCATAGTAGTTTGTTGCAACCATTGGACATCCTAGTTTGGAAGTGGGATCGGATAATTTGAAATTAAGAGCTAAGTTCATATTATTTTCCTTGTGTTGATCCAGTAGAGATCATATCTTATCTTTTACTTTAGGTATCTATGGATTTCATTGATAGCCTGCCCTATTCTCGTTGTGATATGATAGCTTATGGGTGTTTGTCAATATTTTGGCGAAGTTAGCCTATTTTATTCCGATTAGTTCTAATCGGACCGCTCCTTAATTAGCTAAGCTTTATGTCAAAGTAGTGGTTTGGTTGCATGGTATTTCCAGTTCCATTGTCAGTGACCGGGATCCATTATTTACTAGTGGATTCTTGAAGAGCCTTTAAAAAGCTTTGGGTACATAGCTCGATCTTAGCATTGCTTATCATCCTCAGTCTGATGGACGGAAGGAGCATGTGAACCAAACTTTAGAGAATCTTCTTTGCCCTTGCATTCTTGATTTCGGTGGGGGTTGGGAAGATCATACTCATCTTGTTGAGTTTGCTTATAATAACAGCTTTCAGTCTAGCATTAGAATGGCATCTATCAAAGCTTTTTATGGAAGTCCATGCCGATCAACCTCTTATTAGCTCGATACCGGTAAAAAACTAGTTTTAGGTCACAATTTTGTTCATGAAGCTTCAGAGAAGATTGATCTTATTTGGAAAAGGATGAAAGAGGCCTAATGTAGGCAAAAATCCTATGCTGATAATAGAAGAAGAGATTTATAATTTTATATGGGAAACTTAGTGTTCATCCATGTTCACCTTTGAAGGGTGTTATGTGTTTTAGTCGATCTGGGAAGTTAGCACCTCACTACATTTGACCCTACCCAATTGTAATGACCGGGGTTTTCGACCCACGAAATCAATACTAGAAATCGAATGTCAAAAGACCCGATTGTTAGGGAAAAGAAAGAAAGAAGAAGATAAAAAGAAAAATAAACAACAAAGAATCTCACAGTGGAACTAATAATCTATAGTATACAACAAATCTTCACACAAAAGCAAAATTGTAATACATACATACTTATATACATACATATATATATGTATATGTATATATGTATGTATATGTACAGACATCAATCAGAGTATACCAACTTATTTCATCCTAGATAGTTATAAAAACCTGTCCTTATAATTGCTGATAAATACAACAACGAATACCGCAGAAAAATAACTATCTATGTGAATACGTCTTTGGGCCTCCAATTCGTCTCTTGAAGCTCCAAGCAACCAAACTAATCTGTAATATGCTCGACATGACCCGAGCATTATAATAAAACAACACTCGAGTCTGTTTGGAAAACCAGCATGAGAAAACACACCCGACTTAATTTTGAGTTATATAAAAATCTTTGAAATCTAAAAGTATCTCGTAAGACCAGGCCGCATATAAACACGGATGAGTTTTTACCTTACGATAACCAAAACATTTTCTATTCAAAATCCATTTATATTATAATAATGTCTAGGGGTCGTAGTAAAATATGAATATAGCTGAAATGCTTGCATCTCACGTTTCAGCATAGTTGGGCACAACTATGTCCGTACGACATTATTGGAGAATGAATTCCTTACAATGACGGGGCTACTGGGGTACCGCCTGTCATGGTGCATCTTTAGATAAAATAACATCGAGATCCAAACCTGAATCCCCTACCAACACGGGACCGGCCTACCATTTAAGTAGCAGTACCGAATCTATTCACCCCTCCATTAAAGGGCCACGAAGCATACAAATGAGAGATAATAGTGACTCTGAAAAAGGACGATCATACCCTACTTCAGAGCGACCCACATAGCCTTGCTGCATCTCCCCTAGTTTAGTCATTCCCAGTTGATGAGGCTTGAGGCTACGTTTTACCGTTATATTGCACTTCCCACTTGGAATGCTAATATTGCCTTCCACACAACAATGCAATACCAGCAATCATCCATACAAGTTCATTCTAGGACTGAATGGAATACTTGAGAGCTCCATTTCTAAAATTCCATCATCGTTAAGATGTCTTCACTTCGAAACACATTCGCTAGATCAAAGTGGTTTCCAAATAACATACCTGATCTCGGTCTCTTCGAAATAACTTTTCGATAACTTTCGGTAAACTCAACCTAGGTTCTTTTGGAAATAAATAGTCAAAGATAAGATCGGAGATCACCTCCTAACAATTAGTGGATCAGTTTCCTTATCATTGTCCTATGAGAACGAAATGAGATTTATATGCATAGTATAACATCATTGGAGATGGCTATGTAATATAACTCACGTGTTTTTCCTAGATATTTCAACTGGATTATATTTGGGTCCAATTTTGGTAATCAGTTATTTAACTATCGAATAATAACATTCAATCAGGGATTGTTTTCATAGGGAAAAACCAACATCGGTTCAACATATCAGCAAGCACTAGCCTTCTTTTATAAATCTTTCATAAATTAAACCATCTGTTAATTATTTTATAAGGATACTTTTACAAATATATATCCACCAATTCTTATATTTTCAATACATAGAAAATATCCATATACTTATATCAATGATATAAGTATATTTACACACTAAGAAAGATTCCATATTTTTATTTGTTTAAAAAATCATTCATAAACTCCTCATAATTCTGTAAGTCATTTATAAACCATTTTATAAAACTTTTCAAACCATTTATAAAACTTCTCTTATACATCTATTAATCTATAAATTCATATCTTAAGTCCGTTTATAAATATCTAACCATTTATAAAACCCTTCACCTTGTAAATAATCTTTCTTAGGTCTCCAACCCATTTTACAAGCTCTTTTATAAAATCCAAGTCTTTCAACTCTATTCATGGGTCTCTAAAACATTCATAAACAATTAAAAATCTTTTACTTCAAAACACCATTATATAATAATATTTATTAACAATAAACATTATAAATAAATGAAATTTATTAATTTTAAAACATCTTAAAAATAATGATTAATGATTTCAAAAAAATGTTTGAGAACAATAATAATTAATCTTTACCATTTTTATAAATAATAATAATTTATTTCCAAACCTTATCAATAATTCTTATTATTGGCCTTGCCAAAAAAATAATTCTTATTATTAATTCCAAACCATGATTATTCTTGAAATAATCAATCCTTCCAAATATTAGCCCTTTTATAAATTCATAAAATATATTAACTATAAATAAATAACTTTAAACAATACTACTATAACTAAGTAACCTTATATAATATTAATATAATTTAATAACTTTAAAACAATATTATTATAATTATATAACTTAAAAATAATAATATTATAATTAAATAACTTAAAACATTATTATTATAATTAAATACCTAGTATTATTATAATTAAATAACAAAAAACAGTATTAATATAATTAAATAGATAATCCTTAAAATAAAATATTTCTAAAATCCAATTTCGATTTAAAAATTGTTTCTTGTCTCAAAAACCAATTCCAACTGAAACGCCTGAGGGCAATAAATGCTCAAGACTTAACCAATATCGATATTGATTTTCAATCACTATTGGGTTTTATTTCCAAACATATAACGGAGTTATAACCACAGTGTCAACAATCAGGTTCATTATTCAATAATCACATAAAAGAAATATTATTGAAACAATTCAATAATATCGAGGAATCCCGTTAGATCCCTCTAACCTATTTCCCCTGTAAACGTTATACAATCATATAATATAAATCAACCGCTTCGAGGCAGGATTTATATACAAAGGGTCATCTGCTCTTATACGGAATGCAACAAGGTCTCATCCGCTCTAATAGGAGAGAATATATCCAAACCAACTAAATAATATAGTAATTAATCCAAACAATCATTCAACAATTTTTATCAATTATTTATCATATTAGTTATATAAAAAGGTGAGCTTAACTCACCAAAATATTCTTTTGCCACCGAGGCGTTTCGATTTGGAACTAAAATTGAACGACATCCGATTTTTGCGAAATTTTGACAGTCTCCAAAATTGTCCAAACCAGTTTCATCATGAAGCTTTCATCGATATAAGCACAACACAAAATGTTTTGTCTTGATCGGACCTCATATGAAGGAGTTACGAAAATTTTAACTTATTGATACAATTTGCAATTATAAAGATACTTGAACAAATTTACGAAAATGTCCCCCCTCTCCTGCCTTTCTTCCCCAAAATCGATCCCTACCTATGCATGCCATTAATGTGCATGGTCGTGCATCAAGTACGCCCCTCCACTGCATGATGCTTTGAATCGACCCTGCCATCATCCTCCTCATCGAAAATCGCGCCTTCCTGACCCCACAAATGTCAACCCGAGCCACTAGAGCAAAATGCGACACCCTTGCCTCCCCTTTAGCCACCGTTTTATCGCAACCCCCCAACCTTGACTGCATTACATGAAATTCACCAACCAAGTGCTAAATCACCGTATGAACATGAATTCGAACTCCATTTCACAAATCAATGCACCAAATAGATAAAATCACAAACCCTCGTCAAAGCCATGCTCTAACAAACTATCGAGCCATCCCAAATGACGGTCGAACAACACGAATGTACACCCAATCAAAGATCCCAATGAAATGGAATTTTTAAAACTGGTTTCATGATTTATATATTTTTATTTGATTGGATTTTTATTTTCTTGAAAATTAATTCAAGGAAAAAAATCATGTTTTTGGTTCAGAGGAAGCATCTTATACGAGAAAAGGGTATAGCCTAGATCGTGGGTAGGTATGGTGAAGCATGGGGTAGTTATGGCTGATATATACATATATATTATATATTTAAAGTTAAATTATCGAGCTATAAAACTTCAAAAATTTTGAACTCTAAATGAGGCATGCCGTTTGGCATTCTATATATTATACCTCTGTCCCGAACGCAATGGAACTTGTTTCAAAGCCTAATTCGATAGTATGTAGAAGATAGCTTTTTGAATCTAATTATTATATTAAATTTTTGATATTAATTTCAACACATTTCGATCTTGCACAACCAATTGATATGTCATCTCGCAACGAAATTTGATAGCGTAATGTAATTCAGTATTACGGATCCAATGAAATTGGTTTCATCGAAATCTGAGACTGTGCCCCGAAAGGCTATTTTTTATGTTAATTAAAACAAGTTATTATTACAAATTAGTTAAATCACTTTTAGACCCAAATTAAAATTTTTATTATCGCTATATCTTTATTAATAGAATTTAAATAAGCTTTGAAATTATTTTTATCTAACTTAAAACCCAATTCAATTGTTTGAACCATTACAATTACTAATTTAAATAATTAAATTATCGAATAAATCACTATATTTTAAATTCGAGTTATTTGACTTATAAAATTAAATTTTTAATACTTAAAATCAAATAAATACTCCAAAATCAAATGAATAAACTTCTGAGTCATTACACTAATCATTGCGTTGGCCCAGTTTCTTATCATATCTCTCTTCCAACTCAGTTTTTAGGTTTTCATGATGTGTTTCATGTATCTCTGCTTCGGAAACATCTTAGAGATTCTGATTCTATCCTTGAGCCTAGAGTCCTTAAAGAGCTTGAGATCTCTTCTGATTTAACTCATGAGTAGTATCTTATTTGTATTGTTGCTTCGAAGGTTAAACACCTTCGAAATATAGACGTTCCGCTTGTTAAAGTTCAATGGTCCTTTAATCCTAAGGACGGCTATTAGGAAACAAAAGAATTTATCGAGTGAACGCATCCAGAATTATTCTCTAGCGCTCATTAATGGTGAGTCCTTCGGTTAAATTATCCTTTTTCAATTACATAATTATCTTTTGAAAGATGTATCGTTTATAAATTGTTATTAATTTTCCACTATAGAGAATTGCAAGGACGCAATTTTCGTAAGGAGGGGTGTATGTATCAACCCCGGTTTAGATTACATGAAATTAAATCAAAAGAATCGTTTGATAAAGTAATAATTAAATAATTAAGAGATATGGGAATTTTCATTGTTAATTAAATTGGAGTTTGGGAAACATATACATGAAGTTCATGCAAATGATTTTCTAATAAAAATGGGTATTTGAGAATTTTAGTAATAATGGAAGTAAATTACTATATGATTAATTCATCTATTTTATAATAAAAAAACGTGTAATTTAATTAGTGAAACAAGAATTTAGGATCCATTTTATTTAAGTGTAACTTAATGACTTATTTTGTCACTTGTAAAATCATTATAATGATGTAATGTGAATTTATTAAATTAAAGTATTTTTTATTCTTGTTTAAATGGAGGATTTATAACTTAATGGATTATTAGTTTTCCAATTATTTCAACAAAATAAAAAGAATGGATTACTATTGTTATAAAAGGTTGTAAATTTATTATAATGTTTGATGTTGAAATGCAATAAATGAGCCAACACTGATTTTATAAATTGTTGTTAATCTATGAAATATAACTTAAAACACTATTTAACTTTTCCTCCTTATAATTGAAAATAAGAATACTAATTAAGTCCTTTTGGTAAGAAAATACTTAACTTGGCCCTTTTACAGTTAGTGAATAAACTGTACATTTATTCCTTCTCTCGTTTTCACTTTTCTCACTTCTGCTAGTAATAAGAGAAATTACAGTAAACTTTTATCATTCTTTTTCTTAAGAAACCCGAGTACTTTCTCAAACCAACCAAATAGCAAGTGAAATCACTGGTTTTAAAACAAATAAACTTAGGTAATTTGTACAACCATTGATACATTTTGTTGCTCCTTCATTTCAGTTTTAGATTAGGAATTGAATTGTGTATTTTGTGTCTATCTTTGAGAATTTAGGAGTAGTTTGTGTGAGGAATTGAGCAAAGGCCTAGAAGCAGTTAAAAACTTCCTTTTTAGTAATAACTTGAGTTATATCACAATTTCTAGTTCTAATTCACTACATGTGGTAGGTGGTTGAATTATTGAGAAAATAGTTGGATTTTGATCTTAGTTTATGCTTAATATGTTGTCTATTCTTCTCTCTGTCAGTAGTAATTATCTTCACCATTTTCATTTATGGTTGCCTTTATTAATTACCATATCAAATATGTGTGCACGCATGCTTGTATATGATATATATTGATCAAAAATGTGTTGTCGGACATCTAAAAACTGAATGGAGAACAAGTGGTCAATGGTGAGGAGCACCGCCGGGAGAAAACACCGCTCTATGCCCTTTCACAAATCGATCGGTCCAAATAGACTGGTCGACCAATCGACTGTTGGCTGGAGTAGTGTTTTCTCCAAATGGCTGCTCGTTCCATTGCTGTTACCGCCTCATTTGCCCTATTTTTGTTTGATTATTTTGATCATTTTCTTATGTTTAATTGCCTCTGAATTTCTATGATTTTATCTATATTCGATTGATGTGAATTTCGTAATGAATTGTTTTTTAAATAAAAAGCAATTGTGTTTTAAAAATAAATATATAGATTTCAAGTGATTTCTGAAATGATTTTTGAGTAATTCAATTATATTTCAACTCACTTCTAACTCCTATTTTTACTAAAACATTTTTATACTATTTATATCTACAGCTAGAATCATATTTTATGGAGTTTTAACTCTATTTTCTAAAACAATTTTTTTAGAAAAGAATTACCAAAACTATTAGTAATATATAAATTCTTTAATCATTCGAATGATGAATTCAATTCAACGACTTAGGAAAACAAGTGGTATGGAAGGCGTGTGTTTACTTTCTTGGTTAATTCTCAGATTCTTTGATTGAAACATTATTTTCTTTTGAGTGGAATTTACTAACTTGTAGTAAATATCCAAGTACATAAGTACGGTATGGGCCGTATGGACGTTATTCATTTTATTACTATTTGGAAGTAGATAACACTTACTAAAATCAGTTTAATGACTTGTCTTCTATGTTTATCCACGTACAATCGGATTCGTGGAGCATTACGCTCATCTAGGTAGTTTTATGCCCATTCGTGAAACTGAGAGCTTTATCCTCATCTGTGGTGCCTTGTGCTCCTTTATGTTTTATGAGTATTATATCCATCCATGGGTCCTCTGGACTATTTATATGTACACCAGGGATCGATGAGTTTTATATATTCAACAATCTGTGGTGGGCACCTCCCCACTTTGTATTTTTTGGATTTCAATTTGATCTCTAGATTTTTATGAGATTTGTGTTTCTCCAAATATTTCATGAGATTTTATTCTATAAGCTAATATTGGTTTTGATATTTGGTGAATAAGATTTAAGATTGTTAATATTCTTCTGTGTTTGACTCTATATGGATTTGCGTTCTTATGAAACCTGTTTACCTTCGTCACTCTAATCTCACATTCACTTGAATTATAATTAGACCGACTTGTTTATTATTTTTATATAATATTGGAGCCAAACCTAGGTGTTTTAGTTATTTCTGCATGATAACTTAAGGGTTGGACTAGCTTAGCGACATTTTGCTTACTATAGTAGTCTAATAGTTTGTAGTTTATCATGTATTCGAGATAGAAACTCATTTTGTTGTATTATTCTTTTAGGTTGTCCATGTAGCACTTATGTATATTGTGGTCCTCTTATGACCACTATTCTTGTGTCCACTCTGTGTATTATATTCATGTCTCCAATGGTTTATGAGATATGTATATTTATCTATGTATTTTTGTGATTCCACGGTCTGTATTATTTTATATTTTTCTGCATTGTATTAAGCCACTGTATTGTTGTTTTGCACTTGGATCAGGTAAATTGAATCCTCTTTTGGAAATTTTTTTTTATTCTCAACTAATTCAATGTATCGATACTCATCCAAAGAATAAATACCAATGGTTGCTCCTAGCTAGCCTTATTCTCCACATTAGAAGACAATATTATATTGTAATATCCATTGTTAATGAGGGTATAAAGGTAGGGCATCACCCATATCTTGCATATCTTTTTTATACATCGAGAATATTTGCAAATATTATTCTTTTTTTAAAAATGAATATTTAAACGGTGGTACATTTTTGCACTACAACTCTTAGGTAGTATGCAACATACTACATGTCAATATATTCAGTTCAAATCATGCTACTCAAGTTTCAAACCCCAGACCTCTCGCACTGTAACAAACTAGATTTTTGACTTACGAAAATCGACACTAATACGTCCACTGTATCACATGCCGAACATTTAAGTGCCGGAAATGTCGATTCGTTAGGGTGGAAGAAAAAGTTAGAAGATAAAAGAAAACTAAACAACATAGAATCTCACAACGCAGCGAATAATATATAATATCGCAATGATCTTTACAAATATGAAACATCTTTATTCATATAACATCAGAGCACACTTGACTTATCCTAAATTTGGACAGTTATTGAAAACTGTCCTTAAATTGACAAGCATGTAGACTCTATAACACAGCGGAAGAAAAATATACGAGAATTCGTCTTGACCATCCAGCTCCTCTCTGACTCCAAAGTATCCAACTTAACCTAGGAAAACATGCTCAGTCTGACCCGAGCATTACATGGAATAACGCCCCGGCCAGTTTGGTGAGCCAGCATGAGTAAAAATCGATAACAAGCGACAATAATAACTGATTCTTAACATTTGAAAACCTTTCAAACAAATGTTATCTTGTAAGACCGCACCGAACATAAAATCAGATGGGTTTTTACCTTAAGATAACCAAAACTTTTTAAGTCAAATTCAAGTGATATTATCATAGTGTCTAGGTTTAAAGTAAATATATAAAATAGCTAAAATACTTGCATCTCACATTCCAACATACTAGGTTCTACAATCGAAAATGTAAGGCACGTATTGGAAGTTGGATCCCAACAATGGCAAGGGAAGGGACCACCTTTCGATGATACGCCTCTAGAAAATGCATCGAGCTAACACAAAGACAGTTGCCTCTTTAACATGATAGACCAGATTACATCACCCTCTTAACACCGAGGCCTTATACTGCCACAGTATTTGCACACAAACCAACTCTAAAAGGGACATCTAGTATGGGGAGACCGCTCCTAATTGTAGCTAAACACATAGCTCTACTGCATTCCCTATTTTTTCCTTCCCCCTAGTTGTGAGGCTTGATGCTACGTTTTACCTTTCTGAATAGAGAATGCTGACACTACCCTTCAAGCGTTAATGTAGTGCCAACATTCATCCATACAAGTTTGTTTTGGGTCTAAACAAAATCGAAGGCACTAACTCCAAAACATCCATTTTGGCATCACTCTTGGGATTAGTAGCAGTAGCCCTCGCTCTTCAAAGAGCACCATCTTCGATCATCTCCAAGATGTCTTCCACTCGAACTCACATGGAGGTTCAGAGTTGTTTCTGGATATATAAATCGGATCCTGGTCTCACTGTATCAACAATCAATAATTTCCGATCGACTCATTCCCGGTTCTTTTGGAAGTAAGTATTCAGGACCTTATCGGGGAACTCAAATTTACATTCATACTTCCTAAGTCAAATTTTGTCAAACTTGATAGTCGGTTATTTAACTATCAATAAACAAACATCTAATCATGGTTTAATTTCTATATGGGATCCACTAAGCCTTTATTAGTTCTCTTTAATTAAAAAGATACTTTATAAAACTTGATCAAAAGATCTTTTCAAAACACTATTTCTAAACCCCTAACGTTCCGTTTAAACTTGGAAACAACTCAAATTATTTACCCAAACATTTTGGATATTCCCTTTTCAAAATTCCATAATTGCCAACAATTCCCTTTTAAAAACATCACCTACAATTAAACCCATTTATTTCACATTCCAAAACTCTTTATAAATTTCCAAACTAGATTTAAACCTCCTTTGAAATCTCCAAAACGATTTATAAATCTCTTTCTAATTTAAAATTCTTTATAAAACTTCTTTACCATTATGAAATATCATTTACAAATTTTCTTTTGTAAACACTTTAAGTAAACCTTCAGTAATATCCATTTATAAACAATTTACCACTTATAAATAACTTTACAATATAATAGCACAACTTGAAAATCATTTAGTAAAACCCGATGGTTTCGAAAGAAAAAGGTTTCGATAAGTTAATGTTAAAAGATTATGAAAGGCATTTTCCACATGTTTTAAATCGAACCTAAATGCTTTCGAAGGCTTTTAGGTTTTAAAACCTTCGAAAGGTTTCAAAGAAGGTTTTGAAGGGGAGGTTCCCTTATGGTTTCGAAAGGTTTAAAGGAAAGGTTTTTCCTACGGTTTCGAAAGGTAATGTTTACTGGTTTAAAGAGGGATGTCTAAGGTTTTATCTTTCGAAAGAAAAGTAATTTCAATGGGTTCGAAAATTTTATATGAATGGTTTCAAAAGGGGTACTTTCAATAGAATCGATAAAGGTACTTTAAAATGTTAAAGATTTTCATCAACAAAGATTTGAGTAAAGTATACATAACATAGTAAGATGATTTTGAGTAAAGCATAGAGTATAAGTTTTTTCCTTGTTTAAGTTTGGTTTAAAAGGTTTTAAATCAATTTTAGATGAAAAAGGTTTTCAAGGAAAATTATGGGAAGGCATCCCTAAGTGAAAATGACTTACACACACACACACACATATATTGAAATGGTACTTTATATACAACATATCACTGAGACAACAAATCACATGTCAATAAACGTTTGAATCATGCTATGCAAGTTTCAAACTTGTGACCTCTTGCACCAAAGCCGAATCACTAACCACTTGAGCAATGGTGCTTGTCAAATGACTCAGATATTAGAATACCACATGGGACTAGTATAGGGTTGCACCCTATACATTAGCAATTGGCCCTAGCTAATTTAGTATAGAATTCCAATAAGTAGGGTTTGTCACAGGTAAGACTATAATTAAGATTACATATAGAAGGGAATTACGTTTGTAGACATATAGGTTATTGGTGAGCCAGCAAATAAGATCAAGTGACCTTGGGAGATGTTAAGTTAGGGACAGACCGTCCAAAAGGGAAGAATTTAACATATAGTTAAGAACATGTCGTCTAGAAGAGGCATATCTAACAGATGTTATATAAATTTTATTACTTTGTCTGGTAGGACGGTGTCAGCCAAAGGTTAATAGTATGCCAAACAAAACTACAGTGTTCGGTTAGATAGTCCATTTGTTACTTGATATGTATGTCTACATAATAATGCTTTACAGTTTTAACTAGTTTTGGTTGCTGGATATAGATTTGCAAAAGATATGTTTTTAAAGGATGTTAGTGAGGGGAAACCCGTTCCGCTAAGTGGCATAATCTCACTTAACATTAATAACCAGGATGTATAGTATTATTCACACCAGGCTTTATGTCTGATGCGATGTTTGTGTTTTTCTTTTAAACTCTCGGGTGCTTCAAATTGATTTGAGTAGGCTGAGGGTTGAGTTTCTTTCAGATTTTAGTAGGACGATGAATAAAGCTTTCGAAAGCTTTATGTCTGACTTGAATCCTTTACTATTGCCTTTTTACCTTTCGAAACAGAGCTTTCGAAGGGGGTTGTTTTGTTTTATAAAAACCCTACCGCTTCTCTAATACTTTCAAAAGGGGTGTTTCGACACCATCACTTCCCAATTTAGATATGGCATTTGAAATGGTGAGCTTTCGACCCTGTTGCTTGTGACCCTTGGAAATTTTAAAAGAATAACCCGATGCTTTCGAAAGAAAAAGGTTTCGACAAGTTAGTGTTGGATGATTATGAAAGGTGTTTTCCATATTTTTTAAATCGAACCCAAATGCTTTTGAAGGATTTTAGGTTTTTATACCTTCTAAAGGTTTTTAAGAAGGTTTTGAAGGGGAGGTTCCCCAATGATTTCAAAAGGTCTAAGGAAAGGTTTTCCAATTGTTTTAAATGGTTTAAAGGAAATGCTTTTCCTATGGTTTTAAAAGACAATGTTTATTGGTTTTAATGAGGGATGTCTAATGTTTTAGCTTTCAAAAGAAAAGGAATTTCAATGGGTTCAAAAGGTTTGTATGAATGGTTTTGAAAGGGGTACTTTCAATAGGATCGAAAAAGGTACTTTTAAATGTTTAAAGGTTTTCATCAACAAAGATCTGAGTAAATTATATATAACATGGCAAGGTGATTTTGAGCAAAGCATAGAGTATAACTGTTTTCCTTGTTTTAGTTTGGTTTAAAAGGTTTTAAATTAATTTCAGATGAAAAAGGTTTTCAAGGAAAATTAAGGAAAAGTATCCCTTAGTGAAAATGACTAAGATATTAGAATACCAGATAGGACTAGTATAGGGTCGCGCCCTATACATTAGCTATTGGCTTCAGCTAATTTAGACCAAAATTCCAGTGTGTGGGGCATTGTTACAAGTAAGACTAAAATTATGAGTACACACAGAAGGGAATATATGTTTGTATACAGATAGGTTATTGGTGAGCCCGTAAAACCATTTGGATCAGGTGACTCTAGGAGATGTCAAGATAGGGATAGACCATCCAAAATGGAAGTATTTAATAGATAGTTAAGGATAGACCGTCCAAAAGAGGTGTGTCTGACGTATGCTAGATAAATTTTATTACTTTGTTTGGTAAGCCTGAGTCAGCCAAATGTTAATTGTAAGCCAAACAAAACTATAGTGTTCGGACAGATAGTCCATTTGTTACCTGACATTTATGTTTACATAATAATGCTTTACAGTTTTAACCCGTTTTGGTTGTAGGATAAAGGTTTGCAAAAAATATGTTTTTAAAGGATGTTAGTGAGGGGAAACCCATTCCGATAAGTGGCATGGTCTCACTTAACATTAATAACTGGGATATATAGTATTATTCACATAGGCTTTGACTTGAAGTTTATGTTTTTCCCCTTAAACTCTCGGATACTCAAAATTGATCCGAGTATGTTGAGGGTTGAGGTTCTTTCAGGTTTTAGTAGGATGATGAATAAAGATATTGGAGGAAAGAAGGAGGCTAACAGATAGCTATTTAGGAGTTGTGTTTTTTGGTTTATTTCCGCTATGTATGTATTAAGTCAATTATGACTATATGACTCTGATCATCCAAGGAGGCATCTTTATATGTCGCTCTTGGCGTATTTTGTAATAAGTATATTTTGTCATTGTTTGGGAAATGTTTTGGGATTTTTTAATCTGAATATGGAACATATGTTTTGAAATGTAATGAAAAAATATTGTTTGGAAATTTGTACTTTGTTCACATTCAAGTGCTTCTGATATTATAGATACCATTAACGTAGCTGTATTTAGTCGTTAGAAGTTTATACTATAGATGACCGCACCATCTTTAGGGCATAGCTTTTGGCCTCTAGATAGGGGATGTTACGACTTGGTATCAGAGCATATGTTTATGAAATCCTTTAACTAAAAATAATTTTTGTGAACATAATCCTTAGGAATTAGAGTTAGGATCGGGGTATGGGATAACGCTATGGTAACGTACTTGTGTTTGCTATATATATATATATATATAAACATATACGCTTTATCTCCAGACTCCTATCTTTGTTAGGCTATTCTTCCGTATCTCATAAGGCTTGAATACAGATATGGACGGAAGGAGAGGTAGAGATAATCTAGGAGGACATAGCACCACTACAAATGGAAATGCCCGACCAAATGCTAGAAGGGGTCATGCTCGGGCTGAGAATGTTGGTCCTGGGGTTCTCCAAGTGGACATGGGAGCTATGTATTAGTTTTTCGTAAACATGATGCAAGATGGAATCGTAGCTGGAGTTGTTGGAGCAAATGCTGTTGGAGGAGGAGTCTAGGTAGCTCCGTTGGTAAATTAGTATGTTAGCTTGAGCAAAGAATATACTTGGCTTGAAGGAAATAGTTTATCGAAAAGGAGGATGCCATCGAAGAAGAAAATTGGCCGCTACAATGTGAAAGGATTTTTGCTCACTTAGGGCTCAATGACAAGCAGAAAATAAGACTTGCTTCAAGACAGCTTCAAAGAGATGCTTTTTTTTGTGGAATACCATAACTGCTGGCATAAATGAAGAGACTATGATGTGGGTGGAGTTTAGGAGGAGGTTTCAAGAAAGGTTGATGTCGGTAATCATGTAGTTTGTCTTGGTCAAGAAGTTTGTTGAGCTGGAACAAGGAGAAATGTCAGTTCTAGAATATGCTAGTAGATTTGAAGAGTTAGCTTGTTATGGGTATGCCACTGTTGACATAGTGTTAAAAGTAAATGAAAAGTTTATTAGAAGTCTGAAGTTGAAATTGGCTAGGGCTATTCTACCGCACATCAAAGATCCGTGTGACGTGGTAGTGGAAATGGCGTTGAGACATGAAGAGATGTTAGCTTGTGGACAGGGACAAAAGAGAATGTTTTTCCATAAAAAGAATTCTCAAAAGGAGGTGCGATAAAGAAAGGAAGGTGGTCCTATAAGTATGATAAGAAAGGCCATTATGCTCATGAGTGTCGGATAGGCAAAGGGAAGAAGGCTGCTTAGAAGAAAGAGATTAGATGTTTTAACTGTGATCGAATTGGGCACTACAAGAACCAGTGGAAAGGTCCAGCTAAAGGGGATAAAGGCTAAGTGTTTGCATTGGAGCCTGCTACTTCAAAGTCGACAGTGCATGAGATGGGAAAAGCTATGTTAGGAGGTATGCTTTAGGTCCATGATATGCCTGTTAGCGTTTTATATGATACTGGTGCATCTCATTCTTTATATCTTGATGCTTGGTAGATAGACTTAACTTAGAACCCACATATGTAGTTACTTCCTTAAGAGTTGCAAATCCGATAGAAGGGTATGCGACACTTGGGATGAAGTGTGACCACCTAGAATTTGACTTGCTAGGTTACACCTTTGTTAGCAGTTTGCATGTATTTGACTTTGTAGCACTTAGAATTATATTTAGAATTGATTGGTTAAGTAATTATGATGTTAGGATATCTTTTCTAGATACGAAAATATCACTTAGACACCTGGATTGTAATGATCGGAAAGTTTATACCGTAGAAAACCCCAGTTGTGATGTGAATGCTTTACTGGGTGTTATGGAGTTGGAAAATGAGTTGAATCACGTTTTCGTAGTTAGAGAATTTGTGGATGTGTTTGAGCCTGTCATTGGATTGCCACTGGAACGAGCCATTGAGTTTCAGATTGATCTAGTGCTTGGTGCAGAATCGGTGAGTAGGCCGCCAAGCAGGATGACACCAATAGAGACGAAGGAGTTGAAGGCTCATTTGATAGATTTGGAAGGAAAGAGTTTTATTAGACCAAGCAGTTCACCTTGGGGAGTAACCATTGTATTTGCTAAGAAGTTGGACGGATCGTTAAGATTATGTATCGACTATTGTAAGCTAAATGAGAATACAATAAAGAACCAATATCTACTGCCAAGGATTGATGATTTGTTCGATCAGTTGAGTGGGGCTAAGATATTCTCCCAGTCATATTTGACGATGGGGTTTCATCTGCTTAGAGTGGCAGAAGATAGTACACCTTTAACGGTGTTTAGAACAAGATATGGGTCAAATGAATGGTTAATTATGCCATTCGAACTCATAATGCACCGACATTCTTTGTAGATTTGATGAATCGTATCTTCTGAGAGCACTTGGACAGGTTCGTGTTGGTTTTATAGATAATATTCCGATATACTCTAAGGATGAGAAGGAGCATGAGGTTCATCTTAGAGTTGTGCTTAAAATGCTGAGGTAGCATCAGCTAAAATAAAAGTTTTCAATATGCCATTTTTGGAAGAAGGAATTGAAGTTTCTTGGTCATGTGGTTTCGGAGAAAGGATAGCCAAAAAAAATCAAAGTTGTTAATAATTGGAAAGCACCAGAGATGGTAAATGAGATAAGAAGTTTCCTATGATTGGCGAGATATTATAGAAGGTTTATAAAGTATTTGTCATGGATTGCAGCACTGATGACAAAGCTAACACGAAATGACGTGAAGTTTTTATACACCAATAAGTGTGAAGAAGCATTTCAAAGCTTGAAGCACTTGTTGACCCATGCACCTGTGCTAGTGGTTCTGGAGGGGAATCAAGATTTAATTGTTTTATACAAATGCATGTGGTACTGGGTAGGGAGCTGTACGAATGTAGAGGAATAAAGTGATTGCATACGCTTCTAGACACTTTAGACCACATGAGGTTAGATATCCAATGCATGACTTGGAGTTTACTGCATTAATATTTGCATTGAAGGTGTGGAGGCATTATCTCTTGGGAGAGAGGTTTGAGCTTTATACAGATTATAAGTCGTTGAAGTACTTGTTCTCTCAAAAGAAACTGAACATGAGGCAATAGAGATAGTTGGCGTTTTTATCCACTTATGATTTTGGAATAGAGTACACACTCGAAAAGGAAATAAGATGGAAAATTCACTTTGTAGAAGGCATCAGAATGTAGTGTTAACCATGATAACTGAATGGAAAGACTTAGAAGCATTGTCAGCTTGTAGAATACTATGGAGATTCAATGCTGAGTCTACTGAACGATCTGTTTTGGGTGAACGGGTCCGAAAGTTAAGGGAAGGAACAGAGACCGATGACTTAAAGAATTTCAGTCTTGACCAAAACGGATGGTTGAGAAAGGAAGGCAGATTATGTGTTCCAAATATGGGAGACATAAGAAAGTAAATTTTGGAGGAATGCCATCGTTTGAAGTTCACTATCCATCGAAGTGGAATGAAAATGTATCAAGATATGAAGAGAATTTTCTTCTGGGAAGGCATGAAGGGGGATGCTGGCTTATGGGCGAAAGAGTGTTTGAACTGTAAATAGTTAAAAGCCAAACATTAGAAGCAAAGTGGATTAATCCAGCCATTGGATATCCCGGTATGATAGTGGGACTCCATATCTTTAGATTTTATTGATGGATTACCGGGATCTAATAGAGGGTCTGAAAGTATATGGGTCATGGTAGATAGATTGACCAAGAGTGCCCATTTCATTCTGGTTAAGGCAAATACGACGACACCTGCGTTGGCCAAGTTATTTATGAAGAACGTGGTTAGACTCTATGAAATTCCAAGTAGTATTGTTAGTGATAGAGATTATTTGTTTACTAGCGAGTTCTGTAAGAGTCTACAGGAAGCTTTGGGAACCAAGCTCAAGATGAGTACCCGCTTACCTGGACAGATGGGTAAACAGAAAGGGTTAACAAGATCTTGGAGGACTTGTTGTGAGCTTGTGTATTGGACTATGGGGGATCATGGGAAGACCACCTACACCTGTTTGATTTCTCGTATAACAATTGTTATCAAATTAGTATAGGAATGGCATCATTTGAGGCTTTGTATAGAAGACCCTGCAAATCCCCTAGATGTTGGTTAGAGACCGGGGATAGATTATTTTGGTCCTGATTTGGTAAAAGAAGCAGGAGAAAAGATTGTGCTGATAAGGGCGAGAATGAAGGAAGCTCAGTCCAGACAGAAAAGCTATACAGATAAAAGACGAAAAGATTTAGAGTTCTCAGTTGGAGATCATGTTTTCATCAAAGTATCGCCGGTGAAAGGTGTTATCAAGTTCGGGAAGACAAGGAAGTTAGCACCAAGATTCGTTGGACCTTTTCATATTATTGGAAGGATCAGGAAACTCGCATATAGAATAGAGTTACTAAGTATTTTAGTGGGAGTCCATGATTATTTTTTCATGTATCGTGTTTGAGGAAATGTGTTAGGGATCCACACACTACTATAGCACCGACTGTGTTAGAAGATTTAGAAGTGGAACCAGATATGACTACAGTTAGGAAGCCTACCCGGATAGTCGAGAGATGAGAAGAAGTTGACAAACAAGGCAATCAGATTAGTGAAAGTCCAATGAAGTGGCGATGCTAGAGACTGTACTTGGGAAACTAAGAGCAGGAGTAGAGATGCTTATCCTGATTTGTTCGATGGTATATTTTACCTTTGATTTTTTTGTTATGTACCTTATAGTAATTTCGAGGACGGAATTTTTTAAGGAGGGGAGATTGTAACACCCCATATTTTTAGTAAAATTATTTAGCATATTTAATTAGCTAATTAAATAAAATAATATAAGATGATTAATGGATTGAGATTTGATTTAACTAGGGGTAGCTCTGCCCATATGTAAAATGAACTAAAGAAAAAAATTGATTTAAGTGTTAGGAAATAAGGGAGGGAAATATAGGAAAATGATAGAACTTATACCCTAAATCCTTAGGAATTCGAACGCATGTTCATTTCATTTTTCTTAAGCATAAATTACTCTAAGGTCGGCCACCATCTTCAATCTTTAGAGAATAGAAAGCTAGGATTTTCAAGAGGAAAAAGTAAATCAACTTATTCAACATCAAATCTCACATCATTTGTAACGACCCGGAAATTTCGATCTGGAAAATTCCAGATAGTTAGTGAAAAGAAGAAAGAGAAAGAAGAAGAACAGAAGCCAGTCACAGAAAACCTCACATTTGCAGCGTATCCAAATATAATATCACATAATAACAGTTTACAAAAAGAACAGTATCAGTACATTTACATTTTTATATATCAGAGTTACAACATTTACACAACACAGGACAGTTCTAAATCAACATGTCCCAGATATACAACTATATATCGCAGCGGGTACGCTCCATACTTTCCAGCCATCCAGCTCGCCTCCTGAGCTCCAGAACGTCCTTACCTGAAAATCTGTAATATTTGGTCTGACCCGAGCATTACATCAAAGCAATACCCGGGTCAGGCTGGAAACCAGCATGAGTAAATCCCATCTAATTGGAATACAAAAGCATATAATTTATATAAACCCGGGGTGACTTATATCAATTTACACTTCACAAGTTGTTATAGGCATCAACCATTTCACGCATCCATTTCTAAGTGCCAAAACTTAGATTTAAATGGTCCAATTTACTTAAGTCATTCCACTTCAGCCTATTAGTTTCACATATCAAATTATAAGAATCGAAGTGGTTTCGGGTATTACTAATACCCGACTCCGGTCTCTTCGTATCCAATGTCATCTAAACTCAAGTTATTCCAATAAGAACAATTTCAGCTTTAATTACCTGATAACAGTTTTACACAACAATTCATATTTAATAGATAATCACATTATCAAAATCCTTCCAACATATCATATTACAAAGCAATTCATCTCAAAGATATTAACCAATCCAAAATATTTACCCTCATTCAATCATTCATAAGCAGGATTGATCATTTCATTAATTACACTAATTAATGATCCTCTAATTACCTTCTTTAGTTAATTATCCTCAAATTTCATTAAATAAATAACCTTTAACTTAATTACATTCATTAATCAACCTTGATTAATAACAACCAGAAATTAACTTTCCTTAATTACTAAATCAACTTCTTGATTATATCAATCAATCCTTTAATTATACTGAACAATTATCATTTAATTTCTTCCACCAAGTAATTATTCTTAACCCAGCATTAAATGGTTATCTTAATTAATAAAACCTAATTAATTAATTAAAATTAACAAATTTAACTTAATTAATTACACCGAGAAATTAATTTTCTTTAATTACTTCATTGAGTACTTATTCAAATCATCTTCTTCACATTAATGATTATCTTTTAAATAATTAATCTCTAATTACTTAATAAATTCATCCTTATTTAGGGATTAATTAATCTCTAATTCATTAACTCATAATAATTAAATTAATTAACTATTCTGTAATCATTAACTAATTACTCTTAATCACTTATTAATTTATTAAATCTAAAATTATCCAAACTTTCATTTATTATAAGATAAGCTCTTCAATCCTTATTACTTTTTCTTTTAATTAAATTCAGTATTAAGATCTTATTAATAAATCCTAAATCACTTATTATTAACATATTTTACATTAAGTTTTAAAAAAACCTAAGAATCAACTAAGTTAATAACATATTTATTTTACTTCTAAATTCAATAGTTCAACAAAAACATTGATTACATGTAAAAGTAATTTATTTAAGATCATTTTAGACCTGATAAAAACTTGATTTTACTTGGATTTTTTTTAAAACCGTATACATTTCCCCCGACACCAATTCAAAAGCATTCGTTCCAAACCCAAAACACTTCCATCCTTTTATTAAACTTGATTTAAATTCAACTTGATAAAATACTGGGGAACCATCGAAGCAACTCTCTACTGACTCGAGTAGAACACCGAGTAACCCTCCCTCTTCTCAGATTCCAGAATTCAATCTTCATCTTCCTCCTAACTACTGCTCTGACATACACAAACACCATCACGTGCACCTGCACACAACTCCTCTTCACTGGAGTATGTCGCCGCCCCTATCCACAAACCACCTCCAACCCGCTGAACCACCAGATCACCACAACAGCGCTCGACCACACCTACAACGAAATTCGAGCCTTTAAAACTCCCCCATAGGAGGAAGACCCCCATACTTCCCCTTCGTCCTTCTCGTTCTAGCCACCTGAACCCCCAAAAATTCACCAACGCCGTCACCAACAACTCTTTCTTCTTTCCCCCCTACCGCAGGCTTAGTCAACTACCTTGACGACGCAAATCTCAGGTAACAGATTCCGTTCCCAAACCCTTCTAAAACCCTAACTTCATCATAAACGGCCACTACCAACATTACAAAAATTAATCTCCATTTTTCCCGAAATATATGACCCCAAAACTTGCTTCGACCAAAATCTGATCATCAAAAAGTTCATCGATCGCCGGTAAATGGTTGAAATTTGTTTCCCAAACAACTTCAAACTGCTCCAAAAATTCTAAACTAAAAATACTGATTTTTGTTTCAAAAATCCTATTTTTCATAGGTGTATCAGATTATGAATTTAAATCAGCTAATTATTCATGTTGAATTTTTCTTTTACTTTAATGAATCAAGTTTTCTTTACTGAATAATAAGCTCTCAGGTTGACACAACCTTCAATCCTTACCATATAAATTTTTAACATTTAATTCTCATTGTTTTAAACCAATTTTGTTTAAACACTTCAACATAAAACTGATTTGAAACAAAACTCTAAATTTTGAATGATATTTACATTCAATAGTTAAAGAACAGAGCACCCACTTGAATATCAGGCATGCACAGAGAGGTAACTTCAAACAAATATACACAAAATCATTTAACTACAACATGCAAACCATTATTTTGCCTATTTAAGCTTAGGGTTCTACATGCAACAAGGATTTAACAAATTTTAAAAACTTTTTAAAATCAGATGAGATTACTCACCGATATGATGAGCAGAGAAGCTAAAGCAAATTTGAACAAAACTTGGAAACCTGGGAGCTCTAAAACCGAAATTGCTTTCATTCTTTAAAAACTGGAGAGTTTGCCTTTAAAATTTGAAATGCTAGCTTTGAAAATTTTGATTTTTGCTTCAGATCTACTTGCATGCATTCTTGAAAGGGGTACAGATTTGAAGAACAAATGGTTACAGACTTTGGTTGTTTACAGATCTTGAGTAATAAATGTTTACAGATTAAAGAATCAGATTAGTTTGAATATGGTTTCAGATCTGGGGACAATTGATTTCTGGTTTGTGGAAGGATGAGTTGCAAATTTTGTTTTGAGGATTGTAGGTTGAAGATTTTTCTTAATTCTTCAATTGAAAAGAAAATAGAAAAGAAAATGAAGAAGATGTAAAAATTAACAATGAGACTTGTTAAAACATGTCTTAATTTAATTACACTTGTCCTTATATGTATTATATATAAAAGCTACAAATGTTAATTTCATGTATCATAATTCTTACAAATGTTTAGAGCCTTTATTTATATATTTCATATGTTTTAATAATATATGTCTTTATATACATATATATATATATATCTATTTTTTTTGTATCATGTTTTATTTCAAGTACAAAATAAAAAGATTTTAATCTTTCATTTAAATCCTATTTAAACTATCATACTTTTAAATTTAATAAATATTGATCTTAAGTATTTTGAATTTTATATTAAATTAAAACAAAGCTTCCAATTACACTAGATATACTTGTAATTTCCAACTTATAAAGTTTGCATATCT
Organism: Allium cepa; assembly: GCA_030765085.1. Lineage (NCBI taxonomy): Eukaryota > Viridiplantae > Streptophyta > Magnoliopsida > Asparagales > Amaryllidaceae > Allium > Allium cepa. The sequence continues at coordinate 209,348,269 of CM060942.1, read as the reverse complement.
ATTTATATCTTTGTTATTTTATTATAAGATTTATCATTTCCAACTGTTTAAAATATCCATTCAGAAATCAATATTTATTATAGCTCAAATCCATTTATATATATCTAGATATTTTTTTTGTTTATCACAGTTTATTTGTTCAATCATATAAAATCAATTAATTATCCAATTATCAGGTGTTTGAAAATTCGGGTTATCATATTCCTCCCCCATTAGAATCTTTTCGTCCTCGAAAAGGAACGAAGCCAGAATATATTAAAATGATTATTATCAGAAAAATTTCTCTTTGATAACTTTAAAACATTTTTAAAATCTATATAATATTTCCAAAATAGTTTTATAAAAATACTTTTATAACTCGATGTTTCAACCAGTCCATCCTTGTTCTCATAGAAATTCGGTCTTACGTTGATCAGGCGTAAGACTAAAAATCTACAAGTGTTTGGCAGACCCGTTTTCAGCATCCAGTGAAAATACTTTGAAAATAATTTTTATTGAAAATATAGAAAATAGTTTTTGAAAAAAATGGATATATCTTTTGGTGAGAATGCTCTGTAAATCATCACCCCATCCATGGTCACAGTTACATTCCAGGGTTACGTTGCCGTCACAGCAAAAGTCCATGTAACTACAGGCTCTCAGCGACCTCTCGATTACGCCATGGAACCCACACAACAGATCACAATTACATCCAGGGTTACGTTGCCGTCACAGCAAAATTCCATGTAACTGCAGGCTCTTAGCGGCCTCTGATTTTCGCTGTCGAAATGAAACCTCTCCACTCCTACATAGGTCGCAGTCTGCCGATATAAAATCAGACACATACTGTTGGCTCTCAGTGGCACACACGACTTTCGCTATGTTATACCATAGGTCGCAGTCTACCGATATAAAATCAAACACAGACTGTTCGCTCTCAGCGACACACACGACTTTCGCTATGGTATACTTTACTCATAATCCCTAGGAACTAGTTTTGTCCCGACTCCTCACAGGATCAACTTTAGAACCCCCCTTTGGGGCTCAAGGCACCACCCTGTGGCACTCCTGAGAAGTTCATTTCAAGGGAGCGCCTTTTTCCCAAAGCCATCATCAAAATATTTTATACTATACATATATAGTATCTTCAAATCATACACCTAGTATGATCTCATACAAAGCTTCTTTACACAAAATCGATTATCCCAAAATCGATAATTCTCAAACTAGGCATTTCAAATTTCAATATTGATTTTACCCAAAAATAAAAAGCCTTTACAAATCCAAAGGTTCCCAAAACCTTTTCCAATATCCTCATATGATCCTTTATATATATATATATATATATATATATATATATATATATATATATATATATAAAAAAAATCCTTGATAAAAATTTTTGGATCATTTTAAACTTGTATAAAATCCTTTTATACTTCAAAACACCTTCAAAAATTCTTTTCTTCTGGCAATAGATTCAACAAGGGAAGTTTCATTTTGTAAAACAAAGATATTTACTTTGTTTACTCAAAATCCGATATTCAAATTTGATTACTCCTTTCAATATCAATTTCATTCAAATCCGTACAATGTACACATATCATTCGTACGCCATACCAATCTGATCGCTCACTCGATCACACAATTTCACTTCCGAACTAGTATCGTCCACCCGACTTCCTAGTGTGGACATAGATCTGGTTTCTTGATCCGAAACCGTCATTCTCCTTGCATAGTCATAACTATGATAGAGAATATCTAGAACCAATCAACAATCCATATCCAGGTTCGCCGTCGAAAATCGAGTGAAAAATCCCACTCGGATCGATATAACTATCTCGAAATCCTGTGCTCGAATCTGGATCAAATCACTATGCGAATAGAATAACATACGTACACCCTACGTATTTATCTTTATTGGTTATTAGCCAAATCAATTCTCTTTCTATTCACATTTACTTCAATTTTCATTCACCTATTCACAATGGCTTCAATCCATTTGGATTATTACTTCTATTCTGATCTCGATTAGGTATTTAACCAATAACAGTTTGAACTCTGACCAGTTTATTTAGAAAATAGCTTGAATTTTTTTTAAAATAAATAAGTAGTTTGAAAATAATTACTAGTTTGTAAAATAGGTATAAAGTAGTTAGAAAATAGTTAAAATAATTATAGTAATTTTAGATAATCGCAAAATAATAGTAAGATAGTAATTAGTTTTGTAAAACAGTTGAAATATAGTAATTAATTTATAAAACAGTTGCAAAATTGTTAAACAGTTTCAAAAATAATTGTAAAACAAGTATAAGATAGTTGACCCAATTTCAATTGTATATATAATGAATAGCTTGGAAAAATAGGTTTATTTAAAACAATTTATATTAAAAATATTCCAGAGTCAAAACTGCTCACTACCCAATCTCCATTCTCATCAATTTAATTTAAATTTCCACTTCCATTTAAATTGACCCAATTCCAATTCAAATAATTTCAATTTCCATTGAAATTGATTCAACCCCAGTTCAAGTTGAATTAACCTCAATTTCCTTCCAAATTTAACTTTATTCAACCTTAATCTCAAATTCTACTAATTCAAATAAATTTCAGTTGAACTAGTTCCAATTTCAATTCATTTCAACTCCAGTTTGAATTAATCCCAATTTCAAACTCCATTTCCAAATCAAGTTGAATTATTCTTGATTTCTTCCCAAATTTAATTCAAATTCCATTTGAATTTAAAAATATTAAACTTTAATTACAATTCCAAATTATTCAAATCAATCCAATTCAAATTTTCCATTTGAATCTTATACTCATACATCTTCAATCGCAATTTCAATTAATTCAAATCGAATTCAATTTGAACCAGTTTCAATTCAAATTCCAAATTTAAACCATCTCGAATTTTATAAATTCGAGTTAATACCTCAAATGTTGATTTAATTCCTTTAAATCAATTTTCCTTTAAATTTTTAAACAATTCAATCCACAGTTCAAACCTAACATATTATACCTCAAGTCAAATTAACCTCTATTTTTTTTTCATCAATAACCCAAACCTTTAAACAATTTAATTTTGAGTTCAAATTTCAAAATTCCATTTTAATTTATCTTTACTTAACTCATTACAAGGTTCAAGTAAGAGTTTCAAACAATTTTAATTTACAAATTCATTTCTTAACATTCAAATCTTAAGTTCAAAGGAATTCCATATCTTAGATTTAAATTTAAGTTAAATTTATTTATCTCTATAGTGGATATATCACCACAATCCATTTCTTTATTTATTTAAACAAATCCAATTCACAATTTAAAGATTATTAATAGCAATAGGATGATATCATCCCATTCATTTTAAAACATCCATCAATTTCTAATTTCCAGATCTCAAACCCATCTTGAGATCACACAAAATCTCAATTCAGATTAATTATTTAACTTCCCAGGTTAAATTCCAATTTCATCTTGAAATTCCCAAATCAGGTTGATCATTCCAACTTATTTAACTTTATCCCAAGTTAAACTCAATTCACTTAATCCAGTCAACCTTACCCAATTTGAACTTCCATTTCAAATTTTAAACTTCTCATAAATAATCTTCTCACTTATTAAGTTCAAAAACTTATCACTTTGGGTATCACATCTCATTCTGGATTTAAAACTCAATATTTAGAGTTTATTTCAAACTAACTTTGATATTATGTATATCCATACATATATACATATTTACTTCTTGGCCCACCAAGCCAAATTTTAAAATTTAAACCACCTTTGGTTTTAATTCAAAACAAATTTTCTTTAAATCTTCAAACAACTCCTGTTTGCATCAAGCTTCCTCATTCAATTAATATTATTTATTATTCCTTTTAATAATTTGAAAACAAATTTCAAATGTTTTTAAATCTTAAGATTCAAACTTCACAATTTAGATCAACTTCAATTTCAATTTATATTCCATACTTATCTAAATGGTTTACTTCCTTAAAACATTTCATTATTAAATACAACAACCATTTATGATAATTGTCAGGACCCGATTCTTCGACTTTCGAAGATTCAACATCGATACTCACTTTATCGACTGCCGAGCAATCGAACGACGGAAAACCGAACACTGAGGGTTTAAGAAGAAGAAAAGAAAGAAGAAGAGATAAGAAGGTAGAAAATAGAGAGAATAGACAATAGAAAATAGAACGGAACAGAAGACAGCAGAACAATAACAGAATCTCACAGTTCGCAGCGGAACAACATATAATAATAAATGAATAATCTTTAAACAAAGAACTATATCAGTTATTACATTACATCACATTTCATTACATCATCATCAGAGTGTACAACAACAAACAACAACAAACAGCGGAAAAGAAATACTATATACTAGTAATACGCCATGCCATCCAGCTTGCCTCCAGCAACTCCAGAATATCCAGAATATCCAGATAAACCTAACTCTTGACTGCCCGTGTGGAAATTGGTGGGCACCCAGAGTTTAGGAAGGAAAACAATAAACTCCGAGTCAGTCATGTGACTGGTGTGAGAACTCAAAACAGTTTATTTATCTTTGAAAACAAAATAGAGGAATATTTTTAAAGTCAATTCGCAATGCTTTTAAAAATGAGACTACCATAAGGCCTCCCGCACACGCACACAATGCAAACGCAGAATCGGAGGAGATTTCTCCTTATGATAGTCAAAGATGCTTGATACGCATTTAAAAGAAACATTTGATATTATTACTAGTGCATAGTGTAGGAAAAATTCATTTCGAAAGTAGAATATAAATCTTAGCCAACATACGACCATTATCGTATGCCTACTATAGCTACCATCTAAACAGTGGTGACCACCATAAGTAAATGGCAGGTTCTACAACTAATACCGTACAAGGTTTCGTATTGGGAATTGGATTTCCAACGAATGATCAGGCCAAGGAACTTCCCATTGCCACATGAGAATGCCTCTGGATGGACATCCCCGAGAACCAAACCGGATCTCTACCAACACAACGCCGGGTTACCCCTAACTGAGTAAAAACTGACCGAATATGCCATCCCCCGGTCCTTTGGGACCTTTCACCGAGCGCTCGCAATCAATTCACACAATCATAAAGTGATTTCAACATGAGTAAGTATCTGGGCTCCATACCATGATACCACCCTTTTCCAGAAGGAAATGCACATATCCTAAAGGGCGCTACCCCTCATAACCTTGCCGTATCTTTCCTGTTTTGACCATTCCGGGGTGTGAGGCTCGACGAAGTCACGTCCACAAAAACATACTTTATACAAAAGCCATGCTTTGGGTCAACAAATGATCATAGAAATGATCACCAGGATAGACGATCAAACAAATGATCCTATCACAAATAATCAACACAATGATCATTTAACAGCAACACTCAGCATGTCACATTACCAAATTGGGAATATATCGCTGATAACCTTCAACTACATAACCTCTGAGCTCGTACGTCTCAGAGAAGGGTGTTAAGCTAAAAGAATAAATTCTCCGCCACCAACAGAAATATATTTGAAAGAAATCTGCTTTATATCTCAATTTGTAATGTCAGACATACAATCCATACAAGTTTGTTCCGGGCTCGAACAGAACCGAAGGCACTTCTCACTAAGCCCTTGCAATCCGGGTATTCACAATCCCGATCGAATTTTCCATCACTTAGGAAATCTCTATACCAGGAGCTACCCAGTGCAGAGACAATCGATAGGTCATTCTATCGCTTTCGCAAATACCCGGTCTTCAACACCGGTCATCAAATGCAATTCATAACGACGTATCACATATTCGGAATGGGTTATACGACCCCATGGTCCTTTCCCGGTTAACCCGAATAGTGAGCGCTTATTCAAAAATAAGTGTGGCATTCAAATTCAAACAATTCACATCAATTACCCATTCAAAGGGAAATATTGATAGTCGGTTATTGAACTATCAAAGGATATGCACACATCACCAATTTCCAAATAATTTCCCAAATTATTTATTTTCCAAAATATCTTTACAAGATATATAATTTTCACACTTCAAAAATAAATCAATATTTATTTTTAAACAAGTTTCCCTTTCTTTTATAAATTCCACAGTGAATTTATATTTCAAAATATCTATGAATATACGATTTCAATTATTCATTTCAATTTATCTTCAAAAAGATAAATTCTCAAAATATTCCCTTTATATCGGAAAACAATTCCATACTTATTAAAAATAAGTAATTCACAATTTTTTTTATTTTCTACACTTGGAAAATATTCAATATACTCAAATCGAAATTTAGTATATATTTCATTCTATAAGGAAATCATTCTCTTAACCATATTTATTTGGGTCAAAAGGAATGTTGCGTAAAACATCGTTACGACAACCCAAAATCACTAGTATAGGGATTCGAAATTAAAATAGGTATATAAATCCCATTACCATACAAAACATTTCCTTTCGGAAATCATTTACTATAACAACAGTGTTATAGTCCACCATTTTCTTTTTATTTCTCGAAAACGTCTATTTCAACAATAGATGTTGAAATCTATGGTTTCGAATCTCAACACATTTTAAAACATCGTTAGATCGTTTTAATTCAATTTAAAATATCACATTCTAAACATTTTATTTAACATATTATTCACTATTCAAAAACGTGAATATACTTTAATTAACAATTTCATCATTTCTATTCATTTTATTTGAAAGTATTATTCACAGTCAAAAACGTGAATATAACTCCATTAATAGGTTTCAACAATTTACTTAACAAAATAAGTTGTTTACGAATTTATAAAACAACGTTTATAAATTCCTTTATTAACCTATTCAATTCATAACTCAATTATAAACCAAAAGTTCATATTATAAGTGAAATACTTATAATTTATTTGTTTGAAAAATCGTTCCTTTGAACTTCATAATTATAAATCTTATAACTTATAAGATTCAATTATTTATCCAAATCTATTCTTTCAATAACTTTATAAATTTTATAAACCCACTGCTTATAAAATTCCATTTATAACTTCACCGTTTATAGTTCTATAAATTTCATTCATTTATGAAATTCATTCACAATTCATTCTAACACTTATAAAAACTCGGTTTATAATTTCAATATTTCGATTTATAAATATCCATTTATAAATCTCTTATATAAATCAATTCATATTAATATTTCAAAACGTCTTTAAACTCCTTTAAAAACTTCATCATTTTGATTTATAAAATAATCAAATTTATAAATCCTATATTTAAACTTTTATAATAAATTCAAAAATCCCGATTAAACTATTTTATAAAATCATTAGCCTCATATTTTCAAAAATCAATCTTTAACTATATTTCTCAAAAACCATAATTTTTATAACATTAAAATTATATCGTTTATTTATTTAAAATGAATCAATTCCAAACATATAGTATATTTTATAAATGTTTTCTTTCAAAAATCACTTTAAAAATCATTTTAAAATTCCAAATTTGGTCCAATGATGCTACATACAAAATAGTCAATCATGACAACAACGATATCATATATCGATATGGTAATCCATCAAATATCAAAATATCTGAAATCAAATAAATACTGTTGAGGAATCCAGTTGGATCCCTCCAACCTGTTTTCCTGCATCCTCAAACATTAGCACAATACCAATTTCGCTCCAGTACGAAATTATCGCGGTATATGGGATTTAAAATATTATCCGCTTAATAGACGGCGCAATAGGGTCTCATCCGCTATACAAATGCGGGAAATCAATAACTGCAATATATACATATGCCAATATATATATATATATTGCTATCATATATAATACCAATTTCACTGTTTATGAAATATTCGCGGTATATGTTTTTAATAAATAACATCCGCTTACTAACGGCGCATAATGTCTATTTTAACAATCAATAGATAACAATCATCATTCAAACATGCATTCAAGTATTTTAAATCTAACTATTTAAAATAAAATCGAAACTGATTCGATTGAGTGAGAAGTTCTCACCTTGATTTTAATTTCCGTTTTAGCGATTTATTTCGAATAAAATTAAACGGACGTTTAATTTTACCCAAAATTCTCACTAACTCCAAACGACTCCAATCCAATTCCATCGATTAGTGCTCGTCCATACGATTCCAACGCAACTGGTTTCGCGCGTTTTCGACCTCGTATGAAAAAGTTATGAATTTTACCAAATACACGATTTTATATTAACTAATTTACAACATATATTTTATAATTTTCAACCTTAGCTAATCAAGACCGTTAGATCCAGCACCCTCAACATCAGGCCGTCCCTTCCCTCCATCTCCCTCACGTTAATATGCTACAGGCCGACAATCATGAACCCATCACTTAGCAACTAGGGTTTAAATTCGCACCCATTTCAAGCGATTTGAACACGATCAGGTAGTTCCATGTCGAAGCCCTTCACCAACACCTTGCTCGGCCTCAACCACATGAAGCTCGGCCCCCCCCTTTAGCATGGAAAACCGTGCGCACTCCATGACAAACGCGGCTATCTCCCTCTCTCCACGCGACGCCAAACTCCATCATCACCGTACGGATCTGAAGCTCTCGGGATGCTCTTCATCTTTGTAGTTGACAACATTCGCTAATTGTTTGTAGATTGGGAGAGATTGAAGGGTGAAAACAAACAATTTTCGGCCATACATTGATATAGGAGGCGGCGGCCTGAATTAGGGTTAGGGTTTATAAATTTTTATTTTTTTATTTGAGTGGGGGGGCTATTTATAAGAAAATCGATCGACACTATTCATTCCGGAAATTCCGAACTCCGATTCACGCGCCGTAACCGGCGTTTCTAGGGTTTACCCCGCGTTCCGGACACAATGGAACAGGTTTCTAAAGCTAATTCGGATATCTGTGCAAGTTACGGTAACAAACGTTCGATTTAAATTAAACCGATTTAAACGATTTTCTAGGCGTTTTAATTTGTACCGGAAAAACGGTAAATCCGATTGACACGAAATTTGAAACCTTACAATAATATCACATTACGGATCCGATGAACCTGGTTTCGTCGAAATCCGAGACTTTTTGAAAAATGGCTATTTTAACTCGCCAAATTAATATTAAAAATAATTCGATGCGTTTCGAGCTGCTACGATCAAACGATAACTCCGATTGCTACGAAAATTGAAATCCGGTATTAACTAACTATTACGGATCCAATGGAACTGGTTTCGATCAATTCTGAGACTGTTCAAAAATTGACTATTTTTCACTAGTCGATTTTAATATTAAAATATTCAATTTTCACAAATAAACTTTTAATTCGATTTTAAAAGTTCTAAAATATCGTTCTAACTTCAATATGATAAAATAAAAATTTCCCAAATCATTTTCAATCATATTTAACTCAATTTTCAATTATTTCCATAATTTAACACATTAAATTATTGATTTAATTATCCAATTCAATCCAATTATTCAAATAAAAATTTATTTGACTTATATATTCACTTATTAATATTTAAAATTAATTAAATATTCAAATTTTAATTATCAAAAATTCTGGGTCGTTACAATCTTCCCCCTTAAAAGAATTTCGTCCTCGAAATTAACAAGTAAGAAAAATTACAGAATCTAACAACTTTCCCAAAACAAATTTAAACTTCTTACAATAACTTTACTAAGTTTTCAAATCATACTTAGTTATCTTTTCAAAAACAATTACTAATGTTTAACTTTCAACTCTAAAATCAAAGTTAAAGTTTTCACGATTTTTCCAATTTTCTCAAATTTTTTCTAACGCCTTAAATTCCCGGAAAAATTCGCCATAGTCTCCTTTGCGCGGCTCGATCCGGAAAAAAAAGACAGTATATATATCACAAATATACACCACATTGTCAGGACCCGATTCTTCGACTTCCGAAGATTCAACATCGATACTCAATTTATCGACTGCCGAGCAATCGAACGACGGAAAACCGAACACTGAGGGTTTAAGAAGAAGAAAAGAAAGAAGAAGAGATAAGAAGGTAGAAAATAGAGAGAATAGACAATAGAAAATAGAACGGAACAGAAGACAACAGAATAATAATAGAATCTCACAATTCGCAGCGGAACAACATATAATAATAAATGAATAATCTTTAAACAAAGAACTATATCAGTTATTACATTACATCACATTTCATTACATCATCATCAGAGTGTACAACAACAAACAACAACAAACAACGGAAAAGAAATACTATATACTAGTAATACGCCATGCCATCCAGCTTGCCTCCAGCAACTCTAGAATATCCAGAATATCCTGATAAACCTAACTCTTGACTGCCCGTGTGGAAATTGGTGGGCACCCAGAGTTTAGGAAGGAAAACAATAAACTCCGAGTCAGTCATGTGACTGGTGTGAGAACTCAAAACAGTTTATTTATCTTTGAAAACAAAATAGAGGAATATTTTTAAAGTCAATTCGCAATGCTTTTAAAAATGAGACTACCATAAGGCCTCCCGCACACACACACAATGCAAACGCAGAATCGGAGGAGATTTCTCCTTATGATAGTCAAAGATGCTTGATACGCATTTAAAAGAAACATTTGATATTATTACTAGTGCATAGTGTAGGAAAAATTCATTTCGAAAGTAGAATATAAATCTTAGCCAACATACGACCATTATCGTATGCCTACTATAGCTACCATCTAAACAGTGGTGACCACCATAAGTAAATGGCAGGTTCTACAAATAATACCGTACAAGGTTTCGTATTGGGAATTAGATTTCCAACGAATGATCAGGCCAAGGAACTTCCCATTGCCACATGAGAATGCCTCTGGATGGACATCCCCGAGAACCAAACCGGATCTCTACCAACACAAGGCCGGGTTACCCCTAACTGAGTAACAACTGACCGAATATGCCATCCCCCGGTCCTTTGGGACCTTTCACCGAGCGCTCGCAATCAATTCACACAATCATAAAGTGTTTTCAACATGAGTAAGTATCTGGGCTCCATACCATGATACCACCCTTTTCCAGAAGGAAATACACATATCCTAAAGGGCGCTAGCCCTCATAACCTTGCCGCATCTTTCCTGTTTTGACCATTCCGGGGTGTGAGGCTCGACGAAGTCACGTCCACAAAAACATACTTTATACAAAAGCCATGCTTTGGGTCAACAAATGATCATAGAAATGATCACCAGGATAGACGATCAAACAAATGATCCTATCACAAATAATCAACACAATGATCATTTAACAGCAACACTCAGCATGTCACATTACCAAATTGGGAATATATCGCTGATAACCTTCAACTACATAACCTCTGAGCTCGTACGTCTCAGAGAAGGGTGTTAAGCTAAAAGAATAAATTCTCCGCCACCAACAGAAATATATTTGAAAGAAATCTTCTTTATATCTCAATTTGTAATGTCAGACATACAATCCATACAAGTCTGTTCCTGGCTCGAACAGAACCGAAGGCACTTCTCACTAAGCCCTTGCAATCCGGGTATTCACAATCCCGATCGAATTTTCCATCACTTAGGAAATCTCTATACCAGGAGCTACCCAGTGCAGAGACAATCGATAGGTCATCCTATCGCTTTCGCAAATATCCGGTCTTCAACACCGGTCATCAAATGCAATTCATAACGATGTATCACATATTCATAATGGGTTATACGACCCCATGGTCCTTTCCCGGTTAACCCGAATAGTGAACGCTTATTCAAAAATAAGTATGGCATTCAAATTCAAACAATTCACACCAATTACCCATTCAAAGGGAAATATTGATAGCCGGTTATTGAACTATCAAAGGATATGCACACATCACCAGTTTCCAAATAATTTCCCAAATTATTTATTTTCCAAAATATCTTTACAAGATATATAATTTTCACACTTCAAAAATAAATCAATATTTATTTTTAAACAAGTTTCCCTTTCTTTTATAAATTCCATAGTGAATTTATATTTCAAAATATCTATGAATATACGATTTCAATTATTCATTTCAATTTATCTTCAAGAAGATAAATTCTCAAAATATTCCCTTTATATCGGAAAACAATTCCATACTTATTAAAAATAAGTAATTCACAAATCTTTTTATTTTCTACACTTGGAAAATATTCAATATACTCAAATCGAAATTTAGTATATATTTCATTCTATAAGGAAATCATTCTCTTAACCATATTTATTTGGGTCAAAACGAATGTTGCGTAAAACATCGTTACGACAACCCAAAATCACTAGTATAGGGATTCGAAATTAAAATAGATATATAAATCCCAATACTATACAAAACATTTCCTTTCGGAAATCATTTCCTATAACAACAGTGTTATAGTCCACCATTTCCTTTTTATTTCTCGAAAACGTCTATTTCAACAATAGATGTTGAAATCTATGGTTTCGAATCTCAACACATTTTAAAACATCGTTAGATCGTTTTAATTCAATTTAAAATATCACATTCTAAACATTTTCTTTAACATATTATTCACTATTCAAAAACGTGAATATGCTTCAATTAACAATTTCATCATTTCTATTCATTTTATTTTAAAGTATTATTCACAGTCAAAAACGTGAATATAACTCCATTAATAGGTTTCAACAATTTACTTATCAAAATAAGTTGTTTACGAATTTATAAAACAACGTTTATAAATTCCTTTATTAACCTATTCAATTCATAACTCAATTATAAACCAAAAGTTCATATTATAAGTGAAATACTTATAATTTATTTGTTTGAAAAATCGTTCCTTTGAACTTCATAATTATAAATCTTATAACTTATAAGATTCAATTATTTATCCAAATCTATTCTTTTAATAACTTTATAAATTTTATAAACCTACTACTTATAAAATTTCGTTTATAACTTCACCGTTTATAATTCTATAAATTTCATTCATTTATGAAATTCATTCACAATTCATTCTAACACTTATAAAAACTCGGTTTATAATTTCAATATTTCGATTTATAAATATCCATTTATAAATCTCTTATATAAATCAATTCATATTAATATTTCAAAACGTCTTTAAACTCCTTTAAATACTTCATCATTTTGATTTATAAAATAATCAAATTTATTAATCCTATATTTAAACTTTTATAATAAATTCAAAAATCCCGATTAAACTATTTTATAAAATCATTAGCCTCATATTTTCAAAAATCAATCTTTAACTATATTTCTCAAAAACCATAATTTTTATAACATTAAAATTATATCGTTTGTTTATTTAAAATGAATCAATTCCAAACATATAGTATATTTTATAAATGTTTTCTTTCAAAAATCACTTTAAAAATCATTTTAAAATTCCAAATTTGGTCCAATGATGCTACATATCAAATAGTCAATCACGACAACAACGTTATCATATATCGATATGATAATCCATCAAATATCAAAATATCCGAAATCAAATAAATACTGTTGAGGAATCCAGTTGGATCCCTCCAACCTGTTTTCCTGCATCCACAAACATTAGCACAATACCAATTTCGCTCCAGTACGAAATTATCGCGGTATATGGGATTTAAAATATTATCCGCTTAATAGACGGCGCAATAGGGTCTCATCCCCTATACAAATGCGGAAAATCAATAACTGCAATATATACATATGCCAATATATATATATTGCTATCATATATAATACCAATTTCACTGTTTATGAAATATTCGCGGTATATGTTTTTAATAAATAACATCCGCTTACTAACGGCGCATAATGTCTATTTTAACAATAAATAGATAACAATCATCATTCAAACATGCATTCAAGTATTTTAAATCTAACTATTTAAAACAAAATCGAAACTGATTCGATTGAGTGAGAAGTTCTCACCTTGATTTTAATTTCCGTTTTAGCGATTTATTTCGAATAAAATTAAACGGACGTTTAATTTTACCCAAAATTCTCACTAACTCCAAACAACTCCAATCCAATTCCATCGCGTAGTGCTCGTCCATACGATTCTAACGCAACTGGTTTCGCGCGTTTTCGACCTCGTATGAAAAAGTTATGAATTTTACAAGATACACGATTTTATATTAACTAATTTACAACATATATTTTATAATTTTCAACCTTAGCTAATCAAGACCGTTAGATCCAGCACCCTCAACATCAGGCCGTCCCTTCCCTCCATCTCCCTCACGTTAATATGCTACAGGCCGACAATCATGAACCCATCACTTAGCAACTAGGGTTTAAATTCGCACCCATTTCAAGCGATTTGAACACGATCAGGTAGTTCCATGTCGAAGCCCTTCACCAACACCTTGCTCGGCCTCAACCACATGAAGCTCGGCCCCCCCTTTAGCATGGAAAACCGTGCGCACTCCATGACAAACGCGGCCATCTCCCTCTCTCCACGCGACGCCAAACTCCATCATCACCGTACGGATCTGAAGCTCTCGGGATGCTCTTCATCTTTGTAGTTGACAACATTCGCAAATTGTTTGTAGATTGGGAGAGATTGAAGGGTGAAAACAAACAATTTTCGGCCATACATTGATATAGGAGGCGTCGGCCTGAATTAGGGTTAGGGTTTATAAATTTTTATTTTTTTATTTGAGTGGGGGGGCTATTTATAAGAAAATCGATCGACACTATTCATTCCGGAAATTCCGAACTCCGATTCACGCGCCGTAACCAGCGTGTCTAGGGTTTACCCCGCGTTCCGGACACAATGGAACAGGTTTCGAAAGCTAATTCGGACATCTGTGTAAGTTATGGTAACAAACGTTCGATTTAAATTAAACCGATTTAAACGATTTTCTAGGCGTTTTAATTTGTACCGGACAAACGGTAAATCCGATTGACACGAAATTTGAAACCTTACAATAATATCACATTACGGATCCGATGAAACTGGTTTCGTCGAAATCCGAGACTTTTGAAAAATGGCTATTTTAACTCGCCAAATTAATATTAAAAATAATTCGATGCGTTTCGAGCTGCTACGATCAAACGATAACTCCGATTGCTACGAAAATTGAAATCCGGTAATAACTAACTATTATGGATCCAATGGAACTGGTTTCGTTCAATTCTGAGACTATTCAAAAATTGACTATTTTTCACTAGTCGTTTTTAATATTAAAATATTCAATTTTCACAAATAAACTTTTAATTCGATTTTAAAAGTTCTAAAATATCGTTCTAACTTCAATATGATAAAATAAAATTTCCCAAATCATTTTCAATCATATTTAACTCAATTTTCAATTATTTCCATAATTTAACACATTAAATTATTGATTTAATTATCCAATTCAATCCAATTATTCAAATAAAAATTTATTTGACTTATATATTCACTTATTAATATTTAAAATTAATTAAATATTCAAATTTTAATTATCAAAAATTCTGGGTCGTTACAATAATAATCAAGTTTATCATATTTGGAACCAATTTATCATTATCTTATTTTAAAACTCCTTTCCAAATTCAAGATTTTAATTTCAGTTTGAATTCATTTCAAACTTATTTTTATTCATTTTCGATTTCAATTGAGTTGTATTCTATTACTTCATAATTTAATTCCAATAATTTAACACCCAATTCCCTTACTATTTGTTAGAAAGAAATATTACTTTATATATCAAAATATATTTTTATATGAAATCATTTAAAATCCTTATATGAGAAAATAACCAGTACGCTCTCTCATATATACACTCAACTCATTCTAGGGTACCATTGACCCTATCCTTAATGAGTATCCCACCAGAGCCAAGGTTCTCGCTTTACCTTTCAGCTCTGATAGCAAATGTAACGACCCGGAAATTACGATCTCGAAAATTCCAGATAGTTAGTGAAAAGAAGAAAGAGAAAGAAGAAGAACAGAAGGCAGTCACATAAAACCTCACATTCACAGCGGATCAAAATATAATATCACATAATAACAGGTGACAAAAAAGAACAGTATCAGTGCATTTACATTTTTATATATCAGAGTTACAACATTTACACAACACAGGACAGTTCTAAATCAACATGTCCCAGATATACAACTATATATCGCAGCGGGTACGCTCCATACTTTCCAGCCATCCAACTCGCCTCCTGAGCTCCAGAACGTCCTTACCTGAAAATCTGTAATACTCGGTCTGACCCGAGCATTACATCAAAGTAACACCTGGGTCAGGCTGGAAACCAGCATGAGTAAATCCTATCAAATTTGGAATACAAAAGCATATAATTTATATAAACCCGGGGTAACTTATATCAATTTACACTTCACAAGTTGTTATAGACATCAACCATTTCAAGCATCAATTTCTAAGTGCCAAAACTTAGATTTAAATGGTCCAATTTACTTAAGTCATTCCATTTTAGCCTATTACTTTCACATATCAAATTATAAGAATCGAAGTGGTTTCGGGTATTACTAATACCTGACTCCGGTCTCTTCGTATCCAATGTCATCTAAACTCAAGTTATTCCAATAAGAACAATTTCAGCTTTAATTACCTGATAACAGTTTTACACAACAATTCATATTTAATAGATAATCACATTATCAAAATCCTTCCAACATATCATATTACAAAGCAATTCATCTCAGAGATATTAACCAATCCAAAATATTTAACCTCATTCAATCATTCATAAGCAGGATTGATCACTTCATTAATTACAGTAATTAATGATCCTCTAATTACCTTCTTCAGTTTATTATCCTCAAATTTCATTAAATAATTAACCTTTAACTTAATTACATTCATTAGTCAACCTTGATTAATACAACCAGAAATTAATTTTCCTTAATTACTAAATCAACTTCTTGATTATATTAATCAATCCTTTAATTATACTGAACAATTATCATTTTATTTCTTCCACCAAGTAATTATTCTTAACCCAGCATTAAATGGTTATCTTAATTAATAAAACCTAATTAATTAATTAAAATTAACAAATTTAACTTATTTAATTACACCGAGAAATTAATTTTCTTTAATTACTTCATTGAGTACTTATTCAAATCATCTTCTTAACATTAATGATTATCTTTTAAGTAATTAATCTCTAATTACTTAATAAATTCATCCTTATTTAGGGATTAATTAATCTCTAATTCATTAACTCATAATAATTAAATTAATTAACTATTCTGTAATCATTAACTAATTACTCTTAATCACGTATTAATTTATTAAATCTAAAATTATCCAAACTTTCAGTTATTATAAGATAAGCTCTTCAATCCTTATTACTTTTTCTTTTAATTAAATTCATTATAAAGATCTTATTAATAAATCCTAAATCACTTATTATTAACATATTTTACATTAAGTTTTAAAAAAAACCTAAGAATCAACTAATTAATAGCATATTTATTTTACTTCTAAATTCAATAGTTCAACAAAAACATTGATTACATGTAAAAGTAATTTATTTAAGATCATTTTAGACCTAATAAAAACTTGATTTTACTTGGATTTTTTTTAAAACTGTATACATTTCCCCCGACATCAATTCAAAAGCATTCGGTCCAAACCCAAAACACTTCCATCCTTTTATTAAACTTGATTTAAATTCAACCTGATAAAATACTGGGGAACCATCGAAGCAACTCTCTACCGACTCGAGTAGAACACCGAGCAACCCCCCTCTTCTCAGATTCCAGAATTCAATCTTCATCTTCCTCCTAACTACAGCTCTGACATACACGAACACCATCACGTGCACCTGCACACAACTCCTCCTCACTGGAGTACGTCGCCGCCCCTATCCATAAACCACCTCCAACCCGCTGAACCACCAGATCACCACAACAACGCTCGACCACACCTACAACGAAATTCAAGCCTTTAAAACTCCCCCGTAGGAGGAAGACCCACATACTTCCCCTTCGTCCTTCTCGCTCTGCCACCTGAACCCCCAAAAATTCACCAACGCCATCACCAACAACTCCTTATTCTTTCCCCCCTACCGCAGTCTTAGTCAACTACTTGACGACGCAAATCTCAGGTAACAGATTCCGTTCCCAAACTTTTCTAAAACCCTAACTTCATCATAAACGGCCACTACCGACATTACAAAAATTAATCTCCATTTTTCCCAAAATATATGACCCCAAAACTTGCTTCGACCAAAATCTGATCATCAAAAAGTTTATCGATCGCCGGTAAATGGTTGAAATTCGTTTCCCAAACAACGTCAAACTGCTCCATAAATTCTAAGCTTAAAATACTGATTTTTGTTTCAAAAATCCTATTTTTCATAGGTGTATCAGATTATGAATTTAAATCAGCTAATTATTCATGTTGAATTTTTCTTTTACTTTAATGAATCAAGTTTCTTTACTAAATAGTAAGCTCTCAGGTTGACACAACCTTCAATCCTTACCATATAGATTTTTAACATTTAATTCTCATTGTTTTAAACCAATTTTGTTTAAACACTTCAACATAAAACTGATTTGAAACAAAACTCTAAAATTTGAATGATATTTACATTCAGTAGTTAAATAACAGAGCACCCACTTGAATATCAGGCATGCACAGAGAGGTAACTTCAAACAAATATACACAAAATCATTTAACTACAACATGCAAACCATTATTTTGGCTATCTAAGCTTAAGATTCTGCATGCAACAGGGATTTAACAAATTTTAAAAACTTTTTAAAATCAGATGTGTTTACTCACCGATATGATGAGCAGAGAAGCTAAAGCACATTTGAACAGAACTTGGAAACCTAGGAGCTCTAAAACCGAAATTGCTTTCATTCTTTAAAAACTGGAGAGTTTGCCTTTAAAATCTGAAATGCTAGCTTTGAAAACTTTGATTTTTGCTTCATATCTACTTGCATGCATTCTTGAAAGGGTAACGGATTTGAAGAACAAATGGTTACAGACTTTGGTTGTTTACAGATCTTGAGTAATAAATGTTTACAGATTAAAGAATCATTTTAGATTTGTTTGAATATGGTTTCAGATCCGGGGACAATTGATTTCTGGTTTATGGAAGGATGAGTTGCATATTTTGTTTTGAGGATTGTAGGTTGAAGATTTTCCTTAATTCTTGAATTGAAAAGAAAATAGAAAAGAAAATGAAGAAGATGTAAAAATTAACAATGACACTTGTTAAAATATGTCTTAATTTAATTACACTTGTCCTTATATGTATTATATATAAAAGCTACAAATGTTAATTTCATGTATCATAATTCTTACAAATGGTTAGAGCCTTTATTTATATATTTCATATGTTTTAATAATATATGTCTTTATATATATATATATATATATATATATATTTGTATTATGTTTTATTTCAAGTACAAAAGAAAAGGATTTTAATCTTTCATTTAAATCCTATTTAAACTATCATACTTTTAAATTTAATAAATATTGATCTTAAGTATTTTGAATTTTATATTAAATTAAAACAAAGCTTCCAATTACACTAGATATACTTGTAATTTCCAACTTATAAAGTTTGCATATCTATTTATATCTTTGTTAGTTTATTATAAGATTTATCATTTCCAACTGTTTAAAATATCCATTCAGAAATCAATATTTATTATAGCTCAAATCCATTTATATATATCCAGATATATTTTTTATTTATCACAATTTATTTGTTCAATCATATAAAATCAATTAATTATCCAATTATTAGGTGTTTGAAAATTCGGGTTATCACATCATTAATCACAAATCTAAGGTAAATGATTACTACATCCCACTTTTCTTGTAGTTTTTGGATTTATGGGTAGCCCAAAATGATTTTGCATGATAATGTCATGTTTTGGATGATTGAAAGTTTACACATACTTGTTGATGATTTATACATGTTCGTATTAGTTTTTATGACATATTTAATGTGAAAACCCTATTAAATGATATCCAAATGCCTTGCGAATTTTAATGTAGATTGAAAATGATATCCTAGATATGGGTTTCAATTTTAATAATTTTTCGAATTAATATGGAATTTATTTTAATTTTCTAGTGAAGAAAATGATTTATTGGGTTATAAATTATTTACGGCATAATAAATAATTATTTGGCTCTAAAATTTATATATGTCAGAAAACATATTGAAAAGGATTTTCAAGAAATAGTTGGATTTTCGAAAGTGTTTTGACGAATATATATATTTATTTAAGGTATGGGAATTAAATGTTTTATATATTTAATTAAGAAGAATGAGTATTTGGCAAATGATTTATATTAATTAATTCTGAAATTATGGAAATACTTTTAGGAAAGAAAAATTAGCAACCAATAAGAGTTTGACAAACAAGGCAGTATAGTTAAAATGTTTTACTTAAAAAGGGCTTAAATTAGAAATTGATGCTAATAGCATGTTTCGCCTCTTTTGGTTTCATCTAGGTTGCTTTCGACTAAGACCCTCCGCTTCCTTCCTCAAACTAATGCACATAGTATCAATTTCGGTACATGGTGAATTGGACAAAGGAGGAAGGGAAGACACGAAACCAAGGGGTTTCGAAAGGGTCGAAGCACCATTGTGTTTTAAATGAAATAAGCGTCTGCTTGCTTTCGACCAAGTATGCTTTCAACTTAGTTGGCTTCCGACTGGGTCAATTGATCAAAGAAAGGTCTTAAGGTTGCGCCCTTGTTCTAAGAAATAGCTTTCGGCTAAGCCTGCTTTTGAGTAAATTAGTGTTTTTAAAAGTTGGTTTCGAAATAGTAACACCCTTGTTTCTAAATAATAGCTTTCGACTATGTCGAAGCCTTTACTGCCACCTTTTTACCTTTCGAAACAGAGCTTTCGAAAGGGTTGTTTTGTTTTATAAAAACCCAACCACTTCTCCAATACTTTCGAAAGGGGTGTTTCGACACAATTACTTCCCAATTTAGATATAGCTTTCGAAAGGGTGAGTTTTCGACCCTGTTGCTTGTGACCCTTGGAAATTTTTAAAGAATAGGTTTTGAAAAAGAGGTTTCGACTAGTTAGTGTTGGATGATTACGAAAAGTGTTTTCCATATGTTTTAAATTGGACCCAAATACTTTCGAAGGTTTTTAGGTTTTTATACCTTCGAAAGGTTTTAAAGAAGGTATTGAAGAGGAGGTTCGCCAATGGTTTTGTAAGGTCGAAAGGAAAGGTTTTCTAGTGGTTTATAGGAAATGTTTTCCTATGGTTTCGAAAGGCAATGTTTATTGGTTATAAAGAGGGATGTCTAATGATTTAGCTTTCGAAAGAAAAGGAATTTCATTGGTTCGAAAGGTTTATATGAATGGTTTCGAAGGAGGCACTTCCAATAGGATCGAGAAAGGAACTTTCAAATGTTTAAATGTTTTCATCAATAAAGATTTGAGTAAATTATATATAACATGGCAAGGGGATTTTGAGTAAATCATAAAGTATAACTATTTTCTTTGTTTAAGTTTAGCTTAAAAGGTTTTAAATCAATTTCAGATGAAAACGGTTTTCAAGGAAAATAATGGAAAAGTATCCCTTAGTGAAATTGACTTAGATATTAGAATACCAGATGGGACTGGTATATGGTCACGCCCTATACATTAGCTATTTTCCCCAGCTAATTTAGTCCAAAATTTTAGCATGTAGGGCTTTGTTACAGGTAAGACTAAAAATATTATTACACATAGAAGGGAATATATGTTTGTGTACAGATAGGTTATTGGTGAGCCCGCAAAACCATTAGGATCAGGTGACCCTGGAAGATGTTAAGATATGGACAGACTGTCCAGAAGGGAAGTATTTAACAGATAGTTAAAAATAGACCGTCCTGAAGAGGTGTGTCTAACAGATGTTAGATAAATTTTATTACTTTGTCTTTTAGGCCTGAGTCAGCCAAAGGTTAATGGTAAGCCAAACAAAACTATAGTGTTCGGATAGATAGTCCATTTGTTACCTAATTTGTATGTTTACATAATAATGCTTTATAGTTTTAACCAGTTTTGGTTATAGGATAAAGGTTGGCAAACAATATGTTTTTAAAGGACGTTAGTGAGGGGAAACCCATTCCGCTAAGCGGAATGGTCTCACTTAACATTAATAACCGAGATGTACAGTATTATTCACACCAGCTTTATATCTGACTTGAAGTTTATGTTTTCCCCTTAAACTCTCGGGTGCTCAAAATTGATTTGAGTAGGTTGAAGGTTAAGGTTCTTTCAGGTTTTAGTAAGATGATGAATAAAGCTATTAGAAGAAAGAAGGAGGATGACGGATAGTTATTTAGGAGTTGCATTTCTTTGTTTTTTTGTTTATTTCTGCTGTGTGTGGATTAAGCCAATTATGACCATATGACTTTGATCATCCAAGGCGGCATTCTCATATATCGCTCATGGCGTTTGTGATAAGTATATTTTATCAATGCCTGGAAAATGTTTTGGGATTATGTAATCTGAATATGGAACATTAGTTTTGAAATGTAGTGGGAAAATTTTGTTTTGAAATCTGTCCTTTATTTCACATTCAAGTGATTTTGATATTATGGATACTATTAACATAGTCGTATTTAGTCACCGGATGATAATACTATAGATGACTATAGCATATATAGCGCTTAGTTTTGGGCCTCTAGATAGGGGATGTAACATATGTAAATACAACTCATATCCAAATAAGGGAATGACATGTCAATATGAAGTAACTATCATATACATGTACAAATCACATAATAGTAGGAGGGTGATTTGTCTTGCTAAACTGATGTCCAAACAATTCAATCAATTCATAGCAGAACAGAGATTTTTTTTCTAACACATATCCACAAAATAAAATCACTTATATTATAGCAGAATGCTATTTTATTCTGCTAACAAATGTCATTTAATCTTCCTAATCGTATAGGATCCTTGGATTTGGAATCATTTCACTTTTAAAAAAGAGATTTATTTAAAACACATTTGGTTCATTTTTAAATCACCTTCGAAAAGATTTAAATAGATTTAATCAACTTAAACCCTAATTAAACATTAATTAACCCTTATTAATCAAACTTAAGTCATAATTAATTTCTAGTAAGGCTTAATGAACTTGATTAAATACTAATTAACTTACTAATGCAACTTGTTAAAGGCTTAACCAAATTATTTAAAATTTAAACCCTGATTAATTATCTATTAATTAAATAATCCATTAATTACATAATAATAAATTAACTAATCAACTTAATTAAATAATTATTAACCATTAATTACTTCTTAACCATGTTAAATGCCAATTAAAACTTAATTAATCAAACAATAGTCATTAACTTAACTGAAGTGTTGATTAATTACTAATTACATTCTTAATTACAAATTAAGGCTAATTACCTTTTTATTTAGCTAACTAACTAATTAAATAAAAATAATAATTATATTACAAATTAATTACTTTTTAATATTAATAATTAAGTTTGAAAATTTTTGTAAACTAATTTCAAAATAAAACAAATTTGAAATAGAAAACCTTGGCCAAACTGCATCCACAGCGACCATCGCTATGGATGCAATTTGTTTTAACACATCTTTAACTGAAGCCACTTTATTAAACCATACTATTTCATGATTGAAACATGCCTTGGTAAATTTTCACACTTTAAAATCAATTACGCAAACTTTATCCAAAATCTAAACTTTAAACTCTTGAAACAAGTTTGATTTCAAATCCGGCTTCAAATCCGTCACAACTACATACAAGATTTCAACTTTGTTTTCAACCCATCATGAGTATAGTCAAGTTCATCCTCAACCCGTTATATTCACCCATCACATTCATACAAAAATTGTATACATATACCAATATATATACAATTATTAACATTGTAATCCATTCGAGTACTAACACTAACCCTTACATTAGCACTTATTATCACATTTCAAACACCCAAAGATCCAACATATATATAACATATATATAGCTAAGGATTAACACAACATATAAAAGAAAGTTCTTTCCAAAAGATTAGGAATTTACTCACCGAAAGCTATCCAAACTCTCGATAAATTAGAGTATGACATAGCACTTCCATTCCTAAGTGACAAGATGGAGTCTTGTGCCCTAAATGCACTAGGTAGGCTTGGCCTTGAAGGTTAGAGGAAGCGAGACTTGTTTTGGTAAGGTGGAGCGACTTTGGATAAACATCAAATTCTAAATAATAAACTTGAAAATAGGTCATTTTGCAACATATTTTTAGGTTATCTAATCATGGAATTTCCAAAAGCACTCAAAGAGAAAGTTATTGGAATTTCTTCTCCCTATCCTTGCAATAAAATAATCACACATTTTCAATTTCATTTGAAGAACTTATGGTCTAAAGAAGATGGACTGTAACAACCCACATATTTTACGATTGTATAGTTAAATGATTTATTTAAATACAGCATCGTTAGTCAGATTAAAGTCTGAAATGCTACTTTTTGCAAACAGTCGAATTGGGACTCGAGACTACTTCCATTGAGTTCAAAATGATGTTTGGGGCCTTTTTAAGTATAAACATCGATATGTTTGGAGTTAGCAAGAATTTTTCTATTTTTTTATTGGGCTTTAGGTTTGGGTTTTAGCTCACAAACCCAATAAGAGAACCCAACCCCTTTACCAAACATTCAACTCCTCTTTATTCATTTCATTTCTCATTTCCTAACACTCAATCTCAATAAAAAAAATAGGGGAAAAGATTAGAAATTAGAAATTCCTAAGTCCTAGTTTTCTTAGGAAATTCAAGTTCTTTCTCTAAAATCAAAGAGAAGCTTAGGCAAGCATCCTCTTCATCTTCTCCATCTTAATCTGTCATCAATTTTCAGAATTTCCTATAACCTAACTTAGGAAAAACTTCATCTTTGATAATAGATTGAAGATTCTAGAGGTGTAGTGAAGAGGAATTGATCTTGCCTTGTTCTAAAAGCTTATCCTTCATTGTTTTTGGGTTTAAAGGTGAGTTTTTCAACTCACATCTATGTCTATATCTTTAATAGTTGTTGGGTAGTAATTCCTAACATCTATTCTTTGTCCATTTGCCTTTGGATTGAATTGGTTTGATGAATATTCCAATTTTGGTGTTTTGAAGTCAAAAATCTTTAAAATCCTATCTTTGATGTTTGAACATGTTTGTGGGGTGTATCGCAGAGCCTATAAGGCTGGGTTATCGCTTGGCATAAATCCCTATTCTCCGTTGCTCGTTCGATCGCTCCCGGTTAGGATTTTTGCCCTTCTTGGGGCTAGGTTTAAAATACTGGAAATGAAAGTTCAGTTGACTGAATTGTAAGGTCAGTCGACTGAACCTGGAACCAGAAAATTTCCTGAGCCAGTATCAATCGACCGACCATATAGTTCAATCGAATGAACCTAGAAACTGAAAGTTTCTTGGTTATGTGTCAGTCGACTGACCACTGTGTTCAGTCGACTGAATCTGCTATCTAAAACAAATTGCCTTTTTTTATGGTTTTTAATTGATTCTCGTTGATCCAATTAGTTGTTATCACTTTTGTTGACTTTGATAATTTCTTTTTCGAGATTTTCAGGAATATCCATTTTGATGGAATCGGTATCGATTTCTATGGATTTGATTCACGTCTTTGTATGTGAATTTTTGGTGATTGATTGTTTTCACCATCATTTTTGTGATTTGTCACTTTGAAATACAAAGGCTTCTATACTAGTAGTAAATATTCAAACTCTTTCACAAAGATGATTTCAACTCTATTATAATACAAATCTCGTTTATAAATCATTTTCCAATCTATTAGTATATACAAACCTTTTCCTTATGCATTCGAGAAATCCAATTAAACGACTTAGCAAAACAAGTGGCACGAAACGTGTGCGTTTACTTTGTCGGTTAATTCTTAGACACGTTCGATTGAAACTCTTGTGAGAATTTTCGAGTGAAGATATACAATTTGTTCGTAAATATTTAAGTTAAGCCAGTGGTTATGGGACATGAAGCTAAACTCATTTATTTACTAGCTTAGTGTAATTGACACTTCTTTTTGATCGATGATGATCATTTTGTGATTTAGACTAGCGTTATGCGATGTCTCTTTGTCCACGTAGGGGACTGTACCTCATTCTATTGAGCTTCATCTCATTTCTTTTATGGGATAGCGAACAATGTTCTTTTATGGTGTTCGATTCATTGGACATACCGTTATTGTACTGCGTCGATGTCCCGGCTTTTCGGTTCATTGGACGTACCGTTATTGTACTGCGTCGATGCTCCGAATTATTGGAGTTTCGGTTCATTGGGCATACCGTTATTGTACTGCGTCGATGGTCCGATTTATCTGAGTTTTGGTTCATGGGACGTACCGTTATTGTACTGCGTCGATGTCCCGTTTATGCTTAGCGACCATTGGATAGCGACCCATTTGTGATGCACGTGTTGGTGAGTTTCCATGCTCTCGTTTGTCATAGGCCTCCCCTTTTATGATTTCTAGATTCCTAATTATGATTTCTAGAATTTGTGTTTCACCAATTTTTGCGATTGGCATTGATATGTTTGTCAATATTTGTGGTTTGGTGAATAAAATAAAGAATATGACATTCTTCTTTACTTCTAAGATTCCTAAGATATTGTATGATTTTTGTTGTTGTTAAATGTACATTTGTCACGGTATGGCATTATTGTTATCATATGTTTTCGTCATATCTCTTATCCTATCTCATTTTGTATGATAATTATATCTAGACTAATCCGTTTATTATTTTCTTCTTAAATAATACTCGGGTCAGACCGAGGTATTTCAGGTGCTTCTTCTTGACTCTTATCGGGGACCATCATCTGATTTTTAGCTGACTACTTTAGATTAGTAGTTTTTATTTTATACATTCGAGATAGAGACTCCTTGATGTATACATATTCTTTTGTTTAGCACTTGTACCTATTCTTTTGTGATGTAGTGGATCTTGTATGACCACTATTTTGATGTCACTTCCATGTGTTATATTCATATCTCTTTCCGCCTCTGTGATATGAATAACTGTGACTGATTATGTTATGTTTAATTTATATTTGTTTCCGAAGATCACATAGCCGCTGTGTAGTAGTTTTGAGTTTGAATCAGTATGTCAGATTTCCTCTTAAAATGAAATGCGTGACATATTATCTGACATATCGGTACTCACACAAAGCAATTACACATATGATCGCTCCTTAACAGCCTTATTCTTTGTACTAGTCAATGGCATTACCTAGTAGTGTCCTTGGCTAGTGTGGGTATAGAGGTGGGGCATCACAGCTTGGTATCAAAGCCAAACTTCGGAACGATATAGAATATTATAGCAAGGATCATCGTCCTAAGTCCTTTTTAGGAATCGTGCCTTAGGATTTATCCGAGTCTCATGACCCATTCTATCCTATTTTCTCTTATGATGCCTTGTTTTATCAATCATGGTTGCTTGATATTCATTTTGAGAATAACCTTTTTCTTCTTCTTTCTTTCTTTCTTAAAGAAGAGAAATGGTTAGACCAGGTCGTACCAGCGCTGGTCAATCTAGTGCTAGTGCTCAGGATGGAATATTTATGTCTGCCCAATAGCTCTTGGATCTCATAAAGAATGCTTAAGCTGCCGGACCCATTCCAGAGCCTACTCATCCTAGATCTGGGTTTGCATGCTTGTGTAGAGACTATACCGATTTAGGTGGAAGGCCATTCAAGGGATACGAAAGCATTATAGAAATTCAGGCTTGGCTTAAATCGTGCGGTCACATCTTTTCTCGTGTGAATCTTGTTGATATACATCGAGTCCAAGTGGCTTCTAGCATGCTCCAAGAAAGAGCATTAGATTGGTATGAGTTTTTAATTTCTGAGATTATTGAAGCGGATATTACTTGGGAGCAATTCCGAGAAAGATTCGAATTAAAGTTCGTGTCGGAGGCTGAAAAGGTAACTTTAGCTCGATGCTTATTGACCTTGTTCAAGGTGAATCTTCTGTGACAGATTATGTCGCATCTTTTGAATCTCTCTCTAAATATGGAGTCGAGTATATTAATACCCCATAGAAGAAAAATCAAAGGTTTGTCTATGGGTTGAATAAGAAACTCAAAAAGCCTTTAATTCTGAAACTGGAAGTTTCTTTTGATCAGCTTGTTGATATCGCTCTTCGACTTGAAAAGGCAGATAAAGAAAGCGATGTTGAAGGTGTGGGTGCCAAACAGAACACCAAGAACTACAAGAAGAGGCTTATTAAGTTCAAAGTTCCTTATCCTAACAAGAAAGGGAAGCAAGCAACTTCGGTAGAAAAGACTCCTACCTCTAGTCATGGGCAATGCTACAATTGTGGTTCTAAGGACCATTATGCTAATAGATGTCTGAAACCTCTCTTTTGTCATTATTGCAAAAGTTCGAGTCATCTTTTATCTTCACGTCCCAAACTTCCAAGCAAGAGGGAGGGAAAGCTAAATGTTGTGCAAGCATCTAGTAACACTTCTCTTGGTCAAGGTATTTCTCATTCTATCCTTGATGACATTATTACGTTTCGTGATCATTCTATTCGAGTTCTTTTTGATACGGGTGCATCCCATTCTTTTATATCAAAAGAACTTGTTGATACTTTTTCTTTAAGCGTTATGGCTTTGATGACTTCATTGAGAATTGCGAATCCGGTTGGTGGATCTACAATACTCAGTTTGCTTTGTACAAATGTCGAGATTATTTTATGTGATCATTCTTTCCTAGCGATTTGCATGTCATGCGTTACTTAAGCTTTGAAATGATTTTGGGAATGAATTGGCTTAACCGTTATGAAGCCCATATCCTATGTCCTGAGAGGACTATTCATCTTCGACATCCTCAATCTATTAAGTAGACTTCTATTGTTCTTAAAGATTCGGATTCCAATTTGGCAGCATCCTTATATTCTCTAAATCCTCATGATGACGATAATGATGATGAGGAGGATGTCATTTCCCTCATTCACGTTGTTTGTGAATTTCCCGACATATTTGAGTCCGTCTTAGGATTACCCATAAGCGAGCAATCGACTTCAGAATTAATCTAATCTTTGGAGCTCTACTGATAACTTATTCTCCTTATCTTATGTCCAATAAGGAAAATGAGAAGATGCGTAAACAATTATCTGAATTGAAAGAGAAGCAATTTATTCGTTCTACTTCCTCTCCTTGGGGAGCTTTGGCTATTTTTGTGAAGAAATCTGATGGTACACTTAGGCTTTTCATTGACTACCGCAAGCTTAATGATCGTACCTGTAACAACCCTGAGTCGACCTTGGAAAATCGGCACCAAATACATCACCCGTAATCGAATGTCGTAGATTCAAACGTCAAATCTGGTTCATCGGAGCTTTTAACACATTAAGTACAACAATACAACGGAAGAAAAAGATTATGTCACTGATATACAACATTCGATACAATACCTGATATAATATGGTACAACAATATCAGAGACAATAACAACAACGGAAAAGATAACAACGGAAGAGATAACTCCAGTATGATCTTCAATAGAGAGTGAATCCACAATCAACGTCTCCAATCCCAAGCTCCAAGGTTCCTTGGCAAAAAGCTCACACACCAAAAGCTCAAACCACCATCATCATTTTAATGTAGAAAACTCGACAACTGATGAACCGAATGCAATCGCCAGAACCAAAGGCCCCTGTGACGACCCACCCTTCTACTACCAGAAAGACGTATCATCATTTAGAAAGAAAGGGATAGAAATAGAAGAGAAAGAGAGAAAAGAACAACAACATCAGAATCTCACAGCGGAACAGAATAAAATATATCACATAAATGTTTCAAAGTTTTACATATATCAAAGTTATACAATATAAATACACATGACAGTTATACATACATCTATCGCTATGTACATCAGAGATACAGTAGACACAGTGGAACTAGATAGATATCTACATACGTCTGGGACTCCTGCTCCAAGCTCCTCCAAAAATCAAAGTCCAAAACCTATCACTTGGCTACTCATAAAAATTTGAGTACCCAAGAGTTTATGAAAACACAACATATAAACTCCGGGTCATACATGGGTCTGGTATGAGTAAACGGTTTAAAGTTGTTTAACTTTGAAAAACATTTGAAAATAAAGGTATCACGTAAGACTTCCCACAAATAAATACGGGTAAGTTTTTACCTTACGCTAACCAAAACATTTCATAGGAAATCCAGTGATATTATAATAGTATCTAGGGTTTTCAAGTAAATAGAAAAATAGCCGAAATTGTTACATCTATTAAATTCCAGCTACTAGCCACAAAAGTGGGTAATACAAATCAAAACCGTAGGGTCTCATAGGAAAAATGGATTTTCAACAATGGCAGGGCTACTGGGGTACCGCCCGTCACAGTACGGGGCCTAGATCACCGTACCGAGGATCACTCCCGACCCCCTGCAACACAAGGCCGGAACCATTCCTTACGGAACAGTTCTGAATAATATAAACCCCGTGGTTGGCGCGACCAACCACCCACTAAGCCGAAATATAAAAGGGACATCTAGACAGGGGAAATATCTTGTCCTGCTTGGGCATACCCACCTAACCTTGCTGCATCTCCCCTGTTTTAGCCATTCCCGGTTGATGAGGCTTAAGGCTGCGGTTACCTTTATAGAACATATCACTTAGAATGCTCATCGTCCGCCTGACGATGTGCTGAAAGCATTCAATCCATACAAGTTCGTTCCGGGTTCGAACGAAACCGAAGGCATTATCTCGTTACACTCATTTTGGAATCACCCTCAGAGTTAACGACGATAACCCTTGCATTCTGAATACACCATCTCAATCTTCATTTCAGGATTTACGACCTAACGTTTAAATTGGATCGATGTGGTTTTCAGATAATCAAATTTGATTCTTCCGATCCCGGTCTCATCGAATCCAACCGCCATTTTAAGGGCCAAGTTGTCTAATTAACTTAAACAGTTTACATAATTTAAATTCAACAATTGAATTTACATAGTATTTATCACAGATAAAACATATACTAGCATCATAGGTATAACACAGCATATCACAGAGTAACATAGGATATTATCACATAAGTATCACAATCAGATATTCAACACAACAGTTCATAAGCAATTACCTTTAAATCGTATTTGTAATTAATTCAATTTAGAATTAATTACCTGAGAGTTAATCACTTAACTCTATTTAATTTATCATTAATTAACAATTAATTACATATTTCGTTTAAAATTGTTTAATGAATCTTAACTTAATCAATTATTAAGTCTTATTTATTTAATTACTTAATTATTCATTTCTTGATCATTAATTAATAACTTTAATTATTTATTAATGAAACTTAATTATTTGACTACTAATTCCTTAATTAATTAATTTTAAATTCTTAGTTCTTAATTACTTAAATAATTAACTATTAATTCATAATTAAATTATTTGATTAGTTAAATATTAATCGTTCATTAATTATCTCGTTCATTAATTATCTCCAACTAGTTAATTATTAATTATTCTTATCGATTAATCACTAATTAATCTCTAATTACAATTGTAAAGGAATTATTCTTAAGTACCCTCTAAAATAATTGTTGATATATATATATATTCAACTAAATTTAAACATTTAAAAGTCTTTCTTTAAATTTTGAAAATGATATTGACCACAACATAAAAGTTAATCAATTACATACATAACTTAATTACTAAATTCATTTACTACATTAAAATAATCATTAAGTGTAAAATACATTGCTAAGTATTAACTTAATAGTTTAAAACTTGTACTAAAACGGTTAAACACTCATCAGATTAACAGTATTTAATATTGCTAAAAACCACATTCACATAATCCTCTTTCTATATACAGGTTGAAGGAAACTCGAGACTTCCCTATCAAAAACCCGAGTAATACTTCGGTCCTTCATCAATTCTTCCCGCATCTCTCCCCTGTACCTCCCTCTTCTTCTCTCTTTTTTTTAAGTTAAAACTTTAAACAAAGGTTGAAAAGAAACTACCAGAATCACACTCGAAACGGCATGAAACAAAATCCGGGTTGTCTACCCATTTCACTCGAGCACGGCCCAAGGCGATCACTTCACGACAACACAAACACGATACCCACACCCCAACGCCACCGTGCACATGCACGGTGGTTCGCCGCACTTCCAGCGGCCCTCGTCAGCACCCACAAACCATAAATCAACCAAGCAATCGAAAACTAAACTTAATTCCCACGAATTTATCGAAAAACAAATTATCGCCTGTAGCTCGAACCCAAAGATTTGAACAGCGACGAAACACGCTTCGCGATCATCACTCCGGCCACTTGAGGCTCTGTGCTTCTGGCCACAGCTCCATCATCCACCTAGCTTCTTCCCTCTCTAATTTCGTGCAACTCGACGCACAGTGGAGGTCGCGGCTATCGTATGGTCAACACTTCATAAATTTAGGTTTACAAAAAGAAATTCGACACCGCCGTCGCCTCATGCGTCGAGGCCACCACCAACTATTTTTCCTACCACCCCAGTAGGTTCGTCCACCACCTCGTACAACCCAGTCACCCCTAGTTCCACTGACTGCCTGAATTTGCCAAGAACCCTCTTCCAGTTCATCTACAAATTCCTCTCCGCAAACGCAATGAAAAATTACCATTTCTGATTTAAAAATCCTACCTTCTAGTAATAATTCAAGCTATATAATTACTTTTAAGTTTCATGACATTCGAATATATCACAAAGTTAAGTTTTTCCTGTAAATTTTTTTTTACAATTGCTACCAAACACTATTCTGCTAAAAATATTTCTAGATCTTAAAACGTATATAATCTAGCTTGTTTTGTTTTAAACTACAAAGTGTAATAATGCTTAACTAGGTGAACATTGAATTTCTTAATGAATTTTTACTCTGAATCCAAATACAGAGAGATAAAGAAATGCTCGGATGAATTTGTGTATATATATATATATATATATATATACAGGGTTGAACCTGATGGATATACTCAAACAATCATTAGTTAAATCCTGTCACACACATATTTAGTTCAACTTAAATCCTGAAATAGGTTGTTTACTCACTTGAAATTTTGTTGAAACAGAAACAAGTTGATGAAGAAACTGCAGAAATTCCTGAACAACCTCTTAGCTTTGATGAACTTGTTTTACTGTTAAACTTAAATGGTTTTCCAAAGATAAGATGCTACTAACTTTTCTCCTTCTCGGGTTTGCTTTACATATTTGTTTTTTGTTTGAATGAACTCGTTCATATGATGGATATATATATATATATATATATATATATATATATATATATATATATAGAAAGTCTTGGACAGTAGGTAATATTTGGACAGGTTTTACTGGTTTTGACCAAATATGACTTTGAATAAAATTACTGCAATATGAACAAAGTGCTGAGATTTCGGCTGAAACATGTTTTTATGTCTGAGATGTTCAGGTTTGTAAACATATGAATTGACAAATAATGTACTGAGAAGATGGAAGTTGAATGCTTAGGTTGCTAATTATGTTTACACCATTATAAGTATAGTGTACTATGTATAAAGATATTTATTTGTAGGCATATATTGCAGGTCAATGGCTTATGAATGAAGATACTTTGATTATGAAGATATTTTATTTTGTTATTACATTACTTTTTTTATTATCCTCTAGTTTGAACTCTATACACATATGTGTTGTGTTTACACTTTATTTTGCTTACTGGCTTCTTTGTTTTAAAGTTATGTTGTATGTTATCAAAATTATTAAATCTTTGTTTTTCTTATAATTTCATTCTAACTTTAAATGTTTTAAGTTATTTTCTAGCTTGCATAAAGTAATATAATTTATTTACATCTATATTTAAATTATGTACAATATGATTTAGTTACATTTTATACTTATTATATTATATATTTTTTTCTATGGTCTTGCAAAGTTAAAATGATATTGTAAGTATTTACTACTTATTTCTTGTTTTGATTTATATTTACATTTTGATTTGTATTTTATATTTGACTATTAATATTTAACTTAGATTGATGTGTTTACTTACTTATTTATATTTAATTTTGACTTATATTAACATAAATATTGTATATTGAACATTATCATCTATTTGTATTTTATATTTTATATTAACAAGCTTAGATTTTATTTTGAACATTATTTTCTGTATATTGCATTTATATATTTATAACAAGAAAAATAATTTCCTTAAATACACAAGATAAATTTATTTTAAATATTCCTAGGAGATTTTATTTTAAATTCCCAAATCAATCTCTTTTCAGAATACAATTTATATAAATAAATAGCCAAAATTCCAAAATCATATTCATTTTAATATGATCAATTCACATTTTATATTAATTAGATTAAACATTTATTAAAATAACCGGGGCCGAAATCCAGGGTCGTTACATTCCTTCCCCCTTAAAAGAATTTCGTCCCCGAAATTTAAAACAAAGACAATTTAAAAGCTGTTATACCAACCATTCAAACATACATATCATTCATATACTAACAAACAACCAAACAGTCTATCCTAACAAGCAACGCTAGCTATCTGAACACAAGTTCGGATAAGTTCCCTAAAATTATCGAGAGTTGTTTTCTCGATGATCAACAATCCGAATTGGATTCCTAACCATAGTCAAATTTGACTTAACTTCTAAATTTCTGAATTACTGGTTTAACAACTAATGGTGAGTCATGAACAAATTTCCTTAGATGAGATATATGGAATACACAATAAATTCCAGACACCCGTTCTAGCAATTTAATACTGAAATCTACAATATTAATTCTTTCCAAATTTTATTGACTTCTTTACAGAATTTCAATATCTATTCAATCAAGTACGTATGATGTACATATATCATTCGTACGCAATATCAAATCTGATCGCTCGCTCGATCACACAATTTCACTTCCGAACTAGTATCGTCCACCCGACTTCCTAGTACGGACTCAGAACTGGTTTCTTGATCAGAACTGTCATTCTCCTTGCATAGTCCCAATTATGATAGAGAATTCCCAAAATCAATCAAAATCCAAATCCATGATTCGTCGTCGAAAATCGAGTGAAAATTCCTAAATCGGATCGATATAACTATCTCAAAATTCTGTGCTCGAATCTGGATCAAATTGTCATGCGAATAAAATAATATACGTACATCCTACGTATTTATATCCATTGATTATCAACCATAACAATTTCTTTTATTCACATTATTCTGATTCTATCCACTTGGAATAATTTTTTATTTTATTTTTTTCCAAATATCAAATTGTACTTAAGAATTCCACCATTCATTTCTTAAGCTTAATATAAGCATTATATATATTCTTATATTATTACTCTACCACTTTAGCCTTTATAGCCTCTTATATCTACTTATTTCAAATTTGAATTCCTAATTCCATGTGAATTCAAATTTTCTTCAACTGAATATTTAGTTTTATTGGCTAACTTTCATTTATAACTGATTTCTATCATTATTTTAAATTAATTCCATCCACTAATTTATTTTCAATTCCTGATTTGTAATTGTTTTGTTGCTAAATTTATATATATATATATATATATATATATAGTTTTCAAATTTTGAAAAGCTTTGACATATTCTCCATTTGTTTAGCATTACATATTTCCATAAGCACATATGTATAATTTCAACACTTATTACAATTACTTCCAACCAATTCTCAATTCATTCTTTTCAGTTTAAGTGATTTACAACTTACTTGTTTAGATATATAATCCCTTTGAACACAACAGACTCATATTCATTCCCAAAGATTCCAAAATCATCCCATAAAATTTATCAAATTTCATTTACTTCAAACAACCCATTTTCTTATGAAATTCACAATATTATTGTGAATAAACAATCACTTAAGCTTTATAACAAATCTTAAATTGATTCCAACTCAGTTTGCACTTATTCCATCCCAATTAATTTATTCACAATTCTTTCATTGCATTTTCTTTCATTTCAAAAAGTTTGATTTCAAACCATTTATTAAACTTGACAACCAGTATTTAAAATAATCATCTCACAATTTACAAACTGTTCTACCCAATAACTTAAGTTTATTCCATTTCACCAATTTCCATTTAAATCTTTGATTCGATTTTCTTTTAGTCAAACCCCAGCTTTTTACTGATTTGTTTAATTTGTTTATTCTTTTACCCAATCCTAAATTTTAATTAACAATTTATTATTGAGTTTATAATAAAGTCATTCAATTTATGCTTGAATTAGATTTGTTTACAACTCACACCAATTCTAACTCAATTCATTACTTACTTATTTACTTAAGAATTTTATTTCATTCAATATATCAGTAACTCGATTGAATTCATTTGAATTCGATTTTATTCCAACTCAACTTCAGTTAAATTTAGCTACTTACCATTCTTTAAATTTATTTCTCAATATATGAGCTCAAAACTTATTTATCTACATAATAGCTTATATTACTCATTTGGGTTATTTCATCTTATAATCACAATTTCACATTATATAAATATATATATATATAGCACTTGCTGTCTTAAAGTATAAATTTCCACCTCGCAATTACAACCATTTTACCTTCAAATTTTATGTCCAATTAAGTTCATTTTGAACTTCAATTCCATTTAACTTATCTCAGGTTAAACTCAAGTATATTTCCTTCACTTTTATTTTAATTTCTGGATTAAAATTCCCAATTTCATCTTATTAATATAAAATTTACTTTATAAGTTCAACAGTTGATTCATTTAAACTTTCACATTATCTAAATAAACTTTGTTAGAATTCAATTGCCCGGTTTTCATTTCCAAAACCAATTTGAAAGGATAACTACACATACTCACTTGGTATATCAAGTCAAATTTCCAAATTCCAAACATTTGTTTTCACTAAAACAAATTTTCTCCTTTTGAAAATTTCTAAAACAACCTGTATACCCAACAAGCCCAACAATATCATGACAAACTATCCTGGTAGCAATCCATCACTTGAGAAACTCGAAAATGAATACTGATGATGTGGCCATCACCATCAGGATTATTTTCCAGCGACTGAAGTGAGTTCAGTGCTTCCTTACTTTCACAAATTCTTTCCAAACAATTTTCATTCAACAATATTTTCCAAAACAATACTCCATTATTGCCTTCAAATCTTTGGAAAAACACATTTTCAAACATTCCTAAGATTTTAAATTCCCAAATCCTTTTGTTTAAATTCATTTAAACACCTTTCAAATTTCCGGGACTTAAATTCTAGTTTAATCAGATTTCAGTTATATTCCTTTTTATTTAAAATCATTCTTAAATAATTTTATTTGGTTATAAACCACTCACATTTAAATTTTTATTTGATTGTACTATTAACAATCAAACATCCAAGTATATATATAGTTATTTCAGAAAAATATTTCTTTTACATCAAAAAATAAATTTTGGGTAAAATTATTTCATTTACCCTACATTAAAAATAATACTGTGTCGGTCTATCATGTTTAAGAGTTTAGGAATCCCTATCGATGAAATGGCGTCCCACGCACCGACCAGAATCCATAAACACTCAACAGATAAATCAACACAATATAAAAACAATTTTATATTCACTAACAAATACGCGCTCATATCTATTAATACACTCAGACTCATTTTAGAGTACTACTGACTCTATTCTATGAGTAATTCTTACCAGAGCCAAGGTTATCACCAACCTAGCTCTGATACCAACTGTGATGACCCTCCCTTCTACTACCAGAAAGACGTATCATCATTTAGAAAGAAAGGGATAGAAATAGAAGAGAAAGAGAAAGAAAAGAACAACAACATCAGAATCTCACAACGGAACGAAATAAAATATATCACATAAATATTTCAAAGTTTTACATATATCAAAGTTATAGAATATAAATACACATGACAGTTATACATACATCTATCGCTATGTACATCAGAGATACAGTAGACACAGCGGAACTAGATAGATATCTACATACGTCCGAGACTCCTACTCCAAGCTCCTCCAGAAATCAAAGTCCAAAACCTATCACTTGGCTACTCATGAAAATTTGAGTACCCAAGAATTTATGAAAACACAAAATATAAACTCCGGGTCAGACATGGGTCTGGTATGAGTAAATGGTTTAAAGTTGTTTAACTTTGAAAAACATTTGAAAATAAAGGTATCACGTAAGACTTCCCACAAATAAATACGGGTAAGTTTTTACCTTACGCTAACCAAAACATTTCATAGAAAATCCAGTGATATTATAATAGTGTATAAGGTTTTCAAGTAAATAGAAAAATAGCCGAAATTGTTACATCTATTAAATTCCAGCTATTAGCCACAAAAGTGGGTAATACAAATCAAAACCATAGGGTCTCGTAGGAAAAATGGATTTCCAACGATGGCAGGGCTACTGGGGTACCGCCCGTCACAGTACGGGGCCTAGATCACCGTACCGAGGATCACTCCCGGCCCCCTGCAACATAAGGCCGGAACCATTCCTTACTGAACAATCCCGAACAAGATAAATCCCATGGTTGGCGCGACCAACCACCCATTAAGCCGAAATATAAAAGGGACATCTAGACAGGGGAAATATCTTGTCCTGCTTGGGCATGACCCACCTAACCTTGCCGCATCTCCCCTGTTTTAGCCATTCCCGGTTGATGAGGCTTGAGGCTGCGATTACCTTTATAGAACATATCACTTAGAATGCTTATCGTCCGCCTGACGATGTGCTGAAAGCACTCAATCCATACAAGTTCATTCCGGGTTCGAACGAAACCGAAGGCATTATCTCGTTACACTCGTTTTGGAATCACCCTCAGAGTTAACGACGATAACCCTTGCATTCTGAATACACCATCTCAATCTTCATTTCAGGATTTACGACCTAACGTTTAAATTGGATCGATGTGGTTTTTGGAGAATCAAATTTGATTCTTCCGATCCCGGTCTCATCGAATCCAACCGCCATTTTAAGGGCCAAGTTGTCTAATTAACTTAAACAGTTTACATAATTTAAATTCAACAATTGAATTTACATAGCATTTATCACAGATAAAACATATACAAGCATCATAGGTATAATACAGCATATCACAGAGTAACATAGGATACTATCACATAAGTATCACAATCAGATATTCAACACAACAGTTCATAAGCAATTACCTTTAAATCGTATTTGTAATTAATTCAATTTAGAATTAATTACCTGAGAGTTAATCACTTAACTCTATTTAATTTATCATTAATTAACAATTAATTACATATTTCATTTAAAATTGTTTAATGAATCTTAACTTAATCAATTATTGTCTTATTTATTTAATTACTTAATTATTCATTTCTTGATCATTAATTAATAACTTTAATTATTTATTAATGAAACTTAATTATTTGACTACTAATTCCTTAATTAATTAATTTTAAATTCTTAGTTCTTAATTACTTAAATAATTAACTATTAATTCATAATTAAATTATTTGATTAGTTAACTATTAATCGTTCATTAATTATCTCCAACTAGTTAATTATTAATTATTCTTATCGCTTAATCACTAATTAATCTCTAATTACAATTGTAAAGGAATTATTCTTATGTACCCTCTAAAATAATTGTTGATATATATATTCAACTAAATTTAACCATTTAAAAGTCTTTCTTTAAATTTTGAAAATGATATTAACCACAACATAAACGTTAATCAATTACATACTTAACTTAATTACTAAATTCATTTGCTACATTAAAATAATTATTAAGTTAAAAGTACATTGCTAAGTATTAACCTAAT
This sequence comes from Allium cepa, assembly GCA_030765085.1. Classification (NCBI taxonomy): domain Eukaryota; kingdom Viridiplantae; phylum Streptophyta; class Magnoliopsida; order Asparagales; family Amaryllidaceae; genus Allium; species Allium cepa. The sequence goes on along the minus strand of CM060942.1, from coordinate 209,308,544 downwards.
AGTTTAAAACTTGTACTAAAACGGTTAAACACTCATCAGGTTAACAGTATTTAATATTGCTAAAAACCACATTCACATAATCCTCTTTCTATATACAGGTTGAAGGAAACTCGAGACTTCCCTATCAAAAACCCGAGTAATACTTCGGTCCTTCATCAATTCTTCCCGCATCTCTCCCCTGTACCTCCCTCTTCTTCTCTTTTTCTTTTAAGTTAAAACTTTAAACTAAGGTTGAAAAGAAACAACTAGAATCACACTCGAAACGGCATGAAACAAAACCCGGGTTTTCTACCCATTTCACTCGAGCACGACGAAGGCGATCACTTCACGACAACACAGACATGACACCCACACCCCAACGCCACCGTGCACGTGCACGGTGGTTCGCCGCACTTCCAACGGCCCTCGTCAGTACCCACAAACCATAAATCAACCAAGCAATCGAAAACTAAACTTAATTCCCACGAATTTATCGAAAAACAAATTATCGCCTGTAGCTCGAACCCAAAGGTTTGAACAGCGACGAAACACGCTTCGCGATCATCACTCCGGCCGCTTGAGGCTCTGCGCTTCTGGCCACAGCTCCATCATCCACCTAGCTTCTTCCCTCTCCAATGTCGTGCAACTTGACACACAGTGGAGGTCGCGACTATCATATGGTCAACACTTCATAAATTTAGGTTTACAAAAAGAAATTCGACACCGCCGTCGCCTCCTATGTCGAGGCCAGCACCAACTATTTTTCCTACCACCCCAGTAGGTTCGTCCACCACCTCGTACAACCCAATCACCCCTAGTTCCACTGACTGCCTGAATTTGCCAAGAACCCTCTTCCAGTTCATCTACGAATTCCTCTCCGCAAACACAATGAAAAATTACCATTTCTGATTTAAAAATCCTACCTTCTAGTAATAATTCAAGCTATATAATTACTTTTAAGTTTCATGACATTCGAATATATCACAAAGTTAAGTTTTTCCTGTAAAAAATTTTTTACAATTGCTACCAAACACTATTCTGCTAAAAATATTTCTAGATCTTAAAACGTATATAATCTAGCTTGTTTTGTTTTAAACTACACAGGCTAATAATGCTTAACTAGGTGAATATTGAATTTCTTAATGAATTTTTACTCTGAATCCAAATACAGAGAGATAAAGAAATGCTCAGATGAATTTGTTTATATATATATACAGGGTTGAACCTGATGGATATACTCAAACAATCATTAGTTAAATCCTGTCACACACATATTTAGTTCAACTTAAATCCTAAAATAGGTTGTTTACTCACTTGAAATTTTGTTGAAACAGAAACAAGTTGATGACGAAGCTACAGAAATTCCTGAACAACCTCTTAGCTTTGATGAACTTGTTTTACTGTTAAACTTAAATGGTTTTCCAAAGATAAGATGCTACTAACTTTTCTCCTTCTCGGGTTTGCTTTACAGATTTGTTTTTTGTTTGAATGAACTCGACCATATGATGGATATATATATATATATAGAAAGTCTTGGACAGTAGGTAATATTTGGACAGGTTTTACTGGTTTTGACCAAATATGACTTTGAATAAAATTACTGCAATATGAAAAAAGTGCTGAGATTTTGGCTGAAACATGTTTTTATGTCTGAGATGTTCAGGTTTGTAAACATATGAATTGACAAATAATGTACTGAGAAGATGGAAATTGAATGCTTAGGTTGTTAATTATGTTTACGCCATTATAAGTATAGTGTACTATGTATAAAGATATTTATTTGTAGGCATATATTGCAGGTCAATGGCTTATGAATGAAGATACTTTGATTATGAAGATATTTTATTTTGTTATTACATTACTTGTTTTATTATCCTCTAGTTTGAACTCTATACACATATGTGTTGTGTTTACACTTTATTTTGCTTACTGGCTTCTTTGTTCTAAAGTTATGTTGTATGTTATCAAAATTCTTAAATCTTTGTTTTTCTTATATTTTCATTCTAACTTTAAATGTTTTAAGTTATTTTCTAGCTTGCATAAAGTAATATAATTTATTTACATCTATATTTAAATTATGTACAATATGATTTAGTTACATTTTATACTTATTATATTATATATTTTTTTCTATGGTCTTGCAAAGTTAAAATGATATTGTAAGTATTTACTACTTATTTCTTGTTTTGATTTATATTTACATTTTGATTTGTATTTTATATTTGACTATTAATATTAAACTTAGATTGATGTGTTTACTTACTTATTTATATTTAATTTTGACTTATATTAACATAAATATTGTATATTGAACATTATCATCTATTTGTATTTTATATTGTATATTAACAAGCTTAGATTTTATTTTGAACTTTATTTTCTATATATTGCATTTATATATTTATAACAAGAAAAATAATTTCCTTAAATACACAAGATAAATTTATTTTAAATATTCCTAGGAGATTTTATTTTAAATTCCCAAATCAATCTCTTTTCAGAATACAATTTATATAAATAAATAGCAAAAATTCCAAAATCATATTCATTTTAATATGATCAATTCACATTTTATATTAATTAGATTAAACATTTATTAAAATAACCGGGGCCGAAATCCAGGGTCGTTACAGCCCCAAAGATATTGAATCTACATCTACTATCCGACTATTTAAAAAATCTAACTCTAGACTGGCCGTGTGGAAAACTTATGGGCACCCCGAGTTTAGAAAGGGAACAATAAACTCCGGGTCAGTCATGGGACTGGTATGAGAAAACGAAAACAGTTTATCTTTATCAAAAGAAAAACAAAAGGAATAAAAGAAATCCATAATGCATTTTGGAAAATGAAACTACCATAAGGCCTCCCACCACACTCACAATGCAAACGCACAATTGGAGGAGATTTCTCCTTATGACAGTCAAACATGCTTGATACGCAAAAATCCTTTTGATATTATTATTAGTGCATAGTATAGAAAACCTTTCGAAAGTATAATATTAATCTTAGCCAGCATAGACATTTCAAACTATGCCTACTATAGCTATCATATAAACAGTGGTGACTACCATAAGTAAATGGCAGGTTATACAACTAAAACCTTACAAGGCGCGAATTGGATGATTGGATTTCCGACAATGGTCAGGGAAAGGAATTTCCTACACCGAATGGAACGCCTTTGGAGGGAAGCCCCCAAAAGCCTAACCGGATCTCTGCCTACACAAGGCCGAGTTACCTCTGTAACTAGATAACTACTGACATGAGCATGCCATCCCTCAGTCGTTACCAACCTTTATTCGAGAGCCCTCAACACTAACAACCACAAACCAATAAGTTTGCAGCAACCACATTGGTTGAATATCTGGGCTCCATACCATGATACCACCTTTTATCCAGAAGGAAATGGACATACACTTAGGGGGCACTACCCCCAAATAACCTTGCTGCAACGATTCCTGTTTCGACCATTACCGGGTTGTGAGGTTCGACGAAGTCACGTCCAATAAGCTACTCTTTTCACAAAAGCCATGCTTCGATCAACAAATGATCAGCACTTCGTATGCCACATTACCAAATTGGGAATGTATCACTAGTAACCACCAACTATATAACCTCTGAGCTCATACGTCTCAGAGATGGGTGTTAAGCTAAGAGAATAAATTCTCCACCATCAAACAGAAATGTGTTTGATAGAAACCAGTTTTACATCTCAAAGTGTGATTTATAGACACACATCCATACAAGTCGGTTCCGGGTTCGAACAAAACCGAAGGCACTTCCGAAGAGGCCCTTGCAATCCGGGTATTCCTAATCCCGATCGGACTCCCCATCACATAAAGAGATCTCTATACTAGCGCGACTCAGTGCAGAGACATTCGACGGGTAATCCTTTCGTTCTCGAAAATACTCGGTCTTCACCACCGGTCTTCAAATGCAATCCATAACGTCGTATCACTATTCGGAATGGGTTATATGACAAAGTCCTCTCCCAGCTAAACCAAATAATGAGAGCAATATTTAAAAATCATATGGATAATGGGGTCTCAGTTAAGTCACAACTTATTACCCAAAACTTTTCTTTCAAATGGCTTAAACAAATTACCATTTTTAAATCTTTTTAAACAAAAAGATTCACTTCACAAAGTTCACCAATCTTTCACAAAGATTCATTCATAGTTTTCAAACTATTCCATTTCAAACCTTTCCCATAAAAGATACACCCTTGAGATTCTTTTCAATTTTGAAAACGAGATTCACAAATATTTCACAAAGATCATTCATAGCTTTCAAAACAATTTCAATTTAAAATTTGAAATCCTTTCACAAAAACTAGAAATCCTTTCTTTATTTGAAAGCTATTATCATTTGGAAACAAATACTTTTCATTTTGGAAAATTCCTATCAAATATGCACAAGTTATAGCCTTTAAAGTATAAACTTGGGTTAAATTCCATTTCCCAAAATAATACTTTTAAAATATTTTAAAAATGGTTTTAAAATCCATATATATATATTATATAATTTGTATAAACCTTTCAAACAAAATTTTAAAACAATTTCAAAACTTAAACAAGATATGTTATACTCAAACTACATTTCAATTTCAAACTTCCTTTTCAAAAGCTTTTCATATTCAATTCAATTCCTTTTCCAAAACCATTTGGATTTAAAATTCATCTTTTAAATAAATAATATTTAAATTTAAAATATCTATGACTTAACCGATTTCCTTGTGAAATCCATATTTGTGTGTGTATAGTGTAGTCCAAGGGTTTTACATAATAGTGCAACATCATTAATCATCACAATCCAAACACAGCAAATATCGATAAGTGGTACAATCTTATAACGCTTATCTTCATTCACAGATTCATAGATAAATAAATTTATCACAGATAAATAAATTACATTCATCACAGATAAATAAATTACATTCGTCATAGATAAATAAATTATATTCATCACAGCTCAAATCAAAACAGAGCATCTCACATCATGGATATCAAACAATTCAACATTCAATAGAATCCAAACATCCATAAGTAAGCTCGATTAATTATTTGATTAATTTAAATCAGATTAATTACTCATGAATAAACTACTAATCTTGGTTAATTAATATTAATTAATTACAAACCATTTTAATTAATTAACCTTTAATTATTGATTAATCAACCTTTAATATTAAATGACAATCCTTTAATTAATTTATTATCCTTTAATTAATTATCCTTTATTAATTATCCTTTAAATTATTACATTAATTAATTATTCCTCAATTTATCATCATTCCTTGATTACCTTCATTAATTAATTAACCTTTAATTAATTAATTATCGTTAATTAATCACATTAATTAATTAACCCTTAATTAATAAATCATCCCTTAATCACTTTCATTAATTAATTAACTTTTAATTAATTATCCTCAAATGAATTACCTTATTAATTAATCATATTAATTAATTATCCTTAATTAATTTCGTTAAGTAAGTATCTTTAAGTAATTAATTACCTCAAGTAATTAACTTTCATTAACAAAATAAAATTAACTTAGATTTTAAAAGTTAAATAACAATTAAAACATCTTTCGTTAATTAACTTCTTGATATTAGTAAGATTATTTAAAATAAATTTTTAGAAACAAAGGTTATGTGTGTGTGTTTGTTTATATATACTAAAAACACTTTTAAACTTAATAAATTTTAAAATAATTTATATTTAAAACCATTAATTAATACAAAAATAAATGCATATTGTATAAAAGAATTAGTTTAACAAAATTTGTTAAAACTTGATTAATTTTTTAAAATTTGTTTGATTTTACAACTTTAAAACTATTATATCCCAAAACCAAAACCAACTCGAGTGAAACCCGAGTCATATTCTAAATTTCTCGAGCTTGTCTTCGAGTTCCCCTTTCTTTTCACTTTCCCCGAGTTATCTCATCACTAACCCGAGCTTACACCCGAGTTGACCTCTTCTTGCCAAAAATCACAACTACCCAAGCACATAAGTGCATTGTGCACGTGCACTGGAGCTCTGGCGATCTCCAGTCAACCTCACCGTTTTCCTTAAGTCAACGACCACCTATCTACCACTTTTTACCACCCAGATAATCAAGTCTCCAACGAAATTGAAATCGAATAGTTTGACCCAAAATTTGAACGAAGTTCGATCACCAAAACCAGATCGCCCTGCCGCCTCAGTCCACCAGAGGACATGAAATTTTTTTCAGAGTGTCGCCAAACATACGTGCATCGATTTCACGCACCCCGGTGTAGTCCATTTCGAACTAGACGATACCATTGCCTTGAGAATGCGATCGACACAAATCTGGGTTAAAACCCTAATTCTTCGTCGAACCCCACCAACGATCATATAAAAATCCTCCACCTATTTTTCCTATGTTCTCCGACATTCCAGCCACCTTCACCATTAATCTCGACCACTAGCACTATGCCCATCACCAGATTTTGATAAAAATGACTTATCCGTTCAACTTGCAATACCTCTTTGAATACTAATTAAAAATCCTAATGTTTCCCTTAAAAATCATCATTTTTGAATACGAATCAAATTATATAATCAAATCAAGGAAATTTAATAATCAAATTTTGGGATGTTTGAGTTCCTTTTATTGTGTTTTCCTATTTTAAATTAACTACTTAGTATAAATTTTTGAAATCATTTTTAATATTTGAATCAGGTGAATATAATCAAATTTCATTTAAAGATCGTTACCAAAATCTTTTTAGATTTGGAGATACCGAATTTTTTTCTAGAACTTGGCTAACCTGTTGTTAAACAGAGATAGATCTGTTTATACACTGACATACATTCAACCATTTACACACATACACACACACACACACATATACATAAATACCAATAGATCTATTCACATCCATCAACATTATCATCATAGGCATAAGATTCAAAAGAAACTGGTTTAACAATAAAGTTTGCTCACCTTAATTTGGGAAGAACAGAGAACAAAACCTGGAACTGTTGAAAAACTAGGGGATGCTTTTGATTTTCCACTTAATTGTTGATTCGAAAATAAATCTTCTTAGTTGATCTTTTCTTTTAATTTGCATCAGGTTTTGTTTGAGTTGAACCTTTAATCCTCGGGTTGAAGGTGAAGACAAGTATTTGGATTTTGAATCTGGTTTGAAAAACTATCTTCCAGGTTTTTGACCTGAGTTTGATTTGAATTCTTTAATTTTGAACTGGCATTTGATTTGCTTGAATCCTTGTTTTCTAAAAATTGCTTCAAGCAACTTGAATTTGAATCTAAAACTTGCTTTCAGATTTTGATTTTGAATACTTGCCTTTGCTTTGCATTGCATTTCTTAGATTTGATCATCTTTTTATTTCCGGTTTACAATTTTGAATTTCGGTCTGAAGATGAAAGAATATTGAAACCTGGTTTTACTCTTCAATATAATTTTATAAAATTTTAATTAAAATTGATAAAAATTAATGCCACTTGTTAAATTAACTAACGCATGTAATTCTATGCAAACACTTATCTTACATTTGTTAATTCATATCCTCTTAATTTTACAAATGTCATTTGTTAAATTTTTATGTTTAAATCACTCTTTTAAATTATTTTATAAACTTTGTTTTAAACCCTTTTTAGCTTTATATTTACAAAACATCCCTTTTTATATTGACGTATGTTTTATATTTATGCATTTTCTGTTATTTATGTTTTATACTTTTATAACTTTCAAATAGCAATTCAAAAAAAATATTGTATTAATTTCAAAATATAACTTCCAAATTAGAATGCCTATTCAATGTAATTTGGAAAACAAATCTTTTTTTATTGAAAATATAATGTTTTCAAATCCAATATATTTATAAGATTTTTAATTTTCAATTCCAAGATTCAATTTAAAATAAATTTATAAATATAAATAAATAGCAAAACATATCTTTATAAATTTGAAAAAATTTGAATTAATTCACCATTTAATTCACAATTTAACATTAATTACCAAATTAAATTTAACTAAAAATGGGGATCGTTACAGATTCCTCCCTTAAGAAAATTTCATCCATGAAATTTGCTAGACAGAGAGATATTAAAGAATAGATGAACACATCAAGAAATAGATTTCTAGGTAAACTGGATATATATTCTACATTTGGCTTACCAAATCAGAAAATCATCAATACATATGAGAATGAACTCATTCGATACTTCACAAATTATTCGGATCATCAGATCTACAAATATGCAGGGGCATTGGTTAGTTCAAAGGGCAACTAACCATTCGTAGAATATATTAGGACCCCGAAGAATAGACAAATGGATACAATTTAATTTAACTTCATATTTTATTAACCAATTTATTTTAAATAGAATTTCAAATTCATTAAAGTCAAGAACGATAAGAAACTGATGATTTGAATATAAGATAGATGGTTTACAGGGCCACCATCATACTAGAGCTTCTTCTTCGAGCTGCCACGAAATCATCAAAGTTTTGAAATTAGATGATCAACAAAGGAGATTGATAGAGAAATATTGTTCCTTGTTATTGCAGGATATTGATCATTTGTAGTGGTACTCCCCTGTCCCCTACCTCGTCCTCTTCTTGCACTCATACTCACTATCAGTGGATAGTAAGAGCATTTACTGAGGCATTTGGACGGACATCTTAGGGATATACTCATTCTAGGATCTTTGTAACCCTATCTCTAATGAGCTACCTAATGTCTTATACTCCTGAACTAAAGTTCAACCTTCAGCTCTGATACCACTGTAACAATCCTGACTCGACCTTCAAAAATCGGCACCAAATACCTCACCCATATTCGAATGCCACAAATTCAAACGTTGAATCTGGTTCGCCGAATCTTATAACACATTAAGTACAACAGCACAGCGGAAGAAAAAGATTATATCACTGATATACAACATTTGATACAATATCTGATACAATATGGTACAACAATATTAGAGACAATAACAACATCGAAAAAGATAACAACGGAAGAGATAACTCCAACATGATCTTCAATAGAGAGTGAATCACAATCTACATCTCCAATCCCAAGCTCCAAGATTCCTTGGCAAATAGCTCACACACCAAAAGCTCCAACCACCATCATCCTTGTTATGTACCAAACTAGGCAACTGTCGAACCGAATGCAATTGCCAAAACCAAAGGCTCCAAGGATATTGAATCTACATCTACTATCTGACTATCTGAAAAATCTAACTCTAGACTGCCCGTGTGGAAAAATTATGGGGACCCAGAGTTTAGAATGGGAACAATAAACTCCGGGTCAGTCATGAGACTGGTATGAGCAAACGAAAACAGTTTATCTTTACCAAAAGAAAAACAAAAGGAATAAAAGAAATCCGCAATGCTTTTTGGAAAATGAAACTACCATAAGGCCTTCCACCACACACACAAAGCAAATGCACAATTGGAGGAGATTTTTGCTTATGATAGTCAAACATGCTTGATATGCGAAAATCCTTTTGATATTATTATTAGTGCATAGTGCAGAAAACTTTTCGAAAGTATAATATTAATCTTAGCCAGCATAGACATTTTGAACTATGCCTACTATAGCTACCATCTTAACAGTGGTGACCACCATAAGTAAATGGCAGGTTATACAACTAAAACCGTACAAGGCGCGTATTTGATGATTGGATTTCCAATAATGGTCAAGCAAAGGAACTTCCTACACTGAATGGAACGGATCTGGAGGGACGCCCGTGAGAACCTAACCGGATTTCTGCCAACACAAGGCTGGGTTACCTCTGTAACTTGTTAACTACTGACACGAGCATGCCATCCCTCGGTCCTTACCAACCTTTATTCGAGAGCTCTCAACGCCAACAACCACAAAGTAATAAGTTTGTAGCAACCACATAGGTTAAATATCTGGGCTCCATACCATGATACAGCCTCTTATCCAGAAGGAAATGGACATACCCTTAGGGGACGCTACCCCCAAATAAGCTTGCTGCAACGATTCCTGCTTCGACCATTACCGGGTTGTGAGGTTCGACGAAGTCACATCCACAAAGCTACGCTTTACACAAAAGCCACGCTTCGATCAAAAAATGATCAGCAGCACTTCGTATGCCACATTACCAAATTGAGAATGTATCGCTAGTAACCACCAACTATATAACCTCTAAGCTCGTACGTCTCAGAGAAGGGTGTTAAGCTAAAAGAATAAATTCTCTGCCACCAAACAGAAATGTATTTGATAGAAACCAGTTTTACATCTCAAAGTGCAATGTCAGACACACATCCATACAAGCCTGTTGCAGGTTCGAATGGAACCGAAGGCACTTCCGAAGAAGCCCTTGCAATCCGGGTATTCCCAATCTCGATCGGACTCCCCATTACATATGGAGATCTCTATACCGGCGCGACTCAGTACAGAGACATTCGATGGGTAATCCTTTCGTTCTCAAAAATACCCGGTCTTCACCACCGGTCTTCAAATGCAATCCATAATGTCGTATCATTATTCGGAATGGGTTATATGACACAAAGTCTATAATGGGTTATATGACATAAAGTCCTCTCCTAGCTAAACCAAATAATGGGAGCAATATTTAAAAACCATATGGATAATAGGATCTCAGTTAAGTCACAACTTATTACCCAAAACTTTTCTTTCAAATGGTTTAAACAAATTACCATTTTTAGATATTTTTAAACAAAAAGATTCACTTCACAAAGTTCACCAATCTTTCACAAAGATTCATTTATAGTTTTCAAACTATTCCATTTCAAACCTTTTCTATAAAAGATACACCCTTGAGATTCTTTTCAATTTTGGAAACGAGATTCACAAATATTTCGCAAGGATTAATTCATAGCTTTCAAAAAATTTCAATTTCAAATTTGAAATCTTTTCACAAAAACTGGAAATCCTTTCTTTATTTGAAAGCTATTATCATTTGGAAACAAATACTTTTCGTTTTGGAAAAATTCGATCAAATATGCACAAGTTATAGTCTTTAAAGTATAAACTTGGGTTAAATCCAGTTTCCCAAAATAATACTTTTAAAATACTTTAAAGATGGTTTTAAAATCCATATATATATATATATTATATAACTTATATAAACCTTTCAAACCAAATTTCCAAAACAATTTCAAAACTTAAATAAGATATATTATATTCAAACTACATATCAATTTCAAACTTCCGTTTCAAAAGCTTTTCATATTTAATTCAATTCCTTTTCCAAAACCATTTGGATTTAAAATTCATATTATAAATAAATAATATTTAAATAAATAATATCTATGACTTAACTGATTTCCTCGTGAAATCCATATTTGTGTGTGCATAGTGTAGTCCAAGGGTTTTACACAATAGTGCAACATCATCAATCATCACAATCCAAACACAGCAATATCGATAAGCGGTATAATCTTATAACGCTTAACTTCATTCACAGATTCACAGATAAATAAATTTATCACAGATAAAAAATTACATTCATCACAGATAAATAAATTACATTCATCACGGATAAATAAATTACATTCATCACAGATAGAAAAATTACATTCATCACAGCTCAAATCAAAACAGAGCATCACACATTAGGGATATAGACAATTCAACATTCAATAGAATCCAAACATCCATAAGCAAGCTCAATTAATTATCTGATTAATTTAAATTAGATTAATTACTTATGAATAAACAACTAATCCTGGTTATTTAATGTTAATTAATTACAAACCATCTGAGATGACACAACTTCCAAACTCCAGGAAGTTGCATCGCTAAGAAGAAAGAAAGGGATAGAAAAGAGAAAAGGAAGGAAAGAAAGAAACAGACAACATCAGAATCTCACAGCGGAATCGAATAAATTATAATATATCACATAAAACTTTACATAGTATCATATACATCAGAGTAATACAGCTAATACACACAAACTAGACAGTTATAATCATCTGCCTAGCTTTTACAATTCAAGTATATCAGAGAAAAAAAGATACAACTCAACATAGTGGAACTACTAAAAATATCTACACGCTAAAGCCTCCTGCTCCATTATCTCCTCCAGAAACTCGTCAAAGCAATCCCGAAATACTTGACTACTCATACATAATATGAGTACCCAAGAGTTTAATAAAACAGAAAATAAACACTCAGGTCAGACAGGGGTCTGGTGTGAGTAAACGGGGATAAAAGTTGCTTAACTTTAGAAAATCCTTTGAAAACGAAAGGTATCACGTAAGACTTCCCACACATAAACATGGAAAAGTTTTTACCTTACGCTAACCAAAACATTTGATAGGAAATCCAGTGATATTATAATAGTGTCTAGGGTTTTCAAGTAAATAAGAAATAGCCGAAATTGTTACATTTATTAAATTCCAGCTACATAGGTATACAAACAAAACCGTAGGGTCTCGAAGGGAAAATTGGGTTTCCATCAATGGCAGGGCTACTGGGGTACCGCCCGTCACAGTACGTGGCCTAGATCACCGTACCGAGGAGCCACACTAACTCCCCTGCAACACAAAGCCGGACCCGTTCCTTACTGAAAAGTTCCGAACAAGACCACCCCGCAGATTGGTCGTCACCAACTGCCACACCGCCGAATATAAAGGGACCTCTAGACAGGAGTAAATCTTGCTCTCCAGTGGGAGCTACCCACGAAGCTTTGCTACACCTTCCCTGTTTTAGCCATTCCCGGTTGATGAGGCTTGAGGTTATGATTACCTTTATAGGACATATCAATCATAGAATGCTCATCGTCCACCTGACGATGTTCTGAAAGCATTCAATCCATACAAGTTCGTTCCGGGTTCGAACGAAACCAAAGGCATTATCTCGTTACACTCGTATTGGAATCACCCTCAGAGTTAACGACGATAACCCTTGCACTCTATATCACTAACTTGAACCTATAAGTACTATTCCGTCAACTCATTACGGAATCACCCATAGAGTTATACTGACGTATAGCCCTTACACCTCGAGTCTTCACTTGGTCCACTTGGATTAACGACCTAACGTTTAATTAGAATCGATGTGGTTTTCGGATATCCAAATATGGAAACCCAATCCCAGTCTCACCGAAACCAAACGCCATCTTAATGTCCAAGTTATACTTAAGAGTTTTAAACAATTAGCTCATTTCATTATTATCTATTACACATAGATAGATAAACTATATCTCATAATAGATAATCACATTCATATCATAAACAGATAATCTGTATCATCCATAAACAGATAATCATCATAACCAAATAATCCATCACAAACCATCATACTTAAACCAAACATTCATATCATACAGATACGACTCATCTCATTACTGAGATCACAACCATTCAATCAATAATATCCATAAGCAATGATTCATTAACCAACAATTATAATTAATTTAAAAGGAATTAAATTAATTACAACCATCTCTAATTAATTTAAATTAAATTAAATTAATTACTCATTTAAATCCTACTTAACATTCATTAATTAATTAACCCAGTTAATTAATTCACTTCCTAAGTATTCAACTTAATTAAACACTTTGATTAATCATTTACTAATTACAATAAGTAATTAGTCCTTAATAAATTTCATAAATTAATTAACCTTAGTTATAAGCAATTAACAATTAATTACTCATTTATTAATTAATTATAATTAATTTTATTTATCCTTAATTAATCACAATTACTTGATCACTTAATTAATTATTACTTAATCAAACAATACTTAATCACATCATTAATCATAATAATTAATGATCTCTAATATTAAAAAAAATTATTTAATTAAAATTAATTACATTTAGAAATTAATCTAATTATTAATCACCTTGATTAATATTAAATTAAGTAATTAACCATCTTTAATTACTTATTTATAAATTAATTAACAAATCATTAATCATTAATTAATTCCTTAATTAATTACAAAAGTAATTATCCAAATTACTAATTACATTCCAGCAATTATCATTATTTCTTCTCTAAGTAATCCTGCTCCATTAATTACATTAAGTAATTACACTCTTAAAATCATCAAATGATTTATTTAAATTAATTAAACTAAATTAATTAACTTAATTAAATCACATATCAAAATTAATTACAATAAGTAATTAATTCCTTAATTACTTTAATAATTAATAATACTTAACACATTACAATTATATTCAATTAATTAACCTACTTAATTATCAAAATTAATTTCATTAATTAATTACTAAATTATCCTTAGATAATTATCACCATTTATTAATTAACAATATTTCAATAATTACATACTTAAGAAAATTTGAATTAGATTAATTATTAATAAATCATTTCAAATTAAAAATTAATCTAAACCATTATTTAAAATCAAATAATTAATAAATTCTTAATTATCCTGATTATTTTCAAAATAATTTAATTTCTTATCAAATGACTCATTTATATTCAAAATGTATTTAAACAATACATTTCTAAAATTAAATTCAAATTCCAATTTATTTAAAAATTTAATATTTAAAATGTTAACTATTAAAACATTAATCTAAATTAAATAACTATAAACCTTACAATAAAATGAATGTTAAAGAACATTCATTACCTAAATATAAAAGGAAGATTTAAAACAAATTTACTTGATTAGAATAAATTAAGCTTTGAAAAATAAATTGATTATTTAAATTTTCAAATTTAAATTAACACTTCATATTTTAATTCAATACTAATGGAAACTAAATTCTTTCAAGTTTAAAACTTATTCGAAATCAATTTCTTTTAAACTTTTGAATATGTTTATTCATTTTTAAATTTACAAACTGTTTGAATTCAAAACTGGTTTTCAAAGAAACTTGAAAACAGTTTTTAATTTGATTTCAAAACACATTTAACTTTTGCTTAAACATTTAAATCTGTTCACACTTTTAAAACTTACAAAAACTGTTTTTAGCTTAATGTCTGATTTTGAAATCAAACCTGAAAATTATTTTTAAACTTGATTAAATCTAAATTAAATCTTGTTTAAATTTAAGATTTTCATTTTTTAAAAAAACTTTGAATTCAAAACTACATTTGAATTCAGATTCAAGTTACACTTGAATCAAGTTTTCAACTTAAAATATGAATTTATTCAAAAATTTAAAACTGCAAAACTTCTCAGGCTTAAACCTGAAACTGTTTTTAAATCTTGATTTAAAACAGAATTAAAAACTTGTTTAAATCTAAAAAATTTCATTTTTAAAAACTTTGAATTTCAAACTTTATTTGAATTCAGTTTCTACTTCCACTTGAATCAAATTTTCAATTTAAAAAAAAATGAATTCATTCAAAACTGCAAAATCTCAGGTTTTTAAAACTTGCAACAATTCTAACCCGAGTAACCCCTAATTATACTTCGAGTTCCCATCCTAACTGCTTCGAGTCAGAAGCACAAAAACCTGAGGATTACTTCGAGTAAATAAACCCTGCATAAATCAAAAGACCACCAGACTCCAACATGAATGGTGCACATGCACCGTCGCTCCGGCAGCTTCCAGTCACTTCAACCAACTGCTACGAGTCACCGAACACCTCCTCACAAGATTACAACCATCAGAAACATACTGTAACTCAAATTCAAGTTTTTGAGAAACCACTTGAAAACCTGGAAATACTACAACACTTAAACTACCCAAACCTGTCATCATCCAATTAGCTCGCCTCCAACCATCATATTTGCTGCAATTGCGGTAGACCCTCCCTCTAAGTCCCCTCTGCAACCACTAAAATCCCTAACCCACTCGATGCAACAGAGTGAATGTGAAGAACAGAGAACTGCAACACCTAAAGGCAAGTGTTTGAAACCTGGAAAACTCCAATCCCCATCTCCTCTCTTTCTCTGATCATCTATCACCAAAATCTACTCCATCCTCACATTAACATTCTCCCTACAGGAAGCATTCTAACCCCCAAAATTCACTAGCCTATCAGATACTTCCTAAATACTTAATTCTGTTCAAAACAGAATACTAATTCCACTGTTAATTTAAAAAGTGGAATTTTGTTTTAAAATTTCTGATTTATAACATACATTCATGTTATAATCTTGTAATTAATAATTAATGATGTTTATATCTTTGTTTTATTGAAATACTTACTGCTGTATTTGCTTCAAAAGCAACAGATTTTTCAAAACAACTAATTATGACTTAAGAACATAATTTATTATTAAACAACATTATTTGTTGCTCATATTAATTCCTAACAGGGATTAAACAAGTGAATAAAGTTTCCTATTAAACTTAGTTTAAACAGCAACTGTAAATCAGGGTTACTGTAATCCCATACATACATACATACATACATACATACATACATACATACATACATACATATATATATATATATATTTTCACACATCATATTGATCCCAAATAAACTCATACAAGCATACACAATTTTACATGTTCACATGCATCAGACAGGTTCAAACTTTTGCATTGAGGTTCTCCCAAAAAAAAATAGAAATAAATAACAGAGCAGTTTTAATCACCCAGATTTTAATTAGTGTGAACTAATACTTTCATTCAGGAAATTTTATATAATTTTGATTTAAAAGAAACTGTTTTTAAAATAAAAAGTTTACTCACCATATATGGAAGATGCAGAGAACAGATTCAGGTGCAGATTTTAATTTCCAAACTGTTTTTGAAATTCATGATGAACCTGAATGCCATTAGCAAATTGAAGTTGCTTGACTTGTTAATGTATGCATGCAGAACCATTCTTATTGCTCAGATTTGAAGTTTGTAATTTTTAGATTCGAAGAAACTAATTTTTTGCAGAATTTTGAGTAGATTTGTTGTATGCAGATTTGAAGTTGTTTGTAGAAATGATTTGAAGAAATTGATTGCAGATTTGAAGATGAATGCAGATTTTTAACATGCATTTGTTTTAAGTTTTTGATTTTTCTCAAATATGATTTCAGGTTTTCAATTGAGAAAAAGGTTTGAACAAACAATAAAAACATTTGTTATATTTCTCTTATCAATAAAATTTAAATTTTAAAAATAAATTAGCTTGCCACTTGTTGTATTAATTTGTTATGTGATTACAAGTGTCCATTTTATTAGTTAAATGACTAACACATGTATATTACTAATATAAAAACAATTCTAAATTTGTAAATGTATTTAAATTTATCTTAACCCATTACTAATTTATTTTAGCATGTTTCAAATGTTTTATTAACATTAGCCTTTAAATAATAACATATCTATTTATAAACTTCTTTATAAAATTATACATTTTAAGTGTTTGTTTAATTATTTTTCAAACTAATATTCTTTCAAAACTAAATTTCAAAAGAAAAGATTTTAAGAAGAAAAAGAAATGTTGAATTGGATTTTATTCAAGAGTTTTTAAATCAAATGTTATACTTTAACAAAAATGATTTAAATCTTATTTCAAAAGAAAAACAATTTTAAAATAAAACAAAACAAACTTTTGTTATAAAATAAAATTTAAACTATATTTATTTTTATAAACAAAATAAATACTTACTTACATTATATAAAGATATAAGAAAGATTTTTAAAACAAACTTTTGAAAAGTTTACATTACTAATTTAAATTAATTTAAGTCAATTTACAATTTATACATTTATATATATAATAATTATAAAATATCCTTTATTAAATTTAAATTTTGAATTAAAATCAAATCCCCTATTTACAGTGTATACACATATATACATTATAAATAAATATCTTTAAATCAGTTTAGAAAGATAATTTATTACTTAAATATTTTTAACATTGAAAAGAATATCATTTAACAAACTAAATAATTATTAATTTTCAAAAGAGAATTTCTGTTTGAATTAAATTATTAAATCAATATTTCACATTTTAAAATAATTATTAATAAAATTATTAAATAAATATTGCCTAAATTTCCGGGACATCACACCATCTTAATTAATTAACCTTTAATTATTAATTAATCAACCTTTAATCATTAAATAATTATCCTTTAATTAATTTATTATCCTTCAATTAACAATCCTTTAATTATTTAAGTTTAATTTATTACATTAATTAATTATTCCCTAGTTAATCATCATTCCTTAATCGCCTTCATTAATTAATTAACCTTTAATTAATTAATTATCCTTAATTAATCACATTAATTAATTAACGCTTAATTAATAAATCATCCCTTAATCACTTTCATTAACTAATTAACTTTAAATTAATTAATTATCCTCAAATTAATTACCTTAATTAATTAATCGCATTAATTATCCATAATTAATTTCATTAAGTAATTATCTTTAAGTAATTAACTACCTCAAGTAATTAACTTTCATTAACAAAATAAAATTAACTTAGATTTTAAAAGTTAATTAACAATTGAAACATCTTTCTTTAATTAACTTCTTAGTATTATTAAGTTTATTTAAAATAAATTTTTAGAAACAAAGGTTGTGTGTATATATATATTAGAAATACTTTTAAACTCAATAAATTTTAAAATAATTTATATTTAAAACCTTTAATTAATACAAAAATAAACACATATTGTATAAAAGAATTAGTTTAACAAAATTTGTTAAAACTTGATTAACTTTTTAAACTTGTTTGATTTTAAAACTTTAAAACTGTTATATCCCAAAACCAAAACCAATGCGAGTGAAACCCGAGCCATATTCTAAATTTCCCGAGATTTTCTTCGAGCTCCCATTTCTTTTCACTTTCCTCGAGTCCTCTCATCACTTACCCGAGCTTACACCCAAGTCGACCTCTTCTTTTCAAACATCACAACCACCTGGGCACATAAGTGCACGTGCACGTGCACTAGAGTTCTAGCGATCTCCAGTCAACCTCGCCGTCTTCCTTAAGTCAACGACCAACTATCTACCACTTTTTACCACCCAGATCATCAAATCTCCGACGAAATCAAAATCGAAGAGTTTGACCCAAAACTGGAACGAAGTTCGATCATCAAACCCGATCGTCTCGCCGCCTTAGGCCACCGAAGGCCATGAAATTTTTGTCAAAGCATCGCCAAACATCCACGCATCGATTTCACGCGCCCCAGTGTAGTCCAATTCGACCTAGACGATACCAATGCCTTGAGAACGCGATCGACGCAAACCTAGGTTAAAACCCAAATTCTTCGTCGAACCCCACCCACGATCATCTAAAAATCCTCCATCTATTTTTCATGTATTCTCCAACGTTCCAACCACCTTCACCATTAATTTCGACCACTAGCACTACGCCGATCACCAAATTTTGATAAAAATGACTTATTCGTTCAACTTGCAATACCTCTTTGAATACCAACTTAAAAATCCGGATGTTTCCCTTAAAAATCATCATTTTTGAATACGTATCAAATTATATAATCAAATCAAGGAAATTTGATAACCAATTGGGATGTTTGAGTTCTTTTTACTGTATTTTCCTATTTTAAATTAATTACTTAATATAAATTTTTAAAATCATTTTTAAAATTTGAATCAGGTGAATACAATCAAATTTCGTTTAAAGATCGTTACCAAAATCTTTTTAGATTTGGAGATACGAATTTTTTCTAGAATTTGGCTAACTTCTTCTTAAATAGAGATAGATCTATATATACATAGACATACATTCAACCATTTACACACACATATATACATAAATACCAGCAAATATCTTCACATCCATCAACATTATCATCACAGGCATAAGATTCAAAAGAAGCTGGTTTAAATAATAAAGTTTGCTCACCTTAATTTGGGAAGAACAGAGAACCAAACCTGGAACTGTTGAAAACTGGGGGATGCTTTTGATTTACCACTTAATTGTTGATTTGAGAATAAATCTTCTTAGTTGATCTTTGCTTTTAATTTGCATCAGGTTTTGTTTGATTTGAACCTTTAATCCTCAGGTTGAAGTTGAAGACAGGTATTTGAATTTTGAATCTGGTTTGAAAAACTGCCTTCCAGATTTTTGACCTAAGTTTGATTTGAATTCTTGCATTTTAAACTTGCATTTGATTTGCTTGAATCCTTATTTGGTTTGCATTGCTTCAAGCAACTTGAATTTGAAACTGAAACTTGCTTTTAGATGTTGATTTTGAATTCTTGCCTTTACTATGCATTGCATTTCTCAAGTTTGATCATCTTTTGATTTCTTGTTTTTAGTTTTGAATTTCGGTTTGAAGATGAAAGAATATTGAAACCTGGTTTTACTCCTCAATATAATTTTATAAAATTCTAATTCAAATTGAGAAAAATTAATGCCACTTGTTAAATTAACTAACACATGTAAATCTATGCAAATACTTATCTTACATTTGTTAATTCATATCCTCATAATTTTACAGATGTCATTCATTAAAATTTTATGTTTAAATCCCTCTTTCAAATAATTTTATAAACTTTGTTTTAAACCCTTTTTAGCTTTATATTTACAAAACATTCCTTTTTATATTGACATATGTTTTATATTTATGCATTTTCTATTATTTATATTTTGTACTTTTATAACTTTCAAATAGAAATTCAAAAAAAAATACTATATTAATTTCAAAATATAACTTCCAAATCAAAATACCTATTCAATGTAATTTGAAAAACAAATATGCTTAAATGAAAATATAATGTTTTCAAATTCAATATATTTATAAGATTTTTAATTTTGAATTTCAATTCCAAGATTCAATTTAAAATAAATTTATAAATATAAATAAATAACAAAACATATCTTTATAAATTTGGAAAAACTTGAATTAATTCACCATTAAATTCACAAATTAACATTAATTACCAAAGTAAATTTAATTAAAAATGGGGATCGTTACATTACCATTAAGAATAAATATCCCTTACCTCGGATTGATGATCTATTCGATCAACTTAGTGGTGCTAGAGTCTTTTCACAGTTAGACTTAGCAACCGATTTTCATCAGCTTTGAATTGCAGAGGATAGTGTTCCTTTGACATTGTTCCGTACCCGTTATGGATCTTATGAATGGCTTGTTGTGCCATTTGGTTTAACGAATGCTCTAGCTTATTTCGTCGACCTTATAAACCGAGTTTTCAAAGACTTCCTCGATCGATTTGTTCTCATCTTTATAGATGATATTCTTGTTTATTCTAAAACCGTGGAAGAGCATGAAAAACATCTTCGGATTGTATTGGAAACTCTTAGGAGCAGTCAATTGAAAGCAAAATTTTCTAAGTGCCACTTTTGGCAATCTCGGGTGAAATTTTTAGGACATATCATTTCTGAATCCGGAATTTCCGTGGATCCTTCAAAGATTGAAACAATTTAAAATTGGAAGAGACCGGAGAGTGTGACGAAAATCAGTAGTTTCCTTGGATTGGCGGGCTATTACCGTCGTTTCATAAAAGACTTTTCTAAAATTTCCGTGCCCCTTACTAGTTTGACAAAGAAGGGAGTTAAATACATTTGGTCTGACAAATGTGAAGCTTCTTTTCAAAAATTAAAAGGACTCCTTTCCGATGCTCCTATTCTGTGATTCCCGAAGGGAACCAATATTTATTGTTTACACAGATGCTAGTCGGATTGGTTTGGGTGCCGTTCTCATGCAAAAGGAACGTGTTATTGCTTATGCTTCTAGGAAATTAAAGCCTGCCGATACTAGATATGTTACTCATGATTTAGAGCTCACAGCTATTGTTTTCACCCTTAGAATTTGGCGCCATTATATTTTGGAGAGAAATTTTTTCTCTACACTGATCATAAATCTTTGATGTGTTTATTTTCTCAAAAGGAACTCAATTTGCATCAACAATGTTGGATCGAGTTCCTTGCATTTTATGATTGATATTCTTTATACTCCCGGAATGGTAAATCGTGTTGCTAATGCCTTTAGTCGTAAGCAACAAGCGGTTGTTTATATGATGATATCTGAATGGAGTGATCTCGAGACTATGTCCACTTGTGAGATTCGAGATCGTGAATTCGATTCATGTTCATCTCTTATTTTATGTAGCCTTGAGGCTCATCCATCTCTTTTAGACCGTATTCTTGCTGCTCAAAGGCATGATCCTAAATTGGCTCATCTTAGCCAAAGTTGTCGGGATAGAAATAGTGATGGTTTAAAAGACTTTGAAATCGATGCTCGTGGCGGCATTCGAAAATTTGACAGACTTATCGCGTCGAACATTGGTAATCTTTGTAAAGATATTGTAGAAGATTCTCATCGTTCTAAATTTACAATTCATCCCGGTAGTAGAAAAATGTACGTGGATATGTAGCGACTTTATTATTGGGATGGAATGAAATCACATATTGCTAACTTTATTAAGTGTTGCATGACTTTCCAACTCATACAGGCCGAGCATCAATGGCCTGGTGGGTTGTTGCAAGACATTCCAACCTAGAAGTGGGGTTAAGTATCCATGGACTTTATTGACGGTCTTTCCCGTTCTCGATCGAGTCATGACATTTTATGGGTGATTGTAGATAGGCTCACTCATTTGGCCAAACTACATGTTAGAGAAATTGTTAAATTGCATGAGTCCCTACTTCTATTATTAGCGATCATGACGCATTATTTACTAGCAGATTTTGGAAGAGTCTTCAAAAAGCTTTGGAACGAAGCTTAATTTTAGCACAACTTATCATCCTCAGTCCGATGGACAAACCGAGCGTGTGAATCAAAATCTCGAAGATCTTCTTCATGCTTATGTCCTTGATTTTGGTGGAAGTTGGCAAGATCATATTTCTCTTGTTCAGTTTTCCTATAATAAAGCTTTCCAATCTAGTATTGGTATAACACCTTTTGAGGCACTCTACGGAAGGCCATGCCGATCTTCTTCGTGTTGGCTTGAAGCCGGTTAGAAGATGGTTTTAGGTCCAGATTTTATTTGTGGTCCCACAGAAAAGATTGACCTTTCATCATAAGATGAAAGAAGCTCAAAGTAGACAAAAAAACCTATGCCGTTAACCGAAGAAGGAATTTGGAATTTTCTGTGAGAGGTTTGGTGTTTGTTTATGTTCCACCTATGAAGGGTGTTGTGCTTTCAGTCGATCGAGAAAATTAGCGCCTTGATATATTGGTCCATTTCCCATTACAGAACGTATTGGTTTCGTGGCTTATCGCATTTTACTACCAGCTTAATTTTTTGCTATTCATGACGTTTTCCATGTCTCACAACTACGGAAATGCCTTAGGGATTCTGATTCTATTCTTAAGCCCATGTTATTAAAGAAATTGAAGTTTCGCCTAATTTGACTTATGAGCAACATCCTATCCTTATTATTGCTACGGAGGTTAAACACCTTCAAAATAAAGATGTTCCTCTTGTGAAAGTTCAATGGTCCTCAAATCCTAAGGATTGCTCCTGGGAATCTGGAGAATTCATCGAATGAACGCATCCGGACTTACTCTCTCGTGCTTCTTAAAGGTGAACTTCTTATTTCAAATTTTTTTTTGTTGATATGCTTTTATGGTTATTACTCTTTATTTTCTTTTTAAGTATTGCGAGGACGAAATTTCTTTAAGGAAGGGAGTATGTAATAACCCGCATATTTTACGATTGTATATTTAAATGATTTATTTAAATATAGCATTTTTAGTCGGATTAAAGTCTGAAATGCTACTTTTTGCAAACAGTCGAATTGGGACTCGAGACTACTTCCATTGAGTTCAAAATGACGTTTGCGGCCTTTTTTAGTATAAATATCGATAGGTTTGGAGTTAGCTAGAATGTTGCTATTTTTCTGTTGGGCTTTGGGTTTGGGTTTCAGCCCACTAATACAATGAGAGAACCCAACTCCTTTACCAAACACTCTAACTCAACTCCTCTTCATTCATTTCATTCCTCATTTCCCAATACTCAAGCTCAAGAGAAAAATGGGGAAAAAGATTCGAAATTAGAGATTCCTAAGCCCTAGTTTTCTGTGGAAATTCAAATTCTTGCTCTAAAATCGAAGAGAAGCTTAGGTAAGCATCCTCTTCATCTTCCTCATCTCAATCTCTCTTCAATTTTCAGAATTTTCTATAACCTAACTTAGGAAAAACTTCACCTTTGATAATAGATTGAAGATTCTAGCGGCGTAGGGAAGAGGAATTGATCTTTCCTTGTTTTAAAAGCTTCTCCTTCATTGTTTTTGAGTTTAAAGGTGAGTTTTTCAACTCACATATATGTCTATATCTTTGATAGTTATTTTATTAGCAATTCCTAACATCTATTCTTTGTCCATTTGCCTTTGGATTGAATTGGTTTGATGAATATTCCAATTTTGGTGCTTTGAAGTCAAAAATCTTTAAAATCCTATGTTTGATGTTTGAACATGTTTTTTGGGTGTATCGAGAGCCAATAAGGCTGGGTTGTCACTTAGCATAAATCCCTTGTCTCCGTTGCTCGCCCGATCGCTCCCGGTTAGGATTTTTCCCCTTCTTGGGGCTAGGCTGAAAAAACTGGAAATGAAAGTTCAATCGATTGAACTGTAAGGTCAGTCAATTGAACCTGGAACCAGAAAATTTCTTGAGCCAGAATCAATCGAATGACTACAATTTAGTTGACTGAACCTGGAAACCGAAAATTTCTGGGTTCAGTGTCAGCCAACTGACCACTGTGTTCAGTCGACTGAATCTGCTATCTCAGCCAAATTGCCTTTTTTGTGTGGATTTCCAATTTTTAATTGATTCTCGTTGATCCGATTAGTTGTTATCACTTTTGTTGACTTTGATAATTTCTTTTTCGGGATTTTTGAGAATATCCATTTTGATGGATTCGGTATCGATTTCTATGGATTTGATTCACGTCTTTGTATGTGAATTTTTGGTCATTGATTGTTTTTACAATCATTTTTGTGATTTGTCACTTTGAAATACGAAGGTTTCTATACTGGTAATAAATATTCAAACTCCTTCACAAAGATGATTTTAACTCTATTTTAATACAAAACTCGTTCATAAAATCGTATACAAACCTTTTCCTCATTCGTTCGAGAAATCGAATTAAACGACTTAGCAAAACAAGTGATATGAAACGCTTGCTTTTACTTTGTCGGTTAATTCTTAGACTCCTTCGATTGAAACTCTTGTGATAATTTTTGAGTGGAGATCTACAATTTGTTAGTAAATATTTAAGTTAAGCCAGTGGTTATGGGACATGAAGCTAAACTCATTTATTTACTAGCTTAGTGTAATTGACACTTCTTGTTGATCGATGATGATCATTTTGTGATTTAGACTAGCGTTATGCGATGTCTCTTTGTCCACGTAAGGGACTGTACCTCGTTCTATTGTTCTTCGTCTCATTTCTTTGATGGGCTAGCGACCCATGTTCTTTTATGGTGTTCGGTTTATTGGACGTATAGTTATTGTACTGCGTCGATGTCCCTGCTTTTCGGTTCATTTGACATACCATTATCGTACTGCGTCGATGCTTCGAATTATTGGGGTTTGGTTCATTGGACGTATCGTTATTGTACTGCGTCGATGGTCTGATTTATTTGAGTTTCGTTTCATGGGATGTACCGTTATTATACTGCGTCGATGTCCCGAACTTATAGTTAGGGACCATGGGATAGCGACCCATTTGTGATGCACGTGTTGGTGAGTTTCCATGCTCCCGTTTATGGTAGGCCTCCCCCTTTATGTTTTCTAGATTCCTAATTATGATTTCTAGAATTTGTGTTTCACCAATTTTTGCGATGGGCATTGATATGTTTGTCAATATTTGTAGTTTGGTGAATAAAATAAAGAATATGGCATTCTTTTTTATTTTTGAGATTCCTGAGATATTGTATGATTTTTGTTATTGTTAAATGTATACTTGTCACAGTATGGCATTATTGTTATCGTACGTTTTTTTCATATCTCTTATCCTATCTCATTTTATATCATAATTATAACTAGACTGGTCCGTTTATTATTTTCTTCTAAAATAATACTCGGGTCAGACCGAGGTATTTCAGGTGCTTGTTCTTGACTCCTTATCGGGGACCATCATCTAATTTTTGGCTAACTACTTTAGATTAATAGTTTTTGTTTTATACATTAGAGATAGAGACTCCTTGATGTATACATATTCTTTTGTTTAGCACTTATACCTATTCTTTTGTGATGTAGTGGTTCTTGTATGACCACTGCTTTGATGTACACTTGTATGTGTTATATTCATATATGTTTCCCGCCTTTGTGATATGAATATCTGTAACTAATTATGTTATGTTTATTTTATGTTATTTTCGAAGATCACATAGCCACTGTGTAGTATTTTTGAGTTTGAATCGGCATGTCGGATTTCCTCTTAAAATGAAATGTGTGACATATTATGTGACATATCGGTACTCGCACAAAGCAATTACACAAATGGTCGCTCCTCAATAGCCTTATTCTTCGTACTAGTCGACGGCATTACCTAGTAGTGTCCTTGCCTAGTGTGAGTATAGAGGCGGGGCGTCACATGGACCATTTTTGGAATTTAAATTTTGAGCTCAAAATTGCTTTGTAACGAATTTGTGTTTTGACATAGCTATCATAGAAACTTGAAAAGGTATTCAACTAGAATGTTGTAGCCATTAAATTTTCATACGGTTTTAAAAGAAAAAAACTCCATTTGAGTTCGAAATGAGGAAGAAAAGATTGGTGGAAAGAGGAGGGAAAATTAGGAAGATTTTGAGTGGATTTTGAACAAGTTTTTCTGGGCATTTCCTTTTATTCTCCTCTCAAGTAAAAGAAGAAGCCATGAAAACTTTAATATGGAAGAAGAAGAAGGAAATAAAAGAAAGAAGAAAAGAAAACGAATAGGTGGGTATATATAGGTGCAAAATGAATTAAATAATACAGCTTGTCATAATTATATCTAGTCACATCACAAATCTTTCATAATATATATGTATGTAATTTTGTTTAGTCACATCACTCCTTATAATTATGTTTAGTTACATCACTTTCTTTTATATATATATATATAATTAATTAATTATTATGTTTAGTCACATCACTTTCTTTTAAATATATATATTTATTATATTTAGTCACATCACTTTCTTTTATATACATATAAATAATTATTATGTTTAGTTACGTCACTTTCTTTTATATATATAATTATTAAATAAAGCTAAGACATGACAAGAGACAATGATGGTTAATGATTACAAATCTAAGATGTGACGATACTTATTATATATATTTATATAAAATGTTTATTATTTTTAAAACTATTCTCACATCTTTTACTAATCAAAATTAATATAAAATAATTTTTTTCTAGGTGTATTACTGCTTATTTATTAAACTCTTATATATGTGCATATGGTCCATAAAGACAAACAACGTTCCTTACAACTTTTCGGTGTTGAAAGGTCGAAATTTCAAAAAACATTCTTCGATCACATTTTCTATTTTTCTACGAACTATTTAATTTTATAAACAAATTTTGAAATGATTTTATCATCAGTATTAATTTATTAAAATGGCTTTATTTCCACTATAAAACCTATTTATTGAATTTTTAAAATTAAATAAATATTCACTAATCACGGTAGTGAAATTCCAGGTCATTACATTCTTTCCCCTTAAAAGAATTCCATCTTCGAAATTACACCTTGACCTATCCCAGAAAACACTTAACACTATACATCAGCTCGTATGATGTAAATAGATAATTCTTATGCAAAATCTGATTCGATCTCAATTTGAATACATAACATTCTTTCCAAACTAGTATCGCTTACCCTCTTCTCTAATGCGGACTCCTATCTGGCTTCTTGATTTGGAATCTCTATTCTCCTTAAACAGTTGTAATTATGATAGGAAAATTTGGTCCCATACCAAGAACCTTCATAAAGTGCTCGCCGTCAAAAGTCGAGCATTATATCCTTATTCAGAACGGTGCAAACACCTCAAAGTCATGTACTCGAATCTTAGATCAAAACTATATGAAAATGATATATGATCTACGTCCACCGTATACATTTACTAATTAGTTCTCTCTAATACCAATTCAATATCCACTAAATCATTTATGAAAACTTATCATAAACTACACTGGTTCAACTTGGATTACACTCCACTATAGCCTAAGAGCATATGCCTCTATTTGATTCCGCTATTCCATTTTTCATTTACTCCCCTAAGGAAATTCAAGATCCAAATACCCGGCTTTTATTTTCCAAAAACTTTTTTGAAATGGAACTCTGTACTTTAAATCATACAAATATATAGATATAGCTCGAGTAACTCCAAAATGATGCTAAGGGACTAGGTACTACCAAACAGTATCATACATTCCCTTACAAAGAAGAGTAATAGTCAAGAGAAGTGCTGACCATATGAACACTTCTCTTTCCCAATTTTACGTTATTTCCAAGACACTCGAACTAGTTAACTTAAAAATATTTCTTTATTTCAAAATCTCATTTCCAAAACAATACTATACATTTTCAATAAAACATATATCACTAACTTACTTTGTATTCATTTGGGTTCAACTTGTTTCGATCGTACAATGATAAAGAGAATAATTTACCAAGATTATTATAATGTTTTCTCAGGCCAAATCTGATCGTCACTTAGAAAATTATTCTAATCATATTAAAACAAGACTCATTCTCGATCCGTCCAAAGAAAACTTTATTTCCAAATCCATTTTAAAATATTTATACCTTAAAATCTCTTTAGGTACAAGTACTATAATTTTTCCAAAATCATATAATTATTTATCAAAACCATTGAGATCTACTATTCTCACATTCCTTTTAATTTTTATTAGGTCATTTAAATATTTTCTTTTAACTAAACACGTTCTGTTCTAAATTAAATTTTAACCCTAAATCTCATCGATAACTATATAGACTTTTGAAAGTATTTCCTTTATATATAAAATATATTCTAGGTAAAATTATTTCATTTACCAATTTTACAATAATATTATGTCAATTGGACTTGTTCAAGTGTTTAGGAAATCCCTATCGATAACGTTGGCCAAAAGCAAGAATTCTTAAGCCATGCAACAGATCAAAGAAACACAATATAAAACATTTTTACTCACTAAAAAATACGCATTCATATTTATAATACACTCAGGCTCATTCTAGGGTTTCAGTTACCCTATCTCAAATGAGTATACTCTACCAGGGCTAAGGTTCTCGCTTAACCTTCAACTCTGATACCAAATGTAATGAACCAGATTTTCAACCCTTGAAAATCGACAATAATACGTTCACTGTATCACGTGCTGAACATTCAAATGCTAGAAACATCGATTTGTTAAAGGAAAGAAAATGTAGAAGATAAAAGAAAACTAAAAAACATAGAATCTCGTAATGCGGTGAATAATATATAATACAATGATTATCTTTACAAAGTGGAAACATCATTATTCATATAACATTAGAGTACACTAGACTTATCTTAAATTTGGACAGTTATGGACACCAGTCCTTAATTGACAAACATACAGACTCTATAATACATTGGTGGAAAATTTTTCTCCAGTTTGCATAGCAGTATAAGGATTTCTACTTCAATTTTGCACAAACGGTCTATTTTTGACGTTATCGAACAAAGCTGTTTGTAAAACAAATTTAATTCTGTTATAACACTCAACACTTTTATAGGTAAATGTTCTTCGAAAACCATAAGCAAAAAAATATTCGATCACGATAGGACAATCGTGACTTTTCATCCCACTCAATATGCTGTTTTTAAAATCAACACATCTACGGAGATTAGAAGACATCCCATCAAGGCATTTTAGTCCTTCCACCCACTTTAGCTCGAGTTTTATTTGCTTGCTGTCCAGCTCATAGCATGCTTTGGGCTTTTTATTGTCATTAGGCTTCATATGAAGTCTGGGACGTTTACAAATGTGTGCTATATCGAGTCTTGAATTCAGATCATCCTTAGTTTTCCCTTTGACATTCATAATTTTATTACACACATTATCGAACACCTTTTTTTCATTGTGGATCACATCAATATTATGTTAAAGTAGGAGATCTTTCCAATAAGGTAACTCCCAAAATATACTTTGTTTGCACCAATTATGAATGTTCGATTTACCTGGAATTTCAGTCTATATTCCAATTTCATGTATCTTGGGGTGGTCCTTTACAATTTCATATATTTCTTCGCTTGACCAAATCTTTGGTGGTAGCATATTCTCTTCTCTGTTAGCAATAAAAAAATTTTTATCTCTTCTAAAAGTATGATTGGGATGGAGAAAATACTAATGACAATCAAAATAAGAAATTTTCCTTCCATACCGTAAAGAAAATGATCTTATTTCTTCCATGCAATAAGGATAGGCTAGAGGACCAACTGTACTCCAACCTGAAAGCATCCCATATGCTGAAAAATCACTAATAGTCCATAACAAAGAAGCAAGCATACGAAAATTCTTTTTTCATGAAATGTCGTGTGTTTCAACACCTTCAAGCCATAATGTTTTCATCTCTTTGATTAATGGTTGTAGATAAACTTCGATTCCTTGTGTTGGATCATCAGGGAGGGACACAATAGTGAGAAACATGTATTGAGTTTTCATACACATCCACGGAGGTAAATCATAAGGAGTAACAATAACAGGCCAAGAAGAATATTTGCTACCAAACTGGAAGAATGGCAAAAACCCATCCGTACATAAACTAGTCTGACGTTACGACTCTCTGCAGTAAATGTGGGATACGTGTTATTGAAATATTCCCATATTTCTCCATCAGATGGATGTGTCATAGTTCCCTCTGCCTGTCTTCTCACATCGTGCCATCGCATATGACATGCCGTTGCCGCAGACATATATAACCTTTAAAATCTAGAGGTAATTGGTAAATAATGTATTTTCTTATATGGAACTCTCTTTTCTTTCTTTTTTTCTTGGTTTATATCTTTCCTCATTGCATATTTTGCAGTTTCTAAGACTAATGTCATCTTTCCAATACAACATGCAACCTTTTGTACGTGTATCCATCCTTTGGTAAGGCAGACTGAAAGCTGATATAAGTGTTTTCACTTTATAATGAATGTCGCACATCAGATTATTAGGTGGCATATTCAATTTTTCAGCTTGTATAAATGCTATAAATCCAGCTTCTGTTAAGTTTGAATTTTGATTTCATGGTGATGTATTCAGCGATGGTTGATAACTTCGTTCCACTTTTACAACCATCCTACAACGGTCTCTTAGCGGCATCAAATAAATCATAAATTTTTTTGCTCCCACATTCGGTTCTTTTTCAACGTTGACGCCTTCACTGTCAACTTGAACGGTAGGAAACATTGATCGTGCTGCATCTTCCATCATACCTTCTATTAGATTCGTCATAATAACATCGACCTCTAACGCAACAGGATCTACTGTAGGTGTAATAAGTTCACCATAACAATCCAATAAGTAATAATTTGGCACAAATCGAAATTTACACAAATGTACTTAAACTGTATCTGGTTTCCAATGCTTTAAATGTTGACAATTACTACAAGGGCAACGAAGTCCTTCGTTATTTCGATTATTAGATATTGCGAATCTAATAATTCGTATGCATCATTGTAGAAATGTTCTTTCACCAAACCTTTCATTCCAGTTCTCACTTCATACATCCGTGTACGATCGATAAAATAATCAAATATTTTTCTTAATTATAAAAAATAGGTCACTAATTTCAACAGCACTTCATTTCACTTCTATTCTATGCACAACTTCTTGCCTAAGTGATATAATGTTATCATTTTATTTTCTAAAATAAAGTAAAACCTTTTAGGACTAAAGGCTTCACAAACCACACTTCTGTCTAATTTCGACGGCACTGTACTTCACTTCTCTTCTACGCATAACTTTGCATCCAAGGAGAGTACTTTTGTTGTATTTTCTAAAATAAATTTATTTCGGACTAAAAGCTTTTATTTGTGGTTGTTGTATTTGTTATAATAATATTTAACGCTTATTCTCAAATCAATATTATATTCATTTCAAATTTTTTTAGATAATCGATTTTGGTACAATATTGATCTTGTATATAAATTTCATAGCTATTTAGAAAATCAATTTGAGTACATTATTTGTTGTTGTTATATTCATTTTTTAACTTACTGGAAAATCGATTTCAGTAGCATATTTCTTCTTGTTTTGTTCATTTCTTAAGTTTAAAGAAAATCAATTTCAGTAAAGTATTTGTTCTTGTCATATTCATTTCTTAACTTCTTGGAAAATCAATTTGAGTAAAATATTTGTTGTTTTCATATTTATTTCATGATTTTTTTACAAATCCGATTTCAATAAAATATTTGTTGTTGTTATATTTGTTACTTATTTTTTTACAAAATCGATTTTTGTACAATATTCGCTGTTGTTATCTCCATTTCGTATACTTTTTACAAAATCGATTTGAGTATAATTTTTCTTAACATTTTGTTACTAAATTATACGATTTATAACGTATTTTCAAACTCTTTTGCCTGATAAAATTTTAATTTACAAATTTTGTAAGCTAAAATTAGAAGTTAGCACTAATAATAACAAAGTAAAATAAATTAATTTTATATACTAATTAATTGTACACTAATTTTCGCATAAACTATAACATCTTTAAATTATAACAAACATTGTTTTCCATTATAAGAAACATCGTTTTCTACTATAACAAATATTTGTTAAACTATCAGTACGAATATTAATCAATGAATACTAATTTTCGAATTTTAAATTGACCCTAACATTTAATTACAAATTAAACAATCAAACCACTTACTGACATCTCCAAATCAACTTAGACAATATTGTAATCAACTAATACCCAATAATCATCAATTTTAGATCAATAATCAACTACTTTTCTAAATTAGGGTTTTAATTTTGTCTCCAAATCAACTAATAAGTTATATCATCATCTATAATAACTATTGTTACATATTCATACCAAAATTACTATTTTTACACAAATAGGGTTTAAGAGAATAAACGTAAAAAATTGAAGCCAAATTGAAGGAGGAGGAAGTGCACAACGTGTAGGGGTCTTCGGCGTCGGCTAGATGTGGCTGTTGGCAGATGGAGTCGGTTGAGGGCAGAATTGGAGTAGAAGAGAGGAATGGAGGGAAGGTGGAAATGTTTTGTTGTAGTCTTTCATTCTGGGTTATATTCATGTAGGTGATGGCTAGCGTTGGCCGCGTTTTTTAGCCGTCGCTAGTTATCGCCCAATTCGGTCGCAGTTGGAAGCCGTTCTAGTGGTGGGATGGTGTGTGGATGTTTCATCCTTATGACTTCACTATTTTAAAGAATTGATAAATTTAGATGTTTGTTCATGGTTCCACATGGACATATACTTCCAGAAGGATAATACCATTGTTTATATAATAGATAATAGACTTGGTTGAGTTCATCCTTGTATTGTGGAGATGGGTCACAGTTATTTTTCTTCATTAGGTTTCCCACGCAGCTTTGAAGGGAATTTTTTGTCAATTTAGGTAATAGCTTGAGAAATGAAGTAATATGAATTTGTATCAAATTTAGCATATATAACTGTTTTCATATCAGGACGTGGACAATATTGAGTAAAAATCTCGTATTCTACACATGCAATCTCGTCCTTACAGTACACTGATTTCACATAGGATCGATCAAATGTCCCTTACACACGTTTCCATATAGTGCATGGGCCAAAAAAAAGCTTGCTAAGAATATTGCTTTTTTCTTTTGATATGTGTTACAGTCTAACTTTGTTTTGTTACTACATGATATGACAAAGAAGAGGAAGCTTACTCGCAAAAAAAAGCAAGCCATGGACCCGAACGAATAACTTGAAGCAAATATTGAACCCAATAAGTAACTTGAAGCAGATCTTGAAACTAATGAGCAATATGAAGCATATTTAGAAACCAATGGGTAACATGAAGGAAATTTAGAAACCAATGAGCAAGGAACCGAAGCATGTACAGACAATGTGATGTAATCTGAAGAAATGAGTTTGAAACTGCAAATAATGCGATGAAAATTAGATTGGTATTCAACATGTAGACGAAAGTCCAGTTGAAAAGAAAAGGCTAGAAGTCAAATTAGTATGAAACGACTTCTTTTAGATCGTGTATCTCAAATTAACATTGAATTTAATAAGAATTGTATACCAATAGGAGAAGGTTCTAAAAAAACCATCTTCTTACTTTGGACCGCTCGTACTGGAGCATGTTTCATTCACGATTGATGATTGGCGGTCAATTGGTGATGATTTAAAACATGTGTTGTGAAGTTTCGTTCAGGTATTACTTTGATATACTTCATTTTATTTTTTATTCAATGCTTAACTACATGGAGCCATTTTCAACAGAATCTCCAAAAGTTTAGTTCCCAAGCTTTCTGCATTTCCTTATTTATAAACGTGTAACTCTTACTGTAGAATGTTAAAAAAAAATGGATGTTTTATGCTGGTATGAAACACATAATGTACTGCTAGAAATTTTATGGAACTAGTAATTAATTAGATCCATTATGATTGTTTGGTGAGAATAATAGTCTTTAGTTATAGTATACTGGTTATTGGATGCTCAATTTCAACTATATTAAAGATCAGGCAATTTTTTAAACATTTGCAAAGAAAAGGAACAAAGTAGATGGCTTAATAATAGCTGATTGGTTGTTTATTACTTTAACTAAACAATTGATTAACAAAATGTACTGAACTTCTACCAAAAGTAGGAGGATGGAGATTACATAAAGTTTAAAAAATGTTAGAATTTTCATTACTTTAACCAATTCGGTGGATCTGAGCAACTATAAAACTGATGAAGTCAATTGCTTTGATAAGAAAAATCTTATATACTAAACAAACATTTTATTTATTTATTTATTTATTATAAGTGTAACAACCTAGAATTTTACCACTTTAAAATATACTATTTAAAGTGATTTTAAATATAAAATGGTAAGGTTATATGATTCATAAAATATTAGATGGGATTTGGAAAGAGAAGTATACACCAAAATAGTAACATTTGCCTATATCGACAAAAGTGACAAAATGCTGATTTCAGAAAAGTAAGTTTCGATGGTTAAATAAATTATTTTAATTAATTTATGAGTGTTTATATTTTTAAATAACATTATACAAATTTATTTTTAAATTTGGTTTATATAAATAAATTGTTTAACTAAAACGTCAAAATGTGACCGTAAAACGTTTTTCCGAAAATCAATGTTTTGTTCAAAATAAGTTGCCGCAAGGTTGTTGCATCTTTGTTAACATGTTTTAACATATATTACACATTTTAATAAATAAACAAGTGTGCATTTACTAAATAGGATTATAAAACATCTAGAAGTCATTAGTAAAAGTAAGTAAGAATTAATAAAAGTATGAAAAAGTAGACATCAAATCACATCAAATCAAGCCAACATAATTATGATATTCTTTACTTAATCTTTGAGTGACTAAGATATAAAGTGAGGATGTGAAAGATGATGTTAAGTATTTAAAAAGTAGAGTTTGCTTTAGGTTGAAGGTTAGTTTGGTAATTTGGTAAAATATTATTTTGGTAAATTTACCACTTTTTTCTTTTTCTATAAATATCCACCTCCTTCTCACTTTCATCCATATTTTCTTCTTCTTTTCTCAAGCTTCTTCACCTTCTTCCTCTTCTTTTTAACGGATTCCAAGCCATAGGAGAAAATTAGAAATATCAAAATATCTACAAAATATTCAAAAGAAATCAATGTTCATTCTCTTTAAATCAAGGCTAATCAGGTTCAAAAGTAAACAAGGTTATTTGTGTCATTTACCACCAAAATCTTCACTTATAAATACAATCTCAAACCTCTTCATTTTCACTCCACTTTCCTTTCACAAAATTTCCAAAATCCTTCTCTACTTCCTCCATTTCTCTTCTACCTTCAAGCTACCACCTCCACATCACCACACCATCACCTTACACTAC
The DNA here is from genome assembly GCA_030765085.1 of Allium cepa. Classification (NCBI taxonomy): domain Eukaryota; kingdom Viridiplantae; phylum Streptophyta; class Magnoliopsida; order Asparagales; family Amaryllidaceae; genus Allium; species Allium cepa. Next base: position 209,272,681 of record CM060942.1, on the reverse strand, counting down.
CAAACATGAACCATGCTTCCACCTACCCACCTCCTACACCTACCTACCCTAGGCCACACTGCCAAACCCAAGCATACCCAATGTCGTGCCCCTCTTACACACCAAGGCCGAGCCCTACCCACATAAACCCGAGCCCAAACTCCCCATACCCAACGTGTACAAGCCCTACCCGAGCCCAAAGCCACCTACCCAAGCCAATACTCCACATACCTAAGGCCGTACACCTCATTCCCTTCCAAAAAGCTCAAGGTCAAACAAATAAAAAAGAAAAAAAGAAAAGGAAAGAAAAGAAAAGAGAGAGGAAAACAAAAGCAATTCGAAAGGAAAATAAGTTAAGGCGAGAATTCAAGACATTCGGAAAAAGCGCATTAGTTCGAGAAGTACCTTAGCCTACAAAAAGATTGACGGAGTGGATATGAAGGTGAGAAATTCTCTTCGCTTTTAAAACTATATTTTGTTTATGCTAAAACAATCATACTTATACCCTTATGACATATGAATGTTTATACCAATTTGATTGTTAATATGGATGTTTGATTGTTAGTTAGATAGTTGAATTGTGATAATGTATTTCGTTATGGTATTAATAGTGAAAGTTGGATTTGAAATCATAGGTTATGTGATTGATTGAATGGATGTTATGATAGTGATGAATAGGACATTGGTTATGTTCATTTTGGTTTAATAATTCCTTTGTTAATAAGACCATATTTTAGTAATATGAGATTTTTTGGAAAAATAAGTCTCTTTTCATTTAGATGTGAAATTAAAGTAAAAAATAAAAGAGAATTTGAAGTGAAACGGATTTGAAAAGGAAAGTTAAATTAAAATTGAAATTGAGATGAATAGTGAAACTGAAATCGATTTTGAAAATTTGAAGTTGAGTTTAAGGATGAATTTAAGTTTAAATTGAAATTAGATTTGAAATCAAGTTTTAAATGTGTTTAATTTGAAGTTAGAATTGAAATTGAGTTGAAATTGGAATTTAAAATTTAATATTAAAATAATAATACTATAATATAGTAATAGTGAAAATATAATTTAAATACTTTAAAAAGTGAAAATACTGATTTAAAATGATTTTTAATGGTTTTATAAGTAATAAAATTCAATTTGAATAAATTATTTCATATATTGAAATATAAGTTAAAATTAGGTGGTCGCGCAACGGTAGTTCGCGATTTCGTGCCAAAAATTCAAATGAATGTGTAGAGTGAAATATAAATCGGAATTCTTCAAGATAAGAAAATTCTGGACTATTATATCCATATCTTCAAAAAGAAGAAAGAAAATCAAAATTTCGTTGAGTAGATTTTGAATTAAGTCTTAATCAATTTTCTAGAAAAATCGCGCTAGTGTAGTTGAAGTGACCATAACAAGGAATTTGTTTAAATGAGCATTTTTAATTATGGAAAAATATGAAATAAATTTGATAAATCTATTTAAATGATTTGAAAGATATTTGGATTGAAAAACTTGAATTATCAAATGTTTAAAAGTTGATTTAGTCAAATAAGCTTATATAGCACTTTCCGCAATACTTTTATGCTGCAAATTGTATAACTTTTTAAAGAGGATTTAAACATAACGATTTTTCTCAGAACCAATTGTGAGTGTTATAAAAAGGATAATTAAGCATTTTGAAAGATTATTTAGAATATTTATAAGTAATTCCAAAATAAAGTTAAAAATCTAAGTATGCGGAAACGACTAGTACATTTATCCCACCTATGATATATGGGGAGGTAAAACAAGGTGTTTAACTAAGGTTAGGGATGAAGCAACCAGTGTCCTAGACTTACCTGGTCTATGTTTTCTTTTCTTAGGCGACGGGTGGAACAGATCGAAAAGAAAGCCCAGATGCTCTAAAATAAAACGATTCTGTTAAGTTTTCCAAATAAAAGAAGATTGGTATTATCCAAAATTTAAGCAATCTCCAAAAATGAATGATTTCTATGATTCTATTTACTCAAAAATGCTTTGTAAAATTGATTTAGGGTTTATTGCCAACATGTCTTGAATAACATTTTTTTTGACCCGCCTAAAAGTTAAGGAATTTGGATCGAGAGTTAAGTATGAAAATTTGAGATATTTTCCAAAACAAAAGAATGAATTACTTGGAATTATTCTAAGTCAAAATAAAGAGATTTTGAAATCATCGGAAAAGAATTAAAGTGAAAAGAGACTAAATAATTCTTGTAAACTCATATTCACTTTTTATCGATAATTGGATTTCTAAGAAAATAGGGTCGGATTTGGGAAATTCCTGTCCGAAAACCACTTCGAACCAATATATACGTTCGAATGTGAAGACATGTCGAAGATGATGATTATTGAAGACCGTGGATCTTCATAGCGTGAAGAATGCTTATTGAACATGATCTGGGTATCTCCGATTATAGAATTATTAACAGTAGTGGTCTCCTCGTGATAGAGATTTTTCGGATTGCTAGGACTACTCGCTACTAGTGGTAGTGGGAGAGTGTAACGACCCGCCATTCATTCCATAGAATGATGCATCATTAATAAGAAAGAAAGGGATAGAAAAGAGAAAGATAAAGAAGAAAGAAAGAAACAATATCAAAATCCCAACAGCGGAATGGATAAATTATATAAATCACATAAGTTATTACGTAGTATACAACGTCTATCAGAGTTACACAGCTTATACATCACATACTAGACAGTTATAAACACCTGTCTAGTTATTACAACTCAATACAACACAAACATATGACTCAGAGAACACACAACGGAACACTATAAATATTTACAAACGCTGAAGCCTCCTGCTCCATTGCTCCTCTAGAATTCGTCAAAGCTAACCTGAATCCCTTGGCTCCTCGTAAAAATTTTAGTGCCCAAGAGTTTAATAAAATAGAAAATAAACACTTGGGCCGGACATGGGTCTGATGTGAGTAAACGGGTTTAAGTTTCTTAACTTTGAAAAACCTTTGGAAACAAAAGGTATCTAGTAAGACTTCCCGCACATAAACACGGAAAAGTTTTTACCTTACGATAACCAAAACATTTGATAGGAAATCCAGTGATATTATAATAGGTCTAGGATTTTCAAATAAAATACAGAAATAGCTGGAATGCTTACATCTCACGTTCCAACATAGTTGGACACAACTAAATCGTACGACGCTTATTGGATTTTGGATTCCATACAATGCCAGGGCTACTGGGGTACCACCCATCACAGTACTTGGCCTAGATCAACATACTGAGGATCTACCCTAAATCCCCTGCAACGCAAGGCTGGAACCATCCCTTACAGGATAGTCCCGAACAAGACGACCCCGCAGTTGGCGTGCATTCCAACTGCCCACACAGTCAAAAAAAGGACTTCTAGACAGGGGAAAATCTTGTCCTACTTAGGCAACCCACTTAGCCTTGCTGCACCTCCCTTATTTTAGCCATTCCCGGTTGATTAGGCTTGAGGCTACGATTACCTTTAGAGAACACATCTTTTAGAATTCTCATCGTCCACCTGACGATGTTCTGAAAACATTCAATCCATACAAGTTCGTTTCGGTTTTGAACGAAACTGAAGGCATTATCTCGTTATACGCATTTTGGAATCACCCTCAGAGTTAACGACGATAAACCTTGCACTTTGAACCTTCATCTTCACTTGAGATTCATGACCTATCGTTAATTTGGATCGATGTGGTTTTTGAATATCCAAATCTGGAAACCCGATCCTGGTCTCATCGAAGTCCAAAATGCCATCTTTTAGGTCCAAGTAGTTTTAAAGTTTAAAACAATTCGATTCATTATCCATATACACACAGATAGATTATTCACATCATCACACAAGTACATAATCCATATTATCATCATAAATAGATAATTCACATTATCATCACACTTCAACCAAACATCCATATCACATAGCATCACTTATATCATATTTGAGATTTCAAACCATTCAAGACAATCAATATCATTCATCCATACAAAAGCAAGGATTAATTAATCATACTATCTCTAACTAATTTAAAATGAATTAAATTAATTACTTGCATCACTAATTAATTTAAAATAAATTAAATAAATTACTTTTATCATTAAATCTTGCTTGCATAATGATTAATTAATTTCAAAGCAATTAATTAATCATTCTCTAAGTATTTATCTTAATTAATCACTTTTGATTAATCATCCTCTAATTACATTAAGCAATTATCCTTTAATTAATTTCACAAATTAATTATTCTCAAACAATCACAGTAATTAACCTTTAATTACTTCATTAATTAATTAATTATAATTAATCACATTAATCCTTAATTAATTACATTAATTAATTACCCTATAATCACTTATTATTGATTAATTAATCTTGATTAATCAATCCTTAACTACATCATTAATTATATTAATTAATGATGCTTAATTAGTTCTTTAATTAATTATTCATTAATCAGCCTTGATTAATCACATTAGTAATTAATTACCTTTAATTAATTACATCACTTAATTATCTTCAAATAACTCTATTAATCAATTCTTAAATTAATTACAATAAGTAATTAATTATTAATTACTTCTTTAAGTAATTATCCTTCATATTAATTACACAAAGTAATTAAATCAAAATTATTCTCAATCATCAGTTAATTACATCCTGTAATTACCATCACTAATTACTTCACTTAAGTAATTACACTCTACTAATCTTCATTAAGTAATTATACTTAATCACATCATCAAGTAATTATTTGAATTAATTAAACCAATTAATTAACTCAAACTAATCACATTAAACTCAATTAATTACAATGAGTAATTAATTCCTTAATTACTTTCATTAAGCAATTATACTTTCACAATTCCATAAATGATTATTCTTAATTAATTAATCTAATTAATTATTAATTAATTGCATTAATTAATTATTTAATAATCCCAAGTAAATAATCAATTATTAACAATTCTTTACTTACTTCTCTTAAGTAGTTAAACTTTAATTAACCATTATTAATTACAATTTAAATTACCAATTAATCAGTCTCTAATGACTTAATTAGTTAAATGCTTAGCAGTAACTTAATTAATCTTAATTACTTGATAAATCAATTTCAAATCATTAATTAATAACCTGTATTTATTTAATTAATGATCCTTAATTTCAAATTAATTAATCTTTAATTAATTAACTTAACCCTTAATTAATTAACTAACAACCCATAATTACTAATTAATTAATACTAAGTCATTAATTAGTTAACTAAATTAATCATTGTTCATTGAAACCTAAATTATTTCTAAAATAAATCATTCTTATATTAGTGACTTAATTTTCATTAACATATGCCTTTAAAACATTTCTCTTTTAAATTTACCCTTAAATTTCATTTCAAATTTAAGATTTAAAATAATTAACGAATTAAACCTGAACCACATTTAAATCAATTTCATAAACCATTTTTAAATCAAATATTAAGGAAACATTTCTCATTTATAAAGAAACTTATATAAATAAAAGTTTAAACAAAATTACTTAATCATATTAAAAATCATGTTTTAAAAATAAATTAATCAATTAACTTGCAAATTTAAGTTAAACAGATTTATATAACTTTCCATCCAAATCTTAAAGAACCTTTATAAAAAAATTATATAAATAAAGTTTTACTCGTATATTTGGAAAACTAATTTATTTACAAATATACTTTAAACCTTAATCTAGTTTAAACAATTCAATTTTATAAATCTTTATTTATTTTCAAAACTAGGATTCAAAACTTAATTTGAATCCATACTTAACTACTGATTTAAAACTTTTTTTAACCTTGTTTTTTAATTTAAAATTCATTTTTAAATTTTAAAACCAAGCAGGTTTTTAAAACATGTAAGTAGAACAACTGACCGGAGCTCAACCCTCAATGAACTTGAGCAAAACAAGCTAAAACCCGATCATCTCTTCGAGATGAAAACCAGGTACAAGCTTCATCCCAAAATTCCATAACCTTAGATATGTCGATGTGCACAGTGCACGTGCACAGATGAACTAGGCTCCTCCAATCAACGCCTCGACCCTAGAGCATCACCTACGACCTTGTCTACAAGCGCGAAACCCCAGACGAAAGAATCGAATGCCAGAACAAAAATTAATACTCAGACGAATATCTGAAAACGAACGCAACAGAAAAACGACCATCGTCGCCAATCACGACCACATCCTCCTTCGCCGACATCACCAGACCTTCATCACGTCGCCGTGCAACTAACCCCTCTCGCGACACCTGCGAGAACAACATGTTCAAGAATGCTACTCAAACCCTAGTCTAACACCAACCTCACCGCACAATCACCAAAAAATCCATCTCCATTTTTCCCAGGACCGACCATCCATCGGCTACCTCCAGTCCAGGTATCACTGCAAACATCATCATAGATCACCAAAAATCAACGAAAATGTCAAAACCCATCATTCCACCATACCACAACCATTTCTAATCTAAAAATCCCAATTCCTATCTCTAAATTCATGAATTCCAAATTAGAGTTAGGTTATAGACTTGATCCATAATTTCCTGACAATTAAATTCTGACCAATTTTGATCAGACCTGTATATTTCACATTTTATAAATAAACAGTTCATATTACATCTATGAATTTTATTTTTAAAATTAAGTTTATATACTTACAAACATTTTCTATTTTTAAATTTTAGCCTATCATTAGATATCTGGGGAGATATGAATTTTATTCAATAAATTCATAAGTCTGTAAAATTTACAGAGGCTATTTTCAAACATGCAGTTTTAAATAGGCAAATACCACATACATTCTCATGTATGAACATATACAAACCATAATATTCTTTCAAAAATTCATCATCAACATTTAAACATATTCACAGATTTTCAAATCTGTTTTTAAGTAAAATATTTTCTCAACAATGTTTAAACAAAGAGGCGATCATTCATTTTCAGGCATGCATCAGATATATCAGCACACCATATGTAAATATTCATGCATTCATACACATAACATCCACAACCATATCTTCACACAATTCCTCATAAGCTCAGGTTAAAACCATAGGATTTAAACTATTTTTAAAATGAAGTTTACTCACAAAGTTCAAACAGAGAGATCAAGCTTCAGAACCATGTTTTGATTTCCTGTAACTTTCTTTAGAACTGTCATTCGAAATCAATCCTGGATATTTGCATATGGTTTGAATTCTTTCATGTTGAAACTGGATTTGCCTTTTGTTGTTTGATCTGGTTGAACAGTTTGAGTTGTTGCTAGCCTTATTCTTTCATTAATGGTTGTTTGAAGTTTTGATTTCTCTCAGTTTTTCTTTGAGTTTGAATCCAGGTTTTAGTTAAGAAAGAAAAGAAAGAGTCTGGGAAAGGAAAGGATTTGAACTGAGAAATGAAGGTTTTTTGTTAAAAAAAACTTAGTTTCTTCTTTAAACTTTTATTCATAAATTAAATTAAAACAAAACAATGTTACCACTTGTTGATTTTAGATGATACCTAAGTGACAAATGTGTTTTACATGAGTTCATTTATTAAAAATTATCAAAATCTTAAGTTATGTATTTACAAATGTTTAAACCATCTTTAAATTAAGTATTCATATAAATATGTTATGCTTATATTAATTTATATTAAAAGTTTAAGCTTATATGAATATTTATAAACCATATTCATGTGTTATTTAAAGAAAGAATTTTAAAAGCAAAGAAACAAAATTTAAGTCTTATTTTAACTCAAGCTAAAACATTTTTGATTAATATATTTTAAAATAAATTTTATCTAGTTTTGAAAATTATTAACTTGAATTTTTAAAACAAAATTTTCTAATTACAATATAAATATATACATACATATATATATATATATATATATATATATTATAAGATTTGACAACATATCTTTTATTGAATTTAAAACAATTTAAAAGCCTTTTTATTAATTTTATTTAAATCTAAATTTAAAACTTAAGCTTTAAAAATATATTTTAAACAATTATCATTTATCTTAAGTATTTAAACAATATGATTATCTTTTTAAATAGCTTTGAAAAGTTTTAAAACAATCAAGATTTCCAAATTGCTAAATATATTTGGAATTTGAAAACATGATTTTATTTATTCAACTTCACACCAAGCTTTTCTATTTACAATATATTCAAATATATATACATTATAAACAGAAAATATTTTATTAAATTTACAAAGATAAAATTCATCAATTAAATAATTATTTGCTTATAAAAGAATAAATTCTCCAATTTAAATTATAATTATAAAAGAAAATTATCAAATTAATTTAATTAATTAATACAGATTATTAAATTGATATTGCCCAAAATTCCGGGTCATCGCATTCCTCCCCCCTTAAAAGAATTTCGTCCTCGAAATTCAAAAGCAAAGGTAATTTAATAATCTATCTACGATTTTAATTTTATACCACAAGCATAAATTAACAGCCATATGCTAACAACCATAGCAACCAATTTACTCAGACAAACAAATCTAACTATCCAGACAAAATTCTAGATAGAACTTCCTAGAGTTTCCCAGGTATAAATATTGGGATACTCGCTCTACTGAATCCAGACAATCTACACTACTAAGCTAAAGAGCTCCTACGCATCTAGATCTGAACAAGGTAACAGATCACAGTAAAGTTCCGCTCAACTACCATATCCTCCTGATCTGCTGGTTCCAAAACCAAAGATAGATCAGGCACGTACTCCCTCAGAGATGCGTGAAACACATTGAATCCCAGTCTTCCAAATTGGCAATGCAACCTTGAAAACCAAAACACAAATCCTCACTAGAACACAGAAAGATCCATAATACCTCGAGCTGGCTTCCCATTTATATCAAACTTATAGCTCCTTTGATCGGAGAAAACTTATCCAAAATCAAATCTCCGACCTCGAAATTCAAATTCCTTCGTCTCTTATCCACAAAATTCTTCTGACGATCCTAGGCTGCCTATCTTCTTCCTGATCAGCTCATCCTTTGCTATTGCTTCTCGAATCAAACTGGACCAAAACCAACTCAACAAAAATGACCCTCACAAGATCAACCAACTCTACTTCACAACCATCAGATCCTGAAAAATTCCACTCTAGAACAGCTGCTACCTTGTTTCTGCTGCACAACTCTGATTCTGGAATAGATGAGAAAATGCTGATGATGAACACAATCAAAGACTAGGCACAACATCCCAGAAAATATGGTTCAACGGATCCATAAAGAGAAAACTCAAAAGTTCCACCAAATCCTGAGCTGCTTCACCATAACCCTCTCTCTAGAAGCCCTCCTTCTACTAAGATGAACTATCGACATCATTCCTAGAATTCTAGTCGATAAGGAAACTCAATCTCCAGATGCAAAGGCAAACCTCTGACCTCTACGAAGACATCCAGAAAAACTCTGACAACTCAAGAGAACAATCAACTATCGCAATTCACTTTTGCGATCAATCCAAAGAAACTGTTCTCTCTTTACCAATCAGAACAGCCTATGCTCATCTAACCAATCCATCGAAGAAATGGATCTACTCAGCTGCTTTTGAACTCCATCTCTAGAAAACTGCTAAGCCAGAAGACCTTCCTGCCGGCACGCAGAACACTTCGAGCTGCAATGCTGCCACAGATGACAAAGACTTCCTATCCAAAGCTCTTTGAAAATCTCGGGCTTCAAGGCCATACAGAAACACCCTGCTGAACACAACCACCTCATCAAAGTAGACACACTTCCTTAAACTTGTTCCCAAGAAACATCTTCGGAGACAATCCATAGTCCCTACATCTCATCACATAGCTACTACTTCCTGAGTTACCAAGATACCATCACACTCTTCTGCTTAACCGACAGATACAAACTTGCACTTCAGAGATGGACTTCGAACCTTTAAAAAGCTTTCCTTCAGAGATCGATGAAATCTTTTCACCAAAAAAACTTACTCGAGACGGTATTTGGTCTACAGTCTCGAAAGGTACACTTCCAAACCCAACAATCAGACTCCTAACATGGGTAGTAGTTGTGCTACACACACCACAACCCTATTTACCTTTTGAACTCATATGGGGAAACCTAAACAGGTAATCCAACAAATAGGTAGAAATAATATATATATATATATATATATTAAAATTACAAATACGCTCTCTCAAGAAAGAAAACACTCCAAAGCCAAGGTATTCACTCAACCTAGCGCTCTGATACCACTGTAACGGCCCGTCATTCATTCCATAGAATGACGCATCATTAATAAGAAAGAAAGGGATAGAAAAGAGAAAGATAAAGAAGAAAGAAAGAAACAATATCAGAATCTCAACAGCGGAACCAATAAATTATATTAATCACATAAGATATTACATAGTATACAGCATCTATCAGAGTTACACAGCTTATACATCACATACTAGACAGTTATAAACACCTGTCTAGTTATTACAACTCAATACAACACGAACATATGACTCAGAGAACACACAGCGGAACACTATAAATATTTACAAACGCTGAAGCCTCCTGCTCCATTGCTCCTTCAGAATTCGTCAAAGCTAACCTGAATCCCTTGGCTACTCATAAACATTTGAGTACCCAAGAGTTTAATAAAATAGAAAATAAACACTTGGGTCAGACATGGGTCTGGTGTGAGTAAACGGGTTTAAGTTGCTTAACTTTGAAAAACCTTTGGAAACGAAAAGTGTCTCGTAAGACTTCCCACACATAAACACAGAAAAGTTTTTACCTTATGATAACCAAAACATTTGATAGAAAATCCAGTGATATTATAATAGGGTCTAGGGTTTTCAAATAAAATACAGAAATAGCTGGAATGTTCAAATAAAATACAGAAATAGCTGGAATGCTTACATCTCACATTCCTACATAGTTGGGCACAACTAAATCGTACGGCACTTATTGGATTTTGAATTCCATACAATGGCAGGATTACTAGGGTACCGCCCGTCGCAGTACGTGGCCTAGACCAACGTACCGAGGATCCACCCTAAATCCCCTGCAACACAACACCGGAACCATCCCTTACTAGATAGTCCCGAACAAGACAGGCCCGTAGTTGGTGCATGTTCCAACTGCCCACATAGCCCAATAAAAAGGGACTTCTAGATAGGGGAAAATCTTGTCCTACTTGGGCATGACCCACTTAGCCTTGCTACACCACCCCTGTTTAAGCCACTCACGGTTGATGAGGCTTGAGGCTACGATTCTCTTTAGAGAACACATATCTTAGAATGCTCATCGTCCACTTGAAGATGTTCTGAAAGCATTCAATCCATACAAGTTCATTCTGAGTTCGAACGAAACCGAAGGCATTATGTCGTTACACTCATTTTGGAATCACCCTCAGAGTTAATAACGATAACCCTTGCACTCTGAATCTTCATCTTCATTTGAGATTCACGACCTATCATTAATTTTTATCGATGTGGTATTTGGATATCCAAATCTGGAAACCCGATCCCGGTCTCATCGAAATCCAAAACGCCATCTTTTAGGTCCAATTAGTTTTAAAATTTAAAACAATTCAATTCATTATCTATGTACACACAGATGGATAGTTCACATCATCAAACAAGTACATAAGCCATATTATCATCATAAATAGACAATTCATATTATCATCACACTTCGACCAAACATCCATACACAGCATAACTTATCTCATATCTGAGATATCAAACCATTCAAGGCAATCAATATCATTCATCCATACATAAGCAAGGATTAATTAATCATACTATCTCTAATTAATTTAAAATGAACTAAATTAATTACTTGCATCACTGATTAATTTAAAATAAATTAAATTAATTACTTTCATCACTAAATCTTGCTTACATAACCATTAATTAATTTCAAACCAATTAATTAATCATTCTCTAAGTATTTATCTTAATTAATCACTTTTGATTAATCATCCTCTAATTACACTAAGTAATTATCCTTTAATTAATTTCACAAATTAATTATTCTCAAACAATCACAGTAATTAACCTTTAATTACTTCATTAATTAATTAATTATAATTAATCACATTAATCCTTAATTAATCACATTAATTAATTACTCTATAATCGCTTACTATTGATTAATTAGTCTTGATTAATCCATCCTTAATTACATCATTAATTACATTAATTAATGATCCTTAATTACTTCTTTAATTAATTATTAATCCTATTTAATAATTAATCTTTAATTAATTATTCATTAATCAGCCTTGCTTAATCACATTAGTAAATAATTGCCCTTAATTAATTACATCACTTAATTATCTTCAAATAACTCTATTAATCAATTCTTAAATTAATTACACTAAGTAATTAATTATTAATTACTTATTTAAGTAATTATCCTTCATATTATTTATACAAAGTAATTAAACCAAAATTATTCTCAATCTTCAGTTAATTACATCCTGTAATTACCATCTCTAATTATTTCACTTAAGTAATTACACTTTATAAATCTTCATTAAGTAATTATACTTAATCTCATCATCAAGTGATTATTTAAATTAATTAAACCAATTAATTAACTAAAATTAATCACATTAAACTCAATTAATTACAATGAGTAATTAATTCCTTAATTACTTTCATTAAATAATTATACTTTCACAATTCCATAAATGATTATTCTTAATTAATTAATCTAATTAATTATTAAATTAATCACATTAATTAATTATTTAATAATCCTAAGTAAATGATCTTCATTAACTATTTACAATTCTTTAATTACTTCTCTTAAGTAATTAAACTTTAATTAACCATTATTAATTACAATTTAAATTACCAATTAATCAGTCTCTAATGACTTAATTAATTAAATGCTTAACAGTAACTTAATTAATCTTAATTACTTGATAAATTAATTTCAAATCATTAATTAATAACCAATATTTATTTAGTTAATGATCCTTAATTTCAAATTAATTAATCTTTAATTAATTAACTTAACCCTTAACTAATTAACTAACAGCCCATAATTACTAATTAATCAATACTAAGTCATTAATTAGTTAACTAAATTAATCATTATTCATGAAAACTAAATTATTTCCAAAACAAATCATTCTTATATTAATGACTTAATTTTCATTAACATATGCCTTTAAAACATTACCCTTTTAAATTTACCCTTAAATTTCATTTCAAATTGAAGATTTAAAATGATTAACAAATTTAAACCTAAACCAAATTTAAATCAATTTCATAATCCTTTTTAAATCAAATTTTAAGGAAACATTTATCATTTATAAAGAAACTTATATAAATAAATGTTTAAACTAAATTACTTAATCATATTTAAAAATCAAGTTTTAAAAGTAAAGTAATCAATTAACTTGCAAATTTAAGTTAAACAGATTTATATAACTTTCCATTCAAATCTTAAAGAACCTTTATAAAAAAATTATAAAATAAAGTTTTACTTATATACTTGGAAAACTAATTTATTTACAAATATACTTTAAACTTTAATCTAGTTTAAACAAATTAATTTTATAAAACTTTATTTATTTTCAAAACTAGGATTCAAAAGTTAATTTGAATCCATACATAATTACTGATTTAAACTTTGTTTCAATCTGGTTTTTTATATTAAAATTCATTTTAAAATTTTAAAACCAAACAGGTTTTTAAAACCTGTAACTAGAACAACTGACACGAGCTCAACCCTCATAGAACTCGAGCAAAACAAGCTAAAACCCAATCATCTCTTCGAGACGAAACCCAGCTACAAGCTTCTTCCCTAAACTCCACAACCTCAGATATGCCGATGTGCACAGTGCACGTGAACATATGAACTAGGCTCCTCCGACCTTCGCCTCCGGCCGCAAAGCATCACCTACGACCTCGTTTACAAGCGCGAAACCCCAAACGAAAGAATCGAATGCCAAAACGAAAAATTGATACTCGGACGAATATCTGGAAAATGAACGCAAAAAAAACTACCATCGTCGTCGATCACGACCACGTCCTCCTTCGCCGACATCACCAGACCTTCATCACATCACCATGCAACTAACCCCCCTCCCTTGCGATCACGTGCCATCACCTACGGCCATCGCGACAGCTTCGAAAAAATCACGTTCCAGAATGCTACTCAAACCCTATTCTAACTCCAACCTCACCGCACAATCACCAGAAAAATCCATCCCTATTTTTTCTATGATCGATCATCCACCGGCCACCTCCAGTCCAAGTATCACCCCAAACATCGACATAGATCAACAGAAATCGACAAAAATTTCAAAATCCATCATTCCACCATACCTCAACCATTTCTAATCTAAAAATCACAATTCCTATCTCTAAATTCATGAATTCCAAATTAGAGTAAGGTTTTAGACTTGATTCATAATTTCCTGACAATAAAATTTTGAATAATTTTGATCAGACTTGTATATTTCACATTTTATAAATAAACAGTTCATATATATCTATGAATTTTATTTTTAAAATTAAGTTTATATACTTACAAACATTTTCTATTTATAAATTTTATCCTATCATCAGATATCTGGAGAGATATGAATTTTATTCAATAAATTTGTAGGTCTGTAAAATTAACATGGGCAATTTTCAAACATGCAGTTTTAAACAGGCAAATACCACATACATTCTCATGTATGAACATATACAAACCATAATATTCTTTCAAAAATTCATCATCAACATTTAAACATATTCACAGATTTTCAAATCTGTTTTTGAGTAAAATATTTTCTCAACAAAGTTTAAACAGAGAGGTGATCATTCATTTCCAGGCATGCATAAGATATATCAGCACATCATATATAAACATTCATGCATTCATACACACAACATCAGCAACCATGTCTTCGCACAATTCCTCATAAGCATGAGGTTAAAATCATAGGTTTTAAACTGTTTTTAAAATGAAGTTTACTTACTAAGTTCAAACAGAATGATCAAGCTTCAGAACCCTGTTTTGATTTCCTGTAACTTGCTTTAGAACTGTCATTTGAAATTAATCTTGGATCTTTGCATATGGTTTGAATTCCTTGATGTTGAAACTGGATTTGCCTTTTTTGTTTGATCTGGTTGAACATTTTGAGTTGTTGCTAGCCCTACTCTTCCATTAGTGGTTGACCGAAGTTTTGGTTTCTCTCAGTTTTTCTTTTAATTTGAATTCCAGGTTTTAGTTAAGAAAGAAAAGAAAGAGTTTGGGAAAGGAAAATATATGAACTGAAAAATGAAGGTGTTTTGTAAAAAAAACTTAGTTTCTTCTTAAACTTTTATTTGTAAATTAAATTAAAACAAAACAATGTTGCCACTTATTGATTTTAGATGATACTTAAGTGACAAATGTGTTTTACATGAGTTCATTTATTAATAATTTTCAAAATCTTAACTTATGTATTTACAAATGTTTAAACCATCTTTAAATTAAGTATTCATATAAATATGTTATGCTTATATTAATTTATATTAAAAGTTTAAGCTTATATGAATATTTATAAACCATATTCATGTGTTATTTAAAGAAAGAATATTAAAAGCAATGAAACAAAATTTAAGTCTTATTTTAACTCAAGCTAAAATATTTTTGATTAATATATTTTAAAATAAATTTAACTAGTTTTGAAAATTATTAACTTGAATTTTTAAAACAAAATTTTCCAATTACAATATATATATATATATATATATATATTAAGATTAGACAACATATCTTTTATTAAATTTAAATCAATTTAAAAACCTTTTTATTAATTTTATTTAAATCTAAATTTAAAATTTGAGCTTTAAAAATATATTTTAAACAATTATCATTTATCTTAAGTATTTTAAACAATATGATTATCTTTTTAAATAGATTTGAAAAGTTGTATTTTAAATAAATCAAGATTTCCAAATTGCCAAATATATTTAGAATTTGAAAACATGATTTTATTTATTCAACTTCAAACTAAGCTTTTCTATTTACAATATATTCAAATATATGTACATTATAAATAGAAAATATTTTATTAAATTTAAAAAGATAAAATTCATCAATTAAATAATTATTTGCTTATAAAAGAATAAGTTCTCCAATTAAATTATAATTATAAAAAAATTATCAAATTAATTTAATTAATTAATACAGATTATTAAATTGATATTGCCCAAAATTCCGGGCCATCACAGAGAGTGCCTTCGGTTTGTCCTATTCTTGGACAACTTGTACGGACGTTTGTCTGACATTGCATTTCCAATGATTATGTACATTGGTTTTTACAAACGTACATCAGTGGTGCCGGAGAAGGCAACTTCTCTTAGCTTAACACCCTCCTTGAGACGTACGAGCTCAAGGGTTGTATTTTTGTGGAAGGCAATTAGTAGTTAACGGAAATGGCAATGTGGCATTCAAAGATGTGATATGTGCTATGTGAAAAGGTAATCGTTACCTCAAGCCTCATCAAACCGGAAATGACCGAAATAGGATTAGATGCAGCAAGGCTAAGTGGGTCATTCCCAAGTAGGGTATGGTCATCCCCTTCTAGATATATTTCTTCCCGCTATGACGTTCAGGATGTAAATTAATGTGGTTTGTATGTTATGAAGGCCCTCAGATAAAGGTCGGTAACGACCGAGGGATAATATATTTGGTACGATCTAGTTACAGAGGTAGGTCGGTCTTATATTGGTAGAAGTTCCCTTGTGATGTTCCTCGGGGAATCCATCTAGAGGTGTACCCATTTCTAAAGGAAGATCCTTCACCTGATCATTTGTATGGAAATCCATTCTCCAATAAGAACCTACGGTTTTGTTTGTAGAACCTAGTATGTTGGAATGTAATAATGGTAACAATTTTGGCTAAGATTAGTAAGTTTTTTGCAAATGTTTTCAAAGAGATGTCATTAGAAATAATATCAAAGGTTTTAATATAAAAGTGTTTTAGTTATCATAAGGTAAAAACCTGTCTGTGTTTATGTGTGGGCATGGTCTTATGAGATACTCTTTCTTTTTAAAGGATTTTATCTGAAGGCTGATATATGACACTGTCATCTATTATTGAGTTTTTCCCACGCTGGTTTATTAAGCCTGATCCGGGTATTTTCAATACTCGGGTTTGATCCGAGTAGTTTCAGGATTCGTCGAAGACGGTCGAGTTTCCAGAGGAGAGCTGGAGATATTCATCTATGTATGGACATGTCCAATTATCTGTTGTACTTAGTTAGTTTTAGTTTGATGCTTGTCAGAAATTATAAGGACAGATGTTTATAGCTGTCCAAGCTGAATATAGGTTAGACTATGATATTGTATTTTAAAATTTTCCGCCGTAAAGATTATTATTGAAATAATATATGTTATTCCATTCGTGTGAGATTCTGTTTTGTCTTGATTTCCTTTCTACACTCAGTGATCCGCTTATCCGTGCAATTTGAGTTGGACATGTGTGCTTTATCGTTGATTCAAATGGTACGGAAAAATGGAATAATAAATTAATATAACAAGCACGGAGAACACTACAAGGAATATGGTCATTTCCAACGGCTCAAGCCGTCGACGGCGATTGGAAGCCGTCGAAAATGCCGTCGGTATATAGAACACGACTTTCCATCATTTCTGGCGGAAAAGATGACAGATTTGCGATGGTCTGAGATGGTTGTTTCAACGACAGTTCTGATGTTTTTTCCAATGGTAAAGACGTCCATGTGGCTTAGAAACATGCCAAAAACCATTGGAAGCCGTCAGTTTATACAATTGGCTAGCTAACGAAAGCCATCGAAATATTTCGACCTATAAGCCGTCGAAAACCATCGGTAGCCATTGGAAATCTAGTTAAAAAAAATATTTCAACACCACGATAGTGCACCAATATCAATATATATCACAACACATCAATATCAACATATATATATCAAATATATAAGCTAAAATCAATATCATTAATAATATAAAACTCAAAAATTGTCGTCTCAAACTTAAACATTCCAATTAATACAAATCAAACCATCCTACATCACCCCATAATGTCTAAATCCAACATCAACGTATATACATCCAACATGAAGCTCTACAAATCAATATCAAGCACCAAATGTCCATAAATCAGCATCACCATCTCTCTTTGTATATATACATAAGTTTTTAAAAACAAAAAAAGCAAAATATACCTCATGACTTGTCATTGGCTCCAAAACCACCATACGAAGGAAATGCTCCATGACGTTCCATATACTAGGCCAAATGCTGGTTCAATTACTCCATTTGCGCTGCTTGGAGGCGGTCCTGCTCCTACAACTGTGCAATCTACTATCGAATCTCATTAATCTCAGCATTATCCTAAGCCTTTTGATAGGCCTTTTGTGAGGCCCGAGCCTACAAAATAAGTTGAAATATGTTTAAGTCATTGAGCAACTTTAAAAAAATTAAGCAAATTTTACAAATTAGTTAATTTTTATAAATTATTGATTGATTCCCGTAGCCATAGAGCATATTTCTTTATGTCAGGTCTATAACGGGTTCAAATATAGCATCCTCCACGTTAGTGGTCAATTGCTCCCGTTCTGAATGCTCAAGCATCTGTGCACGTGCTTGCATAAATTTTTTCTGCAACACAAAATCAAATACAAGTAAATAATACATGACATTATTTTAATAATTTATTACTAATTAATTAAAATGATCATTATTGATAACTTATAACTTAAAATATACTTACATGTACAGCGTATGTTTTATCATCCACATGCCAGGCATACATCACAGATCGCTCGTCGTCGGTCTGCCTGACGGCAAGAGTGTGCGCAAATACGTCCATATACGAGACAAGAGCCCCATATGCTCTTTCTTGCAATAATTGGTGTATGTTACTGCTATTCATACAAATTTATACAAAAAATATAATAACTATTCATAATTGCAATTAATCAATTTACCAATTCCTTACGATGATGCTAAAATGATTTTGAGCCACCATAGTGTATGACTTGATTTTTCTACCTGTTTGTCGAGTTCCTGTCTGACTACGCCTGCAAATTAAAAATTAAGACCATATTTTACAAGTATAAATTATGTGTTCTCTACTAAACAAATTATGGTAACAACTGATAGGCTTGCTCTGAACTCATTGCTACCCACCATGTGACCCAAGCATCCCATACACTAGCGTCTATCCAGTTTGGCTTCTTCTTGGATTTTCTGATGGTTGACATTGTATCTTGGTAATTCTTTATAAATTTGGAGTTCCGGTGGTGCTGGAAAAGAGCAACATCCTCCTTTTGTAGGTCTACCGAACCCTGTGTATATGTTGAAAAATATAAGTTATACATTTATACTTAGCAAATTATAAAGTGATTATATATAATGATATATTTTTACACTTACCAAGAAGTCATGCTAGATGCTCTCCTGGACATGCTCAGGGATCCTACTCCATTTCGGCCAGCATGCAGTCATATGGCTCATGTATGCCTGCCGAGAAATGCTGAGCACTATATTGGAAGGCTCAAGCTCAAATCCCCTAGATTAAATATGATACAGACAAATCATGACTAATATTTCATACAAAATATATATATATTGTCGGAGTAAATTTAATACAGACAAGCCATCTGCTTTCAGCGGTAATCTAACTATCATATGTGGCGCCTTCTAGGATAGGCCACTGCCATCACCTTCGCTGCGAATGGTCGCTCCCAAAGAAAACTGCCACCCAATCTGCTTTTTCTCTTTTTAGAGATGGATGGGGAGCATAATAAACTTCTAGGGCTTGTTTTGCTAGTATAAAAGGATCATACTTATGATAACGTGATGTGTGCTTTATTTCAATAATATTATATTTTTGGTGCATGTTTATTTTAGAACATGGAACATTATTGAACCAATTGCATCTAATCAAATAAATTTCCTCTTTGCGGATCTGGTGAAATATGTTAATTGCAAGGCCTAATTTAACACACCGTAAAAATCATTTATGTGATCATTTAGATCATCACTACCATTAACATATATACCAGTATTGTTAGTTAATTTTTCAGCCCCATATTCTTTGGTACTGAATTTATATCCATTGACAAAGAAAATTGGGTATCTCTTGACTTTTCTTTTTGGTCCTATCACAAGATGTTTCAATCTTCCATCGTCCACACAATTTATCGGATCATATACATGGTTCAAAAACCAAGTAGCAAATTCTTTGCTGATATCGCCACTTGGATGCCATGATTCGTAAATACTGCATATGTAGATAATATATTGCATTATAATGAATACACACATGTATTATTCAAGTAAATATATTTAGAGGTGTTATTTAATAATATCGGACTAATGGTGCAACTTCTGCACAGTTAAGAAGAAATATGTATGAGCTACATGGTAATCTCCATCGTCTAACTTACTTCCATACATATTCTAATCGGGCGCTTCTGCTGTCTGAAAATAAATAGCACTGATTCAAAAGAATCTTGTTCAATGCCCTCATTTCAAATATAGCAGTAATTATATTTTAAATGATTGAATTTTACAAACACAGTAGAAAAAATAGTCCTCGTCGTCTAACCACATAAATATAGTCGTAACTATATTTTGCAAATCATTTCATATTAAACGATTCAACAAAATTTCGGTGGCACATCCCCTTTATTTCCTATATCGTATACATATGCATGTACATAGTGAACAAATAGAAAGTGTTGTCAAAATTTTGTGAACCGTCTAAAAGGAAATGATTTGTAAAATATAATTACTCTGTTGCATTTGTAATTTGTCCAATACATGGATAAATTTGACAAACATTGTCTTTGGATGAATATAAATGTTCGTTCTGTGATAAAAACGAACATCCATATAATGATCATATACAATACTTGTCAGATGGTACCAAAAACACTTTAAGGGATTTATAAAGTAAATGGTATTATGCAATAACTTTTATAATAATTTATTTACATTCTAGGAAAAGCAAACACTAAATCGTCGTTTACGATTCATCTTGAAAACATATACACTAAATCCTTAGCATCGACTCTAACTATGTAACGACCCAGATTTTTAGTCGTTTGATTTTGAACATTTAAATGGTTCAAATATTGAATTTGGAATTATAATTTAGTTAGTAAGATTTTAAAACTGAAATTTCAAGCGATTTCGAAATTTTTTAAAATCGTCGATTTAATCGACGCATTAAAATAGCGATACGAGCCATAGTCTTGGAATTTAATGAAACCTGTTCCATTGGATCCGTAATAGTGTATTATTATTGGATTTAAAATTTTGTAGCGTTTGGATGTACCGTTTGGTCGTGCGATCTGAAAACACCTAGAAGTAATTTAATTGATTTAATTTAAATAGCCGATTCAAAAGGCTATCTTCTCCATACGATCGAATTGGGATTCAAGGCTTGTTCCATTAGATTTGGAATAGCAGTATAACATTAGAAACACCAGGTGGCATGCCATAATAGGCGATCGGGTTTTTAAGTAAATAAAAATGAGGCATTTTAGAATTTAATAATATGTTATTGCAAAGTCAAATCTTCTAGAACACACCACTTCTTCACCCTTAAAATGCGAGACTTCTTCTTCTATTTTCTCCTGTATGCAAATGAAATCGAATTTGTTCGATTATATAATATAAAAAATCTCACAGACGAAATTGAACTAGAGGAGTGCGCGTATGCAGTATGGCGACCGCAATGGCAAGGACTTAAACAGTAGTCAACAAATAGGGCTTTGAAAAAGGGAGCTCGTGAGTCTTTTGGTCGTGACCTGGAGTATGAAACGAATTCGAACAAGAGCTCGACGTGTGGTAGGCAAGCGGAAAGGCGTTGGGAAGCATTATCGTTCAAGCATGGGTGCCGCAACCAGATTGCATTGGCATACGTAGGCAGAGGGGTTTAGACGATGTTGAACTTAGCAGCACGCGAGTGAACTCCGGCTATGGTGAAACATGGATATATAAAGGAGCGATATTTGTTTTATCTGAGCAAGAAAGATTAAGGCTAGGTTTAAATAAATTAAGTAGTTAAGATATTTCAGTTATATTTAAATTCGTAAATCTTAGATATGTAATATTTAATTCAAGCGAGGTCGAAAATTTCAAACCAACAGCACCTAAATCATATCGAAGAATATCGCGCTATAGAAAATGGTTTGGGATTTATTTAGAGTTGTTTTAATTTAAAGTGAGCACGTGGCAAATTCAAAAATAAAGGTGAGTAAATCTCACTCAATTTGGTTGACCGTTTAATTTATAGAAATTATAAATTAGTTATTGGATGATTGGTTGAATTGATATGTTTTTATCAATTGGATGTTATATATATATATATATATATATATAAGTAGTTGGATATATTCCCACCGTAGGAGCGGATGAGATCCTATGCACCCCATATAATAGCGAATGACCCTATATTAGCGTGATATCCCCCTCAAAGTAGGATTGGTATTATATATTACCTAACATCTGTGGAAGCAGGGAAAACAGGTTGGAGAGATCCAACTGGATTCCTCAAAATGTTGAATTTTAATTTCATATATAGTGATATATGATTTGTGTGTATAATCTGTTATAGATTATTATTGTGATTTAGAATATTAGATGCTATAGTAGCACTGGCCTTAATCTGGTATTTTAAATATCATAAATATTATATTTTGAATTTGAAGGAATTAAAAAGGGATTTTGGATATAAAAAATGTTTATATTGGAATTTGGATTATTTTAAAGGAAATCAAGTTGGATAAAATAATAATTTGATTTTTGGATTTGTGCTTAACTATCTGGAAAATATTTCTAATAGAGCTATTAAAATAATTTATATAGGGGATTTTTAAATGATGAATTTTAAATGATATTTCCAGAAAATAGGAAAAGGAGTTGAAATCAATATTTTAAATAGATTTGTGAAATAAATGGAATCATTAAAGAAATGGATTTATATAATGAGATTTTGTAACTAGGATTAGTTTCATAATAATTGAAAATTCAAAGGAGTTTATAAATTTTATGAATGATGTTTATAAATAAAGGAAAAGATATCAGTTGATAAAATGGGAATATGAATTCACAGTGTGAGTTTATATTCAGATATGGACACGAGTTTATGGGAAAAACAGTGGATTCTATTTTGAAAAGTGAGAATGGTTAGGGAGTCGAATGAAATCAATGTGTTGTGAATCGAGATGTATTTATAAATTGGTATTGATTATTTAGATTTAAAAATATATTTTTATTAAGAAGTTAAGCTTGCTCTTAAAAGAAATTTTTTATTTGTTAAACTATGTAATCTAAAACTAGTTAGTATTGAAATATTTTGGAAAAATGGATTATTCAAAAATTTAATATTTATTGGAATGAATTCACTTGTTTATAATAAGCTTATAAATCAATTAGTTTTAATTCAAAAATAAATTAGAAATAAATTATCGATGTTTATTCAAAATGTTTGATATTTCAAATAATTAATTAAACTTGTTTTAAAAATAATTTATTATTTTTATAAATACTTATCTTATATATATATATATATATAGAGTTTTGTAGTGATTGAAATTGATTTATAAATTCTCTCGAGATTCGTGAACGGGGTTTATAAAATGAATGTGATTTCGATAGAAGAATTTTGTAGGGATTTGGAGAATATGGAATTTCGAAAATGTTGAATATGGGAACTTTGAAAAAGGAATCTGAATTCATAAAAGAAGTGTTAAATTGTTGGTTGGATTTATAAAAGAGTACGAATTGGTTTTGGGAACTGTAAGAAGGAATATATTAATAATTCCGGAGATTAGGAGAAAGTTATGAAATATTCTAGTATTGAAAAAAGGGTTTAGGAGAATATATTAAGTGTGAAATAATTTATATAGAAATATATTTTTCTTTAAGTGTTGAAATGGTTTAAAAGTATCCTGCTATGGATAAGTGTTTGAAATTGTTTTTAAATGTTGGAATACTGAAAGAGATTTGAATGTATATCTTTGTAAAGATATTTTGAATAAATATTAGGAAATTTATAATTGGGCTTAGTGACTACTTATGTGTGTAATTTGAAAGTTGAATGACCAGTTATCAAAATTTGGCCAAATTCGTTGATCATTTTGAAGAAACCAAAATCAGATTTAATTATCTTTGAAATATTTTTTCTTTAAGTGTTGAAATGGTTTAAAAGTATCCTGCTATGGATAAGTCTTTGAAATTGTTTTTAAATGTTGGAATACTGAAAGAGATTTGAATATATATCTTTGTAAAGATATTTTGAATAAATATTAGGAAATTTATAATTGGGCTTAGTGACTACTTATGTGTGTAATTTGAAAGTTGAATGACCAACTATCAAAATTTGGCCAAATTCGTTAATCATTTCGAAAAAAACCGAAATCAGATTTAATTATTCGTAAACCACTTCGATCCGATTTGTGCGTTATGAATTTGATATCCCGAAGATAATGGAGATGGTGATCTTGGAGGAAATTCGGTTTGTTCGGACCCAAAACACTTGTATGGATAAATGCTATCATTGCATTGTTGTCTATAAGGCAGTGTTAACATTCCAAGTATGAATGTTATTCTAAAGGTAAAATGTAGCCTCAAGCCACATCAATCGGAAATGACTAAAATATGGGAGATGCAGCAAGGCTATGTGGGTCGCACCCAATTAGGGTATGTTATTATCTTTCTAGATACCCTTAGAAATATATTATAAATTATGGATATGTTGTGAATGGAAAAGTGAGTTCTCGATTAAGGACGGAAACACCCGGGGTGATGACATACTCGGTACCGTCCAGGTTAGGGGTAGGTTGGTCTTGTGTGGTAGGGGATCCCGGCATGGTCCTCGCGACATTTTTCTAAGGGCGTACTATGACGGGTGGTACCTTAGTAGCATAGCCGTTGTATGGAATCCATTCTCCATTAAGTGGCGTACGGTATGGATCGTGCCCAACTATGTTAAAACGTGAGATGCAAGCATTTCAGCTATTTTCTATTTACTTTCTATAGATACAATTATAATATCAAATGATTTTGATATAAAATGTTTTGGCTATGGTATGGTAAAAACCGATTGTGTTTATGTGTAATGCGGTCGTTCGAGATACCTTTGTTTTCAAAGGATTTGATAAAAGTTAATAGTTCAAATTGAGTGTGTTTTCTCACGCTGATTTTCTATACTGGCTCGGGTGTTATTTTATTATAATGCTTGAGTCAGACCGAGTATTACAGATTCAAGACAGGATGCTATAGAGCTTAGGAGACGAGCTGGAAGACAAAGACGTATTCCTTTACTTGATTTATATTTCCAATGTGTGAGGACAAGTTATTAAGCTATCTCGATTGGTTGTTGTCTATTGTACTCTGATAATGGTATGCATATCAATAGTACAGTTCTTGTATGTAAAATCCGTTATTATATATTATATTTTGTTCTGCTGCGTTTGTGAGATTCTATGTTGTTGTTCTATTTCTTCTTCTACCTTTTCTTCTTCACCCTTAATGAACTGGTATTTCTAGCACATGATTGCTCGGCATTGTATATAGTAGACGTATTGATGTTGATTTTCGAGGATCAAAAATCGTGAGTCGTCACATTTGGTATCGGAGCTGAAGTTTAAGCGAGAACCTTGGCTTTGGCGGGGGTTACTCATTAGAGATAGGGTCAGCAGTACCCTAGAATGAGTTTGAGTGTATTAATAGATATGAGCGCGTATTCGTTAGTGAATAAAAATTGTTTTATATTATATTGGTTGATTTATTGATTGGCTGGTGAATTCTGGTTGGCATAGTCTGTACAACTATATCGATAGGGGTTTCTAAACACTTGAATAGAGCAATTCGACACGTATTATTTTAAAATGTGGTAAATGAAATAATTTTACCCAAAGATATATTTTAATAGAAAAGAAATAATTTTCTGAAATTATTATATTACATTGGAGTGTTAGTTGATAATATTATAATCTAACAAGATTATAAAAATTAAAATGGTTTGTAGTATCTCATATTACGATTCTTCAAGTGATTTCATCTAATCCTTGACTGTTTGTTTGATCTTATTCGAATTATTTGGTACAGATTAGGCCATAGAAAGGAGGTGTTTAATTCTGGATGAGTCGCCTAACTTAAACTGTTGCCGATACTGCTATTTTCTTTGATTACTGGTTTCGATCTAGGAATTGACAGTAGTACAGTTAGATTGGCGATATTCAGATAGTTGTAACAGTTCAGCTTAGGGTTTGAAGGCTGTATTGTTAGGCTACCTTTGTTCTCTGGTTTTTCAACTTATGAAATCTAGAGAACTTTGAACAATTGTTGTCGGTTGTGTATCTATTCGAATATGGCGAACCCTAGGCCTCAGATTCATAGCTTTCGGACCTGGTGAGATGTAAGGTTAACTAAAACATTCACAGGGCTATGTTTGTCTTTTTCACCGAGTTAATTTGATATGCTAATTACACCATATAGGCGATCAATGGTTTCTTCCAGAATTTGGCAAGTTATACCGAGTTGTGAAGTATGGCAGTCCTATTGGTATGAAGTTTGTATCAAAAATTTTTGTTCTCTGGGCTCTAAAATCAAAGGCATATAGGCCTTCTATGGTTATAGATCTGGCAAACAATAAGAATTGAGTATAATTTTCTATTTGATATTTACTATTCATACTGGCCATAGATTTTCAATGTGATGAATGTTTTGGGGCATGTGATTTTGCTTCTATTTCATACGGATGAGATAACATCACTACAAGGAGGCTGGTGATACCATCCTAGTGTTTACCTGAAAAATTAGGAATATAAATAGAGGGTAATAGGTAGCAAGCTTCCCGATGATACATAATGGGCTTGGCTTTGGTTTGTATTTGTACATAGGAAATGTTTCTTTTTTATGTGTATTATTGCTGTAATGTGTATAGGAATGCACCATGTTTTTATAGATCATCTTTAAGCTTTAGTGTTTGGGCTGGTTTGGGCAGAATGATGGGTATAGAGTTTGTGAATGTGAGCGTTTTTGTATTTGAGTTACTGCATTGTACAAATGCATGTACCTGTATTTATTGTTACTAAAAAATGAACCTTTTTTCAAAAAAAATAAAAATAAAAATGGTTATATCTATACAAAATAAAAATTGTATAAATATGAATTAAACAAATAAACTATAATTAAAGTGGATTAGAACTAGAATTCAGAAATTTAAATCGTAGAAGGTTTAGAATATGTTTTCAAAAGTGTTATGGAAATGAAATTAGTGTCATTTTGGAAAATATTTTCCAAAATGTTGTGAAATAAAAAATGATATTATTTTGCAAATATTTTTGGAATAAAAAATTGGTTTTAAATGGATTTTGGAAGCGATATAGCACTGAACTCACTTCAGCCGCTGAAAAATAATTCCAATGATGATCTTGTCATCATCGGTGTTCATTTTCAAGTTTCTAAGTAACGAATTGCTGAGGGTGATTTGATATGGAGATTTTTGGTAAACAAGTGTCGTTTTAAAAATTCCAAGGGAGTTTATTTTGGATAAAACTAAGTTTGAGTTTAAAATTCCAAGGAAATGGTTTGTTAAAAATATATTTTTGTGTGTGTGCATATATATACATATATATATTGGTTTCGAAGTGATTTGAAATAAATATTGGGTATTTAAAAAAAAAATCTGGTATCCTTATTTAAGTGTTTTAGAAAACATCAAAAAATAAGTTTTTGAATTTTTAAATGGAGGATGATATTAATGAGGAAAGAAGTGTGAAAATTGAAGTTTGGAATTTAATTTAAATTGAGAAAGTAAAATATAATTCAATTAATTTAAGTCAAATAAATTGAATTTTATTGATTATGGTTTGGATGGAATTAATGAATAAATTAATGAAATGGTGAGTTAACTTAAGCAAAGTTAAATGGGATGAATTAACGAAGTAACCAATCAAGTGAATTGTGTGAATTAAGATTTAACTTATGCAAGTTAAATGAAAATTGAACGGAATATATAAAATTGGATTATAAACTGACTAAATAACTATAAGTCATAAAAATTTAAATTTATGGAATAAAAATATATTTAAGCTATAAGGCGATGTAAAATCTCAAGTTAAAAATAAATTGTGAATATGCTCGAGTATGGAATTTATGGAAATATGAAAAATAAGTTGGGTAACTTAAAAAAAATTGAAAAAATAGGATAGAACAACCAAAATAAAAATGGTGTGATATTTTAAAGTGAAGAATTAAAATCCAAACATGAATTATAAAATGGAATTGAACTCAAGAAAATTAAGTGGAGTGATTTTTGGAATAAAAATATAATTGTGCAATGGAAAATGGAATTGACAAATTAAATGGATTAGTTAGTAAATTGAAATTAAAAAGAAATAAGGAATTTAAGTTGAATGGAGTTAAATATATTGAAATGTGGAACTTGAGTTATAAATAAAATTCGACTTTATTATAAGCGAATTAAATATATTTTTAAATGTTGTCAAATAAAATGGAATTGGATTGAAATAGAAATGACTTGAGTTATAAATAAATTCAATGTGAATGTAAATAAATCGAATATGGCCTTGAATATTGTTTTAAATGAATTCGAGTATGAACTTGGATATGGAATTAAAATTGGAAGTAGAGATGTATATAAGAGTTGTATAAAAAGGTTATAATACGTCTTAATATAATTTTATGAAGTGATTCACAAATTAAATGACATGAATTGGTTTGTTGTTGAATATAATGAATGTGGATATGGATGGAATGTAAATAAATTAATTGAGAATCAATTTGAAACGCAATAGAATTGAATAAAAAACTGATTTGGAATCAATTTAAAATAGCTGTACACTGAATGGTTATTTTATTAAATGAGAATCACCGAATTTGCATGGAAAAATTGTCGTTTGACGTAAAGGGAAGTAAATGAAATTCTATGAATTAATAGAAAATGAATAAATTGATTTTTAAATCAATTTGGAATGGATATGGGTTTGTCTGGTATAAATATGAATTGTAAATCATTTCAAATTGAATGAAATGATATATGGATCGATTGAAAGTAATTAAATTGGTTTGGAACATTAAAATGCTTATAAATCTATGTTTGGCATGTGGTTTATGAAATTCATGTGTTTAATTAGTTAAGTTAAATGAACGAAATGTTGGTGAATTTCATATTTGGTACTTACGTTGTTTAATTGAGTAAGTACAAGTAACCGAAGGCTATTGGGCTAGAGTTGGGTTGCATAATTGCATATAAAATAAGCCGCTCGCTTTTAAAAAAGCTAAATTAAGGTATGTTTTTGGATTAAATACTGCAGTAATATAAATATTGATATTTTTTTTGACCGGGTGGGTCGATGTATATATTTTTATCTCTCTTGTAATATTGCAAAAGGCTCTCTGTAAAAAGAAGACTCTGCAAAAAAAATACGAGAATTTAGGGTGTTAGAAAAAATTTCGAAATTTTTGGAAACTTTTGTTAACTAAAAAGTTGATTTTTGAATTTAAAATTGAAATAAAGAGTTTTGAATTAGAAAGGGAAACAAAATATTTGGATGAAACTAAAAGGTTAGAAAAGTGAAATTTCGAGTTTTAACTAAGTGGCTTTTTGACTAAGTTAATAGGTTTTGACCATTCGTCCTACCTTAGCAAATTTCGAGGACGAAATTTTTTAAGGGGGAGGAATGTAGCAACCCGGATTTTTGGTCATTTAATTTTGAAAATTTAATGGTTTAAACATTGGGAATTATAACTTAGTTAGTAAGATTTTAAAACTGAAACTTCAAGCGATTTCGGAATTTTTGAAAATCGTCGATTCAATCGACGCATTAAAATAGCAATCCAAGGCGTAGTCTCGGAATTCGGTGAAACCGGTTCCATTGGATCTGTAATAGTGCATTATTATTGGATTTCAAATTTCGTAACATTTGGATTTACAGTATGGACATGCGATATGAAAACGCCTAGAAATAATTTAATTGAATTCGATTTAAATAGTCGATTCAAACAGCTATCTTCTTCATACGATCGAATTGGGGCTTGAGGCTTGTTCGATTGAGTTTGAAATAGCGGTATAACATTAGAAACCCATGGAGGCACGCCTCAATACGAGTTCGGTTTTTTAAGTTAATAAAAGCGAGGTATTTTAGAATTTAATAATATATTATTGCAAAGTCAAATCTTCTGGAACACACCACTCCTTCACCCTTAAAACGCGAGACTTCTTCTTCTATTTTCTATTGTACACAAATGAAATTGAATTTGTTCAGTTATATAATAAAAAACAAAAAAACAAAATCTCACGAACGAAATTGAACTGGAGGAGCGTGCATACGCAATACGACGACTGCGATGGCGAGAGATCGAATGACAGTTGACAACTAGGGTTTTGAAAAGGGGAAGTCGCGAGTCTTATGGGCACGAGCTAGAGCAGGAAACGAATTCGAACGAGAGCTCGATGTGAGGTAGGCGAGCGGAAGGGCATTGGGAAGCGTTATCGCTCAAGCATTAGGGCCGTGACCAGTGTGTTCGCGTACGCAAGCAGAGGGGTTTAGGCAATGTCGAATTCAGCAGCATGCGAGTGAACTTCGACTACGGTGAAATATGGATGTACAAAGCAGCGAGATTTTTTGTATCTGAGCAAGAAAGATTAAGGTTAGGTTTAAATTAATTAAGTGATTTCAATTATATTTAAATTCATAAATCTTATAAATGTAATATTTAATTCATGTCGAAAATTTCGAACCAGCAGCACCGGATTCGTATTGTAGAATATCACACTATAAAAATTGCCTTGGGATTTATTTGGACTTGGTTTAATTTAAAATGAGCATGTGGCAAATTCGAAAATAAAGATGAGTAAATCTCAATCAATTTGGTTGATCGTTTAATTTATAGAAACTATAAATTTGTTATTGGATGATTGGTTGAATTGATATGTTTTTATCAATTGGATGTTATATATATATACATATATATACACACACACATATTAGTAGTTGGATATATTCCCACCGTTGGGATGGATGAGACACTATGTGCCCCACATAATAGAGGATGACCCTATATTACCGTGATATCCACCTCGAAGTGGGATTGGTATTTTATGTTATCTAACATCTGCGGATGCAGGGAAAACGGGTTGGAGGGATCCAACTGAATTCCTCAAAATGTTGACTTTTAACTTCATATATAATGATATATAATTTGTGTGTATAATCTGTTATAGATTATTGTTGTGATTTGGAATATTGGATTCTATAGTAGCACTGGCCTTAATCTAGTATTTTAAATACCATAAATATTATTTTTGAATTTGAAGGAATTAAAAATGAAATTTAGATATAAAAAATATTTATATTGGAATTTGGATTATTTTAAAGGAAATCGAGTTGGATAAAATAATAATTTGATTTTCATATTTGTAATTAACTTTTCGAAAAATATTTTTAATAGAGCTTTTAAAAAAATTTATATAGTGAATTTTCAAACGGTTGATTTTAAATGATATTTCTGGAAAATAAATAAAGGAGTTGAAATCGATATTTTAAATAGATTTGTGAAATAAATGGAATATATTAGGAAATGGATTTACAGAATGAGATTTTATAAATAGGATTAGTTTTGTAAATAAGTGAAACCTCAAAGGAATTTATAAATTTTATAAACGATGTTCATAAATAAAGGAAGAGATATCGGTTGATAAACTGGGAATATGAATTTACAGTGTGAATTTATATTAAGATATGGAAATGGGTTTTTGGGAAAAATAGTGGATTCTATTTTAAAAAGTGAGAATGGTTAGGGAGTCGAAATGAAGTCAGTGTGTTATGAATCAAGAGGGATTAATAAATTGGAATTGATTATTGGGATTTAAAAATATATTTTTATTAAGAAGTTAAGCTTGTTTTTAAAAGAATTTTTTGTTTATTATACTATGTAATTTAAAACTAGTTAGTATTGAAATATTTTAGAAAAATGGATTATTCAAATATTTAATACTTATTGAAATGAATTCACATGTTTATAATAAGCTTGTAAATTGATTGGTTTTATTTTAAAAATAAATTAGAAACGAATTATCGATGTTTATTCAAAATGTTTAATATTTTAGATAATTACTTAAATACTTTTTAAAAATAACTTGTTATTCTTTGGAAATACTTGTCTTATATATAGAGAGAGTTTTGCGGTTATTGAAATTTATTTATAAATTCTCTCGAGATTCGTAAGCCGGGTTCATAAAACGGATGTGATTTTCATAGAGGAATTTTATAAGGATTTGGAGAAATAGAATTTCAAAAATGTTGAATGTGGGAACTTCGAAAATGAAATCTAAATTCATAAAAGTAGTTTTAAATTGTTGTATGGATTTATAGAAGAGTATAAGTCAGTTTTGGAAATTATAAGAAGGAATATATTAATAATTCCGGAGATTAGGAAAAAGTTATGAAATATTCTCCTAAGTATTGAAAAGAGGTTTTTGGATAATATTTTAAGTGTGAAATGATTTATATAGAAATTTTTTTCTTCTAAGTATTGTAAATTGAATTCGAAAATATTTCTAAGTGTTGAAATGGTTTTAAAATATCCTGTTATAGATAAGTATTTGAAATTGTTTTTAAATGTTGGAATACTGAAAGAGATTTGAATATATATTTTGTGAAGATATTTTGAATAAATATTTGGAAATTTATAATTGGGCTTAGCAACTTCTTGTATGTGTAATTTGATAGCTAAATAACCAACTATCAAAATTTGGCCAAATTCCTAGATCGTTGCAAAGAGATTGGGATCGAATTTAATTATTTGAAAATCACTTCGATCTGATTTGTGCGTTACGAATTATGATATCTTGAAGATAATGGAGATGGTAATGTTGGAGGAAATTCAGTTTGTTTAGACCCAGAACAACTTGTATGGATGAATTCTATCATTGCATTGTTGCTTGGAAGGCAGTGTTAACATCCAAGTATGAATGCTATTCTAAAGGTAAAACGTAGCCTCAAGCCTCATCAACCGAGAATGACGAAAACAGGGGGATGCGGCAAGGCTAAGTGGGTCGCATCCAATTAGGGTACGTTATCTCCTTTCTAGATACCCTTAGAAATATATTATAAATTATGGATATGTTTGTGTATGGAAAAGGGAGCGCTCGATTAAGGGTGGGAACACCTTGGGTGATAACATATTCGGTACCATCCAGGTTAGGGGTAGGCTGGTCTTGTGTGGCAGGGGATCTCGATGAGGTCCTTGGTATATTTTTCTAGAGGTGTATTATGACGGATGGCACCGTAGTAGCCCAAGTATAATTTTCTTATTTGTGTTGAAATTATTGGTTATTTGGTTGACATATTCGCTTTTATATACAATTGGTATTTAAAATCGAAATACAAGAATTTTAATGAGAAATCCGGATTTCTCAATATGATTACTCTTAAATTTCTAGTTATATTCATGTTGAATCTATTTTAGTCATAACTTCATTATAAAAATTGTTAATTGTCGAATCTTGATTGTTTTGCACTATTAGATATAACATTATTATATGTTCAAAATGTAGCCACTGTAGTGATCAAAATCAATAACAATATTGGTTAAGTGCTTTGGTGGCTGTTGGCCTCAATTTAATATTATGGAATACTAATTTTTTTTGGCTTGAAATTGGTTTTTAATTCGAGGAATAATTTTAAATCCAACCTTTGGGTTTTCTGGAATATTATTATTTAAGCGGATTTTGAACTTCTCTATTTTACCTCAATATTTCTATACATCTTTTATAGAGCATTTGGAAATGTTTTAACGTTGTTTAACTATTGTTTAATAGTATTTTAAAAATTTGTTTATTAATAAGATTGTTTTGATGTTACTTATCAATATTTTAATATTATATAAAGTTATTTATTTAAATAATTAAAACTATTTACAGACAATTACTAATTATAATTTATTAATAATGTTTTGGAATTAATGATTATTTATTAATAATGTTTTAGAAGTTAATTATTATTTAATATATTAATGTTTAAAGATTAAATATTATTGTTTTATTAATAATGCTGGAAATTATTAACTATTATGTTTATAATGTTTTGAAGCTAATAATTATTTTTTATTACTAATATATTGTTGTTAGAATTATTATTATTATTAAATAATGTTTTGAAGTAAATAATTATTATTTATTTATGAAGTTTTGAAGTTATTAATTACTGTATTGATAATGTTCTGGAGTTATTAAATTATTTTATTAATAATGTTGGAAAGTTATTTTATTATTTGTTTTGGATGTTTAAAGTTAATTAATTTGTCCAACTAACCATATTTATAATTAATAAATTGATATATAAAGATATATGATTTCATAAAGAGTTTATTAATGAAGATGGATTTCTGGATTCGTAAAGAATTTTTATAAAGGCTTTATAAAGGAATTTATAAAGGGATTTTTGGAAAGAATTTTATCATTAATTTTTTATAAACAAATTTTCTAAAGTATCTTGATTAAAGACGATTATAAAAGATTAAAGTTTTATAAATGGGTTTATAGATTTATAAAAGAAGTTTTATAAATATTTTTATGGATTTATAAAAATTGTTTTAGAAATTTATAAAAAGAGTTTTATCAATAGTTTTAGGTGTTAATAAAAAGAGTTCTACAAAAAAAAATTGGAGATTTATGAAAGATTTTTATAAATGATTTTAGAGATTTATGAAAGGAGTTTGTTAAATGATTTTAGAGTTGTATAAAAAGGAGATTTATAAAAGAAGATGTGAATGATTTCCAAAAATGATCCTTTAAGAATTATGGTGGTGTGGAACATCTTTCCATACTTAACACCAAATAGGAAATCTTTCTCTGTGTATTATGAATATAATTATATCGGTGAAAGAAGTATATAGATATTTTTTAAGTATTAAAATCGATTTTGTGAATATATCTTTTTGTAATGATATTCAAATCAAGTATTTGTTTAGTGGTTAAATACATGGTTATTTATAAGAGGCTTACTGATTACTTTTGTGCTTAACCAATGTTGGTTTCCCCTTGGAAGTAAATCCCTAATTTGATTGATGCTTGTTTGTCTATTCGGTAGTCAAATAACTGACTATCAAACTTAGCCAGTTTTAAACCATCGAATGTTGTTTCAAAGAGACCGAGATTGGATAATTATAAATTATCTGGAAATCACTTCGATCCAACTTAAGTGTTTTGTACTAAAGACACCATGAAAATGACTGAGGACAAAGCTTTTGAAGTACAAGGGCTACTTGCTACTAATCCTACGGATGATTCCAAATTGGATGTAGTAGAGGTAGTGCCTTCAGATTCATTCAGACCTAGAATAAACTTATATGGATGAATGCTAGGATTGCATTTGTGCTTGGAGGTTAGTGTTAGCATTCCATGATGGTTTGCTATATAAAAAGGTAATCATAGCCTCAAGTCATCAACTGGGAAAATAACTAAAGTAGGGACATGCGGCAGGACTATATCGACCACTCCTACCAGGGTATGATCATTCCATATCTATAGTCGATATCTATATATGCTTTATGGCCCACTATGCGTATTGATCAACCAAGGGGCGATCATTCAGCGCTATCCAGTAAGATGCAATGTTTTGTAGCCTCCCGTATCTAGAGGTATAAGGATTCAGTGGGTAGACCCTTACCCTTTCATAGTTGGGATCTATTTTCCAAAACGAGCCTTCAGACTTGATTGTATACTTTAATTAACGTAACAATTTGGCTATATTCCATATTTATTTTAAACCCTTGGCATTATTATAATATCAAAAGATTTCTTATAGAAATGTTTTATCTCTCATAAGGTAAAAACCCATCCGTTTTTATATGCAGTGTGGCTTTACGAGATACCTTTATTTTCAAAAGATTTTTATAACATTAAAATTTAATTGAGGTGTGTTTTCTCACGATTGTTTACCAGATTGATCAGGTATTATTTTATTATAATGCTTGGGTCAACTCGAGTATATTTGCAGATTTAGTTTGGATACTTGGAGCTATAGGAGACAAGCTGGGTGCCTTCAAGTCGTATTCACGTATATTCTACTGCATTGGTTGTTTATATTTATCAGCAATTGTAAGGACATATTGTTATAACTGTCCAGCTGTGATTGATCTGTTGACTCTGATTAACATATGTATAACAAAATTTAGTTTTTCTTTTGTAAAGATCATTGTTATATTACATATTGCTCGTCACATTGTGAGATTTTGTTCTGTCTTTTCTTTCTTTTTCTCTAACAATCTACCTTTCTAACAATCAGATGCTCGATACGTGAATAATGTAGATGTACTAGTTTCGACTTCTGAAGGTCAAAAGGGTCGATAATTACATGTGGTATCAGATCTTAGGTTGAGCGAACAACCAGGTTGTGTTAGGGTTAACTCATTTGAGATTGGGTAAGGGAGACCCTAGGATAAGTTCAAATGTGTGTGTGTGTGTGTATCTATGTATGTTATGTATGTAAGAGCACATATTTGTTGTTGCTATAAAAATATTATATTCTGTTAATTTATCGGTTGAGTGGTTTACGAATTCTAATTGATACAGAAGGAACAAATGTATCGATTGATGTTTCTAAACTCTCAAACAGGGTAAATAGACATAATATTCCTTTGGAAAAGTGGGTAAATGAAATAATTTTATCTAAATTGTATTTTATATATAGAATAATAATTATTAGAAAATTAATATAGGAATATATAGTGTGTTTGGTTGTTAGAAAATGATAATTTTTTATTATTATCATTTATTATTCATTGATTGGACTCAGATTGCTTATAAGCCTTAATTGTTGGTTAAATTTAATAAGAACACTTTATGAATTCAGTTTCATAGTTTGATAATTAGATGTTTGACGATAATATCGAGTTTAATTTTAGTTTTACTAAAAGTTATTTTTATAAGCTATACAAAGAGAAACAACTGTGAAATGTTCTTATATAAGAAGCGAAATTATTTAAGTAGGATTTATAAATATAGTTTATAAATAAGGAATTTTAGACGAGAATGAGAGAACTTTAATCGTGTGTTTTGTAAATTATTTTTAAAAAGTTTGGAAGAATAATAATAGCATTATTCGGAACTATATGTGGAATAGAATTATTTTTAAAGGGATTTTGAAAGAGATAAAAAGTGATGAACTCAATTTTATCGTTGGAAAATTACTTCAGTGATGACTGCAGCATCTCGATATTCATTTTTAAGCTTCTAAATGAGGGATTTCTACTATGGTAATTTGTTTAAAGTTCTTTGGATAAAAAAAATTTGAATTCCAAAAGTAAAACGATATGTTTATATTATTTATTTCAAAATAGAGTTGAAATAAAAGTGGGAATTTAAGTCTGGTGTTTACAGTCAAGTTATTATATGGATGCATGTACCATATGCATTAGAGTAGTTGGTTTTGCATCTTATTTTGATATGTTGTTTGGGAAATTTTCATTTATTAAAAATGAAATGGAATCCCCGACGATTTTGGACGATTGGGACTTCCAAGTTTGATATAGAAATTGAAGCCAAGTATTTTATGATAATATAATAAAATAAGTTTTTGTAACTCATAGATGAGATAGAAATTTAAAACAAGTTTTAACTTATTGGTTGATTGTTTGGTTTAATTGGTTGATTGTTTGGTTTTAATGAAGTTATGGCTTTTTGAAATGTGTATAAAATGAAGTTTTAATATGAACTTGAGTTATAGAATGTTTATAAACTTTAGTAACAATTTTATAAAATGATTCATAAGTGAATTTTAGTATTAAAGGTAAATACTATTGGTATAATTAAGCGTGATCTAAAAATGAATGTGAATAAAAATAGTTGGAACAATTGAGAAACCAATTGAATAATACGTAAGTTGTGCATAAATCATTTTATTTGCATAACCGATTTTGATCCATATTCGAGTACTCGGTTTTTAGGAGATTTACAATGGTTCGAGTTAGGATTTTTCTTTTGATCTTGGATACTGAACACTTGATACAGATTTTTGATTGGATTCTGAAGTTTTCCATCATAGTATATTGCTGTATGAGGAGAACGGAGGTCTCTAATCAAGGAACCTATTCGAAGTCCGTACTAGGGAAGTCAGTGAGCAATACTAGTATGGAAATGAATTCTGTTTAATTTAGTGGGCAATCTGATTTTATATTGCTTATAGATTGTGTATGTACGTCGTATTGCATTAGTAAGATTATATAATTTTTTCATTTGATATTTGTAAGTTACATGGTTAGATTCGTTTGTAAGTGAGATGCAGGTTCATGGAAGCAAAAGGCTTGTTGATGCATTTTGTTTCATGAGTAGAGTTGGTTGCCCAACAAATAGGTACGTGTTTATATGTTTGTTTGGTTGATGGTTTTATGTCCCATATTTGATAGGCCACTCGGCTTTTGTTTTCTTTTGTTGGTTTGGGCCCTTGCTAGCGATTTGTAGTTTTTCTGATTGAGCCGCATAAAGGAGACGTTGTCGAAATTTTACATAATTTTAAAAGACTTAGAAAATTTGATAACAAGTTTCAACTAATTGATTT
The DNA here is from genome assembly GCA_030765085.1 of Allium cepa. Lineage (NCBI taxonomy): Eukaryota > Viridiplantae > Streptophyta > Magnoliopsida > Asparagales > Amaryllidaceae > Allium > Allium cepa. The sequence goes on along the minus strand of CM060942.1, from coordinate 209,234,146 downwards.
TGAAAAGCTAATGGGTCTGCAGGCATTTTTTTACTTTAGGAATTCCAGGGAAACTAAATTCTTTTAAGGGGGAAGAATTTAATGACCGAAAATTTTGGTTGTTTGGTTTTGAATATTTAATTAATTTTAAATGTTGAAATAATGGGTTTAAAAAGGTTTAATAACTTGAATTCAAATATATGGGTTATTTAGAATCTTTGAAATGGAGAATCTAATTTTGAATAGTGAATTAACTATTTGGATTTTGAATTTAATACTAATCTAAGGGGTCAGATAGCTTTATTTAGCTCCTTTTGTTTAATAAACAAAAAGCGTGAATTAAATTGTAAATTCATTTGCGATAATAAATAGATATAATAAATAATTTGAAAATTTGTTTTTATTTTTACAAAATGATTTTTACTAATGTATTTTAATTGAACATGTTTGATTTCCATAATTTTTAATTTGGAAATTTCCTTTTGACGATTGGTCGTCAAACGGAAGTGTTTTTGTGATTTTGGAAATTAATAACCAGTGTACATTATTATTGTTTTGAGTTCGCATCGCTATTCTGATCGCAACCGTATTTTCGTTTTATGGTTTGAAGTTCATGTGAGAAGGGAAAATCTATACAACGAGAAGCCGATAAATGCAAATTATATATGTACTAACCCTTAGCAGAAATAAAACCAAATCTTGGATTTTCCTCTTTCTTTCTTCGTAGTGTTACATTCCAAAGAAAAAGGAAAAATAATATAGATCTACCCTCTTTAAAATTTGAGAACAATTCAAATAAATTTCAAAAAATTATAAAATTTGTCTCTTTGAGTTTAGCAAGTCAAGATATATCTTTTGACATGGGTATTTAAAGCGCTTTAGAGCTTAAGGAAGTGCAACATGTTGACACAGTGTTTGATGGCTTTAGATGGGTCTGTGATTTTGGTTTTTTGGCTGCTAGAGGAAGAGTTAGGCAATTCGGAGGTAATGGATGTATTTCTCATGTCGTGAAGCTGCTAGGGCGTAAGTTTGGACATGTGCAGTGGCTTGGAGAGGCATGCTTTTTTTGGTCAAGAAGGGTTTGTGTCAGGACGTGATTTTGTTTAGGGGGCGGTGCTTGACAATGATGTGTCGGAAGGATGGAGATCGCGATAAGGAGTTGATCGGAGTTGGTGTTGCATGTTTTAGTGGAGCGATGGTGGAGTTATTAGTGGGGGAAGGGGTTGGTCATGGTGAGTTTGTTTCAGGTGTTAGGCCAGTGTGTTTCGTTTGAGAGGGAGAAGGATTAGTGTTTAATAATTAGTGTAATCAAAATATTAATTATGTAATTAGTGATTTATAATTTAATTTCAATTGTTCGATAAATTATAAATTTATTATCTTGCTCATACAAGCTCCAATTGATAATAAACTTTTTGTATTGCACTTGTAATGGCAAAGCTTCACGATGGAATGGGTTTGGTGGAATTTGGAGCTTGTAGAAATTTCAGCTAAATTTAAAAGCCATTGGATATTAGTTCAAACTGAAACGCTTTGGCGATATCTAGAATTTAGGCAAGTATAACTCACCTCTTTAGATAATTCAGTATGTCATATAACATATTTAATTTTAGCATTTGTGTTGGTTGAAATATCTTTTATAAGTGAATTTTATTTAAAATTGAGATACAACAATTTTATTGAGAAATCCATATTTATTGATATTTTTACTTTTAGGTTTCCAGTTATATTCCTATTGATTCTATTTTAGTTATAACTCCGTTATAAAAATGTAAATGCTGAATCTTGAATATTTAGCACTATTAGATAAACGTTTTATAAGTTCAAAATGTAACCCATGCAGTGATAAAATTCAATAACAATAATGGTTAGGTGCTTTCGTGGCCGTCAGCCTTAATTTAGTATTTGGGAATACTACTAATTGTCGTTTGGCTTGAAATTGGTTTTTAATTTTTAAATCTAACCTTTGGAACTTCTGGAATTTTTTTTATTTAGGTGGATTTTGAACTTCTCTATTTTACATCAACACTTCTATTCTTCTTTTATAAAGCATTTAAATGTTTTAAAGTTTTTTAACCGTTGTTTAATAGTGTTTTAAAAATTTATTCATTTATATTTGATGTTTTGAAGTTATTTTAATACTTTAATATTGTAAAAAGTTATTTACTAAAATAACTAATATTGTTTGAAGCTAATTAGTAATTATTATTTATTAATAACATTTTGGAATTAATACTTATCATTTATTAATAATGTTTTAGAAGTTAATTATTATTTATTATATTAATGTTTGAAGATTATTTATTATTGTTTAATTAATAATGTTTGAAATTATTTATTATTATATTTATAATGTTTTGTCGCTTATAAATATTATTTATTTGTAATATTTTGTTTTTAAAATTAAAATTATATAATAACATTTTGAAGTAAATAATCATTATTTATTTATAATGTTTTGAAGCTTTTAATTACTATATTAATAATGTTTTGGAGTTAATAAATTATTTTGTTAATGATGTTGGAAAGTTAATTTAGTATTTATTTAAGATGTTAAAAGTTAATTAATTTACCTGATTAATTGTATTTATAAATAATAAATTGATTCATAAAGGAATTTCATTTGATAAAAAGTTTAAAAATGAAAATGGAGTTGTAAAGGCTTTATAGTGGATTTTGTAAAGGGATTTTTGTAAAATAATTTTTTTATGAAGAATTTTTATAAAGGATCATTAGAAAAGACTTCTATAAAAGAATAAAGTTTTATAAATTGGTTTATAGAATTATAAAGAAGTTTTATAAATAATTTTATGGATTTATCAAAGTGATTTATAAATGGTTTTAGAAATTTATAAAAATTGTTTGGGGATTTGTAAAAGAGCTTTATAAATGATTCTAGATTTTGTATAAGGAGTTTTATAGCTGATTTTAGATTTTTCTAAAAAGGAGATCTATAAATGAAGATGAGAATTTCAAAATGATCTTTTAATAATTATAAGGGTTGGGAACATCTTTCCACACTTGACACTAAATAGGAAATCTTTCTCATTGTATTGTGAATGTATATACCGATGAAATAATTATATGGATAGTTGCGAAGTATTAAAAGTGGCTTTGTGAATATATCTTTTTGTAAAGATATTTAAATCAAGTATTTATAAAGAGGTTGAATAAATAATTTAATTAAAAGGGGCTTAATGGTCGTTTATGTGCTTAACCAATGTTGGTTTCCCTATGGAAATAAATCCCTGATTTGATTGATGCTTGTTCGTCTATTTGATGGTTAAATAACCGACTATCAAAATTGTACAATCTTAAACTATCGAATGTTGTTTTGAAGAGGCCAGGATCAGATAAGTATAAATTATCCGAAACTATTTCGATCCAACTCAAGCATTTTGTACTGAAGACATTTTAAAGATAATTAAAGGCAAAGCTTTTGAAGTGCAAGGGCTACATGCTACCAATCCCAAGGGTGATTCCAAAATGGATGCAGTAGAGGTAGTTGTTAACCATAAAATCCACATAAGAACAAAGACATTAAAGAAGACAAGGATCCACTAAAATTAAGGATATGGGTTTCGATAGAAGTCACGAAAGAACGTTTTAAAGGTGTTTAGAAAGCTTTTGAAGGATTCGCAAGCACCGGGAGCCCTTACAAGTGATAAATAGTATGAAGCTTTCGACACAGAGGAAAAAGAAAATAAGGACTACCCTTCCGCCACTTTCAACCTTTCGATGCAGATGGATTTGCATATGTAGAAAAAGCAAGGAGGGTCTGGGAACCCCTTTCGAAGGCAATGAAAATTAACCTTTCATATGTGCACCAGACCTTTCAGAACTAAAGGTTTCGCCTTCGTGTAAAATGCTCCAAACAAACGACTTCGAAAGCATAGCCAAGCCTTTCGAACCGTCAAAGGCAATAACTTTAGGAGAAGGTTCCACATCAATCCACAAGCATGCATTTGGAAGCTACCAACTAAATCGAAACCATTGATACTTCATCGTCTTTGAAGCCCTTATGGACAACCTATCGACAGAGTCGAAGGCTCCTATCCTTCCTTTTGATGACAACTAGGCAACACGAAGAGAAAAGCGCATTTGAAGCCTTTTTAATGATGTCTAAATCTGTTCTAGAGAAAGCAAGAAAAGGAAGTGTTTGTTACCCCCCTTTTGGTCAAGGCCGGGATATCAAAAAATTGGCTAAAAGGATGGATATCCGGATTGGATATCGATTGGAAAGGAGGCTATGATTGGTACCAAAAAAATTGGACCTAGCTCCAATCAAGGTGGGATCGATTGGGAATGATGAACAAGGCTTGGAGAAGCTATGTTTCAAATTGTAGGTCAATCGGAGTTCGTATGCTCGAGTTAAAGATGGATCAAGATTCATGGAAACTGATTCGCATCGAAAGTTTCGTTTCGATCAAAATCGACGTGGACTTCAGATCGATAGGTTCCATATCGATGTAATGCACATCAATTTGGTTGGACAAGGAAAAAATATGGCGGCATACTTTATATCGATCAAGGCTGGGATCGATATGAAGAATGAAGCAGTGGTCCCAAGGGGTTTGGATGAGCATCACGTATCGATCAAGTATCGATCAATACGAAGGACATACACAGAGGATGGATATGAAGGCGACGACATTGGATTGACACGAAGCGGTCAAGGTTGCAGGAATCGGATCGATACAAAGAGCAAGAGGATGGGTCGATACGAAGAAGGCAACAGACGATAACTGATGGATACGAAGGGCATCGCCTCGTATGGATACCAAACAAGGACTTTGGGATCAATACGAAGTCAGGATATAGGGATCGATACGAAGAGCTCGGCAACCAATGGATACGAAGAAATGGGTCAAACCAAGGGAAGCGGTCTACAAGCATGAAATATTGATCTTTGCATGGTACTCGGGCCACGTCATTGATACGAAGCCTATCGATACAAATGTATTGATACGAAGTCGCCAGCCTACTTGCTTTGTCAACCTTGGAACGGTCATAACTCTCAAACCATAGATCCAAATGCAATGAAATTTTCACACAAGCTTCCTTATGCACTCAAGAATGTTCATGGTCGATCTCAACTTGATTGGACCATTTTTGGATCGATACGAATTGTACTTGGATTGATCGGGATCGATCCCAAACGACCCTCGATCGATTTTGGTGGGCCCACCTACGGCTGAGAAGTGGAATTCCAGGTTTTGGAGTGGATATTTTCAGGTCGACACCTATAAATAGCAACTCCAACAAAAGGGGGACTTTTGGATGTTCTTCGGCTTTTCTAGGTGAAACTCTATCATTTTGTTTACTGATTTCAAAGGTTTATAACTGTAATTACAGTATAAAAGGATTGATTCAAAGTGGATGTCGGCCGGAGATAGCCGAACCACTATAAACCCGGTGTCCTTTGCTTTTTTACTCACTTTAATTTTTCTATTTCTTCATTTTTATTCTCTACTTTGTCTAGATATGAGATCTGTGTTTGAATATTGTGGATTAGTGTGAAAACACTGGTGCTTTCATGATTTTTGGGGTTTGTGGCCAATTTTGGCACAAACACTTTGGTGCTTTCATTAAGAAGGACTAGCACCCGCTATACCAGATTTGGAGTTCAGATTTGGAAAGCTAAAGGATTGGATTTTGGGAAGCAATGGCTAAGCAATTAGCAAGGAGACAGAGAACAGAAAGAAGTCAGCATGAAGGAAGTTAGGAGGCCTCTTCAGGAGCTAATTAGACCTCGGTTTTCATCACCAAAGATAAGATGGAGATGATGATGGATGCTATGCAGAATGGGATGCTGAAAAGGTAGGAGGAGATGATGCAAAACCTACTTCGATGAGTTGGACAAGTTAGAGTGCAAAATCAAGAGAACATAACTACAGGAAATGCTAGAAAGAGGGATTGTGAAGCTGGAGGAGCAGGAGGGGAGACAGTTGGGAATGAGGATCAGGAGCATGAAGCAACCCGGATTCAAGATAGAGTGGGACCATTAAGAATAATCCTTAAGCTAGGGGACACGCCCATGAATCATGTTGGTTCAATTCCAAGAAGGGTACCAGGCAGTGTTGTGCAGTTTGGCATTGATTAGGATATGGATGCTCATTCAGAAGGACAGGTTTCAAGATTCCCTCGTATACTCAAAGGGCAGGTTGGAGACAACGGACAGAAGCTACCACTTGATGATAGTGACAGGTTAGCGGACGTAATTAGACGGATATGAGGGGAGGATTGGTGAATATAGATTTAGAGGATGTGAAAAGTAACCCCTTCACTCTTATGATCAGGCAAGCTAGGAATCTACCGGATTGCAAACTACCATTGTTGGAAATGTATGATGGGAAAACAGATCCCATTGTTCACTTAATAATGTTTGTGAGGCACATGAAAGTAACAGGGGCATCGGAGGTAGTCATGGTGTGGTGCTTTCCTTTGTATTTGACGGATATAGTGGCACTATGGTTTAGACAACTGGAAATTGGCTCTATTGGCATATGGACGGAGCTGATCGGTAGATTTATGAGGCAATTTCGGGTCCACATCGTAAGACCTAGGGAATATGATGACTTTGACATCGATGAAACAATGGAAGGAAGAATCACTTAGTGATTTCTTAACTAGATTCAGTGCGGCAGTAGCTTCCGTGGATCGACCTGATCCGTCGATGGTTTTGATGGCAACAGTGTTAGGGATTGCGGATAATTCGGATTTCAAAATATTGTTGGAGCGGGATCCACCGATGGATCTCGAGGAGTTTTACCAAGAAGTAGAAAGATTTTTAAGACAGGAAAACGCGAAGGCTGAAAGAGAAGGGAGAGAGTTTGAGGTTTATGTGGTAAAAGGTGGAGGTCCACACAGGGAGGATTCAAACAAGGAGGATAAAGGCAAAAGGAAAGTGAATGACAGCGGTAACACATCAAAAAGGCAACGGAGGGAATCAAAATTATCTACTTATACAGATCTGAATGAGACTCCAGAAAGGATTTATTTGGATAATGTAGGACGCCTCCAGTATCGAAGATCGGTAAAGAGGGAACCCTTCGAATAGAGCTGGTATTGGGAAAGCATTGCATATTCCATGAGCTGGATGGGCATAACACAAATGACTGTAGTAATTTGAAGGATATTGTTGAGGAGCATATAAAGAATAGTAATTTACAACAAAACATAAGGAATCGAGCTGTGGTAGTGGAAACGAAGCAGCCACCGCCCATTTCAGATGAAGCTGGCATTGGATCTAGGCATCATCAGCTTGTTATCAACTGAATGATTTTATGGCTTTGAATAAGTAATAAACCTCGTAGTAAGGCGGAAGTCACTTACACATGCACGGGATCAAGGACGGTCCTTAAGCATGCACTGAGATGCTGATATACGGTGATGCTTGGGTTTATCAAATCTTTTTTTCTCTACTATCTGTGGACTCTGGTTTCTTTCTTAGTACTATGGACATTTGATTTTCTTGGTTGTACTGACTTTTATTTTGTCAATTGGACATTGTAATTGATTGGATTTGGATTAATGTAATAAATAATACAGGCCACACAATTATGGTCCCGACCGAAGAGACGGGGCAGTAATCACAATTTACGAATCCCTTCGTCTAAGAGTGATGGAATAGACCCGAACGCAATATATAAGTCCTCGACCGAAGATTCGAGGCCGAAAAATATAAAAGTCCTCGACCGGAGAGTCGAGACCGGAGAATAGAAAGGTCCTCGACCGAAGAGTAGAGGTCGGAGAATACAAGAGTCCTCGACCAGAGAGTCCAGGCCGGAGAATACAAATGTCCTCGATCGAAGAGTCAAGGCCGGAGAACACGAAAGTCCTCGACAGAAGAGTCGAGGCCGGAGAATGTGAAAGTCCTCGATCAAAGAGTAGAGACCGGAGAATACAAAAGTCCTCCGTCGGAAGTCGAGGCCGGAGAATTTAAAAGCCCCCGACAGGAAAGTCAAGGCCAGAGCCGAATAAAATGACCGGGTAAGCTCTACGGATTTGGATTTGGACCCGGAGAGGTCTCGGCTTTGGATTCGGACACAACGAGGTCCGAATTTGGATAGCAACCTGAAGAGGCCATGGATTTGGTTATTGGCTATTAGTTATGGATGGATTAGAACTCGGTTTTCGGGTTCGGATGGATACGGAATCAGCTAAAGATTTGATTACTGGATTCGGAATTGGATATCGACTCGGAGAAGTCACGAATTTGGATAAGGATATGGCTATGGCACTTGGATAAAATGGCTTAGTAATAGATTGGATTACGGATCGGATGGAATGGCTATGGACAGAATATGGATTTTGGATGAAAACTTTAAAGCTATTCAAACCACGACTTCCTATCACAAGGCATGTTCTGGGTGGTAAATGTTACCCCGCCTTTGGGTCAAGGCCGGGATATCAAAAAATTGGCTAAAAAGGATGGATATCAGGAATGGAAATCAATTGGAAATGAGGCTATGATTCATACTGAAAAACTTGGACAAAGCTCCAATCAATGTGGGATCGATTGGGAATGATGAACAAGGCTTGGAGAAGCTAGTTTAAAATTTTAGGTCAATCGAAGTTCGTATGCTCGAGTTATAGATGGATTAAGATTCATGGAAACTGATTCGTATCGATAGTTTCGTATCGATCAAAATGGACCTGAACTTCGGGTCGATAAGTTTCGTATCGATGCAATGCGCATCGATTTTGTTGGATATGACAAAAGTATAACGACATACTTTTTATCGATCAAGGCTGGGATCGATACGAAGAATGTAGCAGTGGTCACATGAGGTTTGGATGATCATCTCGCATCGATCAAGTATTGATCGATACGAAGGACATACACAAAGGATGGATACGAAGGCGACAAATTGGATGGGCACGAAGCAGTCAAGTGTGCACGACTTGGGTCGATATAAAGGTCAAGCGGATGGGTTGATATGGAGAAGGCGACGGACATTAACGGATGGATACGAAGTAAGGACTTTGGCACCGATACGAAGGTAGGATATGAGGATCAATACGAAGAGCTCGTCAGCCGATGGATACGAAGAAATGGGTCAAACCGAGGGAAGCTGTCTATAAGCATGAAATATGGATCTTTGCATGATACTCGAGCCACGTCATCGATATGATTCCTATCGATACGAATGTATCGATACGAAGTCGCCAGCCTACTTGCTTTGTCAACTTCGGATCGATCATAACTCACAAACCATAGATCTAAATGCTATAAAATTTCACAAAAGCTTCCTTATGCACTCAAGAATGTTCGTGATCGATTTCAGCTTGATTGGATCATTTTTGGATCAATACGAATTGTGCTTGGACCAATTGGGATCGATCCCAAACGACCCCAGATCGATCTGGTGGGCCCACCTACGCATGAGAAGAGGTATTCCAGGTTTTAGGGCGGATATTTTCAGATCTACTCATACAAATAACAGCTCTATGGCAACTAAAGGGGGGCTTTTGGATCTACTTCAGCTTTTCTAGGCAAAACTCTGTTATTTTGTTTACTGATTTCAAAGGCTTGTAATTTAATTACATTATAAAAGGAATAAAAGGATTGACTCAAAGTGGACGTAGGCCAGAGATAGTCGAACCACTATAAAGCATGTGTCCTTTGCTTTCTTACTTATTTTAATTTTACTATTTCTTCTTTTATATTCTCTATTTTATCTAGATCTGAGATCTATGTTTGAATATTGTGGATTTGTGTGCAAACATTGGTGCTTTCATGACTTTTGGGGTTTGTGACCAATTCAGGCGCAAACAGTGCTAAAGACTTAAGAAAGACGAAAGGTTGGTAAAGGACCCTTTCGACTAGGTTGTTAAGTTTGGAGTAAGAAGAAGGAAGGCACAAGGATAAGTTAAAGGACTCGAAAGGGAAACCTTTCGATTGTATCGAAGGGAGGTGAGGCTTTTTGACCATGGAATGAGGCAGAATGTAAAAGGCCCTTTCGACTAGGTTGAAAGCATAGACGCAAAAGGGGGGCTGACCTACATCTATAAATAAGACCCAAGGGGTTTGATTTGGGGGACCGGATTTTAGGAATCCCAAACTTATTTCTTTTCTTTTACTTTGCAACTACAAAAACTTTGTAAACCCTAAACCAATTTGGGGAAAGCTCTCATAATTTTAACTCATTTTGGATTAATAATAATCGAAAGATTCATGGATTCAACATGGATTTTGATTATGAGGAAGATCATTTTGATCATTAACTGGACTAATGATCCATTGCATATGATTCTATCTTATTCTCTTAGCTCCTTTTGTCTATGCAATTCATTAAGATCTACTAGGATATAGACAAGCAAAACACATCAACATGTAACTAATAACAAACAATGGAAAATAAAGATATGATGATGTTCGACATTGATGAGTTCGTAGAATTTAGTAATATCTAGGCCAGTCTTATATAGAGTAATCCTAATACAGTTTAGGCAACTACAACTGGATCTGATTTGAAAGGATGGAGCTCCTTTTGACCTGGATGAAAGGGGTGTTTTGAAGGGAATCTAGTTTGCAATTAATGAGCGAACATGTAAAAATAAATTCGTTCGAAAGGGGTTCATCCTCCACTACATCTGCAACCCTTACAAAGGGATTCCTTAACAAAAACGGACAAAATCAACTAGGCTGAAAGCATCTATTTCGCTTTAATAAGACAACCATACCTTCTGACATAGTCAAAAGGGAAGAATGAACCTTGCGACATGATCGAAAGAAATGAGAGTTCAAAACGAATAGTTGTTTTCTACTTATTCAAAAGATGGATTACGAATTGAATGGTTCTTCCTTTGCCTGCACTTCCAAATTATCCACCGAAACTGTTTCAGCTGGGTCAATCAGGTCGAAATGTAAGTTTCAAAAGAAGCAATCCCTTTGACATCATTATCTTACATGACCTCATTTGCTATTCACATTGCTTTGGGGTTGTTGGCAAGTTTCCTTGTTAACATTTTTGGTGCTAGAAAGAAGACTCAAACCTCTGACCTTGTTAATATCTTATAGACTGGTTATGGATCATTTGACTTGACGTAGGAAAATGAAATCTAAATAACCCAGTAGAATGGATTAAGTGGTTATCCACGCAATAATTCTTGAAGTGAACATAGCTTCGACCTTTCATTTGGATGGGTCGTTTAGGGGCAGCCTTCATCATCAGCTCAACAGGATAAAAATACTACTAAAATTAAACACTTAGAGCAGCAACTGCAAGAAATGCAAGATAGATCTAACAACCTCGAAGACGGCGACAGGGGGATGAGGTAGTCTCCCCAAGAAGGAACTTGAAAGCTCACTCCAATGACAAAAAAGCAAGATAGATCTAACAACCTCGAAGAAGAAGGTGCACCCTCAATCTAAAGCTAACCATCAAGGGAGAATGCTCGATAAATCTCTTGAACAATTTGGCAGCTCTACGTCAAAAGAATATTTTCCAGACCAGAAAATTTATCATGATGTTGAAGCAATCTCAAGGATGATGCGGAGAAAGCAATCAAGGATGCAATGAATACAAAGAGGAAGAGGACCATGGATGGAAATGCCAATGATACCGAGCAAATGCCACCCTTTATAAATGAGATTATGGCAACAACCATCCCGTCTTATGTGAAGATTCCAATAATGAAGTACCGTGGAATCACCGACCTAGATGATCATTTGATGGCTTTTGATAGCCAAATAGATCTATACAATGCATCAGGAGCTGTCAGATGCAGATTATTCCCTATCACTCTCCAAGGGGCCGCCGCCAAATGGTATAGAAAGTATCAAGAGAAAACCATCTATTCATGGAAGCAGTTCTCCTACGAATTCTCTGCCCAATTTTGCGTATGTAAAGATCCCACCATTGATCATACAGTCTTGGCCAATATAAAGCAAAGGCAAGAGGAATCTTTGGGAGACTATCTCAAGAGATTCAATGCTGAAGCATTGAAAGCAAAGGACATGAATGACCATGACAAGCTTATCACGGTACATTCTGGTTTAATATACAACAACCTATTCTGGAAGTAGCTCTTCATTAATGGGTGTAAGGAATTACAAGATTTCCACTTCTATGCTGACAAGTTCATTCGGATGGATGAGTTTTATTATGCCAAAAGAAAAGCAATTCCTAAGAAGGAAGGAGGAATATTCGTTCTAGACCGAGGACGTAAAAGAACGAAATGGGAAGAGCCAATTGTTAATGTGGTCACTTTGAACAAGCCAATGTCTTATGTGTATGCTGTGGCAAAGGAAAGAGTCAACTTCACAACTTATTTCAAGGCTCAAAATAACCCAAAACAAAAAAAAGAGGCGACTACTGTGCATATCATAAAGCACACGGTCACAAAGACCAAAGAGTGCAGAGTTTTAGCTGGAATCATCCAGGAATTGATCCACGAGGGTCATTTGAAAAAATTTATTCACGATAAATAGAAAATTCAATGGATAGGGGATGCTCCATAGAAGCACCCAGGGACTTCCATTAATGTACTAGAGAATGAGGACCCTCTGAGCTTAAGCCAGTCGATAAACAGAATTGGCGTAATTCATTGTGGGCCACATCCGACAGGGAACAACAAAGGGACCTGGAAAAGATCTATCAAGGAGGCTACGGAGTGTGTCTTCTCTGTCCAAGAAGAGCCTCCATTGAAGAATCCATGGCTCATTATCCAAATACTGAATCTTGTTTCACCCTTTAAGGGTTGAAAATGGGAGTTCACCATCCGCGTAACGATCCACTCATGATCACGGCTCAAATCAGATTGTCCATTGTCTCCTAAATTCTTATGGACATAGGCAGTGTGGTCAACGCTATCTTCGAGCATGCCTTCGATCAAATGAACATCCTCGAAGATAAACTGGAATGCAGCATGGAACCCATCTTCGGATTCAATAACAAAGGATCAAAACCGATGGGGCAAGTGAAGCTACTTGTGCAAAAGGGGTGCCACCATTTTGCAAAACTTTCGAGATTATCTTTATGATTATCAACCAGCCATCCTACTACAACGCCTTCTTTGGCAGGCCAGCGCCCGATGAAATAGATGCATTTGTCTCACCAAAGTACCTCATGGTAAAGTTATTGGGAAAGAGGGATTGATGCACGATCCAAAGAGAGCAGTTCAGCTGTCGAGAGATGTATTTTGCTACCATCGATCAATACAAGAGGTAGTATTTTGCTTACTTTGATTCTTCCACTATTTTCCAACCTTTAGATGGTGGATTTTTACATCCAACATTCGAAGAAAAATTAAAATTAATAAGTCTAACAAGCGCATGTATAAAGGTTGCATTCCTCTTGGAGGCAAAAGGAAGAGAGTCGATGCCAATTCCATTGAAGTAAGCCCAATTGTCACTGAATTTGATTGTCGTGGGGAAACCAAAAGGATAAAACCTATAGAGGACCTTAAGGAGGCATGCAAAGATTCAGATGATGCTACCTAAGTGGTCAAAGTAAGAAAAGAATTGGATAGTGATTTGAAGAAATATTTAATCCGGTTTCTTAAGGTCAATAAGGACGTGTATGCATGGTCACATTCTGATATGGATGGGATTGATCTGAAGATCATATGTCATGCGCTTAACATCAATTCAGAAGTAATCGCCGTCAGGCAGAAGAAGAGGCAATTAGATAGAGTACGTCTGATTCATTGAAGCAAGAAGTTGAGAGGCTCCTCAAAAATGGGTTTATTCGAGAAATGTACTACCAAAATGGCTAGCAAACCTAATCTTGGTGAAGAAATCAAATGTAAAATGGAGAACTTGCATTGATTATATGGACTTGAACAAGGCATGTCCTAAAGACTATTTCCCACTATCACGAATTAATCAATTAGTAGACGCAAATAGTGGGTACAAATTATTGCCTCTCATGGATGCATATTTTGGGTACAATCAAATACTCATGTCAAAGCCATATGAAGAACAAACTAGCTTCATCATTGAATGGGGAATTTATTACTACAAAGCAATGCCTTTTAGGCTAAAGAATGCAGGGACTACTTATCAGAGGCTGGTCAAAAGAATGTTTAAAGTGTAAATTGGCCCGAATATGGAGGTTTATGTAGATGACATGTTAGTGAAATTTAGCGATGCTAAGAATCATCTTGAGGATTTGGAAGAGATGTTCAGAATATTATGGAAATATCAGATGAAATCGAGCCCATAGAAGTGCTCTTTCGGAGTCCATTCGAGAAAGTTTTTAGATTACGTTGTAAATTCCCATAGGATTGAAGCTAGTCTCGACCAAATTCAAGCCATTAAGGACATGGCCGAACCCACAACCAGCAAAGTAGGAATGAGTTTGAATGGAAGGGTAGCGGCCTAAGTAGGTTTTTTCCAAAGCTACTGATTAATGTATTCCCTTCTTTAATGTAATCAAGAAAAAGAAGAACTTGGAATGGGAAGGAGATTGCCGAAAAGCTTTTTAGGAAATTAAAAATCCATTTGGATAAAACACTGATAATTTCTAGTCCTGAGAATGGAGAGATTTTATACTCATACATGGCGGTTTCAGAGCATGCAGTCAGCTCAGTATTGATTAGAGAAGGATGTAGTGCTCAACTTCCTGTATATTGTGTAAGCAGAGGATTGAAGAATGCCGAAATTCAATATCCAATGATAGAAAATCTAGCATAGTGCTTGATTCTCACAGCAAGAAAGCTTAGAGCATATTTACAAGCACATTTCGATTAGGGTATTGACCAATTTCCCCCTTAAGAAAATTTTCAGTAAGCTAAAAACTTTAGGATGGTTGGTAAAATGGTGAATCGAGCTCAGCCAATATGATATAGAATGTCAACCATGAGCCGCATCAAAGGACAAGCATTGGCGGATTTCATTAATGAATGCACTAACTTTGTAAAAGAGCAATCAGAGAAGGAAAGGGATCAGAAGCCTATGTGGGAGTTGTTCGTCGATGGTGCATCAAATGAACAAGGGGTCGGTGCATGATATGTGATAATAACACCGGACGAACAACGTTTACATTATGCAATGAAGTTAGGATTCCCTACGACGAATAATGTGGCTGAATATGAATCAATGATAGTAGGTTTAACTTTAGCATTGAAGCTCAAAATCCCACGGATTCAGACCTTTAGTGACTCACAAATAATGGTGAACCAATTGAAGCAGACATATCAATCAAAGGACCCCAAGTTATCTTTATATGTGAAGAAGATACTGAAAATGCTTGCTTTGTTTGAATACTTTTTCATACATCAATTTCCAAGAGCGAAAAATTCATAAGTAGATTCACTAGCCAGCTCAAGGGTTTCCCCCGGAAACACGGATAGTAGGGTACCAAGAAATTCCAAGTATTGAAGAGGTAACGCTCAAACAAGGAAATGAATTTTTAGTTCTGACAAGGTCCCAAGCTATGTAACAAGAGAAAATGGGAAGATAAACTGATAGAGAAATATCAAACAAGAGGGACAATCAATCGAGAACAAGTGACTCGTACAATAACACTTGGATGTCACCCATCATTGAATATCTTGCTAAAGGAATACTACCCTATGACAAGGGTGAAGAAAGGAAAATTAGGCGACAAGCTCCGACTTTTACAGTAATGGATGGAGTCCTTTATAAGAAAGGGTATGTGCTTCCCTATTTATGATGCGTAAGTCTGGATGATGGAGTAAAAATTAATGACAGAAGCACATGAGGGATTCTGCGCAGACCACTCAAATGGAACAAAATTGACGAAAAAGATAAGGAGGCAAGGTTTTTATTGGCCTCGTATAGTAAGCCAAGCCATCAAGTAAGTAAGAAGATGTGAGAAATGCCAAAAGTACTCAAAAATTTCCAGATTACCTCTGAGTAAGTTAACTCGAATTGCAAGTCCATGGCCCTTTGACGTATGGGGAATAGATTTAATCAACCCATTGCCAATTTTGAAAAGGGGAGAAAAGTATGCTATAGTTGCCATAGATTACTTCGCTAAATTGGTAGAAGCGGAACCGCTTCCTAGGATTGCTTCTAGGAAATTACTAAGATTCGTCATTAAAATTATCATAACCAGATTCGGAATTTCCCAAAAGATAATATTCGACAACAGGACACAATTTGAGAGTGAAGAGTTCGCTCGTTTTTATCACAAAAAGGGATCATTAAAAGGTTTTCCTCTATCATTCATCCAAAATTAAATGGGGGAAGTTGAGGCTGCAAACAAGACCATAAAGATAATTCTAAAAAAGCAACTAAACAAAGCTAAAGGAAACTGGGTAGAAGAACCGCCACTTGTGTTATGGTCTTATCGAACATAGACTAAAACAACGACGGGACACACCCCCTACTCTTTGACATATGGCGGTGAGGCAATATTACCAATCAAACTTGAAATACCCTCACACCAAAGAATCACTTATGCATTTGATTTAAATCAGGAACTAAAAAGAGAATCCCTTGATTTGATACAAGAGCTGAAGATGAAGCAGCAATAAGAACAGTAGAGTATCAAAGAAGAATTTCAAAGTATTACAACTAGAAAGTAAGAATGTCTATCTTTTCAAGAAGGAGATCTGGTACTCCAAAGAGTAATGGAAAATACAAGAAATCCCATTGATGGACCCCTAGGACCAAATTTTAAAGGACTCTTAATCATTTGCAAAGTTGTAACGACCCGCCTTTTTGCACAGTTTAAACCGACGATCAAATACACATGTCGATTCCAAACCATTCAAAAGGGCAGATGGTTATTGGGGTAAATAAGAAAAGAAAAGAAAAGAAATAAAGGAAATGAAACAACACAGAATCTCGCAGCGGAACGATAAAATATAATAGTCAAATAAACAGTTCATGAAGCTGTCGACTATACTTTGACAATTATTTATACAACATTTATCAGAGTTATACATATACAACAGAACAAATAAAATAATGCAACAGATAGCATGATGCAAGGGTAATACTAGTAATAGTATACCAAATCTTCGTCTTCATCCTCCTGAATAGATCTTCAAAAATCTGAAAAACTTAGGGCTGACCCGAGCGTAATGAAAAGACAAAACACTCGAGTCAGGACTAAAATATCCTTATGAAAGTGAAATCAATCGTAAATAAATATGAGTGTAATGGCGTCAGAGATGTTTACGGGGTTTGACATCTCCTATCCAGTGTCAACGTGCGTGCAATAACTCAAGAGATGTTACGGGATTTTCCATCTCTCAAGGATCCGTGAAACTATCTACTATGTAGTAATATACGCTAAGTAGATAATGCCTATCAGTAATATAAAGTATCGAAATAGCGTTAAGGCATTACCATAATCCCCCTTAACACATTTTATATTCCCAAAAGCATATACAAGACCGTAGTTTCCCCAAAACCGGAAGTCACCAGAGGGCAATCCGTATACTCAAGGTACAAATCAAAACGTAGTGGTCGCGAATAGGATAATCAGTATGACAAGGTACATGAGGCGATACCAACTAGGATACTAGTAGTTGCGTGATCCGGACTGATGTTGGGCATAGCCAGCAGCCACCCCAACACCGTGAAACAACACTCCCAAATCAAGGGGTGCACCCAAATCGCATCACAAATGTAATAGATATGGTATCGAAGAAGTGTGTCCGCTAGAGGTGGCGAACCTCAATGGCCCGGCGCGGCTCCTGTTTTAGTCATGTCAGGGGTCATCCAATATCGTTCTCTTTCTTCAGTCAACGCGTTCACCAAACCATCCACTTCATTCTGGATCAACACTCCGCGTATAATAGTTATTAAAGTGGTGTTCGGTATCGACAGAGAGTATGTCCATATCCGATCCCGGTCTCTTTAATAACTACGTATTATTACACCGTTGGCTCTTTTACATTTCAAATCGATTCATAATTGACATCAAAATATCATATTCGTTTCAAAAATCAAGTCCATTTCAAATATCACCGTATCCTTTCAAATGTAAGATTTCGTTTCAAAAATCATTTTTCGCATCAATATCTCATTTCGATTTCAAAATCATTTTGAATTTCAATTTAGGTTGCAACTTCATTTAACTCAATTCGTATTTAAATTCAAGATTTAAATATAAACATTTCAGCTTATTGACCAGCTTAGAATTTTAGAAAATAGTTTTAAGTAGTTTAAAGTAGTTTTAAATAATTAAAATAGTTAAAATACTTTAAAATCTTAAATGGATTTGAAATAGATAAATTTTAGTTTAAATAATTTAAATTGGGTTAAGTAGATTTAAAACAGATTAAAATAGTTTAAGTATTCAAAATGGTTTATATAACCGAGTAATTTGGAAAAAACAAAATAAAACAGCTTCAAAACTAATCCATTTCAATTACATCTTCCCAATTCAAATCAATTTCAATTTCCATTCTACCGATTTCGATTTCAATTCAATTCAACGTCAACTTTGACTTCAAATTTATTCAATTTTATATCCACTTTCAATTAATTCAATTTCAATTTATATCGATTTAGAGCTTGGTTTTTCAAAATATCCATTTAGAACACTTACAAGATTATCCATCAATATACGAGTTTAGATCCAAATTTCAAACATGATTCGATTCCAAGCTCGATTTCAAAATATCGCTTATATCTCACTTTTACTTAATTATCCTTCAATACTCAAATTTAAGTCTAAATTTCAAATATGATTCAATTTCAAGCTCAATTCCAAAATATCATTTTTATGTTGCTTTTACGTAGTAATACTCAAAGTTCGAAATAATGTTCAATCTTTAAATCAAATAGATTTTCGAAATTCAATCATATCCCAAATTTTATTCTCAAAGTCTCAACTTAAATTATTTAACAATTTTCTTTTACCAAAATTTATTTCAACATTCCAAACTCAATTTCCCGATAAATTCGATTTCTATAAATTTATTTCTATTTATAACTTTTAAATCGAACATTTAAATAAATTTCAAATCGACGATTTTAAAAATTATTAATTTAGCCAATTCGGTGTCCGTATATAATTTTCTATCCTATGGCCAAGTAATTTTTATTTCAATTAAATGTCAGGCATGAGTATATATTACTTAAATTAAATCACAGTATCATATGAATGCATAACAGGATCTATATAAGCAAATAAACATCCAAACATTCAATTATCAACCAATAGCATCCATCAAAATACATCATCCAATAAACAATACAATTCATGGCAGTTTCATAGTTATCAATGTCAGGTAATTTAATCGCAATTCAATTTTGATTTCAATTTAACTGTCAATTTAATTTTTCAACGGTTAATTCAAATGACAAGCTATATGACAATTAAATTTTTATCAAACAACGACAAATAAAATCATAACACTTGATAATATCAAATTTAACTAGCATAAAGATATTTAGTGCGGTGTGAGCGTTATAAAACACTCACCTTGATTTTTACGATTTTAAATCAAATCGAACGACGTTCGATTTAACTCAAAATTTTCTCTAACTCCAAATGATTCCAATCCAGCTGCATTGCAAAGAGCTCGTCGATACGATTCCGACGCAAAAAGTTTCGTCGAATTCCGACCTCGTATGACACAGATATGATGGTTTAAAGTTAACACTTTATATAAATTAACTACAGCTTAATTAAATTTTAAAACCCACTCCATAATATCACCGTTGATTTTCAGATGCTCCATCCAGGCCGCACGCGCACTTATCTTCCCAATGTCAGGAACTTGCACGCAACATAACCCATAAAGCTTCGAATTAGGGTTGAACATTGCCACCACCCCGTTGACCCGGAGTTCGATCAGGAAGTGCCAAACGAAGCTCCTCACCTCCCTCTACCTTCGGCCAGAAAGGCATCAAGCTCGGCCTCCTCCTTATGCGTGCGCAACTAGGATGAACGGCAGGGAGTTGCGGCCAAGTTTCTCCCTCTACGCTGCGCCATACCCCATCAACCCCGTATGGATTGAAAGATCTTGCTTAGCCTTCGACTTTCGTGTTGAACACTTCGCGTAATTGCTTGTGGATTGAGAGTAATTGAGGGGTGAAGATTCGAGCGTTTCTGGCCTTTGAAAAGCAAGCGGCGGCTGCGTATAAGGGATTAGGGTTTTGGAATTTGTGAAGAGGATGGAGCTTATATAGAGAATTTCTCGAGTTACCATTTATCCGGAATTTTCGAACTCTGATTTACGCACTGTGACCAGCGTTTCTAGGGTTTATCCCACGTTCCGGACACAATGGAACAGGTTTCGGAAGCTAATTCGATCGTTTGTGCGAGTTACGGCAATAAACGATCGATTTTAAATTAAATCGATTAAACGATTTTCTAGGCGTTTTGGCTTGCTCCGGACAAACGGTAAATCCGATTGACACGAAATTTGAAATCTTACAATAATATCATATTACGGATTCGATGAAACTGGCTTCGTCGAAATCCGAGACTGTTTGAAAAATGACTATTTTAACTCGTTAAATTAATATTTAAAACAATTCCGATGCGTTTCGAGCTGCCACGGTCAAACGACAACTCCGATTGCTACGAAAATTGAAATCCGATAATAACTAACTATTACGGATCCAATGGAACTGGTTTCGTCCAATTCTGAGACTGTTCAAAAATTGGCTATTTTCCAGTCGCTAATTAAATATTAAAATATTCAATTTTCACAAATAAATTTTAAATTCAGTTTTAAAAGTTCTATGACATCACTATAACTCCAATATGATAAAATAAAATTTTACAAATCATTTTTAATCATATTAAACCCGTTATTCAATTTATCCAATAAATTCCAATTTTAAAATCTTATTAACTCTATTAAAATCCAATATAACTTA
This sequence comes from Allium cepa, assembly GCA_030765085.1. Taxonomy (NCBI): domain Eukaryota; kingdom Viridiplantae; phylum Streptophyta; class Magnoliopsida; order Asparagales; family Amaryllidaceae; genus Allium; species Allium cepa. The sequence goes on along the minus strand of CM060942.1, from coordinate 209,213,403 downwards.
CATTCACTTTGGGAACCAATTTGGATCATATTAAATCAAATTTCAATTATTCACTCTATTTTCGTATATTAAATTTCAATATCAAATTAATCGTATCAAATTCGGAATTTAATTATTCAACATTTGTAATATTAAATTTAAACAAAATTGATTATTCTTAAATCGCTATCTTTTGAGATATTCAAAACGAACTTAAAAATTTAACTTTTGAAACGAATTAAAATTATAGAACAACCATTCCCATTATACGGTTATTCAGTTCCCATTATTAAATTATTCAATAAATTCCAAGTATTTAATTTAAACAATTTCGATTATCCAAGGATTCATTATCTTTTGAAATATTGAAATTGAACTTATAAGATTCAACTTTTAAAACCAATTCACAATTTAGAACACTATTTTCATTTTACAGTTATTCAATTATTCAATAAATTTTAAATATTTAATTTAAACAATTTACCTGTTCAATATTCAATGTTTGATTTTAAATAGATTTTACTTATCGATCAATTACTCTATTATACCCAATGAATTCAACATTTTATTATCCTATTCAACTTTTGATTGCAAAGGTATTCACTAAGTAGCTTTTATTTTTCATTACTTGGATAGTTATTGTTGCAATTCATTCCAGTTATTATTATTCCAAACGAATCACAAATTTTTTCTAACATTAAATCACGAAATCTTATTAAATTAGCTATTTTAATTATCGAAAATTTACGGGTCGTTACAAAAGTAATCCCCAAGGAGCTTATAAGTTATGCCGACCACACACCAGAACATGGAATTCAAGAATATTTAAGACCATACTTTCCAAAGATGAATAAATAAAGCATCTCTTTCTTCAAAAGAAAAATCTACATGGTTGGGAGTGAAATAATCCCTACATTTGGACACTACCTTAAAGGTCAAAAGCCTATATCCGCGCCAAGTTGGCTAAGGCGGAGCGCCTCCTAAAGCGAGGTCGGAGTAAGCCTTTAACTATGCCATGCTAGGGCTAGGTTAAAGCACTGGACAAGCCCTTGATCGTGCCTCTGTTTAGGTCAAGGCGCCACTGGTTAGGTCAAGGCGCCTCTGGTTAGGTCAAGGACGGAGTAAGTCTTTATCCTGCCATGCTATGGCCAGGATAAAGCACCAAACAAGGCCCTATCCACACCACACTATGACAGGGTAGGGAGCCTTCTAGAGGGATTTCAGTGTAAGCCATTATCCACGCCATGCTATGGCCCGGTTAAAGCACCGAACAAGCCCTTGGCCATGCCTCTGGCCAGGTCAAGGCGCATCCTGGAGAGAGTTTGTGTAAGTCCTTGGTTTCATCCTCTAAGAATGAGCTAACAATGAGCACAAACAACAATGGACTAAGATGTCCAAGCCCAAGAAGTGGCTCATCAAACAATGAACATAGATGTCCAAGCCTGAGAAATGGCATGTCTCTAAAGCATTAAGATGTCCAAGACTGAGAAATGACATATCTCCTATGGACTAAGATGTCCAAGTAGAGGAAGTGGCATATCTCCAATGGACTAAGATGTCCAGGCCCAAGAAGTGGCACCTCAAGTTATGGACAATGATTTCCAAGCTTGAGAAGCAGCCAGTCAGATTACCACTATATACAAGGCCAAAGGGTTTATGCATGTCAAAGAAGACAGAATCTAAGGAGTAAAGTGAGACTCCATCTATTAATACCCGAATTTGGGTTTCGCGTCTCTCATTTCTAAATTTCGTCTATAAATGCCCGAATCAGGGTTTCGGGTCTCTCATTTCTGAATTTCATCTATTAATACCCGAATTTGGGTTACAGGTCTTAATCAATCACTTATGGTCTTTATTATACCCGAATCTAGGTTTTGGGATTATTACTTAACTTCACTCAAATGCCCTAATTTAGGGTTGGGATTTCTATTATAGAAATAATTACCTGGATTTCTAGTTATACAATATATGCCCTAATCTGGGCCGAGGATTCCTATTATGAAGATAATTGCCATGGATTTCTGATTATCAAACGTATGCCCGAATCTATGCTATAGATTCCTATTACGAGTTCAGTTATTGAAAATTTCTGATTATCTGACATACACCCTGATCTGGGCACGGGATTTTTGATATGAAGACAATTATTATGAATTTTTGATTATCCACCATAAATACATGAATCTGGGTTTGAGAAATATATTCGGAGAACTATTTTTAAATCTTGTTATTTAAAACACGAGTCTGGGATCTGGTCATCTCACTGTTAACTTCTAAACTATTTAATGTCCTGATTGGGGTTAGGTTTCATAACCTCCTGATGCCTATCGAGTCCCAAACCTGGGGTTTGAAATAGATGTCAAAATCATCAACTAGAAACTTCGAGTTGGACCTCTTAATACCCAAATCAGGGTTATTGGTTTACAACCCTAAACAATGCTCACCAATATCTAGATGCAGACTCCGGGATAATTTTAATCACTTAGGAAAATTTCTAAGCACGTCTTAAGATTGATGGGTTACAAAGGTTTATTTACAGATAATCGCTTATAGCCCTTATTTACAGCCATTGGCTGTTTCCCACAAGAATTCCTAGACTACAATTATTATGTGCATGAATAACTACCAATTACAGACCTCATATCCTTTATTAAATTAGGATTATAATCAACTAACCATCTAAATTTAGAAGCACTACTATGCTAACTTATCATGAAGCATATAGATATAAGAGATAATGAGTTAGCAATAGAAAATGTCACTTGCTTTGAATTTTGCAGGAAAAGCAAAGTCAATAAGAGCAAGGAAGTTCTGGAAAAAATTCCTAAAGAAAAAAATCTTCTTGCATACTAAGGGGAAAAATGTTAACCATAAAATCAACATAAGAACAAAGATATGAAAAAAGAAACGGCTCAACTAAAATTACAGATACGTGTTTCGACAAAGGTCACGAAAGAACGTTTCAAAGGCAATTAGAAAGCTTTCGAAGGAGTTGCAGGCACCGGGCGTTCTTACAAGTGATAAACAGTGTGAAAGCTTTTGAGATAGAGGAGAAAAAAAAGCAGGACTACCATTCCACCACATTCAACCTTTCGATGCAGATGGATTCAAGTATGCAGAAAAAGCAAGGATGGCCTTAGAACCCCTTTCGAAAGCAATGAACATAAGCCTTTCATATGCACGCCAGACCTTTCGGAACTAAAGCTTTCTCCTTTATGTAAATTTCTCTAAATAACCTCTTTCGAAAGCATAGCTAAGCCTTTCGAACTGGTCAAAACCAAAAACATTAGGAGAAGGTTCCGCAGCAATCCACAGAAATGCATTCGGAAGCTACCTACTACATCGAAACCATTGATACTTCAACGACTTTAAAGCCCCTATGGACAACCCATCGACATCGAAGACTCCTATCTTTGCTTCTGATGAAAAGAAGGCAACATGAAGAGAAAAGAGCATTTGAGGCCCTTTCGATGACGTAGAAAGTAGTTCTGGAGAAAGTAGGAAAAGGAAGTGCTAAAGACTAAATAAAGATGAAAGGTTGGTAAAAGACCCTTTTGACTAGATCGAAAGGTCTGGAATAAGAAGAAGGAAAGCATAAGGATAAGTTAAAGGACTCGAAAGGGAAACCTTTCGACTGTATCGAAGGAAGCCAAGGCCTTTCGACCATGTCGAAAGGAATAAGGCCGAATATAAACGAGCCTTTCGACTAGTTGAAAGCATAGGCGTTGAAGGGGGCCAACCTACATCTATAAATAAGGCCCTAGGGGTCCGATTTTGAGCACCGGATTTTGGGAATCCTAAGCTCATTTCTTTCCTTTTACTTCTTTGCAGCTACAAATACCTTTGTAAACCCTAAATCAATTTGGGGAGAAGCTCTCAAAATTGTAACTCGTTTTGAATTAATAATAATGGAAAGATTCATGGATTCAACAAGGATTTCGATAATGAGGAAGATCATTATGATCATTAGCTAGACTACTGATCCATTGCATATGATTCCATTTTATTCCCTTAACTTCTTTTTGTCTATGTAATTCTTTAAGGTCGACTTGGATATAGACATGCGAAACACATCACCATCATCACCAGTATCAAACAATGGAAAATAAAGATGGTGATGATGCTTCGACATTGATGAGTTCATACAACTTAGGAATATTCAAGCCGATCCTATGTAGAGTAATCCTAATAAAGCTTAGGCAACTGCATCTAGATCTAATTCGAAAGGATGGAGCTCCTTTCAACCTGGATGAAAGGGTTATTCTGAAGGGAATCCAGTTTGCAATTGGTGAGCGAACATGTAAAAAGGAATTAATCCATAATGGGTTCATCCTCCACTACATCTACAACCATTTCGAAGGGGTTCCTTAACAAAAAGGGATGAAACCAATAAGGTCAAAAGCAGCTATTTTGCTTTAATAAGACAACCATACCTTTTGACATAGTCGAAACGGCAGGAATGAACTTTTCAACATGATCAAAAGGAAAGAAATGTCAAAAATGAATAGCCATTTTCTACTTCAAAAGAAGGGTTACAAATTGACAGTTTCTTCCTTTTCCTGCGTTTCTAATTTCACCACCGAAACTGTTTCGACTTGGTCAATCAGGTCGGAAGGTGAGTTTCAAAAGAAGCAATCCCTTTGACATCCTTATCTTATATGTTCATTTGCCATTCACAGAACTTTGAGGGTATTGTTAGCACTCCAAGATGGTTGCTATATAAGAATACAATTGTAGCCTCAAGCCTCATCAATTGGAAAAATGACTAAAGAAAAGACATGCGACAGGGTTATGTGGGTTGCTTCCATTAGGGTATGACATTCCTTATCTAGAGTTGATATATGTGTGCGCTTTAGGGCCTATTATGGTTGTTGATTAACAAAAGGGCGATCATATTTGGTGTTATCCATAATGGGGTATGGCCGGTCCTAAGTAGAAGAGGTGCATATGTTGTAACCTCCCGTTCATTTTATCTATAGATATATGGATTCAATGGGTATACCTTTGCTCTTTCGTAGTTGGAATCCATTTTTCAATACGAGCCTTCGAACTTGATTATATACCTACTATGCTAGAATTCAACTAATGTTGCAATTTCGACTGTATTCAATATTTTTAAACCTTAGGAATCATTATAATATCAGAAAATTTCTTATAGAAATATTTTGGCTAACATAAGATAAAAACCCCGCCGTGCTTATGTGCAGCGTGGTCTTACGAGATAGCTTTATTTCCAAAAGATTTTTGTAATATTAAAATTGAATTGAGTTGTGTTTTCTCATATTGGTTTACCAGATTGGTCCGGTTGTTATTTTATTATAATGCTCGGGTCAGACCAAGCATAATTACTGATTTAGTTTGGATATATGGAGCTTCAGGAGACGAGCTGGATGCCTCGAAGTCGTACTCACATATATTCTATTTTCCACTGCATTGGTTATTTATATTTATAAACAATTGTGTGGACAAGTTGTCATAACTTTCTGGACTGTGGTAGATTTGTTGACTCTTTCACCAATACATATAAACACAACTAACTAACATCTATTATTATCACCAAAAATAAAGTTTAAAACTTTTTTAAGTGAGATTTACTCACAAAATCGACACAATGCAAATCAAAGTTTCTACACTCTAGCACCGACACTCAGATCCACTTTTCTTTTCAAAGACTGATTTTTAAGGGCTAGGGGGGTCAGTATGTTTTGGCATAGGTGCCTAGATGCTCGGCCTTTTCTTGGTAGGGTTAGTTTTGAGTCTTGATGTGGAGTATGTGAGATGTAGAGAGGAAAAGAAGTATTTTGGCTGTCGTTTTAAGAATTTAAAGCGGAAAATAAAGGATTTTTAACTTAGAAATTTTCAAAGAGGCCATGAAAATAAAAGTGAAGTTTGAAAAGGAAGATATAAAAGTTTTGAAAATGAATAAATTAGAGTGAAATGAGAATTGAAAAAAGAAAAATTGTTTTTGTACAAAATGAAATATATAAATTACCTTTTTACCCCTTGGTCGTTACCCTCAACCAAAATCTAGCCACCTCATTTCCCCTTACCCTCTTACACACGTAACCAACCTCTTCTCCCTCGTTTTCATCACTTCAACACTTTATATCTTTTGATATTTCCTCGTTTTATACCTTTTCCTTTTAAAATTTTAAAAGATAAGTCAAAACATACTAAATTTAAACTTATTTAACTCAAACCACTTCCTTAACTAAAGTATGTATTATTTTAATGTGCATACATATACATACCCTAGCGGACACAACATGTTTCGATAACATTAAGATGATGAAAGTTGAAATCCGAAAAATGATATTCGGTCATATTTTCGATTTTTCTCCAAAATACTTATTTTTGTAAACCAAATTTTAAAATAATTTTACCATCATCAGTTATTACTAAAAAGAGATTTATTTGAAGTATAAAATCCATTTATTTAAATATTTAAAAATAAATAAAATATTTGCATTCAAATTGATTAAATTGCGGGTCGTTACATTGATTACATTGATTAGGGTTAGTAACGAAGAGGATATAGTTATTCTTTATTTCCACTGAGAACGAGAGAAATAAAGATATTGAGAACAAATAGGCTTGATTGGGTTTGGGCTTTGTAGAAACATTCCCGTTTTATTTATTTTCCCATTTAAGCAATTTATTATATTAATTCATATAATCAAAATACATTTTCTCAAAATCTATGCTTGCCAAAGTCTTCATTTATCCGCATTTTTCATAATTTATGAGAAATATTTTCCTTGTCTATAGGGATAGAATAACCTTCATTTAAATAAAACTCTACATTTAATGCATATGCAAAAAGCATTATTTTATAAAATATATTCTCTATAATTTTTCAAATTTCCCCTTACTCCATCAAATTATATAACCTTTATAAAATCGTTTTTACCCAAATATATTGTGACGACCTACCTTTTTGGATGGTTTAAATCGATAATAAACCACACATGTCTAACTCAAACCATCCAAAAGGGTAGATTACCAATGAGGTTAAGTAAGAAAAATAAGAGAAAAGATGGAAAACAAAATACAGAATCTCGCAGCAGAATGACAAAACATAATAATCAAATAAACAGTTCATGAAGCTATTTTACAATATACATTTGATTACACAAATTTGCAATAAATTTCGAGTCAATCAACAACATACCAATAATGATGCAGCGGAATAATATTAAAAATAAAATACCAAACCCCGTCTTCATCCTCCAGAAATAATGTCTTCAACACTGAAAAGCTCAGGCGAACCCGAGCATATTAAAAAGATAACACTCGAGTCAGAACTAAAAGTTCTTATATAAGTTAAATCAACAGCAAATAAATATGAATGTAATAGCTTCAGAGATGTTTATGGGATTTCACATCTCCTATCCAGTATATAATGTGCATGCAATAACTTAAGAGATGTTACGGGATTTTCCATCTCTAAGGATCCGTTAAACTATCTATATATAGTAAAATATGTTATATATATGTAATGTCTATCAGTAATGTAAAGTATTAAAATAGCGTTAAGGCGTTACCATTATCCCCCTTAACACATTTTTATATAAGCATCGTAGTCTATACCGTACTATAAACTCCACCATGAACTGGTGGGCTATCAAGGAGCACTCCATAGGTACGACACAAACCAAAATTGTAGTGGCTCGTTGAGGATAATATGACAAGGCACGTGAGGCAATGCCTAGGGCATGATTCTACCGTTTTGCACCCCAGGTTGGTGGTAATGCGTAGCAGCCACTACCACCCACCTCGGACAATACTCCATAATCAAGGGTGGCCACCAATCAATCACAAAGTAACGGATATAGTATCGAAGAAGCATGTTCGATCGAGGTGCAACCCTACTTGGCTCGGCATTGCTCATTTTAGTCATTTTAATTATGACTCGAAAGTCAAGGCTACCCATCATTGTTTTCTTTCTTCATATGCAGCAAAGGCCTCCAATTTAACCTCTACATTTTGGTAACATCCACCGCGTACACAGTTGTTAAAGTGATTCCAATATTGACATAGAGTATACCAATAAGAGGCCCGGTTCCCTTTAATAACCAAAGTCATTTTTCACGCCGGTTCGTTCTTTTACATTTCAAAACCAATTAATATTTGATATTAAATATCAAATTCATTTCAAAATGTCCTTCATTTCAAAATCATCATATTTACTCAAAATATGTCATTTCCCCTTGAAAATATCATTTTAAATTCCAATTTAGGTAATAACCTCATTTAACCACATTCACATTTAAATCAACGATTTAAATATGAAAATTTCAACTTTTCATAGTTTGAAATTCTAGAAAATAGTTTGAAGATTTATAAATAGTTTAAAATAGTTTATATAGTTTAGAGATTTAAATCAGTTTAACATAAAATGGTTTGAGTATTGAAAATATACTTTTTATAGTGAAATAGATTTAGAAAATCAAAATAATTTGAATATTAAAAATAATAGATTATAAACAGCTTATATCAAAAATAATTTATTTTGAAAATAATATCAAATAAAATTATTTCTTTTCCAATTCAACAATCTAAAACCATGTCCAATTTCACTTTACTGATTTTAAACGCTTAAAACAACTTAATCCTTATTGTTCAATTTTAGGATCCAAGATAATTCAATTTCCAAAATTAAAGTCATATATCAATTACTATTTCTCATTTCCAATTCAATTCTTTAAAGCAATTTCCTTTCTACCAATTTCAGTTTCAGCATTTCAAAGCTTGAATTAGAAAATAACTCAATTCATATAAATCCAAATTTTTATTCCTTTAAAACAATATCATTTAATCAAAATTCAAATTTCAATATTTTTAAAACCATTTAATTTACTTATACAATTTTCAACCCCGTGGCCAAGTGATCAGTTATTTCAATTTTAATTTTAAGGATCAATATATGTCATTTCAATCCAAATTAAAGTGTTGTAGGTATATATCATTTCAACCTATTTCTTAATTTATTCAGAATAATTCAAATAACAGTTTATATGTTTTCACTTAATATACCGAGTGGTAACAGAGATATATAAGTATAAATAAACTTCCAATCATCCAAATTTCAACAAATAGACATCCATCATTATCAACATCCAAATAAGCCAACAAACCACATCAATTAACTGGTTGTCAATATCAGGTATTTAACCGTCAATTTAATTTCAAGATTAAATTAAATGGAAATTTAATTAAATTAAATTTAAATATAAATATAAATTACCAAACAACAATCAATAAAATTCTTATCACATCATAAATTTAACTCAACTATCGTAAGAAGGTTTATTATTGCATGAGTGGGTTAAATCACCCACCTTTGATCTATCATCCATTTGAAATCCAATAAAATCCTGAAATTTGAACGATCTCCATATTTAACCAAACCAATTTCAAATTGTTTGGAATTTCGATACGAACCCAACGGAAGAAGCCACGCATAAATCTGAGTTCATATGCAAAAGTTATGAGGGTTAAAAGATTGAAAATTCAAATTTTAGTTAAAATAAAATATAGGGGCATATTCGTAATTACCAACATCATTCATCACAACCCTAGGTCTCGCAGTCAGCCCAAACGCACAGCCACATTCCTTGCTCAGATCGTCATTGCTACACGTCGTCGATCATTGATCTCACGCCATCGCTGTGGCGCAAACCTCCAGCCGACCTCACCTTGCCCGCGCCATCATCTTTGGTCACCCCTACGGCCATCGGCCACCGCCATCTTTATTTGACATTTCTGGCGATCTCGTGCACTTCTAGGATGAACGAAGACCATGGATCATTACTGCTCCTCTTCTACAAGCCTGTACCTTCTGATCGTTGTATCGATGAAGATCCACCGTTAAAATCAAACCCTTAAACGAACGGTCCAAACTTGTTTCACTGATTTGTGGCCAAACCGTGATTCGATTGCAAAAAAAAGAATTGCAGATGTAGATTACGTTCGTCGAGAGCTTTGCGATGATATATTATATGATAGGGTTTGAGGAGTTTGAATTTTGGAGTTTGATTTGGTATTGCAATTTGGGTTTGAGATGTCTGCCATTATGAAGGAACAGATAATGGAACAGAAATTATACGTACAGGAAATGGAAATAAAAACTATTAGGGTTTTAGAAAAATCTATTTATATAGGAAGAGATGGATAAAAATGGACGGAAACAGATCGAATGGGTCGAAGCACAAACAAAGACCGGAAAAACCCGTTTCTTTCCCGAAACGAAGTAGGTCTTCCAGTATATTGAAATGTAAGTTTTTGATATTTTTAGACTCAATGGAACTAGGTTCAAACCCTAATCCCATTTTATATAGAAGTTATCATCCAAAATCAAATTATATTCATTTAAATTCCTTTAATTGATTTCTATGCGTTTTGAGTTCGCGTGATCAAACAGTAAGTCTGATCGCTATAAAACTAGAAATCCTACGATAATTCACTATTAAGGATCTGATGGAACTGGTTTCATCGAATTTCAGAGACAGTGTCCAAAAGGGCTAATTTTATACGTTAATTAAATAAATTATTATTAAATTGATTTAATATTTTTAAATTCCAAATTAAAAGTTAACAGTTTTCATCATTTCTTATTACACAAAAATTTATAATCTTTTACAATACAGTTTTCCATGTTAAATCCAATACTTAAATATTACACTATTTTCAGCATTCAATTAAATTGTAAATTTGTAATAAAACCCTGTCTATTACATTTTATATTCCAATAAATTCATTTAATTTGATTTGCATTCTTATTATTAAATCAACCAATACCTTATGAAATGTTTTGAACATAGATTTCTTTCTTATTATCCTCATACTCTACAATTAACGTCTTTTCTTACATTAACCACAATATTTAATTTCATTTAATTCCATTAATTACCAATTCAATATTCAAACGGACTAATTAACGAGATGAGGAAAAACAAATTGTTTTAACTTAGTAATCCATATTTATTAACTTATTGTTTTTAAACAAAGATTATAAATCCACTTACAAATAGCAGATTTCATATTCTATATTAAAACCACTTTCAATTAAATTACATACAATTTCACCATTTAATGCAACATTTAATTTATTTCCTTATTTACAGTTATAACCCAATTAACTTTACAATTTTTTCAAATTGATTGATATTACATTAAAATAGTTGTTAATAACATTCAAATAATGATATTAAATTACATTATAATTATTATTTTCCATTTATAAGCCATAAATCTTAATTTCTCACAATATTACATTCCAAAATCTTATTAAATTTAATATTTTTAATTATCAAAAATACGCACCATTACAATCTCCCCCACTCAAAACTTTTCATCCCCAAAAAGGAACGGGAAATGATCAAGAGGTTTGATATAATTTTATTCAAAATAGCCAATTTGTAAACAATTAACTTACATAATTTAAGTTTAACAGAAATTTGAAAATAACTCAACTCCTGCAAAAAATTTCTAAGTCCCAAATTTACGAAAAATTTCGGTAGTCTCCTTTGCGCGGATAGGTCCGGAAAAATAATAATATCAATAATTACAATATATATACAATATTTCAATAGTAAAACATCCCAAATTGTAGGAAAAACAATAAAATATCTATTCAAAACTATAATCCAGAAACATACCTATTTGTCAGGCAAGCAAACTTTATTTAATGAAACCAAAAGCAACAGCCATTGCTTCCACAAACCTGTGTTTCACTTATATAATCCAAAAGAGTTAAATTATGTAAAACGATTAATATTTTAGTTGTTTCAACAAATAGCATATGCAACATATAATATATAAAAATCATATGCAAACAAAAAGAAGTATTACCATTATATGCAACAAAAGAATCCATCACACACCCATAGCAATCAAAAAATAATGGTTTGTCTAGGTTCAAAAACTTCTCATCGTACAAGGCTGATAAATAAACTACCAAGTGTACCTTATGCTCAATAGCCCTAGATAATTATTTATTAGATTACCTACAGAACCTCAAACAATTAGAAGTATCTTTTCCTGAATTTTTCACCAGCCAACAACATAAAATTTTAAATATTATTTAAATTTGTATGATGTAAATAAATCATTTGTTCACAATATCAATTCCGATCGCTTGCTTGAATACATGAATTTAACTTTCGAACTAGTATCGTTAACTCGACTGCTCTAATGCGGATTTTTATCCAGTTTCTTGATTAGAAGTCTCCATTCTCCTTGCATAGCCATAATAAATGATATAAAACTTCAAAATCATATAAAAAAGTCGTATCAAATGTTCGCAGTTAAGAATTGAGCGAAAAATCCTAACTTGAACTGGTGTGAATCACTACAAATCGTGTATTCAAATCTGAATCTGAACTGTTATGCAAATAAACTTATTTACGCACAATTTACGTATTTTTATTATGTTGGTTTCTTTTCACGTCATTATCTACCTTTCATTAATTTTCTCTCAGTCATATCAGATTACCTTTTATTAATTTATATACATTTACTTACATAAAAATTTCCATTCAGTATTTACAATCATCAATGAATCTATTATTGAAGTATTACATAAATTTCATTGTAGTTTAATTCACATTTATTTCTTCGTATATAGTAACATTAATATTGATTTTATTTATGAATCATTTCAACATTTCTTAAGTTCATAACCGTTTACTTAAATAGTATTCACCTTTCTACTATTCTATTTAATTATTAACATTGCAAAACATTAACTTATGTTTATAACATTTCTTGTAACTCTTAATTCTTCATTTGTAAACCTATGTTCATTTTGAAGTATTTTCGTTATTAAGTATCACTTGTAAACTATTCTATTACATGTTCATATTAACATTTCGAAATTTTAAACATTTCTGGTAAGTTTTATATATGTTTTTGGAATGTAATTGAATGTCATACAAATTTATCTTATTCATTTTAATTAACAAAATGTTCTATAGTTTTCATCTTCTTAATTTTCATTATGTTTAATTTATTACCAACTAAACTACAAGTGCTTTTAATTTCTTATTTCTCATTTTATAAGTTTATAACTATTAAAATTTCACTTTATTTCTACAATAGAAAATCTTTAGTTAATAGGAACTTGGGGACTAAATATCGGGTTCATTTCAAATCATTTTGAAATAATATATATACTCATATCTTTTATATATCAATCATATTTATAAAATTTAAATTAATTTTTTTTATCAAAAAAATGTGTAGCAATGCTACAACAATAGTCTTCTAACTATAAAACTCGAAAATGAAAGACGATGATGTCGCGATCATCACCGTATTTATTTTTCAGCAACAGAAGAGGGGAGTATAGAACTTCCTTTTTAAAATTCTTAAAGACATTTCTTTCAAATCCTACTGAAAATATTTCTATCCAAAAATACATCTATATAATACTAGTATGATATTCCAAAATCTTTGAAAACCAATTTCAAAACTCAGGAACTTAAGTTCTCAAATTTTCAGTTCATAATCATTTTATTTATAAATCCTATTTTGCAACCAATATTTATAAAATTTCACTTCTTAACAACCAAACATAGCACATGCAACTATATCCATTTATAAAAATTATTCTTTTATATATGAAATATAATACTAGGCAAAATTATTTCACTTGCCTATTTTTAAACAATATTGTTGATTTACCCTGTTCAACTGTCCAGAAATCTCTATCAATGTCATAGCACCTATGTATCAACCAGAATTTATAAATACTCGATAGAAAAAATTATCACAATACAAATTTTTTTTATAACACTAACAAATAAGCTCTCACAGATATACACACACACACACACACATACACACATACACACACACACATACACACACACACACACACTCAGACTCATTCTAGGGTATAATTAACCCTATCTCTAATGAGTAAAACCTCAAACATGCTAAGGTATCTATAAACCAAAGCTCCGATACCAACTATGACGACCCACCTTTTTGGACGGTTTAGATCGACAATAAACCACACATGTCTAACTCAAACCATTCAAAAGGGTAGATTATCAATGAGGTTAAATAAGAAAAATAAGAGAAAAGAAGCAAAACAAAATGTAGAATCTCGCAGCGGAATGACAAAATGAAATAATCAAATAAACTGTTCATGAAGCTGTTTACAATATACATTTGTTTACACAAATTTACAATAAATTGAGAGTACAATCAACAACATACCCATAATAATGCAGTGAAATAATACTAAGAGTATAATACCAAACCTCATCTTAGTCCTCCAGAAATAATGTCTTCAACACGAAAAGCTTGGGCTGATCCACGTGTAATGAAAAGATAAAACACTCGAGTCAAAACTAAAAGTACTTATATAAGTTAAATCAACAACAAATAAATATGAGTGTAATAGCTTCAGAGATGTTTACGGGATTTCACATCTCCTATCCAATGTATAACATGCGTGCAATAACTTAAGAGATGTTATATATATGTAGTGTCTATCTGTAACGTAAAGTATTAAAATAGCGTTAAGGCGTTACCTTTATCCCCCTTAACACATTTTTATATAAGCATGTAGCATATAAAGTACTTTAAATTCCACCATAAACTGGTGGGCCATCAGGGAGCACTCCATAGTTACGACTTAAACCAAAATCATAGTGGGCTCGATAAGGATAATATGACAAGGCAAGCGAGGCAATATCCAGGGTAGGATTCTACCATTTTGCACTCTTGGACTAGTTCTAACACGTAGCAGCCACTACCACCCACCTCAAACAACACTCCCTTAATCAAGGGTGGTCACCAATCAATCATAAAATAAGAGATATGGTATCAAAGAATCATGTTCGATCAGGGTGAGACCCCACTTGGCGCGGTATAGCTCCTATTTTAGTCATTTTAATTATAACTCGAAAGTCAAGGCTATCCATCATTGTTCTCTTTCTTCAAATCTAGCAAACGCCTCCAGTTCAACTTCTACATTCTAGATAACATCCACCGCATACACAGTTATTAAAGTTGTTTCAATATTGACAGAGAGTATGCCAATAAGAGGCCCCGGTCTCTTTAACAACCAAACATCATTTTTCACACCGGGTGTACAACAACCCAAAATTTAAGCTATAGTAATTAATTAACAAATTAATTAAATAAGAAAATAACTCTCTGCAATTATCATAATTGAGACATGGGAGTTGCACCATTGTGTCCGTGGTAATTTTCTAGTCAATTCCAATATATAGAACGTCAAAATCCGAGCTTGTATGTAGAAGATATGAATGAATGAAGAAACGAGAAACACACACACAGATATATATATATATATATATATATATATATATATATATAGGGCTAGGTCTACCCTCACATAGGCAAGATTGACCTACAGGTCGACGCTTGCTTGTGAAGGTAGATAAGTAGGTCGACCCGCCTACCTAAGAATGCATTCTTGTATGAGGCTTCGTCCAGATCAATTTTAACACATCATTTTGCAACTTATCTTAGATCCTGTGCGTCCGAGCTTCCATCTGACGGTTCTTATTGACCATATGACGTGGTTGCAACAGATTTAATCTCCAAATCCAATGGTCTAAGATCCACAAATGACACTATAAATAATACCCTAGACCTAGCTATTTTTCTCATTTGGATTTTCTCGATCTGATTTCATTGCCTGAGGCTGGACCCTAAAAGGAATATTTTTTGAGGAGAAGATCTTTTTAATTAAAATATTATATACCCTTCAAGTGGATCCGGAAAGGCCAAAAGAAAGAGCTAAGGACCATAAGTGAGTGTTTAAGTAATTATTTTAGATTTTTAAGTAATTTAATAATAGGGTTTTCAATAGTTGTGGTTTTTCTATAATTTTAAGATAACGTTTATGCAAGTTTATTTATATTTATTTAAATTTTAGACTAGTTTTTCAGTCTATTTTCTTTTAGCTATTTCAATTTCAGTTATTTGCAATTATTTACTGTTAGCTTTTATAATTATTTACAGTTATTTATGGTATTTACAATTATTTATTGTTATTTACATTTTATTTACATCTATTCTACGTTGGGATTTCTTTTGTAAATGTCAGTTTCTTTTTAATTTCCTTATTACGTGAATGGAATAAATGGAATAGATAAATCGCGAATATGGACTAAAATATAAGAACACTGAATTTATAGAAAATGAGATGTAAAATAAGAAGACTGTAATAAATTGGACTTACACTGAAAGAGGTAAATTTAAGATATTTGCAAGCTTAGTTATAACATATAATTGTAACTAAAAAGAGAAAATAGAAAAATGATGGAAGTAGCTTATTTTTAAACTTTGACCTTGGGTTAAGTTAATAAGCAAAGTTATAACACACAGGTTATCATTAGAGACAAAACAGAAAATGGCTTTTTTAAGACTTAGAATAAGTTAAGCAAAGATAACAAGGATAACAGTAGAGGCTTATTTAAATAGACTTATACTAAGTTAATAAGCAAGGATAAAAGTAAGACCTATACCAACAACATTCCCTTTTTCAATTAGGTCTCACAATAGATTAGGTGAGGCTAGGGCACACTTATGTTGGAGTAGTGGTAAATAAGAGGTCAATAAATAGAAGCTTAAATTAGTGGATTTAGGCAAGGGGCGCAACTCGATTTTGTTTGTTAGGACCCGTACCAATAACATTCCCTTCCAGTGAGGCACAAGTGGTCTCACAATAGTACAAGTGAGGCAAAGGCACCTTATGCTTGAGCTATGGTAAATAAGAGGTCGAAAGAGGGAGTAATAGATAGTGCGAGCCTAATGGTGGTTGAGCGTGCGGTCTCAGTGCGGGCTGATATGTCGTTATTGAGTTCCACGTGCTAAGTAGGTGTCTTTTGCATAAGCACCAATAGGATGGGTCTAATCCATAGTAGGCCCAGCTGAAATAGAAGGCCGATCAAAGGGAAGAATTAGGATTTCAGCCTAATTAAAGTAGGATTAAGGATTCAGCCTAATCAAAGCAGTTATCTAAGACAAGTGCAAATAATCTAATCGAACTATCTTAGAGAACAGTTAAACCGTATTTTTTATTCCAGTTTTATCTTTTCCTTTATTCCCTTTTTATACTAGAACTATTACAAAGTCTATTATCTTTATCTTCCTTAAGAATACTAGCAATTACTTTCATTCATTCGACTTTTAGTCTGACCTACTCCTTTATTTTCCTATTTTCCTCCATAGGCCAATAGAGGCAAGGGTAGTAGACTTTCAGCATTCTTAGAGCGATATTCTTGGAGATTCTTCATGTATTCTTCTTCTTCTTCTTTCCTAGCTTTTTTTTGTTTGAGTCTGGATGTACTGGTACCGACGAGAGGGATGGTTTTATCTATGTACTCTGGTAATATGACCGAGATAGTATTTTCCTTTTCATAAGACACGTATTTGGTATTTTGAGACATCTTATGTATTTGGTTTTATGACTCTATTTTATGAAGTTTGATTATGAATAATGAGATTACTATTTAAATGTTTTCGCTGTTTTATTTAATTTGTCTTGTGAATCTTAGTCTCTGTAATTTTTTAGTTATATCTATAACGCACCATCTTTCTTAGTGTGCCCTTTTTAGGTATACTAAGGGATGTGTGGTTTTTCACTTGATATCAGAGCTTATGATCATAAGATTCCTAAAAAATTGTTTTAAAAGTAAAGTATTTTCAAATAACTTTTTGTAAAAGTATCTTTTAGAAAGAAACTCTCAGAAATAGTTTTCACGCATAAAAGAGAGTTTTTATAAAAATCACCTCAAAATCCAATTCAACCTACTTTCAATTTTTCGAGCCTAAGTTTCATTTTCTTTGCATAGTATGGCTGACTGGTTCCATAGAGCAACAGTACCAGTGGTGTAAGGGCAAGTGCCTAATACAGCACCAGCAGGTGGAAATCCCTTTAATCCACCTACAACAGCCAATTTTTCTAAGCTATGCAAGGACTTCGCTAGTCTAGAAGGCAAAACGTTTTCTCGCATAGAGGATTTCGAGGAGGAACGAGCTAGGTTGGAGGATACAGAGCAAATGTTTAGGCTGTCAAGATTAGAGGACCGACAGAGAGTTCAGCCTACATCTTGGCAACTGAAGGGAGAGCTTAAAGAGGTTCTTAAGTCAAAAAGCTCCAAGAAGCCATGGTGGGTGGATGAATAAGAAGGATAAGGACAAGAGGAAAAAAGGAGGACCTGAGAAGCAGATCAAGGAAAAATAGAAATGTCATAGCTGTGGGCTAATTGGTTATTACGCAAAAGATTGCAAGAAGGATTTACGAACGAAGAGAAGGTGTTAATTGTGGACATCTCGGTCACCTTAGTAGATTTTGCCCTCAGAAGGCGGGGCAGAGAGCGGGCATGCCTACAGCGGTACAGGCTTTGGATGCAACACCTTCTAGTAGTGGACCGGATCAAAATAGGACATCTCTATAGAAGGTTCGATCTCTGTTTTGAATTTTCCGATTCGGACTCTTTAGCATCTCATTCTTTCATATCTTGTTTTTCAGTAGATTATTTGCACTCAAATATCTCTTTAGCAGTAGACCCCATAGTTGTTTCAAACCTCATAGGAGATTGACACATT
Source organism: Allium cepa (assembly GCA_030765085.1). Taxonomy (NCBI): domain Eukaryota; kingdom Viridiplantae; phylum Streptophyta; class Magnoliopsida; order Asparagales; family Amaryllidaceae; genus Allium; species Allium cepa. The sequence continues at coordinate 209,194,827 of CM060942.1, read as the reverse complement.
TATCTATAACTTGTTGGGGTTTTAAAATTTTCATATTAGGCGTAGAGTTTGATTGTGACGCCTATGTATTGGGATTTTTGGGGTATGGGATGATTTTGAGAATGGATTGGGTATCCATTTATGGAATGATATTGGACTGCGAGAGGAGAGTCGTTAGACTAGAGGCATGCAGCGGTAAGACTCTAGAGGTTTCTTACGACCGAACAGTGTCATTCATATTGAGCTTCCTGCGATTCATCGTCAACAGAGTTAGATTCAGTCCCAGCCATCAGGGACTTCCAAGACATCTTCGAGGAGGATATGGGACTACCCCCTAAGAGAGAGATCGACTTTAGAATTATTTGAATGAGAATGCTATGCCAGTGGCATTGCCCGTGAGATATATGGCACCTAGGGAGATGAAGGAGTTAAGTAAGCAGATTCGTGAGCTATTGGAGTAAGGCTTCATCAGACGAAGCATATCTAAGTGGGGTGTGCCAGTCGCCTTCGCTACAAAGGCGGATGGTTCCCTTCGACTTTGCATAGACTATAGAGAGAGTTGAATAAGCTCACGAAGAAGAACCGTTACCCACTTACTAGGATAGATGATCTTTTCGGTCAGTTGGTTGGCTCTTCAGTATTTTATCAACTTGATTTAACCGCTGGATTTCATCAGCTTAGGTTCGCCGAACGATAGCATTGATATGATGACATTTTAGGCACTTGACAGATTATTTGTGTGGTTGGTTATGCCTTTTTGGCTAACCAATACCCTAGTTTATTTTGTAGATTTGATGAGCCGTGATTTTTGAGATGTCCTAAATAAGTTCGTAGTAGTGTTTATGGACTACATTTTGTTGTTTTCCAAGTGTATGAAGGAGCATGCTATTCATCTAGAGGAGGTTCTTCGTACACTTCGTGTTCATTTGTTGAGGGCAAAGTTCTCGAAGTGTCACTTTTGGCGAAGGGAGGTACGTTTCTTGGGGTACATAGTCTCAACTGAGGGTTTAGCTGTTGATTCCGCTAAAGTAATTGTAGTACAAGATTGGAAGGACCCCAAGAATGTTATCGAAGTTAGAAGCTTCCTAGAATTGGCTGGCTAATACAGGAAGTTCATCAGAGATTTTCCCATGATTTCAGCACTGCTTACTCGCTTCACTAAGAAGAATAAAGCATTCGTGTGGGACATGGATTATGAGGATTCCTTCACGATGCTAAAGAGAGCCCTTACTAGTGCACCAGTGTTAGTTTTACCCAATGGAGCTAAGCCTTTTACAGTATACAATGATGCATATGGGATGGGTCTAGGAGCAGTGTTGATGCAAGAATGGAGGGTAGTATGTTATGAAAGAAGACAGTTGAGGATGCATGAGAAGAACTATCCTACCTATGATTTAGAGTTAGCTGCTATAGTTTTCGCACTCAAGTCTTAGAGGCATTACTTGCTAGGAGAGAAGTTCGAGCTTTTCACTGGCCATATGTCATTGAAGTACATATTCTCACAGAAGGATTTGAACTTGAGGCAGCAGCGATGGATGGAGTTTTTGGCATCGTACGACTTTGAGATAGCTTATACTCCTGACAAGGGAAACATAGTTGCGGATGCGTTGAGTAGGAAGAAAGCAACCCTTAGTCCAATGTTCGTGGAGTGGAAGAGCCTAGAATTTATTTCCACTTTTGATTTTAAGCCCTCTATGGACATTACCCCAGGATTGTTGGCAGCTCTAGAGTTTAAACCTACCCTCATAGATTAGATTTGTTAGGCAGCGAGAGGATTCAAAGCTTACGAATATTTAAGAGAGGATTAGCAAAGGAGAGGTCTCTAGACATCTCCAACGCTATTCCACAGATAACAAAGGGTGGCTAAGGAGAGATGGAAGACTTTGTGTCCCTCGTGCTAGTGATTCTAGAGGAAGCACACCATTCTCGAATGACTATTCATCCAAATGGTGATAAGATGGATAGGGACACGAAGAGAATGTTTTATTAGGGTAGCATGAAAAAGGATGTGGTGAAGTTTGTAGCTAAGTGTCTTATGTGCCAAAGAGTTAAGTAAGAGCAGCAGAAGCCTGGTGGATTACTTCAGCTATTGGATGTACCTGAATGGAAGTAGGATAGTGTTTGGATGGACTTCATAGATTGTTTACCACAGTCTAGGAAGGGGAATACTATCATTTGGGTGATTGTAGATCGATTGACTAAGAGCTCCCACTTTATTTCGTCAAGGGTAAGAGGATGGCATCTTATTTGTCATCCTTATATATTCATGAGATAGTCCGACTTCATGGAATCCCCTTTAGCATAGTAAGCGATAGAGACCCTATTTTTACGGGCGAGTTTTGGAGAAGCTTGAAAGATGCTTTATGGACACAGCTTAGATTGACTATGGCCTATCACTTTCAGATGGATGGCCCAATGGAGAGAGTTAACAGAGTGCTTGTTGAGGATGTGCATTCTTGATTTTGGAAGAACTTTGGAGGAGCATCTTCCTTTGGTGGAGTTCGCATATAATAACAGTTTTCAAGCTAGCATTGGGATGACACCTTTCGAAGCCCTTGATGGGAAACCTTGTAAGTCACATTCGCATTGGGTGGAGTCTACAGAGAGATTGCTACTTGGTTCTGACATAGTTAGGGAGACTTCAGAGAAGGTAGATTTGATTAGAAGGAGGATGAAGACAGCCCAAGATAGGAAAAAATCTTATGTAGACAAGCGGAGGAGAGAAATTGAGTTTGAGGAAGGAGATTAGTTTTCATTATGGTATACCCACTAAGGAAGGTTGTGAGGTTTGGATCGAGTAGAAAACTAGATTCTAGATTTAGAGGACTGTTCCCCATTGTAGGGAAGGTAGGGCAGATGGCGTATCGAGTGAAGCTACTGGAGAGGCTCGCGAGAGTACACGATGTTTTTCATGTTTCGCATTTAAGAAAGTACTTACACGACTTAGCAGAGATTGTGGAGCCTGGTCAATTGGGGGAAGTGGAAGTAGAAAGGTAAGCATCGGTTCGTCGTATTCCTACCAAGATCATTGGACGTGACATCAAGAAGCTTAGGAATTAAGGAGTCCCGTTGGTGAAGGTGCAGTGGGAAGATGATATTGAAGACGCTAGTGGGAGGCTGAAGAGAAGATTCGTACCTCTTATCCGCATCTTTTCGATAGTAAGTTTTAGAATTTTTCTATTTTTATCTTTAGTTTTGAATAGGTTCTTTCCTTTATTATCTTTTGGGAGATCAAAACTTAGTATTCAACCTATGAATGGTAGGATTTGATGTAAACATTTTATTAGAACATGTTATGTATGATGGATACTAGTGGTTGCTGGTGGATGCTAATGGACGCATATACTTACACTAGGCACTGTTATCTCATAGGGATCGGCCTAACTAGGGCACTAGGGCATATGCCTATGGATATGCTTATTTTATTCCATTTTTTCTATAAAGGATGATTATTACATGATTGTTGCATTTGGATGATGATAGTAGCACGCATATAGAACTATCAGTTATCATTATGGAATTTGCATTCATTTGAATACATGACACAGACATGCTCGCATAAATGGAGGTCAACTAAATCAGTAGACCGCCTAATCTTTTGCATTAATTACGGAATTGACACTACACTAATTGCATATGTATCATAAATCACATTAGAAAAACCTAAGGAAAATGAATGCAATGGATGATGATTGCGTAGTTGGTTGTAGGACTTGGATGAAAACATTTATTTCATTCTTCTATCCTTAGAGATTTTAGAGACGAAATCCCTTAAGGCGGGGAGAATATAACAACCCAGAATTTAAGCTATAAAAATTAATTAACGAATTAAATTAAATAAGAAAACAACTTTGTGAAAGCCACAGGAATTGCACGTTGTGTCCATGGTAATTTTCTGGTCAATTTCCATGTATAGAACATCAAAATCCAAGCTTGTATGTAGAAGATATGAATTAATGAAGAAATGAGTATGCATATATAAGGGGCTAGATCGACCCTCACATACGCAAGGTCGACCTATAGGTTGACATTTGCTTGTGAACGCCGATGGGTAGGTCGATCCGCCTACCTGAGAACACATTCTCATATGTGGCTTTGTCCAAACCAATTTTAACACGTCATTTTACAACTTTTCTTCGACCCTGTGCGTCCGTACTTCCATCCGATGGTTCCTATCGAGCCTATGATGTGGTTGCATCAGATTTAATCTCCAAATCCAACGGTCTGAGATCTAGAAGTGACACCATAAATAAGACCATAGGCCTACCTATTTTTCTCATTCAGATTTTCTCCATCTGATTTCATTGTCTGAGGCTGGACCCTAAAAGGTATATTTTTCTAAGAAGAAGATCTTTTTAATTAAAATATTTATACCCTTCAAGTGGATCCGGAAAGGCAAAAAAAAGAGCTAAGGATCACATGTGAGTGTTTAAGTAATTATTTTATATTTTTAAGTAATTTAAAATAATAGGGTTTCTAATAGTTGTAGTTTTTCTACAATTTTAGGATAAACTTTGTGCAAGTTTATTTGCAGTTTATTTAAATTTTAGACTTGGTTTCCAATCTATTTTCTTTTAGCTATTCTATTTCAGTTATTTGCAATTATTTACTGTTAGCTTTTTCGATTATTTACAGTTATTTAATGTTATTTACATTTTATTTACATCTATTCTATGTTGGGTTTTCTTTTGTAAATGTCAATTTCTTTTCAATTTCCTTTTTACGCGAATGGAATAAATAGAATAGAATGAATCACGAATATGGACTAAATATAAGAACGCTGAATTCACAGAAAATGGGATGTAAAATAAGAAAACTGTAACAAATTGGGCTTAGACTAAAATAGGCAAATTTAAGATATTTGCAAGCTTAGTGATAACGTATAATTATAACTAAAAAGAGAAAATAGAAGAAATGACAGAAGTAACTTATTTTTAAACTTAGACCTTTGGTTAATTTAATAATCAAAGCTATAAAACACATGTTATAATTAGAAACAAAACTGAAAAAGGGCTTATTTTTAAGACTTAGAATAAGTTAATAAGCAAAGATAGCAAGAATAACAGTAGTGGCTTATTTAAACACTAAGTTAAAAAGCAAAGATAAAAGTAAGACCCATACCAAAAGCATTCCCTTTTTCAGTTAGGTCTCACAATAGATTAAGTGAGGCTAGGGCACGGTTATGTTAGAGTAGTGGTAAATAAGAAGGCAATCAATAGAAGCTCACATCAGGGGATTTGGGTGAGAGGCACAACTAGATTTTGTTTGTTAAGACCTGTACCAACAGCATTCCCTTTCAATCTGACATAGGTGGTCTCACAATAGTACAGGTGAGGCCAGGGCATGCTTAAGCTAGAGCAATGATAAATAAGAGATCAAAAGAAGGAGCAACAGATAGCGCCAGCCTAATGGTGGTCGAGCATCCGGCCTCAGTGCAGGCTGATAAGTCGTTATTGAGTTCCAAGTGCTAAGTAGGAGTCTTTTGCGGAGGGACCAACAGGATGGGTCTAGTCCGTAGTAGGCATAGTAGAGATAGAAGGCTGATCAAAGGGTAGAATTAGGATTTTAGCCTAATTAAAGTAGGATTAGGGATTCATCCTAATCAAAGCAGTTATCTAAGACAAGTGCAAACAATCTAATCGAGTTATCTAAACAAACAGTTAAACCGTATTTTATTCCATTTTTATCTTTTCCTTTATTCCCTTTTTATACTAGAACTGTTGCAAAGTCTATTATATTTATCTTGCTTAATAATACTATTAATTACTTTCATTCACCAGACTTTTAATCTGACCTACTCCTGCTTTTTCCCCTTTTCCCCCATAGGCCAGTAGAGGCAAGCATAGTAGATTTTCAGCTTTCTTGAAGTGATAATCTTGGAGATTCTTCATGCATTCTTCTTCTAATTCTTTTCCAGTTTTCTTTTTATTTGACTCTGGATGTACTGGTACTGGTGAGAGGGATTGTTGTATTTATATAATCTAATAATATGATTAAGATAGTAATTTCTTTTTCATAAGAAATGTATTTGGTATTTTGAGACATCTTATGTATTTGGTTTTATGACTCTATTTTATGAAGTTTGATTTTGAATAATGAGATAACTATTTAAAAGTTTTCACTGTTTTATTTATTTTTTCTTGTGAATCTTAGTCTCTGTAAGTTTTTAGCTAAACTTATAACGCACCATATTCCTTAGTGTGCCCTTTTTGGGTATACTGAGAGATGTGGGGTGTTTCAGGTTGATTCTTTTACATTTCAAAACCAATTCATATTTGATATTAAAATATCAAATTCATTTCACATTTCCAATTCAATTCTTTAAAACAATTTCTTTTTTACCAGTTTAAGCTTTAGCATTTCAAAGCTTGAATTAGAAAATAATTCAATTCATATAAATCCATAGTGTTATTGCTTTCAACAATGTCATTTAATCAAAATTCAAATTTCAAGATTTATAAACCATTTAATTTAACCAATCTGTGTCCGTATAAATTTTCTACCCTATGGCTAAGTGGTTGATAATTTTAATTTTAATTTTAGGGATGGATATATGTCATTTCAACCCAAGTAAAAGTGTCATGGGTATATATCATTTCAACATATTTATTAATTTATTCAAAATAAAACGGTTTATATGTTGTCACTTAGTATACCGAGTGATAACAGAGATATATAAGTATAAATTAACATCCAATCATCCAAATGTCAACAAATAGACATCCATCACAATTAACAACCAAATCAGCCAATAAATCACAACAATTAACTGGTTATCAATATCAAATATTTTATTATTGATTTAATTTCAATATTAATATAAATGGCAATTTAATTCTAACTAAATTTAAATGACAATTTAAATTACCAAAAAGCAATCAATAAAATTCTTATACAGCATAAATTTAATTATACTATCATAAGAAGGTTTAGTATTGCATGAGCATGCTAAATCACTCACCTTTGATCTATCGTCCATTTACAATCCAATAAATTCTCAAAATTTAAACATTCTCCAAATTCAACCAAACTAGTTTCAGATTATCCAGAATTTCAATATGAACCCAATGGAAGAAACCATAGGTGAATACGAGTTCGTATGCAAAAGTTATGAGGGTTAGAAGATTGAAGATTCAAATTTTAATTAAAATAAAATATAGGGGATATTTGTAATTACCAACATAGTTGATCACAGCCCTAGGTCTCGCGCTCAACCCAAATGCACAATCGCCATCCTTCTTGCTCAGAGCACCGCTGCTACACGCCACCGATCATTGATCTGACCCCACCGCCGTGGTGCACAAGTCCAGCCGACCTCACCGTGCCCGCGCCCTCATCTCCGCTGACCCCTACAGCCATCGACTGCCGCCGCCTTTGTTAGACATTTTTGACGATCTCGTGCACTTCTCGGATGAACGAAGACCATGGATCACGACTGCTCCTCCTCCTTTACAAGCCTGTATCTTTCGATCGTCGTATCGGTGAAGATCGACCATTAAAATCAAAGCCTAAAACTAACGGCCCAAACTATTTTACTGAATTCTGGCCAAACCGTGATTCGATTGCAAAAACGAATTGTAGATGCAGATTACGCTCGTCGAGAGCTTCACGATGAAGGATTATATGGTAGGGTTTGAGGAGTTTGAATTTTGGAGTTTGATTTGGAATTGCAATTAGGGTTTGAGATGTCAACAATTGAGAAGGAACAGAAATTGTACATACAGGAATTAGAAATAAAAGACTACTAAGGTTTTAGAAAAAAAACTATTTATATAGATAGAGATGGATAAAAACGGACAGAACAGATCGAATGGGTCGAAGCGCTAACAAAGTTCCGAAAAGCCCTTTTTTTCACGAAACAAAATTAAGTCATCCAATAAATAGAAATGTAGGTTTTTGAAATTTTTAAACTCAATGGAACTAGTTTCAAACCATAATTCCATTGTATATAGAAGTTGGGTTCTAAAATCAAATTATATTCATTTAAATTCCGTTAACTAATTTCTACGCGTTTCGATCTCGCACGATCAAACGATAAGTCTGATCGCTACAAAATTTGAAATCTTAAAATAATTCACTATTATGGATCCGATAAAACTGGTTTCGTCAAAATCCGAGACAGCGTCCAAAAAGGATAATTTACATGGTAATTAAATAAATTATTATTAAATTGATTTAATCACTTTTAAATTCTAAAATAAAAGTTGACAATTTTCATCATTTCCGATTACTAAAAAATTTATACTCTTTTACAAAACAGTTTTCCGTGTTAAATCCAATATTTAAATATTATACTAATTTAATCGTATAATTACAACTGTAATAAAACCCTAGTTTATTACATTTTATATTTCCAATAAATTCATTTAATTTGATTTACATTCTTATTATTAAATCAACCAATACCATATGAAATGTATTGAACATATGTTTTTATCTTATTATCCTCATACTCTACAATTAACATCTTTTCTTACGTTAACCACAATATTTTATTTCATTTAATTCCATTAATTACTAATTCAATATTCAAACAGATTAGTTAATGAGATGAGGAAAAACCAATTGTTATAACTTAGTAATCCATATTCTTTATTGTTTATAAACAAAGATTATAAATCTACTTACAAATAGCTGATTTCATATTATATATTAAAACCACTTTCAATTAAATAACATACAATTTGACCATTAAATGCAATATTTAATTTATATTATTATTTACAATTATAACCAAAGTAACTTTACAATTATTTCAATTGATTGAGATTACATTAAAATAGTTGTTAATAATATTCAAACAATAACGTTAACTTATATTATAATTATTATTATTTTCCATTTTTAAGTCATAAATCTTAATTTCTCGCGATATTAAATTCCAAAATCTTATTAAATTTAATATTTTTAATTATAAAAAATACGAGTTGTTAGATATACTTCTACCAAAAATCATGTTTGCCTATTTACTTCATTTATTAATTATTTCCCTATATTTTATAAACTATATTTCCCTTTTCGAAGAAAACAGAACAGCTTCCTTGTTAGTCTGTGTATGTGTGTACAGATTAAGACTTCATCCTAAACATTAAATATTGGCACTACCAAAGGTACCTATTCAATCATTTTTAATTATTTTCTCAACCCACCCATTAAATATTGGCACCATAAAATCATTATAGTGATGATTTCCGTACAATAAAATATGTATGTATGTATGTATGTATATGTGAGTATTATATATATATATATATATATATATATATATATATATATATATATATATATAATAGTCATAACTTATAAGTATTCGGTTAAAGTAATAATGTAAATTTTTCTCCTTATAAAACATTTCCAAATTTACTAGAAATCATTACTAATACCTTTCCCATTTAAACCCATCTCATACAAAATATTCCTTGTTACCAAATCCTTGCATCTTGGGTCTCAAAGAGTGCATTTACCGTCATTCAAATCATTAATAGGTTAATTAACTTCAAATCGTTACATTTTTATTAATAGGTTAATTAACTTCATAATTAAAAATTGTACGTATCAGCCAATACAACTTTCACATTTGATCATTTCAGTTTCAAACAGATTCAGTTTCTTACAGAATAATTAGAATAATTTTCGTTGAAGGTGAATAAGTATGACAAATTGAATAAAGATATTGTAATTTTTGCTGTAGTTTTAGGAACTTAAACATTTTTCATGCGAACGTATTGAAAGTTAGAAAATGAGAAGATAGTGGAAGATGAAGACAGTGATAAAATGGAAAAGTAGGGATCTAGGTTCAATAATTTACTATGTACACTAATTTGCTTTTTTTTTTATGCATGTTAATAGAATTTTGAAGTATGAATAGAATTTGTCATTTGAGTAATTAAATAAAATAGGATATTTCAAATGGAAAAAAAATCACGAAAAACCATAAACATTAGAAGTAAATTGTTTTTTTGGAAACAATTAATTTTCTCTGAAGTAAAATATATATTGTAAAGTTGTAAAATAAATAAAAATCTTTGATTTAGAAAACGTGTTTGTTTTAAGAATCTTCAAAAAAGAAGGTTGCAAGGGTACGTATTGAATAATATATAAGATTGATTAATTATTAATATACTCCTTTGAAATCAGCTCATAGAGTGCTAACTCATAGGCATTTTATGAGATTTTTATTCATTTATTTTCTTGCCTTTTCTCCAAAACAATTAATGTGACATACCCTATCCGCATTTGCTGTTAATTCGCACACTCTCTGCAAACCCGAAGAAGCAAACGTTACGAACCCTCCACGTCATCGATCTTCGCCTCAAAGAAACTACACCCCGGTTACGTTATAAAAACCTTTCACTCCGTCCTCATCCCATTTACTCCCCAACGAAAACCATATTCCCAAATTTTGAAACCCTAAATTCAAAAATGGCGCCCAAAGCTGCAAAGAAGCTTGCTGAGAAATCACCGGCTGCTGCCAAACCCGATGAAGAGAAAATCATCATCGCGGCTGAGAAAATCCCAGCTAGGAAGAAACCGATATCTGAAAAGAAGCTTCCTGGAAAAGGGTCTTCAGTAAAAGCCGACAAGAAGAAGAAGAAGGTCAAGTCTACCGAAACATACAAGATTTACCTGTTTAAGGTGTTGAAGCAAGTCCATCCTGAGATGGGTATCTCGACCAAAGCCATGGGAATCATGAATACGTTCATCAATGACATTTTTGAGAAGCTTGCTCAGGAATCTTCCAAATTGGCCAGGTACAATAAGAAGCCGACCATTTCTTCCAGGGAGATTCAAACATCTGTGCGTCTTGTTCTTCCAGGTGAACTTGCAAAGCACGCTGTTTCTGAGGGGACAAAGGCCGTGACTAAGTTCACCAGCGCTTGAATTGAATTTGTCAGTTTGAAGTGTTTTGGTATCTTTTAGTTTTGTGGTTTCTTTTCTGTGTTGGGTCTGGATGATTGAACAACTCGTTTTCTGCGTTTGATGTGTTTCGGTATCTTTTGATTTTGTGATTTCTTTTCTGTCTTAGGTCTGGATGATTAAACAATTGATTTTGTGAGTTTGATGTGTTTTGGTATCTTTTGTTTTTGTGGTTTTGGTTTCTGTCATGGGTCTGGATGATTAAACAATGAATCTATATTATGAATAATTATGTCAATTTGCCTTTTCATACTCTAGTTTGTTATGTTACCTTATGTTTCTTATTATACAGATATTCTGGTTTTTTGTGCAACTTTCATCTATCCTTAGGCTGTCTTTTGATATGTGAAGTTTTGTTGCATATGAATTTTAATAAAGAGGATCAACAACAGAAATATATTAATTAAATGTGACCAAAATATAGTTACACAATTAATTTTATTTAAGGGATGCATCAAAACATCAAGTTTTACTTTATAAAAACAGTACACATTTACTTATTTGTTTTTACCTTATTTATATTTTCAAAATGTTAATTTTGTTTCCTTTTTAAAATTGATGCACATTTATTGATTTGTTTTTACTAAATTTATTCTTTCTTCCCTATCATTTAGTATTTTCCATGTTTTTCATGTTTAAAAAAAACGTTTCACTTATAAACTCCTAAATTTTTATTTAATATTTCAGTTTTAATTTTCATCAAGAAATTCTTAGATGTTTTACATGATAGGTGAGGATTCTAAAGCTTCAAATTTGGATTTTTGCATTTTAAATATGGAGTTCATCAATCCAGAAGGTAGATATGATTTGGAGATAATGGTGGAAGGTAGAAATTTATGGGGATAGCTTTTGTTAGGATTTAAATAACAAGAAAATTGTCAATAATGTCAGGATTCAATTAAGGGTCTTTTTTGAGACTATTTTATGTTAGATAAAAAATACAAGTATAACCTTTAGTTTACACTTTTCACCAGGATGATTTATTCCAATTTTCTTCTAAACGTTATTTTATTTTTGATTTTCTTCTTTCTAAGATAAAATTAGCATGTGTTTAACGCACAAAAAAGATACACCGTTAAAGATATGTGAGCAGTAGGGTTGTGATATTGTTCACTTTCTTTCTTTTTCTTATTACCTTTTATTTTTTTCCTTAAATAGTGATGTAAGACATAATTTTCTTTAGTTATGGAAAAAATTATTCGATAAATGTATGATTATGTTTGCTAACTAAAAGTTGGGTTTGTTTGACTAGTTGAATATTAATGATTGTTTAGAAAAAAAATGATTTATTCAATTTTTTGTTTTACCTTAGTTAGTATTTTGTTTTTTGGTATGCATGTGCATCTAGATTGAATATTAATTTCTCATAATAAAAGTTTAGTCCTCTTAGCATTTGATCATTATATTACATAATATTAATATATGTTGATAATAAATTTTATAATATGTTAGAGATTAATTTTAATTAATAATTTATGCTACGTATTGGACATTGTAAACTAAACATCATTATTAGATTTATACTATAGATAAATTATCATTTTACTACTTCGCCTCTTCAAATGATTAAAGCAAATAACAATGGATCGTACAAACACAATTTCTTGTTAAGAAAAAAAATCATCTTGACTAACACTAACCTATTAAATTCAAGGAGCGATTCTTCTTTGTGCACAAATTCTGTAGAAACTTCTCTACAAATTTTCATACTACCAAATTTATTCTACATTCTTGTTGAGTGTTATTATTTCTCCATGCAAAGATATAGTTTATGACGTAAATTTATGGCTCCTAGTACGTAGTCCCTAAAGACAAGATGTGTGATTTAAATTGTAGGAACAAAATGCATTCTTATCACTTAAATAACAGTAAAATATAATAATTTTCTATTCTCTCATTAATTCTATGAACTTTCCCATATTTTCTTAATTTTTTCATATACTTTATTTTTAAATCCCTACAATTTATCATTACTGTGATTATTATAATCTCCTGCTAATTTTTCCGCCTTACCATTTTATGTTCAAATAACAATATTTTATAATTTCTACTATTTACCAAATTCTTCTTAATTTTCTTTTATTGTTTACATTTAACTTCATACATTTGAATTAACTAAGCAATCCAATATCTAAACTTGTTAAATAAATTAAATTAATTAGTATTTGTTAATTAACTATTAAATTCTGAAAATGACATATCAATCTGTTTACCACAATCATATGGATGAAAATGGTAAAATTAATTTCCATTCAAGTCCATGCAATTTAAAATTTCTCCTTTTATCTTGCAAATTTATCTTTGATTCTCTTACAATATTGTACATTAAAAGTAGCATTTTATTACATATGAACATACACAAATATTCTCTCTCTCTATCAGCATTGTTTAATTAATTACAAACAAACATATAAATAATTTTTTGTTTGTAAAATTGGTATATCATAAGAAGCATATACGGGGATTATTCTATCTAAGATTTGTGAGTCAAGGTGAAGAACGACTAGCTCAAGTGATAAGATCTCTAGATCATTGTTTTAGAGATCTTTGATTCGATCCTCTAAGACACCAAAATGAGTACTTTGTCTGAGTTAAGTATCGCTTTTGTTATCGGAACAAAATCAAACGGATGTTACTGACTTTAAACTTAATGATAAGTGATGAACATTTATATTTAAAATTTATTTAAATAATAATAACTTCCCATTTGTAAAATTAACATGTTTCTGTAAAAGTGTAAAATGTTAGCTATTTATAATTGCAAATTTATGTTAATCAGTGTATAGGTGATTAGAAATAACTTGCTTTTTATTTGTTATTTTTTTAGGCAAATAGTAATTATATTGTGTAACGTTCGACAATAAATGAAAATTATTGAGGCATGGAACAACGAATTGAAAGTCAAATTACCTTTTTACGTGGTAAAAATAATAATATGATTTGTGACGTTTTGGATATTATATCCACTTAGCAATTCTTATAGTTGTTAGATGAATATTTCATTTTCCACTTTGATAACATATTTCTAATAAAAAAATTCAAATCTTTTACAACAACTTTATTTTTTAACTATATCTATTTATTAATGTTACATTTTTATTTTTGGGTACTTTCCCTGTCTCTTAACTGTTATTCGAAATTATATACATATATCATTTACCTTATAATAATATGTACTAAATGTCAAATTAAAAATTTATGTTCAAAAACTTTATCTATACATGTTAAATTTTAAACATGTTGAAAATAATACTTTTCACGTATTTTACAAAATATTAAATCCAAAAAATATAAATCAATATATAACTCTTTTTTACCAACAAAAATTACGTAGTTACAAAATAACAAGTTCAATTTATAACTCATTTATATAAACAAGTTCACCATATTTTGCACATGAATTCTACTCTTGGAAGAAAAATCATTTTCTACAACATATCGGATGCAATGCATGAGTTACACAATGGGTAATATGAAAACCAAATTCTACAAAAAACAATAAATATTTCATTTAGTATTTAATGAAAAAGTCAATAATAAAGGACGTATAAAAGTTTGTTTTCGTATCTCTGTAGGAAGGCATTGATGGAAAATATATATTGAACATATCAAAATTTCAGAAAGTAGAAAGACACTGTTTTCTAAATTTCGTTATGTAATTAAAGTGAGTTTTGAATGCATTTAGAAAGACATGACGTGTGAATTTTTAAGTTTTATTTATCTCCTTTTAAGTTTTGTGTATTTAATAAGTTCAAACCATGTTAAGGGGTTTTCACATTAAAGTATAATTTAGATGTAAAATAAATAGAAAGCCTTTCGAAAGAAAATTTGATAAACCTACCAAAATATATTAGTTCAAATGTCATAATCAAATGGAACTTTGTAGATAAATCCCTATCATTAGTTAAAATAAACAAAAACCTCCCTACCTAATAATTTATGTAAATTAAGTTCATGTGCATGCATTTCTCTACCCGTAGTTGTTATTCCACACTCTTATTTAAAATCAGCGCTCATTAATTATCGATTTTTAGAAGAATAACTTTTTCAAGAAACACCGAATTAACAACCTTTTCACCGTTAAATCAAAAATTTATTATCTTTCTAATGATATGCATTATGAATATATAAAAACCCAAATTTCAAAACACATTTGTTTCAAATTCGAATTTTAGAAAATTTGCATTATTATAATGCAGTTAAAAACTGAATTAGTGATATGCAGTTAAAAAGTGGTATTACTTTTTCCTATATTAGTCTTGTTTGATAATATTATCACCTTCGAAATTGAAAAATCAAGTGGTTTTGTTTCATCATTTCTTTATTCGACGTTGTTGGTTTTGGGCTAACACGTAGTGGGTTAAATCAAAAATAAAACCATTCTGGAACTTAATGGGCTTACGACTTTCACATTACTAGAACAACAGTTATTTTCGACGGTTGCTAACCGTCGGAAACGTCGTTGCTATGGCATACGTGCTTTCCTTCGGTTGGTGATGATATCGACTACTATTTGGCGACGGCTACTCATGGCACTTTTCGATGGTTTTGTAATGGTTTTCGGTGCCCATAAAGCCAAACATTACTTAGAGCCATCGAAAACCATCGAGAACCGTTGAAAATCTTGGCAATTTTTTTATTCCTACAGCCATTCGATTCCTGTACTACACATGCATGTCAAATCTTAATTTCACATATATCCAATGTCCAAACTCAAGCAACACATAATCAACTTATATCCAATATCTAACTCAATCCCTACCAATTCAATACTTAAAACAAAAAAACAAACAATACACTAAATAATCAACATCCAATATATACAATCAACATCCAACATGTCAAAACAGACCAACATATCATCCAACATAGCGTCAAAATGTATCAACCATAGCCAAATACATCAATTTCAAAATTTCCAAACATAAACGCAAAGTAACATACCCATCAAGACTCATCATCATCTCTAGAACCACCCGACGAAGGAAACGACCCATTCTACTGCACCTGAGCCAACCGCTGGTTCAACTGCACCATCACCGTTACTCGACGGTGGTCTTTCTACTACAGCTCTGCAATCATAGCTCTAAGCTCCGCGATCTCTTCTTTTTCCTAAGCTTTTGGATATGCTTTTTGCTAGTACCTAGCTTGTAGATAATTATGAGATATGTCAAAAAGTCAGAAATGCATTTTAATGGCTAGTGTAAATTAAGAAGGAACAAATAAGTAAAACATGATCATTTGTTAAAACATTAATTATAAATTTTTTCTATTACAACTTTTTATGATTATTAGTTTAAACTTATAAGTTCGTAAAATTTTCAAAATGATCGCTTGATTTCCAATGCCATAACGTCTATTTCGCGATGTGGGTTCCATGATGGACTCAAATATCGCGTCCTCCTCATCAGTGGTCAACGAATCCCATCCCGATCCCTCCAACATTTGTGCTCATGCTTTTGCAAATTTTTCCTACAATGGAAAATAAATATAATTGAAATTCGCACAACATTATTTACTTATTCTTTATAACTAATTAATTAAATTGATCAATAATAATTTCTAATTTAAAATATGCTTGCATACGATTCGCTTGCTTCATCGTCACTCCATGTATACGATATTGAGCCATCTTCGTTCGTTTGCTTGGTGGTATGAGTATGAGCAAATAAGACCATATAAGAGACGGGACCGCTGCACTGTCTTTTCTGAAATAATTAGTATGTATTATTGTTGTTTATACAAAGTTACATAAGTTAATAACTATTTATAATTACAATTAATAAATTTACCGAATCGTCATGATGATGTTGGAATGATTTGGAGCCACCGTGATGTATAACTGGGTTCTTGTTCCTATTTGTGGAGTTCCTTTCTGACTTCGCCTACAAATTTAAATTGAACATTATATATTTCATCTTTAAATTATGTACTATATACGGAACAAATTAAAATGATATATGACAAACTTACCTTGAATTCATCACTATTTCACCAAGCATCCCACACGCTAGCGCCCATCCAGTCAGGCTTCTTCCCCGATTATCTTATGCCAAACATTGTGTCCCGATAATTCTTAGACATCTTGGAAGTCTAGTGGGCTAGAAAAGGTCAAGGTCTTCTTCCTGCATGTCTACCTCCTATGTACATTGAAATAATATAAGTTATACATTTATACGTAGTCAGCAAATTGTAAAGTGCTAAATATAATGACATATAAATTTACACTTACAAGGAAGTCTTGCCAGATATTTGCCCCGACGGGATCTAGGATCTTACCCCACCTAGGCCAACAATTAGTCATCATGCTCATGTACGCTTGCTTGGCAATACCAACAATAATCTTTGACGGCCACAGCTCAAATTCCCTGTGTTAAATATAATACATACCTTTAATATATAATGACTAATATATCATATAGAAAATATTTATACCGCTGAAGTAAATTTAATACTTATGACTCATCTGCTTTTGGTTGTAACTTTACTACAATAAGTGGTCCCTGCTCTGATGGGCCGCTGCCATCACCTACCCCATCCCTCCCAATCTGAGAAGAAGAGGGGAACCTGAATGGGAAGAACCGCGTCATCGACAAAAAGACAAAATACCTGTCATAGATGTATCATTTTAATATGGTAGAACATACCATTTAATTATAAGAAAACATGTAATTTTTTACAATAAAAAATGTAACATTTAAAAACACATGATTACCTTCTATCAAAATGTATATTATTAAACATTTCTCGTTGTTTTCTGATTCAGACTCGGCCTCTTACTCTATACGGTTTTCCTCCATAGTCTCAAATGCTTCTACCAATACATATGATTCGTCGTTTAGAGGTCCAAAATCGATTTGATTGTCGATTATTATTAATTCTCTATTTTCCTCGATATCTGCTTGATAAGCTTGTTCGTTTGCAATATTCTTTCCATCAAACGTAAATCTTGCCTTCATTTTAAAACCGCCGACCAATCTGCTTTATCTCTTTTTAGAGATGGATAAGGAGCGTATTAAACTTATAGGGCTTATTTGGGTAGTATAAAAGGATCGTACTTACGATAACACGATGTATGCTTTATTTCAATAAGATTATATTTTGGATGCATGGTAATTCCAGAACGGGGAACATTACTGAGCCAGATGCATCTAAACATAAAAACTTCCTCCGTGGGTCTTGTGAAATATGTCAATTGCAAAACCTAGATTAACACGCCATAAAAATCATTTATATAATCTTTTGGATCATCATTAACTTTAACAAATACACCGGTATTGTTATTTAATTTTTCAGCGCCATATTTTTTAGTATTGAATTTATATCAATTGACCAAGAATATTAGATATGTCTTGACTTTTCCTTTTTGTCCCATCACAAGATATTTTAGTCCTTCATGGACCAAACAATTTCTC
Source organism: Allium cepa (assembly GCA_030765085.1). Taxonomy (NCBI): domain Eukaryota; kingdom Viridiplantae; phylum Streptophyta; class Magnoliopsida; order Asparagales; family Amaryllidaceae; genus Allium; species Allium cepa. The sequence continues at coordinate 209,176,516 of CM060942.1, read as the reverse complement.
GATTCAAAAATGTACTTCGAAAACCAATTAGCGAATTCTTTACCGATATCCCCGCATGGATATTGTGATTAATAAACACTGCAGATATAGATAATATATTGCATTATAATAAATGTACACGCGTATTATTTAGAAAAATATACAGACTTATAATTAAATAATACCTAAAAATAGTGCAACTTCAATATAATTAAGAAGAATATATGTGTGTGCTACGTGGTAATCTTTATCGTATAACTATACTTTCATACATTTTCCAATAGGTCGTCCATGTTGTCTAAAAATAGATAACAGTGCTTGAGAAGATTCTTATTCAACGCCTTCATTATTACGCATAACACTTTCAAATGATATGTTCACATGGTCACTGAAATAATGAGAAGAAAAGACCGAAGCTTCTTCTTCGATATATGATTTGCAAATCAAACCTTCAATTCGTGCATTTTGTCTAACTTTTTTCTTTAAATGATTTAAGTACCTATTAAAAATTATTTTAAATTATAATTTACCAATATATGTAAATAAATTAATATTTAACATACTCAATATAAATAATACCTCTCAAATGGATACATCCATCAATATTACACAGGACCTCGAAGACGTGCTTCAAATAGAAGATGAATAGGTAAGTGCTTCAAATAGAAGATGAATAGATAAGTGCTTCAAATAGAAGATGAATAGGTAAATGCTCCATTACATTACTGAAGGAAATATTTTCTCCAGTTTGTAGAGCAGTATAGGAATTTCTTACTCAAGTTTAAGTGGACGATTATCTTTTAATGTAGTCGAACAAAGCTTCTTATAAAACAAACTATGTTCTGTTATAACCATCCAAACTTTTATGGACAATAGTTCTTTGAATGCGACTGGTAACAAATTTTTCATCATTATGTGACAATTATGGCTTATCATCCCTCTCAGTTTAACATTCTTATAGTCGACACATCAATGAATATTAGAAGAAATCTCTTTAGGAAATCTTAATCCTTTCATCCATTTGGACAGAACTTTAACTTGGTTATCATCTAGCTCATAGCATGCTTTTGGTTTTTTAGTGTCATTTTGCTTGATATGAAGCTCGAGACGATTACTTACTACTTGGATATCACGTCTTGATTTCAAAGCGACCTTAGTTTTCTCCTTAACATTCAGAACTATATTAAAAACATTATCAAACATGTTTTCCTCGTTGTGTATCACGTCAATATTATGACGAATTAGAACATTTTTTCAATAATACAATTCCAAAAATATACTTTGTTTGCACCAATTATGAACCGTCGATTTACCTTGAATTTAAATTTGCTCTTCTGTTTCATATATCTTTAGGTTACAAGTTCATATATATATCGTCACTTGACCAAATCGTTGGTGGTCACAAAGTCTCTTATCTATTAGCTGTAAAGTTTTTTTTATATTTTCTAAAAGGATGATTAATATGAAGAAAACATCGATGACAATCAAAGCATGATATTTTCTTCTCATGCATCAAAGAAAATGACCGCATTTCTTCCATGCAATAAGGATAAGCTAGACGACCGATCGTACTCCAATCGAAAAGCATTGCATAGGCATGAAAATCGCTAGAAGTCTGTAACAAAGAAGAAAACATACAGAAATTCTTTTTTTTTGAAATGCCGTATGTTTCAACACCTTCATACCACAATATTTTCAACTCTTCAATCAATGGTTGTACATAAACATTAGTTCCTTGTGTTGGATCATGATTATCAAAGCCAGGGATGACAACAGTGAGAAACATATATGGAGTTTTCATACACATCCACGGAGGTAAATTGTAAGGTGTAACGATTATAGGTCAAGATGAATATTTAGAACCAAATTGAGAGAATGGTGAAAATCCATCTATACATAATCCAAGTCTAACATTATGGCTCTCCACTGCAAAAGCATGATATGTATTATCAAAATGCTTACAGCTTCTCCATCAGCTAGGTATGTTAACGTATCTTCTTCCTGTGTTCTCACACTATGCCATCCCATATGACGCACGACTACAGAGGATGTGTATAACCGTTGAAGCCTAGAAGTTATAGGTAATAATGCATACACTTATATGGAACTTCTTTTCCCTTCTTTTTTCTCGGTTTGTATCTTTCCTCGTTACATATTCTACAATTCCTCAGATTGATGTCATCTTTTCAAAACAACATGCAACCATTTAAACATGTTTGATACGTCATACCTAAAGAAGACATAAGTTTTTTCACTTTATATTGGTTTTCGCACATCAAATTATCAGGTGGCATATGCCATTTTGCAGCTTGTACAATAGCTATAAATTCAGCTTTTATGAAGTTGTATTTTGATTTCATCACAAGGTATTCTGCAGTTACCAATAATTGGGTGCCGCTTGTGTAGCCATCCAAAAGAGGTTTCTTTGCAACATCCAATAAATCGTAGATTTTTTTGGGTCCAATATTTGGTTCTTCTTCGATACTAACATCGTCATCATCAACTTCAAAAGTAGGGAACATCGGTTATGCTGCATCTTCAACCATATCTTCTATGGAATTTATCATAACAATTTCATTACCCACCTCCTCCTCTGAATGTACATGATTAGATGTTACAAGTTCTCCATGACGATCCCATACAAGATAATTTGGCATGAAACTATATTGGCACAAATAGACTTTAATCATATCTAGTATCAAATGCTTCAACAGATTGCACCAACTACATGGACAACGAATTTCTCTTTCGTTTCCATTATTACTTAATAAAGCGAATTCAGTAAATTGGTATACTTATTATAAAAATGTTCTCTTACTGAGCCACTCATTTCTCTTCAAGGATGCTATATCCAGGTCCGATCAACAAAATAATTGACCATTTTTCATATTTAAAAAATATGATAGAGACTAAAAAACGTACTAATTATTTTATGGATTGACATTTGATTTTTCAAATCATTTATTAATTAATATTCATTTATGCATTTTAGGGATTGACACAAATTATGAATAATTTTTAGTTTATTGTTTTTGTTAGCGCCAAAATTGGTCACTAACACCCAAATGTAAATGAAAGCACCAACTAACGGTCACAGATAACATATAGAATGTATGTAGAGTAATAATATGAAGAACGGTCGAAATTAAAATGAAAGTAGTAAAGAACACAGATTTTATAGTGGTTCGGCTAACTCCGGCCTACGCCCACTCTAGAAGTTTCCTTTATATTGATGTTCGAATCAATTACAGTTACAAACTGATAGAATAACCTTTAGCCTTAGAAAATAGAAAGCTAGAGAGCGGAGAGAAGAAGATCCCCCATCTGAAGATCCACATGCTGTATTTATAGGCAAAACCAGGTTGTTGGGCCTCCTTAGTAGTTTGAGCCCACCAAGGTCATAGCCGAACCCTACTTCATTATGTCGACCGATCCTGAGCAGTTGGTATGCCGAACGAGGTACGTTACCGAACGAGGGGAGGTGTGCCGACCGAGGGGAGGTGTGCCGATCGAGGGGAGGTATGCCGAACGAAGGAAGGTATGCCGACCTAGTGAGGAGTGCTGACTGAGGTGGGGTGTGCCGAGCGGAGGTATGCCGAACGAGACGAGGTATGCCGAACGAGACGAGGTATGCCGAACGAGGGGAGGTATGCCGAACGAGGGGAGGTATGCCGATCGAGAGGAGGCATGCTAATCGAGGGGAGGTATGCCGAGGGGAGGTTGCCGATCGAGGGGAGGTGTGCCGATTGCCGATCGAGGGGAGGTATGCCAAACGAGGGGAGGTATGCAGATCGAGGGAAGGTATGCCAAACGAAGCTTATCTTCCAAACCGAGCTGTGCGACCCTCTCATTTCTTAACCAAATGACATATCCAAGTGAACTTCATTCTTTTAAACCGAATCCATCCTATTCCAGCCTCGATAATCGTGAAATTGGTTGGGTTAAATCCGCCTGTTTGTATCCTTGACTAAAGGCGGGTTAACCCTTTGTCCCCAAAACATGCCTTGCTATTAGAAGGTGTGTTTTATAGCTCAATAAGCAGGATGTTCATATCCTATTAATGACCTGCAAAGAAATTTATAGCCTTATCTTATCGTGAATGATGATCGTTCGCGATCGTATGTCATTCAGGGTAGTATATGACCATTTGAGGTCGGGTGCCGTTCGCGTCGAATGGTGATCGTTCGCGATCGGTGTCGTTCGAGGCGAGTTGGGACCATTCACGGTCGGGTGCCGTTTGAGGCGATTTGTGATTGTTCGCGATCGGGTGCCGTTCGAGGCGAGTTGGAACCGTTCGTGGTCGGGTGCCATTCGAGGCGATTTGTGATCGTTCGGGATTGGGTGCCATTCGAGACGAGTTGGGACCGTTCGCGGTCGGGTGCCGTTCAAGGCGATTTGTGATCGTTCGCGATCGGGTGCCGTTCGAGGCGAGTTGTGTGCCCGAGGTGGACTTAGTACTATTAATGCCAGATTTCACGTGCGAGTGAATTACTGACTTGTCCGTTATGGTGGTTTATCGCCATCTCAGATTATGCCTGAGGACCGTTCACGATCCCTTACATAAGTGGTTTAGCCATTATGGAATCACAGATGGCATAATTTCATCCGAAATAAGTCTTTCAACAGAAAAGTCAAACAAAATCAAGTCCAAACACGAGAAATGGAAAATAAAAGAAAAACAGAGACGTCGAAGTGCAAACACCTACATTGATGCGATTTATAGTCGTATCAGAGCATGCTTGAGGAACGTTCACGATCCTGTACATTTGTAAACGACTTAATCGCGTTGGTGTGGAGTTTGCTACTTATTCGTCATTATTTCAATCAGTGGATAATAAGTTGATGCCTTGATCCTGAGCCGTCCCCAGTAGGTGCAGGTGGTGGTCGTTCTTGTTCCACCGTCGTGGCCCTCCTTCTCATATACTGGGATAGCAGACCATTCCAGATATGTCCCTCAACTTCATCCTTCAAGTGCCTACAATTATTTGTGATATGACTGTTCAGTTCATGGAACAAATAATACTTGTCCGATCTTCTTTCATTGCTGGTCGGATCCCTTCTCATTAGCCTTCAATAGGGAATCTGCCCCCTAGTGTCTTGTTAAATTCGTTCCAAAGTCTCTTTCATCTCTGAATAAGAGGTAAACCTCGGTTCCTTTCGTTGTCGCATTGGTCCATCGTCGTTATCCCTGGCCTTCCGTTTCCCTTTATCAGTTCCTGAATTTTTTTAGAAGGATTTTCACCGTTGAGTGCATAAACATCATCTCCTTCTCCTTCCTTTCTCTCAGCATTTGCATCCTCTAACCGTATAAATCCTTCGGCTTCATGATAAAACTCCCCTAGATCCATAGGTGGATCCCTTGTTAGTGAATTTTTGAACTCTGTTCCATTATCTAGGTCAGATACTGCTGCCGTTAAGACCATGGATGGATCTGGTCGATCCACTGATGCTGCCGCTGCATTTAATGGCATCAGGAAGCTTCTCAAAGATTCCCCAGTCCTCTGCTTTAGCGCTGCCAAACTCATCACATTCATAGATCTCGAAATGTGAACTCTGAACTGCCTCATAAACTTCCCAGTCAACTCGGTCCACGTCCAAATAGAACTGCTCTCCAATTGTCTAAACCATAGTGCTGCTATGTCTGTCAGATACAATGGTAAGCATCGGGCCATGCCTTCCTCTGATGCCCCCAGCACTTCCATATGCCTCATATACTTTGTCAGATGAACTGTAGGATCCATCCTCCCATTATACATCTCCAATGATGGTAGCTTAAAATCCGGTGAGTTCCTAGCTCGCCTGATAGTATGAGTAAAGGGACTCATATTCACATCCTCCAAGTCTTTGTTTACCAATCCACCTCTCATAGCTCATCTAACCATCACCGCCAGTCTGTCGTTGTCGCCAAGAGTAATCCTTGTCCATTGCCTTCGGTCTTCCCCCTGAGTTCTTGAGGAAATTCAGGCACATACTCCTCATCTCGTACTCCTGCACTCCTGTTGGTGTTGGGTTGCACAGCATTATCTGGCATCCCTCCATGGATTGGTCCAGCATTTTCCGGTGGTGTGACCTCGAGTCTAGGTCTATCTAGATTACTAGCCGTCTGCTGATGGAGGCTACTCCCGGCTGAGCCATTCCCTCTGCTTGCTGGTTGAGCACTTCTGATACAGCTCCATGGATCTGAGCTCCTGCATTTCCTGCTTGTGTAAATTATTTGAGAAGAGCCTGCATCATCTCCTCTTGTCTTTTCAACATCGCTTCCATCTCATCTCTAGTGATGTAGATGAATGCTTGACCTGTTCCAGCTCCAAAGGAAGCCTCTTGACTTCCCTTCCGATTACTCCTTTCTGTCACTTGCTTCCTTGCTGATGGTCTAGCCATTGTTTCCTAGAATCCAAGTTCCTAGCTCCAAAACTCCTGAGTTCAATTCTCAGTGAAAGCACCAAAATGTTAGCATCAAAATTGGTCACTAACACCAAAATGTAAATGAAAGCACCAACTAACGGTCATAGATAACAGATAGAATGTATGTAGAGAGTAATAATATGAAGAATAGTCGAAATTAAAATGAAAGCAGTAATGAACACAGATTTTATAGTGGTTCGGCTAACTCCGGCCTACGTTTACTCTAGAAGTTTCCTTTTTATTGATGTTCGAATCAATTACAGTTACAAACTGATAGAATAACCTTTAGCCTAAGAAAATAGAAAGTTAGAGAAGGGGGAGAAGAAGATCCCCCATTTGGAGACCCACATGCTGTATTTATAAGCAAAACCAGGTTGTTGGGCCTCCTGAGTAGTTTGGGCCCACAAAGTCCATAGCCAAACCTTACTTCATTATGCCGACCGATGCTGAGTAGTTGGTAGGCCGAACGAGGTACGATGCCGAACGAGGTGAGGTGTGCCGACCGAGGGGAGGTGTGCCGATCGAGGGGAGGTGTGCCGAACATGGGAAGGGGTGCCGAACGAGGGGAGGCATGCCGATCGAGGGGAGGTATGTCGAACGAGGGGAGGTAGGCCGATCGAGGTGAGGTGTGCCGAACGAGGGGATGTGCGCCAATTGACGGGAGGTCTGCCGATCGACGGGAGGTATGCCGATCGAGGGGAGGTATGCCGAACGAGGGGAGGTATGCCAATCGAGGTGGGGTGTGCCGACTGAGGTGAGGTGTGCCAAGCGGAGGTATGTCGAACGAGCGTTGGTATGCCGATCGAGGGGAGGTATGCCGAACAGGGAAAGATATGCACAACGAAGCTTATCTTCCAGACCGTGCCTTGCAACCCTCTCATTTCTTGACCAAATTACATATCCAAGTGAACTTCATTCTTTTAAACTAAATCCATCCTATTCCAGCATCGATAATCGTGAAGTTGGTTGGGTTGAATCCGCCTGTTCATGGCCTTGACTAAAGGCGGGTTAACAGTTTTCTACTTTGATCGCCGATCATCCAACTTTCTATTACAAACACAGTAGTAATTACATTTCGAAAATTATTTCATTTGAAACAATTCAACAAAAATTTGGCAGCACTTCTCCTTTGTTTTCTGTATTATACACAAATGCATGTACATAGGGAAAAAATGGAAGTGTTGCCGAAAATTTGTAAACCATTTAAAATAAAATGATTTACAAAGGTAACTACTTTATTGTATTTGTAACTTGTCCAATACATGGAAAAATACGACAAATACTGTATAAGATGAATATAGATGTCCATTCTATGATAAAAATGAATATCCATATAACGATCATATATAATACTTATCAGACGGAGCCAAAAACTCTTTAAGGAATATTAATTATATACATACCATATATTAGCATATATAATTCTTTTATGCATTGTAATATTTTAATAATTATATAATATAATATTTCATTTTTTTATAAAATATTATATGTATTCAATCATAACAAATTATGGATATAATATTATATTTCAAAAAATAAACTTCATTATACACTCATTTATTTATTAATTTTATCGGATTCGACATCCAAGTAAACTAGATTTGTTACGTAAACTACCAACCGATAATTAATCTTCAATAACAATATTTGAATTAACATTGACATTTTAGCACACTAATTAACACTACATTATACCACTAATTTGATACATAGACTAACTAACCTAAGTTTAGCCATAATTATATTTTAATTATTAGATTTACACGCTTATAACCGTAATTAGCATATCACAATCAATCAGCATACAATCGCAAACACTCAAGTGGGTAGTATCATCAAATAAAACTACAAATTAACACTAATTTAACATATTAGGGTAAAATGGAGTTAGAAGAAAATAACTCTTTTCGCTAAAATTGAAGTTCTGGAGGCCGGAGAGGAGAAGTTGGAGATGTTTCTAGCGGTAGCGGACGATGTACAACAATGGCGGCCGGAGGTGGGCGAATTTGGGGAAAGAGGGCAGGTTTGAGTTGTGATTTGGGGGAAGAAGATGGAATGAAATTTCTCTCGGGCGATTCAGGTAATCCCGACGTGCTCGGTTTTCGACGCAGCCGATGTTACCTTTTCGATGGTTCTCGACGGCAAAAGTTCGGTTATTATAGAATTGCCATGGCAAATCACGCTGTTGGAAAGAACCGTTGACGGTCGTCGCAACCTTCCATCGCGATAAACAACAATTCTAATAGTGTTAAACTTATTTATATATAATCTAAATTTTTTAAAATAGAATCATTGTTTATTTAATTTTTTAATAAAAAGATTTTATTTGATACTATATATAAAATATATAGTATGTTCATGCATTTCATACAAATATGCAAGTTATGTGTCCGTGCAATATATATAGTGAACATGGTTTAACATGCCTATATCCAAGTGCCGAGATTTATACCGCAATGGACATGTTATCCCCTTCATATACATATATGTCGTCTAATATATACATATATGTGATATGATATGTTATAAAATTATATTTATATTTGACTAAATCTACACATACATATAATTACATAAAAATAATTATACACCCAAACACACATATGATACATAAAATAATATTTATACATATAAATATAAACAATTTTAAATTTCATATTTGAAGACTAAATCTAGGTACAAAAATATCATTTAGTTTTCACATTCAAATTTTAGATTTTACATATAAGCTATAGTTTATTGTAAATATATTACTGTATGTATGTATGGTAAATTAATAAAAGAATTCTTATAATATATATTTTTTTAAAGGGAAAGGTTCTTTGTTAATAAACACTTGAACCCTAAAATAGCAGGATTCGCCTCTTTAAAAAACTTTACCATTGTGGTAAGAAAAAAGAGAACAACATCCTCTATTAACACCTCTAGCACAGTTGACAAAAAATAAAACAAAAAACAAGTTAAAAAATACAAATAGGAGAAAAAAATATCGGCCCAAAACTGGGAAAAGCGAAAACAAACACCTTCACACGCGTAAATCTAACCAGTCCAACCCAATATGCGATTATAAATTCAACTCCTTTTCCTTCAGCTGATAGAACAATCATCCAAAATCATCTAGTCCTATTCTCCATTTTAAAAATCTTTCCCTCTCCACTGAAGTTAGTTGTCGCCGTGGAAAACGCCGTAAAAGTTGCAAGCAAACATCGATCTCAGCTATTTTCACCCTTTGTTCAACTGAGCAGTTCTTATTCTCAAATCGACGGTGCATCCTTTCCAGCCAAATGTGGTGAATCGTTGTTGCCGCTACCAAAAATGTGAGGTGCTGGACTGAGGTCTTAGATGGAAAGATATGTCTCAAAGTCGATAGTTGTTCATGCAGTGATGCCGCACTATCTGGCCGAATCTTCAAATTTATCAACGTCTCTCTCCACGGTTAAGTTGAAAATTCGCATTTAGTAAATAAATGTGCATGCGATTCATTGTATTTGTGATAAAGCACACACTATAAATTGACATTTATTCCTCAATTAGCTAAACGATCCGCGGTAGGTAAATGTTCTATGTATGCCAAGTATATAGTGAACGAGAATTTTCATGCAGTCATGTTATGCCAAATTAGGGAATAATTATCGTCTGTTGGAGTATGTTGACGAATTGAATTCCACACCTTAACAAAATTGGAAGAATTATGATTAGCAACAGTCTGGTATTCGTTTAGTCTGTCAGATGATAATTTAACTTGCATTATCTCTATTGCGACTTCTCTGGTCTTTGGCAACAATTGTGGTTGCAAATGTCTTCCCCTTATTATACGACACACTTTACTGCTTACATTGTTACTTAAAGCAAATCTATTCTAGCCAATCAAGTCGACCAATGATTTGTGGTTAATCTAGGGATCAAACCATAGATCTGTATGTTCACCATTAACAACAACTTGATCCATAATTTTGACAGCTCTGTCACGTTGTCAAAGAATCGATTTGATTGTGCCAGAAAAATTATTACTAAACGGTAGTACCCAAAACTTAATCTTTGAAAAATATTTTGCTCGCATCCATCTTGACCAAAGGCAATTCGTAGCTAGCAAATTCCATAGTAATTTTAACCTGGCAGTGACACTTAGATCGGTAAATATCCTAAGACCAATACCCCTTCTAATTTTGGCTTACATAAGGTATTCCATGATATCTTATGTAACTTTCCCTTCCAAAAGAAATCTGTGCATAATTTATTGATTTTCTTCAGAATAGAAACAAACAAATGGTATATTAAAATCCAATACATGACAATAGGTGTTATTGTACTATAAATCAATTCTACATGCCCAGTTATTGTTAATAACTTACTATCCTAGCCTTCTAATTTAGATCTAATCTTTTACAGCGGCGGGGCATAGTGTGTAGCATGAATATAATCCGATGTCAAAGGCACGCTGAGATATTTGACAGGTAAATTCTTCTCCGATATATGTAGAATAGTAGAAATTTTTGTTTTATACGTACTGCCAATGTTGAAAAAAAGTTGAGAGTGTAGGATTTGTTTCATCCTAGGGGGGTGAATAGGGTGATGCTATTAGTTATGAAAATTTATTGCGGAAGTGTATAAAGTAATTTTAGCACAGATAATAGTCGAATAACAGTAGCACAAATAATAGTAGAATAATAAAAACAGAAAATTGAGCACACAGATTGACCCAGCTTCGGCAAAATCCTGCCTACGTGCTACCCCCAAGGTTTCTATTAGTAATTAAGCTGTCAGACACTTACACACGTAAACTCGTGACACCCGCTATCAACTAACCTTAACTCTATGCTCAAAACCCTGCCACAACTCAGCCACTGAGTTGCGAATTCTCGAAGTACACCGCTGTAGTTCGTCCCCTAGTCACACGATTAGAAATTACAACGTTTAAAAGAGAAAATACAATAAAAATAAATTAAATAACACAAAACCATAATTTAAATATAATCCTAAGTAGATGAAAAAGGTCGGCCCAAAATAAATATAAATAATAAAAGAATATCCCTTTCTCTCTTTATTCTTTGGCCCGTCCTTCTTCTTTGTGAAAAATGTTGCTTCGCTCTTTCGTTCAGAAATTAGGGTTTCGGGCAATTGAGGCGCTGCTTCAATTGATCGTTCGATTATATAATCTTGCTTTAGTTGCTCAGTCGAATGATTGTCTCTTCTATTTTTGCACATGGCTGCTCAATTTGATCGAGTTTGGCTATAATGTTATGTGATTTGTTCTTTTTGCTTTACTGGTTGAATGCTCGAACTCGATCGATGATTCGAATTTAATGATCTTTGTTTAGCTCGAACTCGAATGAACTCTTAGGCCGATGATGATTTGAATTTTATAGGATACGAATCCCAATATTTTTGTTCGTATAAAATCATTTAAATTCGTCGCTGCTATGCTCTGGCCATTCGATTTTGTTTGATTGCTTCAGATGATTGCTGACTTCTTCAATTTTGTATATTTTGTTACCTGTTTCTCACGGTTTGATTTGTTTTGTGGCCACCACGGCTTCGATCTCTGACTTGTTCGACTTCGACACTGACTTGTTCAATATAGACTTTGAAACTCTTGTTGCCATTATTTCTGTTCAATTACTCACAGTTTTGACTTGAATTTTGATATTTTGATAAATTAGATTCTGCCTCAATTATTTTGGATTCTTTGTTGACATCGACCTTGTCTTTGATCGTGGTTGAAAATACCTCTTGATTGATCACCTTGTTTATTGTTTACGGTTTGGTCTCACATGTATATCATGACTTCCATATTGTTGTGTTTTCACTGGACATATTCATGTACATATTTATTTTGTTCTCTGGTCTACCTGAACCTGTAGTCGAGTTTGCACTGCATATAAACATGTGTTCATATCTGTAGCATACTCGCCCTAATGCTTGGATTTTTGACCTACTGCATCTTCACGGTTTTGATTTAAACCTCTGTCTCTTCAGCACTGTCACTACTAGATTGAACTTGTTTCACTTAAGTTGTTGCTTTGCTGGTCTATTGTTGTCATTTCCTATCTGGTTCATCCTTGTAGCAGTATTGTTCCACTTGTTGTTTACTGGTCTGGTTGCATATGTATGTACTATGATTTTGGTCGAGTCTGGTGCTTGAATTGAGTCAGTGGTGGTTACATATACATATGTTTACACAGTGTTATCTCTATGATCTTGTGTCTGGTTCAGGTTGTTGTTGGTCTGGTTCATGTACATGCTACTTGGTTGTCATTGTGTACATGATGCATATTCACTTGGTCATGCTCAGCGTGTAGCTTGACTTGATTACTTGTTTTTGTACTGAGCTCGAAATCATACATGCCGGGTCTGGTTTATTGTTTGCCTCCATACCTTCACTGTTTCACTGGTCTGTTTCATTTAAAGCTGTACATGTGCGTTTGTTATTTGATGTAGAGGCCAGTTGCAATTTAATATTGGTCTTGCAGCTTTATTCATCATGCAGTCAAGTGTGTATGCATCTTGTTTACATAAAGTCTGGTTGATGGTCTCTTTGTGTACTTGTCTCTGATTTGATGCACTCGATTTGAATGATCACAGTTACTTGTTCATGTTGTAATGCACATTGATCTAATTGAAATTTATGGCCTTGGTTTCACTCGAGATTTTTTGCATTTTGAAATGCACCTGAGTTGAATCCAGCTTATAGCTCGGGTTTGACCTTGTGCTGATATTGTGACATTATTTTTATTGCACTTGAGTTAAACCCGGCTTTTGATTTGGTTTGATCTTGTGCTCACCTGTCCCTATAGATTTATCAAGTGTATATCGGTATGCACGACCTTATGGCATGTACAGTGATACACTGTACATGTCACAAGCTTTTCGTATATGATGAATTCAAATTAAAATGATAATGAACAACCTAAATAACCGAGGCAGATAATATTTCAAAATACATTTTATTTTATACTGCAAAATTATTTTATTTTCAATTTTACCGTGTCAATGTATATTTTTACAGATTACTCAGATGCTGGATTCAAGTCAAAAATAAAAATATGAGTGAATGCGCGATATGTAGTGAGGACATTTGTAAATGAAAAATTGTGATGTAATCAAAATTATATTGTTTGAAAATTGTGTATATAGTGAGTGCTCAAATTTGTACTATTCAAAATTGTAATAAATATTTGTTTGAATAAAATATATGTTTGAATTTGAGCTGTGTTATTTATTTTATTCAGAAAATATTTATTTAATCTGTGAAAATAAAATAGCATATTAACAAATACATTTAAATGAATATATATATATATGTTTATTATCATCAAACAAAAATTATATACTCGCGTATTCAACAATCTCCCCCATTTGGTTATAACAGACATATATTTAAGATTTTGAATTTGTTAAATGTATTTGATCATTCAATTTGCTCCCCCTATTTGAATGCTCCCTCTTTGCACAAAGCCCCCCCTTCATATATGCATGTAATTAAAAATATGTAAATGAGCCTAGATGCATATAGAAAATATTTGACCTTTATTTACCAAAATTTTAACTTTTCTCTCCCCCTTTTGTTATCAGCAAAAGAACAATAGTGTTAGAAAAATAGAGATAAAGTGATAGACATTAATATAACATTAATACTCAATCGAGTACAAATATTAAATTTCAATAAAAAATTAAACAAAAATCATAAATACCTGATTGACGCATATTCCACTTTAGAATGATAGGGATGATGTCATCATATAAAACCATATGGTTGTGTCTATTTGTGGTATATTTATTTTAAGAATTTGAATATCTACTAACCATGCTTAACCGTTAGGACTTTTAAATGAGATTAGTAGTATTCCAATTTTTTTTTTTAAAAATGAATTCAAGTATCTTCTAACCACGCATAACTGTGAGGACTTTTAAATAGGATTAGAATCAACTTGTCTATTTAATTAATCAATTTTAATATGTGTTCGATACATGCATAACCATGAGGACTTTTAAATGAGCATGGAAGCACATAAAAAATTCTAAGTAATTCACCCATGCATAACTGTGAAGACTTTTAAATGAGAGTGAATACTTTGGATGTTTTTATTGTAAAAAAAATAATAAAATGAAAAGCAATTGATTCCTGTTTAAAGCACTACATATTGACATACTATATTGGATTTTAATGAGTGATGATCGATAGAAATATGATAGAATTAGAGATGGTCATGGAATATTTACCAACAAAAAGTTTTTATAACTCTTGTTTAAATTTCCAAAGAAATTTACAAATTATACTGTCTCGAGTTATAATGTATAATTTATATCAACACTCATCGTTTTTTCAATCACTATTTATCTTTTTGATAATTAGTAGGGGGTCAGATTAGTTAATGTAATCATTAGTGCTCAAACTCAAAAATAGTTATTAAATTTTCTAAAAATGACTAATCTGAAACAAGGTCAAAAATGATTTTCTAAAAGTGGTTCTATAAGAAAACTTTCTGCTATTTGAAAATTATTTGATATGAAAAATATGCAGATATTTTCTCTGAAAAACGATGCAGCTACTGAATGTCTCAATATAAGTCACGTTCCACTAATAATTTTTCTATCAACTAGATTACCAGTGTAATCTGCATCTGAATTTTCTTTCACTCAAGATTATCATTAGTTATAGACCAGATCATGAAGTTGCAACAAATTCCTTAAAATCATTTTTTTTAGCTTTTAAATGAAATTCTCTTGAATTTTAATTTAAATTGAAACCATGTAAACAAAACCGTGAATCTAGAGTCAGCCAAACGTATTATCATCAATCAAATCTATATGAAGTAAGTCAAAGACTTTAGAGTTTTTTTAAAGTGTTCTCGACATAAAAGAATAACTTGGCCAACAATTTTGAAAAAGTCAGAATTAAAATCAGCATTCATTTCTTTATCAATAACTGGCTGAATTAAATCAAATTATGGTGCATATTTTCACATATATCGTTCAAGATTAAATATATCGTTACCTCTTTTACCTTTACGATAATTTTTCATTGTTGTCCATTGTGATTCTGTAACCTTCGTACTAGGCTAAGGAACTTTTATTAGTCGCCCATTGTGTGCTTGGAACAGCCAGAATCCAGATAACACTTTTGTTGTTCCTTAGCCATCATACCTACACGATAAAAGGTTTTTGTGGCCTATTTGTTTTTATAGGTCTAGGGTTGTTAGTGGCAAAATATTTTGGGAAATAATTTTGTGGAGACCCAAAACTATTTACATATGTTCCTTTCGGCACCCAAATTTGTTTAACTTTGAGAGATTTTATATTTGTGCCTTTTGGAATCCAAATTGGAATAGTTTTCACATGTTTGGGTCTATACCAACAATTATTTGATTGTGTCCAAATTTTCTACAAAGCACATGGAATTGACTTGATTAATTTCATTTATAACATTATCAGATTGATTATATCTAAGTCCTTCTCTAATGGTATTAACAGTTTGTTTTCCTAATAGCATATTCAATGATTTTTCTCCGTTGGAAAATTTTCCTAAAGTCATCGAAAGTTGTTGGTTGTATTTTGAGAGATTCATTTTCGTTCAATAATTGTGTGCACTTTTAATAGAATTTTCTCTCCTCATTTTTTCGTTTTCTTTCAAAATCAGAGTTTCATTTTCAAGTGATTTTATTTTTATTTTTTATTTTTTTAATCTCCTCTTCAAATGATGGACACTTATCACAGTTAGGAACCCTACTTTGATAGTTTTTAACTAATTGGTCAAGTTGTTTATTGAAATCTATCAAAGTATCTTTTTGTGATTAAAGTTTGGCGTACTTCTTCCTAAGTCGTTCAAAACAGCTATTTACTCCGTGGAAATATATAAGTAATTCTTAGTGAGTGAGTTTTAATACCTCACTTGGCTCATCATCGTTGCTATCAGTTATATCACCTCGAAGGCACACATCTGCTTTCTCACTCTCACTGCTTATACTTTTATAATCATTATCGCTTTTATTCCACGTGGCTGCAACGCTTCTTCTTTTCGATTTCTTTTCTAGACCGTGTTGATTCTGAGGACAATTAGGCTTGATGTGTCCGAGTTTGTTGCACTTGTGACAGATGATCTCCCAATCTTCTGGGTTGTCTAGCGCTTTGAATATTCTGCTTATCAATTTTTGATTTAAAGTTGGATTTCTATATTTGCGGTTCCACTTTTTGAATCTCTTCATTAGTAACGCCAGCTCAGCTGCTCCATCATCATCATCCTCATCACAACTGCCTTTTACCAATCCTGTTAAGCACATTTCTTTAACCGAGTCGGTTGTGGAGGATTTCTCATTGCTGTTGACTTTTGCATTATATATTGCATCAATAGTATTCCAAATTTCCATTGCATTTTCACAATGAGAGATAATGTTAAAATTATTTTGATTGATATGAGAATATATTATATGTATAGCAGGAGCATTAATCGAGATAATTTTCTCGTCTGTTATATCGCAACCATTTTCAATAATATCCCAACATTAAACAATTAAAAAATTTAAATAAAATTTAATTTTCAATTTTCAATTCAAAAAATCTGTTCCATCAAAAATAGGAGAAATAATATTGAACCGACCCTCATTAAAAGAAGCCATTTTAAAATTTCAAATTTGTAAAAAAATGGTCTTTCAAAAATCGAACTTTTTGAAACAAAAATGGCTTTTGTTCGTAGCTCTGATACCACTTGTAGGATCAATTTCACCCTAGAGTGAGGGTGAATAGGGTGATGCTATCGATTATGAAAATTTATTACGGAAGTGTATAAAGTAATTTCAGCACAGAAAATAATCGAATAACAGTAGCATAGATAATAGCAGAATAATAAAAACAGAAAATTGAACACATAGATTTAACCAGCTTCGGCAAAACCTTGCTAACATGCTGCCCCAATGTTTCTATTAGAAATTTAGCAGTCAAACGCTTACACACGTAAACTCGCGACACCCGCTATTGACTAACCTAACTCTATGCTCAAAACCCTAACACAACTCAGCCACTGATTTGCGAATTCTCGAACTACACCAACTAAGTTCGTCCCCTAATCACACGACTAGAAATTACAATGTTTAAAAGAGAAAATACAATAATAAAAAATTAAATAACACAAAACACTTATTTAAATATAAGCCCAAGTATACGAAAAAGGTTGGCCCAAAATAAATATAAGTAATAAAAGAATATCCCTTTCTCTCTTTATTCTTAGGCCCGTCCTTATTCTTTGTGAAAAATGTTGGTTTGCTCATTCATTCAGAAATTAGAGTTCCAAGCAATTGAGGCTCTGCTCCAATTGATCGCTCGATTATATAATCTTGCTTTGGCTGCTCAGTCGAATGATCGTCTCTTCTATTTTTGCACACGACTGCTCAATTTGATCGGGTTCGGCTATAATGGATGTGATTTGTTCTTTTTTCTTTAGTGGTTGAATGCTTGAAATCGATCGATGATTCGAGTTTAATGATTATTCTTTGTTTAGCTCGAACTCGAATGAACTCTTAGGACGATGATGATTTGGATTTTATAGCATTCGAATTCCTATATTTTCATTCGTATAAAACCATTTGAGTTCGTCACTGCTATGCTCTGGCCATTCGATTTTGTTTGATTGCTTGAGATGATTGCTGACTTCTTAAATTTCGTATATTTTGTTACTTATTTCTCACGGTTTGATTTGTTTCATGGCCACCACGGCTTCAATCACTGACTTGTTCGGCTTCGGCACTAACTTGATCAATATCGGCTTTGAAACTGTTGTTGACATTATTTCTGTTCAATTACTCACGGTTTTTACTTGAATTTTGATAAATTTGATTCTGCCTTAATTATTTTGGATTCTTTGTTGACATCGGCCTTGACTTTGATCGTGGTTGAAAATACCTCTTGATCGATCACCTTGTTTATTGTTTATGGGTTGGTCTCACATGTATATCATGACTTCCATATTGCTGTGTTTTCACCGGACATATTCATGTACATATTTATTTTGTTCTCTGGTCTACCTGAACCTATTAGTCGAGTTTGCACTGCTTATATATGTATGTTCATATCTGTAGCATACTCGCCCTGATGCTTGGATTTTTGACCTACTCATCTTCACGGTTTTGATTTAAACCTCTGTGTCTTCAGCACTGTCACTGCTAGATTGAACTTGTTTCATTTAAGTTGTTGCTTTGTTGGTCTATTGTTGTCATTTCCTGTCTAGTTCAGCCTTGTAGCAGTATTGTTCCACTTGTTGTTTACTGGTCTGGTTGCATATGTATGTACTATGATTTTGGTCGAGTCTGGTGCTTGAATTGAGCCAATGGTGGTTTCATATACATATGTTTACACGGTGTTATCTCTATGATCTTGTGTCTGGTTCAGGTTGTTGTTGGTCTGGTTCATGTATATGCTGCTTGGCTGTCATTGTGTACATGATGCATATTCACTTGGTCATACTTAGTGTGTAGCTTGACTTAATTACTTGTTTTTGCATTGAGCTTGAAATCACACATGCCGGGTCTGGTTCTTTGTTTACCTCCATGCCTTCATTGGTTCACTGGTCTGTTTCATTTAAAGCTGCACATGTGTGTTGTGATGTGGGTTTGTTATTTGATGTAGAGGTCAGTTGTAATTTAATATTGGACTTGCAGCTTTGTTCATCATATAGTCAAGTGTGTATGCATCTTGTTTACATAAAGTCTGGTTGATGGTCTCTTGTGTACTTGTCTTTGATTTGATGTACTCGAGTTGAATGATCATAGTTATGCATATTGTATTGCTTATTGATCTAATTGAAATTTATGGCCTTGGTTTCACTCGAGAATTTTTTGCATTTTGAAATGCACCTGAGTTGAATCCATCTTATAGCTCGAGTTTGACCTTGTGCTGATATTGTGACATTATTTTCATTGCACTTGAGTTGAACCCGGCTTTTGATTCGGGTTTGACCTTGTGCTCAAATGTCCCTGTAGATTTATCAAGTGTATATCGGTATGCATGGCCTTGTGGCATGTACAGTAATACACTATGCATGTCAAAAGCTGTTCGTATATGATAAAGTCAAATTTAAATCATGACAAACAATCCAAATAAATCAGGCGGATAATATTTGCAAACTACATTTTATTTTATACTGCAAAATATTTTATTTTCAATATTACTGCGTCAATGTATATTTTTGCAGATTACTCAGATGTTGGATTCAAGTTGAAGATAAAAATATGAATGAATGAGCGATATGTGGTGAGGGCATTTGTAAATGAAAAATTGTAATGTAATCAAAATTGTATTGTTTGAAAATTGTGTACATAGTGAGAGCTCAAATTTGTACTATTCAAAATTGTAATAAATATTTGTTTGAATAAAATATCTGCTTGAATTTAAACTATGTTATTTATTTTATTCAGCAAATATTTATTTAATCTGTGAAAATAAAATAGTACATTAACAAATACATTTAAATGAATATATATATATATATATATATATGTTTATTATCATCAAACAAAAGTCATATACTCGCATATTCAACAGAGGTTTTGTTTGATTTATGCATAAACCAACCGTATCCTCCATTGTAGAAAATATGTAGTTCATGTATTTAGCGTTCTCCTTGGTAGCAGCTGAAAAAGTCAAAACATCATCTGCATATAGAAGACTGTTTATAGATGGTTGGATATTAGAAATAGGCTATAACTGTTTGTCCAAAACTCCATCTTCCATTAATAAAGTATAAAATTCCATAGTGATACAAAATAGATAAGGGGACAATGGGTCATCCTGTCGTAAGCCTCTGCTTGAAGTAATAAAACCATGTGGTCTTCCATCAATCATTATAGAAAAAGTAGGTGTCGAAATGCATTCATGAATTAGTTCTATAATAGTGGAGGGAGCCCAAAAGACATGAGCATATGAGAAACAAAATTACGATTCACCATATCGTAAGCTTTTTGCAAGTCAACTTTAATACACATTTTAGATTTACCCTGCTTTGTGAAATCCCGACCTGCTTATGAGCTAGTAAGACATTCTCCCCAACGTTTCGACCAGGTATAAACGATGATTGATTTTCTACCATCAATAACGATAAGGACCATTTAATATGATTATAGAGTATCTTTGAAATAAATTTATACAAGACATTATCACAAGCAATAGGTCTATAAACTAAAATAAATTATGGCTTATCTTTTTTGGGAACAAAAGTGATAAAATTGTGGTTGAGACCATGTGGTAGTTTTTTATGTTGAAGATCTTTGACATAGAATTAAATAAATCCTCTTGCGGTCATCCTAGTGCAATTTATAGAACTTGGCTGAGAAGCCATCAGGCCCCGAACTTTTGGAATCATCGATGGAAAATAAAGATGATTTAATTTCCTCCAAAATAACGAAAGCAGATAAAACTGTTTCCATAAGCCGTTAGTTTGCATTCTCGGTTGATTAATTGGGAAGGAAGTAATTGTTTCCCCATTAAACAATTATTGATAGTAGGCAAAAGCTTCCTCGTGAATGTTGTTACTATCATAGATATAATTTCGTTACGAGTCAAGTAAAGCATGAATTTTATTTCTATGTCGTCTCATCGACATTTTGGCATAAAAATACTTAGTATTTCGGTCCCCTATATGAAGCCATAGAACTTGACTTTGTTGCTTCAAGAATTCATGATTTTTGTTATGATTATCATTTAGTCTCTGGCCTTAATAGTACATATTTTCATAAGTCAAAACATTTTTCGGGTCTTGGTCCAATTGGTAGAAAGTTGATTCAAATTCTATTTGTAATGTCGTAATGGTGTTGTCAGCTGCTCTTGATCTATGTCATTTTTTCAATTCTAATTTCACCTTTTTAAGTTTATAAATCAGTATGTTTGCTGGTGATCCCCATGTAGTGGCAGCCAAACCTCTCTCTGTATAGTGAACATACCCTATCATATAGCACCAATTATTGATGTAATGAAAAGGAGCTCGTTTTCTTTGTTGAATAAGTATGCTAAAAGATATCAGAATAAGGGTGTGATCACTTATAGATGAAGGCAAGGCGATGGTATCAAACTGTGGGCACATAGACATAAATTCAAAATTAACAAGAAATTTGTCTATGTTCATTGCAATCCCCCTTCGCGACAAGTGTATTTACATCCCTGCAATGGTGATTCCACAAGACCGCAGTAAAATAAACAGCTTTTAAATGAATTCAAATAGGAGAAAGGGATATGTAAACCTTCCTTTTTATCTGATTGGTTTAGCACATTATTAAAATCCCCCATGACAATCCATGGAGACCCTATTGTCAAAGCGACGAGACGAAGCGAATCCTATATTTTTCCGCTTGGAAAAAGAATTACTAGTGTACACACAAGTACAATAGCACTGTAGTCCCCCTTTATTTGTTAGCAAACTGGTAACATGTTGTCGGGTTTTTACAAGCACATTATAATCCCAAACTGATTTGTCAATTAATATTAGAAGTCGACCTTTGCTGCCGGTATCATTATTGTGCACTATGTGCCATGCAAGAAACTTGAGTTGCAGTTTTTCGATGTTTATGGTAGATAATTTGGTCTCGCATAAGCTTAGTATACTAAGCATATGAGCATTTAGAAGTGTGAATACCTAATTAACTTTGTCATCGATATTCATACCTCTAATGTGCCACATCGTAACATTCATTTACCTACCGATGTGCTCCGTGTGGATCTTTTAGGGGGAGCATTAGTTTGGGATTTGGATTTCGCAGAAGTCTCTCGCCTCTTCAAATATACGGGGTTCTTCGACTCCATAGGGGAGACATTAAAAGATATATCTGTTTTGCTGCATGTTTCTTGAATGTGGTCTGCTATATTCTGTATTAAGTTAGTAGTGTCTTCTGTAGTATCAGGTTGACTCTCTGTATTATTTGTTCTATCTGGTGGTTCGGTTTCATTTGCAGGGTTTGCATTGGAAATGGAATTTGCTGAAGTAAAGGCAATATTGCGATCAGCAGATACTGTATTCATGGGTACTTATAGGTCAGGGTCTTGCATTAAAGTCGAGAAAAAATTGTGCAGAGGAATGCCTGAAGTAGGCACTGCAATTGCCTTATTGCTAGTGCTGGGAACCTCACAGTATTGTGTTGTAGTTGTATTATAAGAAACAGACTGTGTTGATGTATCAAAAATATCTGTAACATTCTTTGGTTGTCATTTTTGTTTCAAAGTTCTGGTACATGTAGAATCTGAGTGTCCAAAAACTTTACAAACTGGGCCGGCTTGATCTTATGCTCGTATTCGACTTGTACAATATCTGTGTTGCCATTATATAGTTGTGGCGAAATTGTAGAAGGATATTCAAAGTTTACATTAACTTCAACTTGGACATGCGCATAATTCAACCTATTTTCGAATGTCGTTGTAGTGTCTATACGCATGGGGTGTCTAATTACACTTACAATCCTACTTATCCCTTCATTATTCCAATATTCTAATTTGAGATCCAGAATATGTGGCCAAACTACAATAGTGAATAACGAATCCTTAGTTATCTCAATCCTTATTTTCCATTTTTTAGTAATAAGTATTCTAGAACCAATGGTATAGGGTCCAGACTATATGATTTTCGTGCAATCTTCTGAGTGTAGAATTTAATGTAAATGAAACCATTTTTCTTGTAAAATAACTCATAAACTCCATTTGGTTTCCAAGTCTTATCTATAAAACCTTTAAAATTTTTATATAGCGACCAACATCCCATAATATATACGACCAACGTATTCTTACATTTGTCAAGCGCGACATTAGAAACAATTTTAGGTAGGATACTTTTCTTACCATCTCCACCTAGGCTTGGAGGAAAATATGATAGGTTTGTAACTTCCGCCTCCCTGTTAACATTACAAGATCGGACTGTATCTGCCTATGATCGGCTCTAGGAATGAGTATTGCATGGTTCTGTAGGTCGAAGATTGGAAGCGTGAATGGTATGATTGAAGATCTCAACAGAAGAATTATCCAAGTCAGTTGCTATGTTGAGTGAGAAGTTCGGTATTACTGTATTTCTACTCTCCTTCTGTGGTTGCGAAGTTGAGGTTGTGGTGTGGGGTCCGATGGTTTTGGGGGAAGAGGGATTGCAGTAACCATTCCGTCTACCATGTCTTGATTCACCATTACTGTATGAGTTATTGGATTTTTAATTTATTAAAGTTATTCTTATAATATATATATATATATATATATATGTTTATATATATATATATATGCATTAAAATAAATACTTTAAATTAGTTTATGCTATAAAACGATATTGTATAATGAAGCGTGTGTCTATATATATTATAATATCTATATATATATATTTAATATAATTTCATTTCGAGTGAATATAGATTTTGATAAATTCAAAATTATCATTATTTTTAATAAATAAACCCATGAAAATTTATTTTGTTTTTTTAAAATTTAAAGTTTAAAAGTCTTCGAGAAAATATCCTTTCTTCAATAAAATATTTTGTAATGTTTAAAATATATACATATTAAATTGCACGTATAAATTTGTAAATTACTAATATCTATTTAATTTATTATGTTATAAAACCAAATATATATGGATATTTCGAATTTATGAAGTATTTACATATAAATGATTGTTTTTCGAAAACAGTATGTATAGAATTTCATAAAATAATTTACAAATATTTTATGTATATTTATATAATCTAAAATTTTAAAGTTTCATTTAGCTCTTTCAAAATTAGTTCTAGATTCAAAAAAAAATTGTTTTATTATTAAGGTAGTAAAGGAAAACACACACATGCATACACACACACATATAAATATATAATTTTATTATAACAAAAATATGTATATATGTATATATATATTCTAGATTAGCAACATACATATATAAGATTGGTAATATAAAGATAATCCAAGCATATATAATAAAATAATAAATGAAAAATATGTATATGTGTGCATGTGTATATGAATTAAGTGTTATCTCAATTATAGCCTAATAATAAAACCTCGAATGCTCAATCTACAGAATTCCGAGTAGTTGAATTTAATCTCTTCTATATAACTCCACCAGTCAGAGAGATCTACCCACCTTTCATTAATTGTTTCGAATTTATTTTTTGATTTGAAAATAATGAAGGAGAGGGGCCTCTGGTGTTTCGACTAGGGATAAGGGGAGATGAGTGAGCAAAATTCAAATGTAAAGAGTGAGAGGCAATGGTTTTGAATAAGAGAGAAAAAAGAGAGGAAAATGTTGATCTAGATCCACATTTTCTCTTCCGATTCAAAACCAAAAATATCAGCATAAACCCCTCCTCTCCTTAAGCTTTGGCTGGCCATCCCTTAGGCCCTTTGGGCTTCCATTTTACTTCAAACCAGATTAGACTATTTACACTTAAATAAAATTCAAATATGCGTCGATATCGTAAATCAATACATATGTATATAAATTTTATACACATACTATTTTCAATAGTAATCAACACAAACAAAATAAAATTTTATAATTTAATTAATTTATAATAATTATAATTTAATTTAATTAGGTAGTAGTTGGAGTATTCAACATTGCGGTTGTG